>OY754333.1:17811198-20211198 GCA_963573305.1 Pyrrhosoma nymphula | reverse complement strand
CCACACGCCTATTGAGGCGGCTTGCGGGGTAATATGTAGATGTAGATGATGACTAAAGTCGACCTATTTGATGGCTAGAGATAAGAATATGACATCTCATCCAATGCGAATATTCTTTATCGACCTGGGAATATTGTATTTGAGGCCAGACAAGCAGATAGACAGTTAACTTTAATTACTTATATAGCATCAGATATTATCCAATGTCATAAAAATAAAATTATCGCAAAGTATCCTAATTGATCTGCCAACTTCTTATGTTAATATAAATGACTTGGAATTATGCAAGGAATGGAGTAGCGTTATGTAATGAATATTCTGGCATCGAAGGAAGTCTTTAAGTATTCTTGCTATGCATATACGATCCATATTTATAAGCATATTTTTATGCTTGAGATTAATTACTGAATTATAGGGCGATTCATCTTATTGAGAACTCATTTCGCCAACCGATGATCTTGGTTTTGAATCTTTGAAAAATCTTTAATACTTAATCTGTAACAGTACATAGTCCAATTATGCCCATCTGAAAATATTCACCATTTCTACTCTTCCGACAATTTCACCAGAAATCCCCCTTCCGTGGCATATCTCTCTGTTCCTGCACGTAAAACTTCATCATATACACATTATGAGACGGTTTTATTCCCATTTCAATCGAAGTTTAGCATTTTCGAAATTTACGCTTGGTTGGACTTCCATTTGATTTATTTAAAGGATTAATGGAAGCAGGTTCGTAAATTAATACAGTCATGTTCGATTCAATGAATAGTGACGCTGGGTTTCGGAAAAAAAACTTGGGTGACTTGTTAAGTATGGTTATATTAGTCATCTGTCATCCTGAAATAAGTTGGTAACTAACACGAGAAAAAATTAAGTTACATTTAGTTATAACTACGAGGTGATGGAAAGCTATAAATTAGAGTATTTGGCCCCGAAACTGTCTCTTGGAGGGAAACACTACTGAAACATTATACAGCTCAGGGTGAGACACAGCGAATTATTTGAGTATTGATCTTTAAGACCTCGCGTTACTTATTTCTGAGGCAAACTTCTTGCCGAGAAAAATACCAAAATATTGGTAATCGCTGGAATGGAAGCTTTGTATGATAAAAACAACATAGGATAACCAGGTTGACCCAACATTTAATTTTTATCCTCCCAACATTACCGTGATATATGATAAATTTAAACTCTAATTTCATCAACCTGATCATGATCGATAATCAAAAATGGTTACTGTTAATTATATATTTTATCCTTTATCTGTATGAAAGAAATTGTATTTTCTAATTATTTTATCAGTGGTCTCAATGGTACAGTTTGTATACGTATCTATGCATTCATATTTTTCATTTAAATATTTTATACTCTTCCATCTAGAAGTTTGAATTGATTGCTTGCTTTGGCTAACGGTTATAAAGTTCTTTCCAAAGGCAAACGTCTTCAAGTAAACCTTTACGCCTACTTTCAAGGTGGGGTTCGGGCTTATCATTACTATACTTTTCCAGTTCATTTTAAAAGGCTGCGAACCTTTCTTTTTCAATATCTCTTTCAGTATAAAATGCTTTAATAACTTTTAATTTTGACAGGATAAGGAAAATAAGTATGGGATATAAAACACGCGTATAGCTCTGGTTTTAAAGTAGGTTTGTATATTAATGATAGAGAAAGTTATTCATAGTTTTCACTGGTTTAGTTTGTTACAATGATAGAGACTGGAATAAGTAGTCACTAAAGTACCATGGAATACTAACATCTGTTTATCATTTAGAAAAACCTTGCGCCATACCTTCGACGCATGCAGGTTGCCTCTGGTTTCAATAATGAGATTTGTTGTTGCTTCCGGATTGCACCTAGCCCTCTAAAGTTTATTTTTTGAGTTTTGATACGCATTCGAGTTAAGCCTTTCCTTAATTTAATTGTATTTTCATTCGAAAATATTTTTAGAAATCCAATTTATCTCAATCAGAATTCAAAACATCATAAAATTCGACAGGACTGGAACAATGGCTAAATGTAGCTCGGAAAGGCTCGTGTGACTAGGGTTGCATTTATTAGGCTAGGTGAGGTAACAGTATATGATAGCCACTTCCACCAGCATAAATGTATTTAAGTTGAGAGGGCGGGAAAGTGATAGAAGTGTATTTCACAACAATGCTTTGGATAAAAACAAATCTGGATAAAAATACGATGATATTATTCGCAACCCATAGGAGAGGCCTGTCTTAGCAATTGGAATAAGACCCGTAGCCTCCTAATTGTACTGGCCTTAACACTACTTTTATTTAGCTGTTGTACGAAAAGCACAGTAAATGCGCTTGGTGTGATCTTCTTATGGCGAGTTTCCAAAATGTCAGGGAATTATTTCGAGCCAAACGCCGTATTATAGGGGCCATTTAATCTTTATTAACAATATACTATATGCATTTGGGAAAGCATTAGCACTATTTTACTGAGATAAATGTTGACATATATTAGGAAAACTTTTGGTAAATTAGTAACTCTATGTTTATCACTTTCTAGGTTGATAAAAACGTCATGACACCACATTGTATGTAATTCAAACACTTTTGCACAAATTAATAAAAGAGACGATAAAGGCCTACATTGGCTTCTCATTGCCACGTGATCTAAGAGTAAAAGGGGGTTGATGTTCTTGGTGAACAGTACGAGTCAATTGGTGTCTCTCTGTCAACAAGTTTTATACCCGTTTAAATGATTCCCTACGCAACACCATCGACTGCCGCTTTCATGATAAGAAAGTTGCTATTTATTTTAGAAGAAACTGAGCCAGATAAGTCGCCAACAAATATTTTCACCTGGAATTGGCGTCTACAGATTTCGTGTCCTTATATTGTTATAACAGCGCATTCCAACGGTTTCTCATGAAGAATTTCTCTTAAGAATTTTAGCTGCTATCCTAACGATACATTATGCTATTAAAAAAAAATTTAATGGTAATAACCAAGTCTTACATGCCATAATAATCTTCAATTAAAATTTTCCCCTTAGCTCCGTGACGTTATTGAAAACTTTAGGCCTACTATTTGAAAACAATTGACGGTCGAAATTGGGGTGTCCAGGCCTGTATATTTTGGAAGCTACTAAGAGATATACAGATATTGAGCATTTCTAAGTTGGCAAAGAAATTTGGTGATCTTGGAAATCACGTTAGTCAAACGTAGAGACTACCTTGCTCCCCCGTGCGAAGCTATTTCGCAGGCACTGGACTCTGCCGCTGATAATAATTACGCAACTGCCACCATGTTTCGCTAACGCTGTACTTTCCTCTATCTGGGAATGTTTTATTTTCCAATGTCAAGGGCGCGTTTGCTCGAGTGACATTGACTTTTCCGTCTCACAACTCCGCTGGTCAGACTTCTCAATTCAACTCCACGGCGAAAATCCTCAATTCCACTCCACGGAAAAAGAGTTTTCTCCGCAGTCCTCTCACTCCACACTTCTCTCCAAGACCTCTCTCTCTCCCTTCCTTCTCGTGCCGAACCAAATGCGCTGACCGCTCCTCTCCCCCCTCGTCACCTGCCGCAAGTAATAAGTCGAACGCCCCCTCGGAGAAGGGAAATGTCGTCGGTCCCCAGCCGGACGACAAAAAGAGCGACGGTGTCGACCTCTCTCGTTTGGAGTGCGCCGCCCGTTTCGTGCCTCTTGTAGACCTTTAATGGAGCGGCGCGTCGCGAGAAAAATGGGACTATTTCCTCCCCTTCTTTGAATGTGCTGTGACACCCCATGCCACTCTCCCCACGCTCTCTCCATATCTCTTCCCACTCAACCCCCTATTACGCTCCAAATATAAAAGGTCCGCCTCCTCTAAGGTTAACGGCCTTTTTACTTCCCTTTCGCAGCGTCCACCACCTAGTTTATTTTTGCGAGTAAACGGACGTGTTCGTCAGCGTGTGTGTTTATTTTTATTTCGCTCGTGGGACATCATTCCCCGTGGCTCACGTATCCTGTAGTATCCTGCGAGGCCGTCATTAGGTTTCTCCGCGGCCGAAGCAACTGAGACTACACCGAGGAAGAGACTGGAAACCAGCGACTTTTGAGATAGCTGGTTGGAAAATCATATCAATGAAACACACGGTCGACTTAGAATGCCTATTAAGGTAGTTAAGCAAGACATCAATCACTTCACGTAAAATTCGATGAATTTGGCCTCATTAAAAGGAAAACATTAGGAGGTTATGACGCACAGATCTCTGCAGATATTGTCATGTTTTTACACTTTGTCAACTAGGTATTTTTCAAAATAAAGCAATTACTTACCGCAGTTATTTTTAACAGAATCGCAAAAAGTATTCGGTTGTGAATTCGTTTTCAGCGTACGGCGTTAAAGATGGTTCAAGTTAAAATCTTATACGTATGTATATTCAGTTAATTAGCGAGAAATATTCAATAGCCATCCTCTTACCCATAAGCTATGTTTCATGCACTCGAACTTCATTGATTTACATACTGCGTATTTCTTCATAGGTTATTGCATAATCTATTTTCCTCACCCCAGCGTATTCGTTCATTGATAGTCGCTTTCCATGCCTCACAAGTCCTTTGTATTCAGTTTCATGTGTATGTTTCTGAACAATAATGCCATTCTTAGAGTTTTCAATAACATTTTCCGTATTTATTCGTTTGGTGGCGGCGGTATAAAGTCCTTGCCTGCCAACTCCATGGTTGCAGGTTCGATTTGTCCTTCACAGGGCATGGTTGTGTGCGTTTTTTTCCAATGTTGCCTGTTAAAATGCCTAGCTGACAATTCTCAGATACAGTAATAATTATCGTAAACAGAAATAACAATTTTATCACATGCTTTTGTTGATTTAGTGTTGTTGAGTTGTCACATCATGTTCGCATGTGATAACCATTATATAAAAATATCAAGTGGTGGTGTAGTAAGGGTTATTTCAACAAAACCGTGCGATGATCAGTTATTCTCACATGCAACAATTATTTCAGTGCTTCTAGAATCGATCCCTCGACGTAAAAAGGTCCTCGAGGCTGTTTTCAGTACATCATTCATTCAAGTATTCTACTAGCTGATTTGTAGGTTCTTGGACAGTCCCCATTCTGCATCCCAACCTCATAAACATTGTCTCGCTTTCCCTCCTAATGGCCCGTTATTAGATCCCTCTTCAATTCTTCATATCTTCTACCTCCTCTTATTTCGTCCAGAATTCCTATCTTCTTCCTTCCTCTTCCACGCTTCCCCAGTGTTCTCCCCTCTATCACTCCCTTCAACATGCTCTCTCCTATCAAAACCTCCTCCATCCATCTCTTCTGCCTTCTCCGAACCTCTGCCACAAGCTTCCTCTCCTCTCCTACCATATCCAATACCTCCTCGTTCGTCTTTCTCGCCATCCAACTAATCTTCTCCATCCTTCTCCAAACCCACATCTCAAACGCCTCAAGTCTACGCACATCCTCCCTTCGTAATGACCAAGTTTCCGACCCATATAGCGCCACGCTCCATATTAAAGTTTTCACCAGCCTCTTATTTACGTCTCTTCTCAGACCCCCCCTCATCAATTCCCTTCTTTTCGAAAATACTTCTTTAGCGAGCGCAATTCTGCATCTAATGTCCTTACCACTAAACCCATTCTCCTCCAAAATACTACCCAGATACGTAAACTGCTCGACCTGCTCTATATTCTGCCCTCCCAACCTTATATTCAGCCCCGCCTTCTTATTTCTAGAAAATCTCATTACTTTCGTTTTCTTGTGATTGATCTTCATCCCATACTTTTCGCACTGCATTGCATTCGCACTCTAATGCATTCACCATTGACTGCAACCCCTTGGCCGACTGACTAACCAATTATAATGTAAAAAATTCAAAAAGTAAAATAAATGATGAACAATCATTTCATTATTTTTATTTTCTGTGTTAACGGCTGGTTATACGTCTATTTTTATATTTTCTTTAATTTACCTGGGTAAAATGAGACATGAATACTCCCCTATTTTCCCACCCAGAGCATATCCTATTGATTAAATGAATCGCAGTAGAATATTCGGCCCGAATGAGTGAGCTCTTTCCACTGCTCTAATTCATGCTCTTCCAATCTAATGTTGACCTTTTACTTCATCCGACCCACTTTGTAATCAACGGACATATACCCTTTTTCTTATTAATTATGATCATTCCACCTCACGACTCTGCACAAACGTGTTCCCTCGCTTGACCGACAAACGCATTGGCTAGCCAGTGTGACTAGGTGCTTTTCGAAATCGGACTTTTCGTTATGCTTGACATCTTGTGTTAGGCCGCTTTGGGAAGGATTAACGGTTTGTGTGAGTAGACGCGGGAGGAGAAAGTTACCTTCTTGGGGTGCGAATTCAACTATGGCCAAGTGGGCGCTATTTACTTCATGGGGCAATTCGTCACGGGATACCTTTTTTTTCGGACTAGTCACGAAAAAGAACAAATTGTTTTCTCCCAGCGTTCCGCGCGAGGGCTTCTTAACTGGATTCTCGCTTTCTTCTATCTGTCCGTGAGCCCCCACCCATGCTTAGATTCCACTGCTCTTATTCTTTCGAATTGGGTGATGAACAAATTTTCAGAAATTTCATTTAAAAACATTATTTTCGTCATTATATTTGCCACACCTTCTTCTTCTGCATGATTTCTGTTTCCTCTGGTGGGTTTGTAAACTAATTAGTTTACAATGTGGTTTGAAAGCGAATTGAGTAATGCCTTGCTTGTGTCTTGGTTTCTTGATCTAGTTTTTACGCTATAGCATTCCCAGTTTATATACGGAATGCTGAAATCTCCACCGATGACTATGATGCTTTCGTTTGTTACAATCAAGAATTGTTGACGGGCATAGAATTTAGTGGGTATTTAAAACTCTTCCTTAATTAGTTATTTTTGAATTTTGCACGTTTTTCAACTTTATACAAACTTTATCCCGTCATATCGGCTTTTTCCTTTGATCAATGGGTGAATGCATACTGAATAGTGACGTATACCAAGCTACTGATTTTACAATGGGAAACTCCATTAATGGGAAATTAATATATAATATTTGTTAACACAAAATGTTTACCATATCTTCCAACTCCGCTTTTAATATGAAATACTGTTTCCGTCTCTGCGTTACTTTATAATATATCTTTATATATAAAAATTCAGCCTGCGTATGTTTGTGCTCGCAAAACTCGAAAAGTAGTCGGTCGATTGAATTGAAATTTTGACACAAAGTTGTATTTTAATACACAAAAGTTTCTGAATTATAAAAATTGCAACTTTTGGGGTTGTTTTACCCCAATATTGTTAACATTTACTCACATAAGAAAATTATTGAATTCGGTGCAGGTGTTTCTTTATTTGCTTTTTAAAAAAACTTTTACTCAAGATATTGGATGGAAACTTTTATCATAGAACGCATAAAAGAATTCTGTATTTAATTATTTCATTCAATTTTCTTATACGCTTCATTTTGGTCCAATTATTGCGTTTTATCTCTAAATTCATCAATTTTTCTTCCTTTTCAACTATAGAAATTTCCTTGGCAACCAGGTGTGTTTTTCCATTTAATAACGATTTCATGAATCGCTATTCACGCCTGCAGCGTATAAAGGTCAGATTCAGTGGCCAATTTGATAGTTGTATCCAAACAACTACAGTTCCCCGTTTGCCTTGCCAACGTCAATCGCTTCAAGAGAGTGGATTGAATATGGAAAATCCTTGCTTTTCACATGGTCAATTATGTGCTGCAGGCCCCTGAGTGGGACACCCGAAATTTTTGTTTGTTTTTGCAGAGCCCAAAAGACCCAATTTTAAGACCAAAATTACTGTGTATCCCAAAGTACTTGAATACATTTTTTTAATTTTAATTTTATACACAAAATATTATTGTAATTAATATATATTTTACATGTACATTTTTCTGCTTTGTATACGTGTGCCTACTAAGAAAGAAAATGGCATTGGAACGCATGCCGGGCACATGTAGTATGTTATACGTTAAATTTGCTTTTACCCGTCGCTATTGATTCAAACTTTTTCAAAACTTCAATTACTCCCTATCTCACATTAGCATGCTTTTATTTTGCTGGTGAATTGTGAGGCAGTTATTCTTATTTACTATCTGTTGAATGAGAGAGGACAAATGATTCGAATTCCAGCGTGTCATCATGATTTTTATGGAATCCAATAAACATGGAGATGCACACATGACGGATTCCCCAGAATGATGCTCGCTCAACAAAAAGGATGATATGGAGATTTTCTAAGCTCGCTGACCACCTATAAACCTACTTTAACAGAACTGGTTGCTCATAGCACGTTATGAACTCCTTCGATTCAAGAGGCAAGGGAACAAAGCCTAATTTCCACAATCTGCAAATCCCCATTGTCTACAAATCCCCAGAGAAGCTTTGAAAAAACCTAACCTGTGTCCACCATTAGGATAGGATTCTTCTTTTTCATTTCTAATTTACATGATATCCTTATTTTCCTTTTGACTTATATTAACCTCAATTAGTCACAGATACCGTATTGCGGTAAAATATTTATTCCCGCCACACTTAGAGAAAAAACTTTCATTCTAAAATTATTATCACAAATAAACTTGACTACATATTAAATCTGGGATTTTGTAATTGATTCACTATTGAAAATCAAATAAGCTATGTAATAGTGAGGTTTTGGAAACTCCAAAAAAAGTGGAAAGATAAAGACAAGAATTGGGCATGTACTCTCCAACTTAGATTAGTAATTGCAAATTAACCATCGGGTATTACAATCACCCTATCACAGGGAAACTTTTCTTGCACTTCTCACATTTGCTAGGATCCTTCATCATGAGAAAATGGAAAGAATCACAGCAGTGAAATATAATTTATCTGGAAAGCTCCACTGCAAATATGATGTATATTACGCATACATTATACGACCATTGGAGCTTTTCCTGTTGAATATGGATCCTCTTAAATAATTTCTCATTTTAAGTATTGTCCTAATTTATTACGACCTCCATTGGCCTCACTGATATAGATATGCTGCATTTCAGTAAATATTCACCAATTCAGTTAAACAGATTCTGGAGTTTAGCTGGCGGAAGGGCTATCAAAATAAAACTCCGAGCTAAAATAAGCTTGTCTGAGTTATTAAATATGGGCTTTATTTATTGTTGCAAAATTTTACTATCCAAAACGAGCCCGAAATCACCAAATCAGCAAACGAAAAATTAATATTTAAGGTGTCGTTAATACAAAGTTAGTCCAAAGCCGTATTTTTTTCGGGAACTGGAGTCTTGATTGAATGGGAAAATTATTTTCCGGAAATAATGAACTAACCGAGGCATGAATGAAATTGATGTTTAGACATTCGAATAAAGCAGGGGAGAATGTTGGGACTAATTTCGCACTTATTCTCCCACTAGTTATTTAGAAAATATTACTGACCCATGATGCCACTCTCACTAAGGCTTATCGGGGAGAAACTCTCTATCGCCATGCAATTGGTGGGTCACTAGAGCAGGAGACCTGTAAACCTTGCGTGAGAGTGTGACTGTGACCCACAAGGTCACTGCGTTTTCACGATCTTGAGTGGGAGAGCGGGTGTGGGTTGGATAGTACATATTTTATAATTTTTTGCCCCCGGAGACACGATGCTAGTATCGGTGGCGGTGGGGAAAGTTCTCGCCCGCTAATACCGAGACTGATTCAAAACTTGCATGTGCCTAAGAGAGCACAAGTGAGGGGAGGCTGGCGGAGAATAAGGTTGGGCTGTAAGGTATGGGTCGGGGGTAACGCAAGGTTGCTCATTGTCACCATTACTTTTAACGTCTATGCTGAAGGAAATGGTAACAGAGGCGTGGGATGAGCTAGATGTGGGAATTGAAGTTGGAGGGCAGCTGATAATGCTGTTTTAATCTATGGCGTCCGGGTGTTAGTCAGTCAATCATTCAGAGGATTGCAGGTATTGGTAGATGCATTTGAAAATCAATGCGGAAAACGTTATTATGATCAGTAATAAAATAAATAATGAGGCTATCTATGCCAAAGAAAGCGAGGGTTACAATAAAAATAAGAGGGAAAAACTGGAATAGTTGGAGAATTTAAATTTCCTAAGTAGTAGTTAAGAAAAAAAAACAAACGTAGCAGCAAAGATATTAGATGAAGTTTTGCGTTAGAAAATGCGGCGTTGACTAATAGGAGAGTATAAATGACGAGGAACTTGGGTAAGAATATGAAGACGGAATGGGATTAACATTATATGTAGTGTGACGTTGTATTGTGCCGAAACGTGGACTTTGAGGAAAATGATGATAGGCTGTAGACGTTTGAGATGCGTGTGTGGAGATGTAAAATGGAAAAAGTGCGAGAGACGGAGATATAGACAAAAGAAGAAGTACATCGTATAGAGAGGTGATGAGAGGTGAAGGGACGCTGATGAACTTTAAGAGACGAGGAAATTGAGTTAGCAGGGAAGGGGACGAAAGATAATAGGCTTTATGTAAGAGATGAAGAGAGCTGGGATGTATGTTGAGATGAAGAATGAAATCACAAAAGGTGACAAGTGGCTGTAGCTGAAAGAGAAATTATAGCTATTTCTTTTTCCATTAAACCTACCTAAACCGGTAAAGCGCCTTCAATAATAATAAGAACTGCAGAGACCGTGGCATTGATGAATAGGCTATTCAGGGTATGTGTAAAGGTGTAAAGAAGAGACTTAATACGAAATATGGCATCGAATTTGCAAAAACGTGGACTCTGAGAGAAGAGGACGAAAATTGGCTGCAAACGTTCGAGATTGGAGTGTGGAGGGGGATGGAGATTGTTCGGTGGCCGAAAAAGGAAGATGATTGTGGGACTCACAAACACTCGGGTATTTACATTTGCGGTATGTAGAAGGTATGTAATGAGGAACTTCTTGGTATGGCAGGTAGGGAAAGGAAACTTCTGGAGGAGATTGGAAAAAGTCAGGGTATGAGTAGATTAGGAGTTGGAACAAGTAATTAGGGGCGAGGGAATGCGTAAGGCCGTGATGGAGAAGATAATGCAGTGTACGCGGGGAAGGGGAAGAAAGCGAATAGGCTTTGCGGACGCGATGACAAGAGGTAAGGTGTATGCTGAGATGAAGGAAGAAATTTTATTGGCAGGTAGGGGCGTGCACCTTTAAAAACCTTGATGTTTTTTACCATCTTGTATTAAAACCTACCATAACCGGTAGATTTCCGTATTAATAATAATTTATGTAGCCCGCTCAATTATTTTGAAAAAAACCTCTGTTGTTCACATATGTAATGCATAACACATTCACGTTACACTGCGAGAAGTAAGCCTTGAACTGCGGCACGTCAACCTTTGAGAATAAAATATTACTCTATCCTGTGGATCGTTTAGTGGCACCCCTTAATTTCGGAAATCAATATATCTATTAAATTATCTAAACCAGGGTTTCCCAAACTATGTTCTGCGGAACACTTGTGTTCCGCGGGAAGCTAATGGGTGTTCCAGGAAACCTAGGATGGTTTTATATGCTGCTACCTAAACGCAATGGTTTAATATTTGCAAAGTAAACAAGGTGTTTCGTTAAAATTTCAGGATTTACGAAATGTTCCATCGCAGAAAAAGTTTTGGAAACCCTGATCTAAACTTTTCCCTCACTTTATGAATTTAAATTGAGTAAAATGTTTTTAAGGAAACACGTTTTATTACAATTGTGACCGGGCACCTTGTGAGATAAGTGCCCTATGCAGACCATAGAATACCACCAAGGTATGGTCTGCATACCAAGTTACCAAGTTTTTTATTTTTTACTTCTCAAAATCATCAACTGCTGGCATTGTTTATTTACTTTTTGAAAAAGACTATTGCTGTTCTAAAAAGCCCGACGAAGCCTGCAGCATAGCACGGCAAAACTGTCGCATAATATTAAAAAATTAAATCGCTGAACCAGAAACCTGAATACTATAAACATGAGCTGCGAAAATCTTCAAAAAAAGTTCATAGAATACCACCTTCATATGAGAAACGCTCCTTTCAGTTCTCAATTCAATTCACCCCCTCAATTGCTTTAAGCATCTCTTCATAATTCTGCTCTGGTTCAGTTTTTATGGGAAACTTCCACCCTACATATATCCAAGGCCTTTCACACGGTTGCATATTAATATATGGTAAGTAGTAGCGCAGAGGAAAGAACATATATGGCATTTTAATATTAAAAATTATTTGGATGACCTTTAACTCGTGATGCCGTTTCGACTTCTTTATGGCACCAACCTTGTGGTAGCTCGTATGCACCTATGGTGGCTCGGAGGGAAAAACAATCGCCGGCGCACCAGAATATTAACCCCTAGGAATACTGTGCGTTTTCATATAACTCTAACCAGAAAAACGGATGAATTTTTGTATATAAGGAATTATTTTGAGTTCACATGCTAAAGATAATATAAATAATCAGTGTATCACAATTATGCTCATAGAATTCTCTTAAATGCGCCATTTAGGTCTTATGAAATATTTGAATGCAAACAATTTACTGTTGCAATAAACGTTTTTATTAGAAACACCTTATTATCTCTTAATTTAGGTTTCTCATAGCTGAGGATATAGGTCGTTTGCTTTTATGAGGCCGAAGGTCTTGATATCATGCCCGTAGCACCCAAAATGTTAAATATAGCCCTAAATGTATGAGCTTGGTTTTATCATAAACGATTTTAATTGATTTTAATTAAACTAAGAGTTTAAAAATTAGTCAAAAGTCCTTGGATACCACGTACAGTTGAACTCAGTCAGTTCCTATTCTGGAAAACGTCGAGTTTGTTTTTGGTTGGCCGAATGTAATTACTGTGGAAGGAATAATTATTACGAAATCTCCGTGAGACTTGGACTGCAAAATTGGGACAAGCAGTCGATTTTTACCCCATGGAAAGTAGGATCATTGCTGGCAGAGGCAAAAACAAAATATAGTGAGTAGGATAGCTTAAGAAAACAAAGGAATATATTAGAAGAAGAGTGAATTAACAGCTAGAAGCACATCCTCGGAAAAAATCCTTCGTAATGTATGGATAATGCAGTTACATGAGTGTAAAGCCTACACAGCAATAAAAGGAAACAAAAAGACGCATTCCGCGACCTAAGAGCCTCTTGAAATTAATAATTGATGGAGAAACTTTGACAAATTATGAGGTATCTTAAAATAAGAACTTTTGATGTAATAAAGCAGCTGAAAAGAAAATGAAGTAGAGAGGTGTAGTAAGTCAATCTTCAGAGATGGCTTATGATCAATGTAAATGGATTAAAGAGGAAAAAGGTACTATCTTAGATTCTCTAGCAATCTTTAAATTACCCTAAGCAGTAAATTTTCTTCCAAAATCGTGCTAAATAAAGGTATATTATTAATTCATTAAATACACTGTAGTGATTTGGTTCTAATGCCAATGCTTTCCTTTTTGACGATATAGCCATCAAAAGTTTTGACTTCCTTATAGGGGCATACGCCTTCCTCGAAGATCTTATTAATCGGCCCACAAAATCTCTGCCCACCAATTTCCTCTAGAATGTTCAGCCAAAACGAGAATACGTTTTCTATTCCTACCACTTTCCTCGCCCTCATTTCCCATAGTTATACTCATATGTCGCCATCTAATATTCCCGGGCCGGATTTTTCCTTATCTGCGACGTACATATTATCCATAATCATGTTTACTGGCCTATTAATCTCGTTATTTTCCTTGTATACCTTGAATCTCTATTGATTCGGGCAGTAACGTTTCCGTATTGACCTCAGTTGACTAATTGTTTCCATTTCTTGCTTCCTATATATTTATACATTCCTCCTCATATATTTCTCCCTTTTTTGTTTCAACTACGTTTTATCACATTTCCCTTTCACTACACTCAATTTCAGGCCCAATATGTTTTTGATAAAATTATTATTTCTTCCTTTTTTCATTCCCTCACTTACACGGTATCGATAATTTTCCACTTCATCCATTCTTCATTCTCTCATGTGACTTCTTTTACGATCCTCGGGTTCATAATACTCCTTGCATTATGAAGCCGTGGTGGATGAATTGTTTCCGTTCTATTTCCTACCACTCTCGTAATATGTTTTGCTAAAATTCAAATAGCATTAACTTTAGAAAAATAAGCCACTTTAAATGAAAACAAAAAACATAGTTGTCGATCTAATATTCAGGGTCGACAGAAATAAAATTAACATTTTAAAATACTATCCGATCCATGCAAATCAGAGGTATTTTTACTAATGTAGGTATAGTCGATATAGTTTTAAAATTTAGTGTCGTTGGAGCTACGTGCTATTTTACGTTGTTGATAATAATTATTCATTGCCGCCGGAATTGTGGAAAATACTCATTCTGAGTTGGGAGGGAGTCCCTTCATTACTCGTGTTCTCTGGGAAAGCTGCATTCCAAAAACATAAGTTCCGCTTGTAATCTGGTTCACCATCAAATAATAGTAATTTGCATTTAAATATAGGGCTTAGCATATCATTGTTTAGAAATCAGGGCATTTCCGAAAAAGCGTAGAACGGGGTCTTTTGAGATGGAATAAGAAGAAGGATGAATAAGATAGTACACTGGGTGATTAGGAAAATTTATGAGGAAGTGTTTTAAATAAAAACGATAGCTTAGTACCTACCTACCTTTATGATACAATTATAACCATGGTTTTTGAAACTATCTGTAGTTTTCAAAGCTCATGGTCTCTAATTGCCATTTTCAGGGCATTTAATTGCAGAAACAATGGTCACCAATTAAGTGATATATGAGTGGATAAACACTAAGCTATCGCAATTATAACTAAAATAGTGACTCCACAAAGTTGGGCCTGGATTATTGTCATATAGGACGAAATATTACAGGGTTACAAAATTTCAATGAGGGTGATAGAGGAGAGAATGTTGGGTAAGAGTTGGAGAGGGTGAATAATAATGGGAATTCTAAACAGTAGAGAGAAGTGGTCCCCGTACTCTTTTAACTGTCGACCTCTTCAGGATTTTATCACCATGATATAAATCCCTCATCTTACAATTTAGTAATAAATAATAGGACCAGGAAAAAACACTTTTTTGTGCTTTATAAATTGCTTAGCTCATGTGTTTATCATTTATAGATGAGTGCCTTCCTTGTACGTTGCATTATAAAATGAAACGAATGAAGTGTATTGCCAATCTGATCTTAATTAGAAGTTATGATGAAGTTATATTTATTAAACAACCGATCAAGTTATTTTATACATGACACGTCGACATGTAATATATAATGCAATAATATTTAGTTAATTATAATTTTAGCGGTTTTATGACCTTTTTTCCCTTTGACCCCCGAACTCATATCGACCCCTGAGTATCTGCATACATACACCACTTTGGCGTAATGGGAGATGAAATGTATAAATATTTCTGAAGCAATGTAATATTGAAAAATAGTTCAACATTTGGGAGGATTCCCTGAGTTCGGGGAAGTCACTGAAGTGACTGACCCGTGAACATAACATATATTTGATTGAACAGGAACCTGATATACTTTCCGGCTCAATTTTTCCCCAATTCAAAATCACTCAGTTTTACATTTGATAGGATTTAGTGCTGCTCTGAAAATTAATAAAGCGGCGAAATAAATCCATTTCCTTATGCAAATTTGAAGTTCCTGTGTTCCATAGGACTGGTAAGTTATTTGATAGTTAATAATATATCTTTATTTGGATATATATTTTTCAATATCATATGCATTTGCTCAGATGATCAAGCATTGGTTAGTCAGTCGGCCAAGGGGTTGCAGTCAATGGTGAATGCATTAGAGGTGCAGTGTGAAAAGTTTGGGATGAAGATCAATCACAAGAAAACGAAAGTAATGAGATTTTCTAGGAGTAAGAAGGCGGGGCTGAATATAAGGGTGGGAGGGCAGAAGATAGAGCAGGTCGAGCAGTTTACGTATCTGGGTAGTATTTTGGAGGTGAATGGGTTTGGTGGTAAGGACATCAGATGCAGAATTGCGCTAGCTAAAGAAGCATTTTCGAAGAGAAGGGAATTGATGAGGGTGGGTCTGAGAAGAGACGTAAAGTAGAGGCTGGTGAAAACTTTAATACGGAGCGTGGCGCTATATGGGTCGGAAACTTGTTCATTGCGAAGGGAGGATGTGCGTAGACTTAAGGCGTTTGAGATGTGGGTTTGGAGAAGGATGGAGAAGGTTAGTTGGATGGCGAGAAAGACGAACGAGGAGGTATTGGATATGGTCGGAGAGGAGAGGAAGCTTGTGGCAGAGGTTCGGAGAAGGCAGAAGAGATGGATGGAGGAGGTTTTGAGAGGAGAGGGCATGTTGAAGAGGGTGATAGAGAGGAGAACACTGGGGAAGCGTGGAAGAGGATAGGAATTCTGGACGAAATAAGAGGAGGTAAAAGATATGAAGAATTGAAGAGGGATCTAATGGCGGAACATCCTTAGGAGGGAAAGCGAGACAATGTCTATGAGGTTGGGATGCAGATGGGGACTGTCCAAGAACCTACCAATCAGCTGGTAGAATACTTGAATAAAAAATGAATATGCATTTGCGAAGACAATGATTTACTAGATGATTCTTCTTAATGGCCTCTTTTTTATTATGCATTTATTTTTCCTCTTTTTCTTCAGAAAGAACTCTCTTTGTGCCCTGAAGAAGCACGTATAAAAATTCAAAACGTCGGCAAAGAGAATAAATAATTTACAAATGAGTAGACCTGTATCTCGTGAAAGAATAAACAATATAAATAATAATTTACTGCATTATACCGCACGTTAAATTCTCTCGAGTTTAACATGCGGTATGGTTTCTGAAATCAAAATTCGACATTAAAATATATACGAAATACTCAGATATACCACCACAAAATGAATACAGCTGTAGGCCTTGATCCATTGAAATCGTCACCCGTTGCTATGCGAAACGGTTTTGCTCCATATCTTCCAAAAGAAATTATTATAGAGTTCCCTAAAATATTGTAAAATAGTAAAAATAAAAAATATATTCTGCTATGATACTGCTGTTTTTCATTACTCTGAGGAAACGTGGATTTAATTACACAACTTATTATATAATAACGGAATTTTATAATGGCTAACGTCTATCGATCCTTATCATGTTCAATGAAACAAAAGAAACAAATGAAAGGAAGAGTATAGGGACAAAGATGAACGTATAATGCTGCTTCCTTCTTTTGGACATAACTGGAAGTGCCTCTGTTCCGCATAACTGACCGGAAACCGTCTTCCAAGAATTCTTTGTGCAAGAAAGTTAACATATATCCCAATTCCCAAAGTCACTCAGTAGTGAGCGAGAGGATATTCAAGTTCGTTCTCGACCTAAAAAAATTTGCAAACTTTTTCCTCTTTTTCTTCCGTAGTGTAATCTTTTTACCCATTACCGCTTTCTCCTTGTGGTCAAACTTTAATAATGTATCACTTTTTAGTCCCGGAGTGCAAACCAATGCTTGTGAGTCGTAGGAGGGGAGGCCCTCCTACGACTTTCTTCTGTTTCCCTCCACTCTCGTCCACATTTTCGTGGACGATTTTAGCGCATTTCACGTGTCTTTTTTTTACATTTTCCTCCGCGAGAGCCAGAAAACGAGAACACGTCGTCGGGTTTCACGCGAAAATTTGCTCTCTTTAGAAAATGCATAAAATTTCACGCACCAAAAAAAAACTAACTGTAACACGGCAACCATTTGGCTGCGAGAGCGTCCTATAAGTGCGTGACGAATAGATCCTGCGCCTGGTCATCCACGGTCGCCGAAGTATACTTCCTTGAAATGCATTTTAAAATTCCACAGAATTTCTTTGGCAAAGAAATGTGCCTCCATGGCAATTTATTTTTAGGAAGAGGGTGAGAGCTTTTAATTGAAATCACTAAAATAAATATTTTTTTTTAAAATGGTAAAAACGTTGTTGAAATTTAGTATTGTTCCTCCAGAGAAACATCAGTATTTTAAAAAGCCTTGAATCCTACGCATGTTCAACGCGAATTAATTAAATTTCAGATTTCCAATGTTCTGTTTGTGACAAGAGCCAGACATTCCTGCCGTACAAGTAGGTACTCAAAAATTTCCTTTCGTCACCGTTATGGTATTTACTAAAGTTGCATTCAGTTGAAACTGTTAACAAAATTTTCTAGCGATAAATTTTGATGTTAATTCATTTGTTTTCTTTATCCCTTTACGAGTAAAACTCAGGTTTAAAGTTGTTTAAACATAAATTAAAGTAAAAAATTGTAAAAAATTCTAGAAAGACCTACATACAGTGTCAATATCGTCGTGGATTGGCTATAAATAGAGAAAACTGCATAAATCGCATAGGCATGCTTAAAAATAATTTAAAAATCGACAGCGTATCAAAATTTAGATGCAGTGTGGAATTTATGACCTGTTTTTGAACTCCTCTTTTATGCGATCTCTGTATTCTCAGATTCTTCGTCTGCCTTGGTATGTGATTGGGACATGAGAATGCTTGCAGGTCAGCTGGCGAAACTGTTGTCATCCCAAACAACGTACGTGGACGAGAAACCCAAAAATGCAAAGGTTATCTGAGCTACTCCGCGGAAGCCTGTGATCGAATTCTCTTTCAGACTTCTGTTTTGATATTTGAGAGATTTACTCAATGACTTGAATACTTTTTACGCAAATCGCATATGTCGAGTATCCACCATCCGTAATATCAGAAAAAAATACTACTAATTCACCCAGAAGACCCAAAAGCTTTTTATGATATAACATGAGGCTTCAACTCAATTGGTGCGCATTTTTTGGATCCAATGAACATCCAAGTTGCAATACAAATATTTGATAATACTACCGATTTTGTCGCCAGATAAAATTTTCGGGGTCCTCACAGTAAATAATTTGAATGAGATGCTTTCTTGGTTATTTAGCTACTCTTTGGGAGATTTTAATGGAGGTTAATCCAATTCCATCCCTGTCCCTGATCGTATCCTAATGCAAAGGAGCTAGTTACAATTATTATATATGTCTTTGCTGAAGTAATCTCACAATTAATATGAATGTTTCTATGTCCAATCCACTCTGTAGTCAAAGTTACAAATTGGAATACACTCATACGTTGGTCCTATGGACTAAATATAAAGACGATTGCCTGTAGCTGCCGACGCTTTGGTTAGGATACGGCATGATTAGAGAAAATCGTGATAGTTCGAATACAGTACATAAAAAGGGCATAAACCATGGAACGATAATGTACAAGCGTTGTTACACTGATGTAAACAAAGTGACTGCCGGCCAGCTAGCGGTCGGTTCTCGAAGCAGCGACTCGTGTCCAGTGTTGCCACAGCTCCATCCGTGGGACTTTTAAATTGAGTGGGCTGCTCCAGAATTCGTCGGTTGCTTCCAAAATCCGTTAAAGGGAGGTCCATGGTACCGAGATATGAGTTCATTACTACTCGTCCGAAGAGCGCATGACGGTTAAAGAAGCCTTAGAAACGGGCTACCCGAATCTATAGCCACGCTGATTGGTTTACATTTGGATCTTTCATAAATGTGGCATAGGAAGGCGTGGTAAGAATTAGGAGGAAATAAAGACGAAAGTATAGGTCAGAGGAAAGTTGATGATACAATTTTTGAAAAATTTTTTCCTTGCTAGTTCCGCAGGAAGCTTAGTATTGCGGTTTCGCCGCTTACGGCGCTATGAGGTTCTGTTTTAAGAAAATAAACAAAAGTATCCTTGGGAAACTTTCCTGTATCCCTTTCTACTTCATTGTATGAGTCAAACTCAAATGACATCCCCCATTCCCCCCTTTCTTTTGAGTGGAGAAAACTTTTGGTTTCTGAGACGTAAACCGAAATTCGAAAGAGAAAAAAAGGGAAAATTTCATTGAAAAGCGAGAGACCATGTCGAATATGTGGGGATCCTCTCAACTTATTTCCCCGGCATTCGCAGCTCTCGCCGGACGAGAGGGGGGAGTCAAGCCACCCGTCGAACGGTCCACAAGAATCGGATCGGCTGGTCGATGTCCCTTTCGTGGGAGAGACCACTCATTGTGTCGCACTCGTCCGTCCGCGAAGGAACGGATTCTCTTTCCCTCTCCCATTTTTTTTATTGGGTCGCACAATTATGTTTCGTTCCGGAGGAAATGAGTACCTGTGTGCCTCGTTGTATTTCTGAGCATAAACAGGGTCACTGTGACAGGGGAAGGAAGGAATGCGGATGGGGAGGGGTTAGTCGTGGAAGGTGGGAGAGGATAGTAGGCGAGCCATAATAGGTGGTCGCCGGGAATAGCGCTGGTGAGCTAGGGAGAAGAGGATAGGAAGGCAAGTGAAGTAGGTTGGTCGGAATACTGCGGTGGAGTGCAGAGTATTGGGGCCGCAGCTTGTATCAACGGGGGGCATGCATAACTTTTCAAAATTGTTCGCACGTGAATTTCATATTCAGAAGTATCATAATTGGGTATTCTAACCGCTGATTGGTAGGTTTTCAGAGTTCTTAACCTAACTTCACATATATGGCAAAACTTTTCTCTTTCCTGCAAACTATTTTCTCTCCATCGCTTATCTCTTTATACGAAACGAAGTAAACTTTTTATAGCTCACAATACAATTTTTAGTTTCATTCAATTCAGTTAATCAAATATTGTATTGTGGAATGAACAAGGTTTACTTAAGGAATGAAATTACTTAGCAGTTTTCCACTTTTTTATATTAAGTATTGGTTTATGGGGCCGGTTTCTATGTATTACATCATTGTCAAGCACGGTTTTAACACTAAACGGTTTAGAATTTAATTCGTGCTTGACAATTATGTAATACATCGAAACCGGTCACATAAACCTATATTTAATATAAAAAATTGGAAAACTGCTCAGTAATTTCATTCTTAATGAATCAATTTCACCACATCTATCCGAAAACAACTTTATTTAAATTTTATTTAATTTCATAAGAGCAATGGAGTACCACAAAGTTACGCCGGAACACATCAAGGTATCCATTAAGATCCGCAAATCCTGTATCTCTCCTCATTTTGGACAAAATTCCTATCCTCTTCCTTCCTCTTCCACGATTCCCCTGTATTCTCCCCTGTAACACTATCTTCAACATTCATTCACCTCTCAAAACGTCCTCCATCTACCTCTTGCCGTATCGGAACCTCCGCCACCAACCACATTTCTTCTCCCACCGCACCCAAAACCTTCTCCTTTGTCTTCCTCGCCACCCAGCTCACCCTCTCCATTTTTCTTCAAACCCATATTTCATATGATTCCAGTCTACGTCCATATTGACCAAGTTTCCGAACCATAAGGTGCGTTGCCACGCCCCATATTAGAATTTATGTAAGAAAACAATTGTGTTGACAAACAATATTATTACATGAAGCTGTTTCAAGTTTAAAAAAAGTTCATTTGCCGTTGGTGATACAATACTTACTGCTTTAGTATCTTGTAATAAAATAGAAACCAGTGAATGTACAGTACTCCCTAATTACAGACCTGTCACATCCACCCTAATGCCGGGAGATCTGAGGCGCCGATTTGCCGGGGACTTGAAAAGTATATGTTGAGAAGCAAATAAGTTGATGAGGAAAGAGGAGGAAATTGGGGGAGCAAATACAGATAGGTAATGAAAAAAGTAGTAAAATGGACGCTTCTGTGGTGTTGCTAGAGGTGGAGGTCCACCCCGGGTACACAATATTTCGGGGTGGCATAAAAAAATATTAAGCACATTTTTATGATATAAATAATCAGCTATTCCTAGATTTGACAGTCATAAATAAATGCAGATCACGATTATACCCTATTTACATTACTAGGGTTGAACTATTGTTAACATGGTGGCTCTAACTTGCGTTCACACGAGTTTTAGTTTACCATAGTGCAGATGCATCTGGATTGCCATGTAATAACTACGAACTAGTGAGGAAATCGTGTTGAGAGTGTAATCCTGAGGACTCTTCCGTAGTAGAAATGCTGGTGACCTCAGGTTTAGAGTGAGGAATTACCAAGAAACAACTGAAGCAACCTAGGCATCTGCAGAAGTACTGACGGTAGTGGTGTGGTATTCACATTTACTACCTGTCTAGAATTTTAATTTAATCAATGCATCCTCCTTCAAATGGACTTGCTGGCTGTATTAGCCGAGAAGAACTTCAATTTCCCTTTCAGTTTAGTGCTGTCGTCTTTTTACTTTACCCCCTATTTTCTCAACTCGTATTTCAACCACGATTTCAACCAACTTCAGTTCAATAGCGTTCCAAATGCCGGTAACCAGCTCCAACTCTAGTAACTCCAGCGTGGTAAAAACATTTTCTAGGCCTGGAGCTAACTTTCGTTCACCCGGTGAAATTCATGCAAACAATCGATTAACTAGCAGAGAAATCTAGTAATGTAAACGGGGTATTACGGAATCTTTCTAAATATTATCCACGGAGCATCTTCTAACATAAGAAATTGATTTCATAGTAGGTATCATAAATTATTTTGATGTAAAAAAGCAAGTACTTTTACATTTGTATTTTAACTTATAGAATAAATTTCTTTTCTCAAACTTATTTTCAAATGCTGTCTAAAAAGCCACACATAATAAAATTCTTCGTTCTTTTTCATATTTTCTTTTTTCCATTTTTTCCATATTTTCGTCCTTTATTTTATTGTGTGACATAAGGAATTTCCACCAGGTGAAGCCGGAGACTTTGTGTTATATTTGTCTAAATAGGTTTGATGCGTATTATGTTTTTACCAAAGGAAGGGCGGCTAACGCCAAACCGTCCCTGGCGACTAAAACAGGTGCTAAGCCGCCACGGACGCTATCGAGGAAAGGCCGCAGTTTCCGTTGCGATTTTGGAACCGAGGGTAAATTGGAAACTCGTGGACGGAAAACATTTCGCCGGCATGCAGAGATTGCGTTTATCGCTCGTCCATTAACTCTCTCTCGGTGGAATCGTGTAAGGTCACAATACATATGATAAATACTCGGATAAGGGAGGATTACATCGGTCTCAACTATTATTCACTTAAGCTCTCAAGTAATTTGGTTAAATCTTTCCAAAAAAAATAGGTTAATCGGTAGAAACATTTCAAAATGTAAAGAGCACTTGAAAAACAATATTAAAGCATCTCATGCTGTTAAAAAATTAGAAAGTTAAAGCATGAGTGAAAAACTTCGTACACCATGTAACAAATAAGAGCAATCAATTGTTTGAATGACTTCACTGTTCTATTTTCAAGGGATATATAAACCTGAAAATGCTTGTCTATTTGACTTTTTAAATAGATATCCTGTTCCCACCTGCTTGGAATTGAACTAAGTATTTCACCGCTATAAATAATGTGTACGCATTGCACGGTTACACGGAAAGAGTTATATAAAAGATAAAAATCATGAGATAACACTATTAACGTTGAAAAACATTGTCAAGTAGCCAATTTTGTAGGAAAACTAATTTTTGCTGCCAAATTGAAAACTTTTATCTCAGTTAATTGCAGTTAATAGGCGGTAAATTTATTTTAATTGCCATAGGTACACCTGCATTTTCAAGGTAAAGATTCCTTAAAAATTAAGTAAAGAGAAAGACATCTTGAATTAGAATGGTTTCAATTATATTGCATGTAACTTAAATAAGTTTTTCATTACTTTGGAAAATGCACACGCGGGCATCAGCAGGTTATCAACGTTGACCACCTGAGTACAGTTGCTTTGAAAAATCATCTTCCGCAGAAAATTTATTATGGAAAGGAGGATAAAATCAACTCTATCAATATTTTTTTAACTCTTATTTAAAAATACGGCACTGCAAGAAGACCTAAAAAATTATTCCAATGCAAGCATAAATGGTGAAAATAGTTAATTTTTTCATAGCAAGCCGCCGTAGTGTAGCAGGTATATCTGCACAATTTTTCCTCAGGATATAGCAATAAGTAAATTTGCAAACAAATTTGTCATTGTGCGAGAAACTCATCGGGACCGGATATTCGTAATTCCTTGGTTTATTTTGTGGGGCGATTAAAATGTAGGGCATTTCATTAATCATACGGGACCTGTGGGCAGATTCACCGACGTAATGCGGAATGACCACGTTTGAACCAGGGGTGGGATAACTCGTTTCGGTTGGTCTTACCTCGGGAGGTGACTGACTACTGAGGTCACGAGCTCCATTGAATATTTGAGTTAGCAGATTGATTAGACGGGAATTAACGAAATGGAGAAATACCAAGCGTCTTCATTAGCCAAATCATAACGAATGGCTCCCTGAGCTCTGGTACTGTACTTTACTCCCAAAGTATGGTTCGAGATTCCACTTCAAAAATCACCGCTACTGCCGGCGTTCAAACCAACAGTTTGGGATGGTAAACCAGCCCAAGATAGTATAAGATACTATCTTGGGCTGGTATATATTATATCTTGATAGTATAAGATACTAGTACAAGATATAAGATCTTGAAGATACCACACCAACCCGATCCTCAACCTGTGTCGGTCAAAATAATATTTCTCTCTGTGTTGGAGGACCGTGTTAACTGCAGGAAATTATGTTGTTGTGGTGTTATGGAGAACCACATGGTTTATAATAAAAAATCAGGCCTCCGGAGGACAAAAACAAGTATTTTCACCTTTTGAAAAACAGATTTTTGTGTAACAATTATAAAGGTTTAAAGTAAAACTGATGATCTCAGGCCTGACCTCGTGGAAATTATGGATATCCATGATGAGAAAAACACCTTTGTTAATGCCACAAACTCTGGAAGGGGTTAGTTTGTGGAATTAACAAAGGTGGTTTTCTCATCAAGGTTTAAAGTACTGAAGTAAGTCAAGAACTCGTCTAAATATTAGTTGTGTAAACATTTGGTTTAGATTGAATCAGTGTTGGAGCTTCTACAATGTTTCTTAGTTGCACTACGGCTGGAAGATGTGAAGAAAAAGGGCACTTTTTCTAATCCCACCGCAACAGCACAAGCTAGATAAACGTTTTTTAAATAATCTTTTCACTCATCTAACGGAGAAAAGAACAAGCTAAATGATAATGTAAATTACATAGAAGTAAGTTTATGCGTTTTAATTCTACGAGAATTCAAACTCGAGAGCACATAATATGAGATTCGATATTAGTCTCGCGGACCGAACCTCGGTGCCTACCTCTCGTCCAAGCAATCGTCGGAGCTCTACGAAGAAATTCAGGGCAATTGCGTTTCGAGTTTTGAAAGGAGAAAATATTAAGTGTGGGATGTTTAGTGCCGGCTATGGGTGTCAAGAGGTATGGGTGAACGGGTTATTGCTCGAATCTCCTTACGGCAATAAAAATGAGAGACTTCAATGATCGGGGAAAGCTCTATAATATACAAGTTAATAGAAGTAGGCACGTATCTAAAGGGTAAACTTTCATCCTTCAGGCAGATGTCGCGATCTAGATTCTGCATTCATCTACCTTTGATTAACTGTAATGTTATTCATTTTTATATGACGCGCTTAGAAAAAATTGTTCCATCTCCAGGAGAGTTTCTTGCCACAGTCTTTGGGAACTTTATGCTGCAAAAATATTTATCTCAGCGTAAATTTTATTCTTTCACCAGTGACTGATGTCGATTCGGACCCCGGTAGCCTTGTTACTTTTGAATGAATGTCATAAGGAACATCTCATTAAACAACATAAATTATTAATAGGTTATTATCGTAGGATTCGGTGAACATGAACGGTAAACAATCATATTTCTTACTTTTACGTGTTACGACTTAAATTTTTGATGCAAGGTAATTTTTTTATTATCTAGATAAACTAAGGACGATACACTATTCAATCCTCAAATTTTTCTTTTAACGTCAACTTTATTAATAGGACATAGGTATTTACAGCTTATAATCAAATTCACTGGCAGTTTGCTAATGACTTAATAATTTACCCTTGATTTTTGTGACCGGGAAATTATTAATCTACACATTGCGGTAATATGCTGACGAATTACGAGCAGGGAAAAAAATTGACTTCACTGATTATTATTGAAACTCTGCTGAAATCGATCAAGTTATCGCCAATTGATTCCATGTAGACGAAAATAAAAGACAATGATCTATTATTACGTATTTATTATAATGATACTCCGTTATGGGAATAGAAAGTTGAGCGGAGCAGTGAGATAGTGGCAGTGATTTTCTTTCGTTTCATTGTCTATCGTGAATTTCGAGTTTAAATTTAAAATTTGCGCCTTTAGACCGCATTGAATCCATTTCAATATACACGGATATCTGTCAGGGTCATATTAGGTAATTAACGCCTCTTCTTTTAACTATACTACTTGAGATTTTCGCATTTTTTCTGTTTCATCACCTATATATTAATACTTCTTTGTTTACAGCGATAAAATACTCTTGTACTCGATAAGTCGAGTAGATAGTCATAATAGCACACTTCAGAATGTACTCAGTCCGTGCGTGAAATTTATACAACCCACCCAGTATGTAAGCTTGTCATTGAGAAATTTGATTCTTATCAAGAAGTGGCGAAATATGGCAGATGAGAAATCGCGATCGTATCAAATAAATATGCAGTTTCAGGAATTAAATAATACGTGAATTAGGTAATAATTTGCATAAAGCGAACGTCTTAAGCGTACCGTGCATTAGCGGCTTTTGGGATTCATTCAAATAATAATAGTGAAAATTGAGAAAGATGTTTTCTATAAAAGAGAAGACGTTTCAAAAATAGGGTAAATTAATTTCTTAAAGCAATAATTTACTTCGAGGAGATGTTTTCTTTTAGTTGAAATAAGTGGTAAGGATTTCATTTTTCGTAATGGTATTGTATTAAATTTTTTAAATTTGGCTGTCATGAAAGTTAGAAATTTTTGACATTTAATCAAGTTTTTAACGCTGAAACATAATTAAAAATTTCAAAAATAACACATGATATTGAAAACTGGAAATAAATGAAAAGATATATATATATATATATATATATATAATTTACAATTGCAATTAAGATGCTGATGGTACTGAATAAATACATCGCATAGAAGTAGGCATGAATCTCATGCACAAACAGCTCTACTGAACTATCCTGTACTAAGGATTTTTATATATTTTTCTCGCCCCAATTTACAGCCATGAAATTAATGAATTCATGAGAGCCGTTTTTCTCCATGCATTTCGGCATGGAAATATCTTTTTTTGTAAGCTCACTCGTAGAATCAACAAGTAATATTTATTGCGCCTTTTTTCGTAGGATGGGCATCCTCATAATATTGACCATATTTACGAACGATAGGATGAATATTTCTCGGGTTTTTCGAGTAATGGTGCTAAACTGCACAGATGGATGTGAATGAAGCAGTCTTGTATGGACGAATTGATGAAGAGGTTTATTTTAAACCACCACAAGTGCTGAAAATAAAATAAGACTTTGTTACAAAATTAACGACGTCTCTCTATGGACTCAAAGTATTGGTATGAACATTTTCATGAAACCATCACAGGATATGGTTATAGAAAACCCGAGAAATATTCATCCTAAGCATTCGCCGGGAAAGACTTAGATCCTAATGAACGATATTTTAGGAAATGTTCTTTATAATAGGTCTTTATATTGGAATTCAGAAGAATAACAAAACACGACTCTTGATGAACTTTGAAATAGAGTAATTACACTTTAGAGCCAAGAGTAAAGTTGAAGATTGAAAAAAAGAGTGTACACAAATAACTGAAGTATAAAATCTATATTTTTCAATTTTGAAGCAAATAGATGGAGTATACGGAAGAGATCCTAGTACCTGCTGCATTAAAAAGTAAATGAAATGAAAACAAAACCCCGTGTCTCTAAAGATGCTGAGAGTAATTTTTTTCAGAATGAAAATGGAAAGAAAATGGTTGAGGAGAAAAAAAATATATGCAATAAATATTGTTTGTAATAATAAATTCTAATCCATAGAATGAAAACATCTATTATGCGAAACAATTTATTATCATCATCGCATTTATATGGGTGTGCCTCCGTCTGCATTATTTTTCATCTTCGCAAACGCTTGAGAATCACTTCCCTTCGCCCTTTTCTTCGTATTCTCTCATAAATAAATATACTACGCTCGCAACATGTGCCATATCCTTTTCTTCCCATCCATCCAATGTATCTCATTTGATCTCGTGGATTTATTTTTATTTTTCAGATTCGTTATCGTTCCCCCCTTTCCTGGTCTTCTTCCTCGCTTCGAAGACTAGAAGGCCCTCTATTCACGCCCAGACTAATACAAGCTGTCTCCGCGATATCAAGCATGAGTAACATTCGCGTTTTATTGGGATTATTGTGTTTAGGTAGCAGTATTTCTCGCAATGAGTTCTAAGAATTTTAATCTGTTTTTAGTAGTAAATGTTTGCTTGCTGTCATCCCTCTTTTTGAGAATCATTACGCTATGGCTTCCCTTTTATTAATTCGAATATTAAAACTGATGATATCAGGCCAGGACACCGTGAAAATGTTGGATATCCATGTTGAGGAAAACTAACTTTGTAATTTCCACAAACTTTATTTCCGCAATCTATAACTGAACAACCTTCCGCGAGTTCCGTTTGTGAAACAAAGGCGAGTGCATGAAATAATCCATCCTGGCTGCCGGCGAAGTCGAAAAAATTGAAAATTAGTTATTTTTATATTTGGAACACGGGAGGACTAGAATAGAAACGACAGAGCATTTGGTGAGGCCTTCGACCATAGATTGAAGTCTGAGTATTTTGAATAGAGGATAGGTAATTGATTTTTTAAAAAAGTGAAAAAACCCAGTGGGCCGAAAAATGGCCGCGGCCAATAACAAGTGCTGAGGAGATTGGAATGGTTTCAGAGGGAAAGTAGGCATGGATGACGTGTTCCTACTTGGATGAAGGTTTTTGGGTTAGACATTGCGATGCAACCCTTTCAAGTCTTATGCAAATGTACACTATTACTCTTTCAATTATTTGTAATAAACTATCTCTTGCCAAAAATTTGAGAGAGGCATAATTTCATATTTAAGTCGTTCTAATAGTATTTCATGTAGCAGAGCGCACTTCTCGCTATTCTCACCTGAAGTTTTCGTCTTTTGGCAAACGAGTTTTTTTTCTTACAATTGAATTAGCCAATATTTGTAAAAATGACATTTATATTACATACATTTATTTCCAGAAAGATGCATTTCGTCCGAGGAATGCGTAAATTGTGCGCCGTGCGATGGCAGTTGAAATTTTTCTTAAGTAACACGGGCTGAGGCAGCCGAGAAAATTAAATATTCCAACTAGAATCATCCTGTCTTAAGGGGGATAGTTTGAGCTAAATGTCAACAGGTGCATATATAATTTAATGATTGTGGACTGATTGTGGGCTGATTGTGCAGAATGAGATATCATATTTTCAATTAAATATCAGCCACTCTTTGCTCTAATTTTCATTATATTTGCCAAAATATAGACGCAGTTTTAATGGAATATGGTACGGCTGTTCGCACTAAAAAGACGTTATTAAAACCAATGAGTTCTTTTTTACGCTCAGATCGTGGGAAAAATGTGTGCAGCTCATATATTTTCTCAATTATTGTTAAAAATAAATATATTACTGACCGAAATACTTTTTATAAAATCGCGATTTAACTCTTGGTTGTGAAGCCTTTGTCAACATGCAGCGTGAATCAAATTTGTCAAGGTTAAGCTTCAAAGACTTATATTAAGTTAATAATCTAGAAATTCAGTCATATAAACAAAGGTTTATGCGTAAATTGTTATGATTTGGGTAATACACTTGTTAAAGTAAGCTTAAATGGGAGAGGGTAGAAATCTTATAGATATTTACGTGCGTAGGCTCATTTCTCTTTCACGAATTTGTTCTTCATCTTAGAATACGTCCTATCTCTCTTTATCCCGTCCGTTACACCTATCGGCTTTCTTCCAATTCCCTATTTACCCAACATTATCCCCTCTATCGCAGCCTTAAGCAACCCCTCACCCCTCATTACCAACCATATTTACTTCACTCTTCTTACAATTGCTTACATTTTAAAATAAATTTCGAATTTAGTATCTTTAATGGCTATAGAAAAATCTTAATCGGAATTAACTTTGATTGGCTCTGGGGTAGCTTACCGCTACCGAGTGAGTCCACCAGGTTGCAGGTGGCTGGTCGATCTTTAGGTATAGAGTTGAACTGCAAAATAAGTAGGTTTAATCATCGAGTAAGTAGTCATAAAAAATCGGCGTTATCTAAAGGGTGTAGGGGGCAAATTTTGGGTAAGAGGGCTAATTAATGCTACCATAATCCCGTGAAGATGGCGTGACTTGGTGAATGGCTGCCGCCAATTAATAGGCAGCCAGTAACCCAGAGGAGAGGGCACCATCCCTCATTCACATACGTGAAGGTGGAGTCCACGTGGGTCGGTACAGCGACACTCATTACACTATAGTTGCGGTAAGGTATTAACCCAAACGGCTGTAATACTGCGAGGTAGAAGGCAACGGAAAACCACTAGCTTACAATCCCAAGGGGATACAGCTCTAAGAGCAGAGTAGGATAGAGAGCTGCTGCAAACCAATCTAAGGGTTAATGACTACAAAACCTTTATCGGGAAAACTCAATATATATTTCTTGATTTGTAGGTATGTATAGTTTAAAGTTCACATTTTCATTGGTTTCATGAAGGCTATAGTAGAAAATACACTCTTTACAAAATCGTTGATCGACTATTGTTGAGAGCCCGTAACAATACCTCGAATGCCTCGTTCATTTGTTTTCCTACCAACCTCCTCTTCACTGCATGTTACAGGCGAAAGGTGAGGGAAGGGGAGAGGTAGGGAAACGGCCTGCGAAAAATGCTAACGAGGAACAGGAGTGGCATGTGTGTGCTATTGGGCTGGAATCTAAGGCTCCCAGGCAGAGAAGTTTTGCGTGGGAAAGAACTGGTCTGTCGGGGAAACACAAAGGATGTAACAGAGTGACCGCATTTCCACATATTCGCAGAACGTAGATACTTAAGTGAGTAAAAAGATAATGCGTGGCGAAAGAATCAATGACCAATGATAGATCGCTCACGTTGAAGGAAGAAGAACAGAAAGTACTGGTAGTGATGGAAATGTTGCACTCTATGACAAAGGTGAGGGTTTTGCTAATGGATGAAAAGTATCACCGATGTGAAAGCCTTACGAAGAGTTGGGGAAAAGAGATGTTTGATAAAATATCCGAAGATGAGGAAACAAACGTCTGAGATTAGTTATAAGACGTTAAAGTCTCTTGAAAACAGGATTGATAAATTAATGGGAAGAGTTGCCGAGTAAGACAGATTCGAATAAGCAACGCAAGTTTGAAAGTCAATTAGGGCTTAAACAATCAATAAGTAATTAAGGGCTCAAAGTAAAACATGCGTATTATATGAGGGGAAGCTAGTGCCAAGCAAAATTTTGGTAGTAATGATATATTTTATTTTTTTGAATTCGTGATAATTATTATAAAAATATTTCATCCAAATAGTTTTATCTTTAACTCATTGTTGCTATATTTAAGCTTAAATTGAATTACATTGAAAAGAAATTGCAGCTTGATGATTTAAATTTTCCAGTGATATTTAGAAAAAGACGATTATTGACGTTTATTGCCCTACTCTAACACATTCATCTACATCTACAAAATACCCTGCAAGTCATCTCAATGGTGTGTGGCAGGGGGTCATTCATATGGTCTTGATCAAGCTCGGACAAAGACAGCAGAGGAACGAAGAGCATTGGAATAAATAAATAAAAGTATGGCGTTATAGAAGAGTGATGAAGATGAAATGAATTTAAAGAATAACCAATGAAGAGGAACAGTGAAGAGTTGGGGAGAAAAGATGTTGAACTGCGGAGTTAAAGAGAAAAACTTATTGGACATATTCTGACAGCTTCGTGGAAACCGTAATAAAAAGAGCAAAATATGGGAAGAATTACCGAGAAAGATCAAGGATATTAATATATACTTCCGGTCATATGATGTCTGGTTAACGTTAACCGTATGATGGCCTAGCCCTTTCGTCAGCAGATATTTCTGATTTTATATGTTACACCAGACTGTCGGCTAGTTCACCAGAAGGTTATCGATGGGATAACGTATTAGCATCCTTTAATCATACCGAGAAGGAACTCGGCTGAAAAGAGAGAGGAATGGAGAGCATCAGAAATTCAATCAATCTTGGGATTGATGACTGATGGATTGATGTGGTAAATCAATCATCAATAGTTTCCTACCGTTTTACTTTGGTTAACCTGGGAAAAATTCAAAAAAACTTTTACCATGCTTTAGTTGTAACGCCCGATTGTCTTGCGCTTACACTTCCGCAATGTTTAACTCGGCATATTTCCTACCTTGCGACACGATATCAGATTTTGATCCATTCGTTCCCGGTTTTACCATGTCTGGTTAACGTTCAAAACTAATATGACGTTGCCTTCTCGTTAAATGAAAGTCAACTGAGAGATGGGGTACAATACATCAGACATCCAGTCAGTTGACGTGGAATTTATACCTTGGAGTACGAATTTATCTCGATTCACTTCCCAAGAAAATATATTTCAAGAGATTATAGAACTGGATCTTGGAAATATTAGCATTCATATTTTTTATGATCAGCAATACATAAGGCATAATATGAAGGATGTCTGAATGAAGATTGTGAAGGGATCAAATGGTCGACTGGAAATAGAATGGAGTTGAAATCTGTCACATGCTAATATTCGGATTAATGTCTGATGATGGTGGAATAAAACTTATTTTTTGCGAAACTTCCAGAATACAGTTTCTCATCACCTCTCTGCCCCAGAAAGGAAATACGGTCTCTTTCTGCTTCCCCCGCGATTAATACGGTGGAGCACCGGAGCTTCTGGTTCTTCAAGAACGTGCTGTAGGTCGTCGGGAGGAAGTTGTCGTGCCAAATGGCGAGCAGAGAGCTGTCCGCGCAACCTTGAAAAATATCTTGATACTGCGAATGAAACTGCCGAGCTTTCGAGAGGTGATGATAAATAAAAAAATTTGAAAAATATTTATGTCTAATTGACTCAACGTGGTTCTTTGTTATTTTTACCCCAAGTCGAATTATTTTCATTCTCTCGGAGAGAGTTGGTTCTTTCAGCGGGTGAAAGGTCATAGTTTTGGGCAGGCAAAGGAAGTAGAGCATATTAATTTCACAGTCCACGCTTCGTCACGTACCGGTCGTTATCTATGAAAGAGCAACAATTGAAATCGTGCTCGTTTTCTTTATGAGCTGAAATCTTGCGTATCTACAACATAGAAATGGCGCGTTGTAAGGTGCAGTGTCTTTCTCGGGGAGCACAAAGGCCAAATTGGATGGTCCGAATGCTATTTTAAGGTGGGTTAACACTGGAAAATTCATTGCGCAATTCACTTGCAGTAAGCGAGTTTTGACGTCAATTGCATATGTAGACTGCTCTGAAATACCTCTGGCAGAACTTTTAATACTTTCGCTTTTAGAAGCGTACTGTTGCCAAAGTAAACAGCAACCAATCTGGCTCTGCACTATCTCGTGAAAAATTTGTCGTTATAGTAAAATTCTCTTGCAAAAAAAACTTGTGGAAGTAACTTGCCAGTGTAAACCCACATTTAGGCCAGAATCTTGAAATTGTTGCCGTGTGCTAAGTGATTTTAGACGAATTTTGTATTTTTGGAAATGGGACAAAAGAAAAAGTGTGAATTGCTCATGCAGACCTAATTTAAAGCAATGATTTTTGGGGAAGAAAAGCAGGAAGTGAGGATTTATAGAGAATACTAGAAAATCTGAAAACCCGACAATATTTTTGGGCGAAGAATAATTTTCTTCTTAATCTCTTGTTCACGTGAGTGAAATATGAAAGAAATATATCGCAAAACAATTTTAGCAGTACATACCAAAGCTCGTACTCTAACATTTAGTGAATCGATTTTTCTTCTCTCAACCCTTAATTGGAGATAATAAACTTTTAGATAAGACTCAAAAACATCAAAATTAGACAAAATGCTTACTTAATTGCGAGTAATGTTCAATTTAACAAGCAGTCTTCTCTCCCTCCTCACCACTAATTTACTTCGGCTGGCAGGGATGGAACTTTGTGAGAACATGGCGGATTGCATAGAAAATTATTACACCAATTGTCACTTTTAGCCTCTCTCATATGTGCCCATGTAAAAATGGAAGAAAGGCTAATTGCTATTTCTCAGTTATGCATTTATGATGCGTGCACCGAATGTTTCAGCAACGTGTCTTTTTTTCTTGCCCACGACATTAAATGCATTTACAGCATCAAGATGGAACTTCAACTTATGTCTTTCGGACAATGCCAGAAGTTTTACCATTTCTGACGTCATGCACCTGGTAGTTCTTCTGGTAGGGGCTCCTGCACATTAAGAGTCTTTAATGTTAATGACCCTAGTTTGTATGCGCTCAAAGAGCTGAAAGGACTCGCGCGGAGAAATGCGACTACCTGGTTAAATATCTTTTTTGTGTAGTGCGGAAGAATTTGCGTAGTGCGATCGGCAGTAATATATTAAACCTCCGGGAATTCGATTGGATAATACTCCCAAACATTATTGATCGGTCCTTTTGTGTAAGGATGTAAAGAAAATGTTGGAAAAGAGTATGAAGATGTATTGAGTGTTACGTTGTGTGGTAAATAAACGTGGAATTTGAGGAAAGAGGATAAAAAAAAGGCTTCAGACGTTTGAGATGTGGGTTTGGAGGAGAATGGAGGAAGTGCGATGTACGGAAAGGAAGACAAGCGAGGAAGTGCTTGGTATGGTGAGTGGGGGAGAGGAAACTGCTGAGTGTGATGAGGGGTAGGCAGAGTAGGTGGTGGAAAAGGAGGGTAATGAAGGGTGAAGGGTTTCTGAAGGCCGTGATGGAGGGGAGGATGTTCAGTAAGCGAGGAAATGGAAGAAAGAAAATAGGCTTTATGATAGGTACAATTCCGAGCTGAATAACGAATCAGTGCATGGAGTCAAGGGCCTTCAGCTATAAAAGATTATTATAGATATTCCTTCATTCATCTAAACCTACATTTACCTAGAGATAACCCCTTAAAATAATAATAAAAGTTTCGTTAGTCCAAGGAAGTTGTACGTAGTTCCTAAAGAGGAAAAAGGTCAAACAAAAGTGGACGATAGTATGCATTTCGCCAGACGATTACCTCTTACTCTCGAATATGGGCGCACTCAAATCTCCACGGCGAATTATGGGTCAGTGAAAAGAGCTCCTTGGCGAAGTTTCTAGACCAATTTATGTTAATTGGATGGAGGCTGTTTTTTTCGGAGCAGAGGAAAAGTGATTCGGACCGAAGTCACGGCCACTACCCGTATAGCTTGTGGTTTTATCGAGATCGGAACCTATAACGGTTCCTTGGAAGTGCACAAAATCGGTATGGGGTAGGTAATTTTTAAAGCGAAAAAAAATTAGTTTTCTTATTTTTTGTCATTCTGTGGAGGTCTGGCCTCAATTTTTAGAGTTGCAAGTTTCAATTGTAGCGCCCTATGCGGTGTAAAGTTTGTTTATTTATTGGACTTTTTTAAATCCGTGAATCGTGGCTATTGATATTTTTTATTTACTGATATGAAATGGTTCGTAATTGCTGTAAAACGTATTGCGTCCTACCCTAGGGTGATTGTGTTATCGGACTAGAAAAACAATGTGTTTACATATGTAAGCGGGAAGTTATCAATTTATAATATGTATATGCAGTTTTGCAAACTCAGCATGAGTGAATCCACACCTAATGCAATATAAAGGTATAATTTTGTTATTTGTTTTACTTTTATTCTTTTATAATTAACTGTACTTAGAGACTGTTGAAATTAATTAATGTGGATGGTTACAAAAATATGTAGTGATATTGAACTAAAGTCACTATGCGCAAAATATGTTTTAACTGTAGACAAATTCTCTTACATCTCTTATTCTCATAGAAATTATGGTAGAAAATTAATTGTTTCATAATTGAGCGGGAGTGAATGATGCGGAGATAAGTACAGTCGGAACGCAAAAGATAAATTAAGTGGGGTCAAGCAGAGGTTAATTTGATAAAAATGACTCCCGAACGTAAGCTTATAAACTCGATATATAAACTCGTGCCTCGATAAACATTTAAATATACATCTTTGTTTGGATATGGTCGTATAATTTCATGTTATATATGTTTACGAAGAAAATAATTGAAATGACATATTTCCGCGCGTTAAAGTCTCCCAATTTGATAAATCGACTTTGATCAAACATTTGTATGAAAAGAAACATTTGCATGAAATGATCTGATTAATCGCTGGATAATACATCTTTGTTTGGATATGGGCGTATAATTCCATGCAATATATATTTGCGAATAAAATAATTGAAATGACTTATTATCGCGCGTTAAAGTCTCTCTATGTGATCAATCGATTTTGGTTTCTGAAATCAATATTAATTTGTACATTTGTACGAAATGCTCCAATTAACCGCTTCACAATGAATATACCTACCGGAATTGGCCCAGTGAAATCGTCACCCTTTGCAGGGGAACCACCTTAATCCATTTGTCTCCAAATTTCATTCATTTAGCTGCCCTAAAATATTGTGATATTGGAAAAATAAAAATTATTTCCGCTACGAGACCGTAATTTTTCTAAAGTGGAGGAAAAATTGAGCTTATTGAATATTTGAGTATGAGACAGTGGAGTTTTTATTACGGGTGATTTATATCGATTCTTGCCCTGTTCAATAGCCTTGGGACAAAAATGCTGAAAATGAATGAAACAATATAGAAACGCAGGTGAACGTTAAATGGTGCATTCTTCGTTTGAAAATCACTATTTTTTGGCTGGAAATATTCTAAGCTAATAATTAAAATATGTTAGAAATTCATATAGAGTAATACGTGGTAATACTTCAAGGTAAGATCCAACCAGCTAAACCAATTGTTTTCCCTTTCACTATTTACGGAATAATTCACTCTACAACTGTACCTTTATTTGCACTTCACTGCGTCTTATTAGCTACATTCATTGATGCGGTACTATTTATAAATATTAATTGATGTTGCAATAACTAGTTTTGTAGTTAGTTTCCTGGCCTTCGTTAAACCAATAAGCTAATGCAATTATTAAATGTCTATTAGGAGTTTTAAATAAAAAGACGGAATCTGAAATGCATAAAATATAACTGCAAGTTTCTTTGACGTTATATTGTAATTTTAACACTCCAGGTGCCTATAATTAACGGGATGGTGACAAAGTATGCTGCTTTTTTAGCCCAGGATCCTGAATTGTCCAAGGAGTTTTAATTAGTAATTAGGAGTTTTAAATAAAAAGACGGAATCTGAAATGCATAAAATATAACTGCAAGTTTCTTTGACGTTATATTGTAATTTTAACACTCTAGGTGCCTATAATTAACGGGATGGTGACAAAGTATGCTGCTTTTTTAGCCCAGGATCCTGAATTGTCCAAGAACAGTGTTTGATTCTCTCTAGCAGCTTTATAGAAGAAACGGAAAACTTCATAAATATTTTTATTACCAGCTGAAGTATTTTTAAGATCATTGCTTCTCCGTAGCTCCATATGTCTCGTAAAGACATCCAGCCAGAGTGTCACCCAGATGTCTGTTAAGAGCCGTTTGGTATATTTAAAGAAAATCAGATGTAAGTTACTCTTGAGAGTTGATCTGAAGAGGGGGAAGAAATATCTTCAAAGAGGTCAACCATCTCAACTCGCTCAATGTGGCTTGATCTCCGTATTCGGATAGTGCAACTCGGATATATCTCTATGGATATTTTCCATTAATTTATTTCATAGGTGACACTATATAAAGGGTATAAAAATAAAGAAAATGCGAAGGGAAAAAAATTATGTGGTTAATTGAATAATGAATTGTCATTTTACGGTAAATTTACACTAAAAGCGTGCACGAGCATAAAATGCTCCCCATCAAAAATAGAGAAAATGAAAATTTTTCTTACTAATTTAAATAATGCTCAACTACGGTGGAGGGGGTCGCAAACTTGAGGAATATTAGCGGAAAACGCAGGAGCGAGATAATGAGGAATGAATGGTCGAAGAGAATTACTGATAAATTACCGCTGATGGTAAAATCGGATTTGCATTAGCAGGCAAAAGTAATGGATAATCATCTTAGCGGAATAGTTTGGATGAGGAAATCAACGAAACAATGTGGTTAAACTTAGCAATTATTAATCGGACAAATATTTTGAGTCTAAGAGAAAAATTAGTGTTTTTAAAGTAACACGTGAATGTGATGGAGAAAAAATATATGTATATCCCAAAATAGAAACTAGGCCCTTAGATTCAATACCTTAGATTTGTAACCGATAGTTAGGGTATTTGGGTAAAAACTAACGGTTGAAATGTACACTGAAAATATTCGAAAATAGATATTCAGCTATGTTTGAATCCCATAGAAATAATTTTGATCATGTGTCATTTCAATACACTTAAAAGGCAATCTAACAGGAAGTCAACGTTCAAAACATGGGAACCTTTTGTTAGTCGGTATTATCTCTATCACCAACAGCATACAAAAATTGGCAGAATTATTATTTTATATCCAAAGCTATCTAAATTATCAGGAGTCGGCATTTACATGATAACAAAAACCACTTCAAAGATATCACGAGCGTTTTTGTTGAAGTAAAGTAGAAAATAAATCAGTTTTACACTCCGTTCTTTGTAAGTGTAAGACCAGAAGATATAGACTAGTCAACGAATCTGAACATGACCTATCTAAATTTTGGTGAAAGCTACAAAATTTATTTTGCTAACATCAAAATCAGTATTTCTCTACCTTTGATATTGGCACCATTTGAGAAGCTCAGTGAAGACTGAACTGCAGTGTAACTGTCCAAATCCAAATAGGAATCAGTATCTATCTCCCCGCAAGATAGCTAAGTAAAGGTCTTGCTGACACAATTCAGGTTGTACTTGGAGCGTTACTTTACGCTTTGTTAAGATAGTAATTCGTCGATTCTTAAATATTTGGATGATCCAAACTCTTTATTTTCATACTGTAATTTGTAAAGCTTCTTAATATAAGCACCAAAAAAAACTTACCAAATTTTACAAATTACGTCATTATAGGGAAAATGATTTCTTCGCGTATACCTTAAAATAAATATCGAATATCCAACTAAATCTGCCGGTAGTTTGTCAAAATAATATGTGTAATTTTCTCCATTTATTTCAATTACATCTAAATATTGCGAACTGAAATCAGATTTGAACTACTTCGACAGACACCGAAAATAAAGGGCCGCTATCACGTAGTTGGACCTGTTTTAATCATACTTTTGGCCGGCTACTGATAGTAGTTCATCATTCATTTTGATTTTAAGAACATTTGAGTGAACCTTTCTCGTTAGTTTAAAGGTCAATTTTGTGAAACTTTATGATGAAAGTAAAAAGAACTTAATTGATTATACAGATTTTCATAACGGTTCTTGGCGATTAGAGCTAATGATGTCAATTATTTGACGAAACTAGGCTTTACTTTGATGTAAAAATGTTTACATTAACATCAATTTTTTTGTAATAACATTTTAATTATCAATTTAATTTGTCATCCTTGTAGATGGTACGAAAAAAGCTATGATGATAGTTTCATAAGCATTCTCCCATGCAGCGAGAGGTCCATCTCATTGGGGTAATATCAACCGGAACAGCCTATGGAAGGGTTGGCAAATCAAAACTGTTGTGAACCAGTGGTCTAAATTATTCAAATCATGATTGAAGGCCAGGTTACACGATGCATGACCCCGTGCGAGTTCATGCACCAATGCATATTCCATTTCGTGTTACCACGAAAATTTGGGGGGAATGTGTGGATACATATCCATGACATAAGCCTCTGTTCTAACTCCGTTCATTCACGCATTCATGAATGAACCGGTTCGGGTTCATGTACATCTACATCAATTAAATACCGTCCAGACACCTCCAGGTTGTGTGTCACGGGGTGATTCCACACTAGGAATACAACAATCATCCGCAGTCAAAGGTCTAGCCTCGCGCGCTCCCCTGGCTGCTAGGCGAGGACCAAAAGCAGTCAGAAGAACAATACACAGCCAAAAATTAAGCTAGGAGAGTGCTAAGTTCACAACCATGGTAACATGCATTGCACGGATCAACACATCGTGTATTTTGTAACCAGGCCTCAATAGTTGAACTTTTACGCTAGCTAACAACATAAATAACTGGTTGGCACAATTTCAGACCTGCAAAGAGTGTATATCACCCCGTGGTACACTGTACAGATATGTAATCCCGTAATAATCCTTGAACGGCGCCCGGTCTCATATAAGATTTGTTCACTCAAGTCACTTCAGCGGTAGATGAGTCATGTATGTACCTTCATTATTACGCTGTCCTTCCTTCACCGCAACCGGGAAATCCGCAGATCTCTTCCGCAAGGGTTCCTCTGGCTCTTTTCAGGAGACCAAAGAGGTCGAGGCCGTCCTTCCGACTGTTTCCACCGTCCTCCTCGACCACGCGAGACTTTCAGAACACACACAGAAGTTCACACACTCCACCGGAGGATGCAGTTTTGCTCTCTCAGGTACCTACTGCCCGGGACGATTTGCTGTCGCCCTCTATGAAGCACGCGGGACGGAGACGATGGGGAAAGAGGGTTGAACTAAAATCGTATCGCCCTTTCGGTGGAGGGGTTGTCGAAGAAGAGCGCGAGGGAGAGATGTTTTCACTCCCGCCTTCGGCTTTGCAATCTGCGCAATTAGGTCATTAACCCGCTTTATATAGGAGGGAGGGGAAAAGAGGATGGCGCTGTTGTCGCGGTACGCTTTATAGAGGTATAACAGACTGGACGAGACAGTGGCTCCCACTTCCGATGCGTCGTCAAGTTAAAAAAAAAAAGAGGTGGGGGTAGTGGCCAGTTGCGGAGGGAGAAAGAAGGCACTGCTCTTCTATTTCGTCCCCTCCAAATCCCCTCCTCCCACGACGCTCAGGATTGTGGGTAGCTGGTGGGGGGCAAGGCGTCATGCCTCACCCCACTCGTCTAAAATGCGAGCTTCTCCGCAAAGCGTTTTCCCCACCACAACCCCAACCTTCTTCTTCCTGAAACGGTTGACCTACCGCACCCTCTCTCCCCCCCCTTCATCCAATAACACTTCTCCTCTCCCGCCCACACCATCAACCTCCCTCCCCTCCATCGCTTACCCCCCCCCCACCCTCCCCACTATCACCCTCCCCAACCAAGTTCTCTTTTGAGTGTCCGGCACCTCTTGCTTTTGGTTTTGGAATGGAAAGGGGAGAGTAGTTGTTCTCGAAGAGGGTGGGGCATGGGGACGCAGCTAGCCTTCCAAAAAATGTACGTGCTACCTCATTCATTCATTCAAGTATTCTACCAGCTGATTGGTAGGTTCTTGGACAGTCCCCATTCTGTATCCCTACCTCATAGAAATTGTCTCGCTTTCCCTCCTAAGGATGGCCCGTTATTAGATCCCTCTTCAATTCTTCATATCTTCTACCTCCTCTTATTTCGTCCAGAATTCCTATCCTCCTCCTTCCTCTTCCACGCTTCCCCAGTGTTCTCCCCTCTATCACTCTTTCACTCTTTTCAACATGCACGTGCTACCTAGAAAGTAAAAAATAATAATAATGACACAATGGAACGTTTGCGGTCACAAAAGCACGCAAGTAAGTCGGCTAGAGATTTACTATAATCTATTTTTACGTATCGCCCTGTGAGCCGTCGCGCGGGACGTGAGGCCGTGCCAAAGTGAGGGAAAAGAAATTGGTAGATTTTCAGAATTTAACAATAAGTGAACGGAATTTTGATGGAGTAGGTTGTAAAAAGAAATATTAACCTAGTAATTTTCCATACAATTAATTTTCCTCTGCCGGTTTCAACGTTTTCATGTCATTATCAAGAGATTACTACAGGCTATTAGCCTTTTGATAATGATGTTGATACTGGTAGAGGAAAAATAAATTGTGTAGAAATTTCAAAGTGAATATTTCTTTTTACTATGGCTAATTTCCACAAATTTTGCTCGTCGACGATTTATTTTAACGGAGTAGCTTAGTGTCTCTCTATGTTTTTGTTACAATCGTCGACGGTCCGTGGGAAGAAGGAATTGTTTTTGCTACAGTTCGCATTATGTCACTCTATTTTTTTTTCGTTTCCAGTGTAGGGAAAAATAATATCCTCCGTTTCATAAAGAAACTCGCCTGGTCTGAGTTTTTCGAGTAATTTAAGCCAAGCGTGTATCCTACGAGTCCCCAGCAGCTCCCAACCTAGTCCTCTCATCAGCTGTGCCACACTTTCTGTTCGCCCGGTACATTTTCTAACGAACCGTGCGGCTTTCCTTTGTATTTTATTTATTTAGGGAATCCAAATATTCCATGTGCAGAGTCCTAAATAATTTAGGCGCACTCTATATTCGGTCTAACTAGAGTGAAATCATATATTTCCTTTACATTTTCATCCAAGGAACGTCACACCATTTTCTTGTAAAGCCTGGTTTCTTTAGTTCATCGCCACAAATGTTTCATAGGTATGTGTTTTCCCCGAGCTAGTTCTGAAATTATGTCGACTTCCTAGTTAACAGTATTAGTAATTGCACATTTAGGTCTTAAAAATAGTACTGTATCAATGACTATGGCTAAGAAATCGCAACGAAGTGGAAAGAAAGGTACATTTTTAGAATGAATAATTCCTCGAACACTAAAAGGGAAAATTATTTGGATTAGCTGGTAGGATCTAACCTTAGCGTATTACTCAATTACTATTAATAATTAAGAATTTATAACTATTTTAATTGCTCACTGCCTTATCTAATTTTGAGGATACCGGGACTAGCCTCGGTAGTCACCTTTACGGAGTCACCCGCAAGTATCTTACGCAAGTCTCTAGTATCGCTCTTATGTAACATATACATACATACTAGATAGATATAGTAAGCAAGTATCGCACTTATGCTCACTTTGTATGTTTCACTAATATAATAATATCAAATAAATTAGTGTCCAAGGAAGAATGCACCATGTTACCTACGTTCCTATATTGTTCCTTTCATTAGCAGTTTTCTCTCGCAAGGCCATTGATCGAAAGTCTATTGATCAAATAGAGAGACTTTAACGCGCGGTGATAAGTCATTTCAATAATTATTTTTTTCGCAAACACAAATAACATCGAAGTATACGCTCATACCCAAACAAATATGCATTAATAAATGTTTATCGAGGCGCTTTAAGCTTACATTCGGGAGTCATTAGTACTAAATTACTCTCTGCTTGGCCCCACTTAATGTTTTGCGTTCCGGCAGTATTTATCTCTCCATCATTCACTCCCGCTAATTTATTATGCAATTCATTTCCTTCCATAATTTCTATGAAAATTCATATAACACACCTAAAGCAGCTTTCCTTTAATTCACAATTTTCAGGAAATATTGTCATCATTAATGAAAACACTTCCAGTTAAGAGGTGGTGTAATATGCATTAGCAAGATTTGAGTTTGAAAACTTACACAGAGCATACCATAATGCGGACGCAATGAAATATATGCCATCCTAACGTATTCCATAGGTACCATATTCTTGTAGTGGGTCATACGTGACTTGCACTGACTTGGTATTTTAGATGTTGACTGACGATGAGTGTGGTATAGATGGAATAATTTAGAAACGATTATAGCGTTTATTAATATTGGCCTTCCTGTGCCATGAGTTGATCATTACATAGAACATACGGAGGCAAATATTACATAGTTTCATCACAGAAAAATGTTAATTAGAAAAGCATAAAAATAAAATAAACAACAAAAATACACCTTTACATCGCATTTGGTGTGAACACGCTCATACTCAGTTTGAATGAGCGCATATACATAATTCAAATTCACAACATCCTGCTTAAATGTTTAAACGCATTGTTGTACTAGTCCGATAACACAATCATCTCTTCCTTGAACTAAGACCTTGGCGTGGTGGAAGGGCTTGTGCGTTCCAATGACCCATAGAGCTGGACTGGCAGGAGCAAGTAATATTGCTCCTGGTAGGGCCACCCATGCCAGATAGGTCGAAGGGTAGGAGTCAAATGAAAGGTAGTTCCGTGATGGTGTCACGTTAAAAATATCGTTGAGTGGCGTAGGAATACCTCTCAACTATCACTTCCTAGAATATGAAAGTCATTCACAGAGAATTGATTCCTGGGAACTACGGGACGCCGCCTACTAGGGTGGGTGTCGTGCCCGGCAGCAGGGGAGGCAAGGCCTCCGCGGTCGTCATCACAGGAAATCCTTGCACAGCATCATCATCGGCGGATACAAGGGATAGGAGGGAGAAGAAGAAGAACAAGAGGTTAGAGGAGGAGGAAAACAGTGGTAAGAATAGGAACTTGGAACGTAAGGACCATGATGAGGGCCGGGAAGCTTGAAAATATTAAGCAGGAAATGGAAAAAGGAAAAATAGATGCTTTGGGATTGTACGAGGTGAGATGGTAGGCAAGCGGGGACTATTGGAGTGATAGCTACAGGGTAATCTATAGTGGGGGAGATGAGAGTCAACGTGGGGTAGGCATGGTGCTGAACACAAAATTAGGGCTGAGGGTGGTAAACATTGAACAGGTGAGCGACAGGATAATAGTGGTAGAAATAAAAGCACGCCCAACGAATTTTGTACTGGTCCAGGTATACATGAATATGAGCAACTATAGGGAGGAAGAGGTGGAAGAAGTGTACGAGCAAGTAGAAGAATTAATTAGAAAAGTGCCGGGAAAGAGAAACCTCATAGTGATGGGTGACTGGAATGCAGTGGTGGGGGAAGGGAGGGACGGATTAGAAGTGGGAGGGTTTGGGCTAGGAAGAAGAAATGATCGCGGTGAAAAGACAGTTGAATATTGTAGAAGAAAGAAATTAGTAGTGACAAACACTTGGTTTAAACATCACCCCAGGCGTAGGTACACATGGAAAAAGGCCAGGTGAATCTAGGAGACACCAAATTGATTACATAATGGTAAGGCAGAGATTTAGGAACAGTATCAAAAACTCGCGTAGCTATTCAGGGGCGGATGCGGACTCAGATCACAACTAACAATTAGTGATGATGTAGTGTGAAGTTATATTCAAAAGGCTTTGTAAAGGTAGGAAGATAAAGAGGTGGAACGTTGAAGCATTGAAAGGGTTGAAAAGGAGGGAATGCTGGTAGAAAAGAAAGTAGGTGAAGAAAAGCGGATGGGAATAATAGAGAGAAGATGGGAGGATATAAAAACAGGCATCGCAGGAGCTGCAGAGAAAATAATAGGAACGGTGGAAAAGAAGAGGGTTAAGAAACAGTGGGTTATGGAAGAAATGATTAAGAAAATGGAGGAGAGAAAGATATGGAAAAACGTCAACACCGACGTAGGCAAGAGGAAGTACAAGGAGTTGAATAATAAACTCAGGCGAGTGACCAATCGGGCAAAAGAAAACTGGTGGAAGGGACAATGCGAGGAAATGGAAAAGATGCAGGAGGAGGGGGAAGTGGGCGCTTTGTACGCCAAGGTGAATATGTTATCGGATGGTAAGAGAGGTCAAACGATACCAAAGGTTAAGGACATAACAGGGAAGATATTTATCGAACAGGAAGATATCCAGGAAAGATGGAGAGAATACGTAGAGGAGCTATATGGCAGCGAGAATAGATCCTTTAGCCTAGACCTAGAGGATGAACGAACAATAAATAAGGAGAACCTTGGACCAGAGTTACTTGACAGCGAAATAGAGAGGGCATTAAGAGAGATTATGGGTAGAAAATCCGTGGGAACCGATAACCTACCTTCGGAGCTACTGAAGAATCTAGGTAGTAAGGGGAGAGAATCGTTTTTCGAACTAATTCGCAGGATCCACAAAGAAGGAGTATGGCCAGAGAATTTCGTGAAAACAGTATTAATACCTATCCTGAAGAAGAAGAAAGCGTCAGAATGCGAGGAGTATAGAACAATTAGTTTAATTTCGCACGCGGCAAAAGTGTTGCTTAGAATACTAAATAGAAGGTTGGAGAGCAGAGCAAACGGCAAAATAGACGATGACCAATTTGGGTTCAGGAAAGGGAGGGCAACCAGAGACGCGATTTCGGTAATGAGGACACTTATAGATAGAAACATAGAGCATAATCAGGATGTTTTCACTTGCTTTGTAGATTTTGAAAAGGTGTTTGACAGAGTAAACTGAGAGAAACTAATGCAGGCACTGGGGAAAATACCTATCCATTGGCGTGGTAGGAGACTCCTCCGAAACTTATGTATGGGTAGAGGGCTCAGGTAAGGGTAGGTGACGGTGAATCAGGGTAGGCAGTTATTGGTCGCGGGGTACGGCAAGGGTGCCCGTTGTCACCTTTACTTTTTTACATCTATGCTGAGAAAATGGTAAGAGGGGCATGGGATAAGCTAGATGTGGGAATGAAAGTATGAGGCCAGCGGAGAAAGTCGGTTAGATTCGCAGACAACCAGGCGTTGGTCAGTCGGTCATCGAAAGGATTGCAAAATTGAGTAGATACACTGGAAATGCAGTACGAGAAATATGGAATGAGGATTAATAATAAGAAAACAAAAGTAATGTGATTCTCTTGGACAAGGAAAGCGAGGCTGGTGATAAGAGTAGGAAATCACAAACTGGAGCAAGTAGAAAAATTTAATTATTTGGGTAGTACGCCTCTTCTCTTGGACTACAACCTTGTCGTGGTTGAAGGGCTTGCGTGCTCCGATGACCCCTAGAGCTGCACTGGCGGGAGCATTGCTCCTGGTAGGGTCACCCATGCCAGATTGGTCGAAGGTTAGGAGACAGACGAATGGTAGTCCGCGCAGCGTCTGTACCTTAGTGAGGCGGCTGCAAAAGGCGTCTGACCCCAGTGGGGCGGCCTCTGAAGTGATGGTGTCACGTAAAAAACACTATTGAGTAAGGCCACGGAATACTATCTCAATTAAAACAAAAGCCTTGAAATTATGGACAGTTCTCAATTGATAATGAATCCTGGCAACTACGGGACTTGGCCAAGAGGGCCGGGTGTCGTGCCCGGCAGCGGTGGGAGCAAGGCCCCTGCGGTCGTCATCACACGAAATCCTTGCTCAGACGTAGCAGCAGCAGAGGAAAAGAAGATAAAGAAGAGGAACGAAACTATCAGAATAGGCACGTGGAATGTTAGGACTATGCTGAGGGCGGGGAAGCTAGAGAATATAAAGCAAGAAATGGAGAGGGTGGGTGTAGACATCATGGGTCTGGGTGAAGTAAGATGGAAGGATGACGGAGATTACTGGAGCGGCGACTATAGAGTAATCTATAGTGGCGGGAATGAAAGTCAGCGTGGGGTTGCATTCGTAATGAATAGGAAACTAGGTCGAAAAGTAGTGTATGCAGAGCAGGTGAGTGATAGGATAATAGTCGTGGAGCTAAAAGCAGAACCAACGAATTTAGTTATAATCCAGGTTTATATGCCTACCTCTAATCATAAAGAGGAGGAGGTAGATGGGGTGTACGATCAGCTAGAGGAAATAATTGGTAGGATACCAGGAAGTAAGCACCTGGTAGTAATGGGGGATTGGAACGCGGTGGTGGGTGAAGGAAGAGATGGGAGAGAGGTGGGCGATTACGGGCTAGGAAGGAGAAACGACCGGGGCGAGAAAGCTGTGGAGTTTTGCCGCAGAAATAACCTAGTAATTACGAATACATGGTTCAGACATCATCCTCGACGTAGGTACACTTGGAAGAAGCCGGGAGACACAGATAGGTTCCAGATAGATTACATAATGGTACGTCACAGATACAGGAATAGTGTTAAAAACTCGCATACTTATCCAGGAGCTGATGCAGACACAGACCACAACTTATTAGTCATGAAATGTCGGGTAAAACTGAAAAAGATAAGGATGGGAAGGAGGGTACGAAAGTGGAATACGGAGGCATTAACTGGGGCAATGAAGAAGAAGTATCGAGAGAAGGTGGATGAGATAATGGGTGAGGATCATGGAGTTAGATCAGTGGAAAATGAATGGGGAAGTTTGAAAAATGGAATTGTAGAAGCTGCGAAAGCAACGGTAGGCGTAGTGAGTGCAACTAAAATTAGAAAACCGTGGATCACGAAGGAGATGATCAGGGAGATGGAGGAGAGAAGGAAATGGAAGAGCGTAAACTCAGAGCTAGGTAAGAGAAAGTACCGAGAATTTAATAACAGGCTTAGAAGAGAAACAAAGAAAGCAAGAGAGGCGTGGTGGAGTGAACAGATCGACGCGTTAGAGAAATACCAAAAAGAGGGAAGAGCAGATGCATTATATCGGAGAGTAAAGGAACTGACGGGTGGTAATAAGGGAAGGGGAATTACAACGATAACAGACAAGACGGGAAAGGTGATCGTAGAACCGAGAGAGATCCAGGAGAGGTGGAAGGAGTATGTGGAAGAGCTGTATGGTAAAGAAATAAGGCCCAATAGGTTAGATATAGAAAGGGAAGACGATATCGACAGAGATGGCATCGGACCAAGTATCCTAGATAGCGAAATCGAAAGAGCTCTACGAGACATGAAAAGGAATAAGGCGGTGGGAATAGATGACATACCTGCAGAGTTATTAAAGAGCATGGGGAAGATCGGAAGGGGAAAACTTTTTGCGCTTATTCGTAGGATTTATGAGGATGGAGTGTGGCCGGAAGACTTCGCGAAGACTGTACTAATTCCTATACCGAAGAAGAGTAAGGCAAAAACTTGCGAAGACTATAGGACAATAAGCTTAATATCCCACGCGGCCAAAGTAGTTCTGAGAATTATAAACAGAAGGCTAGAGAAGAAGGCAAATGAATACCTGGGTGACGACCAGTTCGGGTTTAGGAGAGGGACGGGAACGCGAGACGCTATAGCGGTGATGAGGACGCTAGTAGAAAGAAACCTAGAGTATGGGCAGGATGTTTTTGCATGCTTCGTAGATTTCGAGAAGGCGTTTGATCGGGTGGAATGGACGAAATTAATGGGAGTGTTGAAGAAATTAGGGGTTGATTGGAGGGACAGGCGTCTGATTCGAAATTTGTATATGAATCAGACTGCGCAGGTTAGGGTAGCCAATGGAGAATCGGGATGGGCCACGATAGGACGGGGAGTGCGGCAAGGGTGCCCACTATCGCCGTTGCTTTTTAATGTGTATTCAGAAGAAATGGTAAGGGAGGCATGGGGGGAGGAGGCGGTAGGAATAAAGGTAGGAGGGGAGCTGATAAAATCAGTGAGATTTGCAGATGATCAAGCATTGGTTAGTCAGTCGGCCAAGGGGTTACAGTCAATGGTGAATGCATTAGAGGTGCAGTGCGGAAAGTATGGGATGAAGATAAATCACATGAAAACGAAAGTAATGAGATTTTCTAGAAGTAAGAAGGCGGGGCTGAATATAAGGGTGGGAGGGCAGAAGATAGAGCAGGTCGAGCAGTTTACGTATCTGGGTAGTATTTTGGAGGCGAATGGGTTTAGTGGTAAGGACATCAGATGCAGAATTGCGCTAGCTAAAGAAGCATTTTCGAAGAGAAGGGAATTGATGAGGGGGGGTCTGAGAAGAGACGTAAAGAAGAGGCTGGTGAAAACTTTAATATGGAGCGTGGCGCTATATGGGTCGGAAACTTGGTCTTTGCGAAGGGAGGATGTGCGTAGACTAGAGGCGTTTGAGATGTGGGTTTGGAGAAGGATGGAGAAGGTTAGCTGGATGGCGAGAAAAACGAACGAGGAGGTATTGGATATGGTCGGAGAGGAGAGGAAGCTTGTGGCAGAGGTTCGGAGAAGGCAGAAGAGATGGATGGAGGAGGTTTTGAGAGGAGAGGGCATGTTGAAGAGAGTGATAGAGGGGAGAACACTGGGGAAACGTGGGAGAGGAAGGAAGAGGATAGGAATTCTGGACGAAATAAGAGGAGGTAGAAGATATGAAGAATTGAAGAGGGATCTAATAACGGGCCATCCTTAGGAGGGAATGCGAGACAATTTCTATTAGTTTGGGATACAAAATGGGGACTGTCCAAGAACCTACCAATCAGCTGGTAGAATACTTGAATGGGTAGTACGCTTGAAGAAACAGGGCATAGTAGCAAAGACATTAGGAGGAGAATAGTGCTAGCGAAGGAAGCGTTTTATAATAGAAGGGAGATGATGACGGCGACCTTAAGTAAGGATGTAAAAAGGAGGCTGGTGAAGAGCTTGATATGGAGTGTGGCGTTGTATGGGGCAGAAACGTAGGCCTAGAGAAAGGAAGACGAAATAGGCTGAAGGCGTTCGAGATTTGGGTGTGGAGGAGGATGGAGAAGGTGCGTTGGACGGAAAAGAAGACAAATGAGGAAGTGCTTGACATGGTGGGCGAGGAGAGGAAACTTATAGATGAGATTAGGGGAAGACAGGGTAGGTGGCTGGAAGGGGTAATGAGGGACGGTGGTTTGCTGAAGGCCGTGATAGAGGGTAGGATGTTGGGCAAGTGGGGAAGGGAAAGAAATAGAATAAGTTTTATGGGCGGGATGAAGAAAGGTAGGACTTATGCTGAGATGAAGAAAGAAATACTAGAGGTAGAAAGGGCACGGAACGTGTAAGAGTTCGTTGGATATTCTCTGACTTTCATCACAACCTACCTCTAACCGATAGATTACTGTAATGAATGAAAAAACAATCATACAAGAGTGGGACACAGAACTTTTTATAAACAACTAGCAGAGGTGCCCATTAATTCTCAACGGGAGGTATAAAAGTAAGAAATAATATAGTAGGATGAATAGTTCTCGGGTTTCCAGCCGGGTAATGGTGTTAAACTGCACCAACGTTTCAATAGCGTAGTCTGCCATCGTCTTCAGGGTTAACCCTTAGGCTGCGGGAAACGTACATGTACGTGTGTACCGGGAACTGCGGAGAGAAAGTTCTTGTACGTTTGACCTTTTCTGTCTACCTGCTCCCTCAGCCCTTTCATATTTTTATGACCCGAACTCTTTCTTTCCAGCGGTGGACATCTGGGAATCCACCCTTTTTACCCGAACTGCTGCCTTCCCACGCTCTTTAGGAATCGCATACCACCGAAATGAGGCGCGACCCTTTCTTCCGATTGTTCACTCAAGAGGCTACGGTTTTCTCAAAAGTTGGTTGTCTTCTGCTCGCGCCCGGCTCAATTATCAACGGACTCTTTTGGTGTTTGGTATCAAATTAAACAGAAAGTTGCTAGAAAATATATTGTCATATTTGTTTTCAACAATTACGCCTATGAACAGATTTTCAAAATTAGTTCCAAGTTCCACTAATCCCTCGACAAGTTCCGGTACCCACCCCCTAGGGTCCCGAGAAAAGGGTTGGATGGGGATTAGATGGGTCATATAACTGCCCGGCCTCGGCCCGTGGGAAGGGGGGACAGGCTCCGTCCGAATAGATATTTGCCGCACAAGATGGACGAAATGCGCTCTAGCTGCCGCAGCTTAAGGGTTAATTAATCCGGATTTACCCTTCAGGGTTAAGTATTCGCCGGGAAAGACTTAAATCCTACAATAATACAGTAGTTCTCTTCAAACAGAAGAGAATCCGACTTCTAATTTCTCATATTAGATTGTTTTTACTAAGTTAAATTGCCCGTTTTATCTCTTAATGATTCATAGTATTAAGCTATTTTACTTATATTGATTATTTGTAAAACAGTTAAACTAAATGAGTATTCCAGTTTCGCGAGGGGGGCGTGGGGAAGATCGCCATAACTTTGGGCGTGTTTTACCTCCCCTAGTGAGTTTGTGCGAGATTTTTTTCCAGTGCCAATGGAGATCATTTTCAATTTTTTATTTGAAATGAAGCAGCTGTTAGAAGCATGTCGAAGATACATATTTTAATATTAATGGCGTAAAAAATAAGTTATAATTGGCTATATCTCAGACGCTGGAAAGACATTCTGTTGGTGTTAAATTCTAATCGCGCCTGATGCTCCTCCGAGACTTCTGAAGCACTTTGAAAGTGGTGTCTCAGCGTCTGACTGTAATAGGGGATTATTATTTGAATGATTTTTCGATTTTACCGTTGAAATCAAATTTTCAAGGGTTTTCATATAGATTTACGGAGTTTCTTCGAAACATTAAGCCCTTATAGAAATATAGAAATCGTAGAAAGTTGCATTTATTTGCTGTTCCCGCAAAACGACCTCTGACGTCATTTTATCCTCAATCAGAGGCCCGTGGTTCGATTCCCGGTGAAGACTGATATTTTTTCAAGGTATTTTCTAAATCCTTATACTGTTGTATTTCTGGTGGAAGTTGATATCTTCACAAGAGCCTTTTTAAGATATCTTTTATAATGGATCGGGAAGAGGGAAGAAGCGATGGATGAAATGACGTCATGGCCGTTATGGGAAGGTCACCCTTCCATTCAAGTTTAGACTCCTATACCTCTGGCAATCTTTGGAATTTTTAAGGAATGATTTGCAAATGATCATTTGCCGCGGTCCCCTGCGCGATAAAGTAAAAAGCAAAAATTGTGATACACCCCCATTGTTGTTCTCGTTGTTTTTGAGATTCGTTCTTCCTCTAAGACGATATTTTCCTTACCTTTGCAGATCTTTGAGAAAGATTACTCTGTCTTCTCTTAGTCATACTCGTTCTGTACTGAAAATATAATAAATAAAATAATTATGTGAGTAAATATCTCAATAAATCCAGTCACCTCTACTAACAACAATAATCTTTCAGGCAAAAATAAATATTTACATGGCAACAATAGGCCCTTCTTTTCCCAATGAAGTTGAAAATGACCGTCATCTTGAAATTATGAACATATTCAAAACAGCAATAGGCCAATGTTTGAACCAGGTGTTATGGATATGCTCATGCATAATTTCAGCTCATTCGGTTCCATTTTTTTTGCATGATTGAGTAAGAGACACCTATACACACGGAATCCACCACATTTTTATATATTCATATAGATTGCGAACCATCTCATATTAGTAAACCTGACTGTCACTAATGGATGAAAACTCTGATAATTTAGATTTTAGTTACGGCAGAATTAAGTAGATATTTGCATCATTAAATAACGATATACGACATATATTGTATCGATTATGATTTTTAAATGTGTAGTTTGACGATAAAATCTTGTTTACAGCGAAAACAACCCTAGCAACTATTTATTTACAAATGAAAGTTGAAACTCTTACCATTTTCAACGAAAAAGTGGTCTTGACTCTGGCAAACACTCGCCTATGTAGATGTATCAATGGGATATCTAAAAAATTCTTTTCCATCAAATGTTCCATTGCCGCTGTATCTAAATACCACACAAGTATCAAATTCACAGTGCACTCCGTACCTTGCTATAGCGCTTGATGTAACCCAAACTACGTCAAAGCGTTTGACCCAAACGATGGGCAACGATCTCCCTTATATTAGTGGTGCCATGGTTTATATGAATAAAAAATTGAGCACTTTGAAGTTTGCAGCGAAGATTTGCGGCCTAGGGAGCTTTGGTTGTGAAACGCGAAGACTACCTGCCTTACTTTCCCGGACGGAGCTAGGCACTGATGGGGGAACTTCTCGACTGCCACCGTGTTTCGATACCACTATTAGCTGTATAGCAAGGGCGTCACGTATCACATTAGCGTCCCGCACCGCATGCGATGAATCATGGTGGGTATAGCACATTCTCTTGGCGGGCCAAGAGCGATCGATCTGGAAGGACTTGTGTCGTTTTTTTTCGGTCATGGTAGCCAATCTGTGATCGGCAGCGCCCCTCTCTTCAGGATGAGGTTCATGCTGCTCGCTCGATGATCGCCTTTTGTTTTTTTTTAAAGTAGGGTGACTGGCTGTATGTCCTGCTTTTTCCAGGACGGCATGCCGGATTTTCATCAATTCCATAAGATGACAGACCCGCGCAGGGAAATCGACTCTCTCGATTTGTCGGGAGTGTCGATTGTCTTTCAAGATAAACCCGCGTGCTTGAAGGGAGAAAAACGCTCTTTGGATTGGTAATGAGGCATAAATGGGTGTGTGAAAGGACTCCCTGGTGTTTCCTCCCAACGGCTTAGAGTTCCCGTCATCACCTCAATACGAAGAGCTCTTTCTTTGAGCTGGCAACGCATCGCCAGCGATGTTCGTGAATATAAACTTTTAGTCACTATATGCGAAGGTAGACACTATTTGGCAAATAAGTACAAACGCCTTACCATTGTGTTGAAAATGCAATCGTAATATGTATATCGATTTTGAGCGAAATATTTTGTAAGTATTGCATACGCTTTGAGTTTTTCTTTCAATTCGTTACTATACGTATTATATTTTGAGCTTTCAATACCCTTAAATCATGAGGAGATGTTGTATGTTTGCATTAAACTTTCAAAACTGACCTGTTCTTCCAATTTCATCACTGTTACTCACTGGAGCACTATGAGGAAAACCGATTCGAGTATTCCATTAAATTAATGTGGTCATTGTCTTGTTTCTATTTTTTGTGATTTTCCGAGCACTTAATGGGTCCAAGATAATGCCGCATTCTTCTTATTTTAGTTTTATTTTTATTTGTCATTAACAATTCTTTGCGTTAAAAGTTTTTCGGGGTGTCAAGTAATATGAAAAAGTATTCTTCTTCATCAGCTGGGTGAAAGTAATTTACTTAGATTGTGCATGCATTTTTTTAATCCACGCCAAAAGTAAGGGTCAAAATGAAAAATAAAGTGTGGATATCCAATTCGGCATATAAGTGGTAAACGTCCATCATCCGAGGGTTGACTTTATTAACCGTTCCACTCAACTATAATACATATCTCTATTTATTTTCATTTCCTTGCTTATACGTTCGTTAATCATATGCCTTATTTTGGGCCTGATGGGTGATGAGACGGACATGTGTAAAACAACTTGGCAGAGGAGGTAGCGTTTTCCATCTTACCTCAATTTCCATTCCTTAAACTGACTCCGCGGAGCCAGTGATAATCGTGAAGAAGAAAATTCAACGAATAGAATAATATGTATGGTAACTATTCAAAATAAAAAAAATATAAAATTTTCTTATGAGAACGTGTGGTGTGAAATATGAACGAATGTTTCTGTAAATGGTGTCTCTAGTATCACTGTTACTTATTAACTCGTACTAAAGTATTGTTCTTCAAAATTTATCATATGGTGACATTCATAACAGTAGTCAATTTTTACTTTGCTAAATAGTAAGACGCGCCAGTTAAAAACAAGAAAGAGGTTATCCTTTAGTTGAACAAACGTATTTCAGGGCTAAATTACAAAGAGTATGAAATTACTAGGCTACATATTAATAATTTTCAAGAGAAGGCTTAAATATGGAAATTCAATCTCAATGATTTATTCGATAGTGAAGATCAGAAAGTGAAGTTGGTTTTGCATTACATAGTTTTCACCGATAAATCAGATATCTACTGGGTTATTGCTGCTCCCTGACTCTATTGGGATCAGTCTATTTCATGACATCGGCTGGTTCCTCCACTCAGAAAGAAATAAGTTTAAAAAATAATATTGCATATAAAGTTATGTGAACTTAACCGTTCACAATTGGAGATCTAAACAGTTCCATGGGCCGTATAATTAAGAAGCAGCATAATCAAATTCTCTTCGGACATTTAATTTCGAAATATCTTGCGGCACTGTTTAAAGATACGAGGGTTTATCAAACGAATATTAGGAAGGTTCTCAGATGAAAAAATGAGAGAGATATGCTACTTTATTCTGATAAGGCTATATCTCGAATACGCCGCTAACATTTGGTAAAATGATCAGAATTATTTAGTTCGCGAAGTTAATAAAGAACTAAAGTCGCACGCTTTGTTAAAGACTGCTGCGAGCGCACAAAAAGTGTCACACAGTTCATGGAAGGATTAGGTTGGGAACCTTTAGAGATTCGGAGGCTATACGCTAGTCTTGGATTACTTGAAAATTACAGATTAGGCGAGTTTCAGAACGACACGGAGGAGAGTGGAATGAGCAAATAGACGGTGTTGCTTCGGTTCTGAGAAAATATTTGATCAATTTATATTTCCTACGTAACAAATGTCCAACACGCTTTCTAAGACAAATGTACTCTGCACTTGTTAACTCAAAATTAAGCTATGAAATCGTTTACTGAAGAGGTGCGTATAAGTGCACTATCAAACTTGTCGTGGTCCTCCAGAAAAGAATAATAAGAACAATTACTTTCAAAAATCGATTTCATCACACTCTTCCTCTTTTTCACGACCTGAAAATTTTGCCTTTACGCAATTTATTTTTATATTAAGTATTGAAAAAATGAACATGCGGAGTGGTAATTTGCTTGGCATAGTGGCAAGACAAAACAAATGGAACTTTCATATTCAATCCAATTTTTTGCCCCCGAGGCCACATATTACCACATTCCAGAGAAGTTTTGTTTATTTAGCGCCAAAGATCTTTAACCTACTTCCACAGCATGTAAAAATGGAAAAAAGTTATGTTTTTTTAAGACAAGTTAAAATATTGCTCTTTAAACTGGATTAGATTGAAATAATTTTCAATAGTTCTCATGATTTTGTTTCTTTGACCAGAAACAGCTGTGTAAATAGTGATATTGTATAGTGTAACACTGATGTCAACTTGGTACATATATTATTTTTGTTACTTTTCTAATTTTTCACGGGAACTTTTTGCTACCCCCACACATGTATTTATCATTGGGGTAATCTAAAGCTTCCATCTATTGTCTAAAATGTGTTGTAAAATACTGTACAAAAAAGGAAACAATAAATAATAATAATAATTATACACCAAGACGGTAAAATTCGCCATGAAAAAATCATTTGATTTGACCGGGATTCAAACACAGACCTCCCAATTGCCGGTCAGGTGTGTTATCCAGTTACACCACCAAGCTTGTCAGTCAGGTGTCAAGCCAAGTCAGGTGAGTCTTATGTCACAGCGAATTCAAGCGGGTGTTTGAGAAAGTCAAATTATTTTTTCATGGCAAATTTCACCGTCTTGGTGTATAACTTCTCACCCGTGCGCGTGACTGCGTACCACATCATGTGTGCAACCACAATGATTGGAAAATTATTATTATTATATTATTTTAATCCCGCGCTATGTCTCGAGAACTGATACGAATATGAATAAGAGAGATACACTGCCGAACTGAAAGGTACAAAAATTCCTTCATTACTTGCACCATTCGCGATTATAACAAAAACAGCGTGATACTGTCTTAAGATACGTTGTTAATCCACAATTCATCTATGTCTTCTCCGCCACCCCTTATACCTTATACCCCCCTTTCCATGGCTGGTTTGCTATCATCCCCTGCCACACGCCTCTAAGGAGGCTTGCATAGTAGTATGTAGGTGTTACTCATGCAGCCTACGGAGAGTTTGTAAGATATTTTTTGACGTTTAACTCTCCAATACAAAGATACAGACCGTTTCCCGAACATCCTCTCCCGCACGCTCACGTGGTGACTCTTAAGCCGTGTTTACACGATGCATTTACCCGCGCGGGTAGATGCGTGAACACAATCACCATCAAAATTTCACCATGTAAACACTCAAAATTGTGTGAATGAGTGAATGCGTGGACAGAAAATAGCCCCTGTTCTAATTTGGTGAATGTGTTCACGCATCTGTCCAGCCACGTAATTGCGCGGGTAAATGCATCGTGTAAACAAGGCTTTAGGGCATATTTAAGGGTGAGATGATGAGAAAGATGATGAGGGTGGAATATATGGTGGATAAGAAATGATGAGGGTGGAATATAGACTCTTAGGAGGGAGGATGAGAGTAGTATCTGAGTAATATGGTAAGACGTGTCTATTCGGAGAGGGTTGAGACGTTGTATCGCGGAAGTATAAAGGTGATACAATATGCTGACGACTGCTACAGAAGAATGAGTATTAAATAAAGGGATGATAATGAAAATAAGGGTAGGATAGGGAGGATGAGGGTAAGGGATTGGACCGTGTTTGTAATTTTTATGCGATGGTTTCCTAGCGATTTACGTACTTGTATGAAAACGATCGCAATTATCTCTTCTCGTTAATTTAAGTTTTTCTTTGAGATAGGTACGATTGCGCTTGGCTAAGTAATTAGGTCGCCCCTATGGTTCATTTTTTCCAAGAATATAGTGATACTGGATATCATATTAATTAGGCACAACTGCATGTGTCAACGTTTAGATGACAACAGTATCTCCTCCATTACGTCTTGATCGCGAAGGAATGAAGATAGTTCCCATTGGTGATTCGCGAGGCCATTGAAATTATGAAGATTCCATAGAATTTCAACGAAGGTAAGTATTCACTGGCTATGACGTGGAAAAGGCTGTGCAACGCCTTAATCTATGGTAACGCAGAACCGAACTGACAAACTGTTTCTTTTCATAGCAGAATATTTTATTTTTACACAGTATCTCTGTCTTTTCTATACTTATTTAGTAGTATAAAAGTAGGACAAAGGGAAACGGTTTAGGGTGGATATTTTTGCTGATTTAGAAGGATTTACTATTAAATGCCATTTAAATTACCACAATTCTATGGATTGGAAGGTGGATTGGAGAGCAACAGAGTCAGAATATTTTATGCATCATTCTGGAAGTAATTTGTGCAAAATTACGGGCGTTATCGTTGCTATAGGTAGCCTTTCTTCGAAATCTACCTAAAAGGCCTATACGTATTTTTAGATTTTTCCCATACAAACCTGTATAAAACGGTGTTGTACGAAGAAAAGTTACTTTTTAGTGGCTCATTATTTCCTTTGCTATTATCTCTTTTTTGGCCCGATTTCGTACGGATTCCGTAATCGGGAATAATCTAATTCAAGCCTAAATTTAGTATATTAATTGGTCTGGCCATTTATTTTCATCTTCATACCCTGTGGCTGTCGTATGTTTTCTAATTGTAAGCATTAAAAGGTTGAAGTTTTGCAGCTTTCACCTTGTGATTTTTTCTTTCGCGTCACTTCGGAACGAGTGAAGTGCTTCACATTGTATCGATCTTCATCATTTGGTGAGAAAATTCTGGCATGGTTGCATAAGGATGTGGTGAACTTAGTTCGGTGGAGCGATAATTAATCTCATAAAAACTTTCACGTTGATATCTCATCAAACTATGGAACATGGGCATGGAACCAAAGCAGAGTGATATGTCTTAATGCGGAAAAATTTACGCCGTTCTATTGCGCAACTGCAGTCTACTTTTCATTTTCCTGGTTCGAGGCAGTGAGGTCATGTTTTGATGGTTCAAATTCAACGGATTCGGGGCAGTGTGTTCATATTTTGACGGTTAAAATTCAACGGATTTTACCAGGAATCACATTCACCTGAAAATATTAGCTATACAAATTCTGTACATTGCACCCTAGCTTATTCACCATCGATCGCCATTGACTCGTAGTTTCAGACTTTAGATGTGGAATGAACTAGAATGAGTAATCGAATTACGATTAGCAACGAATGTCTATCGCTTCTCAATTACAGAAGCTGTAAGATACGCTTTTTCATATCCTTTCACCTTTCTTTGCTTTCATTTAAAAGATGAATTCATCGAGAGAATGCGTTTAATTGAAATAGGCTGGAACGAAGTCATTTTGAATGTCAATTAGTGAGGCAATTTCTGTTGTGAAGGCAGCGATGGTGAATTCAGGCTCTGATGGACTTGCAATGTAGTGTGATGCATTTGAGTTTTCGTTTATTACGTCGTAAAATTACTTTTTCTCCAGAGAGGAAAATAAACATTACTGTATCCTAAGTTTCTCCATTTTTGCTCTCAAGACCACGTGATTTCAATTTTCATTAGCGAAAAAATGCCGTGTGAAGGTTGGATTTAATTTATGTCATTCGACCAAGGGCTGGGTTTTTTCATAAATAACATATGAACGTGAAGATATTGACACTTAATTCTGTGGTAGGGATCCCTCAAGAAGGAGAATATACGTATGATGGACAAAGACAGAAGAGTCATTTCACAATTGACTGACAGCTGAAAAATGTACTTTTGCTCAGTGCTGGATGCTCGTTTTTTATTCCATGCATCGTTTTTCGCTTCAGTAAAAAATTCCGCAGAGGATAAGTCGTCCAAGCTGACCGGGATTCGAACCCGGATCCCTCGATATCGCGCCGAGTGCTTTAGCCAGTTAAAATACCTATATTTTGCCATTTAAACTAAAGAAAGTCTTTTTTCGGAATGATACTGGGTTTAAGAATACCGGGAGAAATATCAAAATTTGTCAAAAGACCGAGCATTTCATTGTTTCCATGCTTGGCTTTAACCTCGTGAACTGTGACGCTGAGAGCACACACTGGACTGCTTCTTTGACATCATATGTCTGGACGTTCTGAACAAATTTTTCCTTTACAGACCTCAAAAAAAATCCACGAGTCCCGCTCATGGCGAATGAATTTTCCTCTGTGAAATTTCGTACATATGTGCACTTATGTAAAGGAAATGCCGTGGCTAGTCCCGGTATCTTCAAAAGCCGTTTGCTTCCTTTGTCGTTATTCATCACAGAGCCACGTTGGAGTTAAGAGCTCACCGTATAGGCTCGCTTTTCAAAAGTTTTCCGAGCTGCACCACAAGGATGGAATTTCGAAAGGCTCATGTATTCATAATATCAAACCCCTCTTTCATTACTCCCTGAGCCCGGAACTCCGTCAAACTTGCAGCTAGTTTTCCGATCTTCATAAGATCTGCCAGAAGCTATTTTCTCTTCCCCATTTGACAGGCGATCCATATCGATGGTTATCTCGCACTTTCGCATCATTTTGCTCTAGATAAAATCCCTTCCGCCCGCACCCCCCACCAAGTGGTCCTTACTTCTCACACTGCGGCCCCTTTCGACTATCCTCTACCCTTGAGCCCTCTACCGTAGCTTCTGAGATATCCGGGCCAGAATACCCGAATTTCGTTCGTCATATGTTTATAAAAATTAGACCTAAAATTTTCAATTCCATTATGGAGATAAGGGAAATTTTTTTTAATAGAAGGTTATTATGAGTTATAAGACATGGTTAGTACCGTAAATTTTCTTTATATTTATAAGGAATCGTCACTGATCACTGCAGAAATTGTTAAACCCTTGGAATACGATGTTATAACAGTGTAGCGTCGGACGGTGTACACAAATAAGAAACACCTAGTTTCAGTTTTCTTTATTATATCCTGCTTTTACTCAAGCCGAGCAGCTTCCAGACCAGCTCTCCTTTTTCCTTAACAACCCCTCTCTCCCCAAAAAACAAAACCTTTGTCACCAAAAATTTTAACAATCAAACATTTGTAAACTGAAATAAATTAAAACATTTAAACAAAAGCTATTCCAAATAGAAAACAAAGGGGGCTTTCCAATTGTGCATCTGCGCTGATCTGTTGCAAACTGTTTCGGTTTTGGGGCTTTCCAATTGTCGCTGTGACGTCATTAGCGCAGCGCAGATGGAAACACATCGGGACCTCTGTTACATATGCGCTAGCAGACGAAACTTGTGATGGCGGGGAAATGAATGTTGCAGTGGAAACAGGACTGTCTTAAGATACCATGATTATATCTTCTGCCAGCCATTTATACATTGTTTACACGTTTTCATTCATCAGTAATGCCTCTCATTTCATCTAATTGTAATTTTAAGCCCACTTAATATAATCAATTCAAATATACCGTGATTGTTCCGCCATCTTGGAAACATATCAGCGCAGATGCGTTCCAATTGTCCGTTTCAACGTGCGCTCGTGTGTTCCCATCTGTTGCGATGTGCGCTAATCTGCGCAAGGCAATTGGAAAGCCCCCAAATAACTACGTTACGGTTCAAACGCTACAACAATGTAAGGGCACGAAATCTAAGGACGCCTACTCCAGTTGAATATATTTTCTCCGATTTATCTGGATCTCATGCCTCTATAATAAATAGTACATTCCTTACCTATCATGAAAGTGGCAGTCGGCTGTGCGGTGGAGGGAATCGCTTAAGCAGGTGTGTAATATATTGACCCATACGTAGCAATTGACTCGTACTGTTTTTCATCAAGAGCATATATCTCCTCTTAAACTCGTAGATCGCATGGCAATGGGAAGCACATGTAAGTCTTTATCATCCCTTTCATTATTTTGTTTCAATGTTTCTTTTTATTACATCCAGTCAGGTGTTAGGACGTGTTTAGCTATCAAAAAAGTAAAGAACATAAGGTTACTAATTTATCAAGCGTTTTCCTAATAACTCGCTAAAATAGTTCTAATGCTTTCCAAAATGCATATATATATTATTAATAAAGATAAAGTGGCCCTTAACATGCAGCTTATGGTCATAAATAATTCATTAGCCCTTTGTAACCTCACCATAAAACGATCACAGCGAGCGCATTTCAAAAGCTTTACGTAGGACAACAAAATGAAAGTGAAGGCGGTAGTGTTATCAACCTGTACATCTCGGAAGCTACTCCTCTACGGAAGAAAGTAACGATAGGTTCGCCCCGGCTGCCATACCACATGGTAGGTAGCGCTACCAACATAATGACTCTGAACCTGAGATTCCAGGAATATGTCTGCAGCACGTTGCACGGAATTGTTTACGATCCATGCAAGCTGCCTCAAAACACGCGGTTTAATATTCTCAACTCGGCGGAGAAGCCCATGGAAACGGTTGGATACTGAGCCATAGAGAGCATTTGTGCTGATAGGAAAAACATATTGAGAAGTTCAAGGGTCGAAATGTAAGGTTTTTGACCTTGGGAACCATAATCAAACACGAAGACTGCCTTACTCTCTCGCGCGGAGCAAGTTGGTAGGCCAAGGAGTAGGCCTTGTATTGAAAAGCATCTTTGCGCGATAGCCACCATGTTGTGCTACCACTATCCCTCAGCGCATTCGTGCAATGTCAAGGCCTGGCTCCAATATCGGTAAAATTTACAAATTCCTTGAGGGCTTCGTGAACTAACAAATGTCATTATTTCCACTGGTTCCGTTGTCGCTGTGATTAAGGTGCGCACCAATGTGCAATCCGTTGTGTTTTAGTAAATAATTTACAACTTGCTTGGATGAAAACGAATCCTCAACTAGAAAATAAAATTAAACCTTCGAAACTCGCTTACTACAATTCACCATTCAGTCTTCAGAAAATTACGACTGTTAGCATAGCAACGGAAGTGAGCCAATTTGCGGCTGACGTGCATACTAAAAGAGCACCCTCCCTTCGAAATCGTAACTTTTTAACGAAAGTTAAATATCACAAGTTACAAACGCAATTCTGGGAATGGTCCCTAGATTATTATTTTGCAAGACTACTCAGGAATAATTACCGATTATAGAAAATGCGGAAAATCAAGGAGTAATTCCTGGATGGAACCCTAAAACTTCTTCCTGATCGAATGGAACGACTACATTTTTGTACGAGCAATTTGAAGTGTTTCAAAGATTTTTTTTTCGATTTAGAGGATTTTTAGAGAGAGAAAACTCCGGAAAGTAGCATGTGACATATAATGCAGGAATTAATGTAGGGTGAACCATAACTTTCGTCCTCCTGACTGAAAAATAAAATTCTTATTTTTGGCCAGCTGTTTCTCTATTTCAGCCCACTGTTCCACATTCTTGAGAAGTAGAGTGCCGGCGAAAGAATTTTGAATCAGGTTGGCTTTCGTGCTGCATCAAAGTTAAGTTTTTGAACTGCAGCCGCCAACACGGGAATTCCAAGACTTCCCGGAAGTGGATACCATTCGGCGGCATTCTTAGCGAGGCAGTCCGTTGTACGAACAAAGTTGGCGTGCAGCAGACAAAAAATATCTTCCTTTAAGTTACGCAACTGATTTGATTTCTGTGTTCTTCCAAGTGTACAGGGTTTAACAGAATGACCGCTATTGCACCTAAAGATAGGAAACGAAGCTATTTCTCCCTTGTTAGACGATTTGGAATACACTGTCAGTGTTTGGGATTCTAATGAGGTAGGCTTAAATACTGAATTAAAACGCGTGCAGCAAAGATCGGAAGAGTATTAAAATGACGTCACGATTATTCCATTAGTGTTACATGCCTACCGAAACAAGTGGGATGGGAATCGTTATCAGGCGGACAACATTTATTATTGACAACAACAACAAGTTATTTAAACAATCTTTTGAGTTAGTTCAAAAAACAATTTATTTTCTGACGAAGTCGGAAACAGTCAATGAAACCCGAAATACTACAGTACATTCGGCCATGCGCACAAGCTAAAGGAAATATACTTCAGAACGGACTGGTTAAAAACAGAATTTTTTTCCATGATAGCTGCTGTTGAAACTTTGTAATTAGGTTTTTCCATAGGCCGTGTATCTAAATATTTGACTTTCTCTTCATTTTTCTGTCTTTAATACGTAAAGTATTACTAAAAGTACGTCTCCCATGCTTCCTGTATAAATAGCTTGTATCTATATGCACTCATGTTGTTACAAAATATATTAGTACTCATAGTTTGTATATCATTGGTAGCATAAAGTGTTGTGTATGTTGGTGAAAACTCACCTCCTGACACGTATTTGCAGGTTTTTGCTTCAACGTTCCTAATGTGTATAACACATGTAAGATGAATTGCATTGAATGGTGATGGAAAATCACCCTTGGCACTCCCTTAATTCTCCAGAAAATGTCTTGGGTGTTGGAAGGTCAGCGCATTGGCCCGAAAAGCATGGCCATTGATTCGATTCCCGTTCCAGTTAATGTATTCCTTTCTCCACGTCCTCTCCTTTGTAGAAGATCAGCAGCTGTAAAAGATTTTATGGGGGAATCATAGAATAGAGCAGGTGAAAAAGTTCACATATCTGGGCAGTAATCTGGATGATTTTAGCAGTAAGGACTTGAAGTGAAGAATTGCTTTGGCCCAGAAAGCATAACCAATTATAATAATAATAATAAATTTCCAACAGTTATCCAGGAGGATTGGGTTGACAAAACTGAATCTTTAAAATGGCTCCAGGATGGCTATCTTTACCCCGAGACCGAAGGTTTTATTATGGCTATTCAAGACAGAGTTATACGCACCCATAACTATGAAAAACATATTCTTAAACTAAAAATACCCGATAGATGTAAAAAATGTGGATGCATTGGTGAGTCAATTGAGCACATAATGGCAGAATGCTCAGCTCTTGCAGGGAATGTCTACCTGAATAGACATAACCAACTGGCAAAAATAATCCACCAACACCTGGGACTAACTTATTTAAAGAAAAATATTCCACCATATTACAAGTATCAGCCACCTGCTGTAATTGAAACAAAAACCCATGTTTTGTACTGGGACAGATCGATACTCACCGACAAAACCATAGATTACAATAGACCGGATATCCTATTAATCAATAAATTAGAAAAAAGGCTAATATAATCGATATAGCAGTACCACTAAGCCACAACGTAAGGTCCACCGAGAGAGAGAAAATCTCAAAATACAGAAATTTAGCCGACGAAATAAGAAATATCTGGAAATTAAATGATGACAGCATTCACCCGATAGTAATCTCTGCGGAGGGAGTGATGTCCCATATGTTTAAAAAACAAACTGAGAAGCTGGGAATAAAAAAACTAATAACTAACCTCGGGCAAAAAGCTGTGCTACTCCAAACTTGCCAAATCGTGAGGAGATTCCTAAGCCAAGAAAATTCGGACACATTAGGATAGGGTGAATTCTCTTCCTGTACTTCCGAGCCTAATCCTAATCCACCTTTAGTGAAAATTTTCCAGTTGGTGTAAGACTAGCTGAGAAATTGTGACAAGTCGAAAATAAAAAAATAATAATTATGTCGTATTTTTTATTTCGAGTGAATTAATGTATGTACACATAGTCTTTTCTTACGATTAACTAACTCGTTAATATGACACGCTTTAACGGCCATGCCCTGAGTGGAGAAAAACCCACTCAGGTTGGCGCAAACCCGACCTTTGGGTTAGAGCAGGTGAGCCCGTTGCCCGGCCACCACCAATGCCGGCGTCGAGAATTGATGAGAAGAAATGTCAGCAAAGACACGAAGAGAATATTGCTTTAATCCTAAATGGTGAATGGCGTTGCACAGCGAAGAAACTTGGTCGATGCCTATGAATGAGGATGAGTATAGACTTTCGATGTATTGGTATGGAGAGAAACGGAAAGTGCAATCTGGATAGATAGGAAAACACTCGAGGAAGTTATAGGTAAGGTAGTGGAGGAGAGGAATGAAGACGAGGGAAATTTGTTGGAGGAAGCAAAAAGTAATGTAGTACGTACTAAGTAACGACATTTTGAAGACGATGTTAGAGGAGAGAGAAAACATGAAATTCATTAGAGAGTGAGAGGAAGAGTAGGAGAAGGGGGATGGTATAGAACAGTATGAAGGTCAGCAAAAGACAACATAGGAGTTAAAATAGAAAAACAACGAAAGATAACATAGGAAAACAGAATAGTCGGAGAGCAAAAAGAAAAAAAAAAAAGAAATTTTATATCAATATACGTGATAAGTTTGTGCGGAAAACGTGAGAGAGGAATTTGCGATCGGGGGTGTAATAGAATAGGCCAGTCCTTGGAGCTATCACTCAATCAGTGGAATATGGCAACTCCACCGGAGAGGATAGGTTTTGAACTACCGTTTCTATCGGACTTCGTCTCTTGCTTTACTTTCTTTTTTTATTCCACCTGAGATAATTCTTGTCTCATTTCATCCTGTACAACCATTTTTTCTCGATTACCTCCATTTTTTCTTCATATTATTTACTTAACAAGCATTATTCATTCTTTTACAGCCTTTAATTCTCTCTCCTTAATTGCTCTTTTTTAACTCTCTAATTTCCTCCATAAAATTACTGTCATCCTTTCCCAAGCAATTCAATTTGTTATTCTAAGTTTCTGTCCATCAAATGGATAGGCTTTGATGGAGCATTGTATCGCGGGTTCGAGTCTCACTTGGGTCTGTTTTTCGCATACCCAGGGCATGGGTGTTTCTGTCAAGTTCTGGTGGTTTGGCCACTGAGAAACCTTGACGACAAGCCAATGGCTTATCGGGATCTCGGGGGTGGACCACCGGAATCGTCCGTGAGAGCAAAACAAATATTATTCATATCAGTACTGCATGGTCGCCAAAGCAGCACTATTCAATCTTTTGGTTTATCCGTGCATATTGCTTGCCTGGTGTGGAATCACTTCGTGCCATACATCCTGGAGATGGCTTGCACGGTACTTAGTAGATGTAGATCCTGAATGGTGGACCATCAAGTGATTATAATCCACGCGGAAGCAGCGAAATCACAGGCGTGGTCACTAATAAGGAAAGGAGTTGACAATAATGGATTCTAACATAAAACGTTACCACCAGTAAAAAAAACTACGTCCCCCTCAGCGAAATTGGTGCGACTAAAATTTCGGAAGTCTTATAAAAAATCTAAATCGTGGAATATAAAAGAATCTCCATTCAAACTCTCCCGTCTATGTATTTAAATAGAAATAGAGATCAGGATCTCCACGAATTACCTTTAATTATCATTCACTTAATAAATGCAGAGACTATTTCTTTATTAAATTTATCAATGTGTTGTTCACAGCAGCATGGTCACCAAAATAAATATCCATGACATATCTGGGAGAATATTTTTTTTATCCCTTTATCTGTATTTTTAATATCATGTACGCAAACCATTTGGATTATTATATCAATAAGGTCTATTGCGAATTTTTTGGGTTGGATCCATGGTTCAAATAATTTATGTTTAAAAAATTAAAAAAATGAAATTCACTTTAAATGAAATTGAACTCTCTATCGCAGCACCCCTCTCAGCGTAACAGAATGACAAACATTCCTAAGTAAATATTTAGTTTGATAAAATCTATCAATGGCCTTGTGAATGAGTTTCCAGTATTCCATTAAAATATTGAATAATAATTTCTTTTCGTGCGCATTTTTCTATTCCTAAAGTTATGGAACCGGTCCTAGGTGTTAATAGGCCTATATTCTTTTAGCAGAATGAACAATGGCCATGGACTTCAAACTTTTTCTGATTACATTTGAGCCTTATTGGTGGAATTATTTGATACGCTGGCATAAAGCCTCTTGAACAAGTTCCATTTCGTCAAGAAAAGTCTACCCCTGAAATAATAATATCGAAGCAATCTATGAAAATTCAAGTGTGTTTCTCACTTAAATCTCGTCGAAGCATAGCGTGAAATCTGGCCTCATAAAAAGATTTACGATGTCCATTTTTCGAAAGAACCATTCTCAAAATATTCTTTCTTCCACACCATTGAAATAAGATTTGCATAATTAAGAAAAACACCCATTAATTCGTTAATTAATATTCTGCACTACGTCAAAGGAGGCGTCAAGTGTCGTCTAAGTGGCACTAAACGTTAACGGATTACGTAATTGCAGTTCTCGTTTTTTTTTTTAATATCCACTTGAGAAATCTCTTTTTCTGATTCGAATGAGCGATTTCGTGGGATTTGTTGCTTGAGGGAAATTTTTTTCTGCAAGCATTAATGAGCTGATGGGTCTTAGTTAAGCCTTGTTGCGACACAGGCAAGTACGTTTCCGTGGTGAATTAAAAATATTTCGTAAGAACGAACAAGAAGTGGCGCAAATTTATCTGAAAAGTGGCACTCAAAGACGGATAAAAACGCCAAGGGAGTAATTGATCATTTTTCTCGATTGAGACCGACCTGTGCCAATATTTCTGTCATTTAACAGAGCGCTCGAGCGTTTAAGTCATTCTGCATCACCAGTGGCATGTAAATAATGAAAGACTGTGGTGAAATTAGGCTAGTTTTTGGAATAAAAGTGTATGCTCTCTTTTGATCATTATAAGCTAATGAGGAAGTATAGTTGTGAGCATTGAGCAATTAAAATATACACATAAATTTAGCTCGTTTCGCTCACTGAAAATTTCACGCAATTAATTTGAATTGTAACATTGAATTAATAAGCTGTTACATTTAAGGCAGGCAATGTGGAAGGTGCCGAACTGAGAAACGATTCATTGTTCGAAATTTGATGTTATCATGATCCTTCCTTGATAAATTTGAACTAGTTAATTGAAAATTGTTTCCCGTCTAAAAACATGAATCTAACGACACGGATAGAGGATAAATCTTGGAAATATTTCCGAAATTGATATGGTAACCCCCATGTAGATGAGTTTGTTCGCAGTTGTGATTGAATCAGATGGTGAACCTCTGATGAGTTGGTTTCCATCGAATGGTCTCTAAGCGTAACGTTGAATAAATTATACTCGCATTTTTTCTTCAGAGTACATAAGTCTACTGTTCGCACGAATCCGGATTCAGTGGAATATTAACCTGTCATGTCTCCTTGACGCTGCATTGACATCACCTAAGATCAAAACCCATTGTCTGAGTGGCTAATGGAAGCTTTTTCCATTTATGGTTCTAGGATCGAACATAAGTCGTTTATACCACCATATCTCCCCATGTCTCCGTTTTCATTCTTAAGCGTTCGTTTACTTTAAAACATTACCAGAATAAGAGGTATGTCCTGTCCTTCCCATTTCCCAATGTCCATCTCGGTTTTCTATCCTCAATATTCTACTCAGGCAGTATGATGCATTATTTTCATCGTCATTATCAGCAGCAGTCATCAATCCGAAAATTGGTTTGCTTTAGCTCTCTACACGACCCTCCTCTCAGCTCACCGTTTTAATCCTTCGTAATTCTTGATTGTTACGTCACTCACGGTTTTGATATGATATGGTATGATATTGGTATTTATTTCCACCAATTATGCATACAAAAATACAAGTTTACAGTAAATAAGTGGAACAAAAGACACCCCGGAGGTAAAAGAAAACCTGTGTTGGGGTTGTCACCATTTATATTTACCAAAAATAACTGGCTGGTGCGAGGCTACAACATAAATACTTTACAATGCATTTTGCAGTAGAGTCAAAATTTTTCATATAAAATTGCATTTTAAAGTGTGTTCTCACAATCATACACCAGAAAACAATGGAAAAAACAATATGTACTATGTTGGTGGAACAATATTAATTGATCAAATACATTCCATAGTTACAGAAATTATTCTTAAAGTTAAAAATAATCTTCAATATTTGTGACAGAAAACAGCCATGTTTTTAATTCTTTTAGAAATATTTTTACTGAATTAGATGAGGTGGTGAAATATGTTGGGAGCACAATAACAAAAGGATCTCCTGAAGGCTTCATTATTAGGTTTGAGAACATTAACTCTATTCCGTGGCCTCAATCCATAAAACGGGGCATTCACAAAACCTGTGGCATTCCCTTCTCTGGCATAAAACAATCGTAATACTCTGAAAATAAATAAGTACCTTAGGGGTAATATACCCAGTGTTTTAAATAAAGGAAAGGATGAAACATTCATTCCATTTTAATTACATCCTTGGCCTTTGTTGACAATTCTTTCCAATCATTTCTCCTTCCATTATTTTTTTCAGAAGACTATTGTGTCACAGAATGATTCCAATAAGTTTGCGTCTTCTTCTTTGCAGAGTTTTTAATTTATTTATTTTCACTCCAACTCTTCTAACGATGTCTCTCCATTGGCTATTTTCTAACTCATCCACTGGATCTTCATCATTCTGCGATGCACACCACATCTAAATTGCTTCTTTGTTCCACACCAGGGTGTTCGACGTAGTTTCCCAGTGATACCGATCTTCTAGCACACTACTATGTTCTGTACCTCTTTACTTTGTTCTTTTATTATTTAATTCAGCGCAGGAATGTACTGATCACGGGAACCCCGAGAAAATTTGTGGAGAGTTTGACGCGGAGCGTGGCGTTTTTAGAACACGAAAAGTAAATCCCGAGGAGATAGGATGAGAATATTTAGCTTGCGTTTTAAAAATGGGTGAGGACAAGGCTAAGTACATGGAGAGGAGAACACGTAGATAAGATTCTACTGTGATTATCGAGGAAGTGAGTTAATGTAAAAATTAAGAGGAAGAGCCGATGTTTGCAATAATAGGAAATGTGGCAGAGCGCAATTGAAAGTAGAAAGCGAGGAAAGATAGGAAAGGGATGATAATGATAGGAAAGTTAGAGGGGATAAGGAGAAATATGGGGAACATGCCGAGTAAAAGAGGGAAAATTTTAGCAAGGTGACGATTTAAGACGGAAATCAGAGTAGAAAAAAGCCATCAAAACTTACCGAAATCGCTATATCATTAACCATCCGATGTAAACCGCCCTGCATACCGCCATCGTCTGGCTCCAAAGACTTTAAGACCCGGTTTGATAATGTCTGGTTAATGTTAACCGCGAGATAACGCGTAAGTTGTTGGTTGCCGCCCCATGATTTTATTTTTAGTCGAAAATCATCACGTTCTGCCTTACCAATTTTGAGGATACCGGGACTAGCCTCGGTCCTACCTTTTACGGAGTCACCCGCAAGTACACATAACTGCGATATTCCACAGAGGAAAAATCTTTTCCTCTGATTTACTCTGATCTGATTTTTCCTCTGTGGACTATCGCAACCACGTTCTGCCTGCTGTAGGCTAGTTGTGACAGCTCAAAAATTAATTTACATATACTTTTAGTACATTTTTTAATAAAACCATGTTTTTAAAGATTGTATTTATTTATTTTATTTGTATAAAACAGAACATACTCTTAACGCGAGCGCCGAGGGTCTGATGCATTTAGCCTGGGGCCGGTTCGATACTACTCAAGTCCATGTGTTCTAACTCTTACTTATTGCAATGAAACTTATTCCTGAAATTGCCGAAATACGTACTGGAAAAAATACGTGCAGCAATAATCTCCAAAATCTAAAGAACCCCCTCCGGTTATGTTACGTAAATGTTGTGATTTATGACGCGTAAAAAAAGAACATCCCGTAATGAAATATGCGCATTCAACAGTTCCTGTTGCACAAACCTCTTGGAACTCGAAATTCGGACGGTCAGCGCGGAAACTTAAGTAGCCGAGGTGTAAAACAGCGAGGAGGGAGAGAGGGAAAGAAGGAAGTGAAAGCAGGTTTGCTTTTTTTAAATACGGTATCATCCGCCGATGCTCACCGTCGATTCCACGGGCTAGCCTCCAAAGAGATAAGAAGAACCAGATGCGCCATTTTAGGGCTCACCAGACCGTGGTAGGTGGGTGGGTGGGCTGGTGGGAGCGTAGGCCGGCTACGTCTTTAAATGCATTTTGGTCGTCTTCTACGCGTTGAAAAAAAAGTGGAACTCACTAGGAGAAGTTTCGCTTCCTTGATATACTTTAATGCATTCAGTTTGGAAACTGAACTGGGCCATAGGTCAGGTCTAATAGAATCAGAGCATTGTTAAGATTCCCAATTATTCTCCTTTACGGCTGTGTTTCGTTTTCGACATCCTGACGGTTTCTCCAATTTCAGTTTCCTTTCGGAAATAATTCTTCGGAATGTAGGACAGGAGATCAACTTTGTGAACCCCACATAATGATTTTTACTCAAACGAACCGTGTTTTGACACTTTATGTTATCTTTAGGGCCTTATTCTGGCCTTTCTTCAGGGCCTGAAGATGATAAAGTGTCGAAACTCGGCTCATATTAAAAAAATAATTAATTAGAGTACACGAAGTTTTTCAATTAGTTTTGCCGCTGAATTAGTCATAACTGCATTTAAATTGAGAGGGCGAGAAAGTGTCAGCGGAGCGTTTCATGCAAATGTTTATGGTTCATACTGAGCTGGGTCACGAAAGTACGATATTGTTGAAGCCCGTCGGAGAATCCCATATAAACAATTGAATTGTATAAGCGACCGAAATTGATTGAAATTTGATGTGGATAACGCACTGAGCATTTTGGAACCTTGCGAACCTTGGGAACCCTGGAGTCTCACGCGGAGACTACCTTCCTCCCCCGTGCGGAGCCCGTTCGTAGGGAATGGACTCTTCCACTGAAAAAGAATCTTCGGCTCAACTGCCACCATGTTCCGCTACTACTATATACAGGGATCTAAATATTCATACAACCCTGCAGGCAGCCACAGCCATGTGACAGGGGAAGTTAGGACACCAGCTTTGGAAAGGGGGGGGGGAATAGGGCAAAGGAAGGGGGAGAAGACAAAGATGATGTGTGGATTACAACGTGTCTTAAGACAGTGGCTTGCTTTTTTTATCACTAATGGTGCGAGGGAAGAAGGAATTTTTGTACTTGTCAGTTCGGCAGTGTATCTTTCTTATTTTGCCACTCCTATCAGTTTTAGAGACATAGCGCGGGGATAAAATAATATCCTCCGTGTCGTACTGAAACTCGCCTGATCTGAAATCGTCAGGTAATCTTAAGCCTAGCGTGTAGCCTCCGAGTCTCTCAACGGATCCCAACCTAATACTTCCATCAACTGTGAAGCCCGTTTTACACGGGGCACGTAACAGCACAATCTGATGTACATACGTACGAACGTTCATTCCAAATTGGATCGTGTAAAGCCGTGAATGGCAAGGACACATGCGCGAATGCATGAACGCGAGATGGAAAAATAGCCCCTGCTCTAATTCGAAAATGATTGCACGCCCGATTGAGAAAAACATGCAGTTTGAAGTTGTGTAATTTTGTGCCCCTTGTAAAACGGCTTTGAGACACTTTCTGTACGCACGTAGAAGTCTTAAACTAACCGTGCGGCTTTACTTTTTATTTACTTCGCGAATTAAATCTTTTTGTGCAAAGTCCCAAATGCTCGCGGTGAATTTGAGATGTGGCCTTACCAGAGTAAATCAGCATCTCTCTCTCTCACTATTTCATCGGAAAAACTTCTTACTTATTCCCTTGAAAAATCCTAGTTCCTTTAATGCAATACCGCAAATTTTTGGTATGCCCATGTTGAGAATGACCAACTTTGTGATTTCCACAAACTTTATTCCGCTGACACGACGCAACGCGCGTTTCACCACACTATGGCATATTCATATGCCTGGCACATGAGTATGGCTGAGGCACATGAATATGCCACAGTGTGGTGCAACGCGCGGCGTGCCAGCGGAATAAAGTTTGTGGAAATCACGAAGTTGGTTATTCTCTCCATGGATATCCATCATTTCCACGATGTCAGGCCTGATCTCTATTTCGTATATGTTTCCTCCCACGTTAAAAGGATCGGGGTTCCTCTGTAATATCTCTCCGTTGTCGCCAGGAATTGAATTCGGATTCTAGGGTTGTGATGCCAGTACTCAAGCCTCCGCGCAAATATTTGATTCCCCTCCCACCATTCTTCTCTGTTTTTCATCTATTCTCACTCTCTCGCTTTACTCGCTGAAAAATCACTTGTGAGACCTCTTCTTGTTCGTTCGCTTATGGGAGCGCGACGAATCCTTCGGGGTCGCCACGGCCAGTTAGTGCGAAAGGGGAGCTTTTTCCTCCCCCCTTCCTTCCTCCTCCTCCCTACCTCCCCCACCCTGCTCCTTTGGAATTTACCGCATGCCGCTTCAAATATTCCTTCCTGCCCTCGGAATCCGGCTGCCGAGGCTCGGATGTCGTGGATTCTCCGTTGGCTGGCTGCGGCGGAAGCGACCGTCATACGGCGCTTCTCCTGTCATGGAAACGCCTGTCTCCTTCCTGTCTTGAGATCGGTCAGGAGTGATCTGGGAATCCCGCCTCGTCGCAGATTTGAGTCATCATTTCCCCCCCAACCCCCTTCCAAAGACCTTCCCAAAGGTGGAATTACACATTGAAGTTATACAGACTTACAATACGTCTCGGTTTGAAGGGTATATCTCAGTGTCCCACCCAGCGGAAAAATTTGTCCCGGCTGACCCTGAAATGTCCCGGAATATCTGCGTTTAGGTCCGCTTCCCGCTGCACGGAGCAAAGTACTCTGTATGACATTGTTAACACTACTTTCTCCACGAGTGTAGAAGTGCATAGCCTTCGAGATATCCGGGCATGAACAACAGAATTACGATCATTATCTGTTTATAAATAGTAGGCCTACACTTGCCGATTCCCTAACGGAGCGAACGGGGTGAAAAAATTCGAAAGGAAGGTTATTTTGGCATGTAAAACTTGGATATTACCGTACATTTTCTTTAAATAAGATAACGAATCAGCACTGATAGCTGCAGATATTCTTAAACCGCAGGAATGCGCTGTTATAACAGTCTTAGGACACAAAACCAGAGGACGCCTATTCTAGGTGAAAATATTTATGGTGACTTATCTGAATCACATGCCTCGCAAATAAATGGCACCTTGCATATCATGAAAGCGGCAGTTGGTTGTGTTGCGGAGGTAATCATTTACACAGGTTATATAACTTATAGACAAATGGGTAGTATTTGACTCGTACCTACTGTTTTCCACTTAGAACATCTACCTTCTCTTAAACTCGTTGATCACATGAAAATGAGAATCCAATGTGTCTTTATCATCTCTTTTATTACATTGTGTCAAATTGTCTTTTTACTACGCCAAATCTGGAGTTAGAACGTGTTTATTGACCAAGAAAGTGATCGACATTCAGTTACTAATTTATCAAAAGTTTTCCTAACTATTGCCTAAAATACCTCACTAAAATAGCGGTAGTGATTTCTGAAATGGGAACCTTGTTGGAATCTCGCCATAAGAAGATCACAGGAAGTGTATTTCCTGCACTTTTCGTAGGACTACTAAATAAAATTCCGAGGTAACAGAAGGTAATAGAGGCATGGGAAGAGCTAGGAGTGGAAATCAAATTAGGAGGCCAGCTGATAAACCCGGTTGGATTCGTGGATAACCATGCGTTGGTTAGTCGATATTCGAAGGGATTTCAAGCTTTAGTAGATTCGTAGAATTTCTGTGCGGGATATATGGATTATGGAATGAAGAAAATCATAATAAAACACAAGTTTTGAGATTCTCTAGGACAAAGAAAGCGAGGCTGGTCCAAAAAGTAGGAGGGCACAAACTGTAGCAAGTAGAGCACATTAATTACTTGGGTAGTGCGCAAGAAGAAAATTGACATTAATGCAATACTTAAGGTCCCCGTCATCAGCTGAAAAAAGAGGCTGGTGAAGAGCTTGATATGGAGTGTGGCGTTGTATGGGGCAGAAACGTGGACCTTGAGAAAGAAAGATGAAAATAGGCTGAAGGCTTTCGAGATGTGGGTGTGGAGGAGGATGAAGAAGGTGCGGTGGACGGAAAGGAAGACAAACGAGGAAGTGCTTGAGATGGTGGGCAAGGAGAGGAAACTTCTGGATGAGATAAGGGGGAGGCAGGGTAGGTGGCTGGAAGCGCTAATGAAGGGCGATGGTTTGCTGAAGGCCGTGGTAGAGGGAAGGATATTGGGCGAGCGGGTAAGGGAATAGATTTTATGGACGGGATTAAGAAAGGTAGGACGTACTTGGAGATGAAGAAAGAAATACTAGGGATAGATAGGGTCCTACACGGTTAAAAATCTGGAGGATTTCCTCTGAAAATCATTAAAATCTATCTTCTACCGGGAGATTACTTAAGGGTGCGATTCATAGTCGAGACTTTAAAAACCACCTTTGTAAAGAGTCACTTTAGGATAAAGTAAAATTTTACGTAAAGTACGTTTCATAGTTGCCTAAATTTTTTCACTTTAAAAAGTAAGACTTTAGCTGCCACAGTGTCGATATCCCAAATAAATACTGGCCGTTGGTAATGGAAGTAAACAAATGGTTTCGTTGACAAACGTTGCATTTTCGCCAGATTGACACATCATTACAGATCGCCTCCGAGAGATTGTGGCATTCACGATGTTATTTTGGGTTGAATTTCCTTCTTTTAACGTAGTAAGGTGCGAAGTTTAAGTATTTCCGATTTAAGTGTAGGATTTTTCTGCTTGTTTCTTAATATAATAAATACGTAGCGTAGTTTTTATTAGTTAATAAGCCGAGATACGTCAATAGTTTTCGATATTTGTTTTGGATTTCTGGATAATTGTTTTTGGTAAATCTAGCGAAGGGAGTTACCTTTGATTTTGTTTATTTTTCAATTTTGTTTAAGAGTCATTTGTTATGTTTGTATGGTTAATATTCCCGTTTCTGTCGTAGTTGGCATTAGGAATTGTTAACATTGGTTATGTTTCGCAGTCTCAGGCGTTACCTGATGGAATTTGCTTAGCATTGTGAATGAGAAGCAGTATCTTTGTGATCCCGCATGTTTTTTAGAAATGATGTGAAACCTGAATGGAATGAAATTTGAAACCTGATGATGACGTGCAACGTCGAAACCTAGGTCGTTTCTAATATATATTTGTAGAATTACAAATTAACTGCTTCTCATTCACAATTGGTGATGTCCGTGTTTTCAATTTATTTTTAGAGTAATTTGAAAGCATTTTGGGTATGTTAGTTTAATATTTGCGTTTCTGTCATTGAGTTTGGAAGTTAAATTATCGCGTTTCTGAAATTTGGTTTGTAAGTTCAATAATCGCGTTTATGTCACAGTTATCATTTTATCATAGCATTATTTTGGGTGGATAATGGAAAATAAACGCAAAAGGAACGACAAAGTTGAACGATATTCTTTGAAAACCGACGAATAAATTCATCTTCTCGGAAATATTCAACCGGATTTTTCATGTCTCAAAGGCCGTTTTACACGGTGTGATATTTTGTTCAAACAAAGGTATGAAACTGAACGAGATTGTGTGTTGATCTGAATGGAATTAGAACAGGTTCTACATATTTTCCATTTTGTCATTCATACAATCGCACAAGCGTTCGCACAATTTGCAGTTTTACACGGTACAATTTCCTGATGCAAGCGTTCACGCAATTATAGATTGTGCAAATAAATAAAATTTGCCGTGTAAAATGGCCTTTATGTATCTCCGGTAATGGTTTATAACCAGCATTTCCAATTCCTCGGCGATATCAACCCAGTAGAAAACGATTTCAACTTCGTTTACAACCAGCGCATCCATTTTTGTTTATCTCTAAAGATCACTTTAGCATCTAAAGTGAGCTCCGACGAGCACTTTAGGATAAAGTGACACTTTAGCGTTATTTCGTCTAATGTGACGTCTATGAAACTTGTAAAGTATACATTAGCCCATCTTAAGTATATTTAAGCCGAAAGTGTCGACTATGAATCGGACCCTTAATGTAACTAAATAAAAGTGGGAGTCGTGGTGTTACAGCCTGAAATTTTTTGAGGCTATTAGAGCAAAGTTCACGGAGGGGACAATACCGATCGACACCATGTTAATTCTGTAGTGCTGAATCCGCGCAGCGGCCATGTTCCGACTGGTTTAAAGACGGCGGTAATTTAAATCAGTCTCAATATCGGAGGATGTTCCTTGCGACACAGGTGGGACTTACAGTTGCAACGAGAACATGAAACATTACCATTGGAGCCATTTAAGAACCAGTGTATGTAGGCAATATGTGTATAGATGATCTGTATACTTGTGAACATAGGCCAACACATTTTGAGGAACTTAAGAAAAAAGCATAGGCGAGGGTACATTGGAATGAATCATTGGATTTTTTTGGAGTAGACTGGAGGTAGATTAAAATTGGGCCATCATCAATAATGTTTAAGTTAACGTATTGGCAGGATATTAAAATGTTAAGGAGTATGCTCGTTGATAAACACCTATCACGCCGTTCTCTATCGGGTTAGGCCAACGCCACCTAAAGTAAACAGTTTAATTTAGGTGGTGTTGGTTAGGCACGGTAAAAAAGTTTAATTCTCAGTAATAGGCCTGTGAAACTGACTCACAAAATTCATCTCACTTTCATATATCTGTTCCGATATTCGATTCTTATTCATTCTCTCGACATGGCCATAGCAATGAAGCAACAGTCCTTACACATATTTCCATTGCTGGAGTATCTCAGCCACTTTCTTTCATCACCCTCCGGTACGCCATCCCCACTGCATTTAGCCTACTCTTATGTTTATCCTAACACACCCTGGTTTCGCTGCCATATCACAACATCGGGAGAAGACTTTTGTATACTGCGATTTTTTCTTGCCCAGACAAACACTTATTCCTTGGTATACAACGGTCCCTGTAACATTGGTAGCATAACTATAGAGTAATGCATGCTTGTGAGGCTTCGCCTTCTGACAAGCATTAGCGATTTATGTTAATGCATCAATAGTCGTAGTTACACTAAATTATAATATGGCTGAGTGTAATGCGTGTTGGTGACTTCTCACCCCCTGCCAAACACCCTTGAGGTGGCTTGCAGGGTATTTATTAGATTTAGATATGCTACCTACGACTATCGTACCGGAATTCGTACGCTTTACTATCTATTTATCCTTCATTCTTTCGCTAATATTCGGCCAAGGTAAACAAAATCGCCCACTTGCTAAATTATCTCCATTTACCCTCATGGTAAAATTTTTTTCCATTTTTTTTGTTGCTGCTGACAAAATTTTCTTTGTGAAATAAAACTACTTTGGGCTTTGATGCATTAGCCCTTGAATCCATTTTTACTGTTGCCTCACAGAAGTTATCCAGAATTCCTTATTATCTCTGTGGGCTCCTAGATAGCAACACAGCGTCATCAGAACACAAAAGAATATTCACATTTACACCCCCAACCATTACACTGACACGATCACCACAAGCATCCCTAACACATTTATCTCTGTGCTATAAGTAATGCCCAGTAATTGTAAAATGGCAATCCAGAGGACTCTGGCGAGGAGATATTCAGAGTGAAATATTTATGGCGAGAAATATGTTTTTCGAAAATATTGTATCAAATTGTATAACACATCTTAAAAGGCTCTAGACCAGTGGTTCCTAAAGTGGGCGCTACCGCCCCCTAAGGGGCGGTGCCATAATCTAGGGGGGCGATAAGTAACAAGAGGTGGCATGGGGGCCGAATGGTACCATACATGTCCTGGGATCAATAAAATATCAATGTATTGTATTTGAAATAAGCATTTATTTTATCACAATTGTTTTAAATTTATTTTCATAATCTTCCTGATTTGGTCAGGTAGTCTAGTATGATTTTAGAGCCCAAGGTTGGGGGGGGGGGGACCGTTAGGGGGCGTTTTGTGGAAACAAAAAACATTTATGGGCGGTGACTCGAAAAAGTTTGGGAAACACTGCTCAAGACCATCTGTTCTCAATCTGTGGGTCGCGACTCCTTTGGGGGTCGAACGACTATTTCACAGAGGTCGCCTAAGACCATCGGAAAACACATATTTCCGATGGTTTCCATATTTACGGGGGTCACCACCATATGAGGAACTGTAGTAAAGGGTCGCGGCATTAGGAAGGTTGAGATCTACTGCTCTATACGGACTAATGAGTGTTTCTCACTTGACCGGGATTCGAACCCGGATCCCTCGATTTCGCGCCGAGTGCTTTAACCAGTTAAGCTACCGAGGCGTCCTTCTCCCCTGTGGAAAATTTGGTGGCTTTATAGGAGCTTGGTGGTCAACGAGGGATCGACGAGGGATCCGGGTTCGAATCCCGGTCAAGGCGAATGATTTTTCCTCTGTGGAATATCGCACTTCTGTGCACTTTCGGGTGACTCCGTAAAGGTAACTACCGTTGCTTGTCCCGGTATCGTCAAAATTAGTTTCTCACTTGGTTGAAGGGAAGAACTCCTATGATAGAATCCGAATTGAGCAACGTAAATTTTCAACTTCTCCCGGAGGGGAGGGGAGGCACAGGAATTAATTGCCTAGAGCCAAGAGGAATTCAACCGTCCAAACAGTAGCAAGATTCGAACTGGGTACTCCAGAGCTTGATACCAAAACAATTCGCCGCAGCTAAAAGTAATAATAATATTATTTTGTAATTGCAATCAAAGAATACAATAACTTTACACCATTCCCCTAATTTTTATAAACTGTGCGAAAACTTTTTCTCGATTTTAACCTCTAAAGAACTAGAAATGCCCCGGTTTTTATAATGAGAATATGGTAATCCTACTTCAATAGCATTGTTGCCTTATTAGTCACTAGTGAGTGGCACTTGTAAGCACTGAATTTTACTGCAGCTCTCTGCTCCCCTCTCCTATAGCAGTTTTTTCCTCACTAACAATAAGTCTTCATTTTAACGTTCGTGACAATTGGCTCCGTATATTTTCTCCTTTACGACGAAAACATTGTAGAGACTACGTTTTACAGATATCAAGTAAAACTCGGAATAGCCGCGACCTATACCGATTGAAAAGATCTGAAACTTTTTTCAGTGGTACATGAGATACGTATCGTTCTTTCAATGTTGCCAGTCATGCTTACGGTTGATGTTTTTTTTTTTTCAACCGTAAGCATGCGTAAGAAAAATATTTTTTAAAGAATTTATTAATTATGAATAATCGTAGAAATTTGGCGTTTTTGTGAAAACTGCTAAATGTGCCGGATAAAATGTTTGCAATCCGTTAAGTAGAGAGTTGTAACCACAAGTTAATTATAAAAAAATACTTGTAACTACATATATTACATTCAGAATTTGCGCAGGTTCCCCCATTTAACTATAATTGACTCCCTCCAATTAACGATAGACTACCTAACAATATTAGGGTAAAGTGAAAATGTAGAATAGTTGAAGGTTTTCCTTCCTCTCGGCATCTTTTCTCCGTCTATTACGGTATTCTTCCATTGTTTCATTTACGTCTAGTACGCCGAGGTCTTAACTTATATCTGTTTTTATTTTTCTGTCCGCTCGAGTGCAGCCAGCAGCTTTTAAAAAAATCATCTCAGATATTCGTAATTTTTGTTCACTTGTTTTAATAATCGTCCAGTTCTCGCTTCCGTATATTATGCAAGGAAATTCTTGTGTTTTACAAAATGTAATTAAGCTGTTTTTTCTTACCTTATTATTTTCATTTTGCTGTTTTATTGTACTTATATTTTCATATAACCCCATGGCATTTTCCATGATTTTTTGAAAACCCGCAGTACAATCAGGTCTGAAGAGACCCAGGACACCTAGGCATTTTACAGTCAGGGATCCCGTTTTGATAATTTAGCAAAAAAACATTCTTTATATTTATTTTTTACTCATGTAACGTACTTTGTCTAGACTAACTTACTGTAATTATATCTTTTTCGGAAAATTTGACAGTATATTCCGTGTCCTGTGTTCTCAATGTATTCTATTTTGCCCCCTCACCAGGGGTTTGCCTCCCACCTCCCACCGAGGTTTAGGCAGCTACCTAGTTATCCTGGGCAGAAGTTCGCCCCTGTAAACAATTAAATAACGAAGGCAATATCAGAATCGGCCTTGGGCCTTTTGAGGGGTATATCTGGGATGATTAATCTTTCGGAACATCAAGCGTTTGGTTATGAGAGCACGGCGTCGTGTAGACGGGATCTCCGCTTCACACATTCAATCAATTCGGGGCGTTTTCTCTGAATCTCGGAATGTCTCCGACCGAGGCACCAAACTGATTCATCAAGCTCACGTCAAAAAACTAATGAACCGCCGATCAGAGACCCAATTCCTAGCTCAGCCGAAAGATGTTCTAATTTTTCCAGTGACACACATGAAATGAGCACCTAATAGATACGAATATATGTTGGCATCAACTAGTTGTGTAAGATAGATGCATTTCATTTCATTAGAGACCATATTAACATTGGGCGCCATTGGATATTTATCACATTTTAATTTACCATTCCATTTTCTTGCCGTCTCTAGGTGTTACTTACTAATAGAGTATGCGCGTTTTGAGCTAGTATCTGTCAAGAATGACAGCGCATTCTTTTCCATTACACCTTTTCTACTTGGGCATTTAATTATATAGGGAAGTAAATTACCAATTGTCATACAAGAGTGCCAGCCATTTACAGCGCCAGCGTATTCATTAAACAAAAATCTGATGATTCCGACAAGCTATGTTAAATAAATTAATTTTCTTCCAATCGAGAACATTACCATTGGACGCCATGGGATAGTTTTTACAATTTCATTTACCGGTTCATTTTCTTGCATTCTCTACTGTTACTCTAAGCTTGAGGTTGGAGGGTTGTTAAAACTACTTCAAGAATAATGGACGAAATAAAATATAGATGAATGAGCTTTTATAGATTTCGTGGAGTTCGGAAGATATTTTAGGAAATTCGTGCACAAATTTATTCTAACAATATTCCTTCGAAACTCGAATAAAACAACTATATGTTGTGAAGTATCGCAGAATTTCGATTTTCCCAATCTATGGAACCATTTTATTTTGTAATATGTCGCTCTCATTCTTAGATGAGCTCGCTAAAGAAAATTTTAATATAAATGAATATTTTTCGCTGATTTCTTTCACGAATGATTGAAATTATGCGTATTTAATTGTTTCGACTACAATATTCTCAATCTGGGAGACAACTGCCAAAGGTGCGAAACATCTGTGGTGCTGCATTAAAGAAACTAGGATTTATCAAGCGAATAGTATCAAGGTCCTCTTCTTACTTCTACGCTTGTGTCACTGGCTGTTCGCAAACTCCTTTGGTAAAATATCTTCTGTGCTTGGGTTGTTTCGCTCTCAATACTTTCTTGCCTCTACCATCGCTGGTGATCCTGCTTCCCAGAGATCAAAATTATTCCAGTTTCGTATTGTAAATATAAGGAGAAAAATTGCACAAACAAAGAAGGAGTTTGCTTGGAGAAAACTTATGACAGATCGTTCATGAAAGAATGTTTACAGGGTTGATGAAGAGTCTAAAATTACTTGTTGGGTTCAAGTGCATGAAACTGGAAATTGAGGAAAGACGGTGAGACGTAATTGGATACGTTATGTGTGTGGAAGTAGAGAAACCAAAATGAACGGAGAGGAAGGCAAACGAAGAAGTGCTGGAATTGGTGCGTGAGGAGAGGAAGCTGCTGGAGGATATTAGGAGGAGGTGGAGTAAGGGTGACGAGGGGGAGGGGATTCTGAAGGCCGTGAAAAGAGTGGAGTACGTATTTTGGGGTAAGAGAAAGAGATAATATGCTTGAATGAGATGGAGAGATACAGGAAACGTACCGATCTAATGTAGGAAGTCATTTATAGTAGTCGGTGCCTGCGGTTACATCTTATCAGGTAGTAGTACATAGATACTTATGGATGCGTCTTAAATTCTTCCATATCAAAATTGAATTCCTGTTTTACAAGTATGATTTCACCATTTTCTTAGAGGTAAGTGCGAGAATTTAACTATGCAGGTACTCTTATAGAGTTATCTTGTCTGCCGTTAGAGAAAAACCCAACTCCTGTCCCTATTAATCCCGTCTGTGATAAACTACATCCCTGAATACATGCTCACATTTTGCAGCATACCATTTCCGTTTCTTAGAGTAAGTGAGCAAGGATAAAGGATAGGTATTTTACATTTAGATCAAGCTCTAACTGGATGAATCTTTGTCAGGGAAAAACTCTGCTATGAAGGGTTTCGTGGTGTCAGAATCTGGTTAATGTTTTTTCCATTTCGTTTGATGTTTGAGGTAATAAAAAACTATATCTCCGCTGGCTATCATAATCAATTTTCGTAGGATTTAATTTTCTTCCAGCGAATGGTTGAAGTAAATTCTTCTCGGGTTTTCATCGTCAACGGCCCTGATGACGATGAATGTCTTTCATCGAAATGTCGGCAAATAAGAAGATGGATCACTTAACCCAAACGGAAACCCGAAAAGAATTAACTTCATAATCAATTTTCACTTATCAATAACTCTGTACGCCAACTTGGAGTCACCCATAGCGATGAACTTTTTGGAAAGTTCATTTTGTTACACTCTTTAAAAGGATTACTATATTTAATTACTAAATCCCACAGGAACATATACGCTAAATATTGATGGAAAAATGCATGTCCACATGGGAATATGTATTAAAAAATGTATATCATTAAGTAATGGAGGTAAAAAAAATTAATTCTAATAATCTTTGGGGCAAAGGTATTCAATAATAAGTATCTGGTGTAAAAGAAGAATGAAGCCTTATGACACCACATGCCATTGCATGAAACGAATGCCCGTAACGCTTATCTAGTTACTCGAATGCTAGTAACCATCATTCAACTCTAGTGACTCTTGCATGATAAAGAAAAGTGTAAACAAGTTTACAGGGGTTGGCGCTAACTAGACCTCGCGTGGGAAATGTTTTACTGGCTTTCGAGTCACTAGCATAGAAAGCAAGTAGTGTAAACGAGGTACAAGCGTAAATTCAGGAAAACAAATTACTTTCAAATTCCATTGGGAAGTTGGCGTTTGATGCGTAGAATTTACGTTGTTGCAATGTTTGTTATCTTATGGGCCGATCTTTGATCGGATTGTAATTTTTAATCAGACGAGTTCATGAAGAAATCACATATGCTGAGCAAATTGGTTTTTCGAACGTCGTTGCAAATCATGTTGTTGCATGTCCGCTAACCACTCAATTATCTGGCTCATTATTAGACAAATTGCGTAAACGTAAAACCTCTGATGCAATAATGGTGGTGACATTTGATGATTACCTTGAAAAGGGCGATACAATAGCCTGATAAAAAAGCTGGTGATTTTATTAAAACCCATAGCAACGGTGTAGTGTAATGGTGTAATGGAGCAGTCTTTTTAAATGTCAAAAATACATGTTTTGGCCCAATATCTTGTTTAAAAAAGTGTTTTCCCTGAGTGAAAACCTAGGCAAATTATATTTTCGTACCTTAAATTTATAATTTTCATCGAAATCGTTAACGCCGTTCTCGAAATAAAATGTACATACATATATACAAAAATACACAAATATAGGTGTGCAAGATTTGCTCGTTTAATAGTATAGGATACATAAATTGAAAATTAGTTAGGTACAGCTGGTGTATAGTTTAACTTTGATTGAGTCAGCGATCACACTAAGATCAGTATGATCAATTCATGGATGTTAAAGAATGCAGAAAATGATATGTTAAAGAAGGATGAGGCAAAAATGTGAAATTCAGAATACTGTGGCTCAGTTTTATCATATCTAGCCAAGTATTTTCTTGGTATGAAAATCGAAGTTAATATAGGTTCTCCAATCGATAACTCTCGGTTAACTCCAAGTTAGCGAAAAGGCTGCGTCATCTTAGGGTTAACACGCTTGGCAGACATTCTCTAATCGGGCCTTTGAAGAAAATTGTCAGCCATACTCCTTTTGCGTGCGGAGACAATTAAAGATGTCATTCTCTCCTATGATACCTTCGCAAAAGATGTTCTGTGTGCTGTGCTGAGATTGAAGATCGTGACTGCGCGACCGGGTTATCCCAATTATCCAACACTTTCTGCTGTTTAACTAACCGCATCGAGTATCTCGGGCAAAGAAAGGGGATGTGTTGGTTGGGCAGATATGGAAGGGGATTAGGCGAGCGAGCGCGAGAGGTAATTGGAGCGAGGAAATTGCGTGTATGCAGCCGGGATCGGTGGTATTAGCCCTCAGGGTAGCCGAGTGAGAGCAACTAGCCCATTCTCTCTCAGCTACCTTGCCCTACGGATGCAGCACAAGTCCAGGGAAGCGTTTCCGATCGTGCGCACCAAGGATGCGGTGTGCACTTAAGTGCAACTCTAAAAAGGACTATATTTATATAGGGACACCAGTTAACATTAATTCTATATGCATATTTATGTATTTAATCATGATAATTGGATACAAAATTCATGTTAACTGGTTACAAAATGGATTTAGTAACACGCGAGACGAGACAATGTACCAATGAAGGTGTAATTAAAAAAAATAATTCTAAGGTGTTACTGGCGGAAGAATTATATATTTCGATTGTATGGGTATTGGTGGTTGATATTTTTGTTGTTGACCTTCTGTGTCGTGGTTGTAGTCCTGAATATGGAAGTAATCAAATTCTGAAACGCCGGCAAGGAATAACTATTTTCATTGTAGACTTAACCTCGATTTACTATTATTATGTATACGAGGTCGAGATGTATAACTGATATGGAGAGATGTGAGAACAAAGGCTTTTACGGTGCTATTAAGTTGAACTTCTACATCTTCCGGGTGTACTACCACGTTTTTGGCTATGGCAAAGACAACAGTTTCGCTGGCACAACTACCAGCGTCTTCAGGTCGAAGATGCCGGTTCACACCCATGATGTTGGCGCGCCGAAGGCGCTTCTGTTGCGCTGTAGGTACCGGTGAACAGTGTTCACCTCTGCAGTTCAGTGAATATTTAATGAATGAAGTTGAAAAAAGTTTCATTACGAAAGAATAGTGAGTAACTGGAAACAGGAAGGAAAAGAAGTAGTGTTTTATAAGTGGAAAACTGTGTAGTGCGAAGCACGCAGAGCCGGAAAAATTGCTTTAGATGTTACTTAGCAAAACATTTCGTTTTTAAATATTATTAAAGCCAGTCCCTTTCTAAATGTAATAGGCACAAGATCAATGCTAAATTGCTAATGAAAATTACTGCTGCCTGCTCAGGGAAATGCGGAAGTACGGAATGCATGAAGTAATTTGCAAGCAAAGACATTTAAAGGAACAAGACCAAACGAGTAACGAGACCAAACGACATAACTTTATCTGTGGAAAATTGTAATATCCTAGTTCTTATTAAGACCAAACGAGTGTCAAATCGACAAAATAAAACTTTGCGGCATGTTTTTTCATATGGTGGGAGAGGAAAACAGGCTATTTGGAGTTGGGGGAAATGAGGAGAAGGTAGTACAGATTGATAGAAGGAGTATTGAGATCTTCATACTATCCTGCGCGCCGCCCGAGATGCGTGTGGCAGAGGGTGTTAGGACATCAGCCTTGGAAAGGGGAAGACATAGGGAAAAGGAGTGGAGAGTGGACAGAGGAGATTTGAATGTTAACGACGGGTTTTAAGATAGTGTCACGCTATTTTTGTAAACATCACTAATGGTGCGAGGTAAGAAGGAATTTTTGTACCTGTCAGTTCGGCAGTGTACATATCTCTCTTATTTTGTCAATCCTATCAGTTCTAGAGATATAGCGCGGAAATTAAAATAATTGTGGCGACCAGATATGATGCCATCATTTCATCATTATTATTTTTCATTTATGTTGTTGCCAAGGAGGCCTATTGATGTACAGATAAATAAGTGAGAAACGTGGAGATCTTCTGAATTAACCAACTCCATATAAAATAATTGCGCGTGGTTAAAATACGATCCTCCGTGTCCTACTGAATATCGCCTGATCTGAATTTTTCAAGTAATCTAAAACTACTGGTTAGCCCCGGAGTCGTTTGACGGTTCCCAGCCGAGTCCTTCCATCAGCTGTGTGACACTTTCTGAACGCTCGTTGTAGATTTTAACGAAGTGTGCGGCTTTCCTTTGTATTTTATTTACTTTGCGGGTTCCATGTTTTCTGTTTTAGGTCCCAAATGGTCGCGGCGAATTCCAGATGTTACCTAACCAGAGTAGCATTCCTCTTTTACCTTTCCGTCAAAGAGCCTTACTTCTATTAGCTTGATAAATCATAGTTTCTTCAATGCAGCTCCGCAAATGTTCTATATGTATTTCCCCCACGATAAGTCTAAAGTCCAAGTGATGTGAGGGCTTGTTGAATAGTTAGTGATATAGGGGAGAACGCTGGGGAAACGTTAAGAAAAAAATGAGGATTTCGGACGACATAAGGAGAAAAAGAAGGCATGTGGAATTTCGAAGAGCAACTGATGTGAGATTAAGTGAAAAGATGTCCCGGAAATGGATAATTTATGGATATAGGGCTGCCCAATTGAATACTCAATAGTGATGACCGAGAACAAATTAATCCATCAACCATATGTGGCAGTGAAAATTCCCAAAAAAATCTTATCCTGACACATTTGTCAGTATGTGATTACTCTTTCGCATATTCTTCGATTTAATTTTAATCTGGTCAGTCAGGGGCGCTGCGAGGATGTCGTTTTGGGGAATTAATTTGTTTCCAACAAAATACCCTTGGGAGTATTTGGTAGTTGAAAAATAAACACTTTATGAAGTTTTTCATTTGGTAGAAACATTTATTAAATTCAGGAAGTGCGAAATCCAACTTTTCTTGAAAATCAGATTTATCATGTTTTGAAAATAAATCAGTTAACTTTCCTCGCAAAGCATGAGTTTAAACCTACCAGAGGCAAATTACTTCTGTGGCCCTAGATTCAGTCAATGTTTAACGAGCATTAACGGTTAAAGATTTATTAATGAGAATGTGCATAATCACGGAACCGTTCTGGAAATATTTGGGCCAGCGTCGCATAAATTTCTTTTCTCGTGAAACTCGAATAATAAGACGGGTTTTATTTTTCAATAATGTCGACATTACGTAAAATTAATTTGAAATAAAAGAAAATACCTAACCTCAGGCCCATGCGTTGGACCGGCATAGTTGGGATTAACGATTTTAAAAATTACCGATTATAATTAATCGTTAAAATGAAGTTACCTATTTAACTTAACCGTTAATTTTTAACTTTTAACCGTTAAAATTGTACATTAACTGATACAAAACTAAATTCTTAATTTTTTCGTTAATTTTAGGGGAATGACGACCTGTTTGAATTTTCTTTTCTTCTTTTTTCAGACAGGAGAGGGCGGATATCCGATACAAATTATGAAATGAGAACATAGTTAAGCTTAATGACTTTTTAAGTAAAAGTTAAAATAATTTTTCTTGTATTTGAAGTTTGTATTTATTTTATCCCAAATGCGAAAAAAGCTTTTAAAAGTAACTTTTTTTTTAATCAGTTTCTTTTTCAGAAAAGTGACTTTTAACTTTAACTTGTTACTTTTTACAGATGTTAACTTTAATCAGTTAATTTTGTTTTGGTAACTTTCTTAACTATGGTTGGATGAAATATAACACTATAGACAAACTCCAAATTTTATGCTACACTCAATGGGCTAATGCCGTCAACTTTAATGAATAATAGTAAAGAAACGAATAAGGACATGAATCAAGAATCAATAAATTTATTTCACGGTAAACACCATTATATAAACATTACAAAAAGTAAGTATATCACAAAAAGGTCACAATAAACACATAATTATGACAAAGCTATGATCCAATTACCCAATAATACAGTAAAAATACTCTCATTTCCACACCAGTGACATGCTAAATCCATTAACAACGCCCCAACACTATACATATAGGTAAGCGTATTTAGATTACATAAAGATTAATTTAATTAGGCAAATCACTTGACAAGATTGAATGATCTATGTCAATACAAAAGATTTTTATTATGATAATTTCTAAATATTTAATTGATTTATAGAGGGAGGAATTAATAAAGTCTAAATCTATTTTGTTAGTTAATGGCATCATTCTATCTATGGCAGAAAAAAAGGAATAACTAGTGCGATTCCAGTTAGTTGCAAATATTAATTGCTGCCTAGTACCTTTTGGAGGAATGTGAAAATTATTTATGCAAGAAGATTCGAACTGTCAATGAATGAATGAATAAGGACAATATGATGAAATGCTGACAGGCTTTCTGTGTTCTTCCGCGTCCAGTGTCTTTGGTTGACAACAGTTTAGACCTCGTTCCAGAGAACATCTTTAGGTCGAAGTGACTCCAAAACCAGATAGCTACTCTGGGATTACCAGATGGGAATTACGTGCAAAATCAGCAAATCTAAACGGCCAAATCTAAACGAAATCTCTTCGACCTGCAAATGTTCTCCGGAACGAGGACGAAACTGTTGTCGACCCAAGACACTAGACGAGGAGGAACACCGAAAGCCTTTCAGCATTTCATCATGAAACCCCGCGGAAGCCTACGCCAGAAGGACAATATAAATAGTGACAAGGGGTTACAACAATTTATTAGGGTTGTTAGAACCCCTTGCCATATCCGTTGACGTTTGTTCGTTACATGGGCGGACATACAATTTTTTCCAGGGGGGGGGGCAATATATAGGTTTAAGAAGGAGGAGGAGGGTCCGAGGAGCCCTCTCCCGGAAAGTTTAGTAAATTTGAGGTCTCAGAAGTGCATTGTTTGAACATATTAGGTGAATGACAATTTTCTAAATTTGTTACTTAAATATTAATTTTATCCTGCAAGAACAATAAATAAATAAAATTTTCCCTTCCCTTTTTTATTTTTCCCGGGCGGCCAGGGCCTTTCCCCTGTGTATGGGCGCCCATGGTTCTTTACCCTGCCGCGGTCGTTTTAGTTGCAGTGCTGTGGTTCCGATGCCCCAGATTCTTTCAGTATCCCCATCACCAAATCACTGCGACCTCCAAGACAGATGTTCTCCCCACATGCCGCTCTGCTTCATATCGCTCTCAATATCGGGCATCTTGAACAAGGTGGAGAGCTTTTTATTTTCGACGGAGTAACTTTCTCTCGGGAGCATCTCGGAACGAATGCACCCTCCCGTAAACGGCGACTAATGAACCGCAGTTCTATCTCAATTTATGGCGAGAGTCCCCGCGGAATGTGGACATATCTGCAGCTTTCTATGCTGCAGATGAGCTGGGGGGAAATCTGAAAGTTAATTTTTTGGTGCTTAACAGGCGGATGGGTGTGTCGTGCGAGCGTATAGAATACAGTGATACGCAAACCAGGCATGTGAACCTAAATGAAAAGGATTTTGGGACGGGGACTTTTTCAGTGTCCAGTGTTGTCCCAAGGCCGTGTTCCATTTCACTATTATGCACACTTCGCACCCTTATCCGCTCTTTACGAACGTCACTTTTCTGTCGTGACGTCACGTAGTGCGGTTCCATTCCTTAGGGCGAATGTAAGAAGAGCGCAAGGGCGTAGGGCAGGTAAGAGTTCCATCATGCTCCCTATGCGCCCTAAAACATTGAGCTACGCTAGATCGGGGATATAACAGCTATAATTAAGCGTTTTTTTTTCAGCTTATACTTTGGAATGGAAGCAGAGAAGGAGTTTACTTCTTCTTATGAATGCTAAACAATACACTTTATGAATATTTGTGCATCATTTATTTTTCCATGTAAAAATTCTAAAAAGTTTTATCTTTAATTATAGCAAGAAAGTATAAGTGTTGGGATATGGTGGAGAGTTGCTGTTTGGTATAGGAGAATGAAACGCGTTTTTTTTGGTACATTAATTTTCTTTGGTGAGGCAGGGATTGATTTATTGGTAAGTTAAGTATTTTTAATTTTAAAATATCCTTCCTCGGAAGCTGTCTTGTGTATTATGGGTTTCCGTTAAGTTGGGACATTATGGGAACCAATCACATAGTCTTGGGTAACATGGACAAATGTCACAAGTGGCCGGTCGTAGGAGCGATAAGTGTGCGACTTATTAATGAATATGAAAAGAGGTGGAGCGGAGAGAAATGTCTTGCATGTACTATCACTTTCAAAAGTCGGTCCACACGGCGAGCGCGACCATCTCCGTGTTCTGTTGAAATCGAGCTTCACGTATTGCATTCGCGTTCCATGACTTCTGGGGGCCAATTTTACTGCTACGACAGGCACAACTTGAGTTTGTTTTTTACTCTCTAAGAGACCTCGCGTGCCCTTCTCCCTCCGACAACGAATATCCTAAACAATCCCAACCCCCTCTCCCATAAGAATTCGCCAGCCGAAGAACCCGTGAAGTGTTTTCGGCTGGGACTTTCTTGTGGGATGACTTAGGCCGGTATTTTTTCTGGGAGAAAGAAGGCGATAATTTCCCGTACTCTCCTTATGACATGGGTCGTTATGGCAAGAATCATTAGTCCTGCGCAAAGGATAGTAGCCTCGTTTGCATGCAGGAAAACTAGTAATATATAAAATTTTAGTAAATACGTTGCCAAAATCCACTGTTGCAAAATAAGCTCGGAAACCTTTCCCGGCAATGAAAATATAAAGATAATGTTAAGAGATCAGAATTTTTATTTTGCACGTTATAAAAATAGCTAAGATAGGTGTTAAAATGAAATATGGGAAAGGGCGGAAGACTTCCTCGGTGATGACCAGTATGGGTTAAGGAAAGAGAGCGGGACGCGAAACGCATTTCTGGTGATGAGTATTCTAACATTTATTTATAGATAATAGCCACTATGTCTCTATTTGCTTCTTAGACTGCTGGAAGACTTTTGACAGAGTACATTGGACGAGAATAATAAATATTACTGCAGAAATAGGGAGTACACTGGAAGTTTAGGCGCATAATTATAAAACCGCACGGGGATGAAGCGGTATACGGGTAATGAATGACGAATCAGAATGGGTATATGTTGGAAGAGGATTCAGGCCGGGCCATTTCATATTACCACTGATTTTCGATTGTTCGCTGACAATTTGGTAATAAATGTATGGAAAAGGATAAAATTGCGGAGGAAAGTAGCAAGAAACTGTTAATTTTGGTAGATTTGCAGATGGCCAAGATTTAGTTAGCCAGTCAGCCACGGGACTCAATGTATATTTCGCAGGTGAAAAGGTGCGTGATATGTGGAATGTGAATTAATCATATAAAGCGCAGGTAATGAAGTTTATAAAGTAGTAATAGTTCAAAATGAAGGAAAATGAGGAAAATTCTGAGCTAGGGAAACGGGTTACCTTTCCGGGAAGTATAACTACGTCATTCAGTAAAGGATAAATTAATGTATGGAGATTGGTGTTACAGAGGATTTAAAGAATTGTGTTTGTATAGGAATGTCGCTGTTTTCAAATAGGATGGAGAGAAAAATAAACGAAAAGTCGATAGGAGATATACGAGAGACAGCACGAATAAAACGTGGTGTTGCCTAAGGTGCTATAGATGGGATATGACTCAACGACGGGAAAAGGGATATTACGGCAAAGATCCGTGAAACACCCGTGATGATGATAAATGTGCAACTCTATCTCCATGATTCCAAAGTAATATTAAAACGATATTGCACAGTAAATTAAAACGACACCTTTGAGTAAAGTTTAAGAACAAAACAACTGATATAGCCTTAAAACTTATATCAGTAATTAGTGTATCGGAAAGAAAATTTGGAGGTTTTGGAAAGCCTCCAGCACACACATTAATTACTGATGCAACGATTTTCTATTTTTGAACTGTAGCAAAATATATTGCTTGGATACACAGACCGTTGAGAAGTTCATAAACACCAATAAGGGAAAAATTAACGCCGAGTATTCACCTGGGATGAGTAACTGATGGGAGCCCGACCATTCTCTTGCAATCGGGAGTTGAGATTTATTCAATATTCACTCCGAATTTCCCTCAAGGTAATGACTAGTGATCATTCACTACTTAATTAATTTTTGAAAATAATCTGGGCATAGTGAAAGGTAACAATCCAAGCCTGGAAACGTTAACTCTAAGCCTATTATTTGTGCCACGAAAATATCACAACTTTTTTGTGACCGAAGTCAAGTGCACTGAATTTGGCATAGAGCTTTTAAGTACTCTCACAATGAGGCACACAATGTTGTTCACAGTACGGCATTGCTTCTACGAGAATGAATTCAAACTGAATTTATTGGCTAATTGATTGCCTTGCGATTGGATGTATTGATTTATCAACCCAATCTATTTATGCTAAAGTATTGACAGATTTAAAGAGTTTAGAGTCCCTGATATCTCCTCAGAAGTTCATTTTTAGTCAGTGCGCGTGAAAGTGTAGGTTGTGCGCTGTGCAGTGAAACAATCTCGTCTAAAGGAGCATAAAAATAGCTACCTGATTAAAATTACGTCGTGCGCTTGATACCTTGGATTTCACACAAATTTCTTTAGCTAGCATCCCCCATTGCGTGACTAATAGATTCCATAGTCAGATAGGTCAGTGGAGTTTTACGACATCTCCAGAATATGTTGCCACAATAGTGAACATAGCTTCTAGAAATTAGAGGTTCGTTCAGGAACGGAGAGCTGAATGATGGATATACTTGCAGTGAATGAATCTTTTTGTTTTGTATTATTTTCCTAAACACAGTCGCAGTCCATTTAACAGACCAATAAAAACAATTTAAGACGAATTACAAACTAATAGAGCAAAATTTACATTGAAATATGCCTTTGGTGTAACGCCGCTCGAAGCTGATTTCTAAATACGCAAAGCGAAGTCATACCTATTTCATCCAACACATATATTTACAGAAAATTATACTTTACGATATTACCTAAAAAAGGATAAAACCCTAATTAGGATAAAATAAATGCAAAACTATGGTGAATGAAGCTACAAAAAGTGGATTGTAATTTATCAGAAATGAATGCGGTCATTTTTGAATGAGTTTTCCTTCAGTGGAGATGTAACTTAATTGATTTCTCGCTCTCAGAGAAGACATGCACTCAATTTAAAAATGACTACGATGAAAAACTGCTCATATATAAAAAAAAACATTTTCAAATAAGCAACATGAAAAATTTTCTCGTTATTTATAATAGATTCGAACGAAATATAAGTTGTGGTTTAAATTTAAAGTTGGCGTTCATTTTGCAGCGAAATTAATGGGAATGAGTCAATATTTGATAAGGTTAGGAAGAAAAGTGTACTAGATAATTTGGGATAGTCATTTTTAGTATATTACCTATGGTAACAGAAATCTAAAACAAAATGTTCATTCATCAGAGAATAACTTTAATATTTTGTAACATCGCCATTATTTTCAGTTGCAGATCGTAATCGTGACTGCATAGACCAAACCAAATGTTCTATTACACTGGGACGTTGACTTAAAGAATTCAAAACATCCCGTATATATACTTATAAAGTTTTACTCAGTTCTTTCTCCGTCGTAATGCCACTCATTCACAATGTTACCCTACGCATTCTCAATAGGAGAAAGGTCGTGGAGTTAGCTGTCCAGGGTAAAACGCAAAGTCGAGAATTATCCTCAATAAATTGCTTTGTGGTGGTCGGTTCGTCGATCTATTCCCTCGATTTTTGAAGAATACAATTAAGCCCGCTACTCATAAGAGTGAAAAAACACCTAACGCCTTTCCCTTTTGCATTCTCCGCCTACCGTTGCCTACCACTTGGAGTCAGGGGAGTTGGCTGGTCAGCGATAGCGGGAGAAGGTCATACGAGGGTCTCCATAGTTGAGTGGAAAGGAGTCAAGTTGGCCCTTAGTAGTCGCTGAATGCATAGGCAATACCCGAAGTTCGAATTCAGCGAAATGCGAAGTTGGCCGCGCTCACCGCGTGGACCGACTTTTGAAAGTGATAGTACATATGTATTTATATACAAAACGACCTTCCTTAGTACTTCGTAAAATTAACTGAAAACTATATAATTCAATTAAGGTAGTTTGAGCGAAAAATCACTTCACCTAGAATTTGATGAATTTGGCCTCATTTTAAAGAAATAACTCTCATCTTTCCAATTATATAAAAATATCAACCCCTTACCGAGCTACTTTTCGAGCGATTTTCCTGTAAATATAAGCTGTTTTACATGGGATAGAGAATGGCTGAGCGCCCCAGAGGGAGAATATTGAAGGAAATAAGAATTCATAACACCTAGATTTCGTCAAAAAACTAACGGTGTATAGATTGCATATTTTCTCAACTATTTATAAAAAATAATCTATTACTCGCCACGTTAAATTTTACAGAATCGCAAAAAAACCTGCTATTTTGAAGGGTTTTCAGCCGTTAGGCGGGAAAAAATGAGTCAAGTTAGAGACTTATGTAACTTTATTTATTTGATTACTGAGATTTTTGGGTATATATAGCTATATCTTTGCGCCATTAATATCACTATAATTATTTCATACTTCTTCCAGACACTGAAATCACAGAATAAAATTTGAGTATGGTCTCCACTATGATTAGGGATCTATCTCGCTCAAACCACCTTAAGAGCAAAATGAAACTTACACGGACTAACAATCACCTTCATTAGTATTATTTCCGCCAAGCCATTGAAAGGAACTGTGAAAGGAATTACACCAAAACTCACAATTAAAATTACACTCACTCACAAGAAGTAGGTACCTATTCTATTTATTTTCTGCAAAGTAAATATACTGTTCTGCCTTAAATTTTTCCAATAGTACAATAATTTTTTCTCGGTGGAGTTTTGCACTTATATGCACTGGGTGACTCCGTAACGGTGGTACCATGGCTATTCCTGGGATCCTAAAAATGTGTCATGAAATGATTTTTTTCATCAGAAATTATAGTCAACAACCTGTTAGGAATTAAGGGACCACTTGGAGAAAACTTTTTTTATAAGCAACTATAAAGAATAATTTTTAGTCGATTTCGCGAAAGACATTGCCAATCCAGTGTACCATAGCTATGGGGTTTCATACGCTTGAAGTAGTTGAATACTCGATTAAGATCAGTGTCCTTCATTCTGTTAGACCCAGTTTACTATAATCACTAAACTAGAGAAGGTTAAGTGTCGCTACATTCGATACAATTGTCAGTTTTATGAATATTTAAAAAAACCAGAGAAAATATCAGTTATGTGTATAAAATGATATTTTTTATGAATTTAAGTAGAATTCTACACCTTTTCAGGGAGATAGATGCGCATAAATGGCAAATAAGACTTATGATATCCTTTTGATAAATCGAATTTGAGCGTGAAGCTTGTTTTCCGAATTTAAAAATTGTGCCGCTGGGATTCGAGCGCATGTAGCGACACTATACGGACAATGATGTAACTATTTCCGCTGGTATTGACAACTAACTTGCATTTACGAATTGCTGTACCGCATGGCAGTTGAATTTGATTAAAAATTGCTGATATTGATCGCCAGAGTTTAAAAAAGTAAATGAGTACTTTTCCCCCTAATTGGACGCTTACATGTATTGATGTATTCACTTCGTGTATTGACCGACGCATTTACCTCACACTGTTAAGTATAGGTGGCAATACTTGCGTTAATGTAAAAAAAATAATTCGTATTGACTATTCGGTCAGTGTGAATCAGTGAAAAAGTAAGTATTAATGGCCATTATTATTGCACTTATTTGTGAACATTGATTGTCCTTTACTTTACGAAGTAAGGAATAGAAACATTGCCGCCTTCTCCTTTGATGAGTTGCCGGCAAGTTGTTACACGCCCACTGCATTTTTGTTTTGAGCGAGACTGCATGAAAATTTTTATCTCCGTAGTTCACTCCATCGATCGAAAGGTGTTGAAATTGTGAATGTAGCTCATCACGTCCATATATTTTAATTACTTACTCCTTTATTGTCAGTGTTCATACTAATCTCCATTTAGGAATCGCGGTTGTCAATCGATTGGTTCACTTAGATCAATAGAGTTGATTGATAGATGTTGGATTAATGGCATATGTCTTGCCCACCATTCAGGAAAGTATGCGATGGCTTTTCGATTGTGCTTTTTTATTTCAATTTTGGCGCTGGATTAAAATTATTGGTAAATAGCTACTGGTTATCGGATCTAGATTTATGATATTGGCCCGAGATGGGATATTTACTCGTCATTACAAAGAGAAATGAAAACTTCTAAGTCATGATAAGTCGTCCCGTTCACTTGTGAAATGCATTTAACTTGGCTGTTAATTAAACTGCATGTACCCTAACTTAGCGCACCCGGCACTCAAATCGTACCTAACCGTTGTCATACGCAGGCAACGCTGAAACACAGTCACCGGTTTTCCAGTTTCTTTAGAGACAGGTGCCCGTAGGAAGAGAGAAAGTACCCGATAAACCTAATCAGATTTCGGCATTAATGTTTTTTCGTCATCTTCCTCGATGTCATCTGAATTCTTACAATTATTTCCTCATTTCCTTGACGCCGCACCAAGTGGTGATTATTTATTAACGCAACCATTTTTAGCCAGCCAATGTTTTCACCGCATAATATAATAACAATGCAGCGAAATAATGGTTAATGTATCGTAATGAAGAAAATGACTACCTATTTGCTTCGTTATTCATGACGTGTGATCGGTCGGATTTCTTGAAAATTTTACCTCTTGCTTGCAGTGTTTATGTTCTAGGCTGTTTTAGTGTTGATAGCATGTTTTCTTAGTAAATTACAAGTGAAGTGCCCGTACCTACATATTCTCTTTAAGTGTAGTTAGAAACTGCTCCTGTTGATAATACTTTTGGCAAAGAGTGCGATGTGTTCAACTTTCACATGCAATATAAAATTATTGCCTATCTAGTTTTATGTAGTCTTTTGTTTATTATTTGTGTCTATTTTTTGTAAAGGAATAAAAAAGAATAAATCGTACAACACCCAAAATAAAACACAATGTGGAATACACAGCTTTATTTTTTTCATTCATCTACTTCCTCAGTTATTTACATTTTTCTTTGATTATATTTGACTAATTGTCCTTAAGACTTGTACAATGAACCATTTTTGATGAGATTGACCATGACTGCGAGAGTATAATTGTCACCCTGTTGGAAGCAAACGGCCTCAATCAAAGCTAATAACATGTAATTAGCATTTGTAACATTGAATAATATCAGTGACGGATAAATTTCCGTAGCAATTTTGAGCATAAAGTGTGTTCGCAAATTGGTGTAGGACAAAATAAGAATTTCAGAGTGAAGAGGGGAGTTGCCCTATCAGAGGTATTTTATACATAACAGTCCTCTGGTTTAAGTCTGTGTGGCTGAATTTTTCCTCTCACCAATTTGAATCATACCTTTCCTTGGTCATCATGTTTTGCAATAAAGTAGCATAACTCCAATTCAGGCGATCAAATTCATTCACCCAACGTGGCAAGCTGACTTTTGGAAGTTGGACCTTCTCAGTTGGTCATTTGGGGGGCTAGCACAACATCTGAGGTCATCTTTCCTTTTAGCTCAAAACTATGAATGCTGAGGTCATCTGTGTAATTAATGGTTGGTTAGGAAGGGAAGGAATACCTGCGGTAGGGTGGAAAGAAACCTGGTGTTGTAATCAGCTTACTCTTATTACATGAGGATCAAAGGGGTCCACACTTAAAAATCTCATCAACATATAACACTTTTACTGCCAGCCTGTTTCGGGTGGGATGTGCGAAGACTGCTGAGGCTATTTTCAGGTTTTTAAAGGTGGGCTGATAAATCGGCCTGTGGCAGTTTTCATACGTCCAACGTGGGCCAATATATTGGTCCGCTGGCAGTAAAAGGGATAAAGCACCACTACACTTAGTGCTTTCCACAATAAACTCAAGTGAGGGTTGAAATTCCGATGAAAAATCTCTGCCTCTCCATTCCCAGTTCCAATTCAAGTAATTCAAACCCATGCCCTTGAAATTTGAAGCCTGTACTCAAGCTGCCTCACAAACCTTGGTCTGCTCCAAATAATTGTGAATCATGTTAATATTGATTGATTATGTGATTGACTTCAATATATATTAATGATTTTGCTTCTATAGCTCAAGTTAATTGGAAATGGATATCTTACAAAATGAAATTTGGAATGTGAGGTACTTTTTAAGTACACTGTACAAAGAAAAACAAAGTTTATGGCAACAGGGCAGTGGACCCATTTTAAAAGGAAGATACCAAGTCCCTGAAATGAGTGAAGGAGCAGCTGCCAAATGTGGGTCCATTTCTAGAAAGAGGTCCCCTCATGGCTTACTAAATGGTGCCATATTTTCTTGTTCATGGTTTTAGTATTGTTCCCAGGACTGTATAATATACCCTCAGTGTGTGGTTCTCTGTGGCTATCTTTATGGTGAAATATTGTCTCAATCACAATTTTACTTGTGCACAGGGCCTTGAAATATCATGATACACTCAAAAGATCGAAATGCCTACTAGTTGCAATCGGACCTTAGATAGTTTATTGCCCTTCCCTCACCTTCCACCTAAGTTTATAGAGTACATATGGAAAGGCCAAAGGTAATAGTGACGTCATATTTTTTTTTGCAATTTGCTCTGTTTTGCAAACTCACATATCACATATGCATCTCAGAGATGTCACCGAGATGTCTCACCTTTCTCAGAAGGCCTTTCAGAGATGTATCAGGAATTCTCTGAAGATAATCTGATGTGTCTGAGACATCACTATGTCCTATCATTTATAGTCTCTGAGATATCACATGAGATATCTCAAAGACATCTGGAAAAGTCTGTGTTACATCCCTGAGATATCTTTATCCATAGTCACGCACAGTACATGAGGGAAATTGACAGGACCAATTATGGCAAAACCACTTGTGCATTCCATGGCGGCAATATGCTGTCTTGTACTAAAGATAAACACTGAATCATTGTGGGATCACAAAGTATCATGAGTATTAGCAACTCACGTGCATATAATGAAAAGGAATGTTGCTTTATGGCATCAGTGACCACTCAGAGAGGTTTACTGATGTATGAGCAGTAAAGGTCTCAGGAGTCATCTCTCGGAGATATATACATGGGAAGTTCCATCCCAACTAGTCAGTGTCAAGTATTGGTGAACAATGAGAAAACATAACTTTTTTTTGGAAAAGATAACAAGGAAATAATGAAAAAGGTGAACATTCCTATTCTTGTTTTATGTATCTAGTAAGGACTGAATTATGCTTTATTTGTCCATAAAAGTTGCCAGTTAAACAAATTTACCTGGAGGGAGGATATTTCGGGTTTCCACCACGTCGTTCCTTTTCTCCTGGATGATTTCGCCTTGCTATTCTGCAGGCTTCTTCAGGTCAACCGACGAGAATTTTTGGGTCACGCCGACTTATACGGAGTGGATTTCGCACCTTTATTCAGCTCCACGTCTCTCATTGGTCCGCTGAGGTTCTTTTTGAAAGAGTGTCTTCCAAGCAGCGGATAGTGGGTAGCTGTCGTCTCCATTAAATTTTTTCGAGTGTTTGGGTATTTGTATCACTTCTCTGATGAGTCGTGGGGAGTACAGGATTTTGTGATGTGGCCCGTCCCATGCATATTCTGCAATTGCTGAAATTGCAATTGTCTTGTGACTCTCATGCTCCTGCATTCGGCATTTGAGTGCTCTGCATGTCTGCCCAATGTACTTGTAGCCACAGCTGCAGGGAATGGAGTAGATGCCCTCGTTGGAGTCTTCGGGGAGCCGGTCTTTGGCCTTGCATAGGAAGTTGGCATTCTTCTTTACAGGTTTGAACATCGTCATCACATTAAACTTCCTTAAGACTCGGGAGATTCTCTCCAAGACTTCATTTTTTCCTACTACGTCAGAATTTACCTGGAGATTTGCTTTAAACTGGAGTCAACTCCTTACCTGTAAATCAATGCTCATGTTAGACCTTATCAAATGATTTCCACAGTTTATCTTTTTGCATCAATTCGAAAAGCATATTATTTGCCAAAATTCACTGTCCACATGGTGAAGATTTCAAGCCTGAAGAGCTTCCTATGGTGAATGCACTTAATGGTCATTACATAAAATAACATTTGGAGCAATCAATGTGGCCCCTCTGCATATATTCTGTACTAATGGGTTAGGTGGAAGAAGATTGCCTAGTCTCAATCTTGCCCCAATGAACCCATTGTATCCTTCTAATCCCCTTTTTGCTATCCTTTCCATGCCCAACTTCCCCTACTTTCTCCCCTTTTTTTGAACATGTCATTGCCTTGAGTTTTAGTTTTTTCTTTACATTCTATGAAAAGAAACTTGAAATTTAAGGGGTGCTAAAAACAAAATTAGGTTAGCATCTTTAGGTCATCATAGGTTGTGTTAATTACACTTAATCCTATGGGTTAAAATTCCCGCAGTGGGCACTGCTAGCCAGATTTAATTTTAGGCTCTATTTAGAAACACTATGGGTTTAAATACCACATCTAGCATATATTTAATGTATGTACAGCCAGTGGATTCATCCTTCTAGTGTATATTTAAATGAACACCAGTCCTTTAAATTTTAAACACACATATTCTTGCCAGTATTTTTGTTACACTACAAAAATATTTCTGTATCTGTGGGTTTGGACAATCACAATGTAGAAGGAATCATTCAATAGGAACATTTGGAATAAGTACAGAATGCAGAAATTGGAAAAAGGACAAAGTGGAGCTGATTGGTTGGTGCTGAAAAAAACTCACCTCGTGAAATAGATGTAAATACTGCTTACAAGGAGACATCCCGTGAATTATGTTCGGGATCCAAACGAGGCAATTATTTTCTGAAACTATAGAGAGAATGCGGGAAAAGTGTGACGGCTCTCTTCCACATAGGCCCGGGATCCAGAGAAAAACGCTATTAAATAATCTTCCTCCGTATAAATCCTTTACAGTTCACGCATCTCTCAACAGAGGTCGTAGCCCAGTGGGTTGAGGTGCTCAGCCGGTTTTGCTCATATGGTGGCTGGGGTTCGATCCCAGGTTGTGGCATTTTTTTTCTTTCGAATATTTTACGGAATTGTCATCCGAACAATAACCGAACCGATGTCATGGTACATTTGTCATCCAAAAGTATGCAATTCCACGCAATGAATGAAATGTAAAATTCCTTCAATTGAAATAAACATGAGGTGGGAAAGGAAATAGTGTAATCATTACGTGATATTTTTTTGTGCTGGAATATCTTCCTCTCCCCCACGATACAGGCTTCGCTTCAATATAATATGTTGCTCCGCAAAATGGTCGTAGCAAAATTTTTTACATAACCTCGGAAACAGTTACCATCTCTTTTTTTTATCTATATCATGTTCACTATTGAACAAGTAATAGAGTTATAGAAGTCATTACTTGAACGCAGCTCCTGGGAAGTTGTGAGTACATCCTTACTAATTCAAAAGTAATAATCCGTTCATTGTATACGGCCTTGAGAAAGACCCACGACCAATCAAAGCCCATCCTATTCATGGAAGTATCCTTGTATTTTCAAAATCTAAACATACTAGGTCTGTCAGCATGTGAAGCCTCTTTTCGGCTGAACAAGAATCCCGAAATTAGCTTCAAAAGTCTCCCAAGGAGGTTGATTGAAAATCCAGCCAATAGGCTGAAAATTAAAGAAATTTGTTGATACTGCTGTAAATGTATAGGAGAGTGCAATTTACAGTAATTCCGTAAAATATTCGAAAGAAAAAAAAATGCCGCAACCTGGAACTGAACCCCAATCAACATATGAGGATAACTGGCTGAATGCCTCAACCCGCAGGGCCAAGACCTCTGTTGAGAGATGCATGAATTGTAAATATGATTTACACGGAGGAAGATTCTTTAATGGCATTTTTCTCTGAAACCCGGGCCTATGTTGAAGAAAGCTGTGACACTTTTCCCCCATTCTCTCTATAGTTTCAGAAAATAATTGCCTCGTTTGGATCCCGAACATAAGTCACGCGATGTCTCCTTGTTAGAATGAATAATGTGTGGTGTAAGATCAAAATTTGTGCCATGATTTCCTTCGAAAACAAAAATTAAGTGAGATTGCTTAGTCTCTGTCATTATGAGAAATATGGTGACCTAAAATTTTTTAGTGCGTAGAACAAAGTGCTAATGACCTTGAATGTTTAAATCCAACCACTATGTCATTTAGACTCAATGAATGGGTATGTTACTCAATTCTTTCTTAGCTCACTTAGCATCGCATGGGGTCACTGAAAAATTTGCCTTTTATTTTAAATGTATCGTCAAACTTATGAAACTTAATGCCCAGATCATATGACATTTCTTGTATCAATCCCAGAAAAATAAATATCAGCTTTTTATTTTTCTGAAACTTGGATTTCTCATGTACCTTATATTTTAGAACCTTGTTTTTACATTTAAAGCATACGTCTATGCATTAAATATTCATCCATGAATGTTATACAGCATAAGATTGCTTATGTGGTATGTCTAACCCCTTGCCTCATTCAGAATAAAAATAATTCCAGGTTTTTAGATATATCTTCTGACGAGAGTGGCAAAAATCTGCCAATGCATTCACTTTGCAAAAAGGGAGGTTTATTCATATGGATAGAAATTACTTTTTTGCTATCCCAAAAATATTTTATCAAATATTAAAATATTCATATTGCTTAAACTAATAAGCATTTTAAACATTTGTATGCAGTGAAATCACCAAATCCAACTAAGTTACTCTGAAAATAGTCAGAATAACACGTTCAGAACAATGGACTTGCTTTATTCTGCTACATTGTCAACATCAGAAAGTTGTGTAATATGGAATTTGAATGGCATGAATTTGAAAAAATAAATCTTTTACAATTGTTCCGTTGTTTGGCTGCTTCTGTTATTTTGAATCTTGGATTGAGGACCTTCTACTGTTACGCATTTCTGTATTTAGTCCGTACAATTTTCCTTTGTAATGCTCTTTTTTGAAGTTAGTACAATAAAACTCCAATTATCAGAACTTCAACTATGTGGATCGTCAATTATCCATATCGCTTCAATGGGAAAAAAATCCTCGAAACCATCCTTTTAAAGTCACGGCAATAGGCTATTCGAAACGTGTATTGTATCTTTTATACCTTTGATTTTGTTTGACGGTTATTGGTTACAGCACGTATGTTTGTTTAGCGTTATTAGATCAATCCTAAGTGAATATGTTAAGAAGTGTACAAAGAAGTTACCTTTTTCGTGAGTAATCCATTTATCTGGATATTTGATTATCCGAATGAGGTCCTGTCCCAATTGATCGGGATAGTTGGAGTTCTACTGTATGTTCCATTAAATGCCGCATGTGCATGGTTGAGGGAGGGAGACATGGAATGAGCATTTGCATAGGGGCACTAATCAGCGTGGGGGTGGCCCTGATTGTTATAATGAAATAAGATTTTTAATTGAAAACTAGGAGATAGCAACTCAAGAATATTGAAACAATGAAAGAAGCTCACATATTTATTTGAATGTTCATATTTTAGAGTTAGTGATGTAATTGGGTATTTTTGGTTCAGATGATGTAGTACTTTTTGATTACCCCCATCATTTTTCCATATTGCTAGACCATTTATTCATGGATGTTGCATTTGGAACTCTGGAACTTCTATAAATTACCCTGGAAGCTTTTTACCAACAGTTGCCCTGATTCTAATACATATACATACATGATTTATCAGTTCAAGCTCTAATTTTACACGAGATAAAAAATATCATGGGAGTCAGCATTGTTCCAAGGGATTGAGAGGCCCTGTGCAAACGAAAGTCGGAGCCCCCCTAACTTTGCATTCCCTTTTTGATACTGTAGCATATTTTATGGAAAGAAGGAAATCAACCTACAAAATGGCTAATGATTTCAAGAAATTTATATATATGCACTTAGTAGTCTGCATTTTCGGGAAATAAGGGTGTTTCCCCGCACTGTATGGAAAATGCAAGCCCATCTGTGGCCCTCATAGATGCGGGGCCCAGTGCAACGGCACCTGTTGCACTACCCTAGGGACGGCACTGATGGGAGTGATCTCCTGGCAAGACTTTTTATTGTCTATCATGTCTCTAATACAGTTTTTTATTATTGATTTCAGGATGACAAAAAAGAATCAGTGAATAAAGTCCATGAAATGCTTGTATATTAGTGCTGATAAGTGTATATGGACATAAGGGACATGGACTCCAACCAAATGTCCTGTATATACCAAAAGTTTAGCCTTCGCAATAGCAATAATGTTAATGGCAATGGAAAGAAAGACATTGAACATGGTTCATTCCGATCAAAGAGGAGGCATCTTGACCTGATGACCGACTCATCCCTCGATTACACAAGCAGCAGTAGTGACACCGATGGAGAAGTTTCTAAACTAAGAGAGGAAAACAAGAGGTTGAGGAGGATGGCCAAGCACTACAGACGGAAGTACCTGAATGCCAAGGAGAGGTACAAAGATGTCTCCAGCCTCAATGTAGAGCTTCAAAAGAGATTGTTTGGCATGGCAGCACCAGTGCAGTCAACTTACGAACCATCCACTTCTTCGATGAACTACACCATGCCCCAGCAGCAGCCCATACCAGGGCAGCACTACCTTGTCAACCAAAACCACGAATCGGTTATACAGTCTCACTCGCTGGTGGCAGAGGATTCGGAACAGAGTCGCTCTCTTGCAGTGTACAACAATGCAGATGAAGAGGTGCCAGATGGCCCCCAGGATGTTGACATGAAGGGGCATAGCATGTTCATGGAATTTGTTCCTCATACAGAACCTGTAAGTACTGTTTATTAATCTAAGCATTAACATGCATACTTCCTTTGCACTTCCTTATGGGGTTGGCACTACGTAGGTAATGTGTAAAAAAAGGCCATTTAACGTCAGCTGAAGGGAACTTATCTAGAACAAGACGCTTAAACGGAGATTCCAACACCATGACAGCCTTGTGAAATCACCTAGTTTAAGTGCTTCATTTTTGGCATAAATCAGTTCCATGTAGTCACACCTGGGACCACAGCTTCATATTTGTACATTTACTAAGGTGACTGCTGGGAAAACACCCTTGTATGTTTGACGATTATTTCTCTCTTCTAGCCCCTCTCCAAGTTTTATGGCCCAACATTTCTGTGAAAGGCTTGAATGTTCATTCTTTATAATTGTTCTGGACTAGGGTACTCCATTCTAGTGTCATTAGGAAGTGATGCATGTTCCCAGAATGAGATTAAGGATGTTGATGAATGCTTGTTTTAATATAGGATATTATCAGTAGGGCTGAAAATCTTTTAGAAGGGTTATTCATTGAAGAAAAGTCCAACGGTGGGCTTTACAGACATTTATTCACTTTCAGCTATCTCAGTACACGTCCTCACGACCATTACCTCTTACACACATACTGCGTCATGCATAGCACACGCCTGCCACCTGACGGGCGTCTTCACACTTACATTTTAGTTCCAACACTCCCCCTTAAAATGTAATATCTAAAGCCACAAATTTTCATTACTTTAAACAAATGTATAAAATATATAAAACGAAAACTAAACTAAAGGAACTACATATGAACTTTCACATTGACTCTAAATGAATACACTTAAATCCTCATCATATCAAACTCTGAACAATTTACAAACAAACAAAGAATTAAACGCTTAACATCAAATACAATGGCAGTTTAATTACTTCAATTATTTTAAACCCAACATTTTCACAAAGTCCTCTATCTTTGCTCCTGGAAGTCTTTTGGTAAACAGATCTGCCACATTGTTTGCTGACTTGACATATTTAAAAATCACTTCTCCCCTCTGAATATGTTGTTGGACAAAGCAATATTTTATTTCTATGTGCTTGGAATTTTCTGAATCTAACCCATTTTCACACATTTTAATAGCACTCTGATTATCACAGTAAATTACTGTGGGATCTTTCACTAATTCACTCTGTCTTAACTCCCTCAAAATCATTCTCAGCCACAACACCTCCTTAACGGTTTCACACATTGCATAATACTCCGCCTCTGCTGTGGATAAGGCGGTAAGTGACTGTTTCTTAGTGTGCCATGACACTGGTGCTTTGGCAACTTTTATCAAATAAGCAGATCTGGACAGTCTTTCTCCCTTAGTACCGTTGTAATCAGCATCACAAAATACCTCAATTACTGGATCACCTTTCTGATAACAGAGTTTTAAATCCTTTGTTCCCTTGATATATTTAACAATATGGTTAACATCTACCCAATTTTTCCTTCTAGGATCACTGTTATGCTGGCTAACTACACTCATGGCATAACTTATGTCTGGTCTCGTACATACTGCTAAATACATGAGTTTACCAACAGCATTGAGATACCTTCCCTGATCCACTGGATCATTTGCTGACTCCGTTCCATCATCATTTGTCATAGGCAATGGAGCTGACCAAGGATTCACATTCTCAAATTTGAACATAGTGACAATTTCATGGATGTATTTCGTTTGATCAACATACATTACATCATTTTCTTTCCTAACATGCATACCCAAGAAATTAGACATTTTACCCAGGTCTCTCACTTCTAATTTTGTGCTCAACTCAACTTTAAACTTTGAAACCTTGAATTTATTGCCCCACACTCCAATGTCATCAACATATAGAGTTACAACTAAATCACTTTCTAGATTAACATACACACACCTGTCTTTATTGAGCTTTATCAATTGCAACTCTGTCAAAATTCTGTCAATCATTTTATACCATTCTCTAGCGCTTTGTTTGAGCCCATACAAGCTTTTATTTAATTTCCATACTTTCTTTTCCCCATCCACTGCAATACACTCTGGCTGTTCTACATACACTGTCTCTTCAAGACTACTATTCAAATAGGCTGTTAGCACATCAATATGTTCAACTTCCCAATCCTTAATAACGGTAATAGCCCACAACAATCTAACTGTTTTTCTCTTCACCACTGGAGCATAGGTTTTATCAAAGTTAACACTTTGGATTTGAGAAAACCCTCTTGCCACTAACCTAGCGCGAAACCTCTCTGGTTCACCTTCTTAATTAGTTTTTACTTTGAATGCCCACTTAGTAGATAACACCATCTCATTTTTAGGTCTGTCAACATACGTAAATACTTTCTTTGAAATAAGCTGCTGCATTTCCTCATTCATAGCATATAACCATTTATCTGAGTTCCCACTGGCCATTGCTTCCTGAGCTGTCTTTGGTTCCAAGAGATGTAAGCAATCGCATTCAGTAATAAACATAGCTAATGCACAGCACGTACAAGTCTTTGATTTAGGTACCCTCTGAGATCTTCTCAATACTTGCTCTCCCTGCTCCACCTCATTAACTTGCACATTTTCCTCTACTTCCACATGCAATGGCTCAAAATTATTTTCTGGTTCATGAGAATCGTCTGAAGATTCTGACTCTATTTCAGTGAAATCTTGCTCCCCCTCAACCAGGTAAAGATTATCAATAAATGGCACCTCTCTTGTGCACCCTTTCTTATCTTTATAGGGAAAACTCTTCTCATTGAATTGAACATTGTGCACAGTAATAAACTTATGCTTGGATGGTACCCATACCTTGAACCCCTTTACCCCTTTTTCAAATCCTACAAATATACAACTAGTAGCTCGAGGATTAAACTTACTTCCTTGCTTTTCATACATGGCTCCTTCACACCCAAATGGCCTAAGCATTTCGTAATCCTTGACATTCACTTGCCTTCCTTCCCACAAACCTAAAGGAATTCGATGTTCAATAGATCTGGAAGGGACCAAATTTTTTACAATCACCATATAATTTAGGGCCTCTGCCCAGAAAGTCAAAGGTAACCCTGATTGCAATAACATGCATCTGACTCCATTGGCGAGGGTTCTGTTAACCCTTTCCGCAATACCATTTTGCTCAGGTGACTCTTTCACTGTCTTTCTATGTTTGATTCCATTTAGTGCCAAATACTCACTAAATTCTACACTTATGTACTCACCACCTCCATCAGTTTGAAGGGCCATGATCTTTCTGTTACTCTTATTATTTTCTACCTCAGCCTTGAAATTCTGAAAACATTTGAAAACTTCAGACTTATGTTTCAAAAAATACACTGTCAGATACCTTGAAAAATCATCCACAAAAGTTACTATATATTCAGATCCCCCCATAGATCTCACACATTTACCCAAAACATCACTATGGATTAATTCTAGAGGTTGAGTAGTCTTTCTTTGACTCTGATCAGGGAAGCCTTTCTTGGTTGCTTTCCCTTTGATACACACATCACACTTTTCATTACTTTTCTGTACTTCTATCACTGGTATCTGTTTTATCCCCTCTTCGTGCCAATGGCCTAGGCGAGAATGCCAATCCACTGCACTTCTAAGGGCTACTGCATTGCGCATTTCCCCACTATCACTAGAAAATTGCACTGACACATTCGACACAACTGACTGTTGCCCTTCAATTTTGAGAACATAGAGGCCATCTCTCAAGAGCCCTTTAAAAATTACGTTCCCTTTAATGCTACCAGCACAGTAGCCTTCAGCTTTGGTGGTACATTCAATCCCTTTGGAAGCCAATTTGGAGCATGAAATTAGGTTATAGTCAAATTCAGGCACAAATAATACATCGTTCAGCTTTAAAATACACCCACCACATTCTTTGCTCAGCTCTAACGAGACAACTCTTACTCCCTTTACAGGAACTCGCCCCTTCCCCATAGCTACAAAACCATTAGCAGGACTCAAAGATTCAAACATTGCCTCGTTCTTACAAATATAGTCTGTCGATGCGCTATCGAGCAACCACTCATTATCACCAATGTGCAAAGCTGCCAAATTCGTTGCACTTACCGCGGAAACCACTAATCTGTCCTTAGTGTGTCCCCCAGAACTCCCTCCATTATTGGAATCCTGATGTTCCCTTTTCGGGCTAGCACAATCACGAGCGAAGTGCCCCTGACCCCCACAATTATAGCACTTAATTTCCCTTTTCTCAGGGCAATCTTTTGCAATGTGCCCCCACTTGTTGCACTTGAAACACTATCTCTCTTCTTGGTGGTTTGCCCCACTCTGCCGTGGTCCCTGAGACTGTCCTCCCTTTCTCCATGGGTTCCCTCCACTGGAGCCGCTGGGTTTGAAGCTGGAACTGGAGGCGCTGCCTCCCCTGGACCCCGAGGACTCCAACTTGGACACCATCGCGCCCTGGACCCGCTCATGTCCATCCTGGCCGATCTCGTCTTCCTGGAGAAGAATGGCTTTCACTTTCTGCGACGTCAACTCGCGATCAGCACCGATAACAGCAATTGTCACTTTATACTTGTCGTCTCTCAGGCCGACCAAGAACTGCCCCGCCAACTGTTTGTCTGTCAGCTCTAGTCCGTAATTAGCACTCTTGACCACTCTATTGAGGCTCTGGATCTCGGCCATGTATTGGTGCATTGTCTTGTCCGGAGTCTTCACGATTTTCATCAGACGTCTCTTCATTTCTAGACAGTTCATCAGCGTAAAGGTCGTGGGAATGCTTTGAAGGACTTCCCAGGCCTGTTTCGCCGTCACACACTCTCCAATATCTTCCACATACTCTTTGGCTACATGTTTGATGAGGTAGCTCAGAGCACGTCGATTGATACGCTGCTCATCCCGGTCCAATGTTGCGTCCGGCTCACCAAATCCTGGGTCTATAGCCTGCCAACAATTTTTCTCGATGAGTTCTGCTTTTACAACTCTAGTCCATGCATAATAATTGTCTCCTTGTAACTTTTCGACATAGTCCTTTCTCTCGATCTCTCCGTCCGCCATTTTGTGGGCCCACCGGGACGATTGCACGGTCACTTGTTGCAATTTTGCTACAAATCTCATTTTACTGTTCACTGCTATTCTCCTCGCAAGGCGTTCCTGGGCCTGTAACTGATACACTTGCAGTTTATGCTTCGTCACCCCTCCTTTCGTGCAGTCCAGGGGGCCGATTGCATAACAAGGCAAATTCCACACAGAATAATTCCTATGTAAAATAGCCGCTATGAATGGAATCAGAATTGATGCAGAAATTTGATTGTATATCTCCGTCAGCAGAAACAGAATGCTGCACAGAAATCTTGATTCCGTTCGAAGAGCTGTACGAATGGAATTCTTGGTGTTGCCAAGTATACAAGAAATGTAAACATCTGTGCATATGCAGTGGCATTTCCTGCAATTATAAAAAAACCATTTGGCCTGCATCCTAAATGGATAATTGGGCACTGTTATATAATTGATAATCCTCTCCCAATAATCTCAACCCTCCTCGTTTTAATGTTTGCAGAAATGTTTTTGAAGGAGCAGAAATAAATTTTGCGGTCACTGCGTGTTGAAATCACGGCCCTTGGGTTCAAAGTCGACGGGCCACTGTACAGGGGCAACCCAAGCTAATTATAATTCATGTATTGTTCAACAAATACAATTATGTTCTAATTGAATTCTTTCGGGTGTTAGATCCGTACCTATCGCAAAGCAATTAATTCACAGTTTCTGCTCAAAATGCTCATGCAAAGTACAGTGAAGCCTTAGTGGAGAAGAGGAAAGGTACCATGGACTCGAGGGAAAAATAATAAGAAAGAGGTACTGCATAGAGTTCAAGAGCTGCGAACCAAAAAAGGTAATTTCTTGAAAAGCTGAGAAATTTGTTGCTGAAGTTGAATCGGAAATGCACTCATTGAAAAAATCACACCAGTTTCTTTTATTTGTGTCTCTATCAAACTATCCTGAATCCAGTTTATTGTATTCAAATTGCACCTGACTTAAATTTTGTTGTCAGTTAATCATTTTTGTTTATTTGTTGGTTAAAATAAAACCCATAATGCTCCACATTCATTGTATACTCTATTATTTAAGTCAGAGTAGGTACTGACATTTCTCGTATTTTTCATATTCGCAAAATATGCTGATTTTCTTAGATATTAATTAAAAATATGTTAGAAACGAAGTGAAACAAGACCTTGGAAAATGCAAACATTATCCTGGAAAACCTAGAAAACTCAGCGAAAAAAGAAATTAAGATTCACTGGACACCCTGGCATAGTTCTCTGTCTAAGAATGGCATATTAAATGGTCATGGTGACTTATTAAGAGTAGAGTAATGCCAATGCCAGTTTATTTCCACCCTTTCTCCATTTCCCAAATAATCCTTTCCTTACCAATGCACCCAGCTATCATCAATGGTGCAAAATACCTCAGTTGTTGGTCACTTCCTCAAAGATGAACCAGGGTTTAATAGGTGGGAAAATCCTCCTTATGTAACCCTTGAAGTCTTTTATTGATTGAGACATTTTATTCAAGCCTCATAAAACTGGCTTTATTTTGCCACTTTTTTCCACCATACCCTATCCGTGCATTCCTCTCTTGTGTCAGTCTCATTATTTTATCAATTGCTTCATACATGGTCTCTTGTGCTACTAAAGGTTGAAATCACCTGTATTTAATGTCTCATGCCTGATTGCCGAGTGTGTGATTTCCCTCACTCTGATAATAATTTATCCTCACATTTTTAGCTAAGTTAAGCTAAGCACTAAACTTTTGGCTCAAGTAGTTCAACCTGGGCATTGATGAGTGAGTAAGTCATCATGATCTTCCTTCTTCATAGATTGTGTCAGATATTTTGCTTAGCTGTTTTCCCTTTGATTGGACTGTGTTTTCTCTGGTGAAATCATGATAAGTATACTATTCATCTTCATCATCAGAATAACCTACCGGTTATAGGTAAGTTATGATGAAAGTCAGAGAATATCCAACAGACTCTCACACGTGCAGTGCCCTATCTATCTCTAGTATTTTATTCTTCATCTCAGCATAAGGCCTACCTTTCTTCATCCCCTCCATAAAACCTATTCTCTTTCTCCCCCTTCCCCACTTGCCCAACATCCTTCCCTCTATCACGGCCTTCAGCAATCTATCATTACCGCTTCCAGCCACCTAATCTTCTCCCCCTAATATCGTCTAGAAGTTTCCTCTCCTCGCCCACCATGACGAGCACTTCCTCGTACTTCTTTCTTTCTGTCCATCGCATCTTCTCCATCCTCCTCCACACCCACATCTTGAACGCCTTCAGCCTATTTTCGTGTTCCTTTCTCAGAGTCCACGTTTCTACCCCATACAATGCCATTCCTCCTTATCAAGCTCATACCAGCCTCTTCTATATATGTATATCCTTACTTAAGGTCTCCATCATCAGCTCCCTTCTATTACTGAACACTTCCTTCGCTAGCACTATTCCCCTCGTAATGTCTTTGCTACTATGCCCATTTTCTTATAGCATACTACCCAAGTAATTAAATTGTTCTACATACTTGCTTCAGTTTGTGTATGCTATTATCTCAAAAATTAAATTTCAAAATTTTTCTGATGTCTGGGTGTCAATTTCTTAATTAGTTAGCTATTGTTTTATATTTACTCTGATGTCTTGTTTATTTAAGGTTTGCGAGATTTCTCAGACAGATGACAACAATGGTACAGTCCTCTCGGAAGAGAAACTCAAGGCAGCATCTTGTGTTAGAAGTGGTCAAGCAGGGGATTCCCTTTTTGTGAAGAACCTTGCATTGGCCATATGGGGACCTGAGACACTTGCTTGTCGTAGCGTGACAGGGAAGAGGTGTACAGCTATTCAGGACTCTGTGCCAAAACCCCCACTCTCCCCTAGGAAGCTGGACTATATAAAAGGTATGATTCCCTTCATTTTCCAACCCTATTAAATTAGAAAGTTTGATTTTCAGTACCTACTGAAAATGATAATTGTATATTTAATCAGCTATTAAACTACAACTGTGATGTGGTGGAAAGGCTTGCATTATCTGATGATCTCCTGAGCTAAACTTATGGGAGCAATAATAATTGCTGATTTCTATGGCATTCTACTCTATGAGTAATGCCTTTCCTGCTTTCCTCTCGGTGATGTCCACTGGTGACAGCAGTTTCTATGGCAACCCTGCTGCTGTGTGCAGGCCCTCTTTGCCTGTCTTAGAAAGGGTTGTTTTTAACTTTGGATGGTCCCAATTGGCCAGAGCGATTTCCCTAACTTACCTTCAAGTGAAGATTCTTTTCCATGGTCCTGATAGATTGTACCTGACTGTCCCAGTTGTGTCCTCCTACTTAAACCTAAAGACAATGTTCCTTGCACACACTATGAGGTAGTGTACCATTTGGAGTGCTTTTGTGCACATCCAATGTTGGGCAGATGGGATGTTTAAGCTAATCCAGATCATAAAGCGTGAATGGGTCATGGAGAAGAAACAGTTCCACCTCTCTACTTTCTTGGAGCACATTTGGACAGAGCATAGCCAAAAAGTTGTTTTCTTGAAACCATAAGTAATTTTTGATAAGAGCCAAAACTACCCAAGATTGGGTAGTTTCGGCTACCTTCAGGGATTCCCTGCCTCTATCATGGTATAGAGGCAGTAGTTTAACTGCACCCTTACTAGTAGTACCCTTTCTCTGCAAAATTAACCAGATATGTATTTAAGTATCCACTGTATTTTTCCTCTCTTAGATTGTTAGTGTACCTTCTCTCAGCATTTTCCTGGACTAATGAGAGTCCAGTGGACTTGAGAAGGGCAATGAAGATATTTTGTAGTGAATTATCTCAACCATTCACATTAATATCACATCCTGCAACATTTTATAAATATAAGGAATTCTGAATTGCATACGACCAGAGCCCTTTTTTATTTTTTTGGGGTCTTGCATCGAGCGATATTAGGACTTAAAAGTCGTCTCTTCCATACAACTCGTTGGGCAAACACACAACCATGCCCTGGGAGGTGTAAATTTCCTACCCAGGCGGGATTCGAACCCGCGACCTTTGGTTTGGCAGGCGAGGACTTAACCCCGCCTCCACCAAGGCCGGCACTATGAGGGTTATTGAGGGTTGTTTGGAGAGTTTTAACAGCTAGTTGGTAATCAAGACAAATCAATAATATTTTAAGGAAACTACAGGGTGGTGATCGTCAGGGAAAACCGGGAAAACCTGGAATTGTCAGGGAATTTTGAATTTCTGGAAAAGTCAGGGAAATGTCAGGGAATTTTCGTAACAGTCAGGGAGAAACTGGGGTAGGAAATTCTCATTATTTTTCTACCATTACGTTTATCGGCCAGTCTTTCCCACCCTTTATTTCACCAAAACATTTCACCAACTAAAACTAATGTCCGTCGCTGACGTTCATGGAATAAGCCCCATAAATTCGTGGCTCATTCAGTTGTGAATCTTAGTTATTTAGTAGTGAATCAGACGTACAATGTATATCTTTTGCATATCCTTATTGCGGTATTTGCCTAGTAATGTCAAAATTCATGGTCACAATGTATTACGCTAATCACAAGGAATCCGAGGCTATGCTGTTCGGAAAATTTTACGTCGCATTTTTTTTTAACTTCCAAGGCTTAGCTTGAGAGGTAACTGGAGCGGCTGGAGCATACTAGCTCGTAGTAAATAAATGCTTACAGTTGTAAAAATACGAGACAAAGATTATTAAAATGGTAATACAAGTACAAGTAAACAAAATCTTACGCAAGATCATCTTCGATTCCCATATCGCCCTTCGTGAAACAGTAAGAAGAGCCCTCCTCCCCTCCCCTCCGTTCACGCTCGACGTAATTGTTGAATAGCCCCCTTAGCTCCCTCTCGAAGCAATTTAGTCAGGTCAAAAACCACCTCAAACATGATATTCCTGAATATGATGCTGCCGTTGCCAATTACCTCCTGTCTTCGCTCGCAGTGGTACGCTTACGTTTTGTTTGTTTATCCAAATAGTTTTAAATTGCAATTGATTTGCAATACTCTTGCAATCAAGGGGTTATAACCACGTTAATCAAATTGTTATTCGCTTCTGAAAGTCACTCACGCTATCCGATTTTGATCCAGTCCAACAACTTGGCTTTGGTTTGTATTTTTCGCGCACCCTAGTGATACATTTGGTGGAGTCCGACAGTAAATTGGCCATTGACTTTTCCTTCGATGCCTTTTCACCAATTCTCAGCTTCCTTGAACTACCAAGACGCGACTATAATTTGGATGAGAGTTTAACTTATGAAGATTAAATATTTTTTTTTTCATTAGGATGTACATGTAGCTTTTAATGTAATGATTTAAGCTTTTAACATTTTCTGAGTTTTGACGAAAATTTAATTCAGCAGAAATAAAATATTCCAAATATAGGTGACCTTTTGGCGATTGGTCAGGGAAATTGATAAATCCATCAGGGAATAGTCAGGGAAAAGTCAGGGAATTTAAAAATTGGATATCAGTAGCCACCCTGAACTAGATATACCAGAATTATCCCACATAGCACAAACCGCTTCATGAACATTTTTATTCCACTTTCCGGAGACGTTTTCTACCGGCCCATTCACGTTTTGAAATGGTGCTGGAATGATCCAAACGTCAGGTGCACACTCAAGTAAATGAAAACTTTCTCTATGAGGTTACTTTTGGTGTTCTGGGGAAAAACAGGATTTGCCTACATGAGCACCAGGGTCAAACATTTTGAAACAGAAATGTGCCGTGTGGGATAATTTACAACCATATGAATAATTAATAACGTAGAAGATTAATGCCTCTATTTTCATAGTGTAAGCTTAATTATTCATCTGCCACAACTTGTGCTTACCATTTTTCAGTTAAAATGGAATACCTAAATTTTTTTCTCTAGATTATGCAGATGGCAAGAATAAAAATTTTTAGTTTATTATAAGTAACTACAATGCTAAACTATGTGGGAAACTGAGATCATTCTGTGAATATATGCTGATTGTGAGCTTCGAGATATCTAGATAAAAAATAATCTATCCTTATTAGCCTAAGATTTCCAAGCATCCCATGTACCCGAGTGTAGAAAAACCTAAGGTCAGAATATATTGGAAAAAGCTGTGGTTAGACTGAAAAAAGCTGTGTGGTTTGCTGAAAAATCAGTTGTCAGACTGTTCACTTGGTTAGCATATACACAAGTATTTACAGTTGTCAAAAGGTTTTCTTTTCATCTTATTCAGGAGTTTGGCATTCAGCATATTGAGTGTCAGTTACCTCGAAGTTATTTTTTCCATATGCTCGTAAAAAAAATAGCAATCCACCTTTCAAAATTGCTATAGATAGTAATGGCCTCTTGAGTTGCATTGAGTAAAACCAGATTTTTCATTTTAGATATCGGGTGGATAATTTATCATTGTAATTGGCCTCAATGGAATTGATAAATATTAAAAACCACATTTGTGTACCAAGTTATTTGGCATGGGTAGGTCTTCATTTCCAAAGTCAATCAGAAATTTAACCTGTTTATTTGTGAATATTCTCCATGGCCTATATATGTGAAGAACAAATTGAGGAAGACATTTTTGGCTGGTCATATGTTTAAATATAGATCTCGGAAAAGTCACCTTAGTGGCTCTAATGTAAGTGTAAGACAAGTTTTCATCTTGCAGAAAAAGCTGGAGATTTTTACTCTTAACATATTTTCTGTCCCACAATTCATCTGCCAATCAAAGTATGCATTTTTATTTTGTATCAGTTTGGGAATGAAAAATTCAATAAGCTTTTTAAGATTTATGCCACAATGTTCACATATTAATATCATCCCAGCCACAAAAATTATTTAAATAAATTAGCATTATGATAATTTGGTGATCTACCGGTTACAGTAGGTTTCAATGGAAGTAAGAAAAAATATCCTCCACATTTTTGCATGTGCAGGGCCCTCTTAACCATTGACATTTTTTTTTCATATAAGCATACTTCTACCCTTCTACATCCCATCCATTACACCTATTCTCCTCCTTACCCTTCCTCGCTTACCCAAAATCCTCCCCTCGATTGAATCCTTAAGTAATCCATCATACCTCATTTACCCCCTCCAACCACCTACCCTATGTTTTCCTAATCTCATCCAGAAGCTTCCTTCCCTTACCCACCATACCAAGCACTTCCTTGTTTTTCTTACTTTCCGTCCACCGCACCTCTTCATCCTCCTCCACACCCACATCTAGAACGCCCGCAGCCTACTCTTATCTTCTTTCCTGATTTCCAAGTGTGACATTTCCCTCACTTTAATATGTAGCAATTTATCCTCACACTTATAGCTGAGTTTAGCTAAGCACTAAAGTTTTGGCTTGAGTAGTTCAACGTGGGCATTAATGAGTGAGTAAGTCATCATGGACTTACTTCCTACCTACCAGTTAAAGGTAGGTTTAAATGATGAAAGTCAGAGATAATTCAACAGACTCTTACATGTGCCGTGCCCTATCTACCTCTAGTATTTCTATCTTCATCCCGTCCATAAAACCTATTCACTTTCTTCCCTTTCCCCACTTGCCCAACATCCTTCCCTCTGTCATGGCCTTTAGCAACCCATCGCCCCTCATTACCGCTTCTAGGCACCTACCCTGCCTTCTCCTAATCTCATCTATAAGTGTCCTCTCCTCGCCCACCATGTCAAGCACTTCCTCATATGTCTTCCTTTCCCTCCAACGCACCTTCTCAATCCTCCTCCACACCCACATCTAGAACGCCTTCAGCCTATTCTCACCCTCCTTTCTCAGAGTCCACGTTTCTGCCCCATAAAATGGAACGCTCCATATTAAGCTCTTCACCAGCCTTTTCTCTGTATCCTTACCCATGGTCCCCATCATTAGCTCCCTTCTATTGCTGAATGCTTCCTTTGCTAGCACTATTGTTCTCTCGATGCCTTTGCCACTAGGCCCATTTTCTTCTAGCGTACAGCCCAAGTAATTTAACAATGATACCGGCTTCAATTTGTGCCCTCCTACTCTTATGACACTTTCTTTGCCCTAGAAAATCTAATTGCTTTAGTTTTCTTATGATTTATCTATTATGTATTTCCCACACAAATTCTAATCCATCTACTAAAGCTTATAATCTCATCAAAATTCGACTCACAATATGGTCGTGAAAGAACGCCTGGTCATCCACCAATGTCACTATATCAGCCCAGGACAAAAAAAATATTTTTATGTAAAAATATCTTTGTGTGTATGAAAAATTTGCCCTTTCATATCAGTATTCTGATTACATTTTGTGATGGTTAAACAGATTGATAATGAAGAGATGATCAAGTTGAAAATCATGAAAGTTTTTTAGAAGTCTTTGATTGCATTTTTTTCCAGAAAAATTTGTCCAGCGAATACGACACCATGAACCAAATACTTCTCAAGATGAGATCTGCAAGAGAGCTCAGAAGATTAGAATATATCTTGCCGACAAAATTGCCACACTCAACAGGAAACCAAACTACACCATCAGCTAACTATCCAGCCAAAAGCTGTGGACTTTGGAAGACTCAGGGAAAGTGCCATCCAGGATTGTATTTTCATTTAAATCCTAAGGTGCTACTATTCCGCGTTGATTGTCAGTGGAAATCTTGAGTTATGAGTGAATATGAATAATTGTGTATCTGAAGGCTATGTTTAGTCTGCATGCCATTTTCCATGCCACTGCCATGTAGTTCAAGATGCAGGGTAAATGTCCAATAGGGTGTTTTTTTATTCTGATGATATTAAACTTCAAACTCAAGTTGTGCTTTGGGTTCCAGAAATAAGGTAAAAATCTTAAAAATTTCAGTTCAGTTAATAATCCGAGATTGTTCAAGGGGCATAAAAGTAATGACATTTTACTTTTTTCAATCTGAAGAATCAAACACTGCTCTGAGGAGTAACGATAAGATAGTCCTTACGGCTAAAATTGTCTCCATTTTGAAATATGTGCCCCTATATGCCATGAATATTGTAATTTTGCTTGAGCTACTGCTGTTCACACTATGCTGCATCATGCCACACTGAGAGTGGACAATGGGCTGATCAGCTGATATGGATATCAGAAAGGTGAGCAACCAAGGTCACATTGAACAATTGATAGTGTTACACATCTAACAATAATCTTTTATTGAATGAAATGTGGTTGTTCATGGAGGTGTACATAATCACTGGCATAGGATAGGGTTCTGGCATGAAATACAGCCATGGTCTTGGTCATCTGGACATGGTCTTTGCCTGGCATCTTTAGAGGAATGTTCGCAGGGATGAGTTCACCATCACTGTTGAGGCAATGTGCCACTGTGCATTCTTATGACCTTCAGACGACTATTGTACACACCAGCTTAGCTTTCCTACGTACATTCACACTTAACTCTGCTACCCTCACCAGGAATTAAACTGGTGAAGAGTAAGCGAAGGAAATTAGGAATCCCACATTCTTGTGACATTTTGAAACTGGATATGATATGAAAAACAATCTAATCTTCTTTGCTTATTCATCAAAATTAAACTTCACCCTCTCCATTTTTCTCGCCTCATTTGGTTATCATCCTTCATCTTTTCCGGTTTTCTCCTGTAACATCAGTGTTGACCAGTGTCAGGTGGCAGCCCTAGAAACTACTACAGTAGAAACTTGAAAATACGAAACTCGAAATTATGAAATTTTGATTTTACGAAGCAAAATCTTCGGTCCCGACCAAAAGGGTATCTAAGTGCATGTAACAGTACCTGATATTACGAAATAACGAAGTTTTAAAATTACGAACCTCGGATCTTGGTCCCGATGTGAAAAAGTTACTTGTTTATACAAATAGTGACGGATCACAGTAACGATTTTAGGCACTCCTTGTCAGAGTTAAACATCTAATTAATCATCGTTGTCGAATACATTATGCTAGGGATGGGCGATTATTAAAAAATAATCGATACTTTGTAAATCGATTAATCGCAAGCAGCCAATTAATCGCGCCCGATTAATTGCTTTTACTAATCGATACATCGATTAATCGATTCGATTATGACAACATCCAAAACATACCTTGCAAGGTTATGGTCCCTTCATAAATAAAGTAAAATAGTTTCATTTACATTTTATAAGGTTAATGCTATCATGAGTACAGATTCTAAAATCTAGGTAAACGTCCAGGAGGCGTGTCAGGGAACAGAGTAGTGAAATATTTCTTAATTAATTTAACATTTTGGATGATTGCCAAATGTTTACGGGAACTGAAGCTAAAACTTTCAATTTTGATAAGTAGGTAAGGCAAGCCGCCGCAAGTCACCGCGATCAGATCAGATTGTATTAGACTCATCTCGGAAAAGAGTCTCTCTGACAGAACTGATGTTGCTGCTCCTGGCAGGTACTTCCTGGTTACCTGATATAAGTGAGGGTATCCAGTTTTCATTGATTCCCACACTGAAAAAGGATTCAAATACCGATCTACGACGGGTCGGTTGAGGAATTTCCGTAACTCAAATGGTGTCTCACCGGCGTCATCTTCATTATACAGGGTTTTCTGTGATGCTGCTTCAGTGTCATGAAAGCTCCAGAGGTCATCTGATGGTGCTACATCACACTCAGTGGGTGAAAACATCTGCAGGACGTTCACCTGATCCTCCTCGTGAAACATCTCAGCCATCACAGCGATGACGGTGCTCATGGCATTAGCTACAGCGATCGGGCTCTTGAAGTGAAGTTTTTTAAACCGTGGGTCTAGCATCGTGGTGACTGCATAATGCTTCCTGGATTCAATAGGATCGAACCGACGCGTCGCGATGGTCCAGCTCCAACAGAATCCGCCTGGATAATCTGGATCTACTCCTGATGGCTCACTCTCTCCAGGTCTGTTGTTGCTGACGCTGCTTGTTTCGCTTGCCGCTGCTGAAGATGTCATGCCTCTTGAGGTGGCTCCAGAAAATAGTTGTATTGCCACAGATGGAAATATTTCTAAAGCATTTCTTTAATTAGCCTCTTTATTGCTCAGCCTCATGAAATGCTTCCACACCGGACTAGAAAACTACATGACGATACAGTTCACTTCCCACTAGTCCGCGGGCCGGGGAGAAGGGTACGGCTGTGCTCGCCATGTCCAGTGTGACAAGATTGGGCAGTTTTCCACCATTTGGGCGGATCGTAAAGCTCTGTACGCAGTACAATTTAACGTTTTGCGGGATGCCGCCAACAGTGTGGAAAAAATATTACTTTGTCGCGACCTTTGTGAAAGCATTTTTGATAGCATGGAGAGGATACCGATAAACACATTCTCACCGATAAAAAGAAATAATCCACATTGTAACCAATTGTATTATCAAAATAACAAGCGAACACAAGACAAGGCTATGCCTGGCGAAGCAACATCTGACACATGACACGTGAGTGGCTGGCAAAATGTGGTGCCGCGTAGAGTTACGTGGTTACGTCGTGCGCATTCTATTTTAATACCTCTATGGCGTCATCGCGCAGAGTTCAGCCACAGTCAAATTTTCGAACTGAAGACGAATATGAACCGCTCTATCCATCACAGTTCACAAGATTACGTAATAATCGGTAATCGGTCAAATTAATCGGGTATACATAATCGATATCATCGATATCGGCTGTTGCATTAATCGATTAAAAAATTTTGATTAATTGACAAAAATAATCGATTATTCGATTAATCGGTATCGTAATCGCCCATCCCTACATTATGCACTGAATGTATTACTTGAACTATATCTCAATTTTCATGCTACAATAGTAAAGGTGTGGTTTCGCTGGGATGTCCTGCGGCCGTGTCCGGCATCTGCGTCCAGCAGTCGGAAGTTACTGCCGTACTCATCCAATGTATATCAAATGGGTCCGGTTTCACTGATACCTCTCGGCCGTCGAGTTCGACTGCTGATGCCCGACGTCTGCGTCTTGACTGCTTCGAGAGCAGTCGAGACGTGGACGCCTAGTCAGGCAGTCCCAATTTTTGGTGATTTTTCTGCTCTCCTCTCTCCACGTTTTATATTACACGTCCTTTTCAGCTCTTTTTTGTAAAACTACTTGCAACATTGGTCGTCCTCTTCTTCGTCTTCCAACAAAAGCAACAAAATTAAATCGTCACCATCCATTTCAGCTTAAAATCAACTCACTCTCAGGAAACACAAAGCGATAAAAAATTATTATTAAAATAAAGCCACATTCTCCCACTTCGCCCAGCCGCGGAAACAGAATTTAGTTGCCTGAATGAAAACACCCGGCCGCGTTGTCCAGATACGGCGGTTGAATGTGGCTGCTGGACGCCCCAGTGAAACAAGATCTTAAGGATGACTTTGAATCGTAGGCATTGTTGCACATAAAATATGGAACCAATCGGACAAAAAATGCATTCGGCTCTGTTACTACGAGTCCACAGAGTTGCCAACGAGTAAAAAAATGTAAATTAGTCGTGTACGGATATACTCACCCGAGAAAGACTAATTGCTACAACAAGCATTTTTGTCTCATGATCCCTGGCATTTTTTGCGACTGGTTTTCCAAAGCATAAATCCATGATGAATATTCCTGGTACAGTATTCGTTTGCTGCTCATGTGAGCTCAAAAACTATGATATGCATCGGAGATGGCGCTATGCTATTCAAGCAGTAGATTCAGTCGTGAATACAACCCAAGGAAACTTTTTTTCGCACTATTTCATACTGATTAAACTCAACCTTGCTCCATGGCATAATTATTCTGACTGGCAATAGCTATCATCGAAAGAATCAGGTTTAATTTACCGCCCTAATTGAGCGTTTTGTAGTAGACATCGAGCAAGGTATTGCCCTTCCCTTCTTCTGTCGCCAACAGCCAAGAAAACCAGAGAAAATACGAGTTCGCTTGGTTCGTACGACCAATTACTTTTACGCACATTAATTCCAAAGTATGACTAGCGCTGGGCGCATACACTATCAAAGGGAAAATATCCTAAACGAGAGCTCAGCTGCGTTCCTGCAGATTGATTAAGAATAAAATAAGGGTTTCGTAGCTTAATACTTATTAGATATATAAACTAGAAGAGGATAAGTGGAACCATCCTATGGGATGCCAAAAGTCATGCCGCCGGAGAGGGAGCATAAAACTCATCAGCATCCTGGCCCAATTGGAAGCACTTGTATCTCTTTCTTGGGTTATCAGACGATACCCCCCTGAGGACATCGGGGGTGGGAGTTAGTTGTTACCTAGCCAGTGCTGAAGCAGGCCACTGGATTGGCCACGATTTTAGGATAGAGGCGTTGAGACATTACTTGTCAGAAGTTGGCAGATTGTTGGCTGTAACCCCCAGCAATTTAAATCTATAGATCACGATCTCCAGGCTTGTAACGAAAATGACCAAGTCCTGATTTCTCCTAATAAGAATGAAGTTTTGCTCGCTCGGGATATATTTCTTTGATTCCAAATTGTTAAAGACATCGACTCCAGGTTCAGTTTGCATTTATCCAAATGAGAGGCCATGGTGAGAGGCTCTGACGATGGAGCGAAGTAAAGCGCAAAAATAAATAACTTTTTTTGTTAAATGAGTGATTCTCTCGACAGAATAGCTGATGTATTTGTTATAATATGCATTCATTTGTTTGTGGTATTTCTTTTTCAATTCTTATTCACTGATTCCCTTTTGCAATACTACCTGAATGGATCGGAAATTAAGGAAATGCAAAATAGAAATGCTCGCACATTCCCATATTGTTTTTCCCCCACCCAGCAATCCTCACCAGGAAAATTCACCCTGCTTTCCATCTCCGTTTCTCCAAAACCTCGGCTTACTCTTCTCCATCACCTTTCTTCTCACAACGGGCGAACCTATCAAACGCTTCTCTTCTCTCCCACACTGGTCATATTTCTCCTCAAGTCTCCATGTCCTCCCCTCCCCGCTCTTAAGGGTGAGCACGAGTCATCACCTTCATGCCGAAGTCCCCTTTCCGGCCCTCCAAGAGATCAGGCCCCTTCTAATACCCCCTCCGTCCCACTCAACTCAACACTAGGTCAGGATGCGATGTCCCACGCTGACTCTGCCGGCCCCCCATGCCAACTCTTGGGCCCTTTTTAGTAAAAGCCCCCCACTCTTCAAAGGCATGCCCTCCCTCTCCGCTGATGTAGCCGGTTGAGGTAAGGGAGGAGGAAGATAAGATGTGACTATTCGGCGAGATGCCGATGATTCATTCGATGTTTATTCCTCACGTACATCCCTTGGCATTGACTCCTAGGTAGATCAACGTCTCAAGTGACGCACAATACTCCTAGACCATGGATCGCGTAGCTGTTTTTGTGAGAGGGTGAATGGAGTAACCCCCGCAATGACGGGGAAAGGAGGAACAGACAGCTGATTCTGGCCTGGAGCGTGGCCTAACCTGGAACTGCAATACTCAGATGAAAATCTCCTTGCTCGATCGAAAGCAGAGGGAAAACAATAATAAAAAATATCCCAAATTTTAGTTCAATATCGAATCTTCAAATGGATCCTGAGGTTTGATGAATGAAGGGCAGGTGACCTAATCTGAATAGAGTCACAAATGAAGCTTTCTCATAGTAGAGTGGAAAACGAAAATTATTGATTTGTAGCGATAACATCGTTAGTAACCGATGTAGTGTGAAGGGAGTTATGTATATCACCTTCACCGTTTAAGTACGTGGCTTGTATGTACAATCTACTTTTGAAAGGAGGTACATCTTTAGCTGGACTCTTCTATAAGCTCTTCTATCAGCGCCATCGTATTGGAAATAACTGCACACAAATAAGATTAATCCAAGGGAGAATAACGATTGTTATTTCGCAAGATTAACGGGCATATCAGCATTTGTACAAAATACATAACATGCATCCATCGCATAGCATCCACGAGAGAATCTTATTTTCACTGTCATCAATAACTGGAGCAAATGATCGCGCAAGTCGCACTCTTCCTTAGTGTATGCATAAATCAATATTATTGATGATTATACATTGCTCACGCTAAAGTTACGAGTTCTCCAGTTAGGAAATAATATAGACAAATGCACTTAGAAGCTTCATAGGCTTAGCCCAATCTGCACGAAAATTGTGCAAAGACGCTTCATTGCATAATCATTCATTGGAAAAAAGGACGAAAAGTTAGTTGTTGTGATGTAAACTTCCGTGGGGCTTGGATGGAGGTTGATTCTTCTGATTTTCGGGATTTCCGCTACAAAAAGCTGGAACGATGCGGTGGAAATATTGAGAATCGGAGGAATCAAACTCCGATAAATTAGTTGTGTTCAACTGACAATGAGTTCACCCTGTGGGCATGAATACACATTTAAATATAATTTCATGTATTATAACTTCGTAAATCATGCAAGTACGTCGTGAGAGTATATCTTAATCTAAGGAAGCAAAAAAAGAGCTTCATCATGTTTTTGAAAGATACTCGTTGATACGAAATTTGATATTACGAAGTGCCGATTTTTCCGATCCCGTCGACATCATAATTTCGAGTTTCTACTGTAGTTCATTGGTAACCGAAGTAATTTCACGCAGCATTTAGTATCTACCCACATAGCACAAATCGTTTCATTTCCGCATTCATCCCGCTTTCCGGGATCGTTTTCTACTGGCCCATTCACGTTTTGAAATGATACTGGAATGGTGCAAATGTCCGCCACTTTTGGTCAACTTCACGTCTTTGAAATGTTTCTTTGATTGTTCAGAACACGTTTTCGTATCGCTTCCTCTCCGGTTCCAGCTAGTTTCGAAACGAGTACAACAGTTTTTAAACAGTTTTCAGCCGAGTGGAAGCCGTAAATTTCTGTTTTAAAACGGGTTTCCCGGTGGTATAATACGTTTTTCTACTGATTCTATGCGGGCATAATAATGAGGTTACGTCGTATTTGTGGCTTGATACCAGCGTTATAATTACGCTGGTATCAGGCCACAAATGCAGTACCGAGAGCACGTAACATCATTTGCCCTTTTTCAATTAAAATCACTCGCCCTTATTGCGTCTCACCATTATGACTGATGACTTTACGACCACTTTATCACATTCTTTCTAAGCAGGGAGCATTTGCACTTGGGAAGCGAGTGAACAACGACATAACTCTGAGACGTAAATCACATACAAGTCGCTGCTAAATATTAAATTAAACGACCGTAATTTCTATAAAGATAGAAAACTAGGGAAACTTTTATTAAAAAACTGCAAAGTAACTTAATTAAACATGCGTATTTGTTCTTCAACTTGATTTAACGGTCAGGGACCAAAGCAACGGCAATTACTTGCAGTGAGCAAATGGTAACGCTAAAAAATAATTACTTTACGTATAAAATATACTCGCGTGAATCCCTAAGACACTAAGGAATAAGGCACAACGACAAATCAACATGTACTTAGCGTACGTGATACTTATTTCTTAACAACTACTGGTTAGGAGAAAGATATGTTCTCAGAATGCTTATAACATTAATGATTTAATATAAAACCAGAATTAAAATTGTTATGAAATATCATATCAGAAAATTAACACACAATTCTTTGTTCATCATTATGGAATGAAGATTAGTCACTCCATAGAAAACAAAATTTTAAAAAATCACACCTTTACCACAAGTCACAACAAGGGTTCAGACTTTGACAATCGCCATAGAATAATCACTTATTTCACTTTAACATTTGCGTAGAACTAGTATAACTTCACAAAATCCAGTGTATATATAATTTATGCCCTTAGATATCACGAAATTCTAACCGTAGCACACGTATAATCTTGCCAACAAAGATTAAAAACACACTTCCAACAAATGCACCTTCAATGATATTTTTCCTAACACCGGAAGCACCAGAAGTCACGAGGGACACGAGACCGATCGCGAGAAGTACGATACCTGCGATATGTTTGTAAACAGGGAAAACAGTTTCAAAATCGTTTTATGTCGCATATACTTTTGGAAACCTTGGAAACGTTCTGAGAAAGTTTTCGTTGCCAGAACAAAAACCAAATGAAAATGCTTTTGAAACGGTGCGATGAAAACGTTCTCTTTTAGGTGCACGCACAAGTAAATGAAAACGTTCTCTACGAGGCTACTTTCGGGTTATTGGGGAAAAACGGGATTTTTCTATTTGAGCACCAGGGAAAACCGTTTTGAATCGGAAATGTGCTGTGTGGGTACGATGGTCCTTAAGTTACGTTGCTTGAATGGGGCATCATCTCTTTTGAAGAGAAGGTCCTGCCCTGATGTGACAATTGCGACTCCTGTGCGATAAATCCTGACTGAATGTAATGATAATTGGGATACATTAGAGGTAGAACATCTGAGGAGATCTTGGATGAGTTCTAGGTAAGTATCCCAATTGTCTGCCAACTTCAATTTTTCTATGCAACATTGGGCTTTTTAACAAATTATAATTTAATAACATTTTTATTTGGAAGGTATACATGGTGCCTAACTGTGCAAGCTCTAAATATTAACTAATTGCTTATTTCTTGGCCCATCAGATTAATTTGAAATCTAATATCAGAGGAAGAATTAAAAATAAGCTGTACCCTAATGTCCAACTTTTTAAGTTTTTCTTTCTGTTATGAGTTTAAAGTTGATACTTGAGATTCATTTTTATCTTTCAGATTTAAAAATTTAGATATTTCTTTCAGTTTTAATGGAAGAAACTCTTTAGAAATGAACGGTTGTATGGATCTGAAGATCATGTGCTAAAATGACTTTCTTGACCTCATGGAATCTCGGGAAAAAATATTTCCCATGCACCTGCTGGATTAACCATTCATTTTTGGGAAATATAGGACTTGTGTTAACATTTATAAAATATGCAACCATCCAGGTAAAAATATTTGGTCTGTAACTAATCTGAAACTGGTCTGTAACTGGTCTGAAAGGCTTAATGTTGGTCTCTAAGTGGTCTGTAACAGGACTGTGCTGGTCTGGATTCTGGCCTGTATTTGCATGGTAATATTTGATAATGTGTAACTGGTCTGGATTATACGGCTTTCTTGATGTGGGATCTTCAATTTTGGGTGTGAGATAATGCTTGTAGACCCGTAGGGTAGCTGAAAATTCGAGATAGGTGCAATATCATTCGGTGGAAACTAGGTAGGTTGATTAAATATATTAAAGCATGGTATCGTGTAATAGTACATTCATAGTATTTAAATGGAAAGTATCATTTTTTTTATTTTGAGAGAGCAGGGAGGAGACAGTGGAGAGGGTGGGCAAGGGAGTTTTATTATAGACGGCAAGGGAGTTTCAGTGGAGAGCGCAAGGGAGTACCGGCTCATTAGGCAGCAAGGGTGTGCCAGACTAAACCGTCTAAACCTTCCAAGTCCAGCCCAATTCAAGAGCAGCGACCACCCATTGTCCAGAATTGTACTTACGGACCAGATGGTGTTCAGACCGGTTACAGACCATACTGGTCTGGAGCATTGTTTCAATTTCTTCCCAGTCACAGACCTCCTGCAGATCTCTAGCTCCACCCCAGACCTGTTCCAGATTTTGTTATAGACCTAATATTTTTACCTGGGTAATAATTTAAACTTAAAATAGATGGATGGATAAATGTAATCAGAGAATGTTCTAGTTGGCACATCATTTTTAACGAATGTGTGATAATGACGAAAACACTTAAGGGGATGTGCAATATTGACAACTCTTGAGAGTAGATGATAAGGATGAGAGGTGGCTTTTATTGCTGTCAGTCAAAAAGTTTTTTTAATCTTTTGTAAATGTGATGTGAATTTTGTGCCTATATGTATGTGATAATTTTTTCCTCTTATGTATTGCATGTATTATTCAAACTAATCACTCATGCAAGTTCTTAACTATAATAAAAGAATTTTATGTTGAAATTTCCATCCATGTTATAAAATAAATGTTCACACTTAAATTTTATTGTATCCCATTGAGTTTCAAGAAGCTGCTAAGCTAAGTTTGGGAAGAATGATAGGAAAGAAAAATGGAAAATACCTCATGAATATGCATATTTGTCCTGCCAAATTAATACATATTCTATTTTGAATTTTTATGCTTTTTTGTGGAAATCCTTAATTCTCATAAATTTTGTCAAACATGGAAGAAAAATAATCTTTACTTACATACTCTGGACACGGGTTTTCACTATTACGTGCTTAGCTGCCAAAAATGACAAGTTTTTGTGAACAAATCAGTTCAGCCTTCAGTACGTTTCCATTCGTGAAAAATTCAAAATGGGGGCTGTTCACAACTTCACCACAATCCTAGCATATTAATAAGTGTCACCTTTATTTGTTTAATGTAAATATTGTTACTAAATAAAATCAAATGGAAAAACCAACATGTTATTCAATCACCTATCTATTGCTATGTACCGATATAGCAGCTACTGCATGTAACATTATTTCGATTATAACAAGTATGTAGTTGATTGCGTTTTTAGTTTCTATGATGAAAATTTGGAGTTATGAGACAGTAAAAGATGAGATTGAAACTGAAGATCAAAATTTCAATGTCTAATTACATACTTACTTCTTTACTTAGGTGGCCATTTAAACCGTAAGAGGTTTTTGGCCTTGTCAACTGCTTGTCTCCACCTCGGCCTGTCAAGTATTGTTCTTCACATATTTTCTCTACATCATCTGCTCTAATCTTACACTGAATGTACAGGAAGTAACCTGATGAGATTCTTGTTAGAAGTGAAATACTTTTCTTATGAACAGAATTGTGTACATAACCCTTTGGAAAATTTTTACTTAAAAAATTATTTGTACAAAGTTTCATTCTGCACCAAATCTGACAAATTTTTTGCCATTGCCACATTTTGTTATGCACCGTGTGTTTTATATGAGTGCATTTACATAAATTGGGGATTTAAAACTATCATCACAGTGGATTTATTGAGAACAAATAATTGGCACAATATTTTAGAAATACTGGGCTGAACTAACAATTAGAACATCAATAGCCTTATAAATACCCATGAAATCCTTTTTTCTTGTAAAAACTTGTATAACTATTATAATAGAAAAATTTTCTATTATAAAATAATTATAATAGAAAATGTGTAAATGTTCACATAATTAATCAGGATTATGTAGTTATATCTTTTTTAGAGAAAACTTAATTATTTACCAGTCTTCCACATGTTTGGTCGAGCAACATGGACCCATTTGCTCAGCCTCGTCATCTGTACCATTTTACTAATATTCTTTCTTTCAAAAAGATGACTATTTACACAAATAATGTGAGTTGAATTGTGGAGCTGTCAACAAAGACTTAAATAGACTGAGTTGAGAATGCAAATAGCATGAAAACATTGAATTTCTTGCTCTCCAATTTATGAAATGTTTCAAGAATTCCATTAACTTTTAATTCACATTCAATTTCATGTTGAAATCATGATTGTTAGTCTTTTGATACCAAGTTGAAGTTAAGTTCAAGATAAATGCTTAAAACCACATCCTCACAAAATGTACTGTCATAAAGTTTGCTCTAAAATCATTCCAATTGACTTTCTTCTGTGTTGCCTTCATGGGAATGCTCTCAAGAATATTTTAAAAATATGTCACATTGCCCGGTTTAGCCTACCCTATCCATTAATCCTTTGTGAGAGTAGAACACATTCACCCTAGTCCCGAGTACGTCTTTCAAGCTTCATTTCGTAGCAAGTCCATTGCTCGTGATGCTCGTGCTGCATTATTTACTAGGAGTGTGTCACATATTTTGAGATTCACTGTTAATTTCTTTGCCTTTAAAAAGTGGAAGATAATTCTTTGGGTTGGACCAAGGTTTCTTGCTCCTACCAGACAACACACTTATTCATGGGGTTCATTGGAGAACCAATTGGGCAGGAGAAATCTTTTGCAAATTCTTCTGAGTTGGAAAATGGTCCAATTACACGATATCTGCCAGGTGAGTCGTAGCCAGTGAGCAGCCTCAAACGAAGGGCTTCAGGTCGGTACTTGCTGCACCACACATTTTTGGCACTGACTCAGAAGAGTTGACGAGATGTCAAGCAAAATCCTGGCAGGGGTTCCTCAGGCCCATTGCGTGCTTCCCATGCTTCGTATGCACGATATGCTTCCTTAACTCCACCATTGTCAACGATGTTTTATCCTTGAGTATTGATACCATTAATCTGGAAAGGATAAAGGTGAGCCTTAGAATATTAGCTTTTGAAAGGAAAACAACATCCTAATGATCTGTCACTTCAGAAAAAATATTTACTTATCATCATATTAAATAGACATGATTTCTTTTAGAGATAGAGGTCATTGATGTTTTTGCTCTGAATTACTGTCTCTCTTCAGGAAATAGAAATACTGTATGAAATTATTGTATTGTATATTATAATGTTATCCTGTGGCCAGTAGCAATTAAAATACGTTCAATTCCTAATGGGAAATAATCCGCAACAGAAGGGCAGATAGACGCTACTTCTCTCATCGTAAATGTATCGGTCTCCTTTGAAATGATGCAGAAACAATTTTACTGCCTTATAATTGTTGAAGATTAGCTATTACGTAAACAATTAAGGTTTTAGTGGGTAATGAAAACTTAATGCATTATTTTGAAGAACCCAATTTAAGTGAATTTTTACCATATTCACGGGGTGAAATTGTACTTGTTTGAGTTGATTTTAACTTAAGTTTACCATTATGATTCGTCAAAGCAAATGACGTATGAATAAATATAGCGTGCTGTTTTAAATTAAGCCCTCGTATACATGTGCGTACGTATATGCTTGGAAATATCTTTGATTTTAGCAGAGTCACACTCTAAACTATCGTGATACTTAATGTCCACATTCGTCACACCAGCCTGAACGTCTTTTTCACTCAGTTAAAACTAAAGTATTGCCATGAAATGCATGTCAGTCATCATGCCAAGTTTGCGCATTTATAAAAACTTTTCACTCTGCGAATTAACGCATTTCTCTTTAAATAGCAACGAGTCAAGCCGGAGAAGTGTCATTTTCCGTCTCCGCCGTATTTGAGATAGGGTCGAGCTATTGAGGATATCCCGGTATCAATGGGCGAGCAGTAATAATTCGACCCTCACCAGTGCTATCCGCCGTTCAGAATACTGAATAGCCACCGTGCTGGAGGTTGGTTGGAGGCTTTTGAAGGTTAGGGATTTGAAAAAGAATTGGAAGGATAAGCTGTGTGGATAGGAAGATGAACTAGGAAGAAAAGAGGTTGGTGAGGAAATTGGTTTGGAGGTGGAAGAAGTGGCTGTAGGTTAAGAGAGAGGTGGGAGGGAAGAATATGGAGCGTGAGGTGGAAGTGGAGTGGGGGTTTCAGATGCTGTGAAGGAGAGGAGGTGGTATGAAGAGTTATGGGAAAATTTAGGACTTATGCATTGATTCATGACTCAGTTGGATTTGAATGAACCTTGGAATCTGAAGGTTAGGATTTAGGTAGTAACTGTCCATGGACCTATGGAGGTAGAACACCTTGAAGGAAATGAATGTGCGGTCCTGCTGAATTTAGCCCTAAACGTAAATACCCTTTCCTTCTACCAGCACTCCACCCTAAGCCTCTACCATGGTGGATATTTGTGCCTTTCAACAATTATCATCATGAAATGATCTGCCTCTGGATGAATCTTTTAATTTTAGCTTCCTTATTGTTGAAAATGTTTTGTCAATCAAGGGTATTTGATTTTTATCTTCAACGACTTCCCCCCCCTCCAAAGGCTACTACTCATGGCGAAATCCGGAAAATGGCACATGGTTTATCCGCAGCCCCTGTGAAGAATTGCGCAGTTTAGTAACGAAAGGGAAGGAGTTTCTTCAGATCCTGGTCAAGGTTCATGTTCGAGTTGCTTTTCAATATCAGTCTTTCAATGAGAAGGACCCATCTTTTGATGAGAAGAAACAGATCCCTTCTTTTGTGTGCATGCTCACAAGATGTTTGTATTTAATACCCAAAGAGACTGAAAAATCTCGTGTTGGTAATGAGGGTAAATGTTGATAGATTTTATGATTTATGTGCCATTCTTATGTTGTTATGTTGTAAATTTGCTAATGTACATATTTTTGTCAGAATTGCAAAAGAAGCTCATGTAGTTTGTAATGTTATCATGTTCCTTTATCAATTTAGCGCTTATTCTAAAAGAATCATTTGTAAGAATATCAGAATTCTGGAAGATAAATTTTTATTTTAATAGCACTTATTACAAGTGCCATCATCTGGGAACATTTCACCATTCCAGGAAGACATTTTATTTTTTGTTGCATTTATGTTGTAATTAAGTATAATTAATGTGCATTTTAGTTGGGCATTAGATAATTTGCACTCAGGTTAAGAATATCTATGGAGTTAAAATTTTGTTTGCTATCAATTTTGTTTTTATGAAGAAAATAATGCCTAGATCAAAGCTAAAATATGTATTGGTTGTAAATGTTAAAATTGATGTCACCAGTAGATTTTTTGGAGTTCTCCATTTAACACGTTCAGGACCGAGGACGCACACACTGCGTCCTGGTGTGCGCCCGCCAGGACCCGTGGACGCGGCGTGTGCGTCCTGAAGTGTGATAAAGAAGTGTGTTTAAATGCCGCATTAATTTTTTTCTTTTTTTTTGGCCCCTGGGCATAGGTATCCATTTTTAGGGCGGTCCTGAAAGTGTTAAAGTCCTAATGAGAGAATCTTCTTTGAATTTTGATTTTTATGTGATAATCCTCCTGGGGTGCAAAGTTTTTAATAACATTTCATGAAGCCTTGGGAAATGGCCTTGTTTTATTGTTGTTGAATGGCACAAGAGATGAGAAAGGGAATAAGTGGCATTCATGGTTAAGGGCTATCACCTGTCACTATAGAGGGTGATTCGGGATATGTATTGTTGAAATTAGATTAGAGGAAGTGCCTTTCATAGTTTTACCCGAAAAATTGAACGAGATTTCACCTGGTAGGTATCCTCCAAATGACTCCCATATCACAATGCTTCCTCTTACAAAAGCAAACAGGAAACTGCATCATTCAGAGTTAACATATTGACATTTAATTCTCAATGCCCATCTTCAAAAGCTGCCAATTAAATCATCACACAAAGAACCACATGATTGATTACATAGTGATATAAATATGTGTAGATGTACATTAGCTAATTGTGCAGTAGCTATGTGTGTACTGCGAAGGTTCTCTAAAAGTCACTGTCAACCAAGCTAACACCCTCTCGTTTCATGCTCATCATTCACTAAATTCTGTTGCCTCATTGTTAAAATTTAGTGGTGCAATATGTATCATTGCATTGATGTGTTTTATGTGGAGCTTGCCGGTTAAATTCATTATGGTGTTGTTGACTCATTTTTTGTGAGTTGACATCTAGGCATTTACATTGCTTAAACTGCTGCCTCCACTTGTGTATTCAGAGCTCAAGCCATTTCATAACATTTGTGTTTTTATGTGATACTTGAGAAATGGTACACATTTTATCCAAAATTCTGCATCTAAAAGTTGACCATAACGGTCTTGGTTTTGTGTGAACCCATTGTTTTCTGCTGTATGCCAGTACAAAATAATAGAAATAATAATTAAACTGTATTCTTTTGCTGTTGTGAGTTAGAACACTATCCCTGCACCATTGTGTATGCCGAATAAAAAGTGCAGTGTAAAGGTAGAGCATCTGTCTTGCCATTACAGTTTCCAGTGCATATTAAATGCATTTCACCATTGCTCATTATTGGCAGATATTTGTGTATGGCCTTAAAGGAGCATGTGATCAAATTGTAAATGTCATTTTGTAATGAATTTGAACAAAGTCACATTTAAAAAAAGCCTTAAATCTTAAAAATGAAATGAAATTTGTCACATTTTCCACTGTAGTTTATAGGTATCAAAAGTGCAATTTTTTTGTGATCTCCAAGCACCTTGGTGCTTAACTCAAAACTGCCACATTTTGAGCAAAATATTTTTGCTGTCAAAAAAGTGCTATATTTATGGGGAAGTTTAAGGTCAAAATTTTGGACAAGAAGGGTAATTGAAGGTTATTTGTGTCCATTGGCTGTGCCTCCTTAATTAAAGCTATACTTCTATTGTAGTCTGAAGTATGCCACATAATATGCAGGTTATTTGATCTGCTGATGAAAGCAAACGGTTTGAAATGAGGGTTTGGAAGCATTATGCTGTTTATTGTTACCTGTGATCTGTATTTTCATATACTTTACAATTATATACATTGAAAATCATTTATTTGCTTAATTTATGTTGACTACTCTCATGTCTAAAAACAAAAAAGTTTTTGTACCAATTCTTGTCATCCTATCAGATGAACCTGGAAAATATTTAGCCTGCCATGTTTGCATTTCCTATGGATGAAAATGAGATGGCTCTTACTTAATGTTTGACTTTTTCCAATGTGGAATGCTTGATCTTAGCACTTGCTGTATTTAAAGGATGGTAGAATTTCTCTCAAAATCGTTGAAAATATGTAGATCTGATTAACATTTTCTACACTCATCTTGTAGCCTCTATGTTATGGAAGTTCCCGGTGAGTCACGGGGGCTATGTCATGCCTCCTAGGGGACATGCTTTTCTCAGGAAATGAAGAAGCATTTATCTGAACGCCGCAGGAACTTAGGATGGAATGTATTAGTAGTATCATGTACACATGCATTAGTGATACCATGATCGCAAAGCAATGAATCGCAATCGAATGCGCCATGTGCCCAATAATTAAATAGAACTTCGCGTGTTGAATGCTCCGCTTTAAGCCAAACTACGATTAATCGTTGGAAACTAACAGGAACAACTAATCAGTGGCAACGTAGTGGGTGCATATATTTTAAGATACCTATTTTTGAGAAATCTAAAGCACGTTTTACACGGGGCACGTAATTGGGTGCCCTAAACCCCCAAGGGGTCCAGTGTCCGATTGATAGGGGCCTCTATATCTCCTCCTTAAGATTTTTGCATGCAGAGCTCATTCCCAAGACCAGTTCAGTTCAAAACACCAGACATGTCAGACGGAAGTAGCCTATTGAGATATATTTTCCTGGGTCACCTAAAATCGGAAATTTCACTTGAAAATTAGTCCCCTATGCTTCAAACGCAATGGAGTAATAGGACCACGACCAAGGCAGTGACTTGGTAAACTTACTTCTTAAAACATGGGCAATTTTAATTAAGAGTGCACACATCATATACGGATGAATTTTAAAGGGTCTTTTAAAGGAATTTATTAAGCTGCCATTACCATCGATCGAGACCTTTGGCCATTGTAGACATGACAGGGTGGCGATCGTCAGGGAAAACCTGGAATTGTCAGGGAATTTTGAATTTCTGGAAAATTCAGGGAATTTTTGTAACAGTCAGGGAGAAACATGGGTAGGAAATTCGCATTATTTTTCTACCATTACGTTTATCGGCCAGTCTTTCCCACCCTTTATTTCACCAACTAAAACTTATGTCCATCGCTGACGTGCATGGAATAAGTCCCATCAATTCGTGGCACATTCAGTTGTGAATCTTAGTTATTTAGTAGTGAATCAGACGTACAATATATCCCTTTTGCATATCATTATTGCGATATTTGCCTAGTAATGTTAAAATTCATTATCACAATGTATTACGCTAATCACAAGGAATCCTTGGCTATGCTGTTCTGAAAATTTTACCTCGCATTTTTTTTTAACTTCCGAGATTTAGCTTGAGTGGCTGGAGCATACTAGCTCGTAGTAAATACATGCTTGCAGTTCTAAAAATACGAGACGATAATTATTAAAATGGTTATACAAGTACGATGTCACGTGTAAACAAAATCTTACGCAAGATCATCTTCGATTCCCATATCCCCCTTCGTGAGACAGTAAGAAGAGCCCTCCTCCCCTCCCCACCTTTCACGCTCGACATAATTGGTGAAGAGCCCCCTTATCTCCCTCTCGAAGCAATTTTGTCAGGTCAAAAACCACCTCAAACATGATATTTCTGAATATGATGCTGCCGTTGCCAATTGCCTCCTGTCTTCGCTCGGAGTGGCGCGCTTACATTTTGTTTGTTTATCCAAATAGTTTTACATCGCAATTGATAGCAATACTCTTGCAATCAAGGGGTTATAACCACGTTAATCAACTTTTTATTCACTTCTGAATGTCACTCGCCCTATCCGATTTTGATCCAGTCCAAAAACTTGGCTTTGGTTTGTATTTTTCGTGCACCCTAGTGAAACCATTGCCGGAGTCCAACAGTAAATTGGCCATTAACTTTCCCTTCGATGCCTTTTCAGTAATTCTCAGCTTCCCAGAACTACCAAGACACGACTATAATTTGGATGAGAGTTTAACTTATGAAGATTTAATATATTTTTTCAGTAGGATGTACGTGTAGATTTTAATGCATTGATTTCAGCTTTTAACATTTTCTGAGTTTTGACGAAAATTTAATTCAGCATGAAATAAAATATTCCGATAATAGGTGACCTATTGGCGATCGGTCAGGGAAATTGTAAAATCCATCAGGGAAAAGTCAGGGAATTTAAAAATTTGATATCAGTAGCCACCCTGCATGACTTTTTCTCAACAGAAGAATTTAATTGCAAATGCACCGATGATACCTTATAAGAGAAAATAATAGCCCAAAGCTCTGAATTTAGAGCTTGCGTGGGAAAATTTTTATCATCTCATAAACGGTGCTTAATCTAGGGCCAGTTACGAAGTATGCACCTGCCATTAAATCTAAAATGGGTTGTGTTTAATGCTCTTGGCTGAAGTGCACAAAAGGATATTTGTCCGGACAGAAGAAGCAAGAAACTTGAAGAATAAAATACATTGAAAATATGCCAGTAGTGTGGTAATATGGCAAGTTGGTCTTACCTTGATAAATTTTGCTGGCTGGTAAATTCAGGGGGGGGGCCGTGGACGGGAGGGGGGGGAGGCTTAATAAAAGGCATAACTTGGGTGGCAGAGGCAATAGAGGAAGGGGAAGCAGGCGAGTGGAATGGGGATGCAGAAACTGTCGGAACTGGGGGTCTCCAACGGTTGGTTTTGGCGGCGGCTGTAGAGGAGGGGGCTGTTCCGGAATACGTGGGGGCAGTGAGGGCAGGGGCGGTCGACGGGATGGGTCGACCGGTAGGGGCAGTAAGGGCAGGGGTTTTTGGGGCGGCGGCGGTTGCAGTAGCGGGTGGGGAAGCGAGGGGAATTAGGGGGAGGAGGTGGGGGTGGAAACAGGTGACTCGGGGGACGGGAGCCTGATCCTTCCATCGAGGATCTCTTCTTTCTTTCACAGCAAGCTGAAACGGGAGGACAATGATAAGTATAATCCGTCTGAGCTCATTGACCGCCACATTTCCTTTTTGAGTGGTGCTAAAATCTACTAATTGTAAGCCATGACATGCGCATTGCCCGACTTTGCTGCGCGAGTCAATTGTGTGACCCACATGTGAGTAAAGTGTCGTCGTAATTATGGAGTGAGAGCAACTCGAATCACATTTAATTATAATTTACTGCCGTCAGAGGTGGTCCACATTTCGAGGTGGATTTGGAATGGAGATTACAGGATGTCTGCCAATCACTCCTCTATTTCTTAAGGCCGCTTCGCACGAGCCACTTTACAGAGGCCCTCACGAGACCATCTTGAACATTACCACTAACTCTCTCTATATACCTTCTATAGCACAATGTTGCTCCCATTGATCAAGAATCCATGTTATTTTTTTGCCACGGTTAAAAACGTATATCTTTGATCCGCCTTTAGTGTCACTCATGGATAAAATTGGGACACACGCTTTTCTAGATATAAGTAGGTAGTGAAAGTCATGTAAAAGCCAAAACCTTTTTGTTCATTCGAGATTTGGGCAACTAGTGAATTCGGATTTAAAATGTTATACATGTCTCCCCTCCATGACATTGATTTAAAAGTGAGCCTTAGCAAGGGTAAAGATTCCCACGATAGATCATCTTTGTATTACTACGCCGTGTTTACACGATGCATTTACCCGCGCGGGTAGATGCGTGAACACAATCACCATCAAAATTTCACCGTGTAAACACTCAAAAATGCGTGAATGTGTGGACAGAAAATAGCCCCTGATCTAAGTTGGTGAATGTGTTCTCTCATCTGTCCACCCACGTACTTGCGCGGGTAAATGCATCGTGTAAACACGGCTTTAGAATTAATAGTCAGTTAAACACTCGACGAATTGTCTTTTTAGATAATAACGTTTTTGAAAAACGCGTTGGTACTCACAAAGGGTCTGCCCCATGGCTTTCTTGAGATCAAATGTTGCGATCAAAGTATCGTATTCACTGCAGTATTCACAATTCACTCTTCACACAACTCACAACTCTTCAATCACTTCCTCTTTTTCCAATTCTCGAATGAAAATGTACAGGTTTCCCTAGCAACGATTGCGAGGAGGACCTATGGCGCTATGAGCATTGTTGCCCTTAGAAATTAGTACTGCAGAGTGAAAAATAGCGTAATGGTAGCGGTTTGAAATAGTGAATTTTTTAAAAGGACACTACTACTATGATAAATTATGCATTTATAATAATTCAAGTTTGTAAAGTCTAGACTATGTTCTTGGTGTTCCCCTCGTCTTCATAAAAAAAAGACAAAATTTCTTTTCCTTTGCCAGAGACCTCGTCATGGTTAATAAATGCTGCCCTTTTGGAACATCGGACTTTATATTCTTAAGTCGTTGTAGAGGGAATGGGTTAGGGATGCGTACGCGGTACCAACATGTTGAAGTTCTTGGTTCTTCTTAAAATTATATTTATATATAGTATACTGCCGGCCAGGACTCACTGATATTATATCTCTGTTTTCCGATGAAGGCTTTTTCATGCTTTTAAAACTATTTCTGACGCCTCCCAAATGATTTTTCTCTTGACAAGATATTTCTTTGGATTTCGAATAATTATGTTTTTTTGTATTCATAGTGGTTACGATTTTTTGTTATTAAAATCTTTAAGTTGCCCATCCACGTAGATTTTATCCGGCCATGATAAATGGAAAGCAAACGTATATTTATATCCGCAACGCGCGCGTTCAAAGCCAGAATTAATGCTGAATGCATGCATTAATGAATTCATGATTTTGAGAGCATCTGTCACCCAAGTTTACGCACCTTTCTGCGATGATGGCATCCTTTGTCCGTAGCTCCAAGGGGATCACCAAAATAATTAGTGAATGCATGCAACTTTTCAGCATATACGGTTGAGCGGTCTCTTTAATCGACCATGTAAGTCTTACTTAAAGTTTATCATGGAGAATTTATAAGTGTCATGGCGAATTTTGATCAGTGGAACAATGGTAATTGTAGAATAGATGGAATCAACGTCTGCTACAAAGGAAGTGGAATCCGATGGAAAAAGAAACCTTGCTTTGAACAGTCGAAATACACGACGCAGACGATTCACAAATTGGCGAATTAGCCTTTGTTCTCTTCCCCCAACCACCAAAAGAGCTTTGGTTCAAGGTCGGAGGAGTTCCAATTGAGGTTCAATGAGTAGAATATTTCGGTAGAAACCTGAAAACCTGGTCAATCAAATTATAATTAATGATTTGAATAACTTTTCACGCACTGTTTCCTGGTGCACCCCTTACAGATGCGCGCCCGTTCAAAGGTTGAATTCCACCCGGACGGTTCAGTATTGCAGATTGAGCATTGACAGGCCGACAGAGAAGGGAATTTCTGCTCTTTTAATGGGACAAGTAAGTCGCGCCCACTGTTTGGGAATAAGGAAAAAAAGTATACGATGTCCTGGAGGCCGAGTATATTTATAATTCGGGAATGTCTCTAGACACCCCGTTGAAGCCCCAACAGACCATGAGACTACACCCTTAGTTTAAATTTCTTGAAAAACGCAACTATTATGACAAAGTAAGTTATAATAGTTGCGATAGATCAATTATATGAAGCTGCAATCCACCTCCTTAGTTAAAGTAGACTTTTCACTTGTGTTTAATAACATAACATCATTAATAACACTTCATCCGACTTGAAATATCCGGCATTAGTAATATTTTATGCATGGAGTAGTATATCGTGACATTCATAAATTATTTGTATTAGTAACATTAACCAGTAGTTGTCTCTTACTCAGTGTACTGCATGTTTGCATGTTCGTCTACGTAGTACACTCCCAGTTTGTTCTCTCTTCTCCTGGACTGCTTCTTGGTACGCGCCTTGAGGCCGGGGCAACTTGCGCAAGGTCCTGATTTTAACTGCGACAACTTTTGCATTCCTGGTGTGTGGTATAAGAATGGGCCAAAATAACTGGCTTTATTCATAACAGGTTTTTTCCTGCTAACCGAAAAAACCGATTATGGTTAGGTTAACCGTTTAAAACCGGTTATTTAAATTACCGGAAGCCTGCACTCTCTCGAGGAACACTGGTACTATGTGCTGCTGCTGTTAACAACTGCAGGTAGTTATCAAGGTTTTTTCGGCGCAGGATAACCTGAGAGAACCGAGTACTTGGTTATTTTTTGGTACAACCGAAAAATAGCCTGAGCGGAATAACCGGAAGAGTACCCTCTTTCTGGGAACTGTGGTACATACTGCTAACAGAACAGCTGCCCGAGTTGAAGGGAATGCATGAAGTTCTAAAAATATTTAGTAGATAGCAAAGAAAGAGAGAGATGGGGTTTGGAGAACTGAAGCTCAATTTCTTAGGACCCCGTTCACACATTTCCGGGGAAAAAACACCCCTTCTTGAAGGGGGGGGGTACCCCCCGGTAGGTGGGAGGTCCCATGGCCCCCCGCAGCCAAATTCCCTGGTTCCGCCCTTGCTCGTGGGCCGAATTATGGAGAATTCATATAAATACTGGTGTAAAGTAGGTTAGTCGTGTTCGCCCATGTTACGATTATGCTAATACAAAATGTGCCATCCATAAACCTCGGCAGTATTCCTTTCCAGGGTTTTCTACAGACCTGGAAAAGTCAGGGGAAATAAGAACTTACCAGGAAACTTACTTTCCAAAGTCAAATTGCCTTTCAATAAGTGAGCAGTACCATTTTAGGCACTTATTGTGTGTGTAGGCTTCGTGCTTATAGTACCTTGCCTAAATGAGGCATTGAGGCTCTTATTTGATCTTTATCCATTAATTATATGCATCTAAAATTAAATTTCAGGTCCTATTTTGTGCTATCATGCTGAGTATGGTGGAATATTTGTTTCTCCTCAGATTGTGTATGTATAGGTAATTCCTGGCTAGCCACTCCCAAGTCATAATAACCTCTAGAATGAGTCAGTAAAATCAAAAGAAATGAGCGCCAGAATCTCTGGTCCATTGAGGGCTCTTATTTCCTTTTTAGTGTGAGTTTTAGGTCTCGAATTTCTGAGGAAACTTTACTTTATCGTCGAAAGCCTTACTGTACATAGTGAAGCAATTTTTTCATTGAGAGGTAAAGGTACACAGGGAATGCTGGAATTGTTAATGATTAAAATGGGAGGGAGTTTATTAATTCCTGAAAAAGCTATAACGGTAGTGTTTAATTTGTTTTTGTACCTGCCTCAGAATTTCAGAATATTCCAGAGGTAGTATCCCACGCCCTTATTACAGGTTTTGTGAGTTTAAAAGGTTTTCATTATCATGCAGTCATAGTTGGTGCATGACTCTGATCATACATCTTATCTTATTCGCACTTTATACCCTACGCATTTACGGAGTCAAATCTCTCAGAACCCTCAGTCAGACGAAAAACATACTTTTTTACTTATACCATAGTAGAAAATTACATAATTTCTTCATATATTACATAAAACAGGACTTATCATTTACGACAGCACTAAACAACATTTTAATTACAATAATGTAATAAAATGTACCGTTTTGGTGAAGAGCGTCTAATTGTAAACTGTCACACTGTCCACTTCGCTAAATTGATTTTGTTACTTCAGAAGAAGGTGGTTAGAGTAATCACCAGTACCGAACCCTAAATAAAAAAAACTACACACAAACTAATATTTTGTCACACTCATATGTACATTAACATTGCCCGTTTTTCCTCTCTGCGGTTCACGCCAACCAAAGGTGCCGGGCGGCGCGGCGTGCCGGCGCCAAACCGGCCGTGTCGGCTGGCCATACTTTGTCAGAACGACAAACGAGCGTAGCAAAACACTGTGTGGGGAGTCCCTACAGTTTATTCGTTCTGATTTTTAGATACCTAGTGTTATAGTCAGTATAGCGGGGGGCGCAAAATTATATATTGGGGGGCGCAAAATTCAAATTTTGCCAGAGGCGCTGGTGACCCTAGCTACGGCTCTGTTGAAAGTACACCCACTAGACGCAATTCAAGTGGAGTGCGCCGTCCAACGGATGAGGCGATGAAATGTGTGGCCTCTTGGTGTCATATTCTTTCAGGAATTCTTAGGATTCTAAAATGCACTATTCGTCTAAAATTTACGAGAGGTAGATCTTTGGCATATTGAATTGTCGATCATAAACTGCATACTTAGCAAGTTTGTGCACAATCTGTGACCCAGTGAGACTCTTAACCCATAACGAGTCTCCGGGCGATAATTCGGTTTAGGGTGACTCAAGACTACGGGCATCACCTCTCGCTTCTTCCGATTACGCATCACCATTCTATCGTTACCGGGCGGAAAGTTCTTGCCTCCCGTTCTCACCCTCAGTGGAGGAGGTAAAGGGTAGTATTCCGCGGGAGAATCTTGATAATACGTTTTCCGAGCCTTTTTCTTATCACTCGTCACAACACAGCATCTTATTTCTCCCCATCTCCATTAGCAATAACACTCAAAATCCATAACAAGCAAATAAACATCGTTGTAACGCAAATTCACATTCTTTTCATAAATATGAATTTATCTTTATGTAACACATTCAACATCCTCCCACCTTTGCAAAAGTTGATCTTTTGCAAACAAACAAATTAAAACATAAAATTCAAGCCTTTAAAATGAAATAAAATTTTAAAGTCCAAAGTTTAAGGTTGAAAGTATCTTCCTAAAAGTTCATCACAAACCGCCGCATCCGACACCCTCTCCGTAGCACTGGGTCCGCTTCCCCTTCAGAATAATCATGTATGTACCAGCGGGATCGGTGAATTGTATATACATGTGGGGGCTGCGAGGCCTGGGGATGTGATGTATCCAGCTGCAACTCCAGTGGTTAAAGTCTTTTTACTGGTCTCAGTTGAACCCTGTTTGCCGTCTTAACCCAAACCAGTCTGTTCACTTTGTCTTTGTCTGGCAGCTATACACTTATTCCAATTACAGAGTCTGACTGTCTAAGGACCTTATATGCTCCCACAAGATGTGTGCCATTATCGGAGTAAATAATGGATACACTGACCTGGCGTACAATGAAACGACAGAGAGTCGAATAAAGGCACCTGTGCTAAGGGACTGAATTAATTGTAAATGCACTGCTCTATAAACTGCGCGTGTAAAAAGCACAACCCGAAATTTTTCATGAAATTTTGTGAAGAGAGGATCAGTTAAAACTATTCCGGTGACCTGAAAAGTGGCAGACACATTTATTCCGTTAGCAGAAAGATGGGGTACTGGCACTTGAAAGGCCTTTGCTTGATTCTTTTTGCAAATGAAACAGTTTCCTATGGCCGACCTTACACTTTTCCTGCCCCTTAAAATCCAAACACTTTCATGAAGAATAATAAGTAGTGTTTGTGCCCCCACATATTTATGCAGAATGTGCCGGTATTCTATTAGCTTCTTAACAACTGGATGATTCGACGGAAGAATTATAGGACATACACACTCATCACTTTCTTCCCCTTCGAGTAAATGATACTTCAAACTTATGATTCCTTCTTGGTCCATCATCTTCAATGTATTTACATAACTAAAGCTCTCCAATTGCAACAAACGGAAGACTACATTTTCCGCCCTTACGAACTCTTCTCCAGTAATATAGCATCTCTCTTCTGCTTTTGAGGAAAAACGTAAGAGCCAAGCTACAGTTATAACTCTACTGGGGTATTTAGACAATCTTCTATTCACATATCCAAGAAATTTCTCATGAATGGGTGTCTGCTGCAACTACAATGGTTCTTCTTCTTTCTTCTTCAACCTCCTCGGCAGAAAGTGACGTGTTGGTCGTGGGCCATGCACTTGGTGGTTGTCGCAGCCATGATGGTCCCTCCCACCATCGCGGTAGGAAAAATTGCTGTGGTGTACACCCACGTGAAGGCAGATTTGGTCCCTTCTTCAGACAGTCGTTAAGTGACAGATTATTTTGATCCTTATCTGAAGCGTCAAACGCAGGTTGGCCCTTTGTGGTTCCTTGTTCCTTCAATACAGCTATGTGTGGCAAGTAATGTACCTTCTTTGTCTCCTTCTCCTCTCCTTCACAATAATACCTGCGTTTTTCCATCCCCTTTAAAATCAAGTCGTATTTTTGAATTTTGATATATGGCGCAACCTTCGTGTAGTTGAACGTAGTCGACCTTCCTCGGATTCAAGATTTGTTTGCAGCAGTTGGTGACTTCCCTCTATCCAAGGTACATTAACAACATAGCGATCAGAAGAATCTCTTCTGTTTTCTGAAAAAAAATCTAATACTTCCCGATCTTTGTCTTCCTAAATTTTATATGTCCCTGGGTCTATATTTCCTAGCGTTTCCAAGTCCCAGAACTTTTAAATTTCCATGGAATTCAGCATGGTTATCAGCAGCGCTGCAGAAGCTGAATGATTCCTCATAGGTGAACCCATAAGCGTCCATCCAAGTTTCGGTTTCATGGTGACTAAACAACGTTCCATCCATATCGACATTGGTGTTATCACTTGAGACAAAACGTCAGAACCAAGGAGAACCTGTAGTACAGGTGGGCCAAATGATTCTTTTTAATGACTCGAGTCATTTGGATCACGTCACTTAAATGACTCGTTCACTAGAGTGAGTCTTTTGAATCACTTTGGAGTACTGCGGGGTACATATATGACGGGGCATACATAACCTACATTACTACGTAAAGCTGAATTGTGAACGAGTAATGATGGCTTTAAAGTTATCGAGAACAGACAGGCAAACCTATTAGCTTTGGTAAATGTGACCAAGGCCACTATACCTAAAATGAGATCTTTATATTACCTTTATGCCCGATGACAGAAAAAAAACAATAATCTCGTTGATATCTCTAAATGTGCGGTTATGTTATTCGTTCTTAGTAAAGACACACTCTACGCAAGCATTGTACAAATAGTGCTGTCAAATCAGAAAAATTAAGCCGAGAGTTAAAACGCCAAAATCACATAATGTACGAAATTAGGTACTTCTTTAACACTAACTTCTTGTCGTTATTCACCGATCGTACGTCCAAATCCTTTTTAATTTACGGTGGAAACTATAATACCAACTGTACATGTCCACTTTTCTGAAGCTGAGGGCCTATAACACTTTTTAAACGACTATCCCCTATGATTCAATAGTAACAGTAACTATCTTTAAATAACAGCAATTACATATATACTATATTGTCGCTCTTTTAAAGAACCTGTGATCCTGAGCCTGAGCCTGCGGGTTGTCGGTGGGGTGGGAAGAGTAACCAACCAGAAATGCTTATCTCACACCAAGGCATCACACCCTACTATAAACTCCCCGAAACACGCTAGTGGTGAGAGCATTTAAGCATGTGCATATTAAAGGCTACTAGAAAACCAGAAGAAAGTTCTCGAACAGTCTGGCGTGAACAAGCTGGATATGGTGGAACAAGCGCGTATGGTGAGAATATTTTTTTATAGCTTCTGTAGCTCCTCGTAAATTCTCCCCTGACCAAGACCCTTTGCTTTACTTTCTTACATAAACGTTTGGCATTCTTACGTAAAAAGAGAAATACCAAAAATAAATAGCAAAACTACGTGCTAGAAAACAGCTCCGAAAACAAACTAAGAGTTGCACGTGTTGTTCTATTATTAGGTATGATACAAGTAAACAAAGCAGATTTCGACGGAAAAGCGAAGGGGATATTGCAACAATAAAACTGTTTTGAGAAGCAGGGTCCCGAAAATTAGCCAACTCGTTGCCGAAAGGGATCAAGGTCGTTCGATGGTCTAATATGTTGCACTCGGAGCCTTATGGTACCTCCTCTCGCACAGTCCATGTCACGTTACTACAATGTAGAAACATGACACGAGTAATTCAACGAGTAGGCTGGGCATTTCGACTGAAATTTCCCTCGTGTTTTAGACATACAATTTAAGAGAGGAAGAGGATAGGATTGGACGTAATCTAAAGCTTCAGGGTCTACTCTGGAATCTGAGATTATCACTCACGTCGACTCACGACGTAGTGGCGTCTTTTTCAAGAATACAATGTTGAATTTCTTGACATATTTATCAGAAATACAGTAGGAAGGGTGGTGACTGGTGAGTGGAAAAAAGGACAATGATAACGAAATAAATAGCGTCTTGAAATACATATTCTTTATTCAATGGGTTTGTATATTGGTACCAGCCACTCAGATATTCACACCGCAGGGTGAAGAGTTGAAGAAAGCGGTTTCTGCCTATTTATATGAGGTTGCCTTCCTAATGGCTAAAAATGAGTACATCAAGTGCATACATTTTATAGTGCAGCCTAAACGGTGAGATTTCTCGTAAAAAGCTTGTAGGGACTTTGTACATTGTCATTTCTGATAATCCTATACATTTTTTCAGCGCAAAACATTTGAGAAATCGTCATTAATACGAAAAAGTTCCCTTTTTTATGAAGGTGCCCAGAGGGAATTAATTTATTACTCCAATGGAGCCAGAAAGTTGACTAGATAAGCAGTCTTAAGGACACGGCAAAAGGCCATATTGAACAGATATTTAAAATCCTTCCTTCCATTGAATCAGTTAAATATATCCTGCGCAAACTCTCCTTATTGGGGAGGAGAGATTGCGCACCCTCTGGGCTGGCTTGGAAATGTCCAAAGTAACTCTTTATGGCATGAAATACTATCATTAACAAAGAGTGAACTTAAAAAATTACTTAGATGACAATATTTAGGAGGAAAAACATTTATCACGAAAATATAAAAAACGTACTTGAAAATTCAGGCACTTACCGTCGACAGATCCAGCAGACATTAGCCAATAAAACACAGCCAACCGCTTGAATCGACCCGTGAATTCAACTGATACTTCTAAAAGTAGTGTGCTTACTGTTGCCAACGCCGCGTTACGTGCATATTACTCCTTCTACTTGAATTTACACATGCGCAAACTCTCCTACCGCGCAATCTCTCCTCGCTTTACCTAATACGAAGGCAGAGGAGGTCAGGAGTTGAGAAAACTCCATTCTTTTACATATAATCTGCTCCTTAAAGTGCCTATGCACTCATTCCGTGGGTCAGTCCAGTGGGAGAAAGAGCACAGAGCAGTAGTTATCACCAGAGCATCTCCTTTCACCAGAAAGGTTTTTCGATTATTTCCTGGCTTTCCAAGATATATATCCAGATATGGATGGGCAATCTCACCGAAGAAGTTTAATTTGGACGATGTTCCCCAGAAGTGGCAGTGATAGAGCAAAATGCAACTTTTGCTCTGCTACACTATCCATAAAAGGTGGCTCGGTGTCAAATCTACAAAGACATGTCAAGGTAATGTCTCTTCTCTTTCTTCATGTTATTGCCAATTAGTGATGCCTGTAAAAATCAGCGAAACCTAATAAAAGATTCCTCATTATGTTTTATTGAACTAGGTGAAACATCCCGGTGTACCAGATCTCAGGGCAACTCGAAGGACTCCGGAGGTTCCTCCTCTCACTATCTCACAGTCAGATCCATCCATCCATCGACCTTCATCTGAGCTTCAAGCAACCAGAGGCCTGCCTTCTACTTCAAGAGCAAATAATCCTGCGTCTACCTCCAGTGGCGTGGATCAAACATCTGTAGACATTGAGTCACAGCTCCGCAGGTTGACTGCACCTCAGCGTTCACAACTTACTTTAGGTCAGTTTACATCCAAAGCAATGGGGGCCTCGAAGAGGAGAGAGATTGATGAACAAATTGTTCGATTCATTGTCAAAGACTACCAACCATTTAATGTGGTTGAATGCAAAGAATTTAAGAAAATTATACAGATGCTCAATCCTAACTATATTTTGCCCAGTAGAAAGTTTCTCTCAGGGAATTTGTTACCACAAATTTTTGAAAGAGAAAAAAATGCAATCATGAATGCGTTAAGTGAAGCAGAAGGAGTGTGTATTACAACTGATGGTTGGACTTCCCCCACTAATGTCAGCTGTCTTGCATTAACAGCACATTTCATTGATGAGGAATGTACCCTTCGATCATTTTTAGTTGACTGCTTCCCCTACAGTGACAGACATACGTCAGAAAATCTATCTTTAGAGATTAAGCGGGTTTTAAGAGAATGGGATTTGTTACACAAAGTTGATGTAGTTGTAAGTGACAATGCTGCTAATATTAAAGCAGCAATTAGGATATGTGGGTGGCAGTGTAATCCCTGTTTCGCTCACTCTCTGAATTTGGTTGTGCAGGCCGGTATATTGGAAATAAAGTCCCTGCAAACAAAAATAAAAAGTATTGTTGAACACTTTAAAAGGAGTCCCCACGCAGCAGCAAACTTGCAAGCAACACAAAAGCAGATGAATCTCCCACAGCTTAAATTAAAACAGGATATGCCAACCAGGTGGAATTCCACCTATTTGATGTTTGAACGATTCTCTCAACTGAAAAAGCCCATTCTTTCAACATTAGCAGTGCATAGCCACAACCTTCAGATATTAGATGAAAAGGAATGGGCTATTTTGGAGAAGGCAATAGAAATTTTAGAAAAGTTTTATACTGCCACATTGGACATCAGCGGGGAGAAGTCTACCTATATTTCCAAAATTCCTTTCATTGTAAGATTTATGACTAAGCACACTACAAAATATTTGAATGATGAGTCACCTGAAGTAAAGTTAATGGCTGGGAAAATGCTAGAGAGACTCCAGAAGAGATTTAAAGATGTTGAAAACAATCCCATACTGAGAGAAGCATGTTTACTGGATCCAAGATTCAAAGAATATGCTTTCTCCGAAGATAAAACTTATAAGGCAGCCTACCATGCCTTATGCAATAAAGCCATGCAAGTGCCCATTATTGAGCACTCTGAACCTGAAGAAAAAAGGCCCCTGCAAACTTCTCCAATGTGGGAGGAGTTCGATTCCACCGTTGCTAGTCAGAAGAAAGGAATTCCCACATCTGCGGCAATTGTGGAGGTGGACAAGTACCTAAAGGAGGAATACTTGGAGAGGATCTCTGACCCACTTGTTTGGTGGAAGAGCAGGAAACAGGTCTTCCCTAGGCTGTATACAGTAATGAAAAGAAGGTTGTGTGTGATGGCCACTGCAGTGCCTTGTGAGCGTGTTTTTTCAAAAGGAGGCCAGTTCCTTACTGAAAAAAGAAGTAGACTGGATCCGAACAAATTATCAATGTTGATTTTTTTAAATCATAATTGGGAAGGCTAAATATATATTTTTTGGTTATGAAGTAGTTTAGTTTAGAGTAATTGCATTTTAAAATACATTTTGTTAGCTACAAGTTTTATCTATGTAAAATAATTGTTGTATCACATTTTATTGGTCACCTACTTCCAATTAACTGTTCATGATACTGATATGTGTTTAACTCTTTGTAAACTGTGTTAATAAATGCAAAATACATTTACCGGATACCGCCTATATCTGTATTGTTAATTTGTAAAAAAATATATGCCTACAATATTCATCTGAGGGTAAAATTAGAGTTCCCGAACTGCTAATACAGTGTATTAACCGGTAGATTTCCAGCAATAATTAAGAGCTATTTAATAAACCAATGATGTAAGTTGAAAGTTGTATCATTTACGTGATGCTTAAAGAAGGACTTAATTTACTCCTAAAATTTAGCAAAGTTACTGATCTTACGGTAAGACTTCTTTTGACAGTCATTAATGAATAGTAGGTCTTGCCACTCAACGAGTCGCTGGGATTCAATGAATGGTGAAGAGTCTTTTCAGTCAGTCCCGCCGTCACGTCTCCGAGTCAGTGTGTCCTTTGTGGTCCTTTGGGTGTGTGAGTCTTTCGAGTCAGCGAAGTCTTTCGAGGTAGTTCGTCTTACGAGTCAGTTCGTCTTTCGAGTCAGTTCGTCTTTCGAGTCTTTTGAGTCAGTTCGTCTTTCGCGTCAGCTCGTCTTTCGCGTCAGCTCGTCTTTCGAGTCTTTTGAGTCAGTTCGTCTTTCGAGTCAGTTCGTCTTTCGAGTCTTTTGAGTCAGTTCGTCTTTCGCGTCAGCTCGTCTTTCGCGTCAGCTCGTCTTTCGAGTCTTTTGAGTCAGTTCGTCTTTCGAGTCAGCTCGTCTTTCACGTCAGCTCGTCTTTCGCGTCAGCTCGTCTTTCGCATCAGCTAGACCTTCGAATCTTTGAGAATCACGGGAATCATGGGGACTCTGCGACTCTCTCCTTTAAGAGTCAGCGCTGCACTCAGCGGCTCAGCCGGCACAAACGTTCACTAAAGAGTCGTTTCTCCCAGACCTACTGACTCGAGTCATCACACTCACCTCAGTGACTCGTTCATTTGAACGACTCGTGACTGATCGACCCAACTCTAACCTGTACGCTTTCTGAAACATCGGTTGTTGATGAGGAAATATCTGACAGTGTAGTTCCCTTTTCTTCTAGCAGTCAAAGTTCGTATTCTTTTGTGCGCTTTCCAGCGAAACTAAAGCGGCGGCTGAAGGCATATTTTGTTCGAATCTTACGGATTTTTCTTTTTTGCCGGCCCTTGTAGCCTCTTCCATTGGCTCGAAACTATTCTTTCTCAACACCAACCGCTCCTGGCTCTCTACTTCGACCTGCAGACATTTTATTAATTCGGTCAATTCGTCATTTCCTTCAGTGCTGTGTCTCATCGTTCTTGTCGCTCCCATATCAAAAACAAATCTTCTGGAATTGCAGATTAAATCAGAAGAATTAACAGAGCAATATAATTGTTTCTCGTGACGCCAAGCGTTTCTAAGGCTCTTAAGTTAGCCTCAAAGTTGTCGTACAGCTGAGCTAGAGGTCGATCCTCTCTTTTACTCAATGCTAAAGATAAGAGTTCTCCTACGTAAACTTCGATTACTAGGCCTGTTCTAGGATAACGTGCTTTCATTAAGCCGATGGCTTTATCATAATTTTATTTGGAAGGGGAAACTCTTCTATAAGGATCCCAGGAGGTGAACTGGGCTTGTAATAAATATTGGAATTAATCTTCTTCTTGAATGTCTTCCTCCTCATGAATTTTCGAGATCTTACCCCAAATCCAATCCAATTTTTGACTCTGCCGTCGAGTCTTTTTATTTCTAATTTTGGCAATTTAAAATTCGTCTTTGGCGCACAGTTTAAGCTATTTTTGCGTCCTGGTTCTTCTGGCAGTTATCGCTCATTAACCTCAGTAATTATTTCTATAAATATTAAATACCGTAACTCGTATTCTCCCGCCTTTTGCATTTCTGCCTCTAGATCATCCTCACTAATATTTTCTCGAGTAAGAAGTTCTTTCAGGTACGATTCATCTAGTGATCTCAATTTGTCGTATTTAATCTTTAACGACGCAAACATTGCTCTTATGTCCGTTCTACATGCCCCCGAGCTGAACATTTCCTCAAATTGATTTGCTTCCTTAGTGAAGAGAGCTCGAACGGCTCGTCGTTCCATGATTTATCCCAACCCTGTCTCTCACTATTATAAGATAGCAAATCGCAAAATAATGCTCAACTTACCCGATAATGACACTTTATAATGTGGGGCACTCACTATTATTTGTAAGTTTTCCGAGCATTTTTCTTTTCATTCGCCCCAACACAACATTTTATTTCTCCCCATTTCCATTAAGAATAACACTCAAAATCAATAAAAACCTAATAAACATCGTTGTTACGTAAATTAACATTATTTTCGTAAATATGAATTACTTTATGTAACACATTAAACAGGTAGAGTCACCCATCATGAGTCGTATTCACCTGGCGTTATTCTGATATTTTCTACTCGATTGGCGATATTCTGTTGTTTTTACTCGCTTGCAGATAGTACGCTATTTGTTCACAATGAAAATTGTCGCTGCCCCGCTTTATTGAGGTATTTTATGCTGGTATTACTCTTTGGATTTGCCAGGTTAATGAAAAGCTCGTAATTAAACATATTTGCTTATTACTGGTATGATACTTCTTCAATTTAAAGCTAAGTCGTGAAAGTAATAAATTAATTGATTTTTCGGCTTTCATCCCGTTTAAATGTTCTATAATTGATTCCCAAGGAAATATATCCAAGAATAAGTAAGTAGACTGGAAGGACAGAATTCTATTAAGAGAATTGTACATGACACAAAAAAAACGGTAAGAGTGAAAAATTAACTGACAGGTTGGATTCTGATTGACAGGGGGGTAAAGCAAGCCTCCTGCCTCTTTCCAACGTTATTCAATATCAATATCGAAGATATACTGAGCAACGTCTTAGAAAAAAGGAGGGATGAATAATGGGGGAAAAAAGGTAAACTGCATTAGATTTGCTGATGATATTGTGGTTCTAGCCGATGATGCTTTAGCACTTCAGATAATAATGACAAAACTAGAAGAAATGAAGGAGTATGGGATGAAAATAAATGTTGGGAAAACAAAATTCGGAAAAATAAATGACATAGAAGATATGAACGTAAGGATAACGGAGAACGAATTGAACAAGTTTAAAGTGCACTTCAATAGGGAGCATGCTAACTGAGAACTAGGAAATTGAATAAGAGATTAGAACAAGAATACCCATGGCAAAAAAGCCCTTCAGTAGAAGAAAAGTATATTATGCAGCAACTTGGGACTGGAGTTGAGGAATAGACTAGACAAGTGCTATGTATGGAGTGTCATGATGTACGGCTGTGAAACATAGGCCTTGTGAAAAGAGAGAAGCATAAGGTTGTGGCCCTTGAAATGTGGACGTGGAAGAGATTAGAGAAGATACGATGGACAGATAGAATAATGACTGAAGGGTAGCTGAAATGGGTTGGAGAGGATAGAAAACTCCTAAAATCTATTTGGAAGAGACACAATGGATCGGGCATGTATTGAGAGGGAAGTGGATACTAATTGCAGCTCATAAAGGATGGGTGGAGTGGAAATGAATGAGAAGGCTGAGACTGATGGATGAGTTGGAGAGAGGAGGTTACAAGGAGACCAAAGAACAGGCGCGCCTAAGCGGGGGGCAGAAGCGAATGGAGACAGCGACGGTGGATGGAATCTACTAGTTGGCAGAACAACTGTTGATGATGGTTAACTGATTCCTCCTTTCATGTCTGAGCATTAAAAATAAATTACCCAGGGAATATTAACACATAACACTTACATTGTCTTTGCTTCACCTTCTTCGGCTACCTGAGACTTATTGTGGTGGGCCATGGCAAGTGCTCCGATAAAATCACAATTACGGTTTTCTGCTTTGTATTACCTTTTTCTTCCAATACCCCAAATTGCAAAATAATATACCTAATTAAAGTATATACATCTACATACTACGCAGAGAGTCAGTACGCAGTGCTTGCACGGTTGTTCGTTTACAAAGATGACTTGGAAACTTTAAGGTGACCTACAAATCCGACCTCTAGGTATTATGGGGGAATAAACTATCCCAACAAACTGAGCGCCGCTACAATCGCTCTCAGGGAAAATCTCTTTCCTTTCTGAGGACGTAATAATTTTAAGTCTCGGTCACGACGATGGAAATTCAAACGCGCTAATGTGATGGACTAATCGTCCGGATCGGTGATGGACTTCCCGTTTGCAAGTCGGCTCCGAGCGCGTTTCTTGCCGGCCACGAGAGCTGAGGCACATTAGATAACCTTGTATGCATTTGAAACGTTCTATTTATCTCTCCCGGACGCATTACTCGAAACCAGGAATTAATTAATAGTTTTCCTTATGCAGAACTCCGCAGGTATGGATAAAGGCATCTTCTTGCAAAGACACTCGTGGCAGTTCACCGGTAGGTTTGATGGAGTGCGATTTTGAATGCATTTGCTTTTGGAGGAACTTTAATTATTTCTCTCTGAGGACTTCCATGGATATTTTCAATATTCCATGAAGTCCAGGAGGGAAGGAATACATCGATGGAATATTTAACACATGCTCAACTGTCACTCACTCTAGGGCAATGAATTTGAACTGAAGCACAGTACATTGCTGGCTTAAATGTTTCAGGGAAGGAGATGAGACGATGGCAACACGACAAAGAATTAGAAACTATGATGCACGTCTCGAGATGATGACAGCAGCACTCGTTAACACCCTAATGACAATTCTCTTACTGTTGGCGGGGCGGCTGTGATGAAGAGGAAATAAAACTTAAATTGCAGCACCCGCACAATGAAAAACCACCTCTATGAAGCCAGTTTGAGAAATTTCAGACCGGCAAGAAAAACAATAAACAAAACTACCTAATAAAAATGTGGCGTTAGATTTTACTCATTCGAACCTGGATATAAACCAATCATATTGGAATATCGTAGCTTTTATCGATGATAAAATTTAAGAAGCGTTGAACTCACCGGACCTGAATCTAATACAAAACTTTTGCGAGTTATTGGTTGAGAAATTGTGAATATAAATAATGTGCTCTCTTTGCTTCTAGTTAAAATTAATAAATTTGTAAAAAAATTAGCTTTCAATTCCAGTAAATATCTTAAACAAAACTTTTTTGTGGCTGCTAGAATGCATGATACCCCAAGTAAAATTATTTAAACCGGTAAAGTTCTCTACATAGAAGCATAATAAGTCAACAATTCAAAAAAAGCAATCGGCCATAAGAAAGATAAAATATTATTCTTTCTTTCTTTTTTGGCTATTTTTGCGTAGTTATTAACTCATTAGTATTTGCGCATTTACGGCTTGCGTAATCATTGAAATTCTACCTCCATCCTTGAAAAATGCATTGAACCTACGTTGTTTTCACGATCAAAAAAGGAAACCCTCTTTATTTGTGGTGTCTTGTCAAGCATAGTAGATTACAGTGAGAGCAATGGTCAACGTGTGAATACCAGGACCTTGACAGAGTGCGAGAGGAAGAGCGAGACTTAGAGGAGCAAGGAAGTGAATGGAAAGAATGCAGAGGAAACATTTGCGAGAACGAGAGAGTTCAATGAAACGTTTCAAATGCATGCAAGGTTATCTAATATGCCTCAGTTTGGAGGTCAGTGCAAATAACACTCAAAAGCATGCAAGCGGCCAGTAATCCGTCAATGATTTCGACGATGAGTCATCACCTTACTGTTTTCGAATTTCCCTCGTCGTTGCCGACACCTGGGAATAATATGCCATCAGGCCCAATTTTCTACGGAGAGATTTAGCGGTTCTCTGTTTGTAGGCAAAATATTTCCCCCCAAGTATGTCACACTAGTGATTAGGATCATTTTTCAATGCTCACTCTACTTGGCACCTTTCGATTTACGTTCCACAACACAAAATGCGTGCGCGAGACGGGATTATATCCCGCGACTATTGGCTTGCCAAGCCGACCACCGAGAATGGTATTCAGTTGTAGTCAGTTATATCCTGCGTTCTATGTTTTCTTTGACTATTCAGATTCTTGATGTTTAAATTTTTAAAACACAGATATGGTAAAAGAAACTGGGAGCTACTTTACTGAGGATTCAGATAATAGTGAATTTTTTCTCCAGGGCATGAAAACAAGAGATTGAGCAGGTCGGATGGAGTGTTTGCAATAATGAAATGACTTTAAAAAAGTACCGCCAATACATCCAATTGTAATTAATTAGAGATTTTCGGAAGCCACATGAAATAAACAACTGAATGTGTTTGAAGAAGCAAATTTGTTCGCTTTAAAAACCGCCCGAATGTAACAAGGAAAGTACACTTCAACTTGAAACTCAAATCTCGACATTCATGTCAGAAGACACAAAGGGCACAAAATAGTGTTATCGGATACGATTTAAATCTTCTTTCTTTTAACTGGGGCACCTAAGATTTAAAAAAATCAAGAAATCGATACCCTAGTCAAGTAAAATTCAATGCACTAGCAAGTCTTTCAAAAACCCATGCTGCTAGTAATCCACCCAGAAGAAATGAAGTGATAGGTCTTTGGGCTGTCAGCCTTCCTCCCAGCGGAGGCAGTCTCCCTCCAAGTCAATGATGAGGATGATGGCACCAGTGAGGACCAACAGGAAGACAGTTGTTGCCAACAGCCATAAATTTGATTCATTTATTTAGAGATAAGCGCCATCTATTTCTCATTACATCTCATTCAAAACTTACCTTTACCGAAAATCACCTCAATAATAATCTTTAATATTTTCGCCGATGACGACTCGCAATGTAGCTGTCGGGAGTTTAAGGAAGGCGACCGTTTCCCTGGAGGGTGGGCGATGTTCTCATAGGGGATAGGAATGGGCGATAAGAGGGTAGGGGAGAGGGTTCGCATGCTAGAGGCGAAGTGCATATGAGGTGATCCACACCTTCGCTGAGCAGTTCTTCGGAGCCCAGCAGGAAAAGGGAATGCGAAGTGATTGGAATGGAACATTCAACCATCAGCTATTTTTCGAGGGCACATGAACCTATGACGGTGGCGGGAGTCGTGGCTCAAATGATCATATTTTTAGTGGAGCCATTTTTCGACCTGTGATGACTGACAGCGAGTGAAAAGGACGGATTTTGCTCACCTTGAAGTGCATACCTTGCCTCCGAGTAACTCGTATGCCGGCGGTATGAATATTTTTATTTTTGTTGCAGAAGGAATCTATTGCCTTTGAGAGTTTTTCCGTCGTTGGAAATGGTTAATGTCCATGGTACCAAATTAGGGACAATTAGACAGAAATCATATCTAGCGTATACAGTTACGACGTTGATTACATTTTAAGAAACCCGAAATACTACGGTAGATCAGATCATGAGGGTAAAATTAGGGAACTATACTGCAGAACGGTCAGATTTAAAATGTAATTTTTCCCACGAACGATAAGGGACCATAACAGCTGCCAATGAGACTTTTATTTAGGTTTGTCGTTAGGTAGTGTAGCTCTTAGTAGTAGTAGTACTCCTAATACTTGAATCCTTTTCTGTTACCTAGTACATACTAACAGCACGCCTAGCATGTTTTCTACATGGGTCTTGAGTCCCTGTCCATCTGTGTAGTTGTAGAATGCATGTATATTGAGGTCAATCTCCATTTTGATGACATCTGTAGTGTAGTGTTGCATGCTTGTGAGGCTTCGCCTCATGACAAGCATTAGCGATTTATGCTGATGCATAATTAGTCGTAGTTACACTAACTTTAGGATATAGTGTAATTTATGTTGGTGATTACTCACCCCCTGCCACACACCCCTGAGGTGGCTTACAGGGTATTATGTAGATGTAGATGTATGGTATTTTCGTTATTTTGACGTTACCTAGTGCATACTACCCTCTCTTGGACTACAACCTTGTCGTGGTTGAAGGGCTTGCGTGCTCCGATGACCCATAGAGCTGCACTGGCGGGAGCATTGCTCCTGGTAGGGTCACCCATGCCAGATTGGTCGAAGGTTAGGAGACAGACGAATGGTAGTCCGCGCAGCGTCTGTACCTCAGTGAGGCGGCTGCAAAAGGCGTCTGAACCCAGTGGGGCGGCCTCTGAAGTGATGGTGTCACGTAAAAAACACTATTGAGTAAGGCCACGGAAGACTATCTCAATTAAAACAAAAACCTTGAAATTATGGACAGTTCTCAATTGATAATGAATCCTCGCAACTACGGGACTCGGCCAAGAGGGCCGGGTGTCGTGCCCGGCAGCGGTGGGAGCAAGGCCACTGCGGTCGTCATCACACGAAATCCTTGCTCAGACGAAGCAGCAGCAGAGGAAAAGAATATAAAGAAGAGGAACGAAACTATCAGAATAGGCACGTGGAATGTTAGGACTATGCTGAGGGCGGGGAAGCTAGAGAATATAAAGCAAGAAATGGAGAGGGTGGGTGTAGACATCATGGGTCTGGGTGAAGTAAGATGGAAGGATGACGGGGATTACTGGAGCGGCGACTATAGAGTAATTTATAGTGGAAGGAATGAAAGTCAGCGCGGGGTTGCATTCGTAATGAATAGGAAACTCGGTAGAAAAGTAGTGTATGCAGAACAGGTGAGTGATAGGATAATAGTCGTGGAACTAAAAGCAGAACCAACGAATTTAGTTATAATCCAGGTTTATATGCCTACCTCTAATCATAAAGAGGAGGAGGTAGATGGGGTGTACGATCAGCTAGAGGAAATAATTGGTAGGATACCAGGAAGTAAGCACCTGGTAGTAATGGGGGATTGGAACGCGGTGGTGGGTGAAGGAAGAGATGGACGGGAGGTGGGCGATTACGGGCTAGGAAGGAGAAACGACCGGGGCGAGAAAGCTGTGGAGTTTTGTCGCAGAAATAACCTAGTAATTACGAATACATGGTTCAGACATCATCCTCGACGTAGGTACACTTGGAAGAAGCCGGGAGACACAGATAGGTTCCAGATAGATTATATAATGGTACGTCACAGATACAGGAATAGTGTTAAAAACTCGCATACTTATCCAGGAGCTGATGCAGACACAGACCACAACTTATTAGTCATGAAATGTCGGGTAAAACTGAAAAAGATGAGAATGGGAAGGAGGGTACGAAAGTGGAATACGGAGGCATTAACTGGGGAAATGAAGAAGAAGTATCGGGAGAAGGTGGATGAGAGAATGGGTGAGGACCATAGAGTTAGATCAGTCGAAGATGAATGGGGAAGTTTGAGAAACGGAATTATAGAAGCGGCGAAAGCAACGGTAGGCGTAGTGAGTGCAACTAAAATTAGAAAACCGTGGATCACGAAGAAGATGATCAGGGAGATGGAGGAGAGAAGGAAATGGAAGAGCGTAAACTCAGAGCTAGGTAAGAGAAAATACCGAGAATTTAATAACAGGCTTAGAAGAGAAACAAAGAAAGCAAGAGAGGCGTGGTGGAGAGAACAAATCGACGCGTTAGATAAATACCAAAAAGAGGGAAGAGCAGATGCATTATATCGGAAAGTAAAGGAACTGACGGGTGGTAACAAGGGAAGGGGAATTACAACGATAACAGACAAGACGGGAAAGATGATCGTAGAACCGAGAGAGATCCAGGAGAGGTGGAAGGAGTATGTTGAAGAGCTCTATAGTAAAGAAACAAGGCCCAATAGGTTAGATATAGAAAGGAAAGACGACATCGACAGCGATGGCATCGGACCAAGTATCCTAGATAGCGAAATCGAAAGAGCTCTAAGAGACATGAAAAGGAATAAGGCGGTAGGAATAGATGACATACCAGCAGAGTTTTTAAAGAGCATGGGGAAGAACGGAAGAGGAAAACTTTTTGCGCTTATTCGTAGGATTTATGAGGATGGAGTGTGGCCGGAAGACTTCGCGAAGACTGTACTTATTCCTATACCGAAAAAGAGTAAGGCAAAAACTTGCGAAGACTATAGGACAATAAGCTTAATATCCCACGCGGCCAAAGTAGTTCTGAGGATTCTAAACAGAAGGCTAGAGAAGAAGGCAAATGAATACCTGGGTGACGACCAGTTCGGGTTTAGGAGAGGGACGGGAACGCGAGACGCTATAGCGGTGATGAGGACGCTAGTAGAAAGAAACCTAGAGTATGGGCAGGATGTTTTTGCATGTTTCGTAGATTTCGAGAAGGCGTTTGATCGGGTGGAATGGACGAAATTAATGGGAGTGTTGAAGAAATTAGGAGTCGATTGGAGGGACAGGCGTCTGATTCGGAATTTGTATATGAACCAGACGGCGCAGGTTATAGTAGCCAATGGAGAATCGGGATGGGCCACGATAGGACGGGGAGTGCGGCAAGGGTGCCCACTATCGCCGTTGCTTTTTAACGTGTATTCAGAGGAAATGGTAAGGGAGGCATGGGGGGAGGAGGAAGTAGGAAAAAAGGTAGGAGGGGAGCTGATAAAATCAGTGAGATTTGCAGATGATCAAGCATTAGTTAGTCAGTCGGCCAAGGGGTTACAGTCAATGGTGAATGCATTAGAGGTGCAGTGCGAAAAGTATGGGATGAAGATCAATTACAAGAAAACGAAAGTAATGAGATTTTCTAGAAGTAAGAAGGCGGGGCTGAATATAAGGGTGGGAGGGCAGAAGATAGAGCAGGTCGAGCAGTTTACATATCTGGGTAGTATTTTGGAGGCGAATGGGTTTAGTGGTAAGGACATCAGATGTAGAATTGCGCTCGCTAAAGAAGCATTTTCGAAGAGAAGGGAATTGATGAGGGGGGGTCTGAGAAGAGACGTAAAGAAGAGGTTGGTGAAAACTTTAATATGGAGCGTGGCGCTATATGGGTCGGAATCGTGGTCATTGCGAAGGGAGGATGTGCGTAGACTTGAGGCGTTTGAGATGTGGGTTTGGAGAAGGATGGAGAAGGTTAGCTGGATTGCGAGAAAGACGAACGAGGAGGTATTGGATATGGTCGGAGAGGAGAGGAAGCTTGTGGCAGAGGTTCGGAGAAGGCAGAAGAGATGGATGGAGGAGGTTTTGAGAGGAGAGGGCATGCTGAAGAGAGTGATAGAGGGGAGAACACTGGGGAAACGTGGGAGAGGAAGGAAGAGGATAGGAATTCTGGACGAAATAAGAGGAGGTAGAAGATATGAAGAATTGAAGAGGGATCTAATAACTTAGGAGGGAAAGCGAGACAATTTCTATTAGGTTGGGATACAAAATGGGGACTGTCCAAGAACCTACCAATCAGCTGGTAGAATACTTGAAAAAAAAAGTGCATACTAACAGCACGCCTAGCATGTTTTCTACATGGGTCTTGAGTCTCTGTCTAACTGTGTAGTTGTAGAATGCATGTATATTGACGGTCCCTCTCCAATGTGATGACATCTGTAGTCTAGTGGTGCATGATTGTGAATCTTCGCCTCGTGACAAGCATTAGCGATTTATGCTAATGCATAATTAGTCGTAGTTACACTAACTCTAGGGTATAGTGTAATGCATGTTGGTGATTACTCACCCCCTGCCACACACCCCTGAGGTGGCTTTCAGGGTATTTTGTAGATGTAGATGTACATATCCCTGAAGAGATCCATTTTTCAAGCGCAATGTGGTCAAAGTTTTATTTGTTCGGATGAGTGCAAATACCATCCACAGAAGTTAATACTATTGAATTAGTCAGTGCTATGCAAATACCTTATACATAAATCAATACAGTTGATCACAATAATCTCATATCCCGGTTATTTGGCATGTCTATGAAAAGCGTAACTGAGTGACTGAAGGTCCCTAGGTCTACGTTAGTAAATATTTACCCTGAAATACACGCGGCGGTGATGCATTTTCCGTGAAAGTAGATAGAGCCCTTGGTTTTTCATCAGTTTTTGTTGAGTTTCATGTGTTTACACATCAATAACCTCTTAGGTTTTCTAGCAGAATGGCCAGGTAGGGTATATCCTAGAAAGAATTTCACAAATGCTAATGCCCCTCCGTTTTCAGATTTCTTTCAAGGTCTTCACGTGCAATCTATTGAAGTAGAAAGTGGATTGCATGGTGGATTGCATGTAAAATATAATAGTATTTATTTATTTCTGTCTTAAAATAAACAACTATTTTAAACTATCACTTGTATCTGAATTTCCGGATCACTCTATTAATATAAAAAATGGCTTATGTGGTCGGATTCCTTACTAATTGTAAGTGTAAATTAATACCCTCGAAGTTTTTTCATTACTTAAGTTGTGCTTGCCACCGCAACATTGCTGCTGGAGCTGCGATCGAGAAATCAATTTCATTAAATTGAATCACTTTATTATTATTATTAATTTTTGTTAGTTTGAAACCAAGATACAAACACAGAATTTTATTAATATATTATAATTATATTTATCTTTCAATGTTTTTCTATAATTTATAATATATGGATAAATGTATAATTATTCTCCGCGCTAGGTGATGATTATCATGTTTTTAGAAACAAATTGTTGATAAATTTAGCCAGGTTTCAAGCCAGCGTTTAGAAAATTTCCTCGCAAAAAAAAAACAAATTTTTTTACTGCAACCATGCGGCGTGAACGAAAAAACAGAGAATTATATCCATGATTTTCTAACAGGCGGTAAAGTAATGTTGGTTAAATTCGCAAAAATAAATAAATCGTGCAATTGAAAATGGAAAATATGGTACAATTATTGAAATTTCTTACGTGAAATGTTAACAACCAAGCGGAAAATATTTACTTACACACAGTTAAGTCAACATAAAACATAAACTTTTACGTTATAAAAGTGTATAAAAGTCAACGTAAAACTTATAGTTTGACGTTGACCTATTTCAAGCCCACGTTGGCGCACGTTTTTAAGATTACTCTTTGAGTCTTGCGATGAAGACAATTTCAAGAACTCTTTTTAAATTTCCATTATAAATACAAAACATAGTGATTTAGATACGAAAACGGAATAATCAGAAAGATGAGTTGGAAACGTGATTTTCTAAGAGATCGCAAAAAAGGTGGGATCGGATGCATAACAATGAAAAAATGTGCATTGTACATTGAAAAATAATGCGATAATGAAATAGTGTCCGATGTTAAAAAAGTTTCGAAGGTGACATTCATTCACAAGTGAAATATTTTTATTCAGATCCTAATAGATATTATTGTTGGACTCACGTTGGCTACTTTAGCTAACTAATTATTTAATAGAGATCTGCAGGAAAGTAGACTTATCATATACGTTCACTTACACGAATGCGGCCCAACGACTTTCTTCGCATTCACACTTTCTTTGCCATTGACGTAGTTGCGTCACCTTGACGATTGGAACCGCGCGAGAGTTGGGCTTCGCCGCGCCGAAACAGTTCCTGAAAGGTTGTATTTCCGCAGTCAACCACGGCCTCATGAAAAGTGGATGAGTTAAGACGGGCGGAGAGTTTCGTCGAGACGACTGAGCGGTGGGCCTTAAAGTACCCCATTCGATCCTCAATGTGGGTCTCAACCTCTGGGAACCATTCACTCCCCGTATCTCCTCTTATCTCTCCCTCCATCACCCTCACTAATTCAAGGTCTAAATAGTGCACTGTTCCCCTCCTATCTCTCTTCTTTTCGGATAAACAACCATTTTGACCTCCTCACCTTACGCCCTCTGCATACGTGCAAAGCAGACCTTGCCTGAAAATGCCAAACCCCTACTACGACCCCCTCCCCCTTACTCGTTCTCGCCATTTCATCGTATATAAGGTGATTGGTCGTCGTTAGCATTTCTGTCTGTTTCGGGGCTCACTATGAAGAGGACGTGATAGAGGTTTAAAGTTGTGGTGTGTGAAATTCGCAATATAGTCTGTGATCGGAAGTCAAGAGCGAGGAACAGCAGCTGCCATCCGCCGTTGAAGAGGTGAGTGCATCACATGTAAAATATAGTGTGGTGATGTTAAAATAAATGTGTGCCTTTTGAATAGTTAATAGATAGTCGCAGCATTTACACGTGGAACATAATGCTTCTATGTATGGTAACTTCAACGTGCGAAATTCGCACAAAGTCTCTTCATTAAGCACAACCGTATTTTAACTTGTAACTTGCTTATTATAGTTAATTATACTTCAATGATTTAAATTCTCTCTTTCAGAGGTAAACTGGCTGCACTCCACTAAACAAATCCATCTCATAACGAATGCAGATTGTTATTAGCTTCCTTAGATTCTCGATTATTTTTTCCTGTGATTTCAATTCTGAACTCTCTTCTCTACTTATGTAGTGGGTCACCCAGTACTTGATCCTTCTACAGGACTGGCTCTACGTGAAGGCTCATCACTAACTGCACATTAAGTCACATAGTTTTTCTTCTTTGGAGGTAGTTTTAACTCAACATTCCCTCGCAACGTTTCCTTACCAGTCCTATTATATGTTTCTTCTCGGATGCTTCTCGAAATTTCTTTCCATGGTGTACAGGCTCATAATTTGCTATTTGAGGTAAGGACCTATTTAATGAAATTCTATTAGGAAGTTCTTAAATGATTCATATTATTATGCCCACGAGCCATCTTCCTAATATCTTCATTTGACATTTTCCCCTAAATTTCCTCTGCTAAAATATTCTGCTCCTAATATTCATAATCTTTTATTCGTGACACTGTATCTTGCCCTCTTCTTTAAACATCTCCATTCGACGCGATTCATCAGATCAGTCTATTTTCAAACTTTTGTTGCCATGCCTAAAATACTTAGTTGTGTTAGTGTTCATCCGTTAACGGATACTTATTTTGCGAATTTAATTCTCTTTGTGCCCTTTTCATTGCTGAGTTGCCACCATATTGCTTTATGAATAACTACCAACATTCCTAATTACACAACCTTAAAAACATTACGTGAACTAAACACTTATCGCCAACATTACTGCTGAAGGAGACAGCAGTTTCCCTAGAAGAGAGGCGATACTTCGCCCCAACATTGGTGTGTAAAGAGCAATGAAGAAAGTGTGTAAGTGATTGCTTGAAGTGCATGGCCATTCTAGTGATTGTGAATTGGTGCAAAGTGTTTGATATGCGTGTGCATCGAGGGATCGTCGCTGGAGAGCTACGCAGTGCTGCCACCGGTGGACCTTGCTGAAAATATACCAGGTAGGGATTCGACTCCTCTCCGTGCGCATGAGGTAGGATAGAGGGCTCTTTCGCGTAATCACCCATCTATCCATCTATTTGTGCGCACCCAGGTGAAGTGTGTAGGGTTCTGCGTTAGCTTCAGAAAAGGTTTCATTCGCGGCAGGGCCACCGAGGTGGCTTAAGGGTCAAAAACTTCACTTAGAGAATTGGAGGGAGAAATTAAAGTGAATTTAGCCGATGAATTATAGGTAGGCAATTAGCGACTGGTTCCAATAAATTACCGAAACACACAATGTACATAGGTATAGGTCTGAGAATCGTCGTAAACGTAACGAGGTATTACGCGCAAGTGGACTGCTTAATATTCCGTTACGTTAATGTAATAAAGTATCAAGCACTGAATTACATTGCTTTATATTTTGTCACATTCGCGATGGGGTATGAAGAACGTGGAGTACTTCATATTCCGTCGTGCTGAAAATGTTCAAATTCTCTTTTCGTTTATTTCAAAATTTTAACGAAATTTCATAAAGATGTAAACTCCGCAATCGCTTTTATTTACCTCTTTTTTCCGAAGGCAGTGTCTCCCTTGTTTGAAGGGCACTGTAACATGGCACAGTATGACGTCTCTCTCTCTGCAGAGATCTGTTGAAGACCTGCATGAGCGGCGTGATGGACCGGCCATCGGCCTTCGTCTCCTCTTCGACGAATGCCGGAAGTGGGTTCCAGTGAGCTGGCTCGGTACCTCATAGGGTAGCAACAGGAAACCCGAGCAATCTTTTTTTTCTTACTTTTACAATACTCTTTATTCAATAATGGTACTAATAAGTCATTTCATTTTTTCATATCCTATTTCCACTTGGTAAAATACTTTCATGATTGGCATGCCTTCTCCTTATCTAACAAGACGCGTTTTTTCACGGATTTCTCATTCATGCAAGGACTCATACGTGAACATGCTTAAACTGCAGTGAAAATGTAAAATAATTGCGTCCTTTCTCAGTTCTCGGATTTTATTGATTGCACTAAGCTAATCAAAGGACATTTTCTCTATATCTAACCGGTGTATCTAACCTTTTTATGCCATTAATGTACTCAAATTCTTGTCATGTTAATATTAAAATGCATTTTAGCTAGTCCCTCGGCACCAGTATTATACAGAATGTCCTTAACCAATCAATGATGGATACTCGCTCGTGTTGTGTCACGGACAGAATTAATACTTCCCCAAATAATTTAAAACTGATTGCCGGGTACAATGCTGCAGTAGCAGTGCAACTGAATATGCAGTTTATTTATATGTAGGACTTTTTAAAAAATAAAAATTTAATCGAGGTTAACTCGTAACTACAAAGCCTGTCATACGTAAGGAATGCGGTGTGGTGTTTTCCTGGATGAAACCTCTCGAATCAATACTTGTTTGGCCCCTCGAGCCGGAAAAGAGTTGCAGGATATAAATTAATTAGGTGTACGTCCTATTTAAATTTAAATTAAACACCGTATATCTGCGAAACATGCTCAAATATTTTCGGAAAAATTCACAAAACGTGACTACATATCTCGATAAATTTCTCGTCATCACATATGATTGTAGCGGACAGGATCCGGAGGGTCACATAGTTAAGAAATTAAACTGTAAAGCTCTTAGTAATATTCCTTCATATCAAGAGATAAACGTGTCATCATAATGATCTTATAGTATTCCCTGTACCATTTCAGGAAATCTCTCTAATATACACTAGCTTCACGATTATATTCAAACTCCGACCTTTCTGGCTTTTCTTTTTTATCGTTAATCCAAGAGAAACCAGTAAATATGGAGTTATAAGCCAGTGGCAATCATTTCGGATCGAATTTGATAGTACTATTTAAAATTTCCTCCAGTACCTCCAAGGGTATGCAAAGCCGGGTGCTGATACACAAGCCCAATACCAGTTTTCATAATTTATAAATATCAGAATGCTTAGTGTGCTCTGCCGAATGAAGAACACTGCGAGAAATTAAAAAAATCTTTAAAAGTACTTGATACTCCGTGAATGATTAATTTGTTTATTTTTGACGCATTGTAAGATGTAACATGTTGAATATCTTACGGGCATTCCTTGAATTTTCCAGAGCACATAAAAATTATTATTAGAGGATCCTGAATATGTTCCTTGGTATCTAAACTAATTAAAGACCGTATGGCCGTATGCAGATGCCTAGACGACAGAATGCAATGTCATGCTAGTTTTTTTCCTCTAGATTTTATCTGAACTAGTTTTCCGAAGACAAAAAAATCCTTTATCGGCATTCTTGCTGTTACCTTGCTCTATCTTTGAATCTCTGTGAATAGAAGCCGCATAGGCCATTCATGCTCGTATAACTAAATTATACGATGGCTTAGATTCTAAAAGGTGATCGTATAATTTGGTTTTAAAATTTTTCAATTTATCACAGGTAAATTTGTCTGCTCTTTTACTTGAATCTGTCGCTTGGTTGTGCTACTGCGTCTGTTGCAACATCCAAATGCAACCATGCATTTTTAAGATAAATATTTCTACTTCATTCGACAGCAAAGGTCTTCAAAGTAATTTTAAGTAAATCAATCTCCTCTACAAATTTCCTAAATAATGCAACATGTGCCATCCAGAATCAAAGGCAACAGCCAAATACTTGCTTTATTTATGAAGGGCAAGTGCAATCTTTTTTCTTTATTACTCCATTTAACTTGCATTACCGATGATCACCATAATTAAAAACCTAAGGTTTCGCTAGGTTTCGTCTCGCAATGTAGGAGTGGGTGCTTTCACTAAGGTAACCGCTGCGTTGGCGGGTGGGCGATGTTTTTAAGGACGGGGGAAGTTAGAAGGGAGGGCGGAGGGGAGGCACGCACGGCACTAAGCATGAATACATCACCCCACACCTTCGCTGATCAGTTCTTCGGAACTCGGGAGCCAAGCACCGACAGGAAAAACGGGCGTATTGGAATGGAGCATTCAACCATCGGTCCAGTCGCGAGGGCACGGGAACCACGGGTAGCGGGAATCGTGGATCAAGTGTTCGTATTTTTGGTGGAGCAATTTCTCGAGCTACGACGGCTGACAGTTGACGGATGTTGTTCAACTTAAAGTGCATATCATCCCTACCTTTCTCCTTTCGGTATGAAGGATTTTATATTTGATTCAGGAGAAGTTGTTGCCTTAGAGAGTTTTTCCGTCGTTTGACGTTGTCAATATAGTTTTCAAAATGAAGTTATATTAGACAGTAGGTAATCACTTCTCAGGGAAGGTTTAGAATTTTTGAACTGCGAGGTGATCAAAAATTTAAGGAAAATAGTCCTGAACCACATCATCAAATCAATTTGTCGGGAGACAACAGCGATCTATATAAACGGGTAATCGTCTTGGTGCAATAATTACACGAATTATGTCATATTCAAGGGAACTTAATGGTGCGGTTTCCTAACTCATACGTCTTTATTGTTCATGAATAATCTCATACCGGTTATTTCGCAAGTCAATGAAGTGTTTAACAGAATTCACATAATAAATTCTACGTTGGCAATATTTTACCCTAGAATACAGCAAAAGTGATGCAATGTCCGTGAAATAGGATATAATCCGTGAATTTTCATTAGTTTTTGATTAATTTTACGTATTTCGACATGAATACCCTATCAAGTGTTTTTGCAGTGTGAATTTTACGGTGCAAATGACCCTGCGTACAAAGGTTTCAGGTGAATTCATTCAAGTTTATGCGAAAGCCGCGGACAGTGCAATATTATGAATTAGAAAGAGGATTGCATGAAGTAGAAATTCTTTGAACTTCATCTCTTTCGTGATATATTCACTTAACTCATTATTAATCTTGGAATCATGGCATCTGTTAAAATATTAATGTCTGGATTTACAAAAGCACTCATTAGGAATTCACTTGAAAATGAGTTTACAGATCGCTCTGTTAAAATTTTAAAACAGCTTTTGTTAAGATTCTTTGACGTGTTAATTTGTGTACTCGAAATCATACACCGAAGTTATACACCCCGATGAAGTTCGCCTAGAAATGAGATGGCTTCGTGGTGTGACTGGCTAACACACTTGATAGGCAATTGGGAGATCCGGGTTCGAATCTCGGTCAAGTCTAATGATTTTTTCATGGCGAATTTCACTGTCTTCGGTGAATAACTTCGTAACCATGCGCGTGACTGCGTACCACACGATTTGTAAACGCAATGACTGGCAATTTGTCAGTTACTCATTTTAAAGCAGGGGCCCTCAAACCTTTTATCCCGTTGACCCCTTCATAGAATGTTTGCCATCTTATCGATCCCCAGGAGAAGTATTTAACAAAAATATTAAATAATTATTTACATTTCTGATGTTAAAGAATAGGGAAACACGCATAACTGCCCAACGAAAGAATGTATAGTTCCTATATCTTATAAAAGCCACCCAATAACATTACAACGACCCGGCATTATTCGACCCCCTTTCAACCCTCTTGTATCAATCGACCCTGGAGAACCCTTTATAGAACCCTTGGGGTCGATAAAGATTTCTCTATCACTTCTCTCCATCTTCATCACAGATCAACCACTTTGAGGACCCCTGTTCTAAAGTGACAATGTTGGGTTTATTCTCCGCCAATGTGGCATATCAAGCACGACCACGTCTCCCGTGCTACAATGTAGACTGGGGACGAGAACATCTTGTTCGCATAAACCCCCGCTGAAGTTTACCTTGCATGAAGATGCACCTTGGTGATGCGACTGGCTGACTCACCTGACCGGTGATTGAGAGATCTAAAGAGTTCGAATCCTGGTCAAGTCAAATGATTTTTTCATTACGAATTCCACTATCTTCGGTGGAGGACTTCGCTCCCGTGCGCGTGACTACGTACTACATCATTTGTAAACGCAATGATTGGAAGCAATTTGTTAGTTTTTATGGATGCTGAGATGTGCTGATATGTGCTCAAATGGATCGTCTTAACACGGCACCTTAATAAGTGAGAAAACTATATTATGTCCCAGCTCCACAAGGGACGGTGCAACACTCACGCAACACCAGTCTATACGAGACAACACTAACCCCCTAGTGTATGTAGCGAGTGCTCTTGGTATGTATTTCAAGGTTACAGAATATATGGAGGTATGGAAAGTACTTGCTTCGCCCGCAGAGTACTCTTAAGGTGTCATTTGAAATAAAAGTTGAATATATCTGTAGACTATTTACAACTAGCTGCATTAAAAACCTCATCTCGGATATTACCAAGTTTTATGGAAATTATTTCCTTTTTCTTGTGGTTGAGAACTTCCTACAGGGCCCAGATGATGCAACCATTTATGCACACCACATCCATGGTAAAATTTATGGGGGAGATATGGCTGTAATCCAGCCCAAATTCTTGCCACAAATTTAGGAATGTTTTATCTACACTTAAGTGCTGCCCGTATGCCATTGTCATTGGTGAATACACTTTTTGGAATGATCGACTGCATATTTAGCCTACCAAGGCCCAGATCGATTGAATAAAACTTTCCCAGATTTTACATTAGTGGCACATGGATCTCAATTTAAATTTTACCACACTCGTTTGTAATCAGCATACCTGGTTTTACTTCAATGTTTGATCGTTGTCGCACCCATTATTGATTGGTTGATAAAACTGACGACTGTCAATATTTTTCAGCTCTACATTCACATAAATTTCCCAGTTTTTCAATCTTCCGTGGAAAGGAAAGTTTTATCTTCTATGTGATGGAATTCTGTGTCAATAATGGTGTTGGATGCGCCAGGGTGTACGTGAAATTTCTTCTGCTATTACAACAATAAAAAGCATACAATTTTCTTGCTGGATGTTGCTCTTGGTGGTGCGAAATGATGGGAACAGTTGAAATCCTCTGACGCTGATATTAGGTGAAATGCATAGGAGATAAAATTAAATTCCCATGAGGAAAGGTGATTTGTTAAATCCTGGACATGGTATTACAAGTTGAGACTTTTACCAGTGACAAGCCCTAGCGATTTATGCTAATCCATGATTAGTCATAGTTACAGTAACTTAAGGGTATAGTTTAATGCATGTTGGTGACTACTCACCCCCTGCCACACACCCATGAGGTGGCTTGCAGGGTGTTTTGTAGATATAGATGAATCTTAACAGGTAATGCGAGATAAAATGAACAGCGTCAGTTTCACAGGTAATGAATGGGGTGACATGGTCAAGTGTGAAATGAATAAATTTCTTCGTTGTTGTAATGTGACAAAAGGATTACGCCTCATAGATATGGGTATATCACGTATATTGATGAAAGCTATTTATATTATGTTTGGTACTATTTATCCTTCCAGGGTGTACGAGAGGATACGCGAGAGCAAAAACCGCTGTGATTCCATGGTATAAACTCGGAGGCAGTCTCCCACCGTTTCAACGACCATGAGGATGATGGAAACTCCGAAGGCTAAGAACGAACAGAAAGGAAGGCGCTGTCTGAACATGTTCTTCGATGCCCGTTGCAGTAACTTGGGTGAAAAAAATTTAAAAATCACGTTATTTACAGTATGTAAAAATAGATTTTCTGGATCTTTATTTCAAACTTGCAAGGAAAAGCATTAAATACTCAAAATACTTGGCTCTAGTTACTCAACTCGTATAAGTTATAGCCTATTGTGGCTTGAATGCTACTAGATATATATTTTCGAAAAACGTAGTGTTGATACACGGAATTATAACTGCACTATGTAAAGACGTGACGAGAGGGAAACTAGCTGAGATGAATCCTAATTATTATAAATTATGATGAATCCTTGATTATTGCTGATTTTCCACGGTTCCAAATGTAACTTACGAATGTATCAATTACGTTCACTGTGCATTTACAGGACGACTTATTTTTTTTCAGTGCGTTCATCGGAGATATAGAGGGGGAAGTGACTGGAGCAGTACTGCACAGTACAAGGCAAGAGACTGGGGGCAGGCGCAAAAGAGGAAGGTTGTCTTTTGGTCGTGCGATGTAAGGTAAATATACTTTCGTCCATTTCTAATTTAGATATGCGCCTCGATAGAGGTATTAACGAGAGTACTTTTTCTCTGTAATTATGTAAACGTAGTGCCCTTACTCTGACTTCGTGTGCGTTTTTCAATAATGCTATGGCATCGTCAAACTCGCACAGCTATAGTAAACAACTAGAATCTTTGTTAATTACAAAAAAGAACTTTTTCCTTTCAATAAAACTCACTACTCAAGAAGCAGAATTTATGATTATTGAGTTTTCATTTTAATAAGGTTTCCCCAAAAATTCACTACTGTAGCCTTAGCGTAATCAAATACGTTAATTTAACGCCGGCCCTGGTGGCGGCGGGGTAAAATCCTCTCCTGATAATAAGAGGTTGGCGGGTTCGAGCCCCGCCTGGAATCTGTATTTCACCTGCCCAAGGCATGGGGGTTACAAGCTCTGGTGGTTCAGCTCCTGCGAAATCTGACGGAACAATGGCTTATCGGGATCGTAGGGGCATGCGGACCACCAGAATCGATAGAATGCAAATAAATATTACTATATGCGCTTGGAATTAAATGAGAGTTTCAGTGCTTCGTATGTTATGTGAAAATTTGCGGATTAAATTTATTTCTCGAGGTTTCATATTTCGAAGTCTTCTCTCCTCCAGGGGTATTCCCTTTTATTTCCATTTTCGTATGTCCCTCGCAAGTAAATGGCGTCTCGAGTCTTAGCTTACTCTTCTCGAAACAGCCTGCTTAAAAATGCCTCTAGAGGTGAGCGGTACTTGCACGATTTATTTTCTTCTTTCCTGCTTTCCATGTGCCCATATCTGCAAGCCATAATAGATTTCAGGGATTTTATTGAGGAATGGATGGGACCTGTTTTACACAGTAGGAGGGGGGGATAAAAGGAGTATTATATCCCCCCAGTATATTTGCAACTCGAAATTTTCTCTTTCCTGAGCTACGTGCGTCCAAGGTTCGCCAAAACCAATTTCCTAAATCTAAGTCAATATTAGATTTTTAGACAATTGATAGCATAGGATCCTTGTAGGTAATTTATAGACCATTAATATTACCCGTGTAAGTGAAATTTGATAAAATTTGCTATTGCAAATTTAACAAAAAACAGTCCAAAACTGATATTTTTTAAGATTAAATATTGATCACAAAAGCAATTTAAAAAAATCTTTTGGTCATTTTAATAGGAAACTTATCCAATTCCAAAGCGGTAGAGGGCTAGTAAGAGTAAATCGGTGGATTTGTTGCTGAAATATATCAAATTGTTTATCCCAAGACGTTAAATGGTGAAAGCCAAAACTTTTTTGTGTATAAACTTTCCGGGACAAATCAAATTTGATTCTCTTCTAAAGATTAGGTTTTGACTTGTTAATAAAACTTGATGAAAAAATTAAATATTAAATTATTTCTTGCTTCAAAGAAGAGGGTACTTTTTAACATGTACTTTTGGAGCCTCTTCATAGATCATACATTGTTCTGGTTTGTAAGTTGAATAAAATATCAAAAGCTGGCTTTTAAACAAATATCAAAAACAAAAAAGTGCCCTACGACCCATAGAGCCTAAGTTAGAAATTTATTTTTAAAAATTCACAGCCGCTTAGTATACAACAATTAAGAAAGGAACCAACCAAACTGTAAGAAGTAGTCAAAGACGTATTTGCGAAAGACTATTATGGGAGATGACCGTGATTATCGATATTGAATGTTCAACAATGAAAATAAATGTGATATTGAATTACTAATGTTCATAATAGTTGTCGAATGTCTGAATCATTTGACATATCAGTGAAGATAGAATGATTTCCTTTCACAAACAAATTTTTTTTGAAATTGGGTAATACAATATTTAATTGTAAAGATGCCATAAAACAACGAAAAATTTTTTTTTATAAAATGCACTGCGAATATGAGACACAAAAACGTGGGGCAATGGATATGAAAATAAATGAAGTACATAAAAAAAAATTTATGAGGTTATATTATTCCTTAATATTTGCTCGAGGACAATTGTATTAGAAGGGACATCAAAAGCACAAAGTGCATTGATTTAGCCCTATCTAACTAAAAACCATAATATGGAATTGAGGTAATTTCAGAAGGTATTTTCAGAGATATTTTTTTAGTTCAAATCTAGTCCCCTTACCAACTTTTTACCCAAAATCAGACCTAACTTCATAAAAAGTGCTACAAAGCTTAAACCACTAAGATATTATATTTCATCCAAGTCGATTGAGCCGTTATTGAGTTGTCTCATTGTGTGTAATTATTTCTTCAATAATGTATAGTTTCAGAGGCACAACTGAATAAAGTGTCAAACAAAAACATATAAGAATACTGATTTAACTTTTTCTTTGATTTGAAAATCCAGCCACTTAGAACATATTCCTCATTGAACTCATAATTTCCTCACCCCACCAAAAATTTGAACAGCTGTTGACATCAACTTCTGGCATCTCAAATCATCTACTGCACCAGTGCCAATAGGGTGTGCCTAAGACATGTGGTTGGATGCTCCACTGGAGGGGGTAGCGAGGAAGGGTCCTTCAGTCCTTCCACGAGGTCCTCTGCTTCGGTCAGCCTCCAGTCTCCGGCGTGGATCTTTTCATACAATTTTATAATCCGGTTTATACACCTTCAGTAATGCAAAATTGATGCCCCTGTGAAGCAATTCATTATTTAATTAAGATTTGTGATAATTAGTTTCGATCTAACATATCAATACGTGGAGGATGTTCATTGTTGGAACACTTATCACCTTATCACCTAAGGGAAAATTCAACAAGGTCCTCCGCTTGAGTACAAAGTTTTTTTTTTATTAAAAAAATCATATTTGCAGTTAATTTCAATATTGCCGTGGAAATATTTTTTGGCTTAAACGTAATCACTTGACGAATATTTCCGAAGGTTGATTCAACCTTAAATGAATGTTTCTTATCAAGAACTATCAACATATGATGGTTCATTATAGATGTTAGTGATATTTTCGAGAAGTATTTGAAAATTGTTGAAGATGTAATTGATCACATATTAATATTCCATTTTAATGAAAAGGTTTTTGAGTAAACATAATTTATAGTCGAACACTACTTCATGGGCATTCTTCTCCTATTCTTGCTTCTTCATGAAATTAGTAAAATATCATTTTTTTTAACTACTCAAAACGAGTGGAATGTTTGAGATAATTTTTGGGTATCATTATTAAAATGCTTACAAATTATACACTTACTTTCAATTTTTAACCCTAACACTGACCACTGTTCCAATATTAATTCATCACTAAATTTCTTTTTACGAGAGTTCTGCAATTTCTTCACCTCTTGTTTTCCAAGCAAATTTTATAAATGGAAATGAATAAGAATTAGGAGGCACTTTTCCGAAGAAAAATGCTCAGAAATAGCATTTAATGTTCTTAAACACCCGCAGAACTGCAAAGAACCTGAACATTTACATTGAACCTTCCAGAAATGGGGAAATACTAAAGGAAACATTTAAATACTGACTACATTAACTTCCTTTTCTTCTCCTGTCTTGCAGCTATCGTATTTGTGTCGGACCACCGATATCATACCAGAGGGAGAGGACTGGAAGGCGGTGAGTTGCATGCGGACACGTGGCAGTCTGTCTCGGTGGCACAACCTTCTTGTGCTCCGGTGCACCAGTGCCATCGGAGGCTACCTTAGTCATATGCGGTTGGACACTCAGTGGAGAAGAGCGAGGCAGAGTCGTCAGGTCCTCGTTTCGAGATCCTCTGCCTCGGGCAGTGCTGGAAGAGATGGAGGACCTAAGGAGGCAGTCGGCTAGGTAGTCCTTGGAACGATTGGCTGCCTTCGTTTTGCGTGGTTATTTTGAACCAAGATGAAATGAATATCTAACCTGTAAAGAGAAGACTTAAGTAATAAAGAACTAGTAGCATCCATTTTTTCTAATTATCTCCCGTCCACAAAATTGAGGTGATGAGAAAAAGTCTACTGCGTCTCATTTCTGAGGAATGGTTATTAGCTGAGGCTAACCACTATTTTCTGGGATCAAGCTGTGTGCATGGTGTATTCAGTACATACACCAAGGTAGAAATAGTTTCCTATTTAGTGTTTCTAAATTAATGCTGCCAATTAGTACTTATGTCTCTGATAAGAGAATATAATTCTGCCGACCAAGTTCATTGTCTGCCGCATGAAGTATTAATTAGAGGTAGTTGTTAAAAGTGGTCAAACTCAATTTGTTTAGGCATTCTTCCAATGCTGTATTAATGGCACCAATGAAAGTAATTGTCAACTCAGTTGCAAGGTGGTGTGTATGTTAACGGGTTTCATCCTATCACTGTATAACTTGTATATACATGAATTTCTGCCTTGCGTTTTGAAATTACGGAGCCCATGACAGATATGTATTATTAATTATTATTCCAGTCAAGAAAATGAAACTTCCATGATTGATAAAATCATGATGTCACTTGGGTTTTGACGTTACCCTGCTAGTTTTGCATTACTGGATGTGTGGACCAGTCGAAAGTTCGACCAGATTGCTTTGGTGATTTGGTCAATTCTTCTATTTCCTCTGGCATTTTCCCTGAAAAATTAAAAATGGCAGTTATTACTCCTTTACACGAAAAAGGAATTTTCAATCAATGGACCCATATAAAAAATCGTTTTTTTTATATTAGAAATTATAATTTCAAAGAGGATAATGTCATTCTTGCTCAAAAACAATATCCTGCCTAAATCACAGTTTCGATTCATAGGTGGTGTCTCTGCAGAATTTGCAAATTACAAATTTATTGACTCCGTTCTTGACGGCCTCGACCATAAATTCAATAACATTGTCATTTTTTATGATTTGTCTAAGGCTTTTGATTCAGTGGACCATGAGACACTCTTGAAGAAAATTCATATATGTATATGGTTTGAGAGGAACTTCAAACAATCTGATCAGACCCTTCTTATCAAAAAGAACCCAGGCGGTAGCCGTCATAACTGATAACATATTTAACATACCTCACCAGGAGGTATTAAGGGGTGTTTCTCACGGCTCCATCCTAGGGCCCCTGCCGTTTTTGCTATTTATCAATGATCTTCCCTCACACTTAAATTGAAACATTTTTATGCATGCTGATGACACAAACCATCATCTGAAACATGATGGCACCATTGCAGTCACTACTCAAAATGCTGCCACCAATATGGAAACATGGTGCTCAGCTAACAAAGTAGTTATAAATAAAACCAAGTCTTCTTTTATTTTTTTTCCATCCAACTCTGAAAAAAAATTAAAACCCTCGGTCTCGGAATTCAGACCGGCGGAGCGTAGGAAGGCAAACGTCAGCTCCTTCGATAACCCATGCTTTTCGATGTTTCAATAGAAACGTCCATGCATGGGCTTATCGGCATGCACCTTGAGCAAGGCCTTCTGCTCGGCTTATATTATTTCGAGCTTGAGGACGTCTGCCTTCAATGATCAGATTGTTGTGTCATTGTCGCTTCTGTCGGATGACGGGTCGAAGTCGAGACCGGTTTCGTCCGCTGCCCTCTTTGCCGCCTGGAAGAGAAACGCCCCTACTCCCGCACTCTCGTGCTCTCTCACGCGATTGAGTAGGGGGTCCCTGGCTTTCAACACTCAGCATGCTGTACCCAGGACAACTCTGTTGTGGAGACACTCCAGACTCAATAGTTCTCTACCCATCTACATTGCGAGGGAGATACAATCTGGCGACGGAAGATTTCGGATGAAGACTTCTGTAGATGGTCATCATCCTCCTGATTCCCCTATCGAGGTTCTGCAACTCATTGACGTTCCAGTTCTAGCATCCGAAAGTATACGGCAGTTATTAATATTATTTTCGACTTATCACACTTTCTCAGCTAGTATTACACCAACTGGAAAAATTTTACCTATCCTAAAGGTGGATTAGCATTAGGCTTGGAAGTTCAGGAAGAGAATTCACCCTATCCTACAGTGTCCGAATATTCTTGGCTTAGGAATCTCCTCACGATTTGGTAAGTTTGGAGTAGCACCGCTTTTTTCCTGAGGTTAGTTATTAGTCTTTTATTCCCAGCTTCTCCGTTTGTTTTTTTAATCATATGGGACATCAATCCCTTCGCAGAGATTACTATCGGGTGAATGCTGACAATTTAATTTCCAGATATTTCTTATTTCGTCGGCTAAATTTCTGTATTTTGAGATTTTCTCTCTCTCGGTGGACCTTACGTTGTGGCTTAGTGGTACTGCCATATCGATTATATTAGCCTTTTTTCTATCGAAGTATTTTCGATAAAGTATTATGCCACCAGGAAGCTAAAAAAAAGGTATGCTACGAAATAACGCAAAGAATAGAGTACGTGCGTTTAAAATTTCAACTTTACTGATGTAAAAAATGTCCATTCATAACTATCATTCGCTAGAATAAAATTAATTAATCTTATAAATTAACTCACGTGTTCAAGACATTGGCACCTACGGTCCGAGGTCTTCATTAACGAGAGCGCTTTTAGCATTTTAGACTTCAATGGGAAAGAAACCCGAGCTAGATAACATAACTTTCAACCACGCATGGAAACTTGCCACGTCCAAGTCACGTACGCCGGTAGCCGTAAAATGATCGTTCTCTGAACCTCCTCGTGCCTGCCTCTCTCTGTGAACTTCCTCGGGCGCGATACTAGCGACGCCTCGCTCTCGCTAATAAAAACAAAAAACAGTCTACATGATCAGCGGGGTATGCGAAACGGATGAATTTATATTCATAAATAAAATATGATACCAGAGATTCGAAATGAATGATTTAGTAATGGATGAAACGATAACCAATAAATTCTTAGATTCACTGGCAACTTAGTGGGGAGAAAAACGAATGATGAATAGTAGTAATCTTTAATGTTTTACTTATGCCCAATTCTTTTACATTCTTACGAGGGATTAAAATTCCAATATAAGTAGCTTTTTATTATTTCCGGAGCCCATCGCGTATGGTTTACGACGTCTCCTGGAAGAGAGGCGAAACGTTGTGAATAAATTAGCCAAACGATGAATCCAAGAAATAATAAAAAGCAAATTATTATTTATCGCGGAAACATGAAGAATAATTCCAATATAAGTTTTTCGCGTTGTTTTCTTGATCACATGTTTAATTCTTCTTTCCAACTGGAGATTTGGTCAAATGCAAAGGTTCACGATTTCGTAGCCAACGTTTTGCTTAAGATTTTTAGAACCACCAGGGCTATATTAACTATAGTGAAACGGTGGCAACGAAATCCTAGCTGAGCCTATCACTTTTGACCAAAACTCGAGATCAAAAGAAGAATAAGTTTTTCAATTATTCTAACTCTTAGGCATGTACTAAAAACTAAGCTTATCAGGTTTTTTCATTTCAATTACAAATGGGTGTGGGGCTATCACTCACCTGCTTTTTATTTATTCCTCTTTTCCCCAGTGAAAGCCAAACTCACATTGACTCCAGCGGATCCGCTCCCATCCAATATAAATAGCACTATAACTATCACTCCAATAGTTATCTTTCACCTCTCCCTTCACCATCCAACTCTCCTTCCACCTCTATTCACATAATCCAGAAAATAATTCCCATTTCTATTTCCAATTTCATGCTCTCCAATATCCCTTTTCTCATCACCACCTGCCAATTTCGGCTAAGTCCCAAGTTTTAAGTGTTTAAGTATCTCTAGTTTCAGTCTTTTTTATTCTAGGGAATAGATACACTTACCAAAAAGTAGTACTTAGCGTAGGTACTTAGTAAATGTAGACATCAGGACTGAGTACTGAAATCTCAGTACACTATCGTACTCAGATTCCACGGTAAGTACATGAAAATGAGTACTAATAGTACACAGATGCTTCATGGTAGAACTCAGTGGGGAGTTCTGACAATACTAGCACTCAGTAGGTACTATCCTGCGATACCAATACTTCATTTATGTTCACAAGTTGATGAGAAGTACTGGCAGTACTACAAACTGTCTGCGATGTGTACTATAGGTTATAACCTGGTTCTTAAATACTTGATTGTGAACATGGCTAGAAGTTTGAATCCTTTATCTTTTAAAATTTTCAACCATTTATCATACAATAAACCATTTTGCAACCTCATTCCTCAAGTATACATATACTATGAATTTATATTCCTTACAAAATGTATTACCTGACTCAGTTATGTCTTTCCATTACTAAAAATACCTAAACAAGATAGTTGTTCAGAGAGAGTTTAGAATGTGAAGAGAATTTACTTAAAAAATTTGCATAAAAAACTAGCCAACATCCTACCATGAAGTTCACTCCCCAGGTAGGTAGCTCAAGGAGGGAATTCACAATTCCAGGAGAGTTCCTCAAACATGATATACATGAATTAAGCAATAGCAATTTTTTCTTAAATTTTTTTTACCTTATCCAAACCCAAAATTGGGCTTGGATAAGTTAACACTTTCATCTAACATAACATAACATAACTTAGCAGCCCAACTGTTAGAAAATATTATTAATTATAATTGGTTATTTCCCTTTAGTATTTGTAATCATTTGTATGTATCGATTGTCAAGTATCGATTGTCGTCGCGTCAGCTGATGTGCCATGCGGTCACGACCAGTTACGACTTGGAGTTCAGCTGGCAAAGACGCGCAGTATTATTTTTGTCTACCACATTGTCTTGGCTGCTACAAATAAACGTTAAGTTATAGTTACAATTTTTCGTTTGTTCTTCCTTATACCATTGAACACCAACACTACTCATACACATGGGTAGAGCGCTGGGCTGATAACCGTATCAACCAGGTTCAATTATAGGAGAAGCCTCTACACATGCCCGGCTAAAACCAACCTGCATGATTTCTTGGGTATCAGATCTTTCTGGGAAACCACAGGTGGCACAGGCATAGGATCTGGCCCCCCTACACTGATGTGTGAATTTCACATGCTGTTGAGCTTAGTACTTAGTGAGCTCCATCCTCTCCGATCAAACAGACCTTCAGACTGAATACTATGTTTTTTGTCATATAATTCCTCTAGTAAAATCATAAAGGATGTCTCACGAGTTCCCCACATTCTTTACTCTGAGAGTGAAACACGAGGTCCATAAGTTGTGGAAACAGTCATTCGCTGAGGTTTAGTGCTTCTAAAGCAAAGTTTAATAATAATAATCATAATCATGCCTATTCAAGACAGTTATACGCACCCATAACTATGAAAAACATATTCTTAAACTATAAATATCCGAAAGATGTAGAAATTGTGGATGCACTGGTGAGTCAATTGAGCACATAATGGCAGGATGCTCAGCTCTTGCAGGGAATGTCTACCTGAATAGACATAACCAACTGGCAAAAAGAATCCACCAACACCTGGGACTAACTTACGGGCTATTAAATAAAAATATCCCACCATACTACAAGTGTCAGCCACCTGCTGTAATTGAAACAAAAACCCATGTTTTGTTCTGGGACAGACTGATACTAATAACTAACCTCGGGAAAAAAGCTGTGCTACTCCAAACTTACCAAATCGTGAGGAGATTCCTAAGCCAAGAAAATTCGGACACTGCAGGATAGGGTGAATTCTCTTCCTGAACTTCCAAGCCTAATGCTAATCCACCTTTAGGATATGTGAAATTTTTCCAGTTGGTGTAATACTAGCATAGAAAGTATGATAAGTGGAAAATAATATTAATAACTGGCGTATACTTTCGGATGCATGAAGTGGAACGTCAACGAGTTGCAGAACGTCGATAGGGGAACGAAGAGGATGATGACCATCTACAGAAGTCTTCATCCGAAATCTTCCATCGCCAGATTGTATCTCCTTCGCAATGTAGGTGGTAGAGTACTATTGAGTCTGGAGTGTCTCCACAACAGAGTTGTCCTGGGTACAGCATGCAGAGTGTTGAAAGGTAGGGACCCCCTGCTCAATCGCGTGAGAGAGCACGAGAGTGCGGGAGTAGGGGCGTTTCTCTTCCAGGCGGCAAAGAGGGCAGCGGACGAAACCGGTCTCGACTTCGACCCGTCATCCGACAGAAGCGACAATGACACAACAATCTGATCATTGAAGGCAGACGTCCTCAAGCTCGAAATAAAATAAGCCGAGCAGAAGGCCTCGCTCAAGGTGCAAACCGATAAGCCCATGCATGGATGTTTCTATCGAAACATCGAAAAGCATGGGTTATCGAAGGAGCTGACGTTTGCCTTCCTACGCTCCGCCGGTCTGAAGTCCGAGACCGAGGGTTTTAATTTTTTTTTCAGAGTCGGATGGAAAAAAAATAAAAGAAGACTTGGTTTTATTTATAACTACTTTGTTAGCTGAGCACCTTGTTTCCATATTGGTGGCAGCATTTTGAGTAGTGACTGCAATGGTGCCATCATGTTTCAGATGATGGTTTGTGTCATCAGCATGCATAAAAATGTTTCCATTTGAGTGTGAGGGAAGATCATTGATAAATAGCAAAAACAGCAGGGGCCCTAGGATGGAGCCGTGAGAAACACCCCTTAATACCTCCTGGTGAGGTATGTTAAATATGTTATCAGTTATGACGGCTACCGCCTGGGTTCTTTTTGATAAGAAGGGTCTGATCAGATTGTTTGAAGTTCCTCTCAAACCATATACATATTTGAATTTTCTTCATGAGTGTCTCCTGGTCCACTGAATCAAAAGCCTTAGACAAATCATAAAAAATGACAATGGTATTGAAGTTATGGTCGAGGCCGTCAAGAACAGAGTCAATAAATTTGTAATTTGCAAATTCTGCAGAGAGACCACCTATGAATCCAAACTGTGATTTAGACAGGATATTGTTTTTGAGCAAGAATGACATTATCCTCTTTGAAATTATAATTTCTAGCATTAAAAAGATCGATTTTTGATATGGTTCCATTGATTGAAAATTCCTTTTTCGTGTAAAGGAGTAATAACTGCCATTTTTATTTTATCAGGGAAAATGCCAGAGGAAAGAGAAGCATTGACCAAATCGCCAAAGCAATTTGGTCGTATTTAACATATGAAAGTGAAAAGCTGCAGAGCTCTTTACTCGTTAAGGATATTTCTTTTGAACTTTCGACCGGTCCACACATCCAGTAACGCAAAACTAGCAGGGTAACGTCATAACCCAGGTAACATCATGATTTTATCAACCATGGACGTTTAATTTTCTTGACTGAAATAATAATTAATAATACACATCTGTCATGGGCTCCGTAATTTCAAAACGCAAGGCAGAATTTCATGTATATATAAGTTATACAGTGATAGGATGAAACCCATTAACATACACAGCACCTTGCAACTGAATTGACAATTATTTATTTGATGAAATTAATACAGCATTGGAAGAATGCCTAAACAAATTGAGTTTTGACTTCTTTTAACAACTACCTGTAATTAATACTTCCTGCGGCAGACAATGAACTTAGTCAGCAGAATTATATTCTCTTAGCAGAGATACAAGTACTATTTGGCAGCATTAATTTAGAAACACTAAATAGGAAACTATTTCCACCTTGGTGTAGGTACTGAATACACCATGCACACAGCTTAATCCCAGAAAATAGTGACTGATTTTTTTTCTCATCACCTCAATTTTGTGGACGGGAGAAAATTAAGAAAAATGGATGCTACTAGTTCTTTATTACTTAAATCTTCTCTTTACAGGTTATAAATTAATTTCATCTTGGTTCAAAATAAGCATGCAAAACGAATGCAGCCACTCGTTCCAAGGACTGCCTAGCCGACTACCACCTTAGGTCCTCCATCTCTTCCAGCACTGCCCGAGGCAGAGGATCTCGAAACGAGGACCGTACGACTCCGCCTCGCTCTTCTCCACTAGAGTGTCCAACCGAATGATGGCACTGGAGCACCGGAGCAGAAGAAGGTTGTGCCACCGAGACAGACTGCCACGTGTCCGCACGCAACTCACCGCCTTCCAGTCCTCTCCCTCTGGTATGATATCGGTGGTTCGACACAAATACGATAGCTGCAAGACAGGAGAAGAAAAGGAAGTTAATGTAGTGAGTATTTAAATGTTTCCTTTAGTATTTCCCTGTTTCTGGCAGGTTCAATGTAAATGTTCAAGTTTTATGCAGTTTTCCCAGTGTTTTAGAACATTAAAGGCTATTTAAGAGCTTTTTTCTACGGAAAAGTGACTCCTTATTCTTATTCATTTCCATTTATAACATTTGCTTGGAAAACAAGAGGTGAAGAAATTGCTGAACTCTCGTAAAAAGAAATTTAGTGATAAATTAATATTGGAACAGTGGTCAGTGTTGGGGTTAAAAATTGAAAGTAAGTATAATTTGTAAGCATTGTAATAATGATACCCAAAAATTATCTCAACCATTTCACTCTTTTTGAGTAGTAACAAATATTGATATTTTACTAATTACATGAAGAAGCAAGAATAGTGAAGTAGTGTTCGACTATAAATTATGTTTACTCAAAAACCTTTTCATTAAAATGGAATATTAATATGTGATCAATTACATCTTCAACAATTTTCAAATACTTCTCGAAAATATCACTAACATCTATAATGAACCATCATATGTTGATAGTTCTTGATAAGAAACATTCATTTAAGGTTGAATCAACCTTCGGAAATATTCGTCAAGTGATTACGTTTAAGCCAAAAAATATTTCCACGGCAATAATGAAATTAACTGCAAATATGATTTTTTTTAAATAAAAAAAACTTTGTACTCGAGCGGAGGACCTTGTTGAATTTTCCCTTAAAGAATAATTGGTGCTAGTGTTCCAACAATGAACATCCTCCACGTATTGATATGTTAGATCGAAACTAATTATCACGCATCTTAATTAAATAATGAATTGCTTCACAGGGGCATCAATTTCGCATTACTGAAGGTGTATTAACCGGATTATAAAATCGTATGTAAAGATCCACGCCGGTGACTGGAGGCTGACCAAAGCAGAGGACCTCGTCGGCATCGTGGAAGGACTGAAGGACCCTTCCTCGCTACCCCCTCCAGTGGTGCATCCAACCACATGTCTTAGGCACGCCCTATTGGCACTGGTGCAGTAGATGATTTGAGATGCCAGAAATTGATGTCAACAGCTGTTCAAAGTTTTGGTGGGGTGAGGAAATTATGAGTTCAATGAGGAATATGTTCTAAGTGGCTGGATTTTCAAATCAAGGATAAAAGATATTCATAATTCTTCTATGTTTTTGTTTGACGCTTTAGTCAGTTGTGCCTCTGAAACTATACATTATTGAAGAAATAATTACACACAATGAGAAAACTCGATAACTGCTCGATCAACTTCGAAGAAATATAATATATTGGTGGTTTAAGGTTTGAAGCACTTCTTATGAAGTTAGGTCTGGTTTTGGGTAAAAACTTGGTAAGGGGACTAGATTTGAACTTTGAAATTACCTCTGAAAATACCTCTGAAATTACCTCAATTCCATATTATGGTATTAGTTAGATAGGAGATTTTCCAATACTAAATCCATCCACTTTGTGCTTGTGATGTCCTTTCTAATACAAATGTCCTTGAGCAAATATTAAAGAATAATATAATCTCATAAAAACAAATTTTTATTGTACTTCCTTTATTTTCATATGCATTACGTCACGTTTTTGTGTCACATATTCTAAGTGCATTTTATTATATTTTTTCATTGTTTTATGGCATCTTTACCATTGAATATTGTATTACCACATTTCTAAAAAAATTTAGTTTGTGAAAGGAAATCATTCTATCTTCACTGATATGTCAAATTATTCAGACATTCGACAACCATTAGAAACATAATAACTCGATATTACATTCATATTTATTGTTGAATATTCATTAGCGATAATCACAGTTGATGGCTCACCACGGTCCATCTCCCACAACGTCCAAGAGCTAAGTCCTACCTTTGATCGCCGTCATTAATGAATAATTAGTGAACAAATATTGCAAAACAATGTTAAGAGGGTAATGCGATGATGTAAACTAAATTGCTAAACATGGAAGTGAAAACTGCTATGAAAAAAAAGAAAAATAATTTCCCCAGCAGGGAATCAAACACCACACCTTCCGCTCCAATGGGTTTGTACGTACACAAAAGCAGACAGTTTGAGCTAATATAAACTGAGTAAAGAGGCTGGAGATATTTTTCTTAAATATAAGCAAGTCCCCATCTTTCTTGTTCCTTGTTCATTCCATGAATAGTTTCACCAAACTATAAATGTTTAAGTTTTACAAGGACATAGGCATTGTGATGCATGACAGTGGATTGAGGCGAGAATGAAAACAGGAATGGACGTTTGGTTGTATTTAAGGCATCGAATATAGGCATTTCATAAAATTCTAGTCTCGCGCGAGTCTCTCGCCCTGCTATCTCCGCCACTACTCCCGCTGCGGTCGCTTTGAAAACGCTACATTTTATATGCTATTTTAAATAATCAAAAAGCTCTTTTCTTGACAAAAATTCTTTCGAAAATAAGTCTGACTACTTAATACCGTTTGGTTCCTTTCTTAATTGTTGTATAGTAAGCGGCTGTAAATTTTTAAAAATAAATTTCTAACTTTGATTCTATGGGTCATAGGGCACTTTTTTGTTTTTGATATTTGTTTAAAAGCAAGCTTTTGATCTTTTATTCAAGTTACTAACTCGAACAATGTATGTTCTATGAAGAGGCTCCAAAAGTACATTTTTAAAAAAGGACCGTCTTCTTGGAAGCAAGAAATAATTTAATATTAAATTTTTTCATCAAGTTTTATTAACAAGTCAAAACCTAATCTTTAGAAGAGAATCAAATTTGATTTGTCCCGGAAAGTTTATATACAAAAACGTTTTGGCTTTCAGAATTTAACGTCTTGGGATAAACAATTCGACATATTTCAGCAACAAATCCACTCATTTACTCTTGCAAACCCTCTACCGCTTTGGAATTGGAAAAGTTTCTTTTTAAAATGACCAGAAGGTTTTTTTAAATTGCTATTATTATAAATAATTTATTTAAAAAAATATCCGTTTTTAACGGTTTTTCGTCAAATTTGCAATAACAAATTAATAAAATTTTACTTACCACGGGTAATATTAATGGTCTATAAATTTCCTAAAAGCATCCTATGCTATCAATTGTCTACAAATCTAATACTGACTTGTAGATTTAGGAAACTGGTTTTGGCGAACCTTGGACGCACGTAGCTCAAGAAAGAGAAAATTTCGAGTTGCAAATATACTGGGGGGATCTCCTTTTATCCCCCCCTCCTACTGTGTAAAACAGATCCCATCCATTCCTTAATTAAATCCCTGAAATCTATTATTTTCTCTCTTTTTAGGGCTATTAGGACTAAATCGTGAGAAAGGCAATGAGAAATTGTGTATTTGGTAACAAAGGACCAAAAATGAAGAGTAGAAAAGAAAAAAAAACAGCTGTTTTACTCTTGTTAAATAAAATTATTTATTAGGATGGTAGATAAATGTGCAAAACGGTGTCAAGTGTCGCCTGCTTCCATTGATATTATGGTGTCAAGTCTATTGGATTATGGCTTGCAGATATGGGCACATGGAAAGCAGGAAGGAAGAAAATAAGTCGTGCAAGTACCGCTCATCTCTAGAAGCACTTTTAAGCAGACGATTTCGAGAAGAGACTCATTTCGAGAAGAGAAGACTGTTTATATTTACCTTGCATAGCACGACCAATAAACAACCTTCCTCTTTTGCGCCTGTCCCCAATCTTTTGCCTTGTACTGTGCAGTATTGCTCCAGTCACTTGCCCCTCTATATCTCCGATGAACGCACTGAAAAAAAATAAGTCGTCTTGTAAATGCACAGTGAACGTAATTGATACATTCGTAATTTACATTCGGTAACCGTGGAGAATTAGCAATAATCAAGGATTCATCATAATTCATAATAATAAGGATTCATCTTAGCTAGTTTCCCTCTCTTCACGTCTTTACACAGTGCAGTTACAGTTCCGTGTATCAACACTTTACGTTTTTCGAAAAAATATATCTAGTAGCACTCAAGTCACAATAGGCTATAACTTATGAGAGTTGAGTAACTAGAGCCAAGTATTTTAAGTATTTAATGCTTTTCCTTGCAAGTTTGAAGTAAATATCCTGATAATCTATTTTTACATACTGTAAATAACGTGATTTTGAAATTTCTTTCACCCAAGTTACTGCAGCGGGCATCGAAGATCATGTTCTGACAGCGCCTTCCTTTCTGTTCGTTCTTAGCCTTCGGAGTTTCCATCATCCTCATGATCGTTGAAACGGTGGGAGACTGCCTCCGAGTTCATACCATGGAATCACAGCGGGTTTTGCTCTCGCGTCTCCTCTCGTCCATCCTGGAAAGACAAACGGTACCCAACATAATATAAAAAACTTTCATCTATATACGTGACATACCCATATCAATGAGGCGTAATCCTTTTGTCACATTAAAACAACGAAGAAATTTCTTCATTACACACTTAACCATGTCACCCCATTCATTACCTGTGAAACTGACGCTGTTCATTTTATCTCGCATTACCTGTTAAGATTCATCTATATCTACAAAACACCCTGCAAGCCACCTCATGGGTGTGTGGCAGGGGGTGAGTAGTCACCAACATGCATTAAACTATACCCTTAAGTTACTGTAACTATGACTAATCATGGATTAGCATAAATCGCTAGGGCTTGTCACTGGTAAAAGTCTCAACTTGTAATACCATGTCCAGGATTTAACAAATCACCTTTCCTCATGGGAATTTAATTTTATCTCCTATGCATTTCACCTAATATCAGCGTCAGAGGATTTCAACTGTTCCCATCATTTCCCACCACCAAGAGCAACATCCAGCAAGAAAATTGTATGCTTTTTATTGTTGTAATAGCAGAAGAAATTTCACGTACACCCTGGCGCATCCAACACCATTATTGACACAGAATTCCATCACATAGAAGATAAAACTTTCCTTTCTACGGAAGATTGAAAAACTGGGCAATTTATGGGAATTTTGAGCAGAAAAATATTTACAGTCGTCACTTTTATCAGCCTATCAATAATGGGTGCGACAACGATCAAGCATTGGAGAAAAAATGGGTATGCTGATTACAAACGAGTGTGGTAAAATCTAAATTGAGATCCATGTGCCACTAATGTAAAATCTGGGAATGTTTTATTCGCCTGATCTGGGACTTGGTAGGCTAAATATGCAGTCGTTCATTCCAAAAGGTGTATTCACCAATGACAATGGCCTACAGGCAGCACTTAAAGGAAGATAAAACATTCTTAAATTTGTGGCAAGAATTTGGGCTGGATTACAGCCATATCTCCCTCATAAATGTTACCATGAATGTGGTGTGCATAAATCTTTGTATCATCTGGGCCCTGTAGGAAGTTCTCACCCATAAAAAAAAGGAAATAATTTCCATAAAACTTGGTAATATCCGAGATGTGGTTTTTTATGCAGCTAATTGTAAATAGTTAACAGATATCCAACTTTTATTTCAAATGACACCTTAAGAGTACTCTGCGGGCGAAGCAAGTACTTTGCATATCTCCATTTATTCTGTTACCTTGAAATACATACTAAGAGCACTCGCTACATACACTAGGGGGTTAGTGCCCTCGTATAGACTGATGTAGCGCGAGTGTTAAACCGTCCCTTGTGGAGCTGGGACATAATATGGTTTTCTCACTTATTAAGGTGCCGTGTTAAGACGATCCATGTGAGCACATATCAGCACATCTCAGCATACATGAAAACTAACACATTGCTTCCAATCATTGCGTTTACAAATGATGTGGTACGCAGTCACGCGCACGGGAGCGAAGTCCTCCACCGAAGACAGTGGAATTCGTAATGAAAAAATCACTTTACTTGACCAGGATTCGAACTCTTTAGATCTCTCAATCACCGGTCAGGTGAGTCAGCCAGTCGCATCACCAAGGTGAATCTTCATGCAAGGTGAACTTCAGCGTGGGTTTATGCGAACAAGATGTTCTCGTCCCCAGTCTACATTGTAGCACGGGAGACGTGGTCGTGCATGATATGCCACATTGGCGGAGAATAAACCCAACATTGTCACTTTAGAACAGGGGTCCTCAAAGTGGTCGATCTGTGATGAAGATGGAGAGAAGTGATAGAGAAATCTTTATCGACCCCAAGGGTTCTATAAAGGGTTCTCCAGGGTCGATTGATACAAGAGGGTTGAAAGGGGGTCGAATAATGCCGGGTCGTTGTAATGTTATTGGGTGGCTTTTATAAGATATAGGAACTATAGTTTCTTTCGTTGGGCTGTTATGCGTGTTTCCCTATTGTTTAACATCAGAAATGTAAAAAATTATTTAATATTTTTGTTAAATACTTCTCCTGGGGATCGATAAGATGGCAAACATTCTATGAAGGGGTCAACGGGATAAAAAGTTTGAGGGCCCCTGCTTTAAAATGAGTAACTGACAAATTGCCAGTCATTGCGTTTACAAATCGTGTGGTACGCAGTCACGCGCATGGTTACGAAGTGATTCACCGAAGACAGTGAAATTCGCCATGAAAAAATCATTTGACTTGACCGAGAATCGAACCCGGATCTCCCAATTGCCTGTCAAGTGTGTTAGCCAGTCACACCACGAAGCCATCTCATTTCTAGGCGAACTTCAGCGGGGTGTATAACTTCGGTGTATGATTTCGAGTGCACAAATTAACACGTCAAAGAATCTAACAAAAGCTGTTTTAAAATTTTAATAGAGCGATCTGTAAACTCATTTTCAAGTGAATTTCTAATAAGTGATTTTGTAAATCCAGACATTAATATTTTAACAGATGCCATGATTCCAAGATTAATAATGAGTTAAGTGAATATATCACGAAAGAGATGAAGTTCAAAGAATTTCTACTTCATGTAATCCTCTTTCTAATTCATAATATTGCACTATCCGCGGCTTTCGCATAAACTTGAGTGAATTCACATGAAACCTTTGTACGCAGGGTCATTTGCACCGTAAAATTCACACTGCAAAAACACTTGATAGGGTATTCATGCCGAAATACGTAAAATTAATCAAAAACTTATGAAAATTCACGGATTATATCCTAATTCACGGACATTGCATCACTTTCGGATGTATTTTGGGGTAAAATATTGCCAACGTAGAATTTTATGTGAATTCTGTTAAACACTTCATTGACTTGCGAAATAACCGGTATGAGATTATTCATGAACAATAAAGACGTATGAGTTAGGAAACCGCACCAGTAAGTTCCCTTGAATATGACATAAATCGTGTAATTATTGCACCAAGACGATAACCCGTTTATATAGATCACTGTTGTCTCCCGACAAATTTATATGATGATGTGGTTCATGACTATTTTCCTTAAATTTTTGATCACCTCGCAGTTCAAAAATTCTAAACCTTCCCTGAGAAGTGATTACCTACTGTCTAATATAACTTCATTTTGAAAACTCTATTAATAACGTCAAACGACGGAAAAACTCTCTAAGGCAACAACTTCTCCTGAATCAAATATAAAATCCTTCATACCGAAAGGAGAAAGGTAGGGATGATATGCACTTTAAGTTGAACAACATCCGTCAACTGTCAGCCGTCGTAGCTCGAGAAATTGCTCCACCAAAAATACGAACACTTGATCCACGATTCCCGCTACCCGTGGTTCCCGTGCCCTCGCGACTGGACCGATGGTTGAATGCTCCATTCCAATACGCCCGTTTTTCCTGTTGGTGCTTGGCTCCCGAGTTCCGAAGAACTGATCAGCGAAGGTGTGGGGTGATGTATTCATGCTTAGTGGCGTGCTTGCCTCCCCTCCGCCCTCCCTTCTAACTTCCCCCGTCCTTAAAAACATCGCCCACCCGCCAACGCAGCGGTTACCTTAGTGAAAGCACCCACTCCTACATTGCGAGACGAAACCTAGCGAAACCTTAGGTTTTTAATTATGGTGATCATCGGTAATGCAAGTTAAATGGAGTAATAAAGAAAAAAGATTGCACTTGCCCTTCATAAATAAAGCAAGTATTTGGCTGTTGCCTTTGATTCTGGATGACACATGTTGCATTATTTAGGAAATTTGTAAAGGAGATTATTTAACTTAAAATTACTTTGAATACCTTTGCTGCCGAATCAAGTAGAAATATTTATCTTAAAAATGCATGGTTGCATTTGTATGTTGCAACAGACGCAGTAGCACAACCAAGCGACAGATTCAAGTAAAAGAGCAGACAAATTTACCTGTGACAAATTTAAAAGTTTTAACACCAAATTATACCATTACCTTGTAGAATCTAAGCCATCGTATAATTTAGTTATACGAGCATGAAAGGCCTATGCGGCTTTTATTAACAGAGATTCAAAGATAGAGCAAGGTAACAGCAAAAATGCCGATAAAGGATTATTTTGACTTCGGAAAACTAGTTCAGATAAAATCTAGAGGAAAAACACTGGCATGACATTGCATTCTGTCGTCTAGGCATCTGCATACGGCCATACGGTCTTTAATTAGTTTAGATACCAAGGAACACATTCAGGATCCTCGAATAATAACTTTTATGTGTTCTGGAAAATTCAAGGAATGCCCGTAAGATATTCAACATGTTACATCTTACAATGCGTCAAAAATAAACAAATTAATCATTCACGGAGTATCAAGTACTTTTAAAGATTTTTTTAATTTCTCGCAGTGTTCTTCATTCGGCAGAGCACACTAAGCATTCTGATATTTATAAATTATGAAAACTGGTATTGGGCTTGTGTATCAGCACCCGGCTTTGCATACCCTTGGAGGTACTGGAGGAAATTTTAAATTAAACTATCAAATTCGGTCCGAAATGATTGCCACATTGGCCTATTACTCCATCTTTACTGATTTATCTTGGATTAACGATAAAGAAGAAAAGCCAGAAAGGCCTGAGTTTGAATACGATCGTGAAGCTAGTGTATATCAGAGCGCTTTCCTGAAATGGCACAGGGAATACTATAAGATCATTATGATGACACGTTTATCTCTTGATATGAAGGAATATTACTAAGAGCTTTACAGTTTAATTTCTTAACTATGTGACCCTCCGGATCCTGTCCGCTACAATCATATGTGATGACGAGAAATTTATCGAGATATGTAGCCACGTTTTGTGAATTTTTCCGAAAATATTTGAGCATGTTTTGCAGATATACGGTGTTTAATTTAAATTTAAATAGGACGTACACCTAATTAATTTATATCCTGCAACTCTTTTCCGGCTCGAGGGGCCAAACAAGTATTGATTCGAGAGGTTTCATCCAGGAAAACACCACACCGCATTCCTTACGTATGACAGGCTTTGTAGCTACGAGTTCACCTCGATTACATTTTTATTTTTTAAGAAGTCCTACATAGAAATAAACTGCATATTCAGTTGCACTGCTACTGCAGCATTGTACCCGGCAATCAGTTTTAAATTATTTGGGGAAGTATTAATTCTGTCGGTGACACAACACGAGCGAGTATCCATCATTGGTTGGTTAAGGACATTCTGTATAATACTGGTGCCGAGGGACATGCTAAATTGCATTTTAATATTAAAATGACAAGAATTTGAGTACATTAATGGCATAAAAAGGTTAGATACACCGGTTAGATATATAGAGAAAATGTGCTATGATTAGCTTAGTGCAATCAAAATCCGAGAACTGAGAAAGGACGCAATTATTTTACATTTTCACTGCAGTTTAAGCATGTTCACGGACGAGTCCTTGCATGAATGAAAAATCCGTGAAAAAAACGCATTTTGTTAGATAAGGAGAAGGCATGCCAATCATGAAGGAATTTTACCAAGTGGAAATAGGATATGAAAAAATGAAATGACTCATTAGTACGATTATTGAATAAAGAGTATTGTAAAAGTAAGAAAGAAAGATTGCTTGGGTTTCCTGTTGCTACCCTATGAGGTACCGAGCCAGCTCACTGGAACCCACTTCCGGCATTCGTCGAAGAGGAGACGAAGGCCGATGGCCGGTCCATCACGCCGCTCATGCAGGTCTCCAACAGATCTCTGCAGAGAGAGAGACGTCATACTGTGCCATGTTACAGTGCCCTTCAAACAAGGGAAACACTACCTTCGGAAAAAAGAGGTAAATAATAGCGATTTCTGAGTTTACATCTTTATGAAATTTCGTTAAAATTTTGAAATATATGAAAAGAGAATTTGAACATTTTCAGCACGACGGAATATGAAGTACTCCACGTTCTTCATACCCCATCGCGAATGTGACAAAATATCAAGCAATGTAATTCAGTGCTTGATACTTTATTACATTAACGTAACGGAATATTAAGCAGTCCACTTGCGCGTAATACCTCGTTACGTTTACGACGATTCTCAGACCTATACCTACGTACATTGTGTGTTTAAGTAATTTATTGGAACCAGTCACTAATTGCCTACCTATATTTCATCGGCTAAATTCACTTTAATTTCTCCCTCCAATTCTCTAAGTAAAGTTTTTGACCCTTAAGCCACTTCGGTGGCCCTGCCGCGAATGAATCCTTTTCTGAAGCTAACGCAGAACCCTACACACTTCACCTGGGTGCGCACAAATAGATGGATAGATGGGTGATTACGCGAAAGAGCCCTCTATCCAACTTCATGCGCACGGAGAGGAGTCGAATCCCTACCTGGTATATTTTCAGCAAGGTCCACCGGTGGCAGCACTGCGTAGCTCTCCAGCGACGATCCCTCGATGCACACGCATATCAAACACTTTGCACCAATTCACAATCACTAGAATGGCCATGCACTTCAAGCAATCACTGATACACTTTCTTCATTGCTCTTTACACACCAATGTTGGGGCGAAGTATCGCCTGTCTTCTAGGTGTCTCCTTCAGCAGTAACGGTGGCGATAAGTGTTTAGTTCACGTAATGTTTTTAAGGTTGTGTGATTAGGAATGTTGGTGGTTATTCATAAAGCAATAAGGTGGCAACTCAGCAATGAAAAGGGCACAAAGAGAATTAAATTCGCAAAATAAGTATCCGTTAACGGATGAAAACTAACACAACGAAGTATTTTAGGCATGGCAACAAAAGTTTGAAAATAGGCTGATCTGATGAATCGCGTCGAATGGAGAGGTTTAAAGAAGAGGGCAAGATACCGTGTCACGAATAAAAGATTATGAATATTAGGAGCAGAATATTTTAGTAGAGGAAATTTAGGGGAAAATGTCAAATGAAGATATTAGGAAGATGGCTCGTGGGCATAATAATATGTATCAATTAAGAACTTCCTAATAGAATTTCATTAAATAGGTACCTCAAATAGCAAATTATGAACCTGTACACCATGGAAAGAGATTTCGAGAAGCATCCGAGAAGAAACATCCAGAGGACTGGTAAGGAAACGTTGCGAGGGAATTTTGAGTTAAAACTACCTCCAAAGAAGAAAAACTATGTGACTTAATGTGCAGTTAGTGATGAGCCTTCACGTAGAGCCAGTCCTGTAGAAGGATCAAGTACTGGATGACCCACGAGATAAGTAGAGAAGAGAGTTCAGAATTGAAACCACAGGAAAAAATAATAGAGAATCTAAGGAAGCTAATAACAATCTGCATTCGTTATGAGATGGATTTGTTTAGTGAAGTGCAGCCAGTTTACCTCTGAAAGAGAGAATTGAAATCATTCAAGCATATTTAACTATAATAAGCAAGTTACAAGTTAAAATACGGTTGTGCTTAATGAAGAGACTTTGTGCGAATTTCGCACGTTGAAGTTACCATACATAGAAGCATTATGTTCCACGCGTAAATGCTGCGACTATCTATTAACTATGCAAAAGGCACACATTTATTTTAACATCACCACACTATATTTTACATGTGATACACTCACCTCTTCAACGGCGGATGGCAGCTGCTGTTCCTCGCTCTTGACTTCCGATCACAGACTATATTGCGAATTTCACACACCTCAATTTTAAACCTCTATCACGTCCTCTTCATAGTGAGCCCCGAAACAGAAATAAATGCTAACGACGACCAATCACCTTATATACGATGAAATGGCGAGAACGAGGAAGGGGGAAGGGGTCGTAGTAGGGGTTTGGCATTTTCAGGTAAGGTCAGCTTTGCACGTATACAGAGGGCGTAAGGTGAGGAGGTCAAAATGGTTGTCTATCCGAAAATAAGAGAGATAGGAGGGGAACAGTGCACTTTTTAGACTGTGAATGAGTGAGGGTGATAGAGGGAGAGATAAGAGGAGATACGGGGAGTGAATAGCCCCCAGAGGTTGAGACACGCATCGAGGATCGAATGGGGTACTTTAAGGCCCACCGCTCAGTCGTCTCGACGAAACTCACCGCCCGTCTTAACTCATCCACTTTTCATGAGGCCGTGGTTGACTGCGGAAATACAACCTTTCAGGAACTGTTTCGGCGTGGCGAAGCCCAACTCTCGCGCGGTTAAAATCGTCAAGGTGACGCAACTACGTCAATGAGAAAGAAAGAGTGAATGCGAAGAAAGTTGTTGGGTCGTATTCGTGTAAGTGAACGTATATGATAAGTCTACTGTCCTGCAGATTTCTATTAAATAATTAGTAAGCTAAAGTAGCCAACGTGAGTCCAACAATAATATCTATTAGGATCTGAATAAAAATATTTCACTTGTGAATGAATGTCTCTTTCGAAACTTTTTTAACATCGGACAATATTTCATCATTGCATTATTTTTCAATGTACAATGCACATATTTTCATTGTTATGCATCCGATCCCACCTTTTTTGCGATCTCTTAGAAAATCACGTTTCCTACTCATCTTTTCGATTATTCCGTTTTTGTATCTAAATCACTATGTTTTATATTTATAATGGAAATTTAAAAAGAGTTCTTGAAATTGTCTTCATCGCAAGACGGACACTCAAAGAGTAATCATAAAAACGTGCGCCAACGTGGGCTTGAAAAAGGTCAACGTCAAACTATAAGTTTTACGTTGACTTTTAAACACTTTTACAACGTAAAAGTTTATGTTTTACGTTGACTTAACTGTTTGTAAGTAAATATTTTCCGCTTGGTTGTTAACATTTCACGTAAGAAATTTCAATTATTGCACCATATTTTTTATTTTAAATTGCATGATTTTTTTATTTTTGCGAATTTAACCAACATTACTTTACCGCCTGTTAGAAAATCATGGATATAATTCTCTGTTTTTTCGTTCACGCCGCATGGTTGCAATAAAAAAATTTGTTTTTTTTTCTGCGAGGAAATTTTCTAAACGCTGGCTTGAAACCTGGCTAAATTTATCAACAATTTGTTTCTAAAAACATGATAATCATCACCAAACGCGGAGAATAATTATACATTTATCCATATATTTTAAATTATAGAAAAAAATTGGAAGATAAATATAAAATATTAATAAAATTCTGTTTGTATCTTGGTTTCAAACTAACAAAAATTAAAAATAATAATAAAGTGATTCAATTTAATGAAATTGATTTCTCGATCGCAGCTCCAGCAGCAATGTTGCGGCGGCAAGCACAACTTAAGTAATGAAAAAACATCGAAGGTATTAATTTACACTTACAATTAGTAAGGAATCCGACCACATAAGCCATTTTTTATGTTAATAGAGTGATCCGGAAATTCAGATACAAGTGATAGTTTAAAATAGTTGTTTATTTTAAGACATAAATAAATCAATACTATAATATTTTACAAATATTGGAAACGCTGTATCGATTAATGAGTGAATTCGTCAAGATGAATAATGGCTCTTCCATTCAATCCACTTTCTACTTCAATAGATTGCACGTGAAGACCTTGAAAGAAATCTGAAAACGGAGGGGCATTAGCATTTGTGAAATTCCTTCTAGGATATACCCTCACCTGGCCATTCTGCTAGAAAACTTAAGAGGTTATTGATGTGCAAACACATGAAACTTAACAAAAACTGATGAAAAGCCAACGGCTCTATCTACTTTCACAGAAAATGCATCACCGCCGCGTGTATTTCAGGGTAAATATTTACTAACGTAGACCTAGGGACCTTCAGTCACTCAGTTACACTTTTCATAGACATGGAAAAAAACCGGGATATGAGATTATTGTGATCAACTGTATTGAATTATGTATAAGGTATTTGCATAGAACTGACTAATTCAATAGTATTAACTTCTGTGAATGGTATTTGCACTCATCCGAACAAATAAAACTTTGATCACTTTGCGCTTGAAAAATGGATCTCTTCAAGGATATCTACATCTACAAAATACCCTGCAAGCTACCTCAGGAGTGTGTGGCACGGGGTGAGTAATCACCAACATGCATTACACTATACCCTAGAGTTAGTGTAACTACGACTAATTATGCATTAGCATAAATCGCTAATGCTTGTCACGAGGCGAAGATTCTCAAGCATGCACCACTAGACTACAGATGTCATCACAATGGAGAGGGACCGTCAATATACATGCATTCTACAACTACACAGTTGGACAGAGACTCAAGACCCATGTAGAAAACATGCTAGGCGTGCTGTTAGTATGCACTAGGTAACAGATAAGGATTCAAGTATTAGGAGTACTACTACTACTAAGAGCTACACTACCTAACGACAAACCTAAATAAAAGTCTAATTGGCAGCTGTTATGGTCCCTTATCGTTCGTGGGAAAAATTACATTTTAAATCTGTCCGTTCTGCAGTATAGTTCCCTAATTTTACCCTCATGATCTGATCTACCGTAGTATTTAGGGTTTCTTAAAATGTAATCAACGTCGTAACTGTATACGCTAGATATGATTGCTGTCTAATTGTCCCTAATTTGGAACCATGGACATTAACCATTTCCAACGACGGAAAAACTCTCAAAGGCAATAGCTTCCTCCTGTAACAAAAATAAAAATATTCATACCGCCGGCATACGAGTTACTCGGAGGCAAGGTATGCACTTCAAGGTGAGCAACAACATCCGTCCTTTTCACTCGCTGTCAGTCATCATAGGTCGAAAAATGGCTCCACTAAAAATATGATCATTTGAGCCATGACTCCCGCCACCGTCGTAGGTTCATGTGCCCTCGAAAAATAGCCGATGGTTGAATGTTCCATTCCAATCACTTCGCATTCCCTTTTCCAGGCTGGGCTCCGAAGAACTGCTCAGCGAAGGTGTTAATCACCTCATAAGCCCTTCGTCTCCTGCATGCGAACCGTCTCCCCTCCCCTCTTATCGCCCCCTCCTACAGTGGCGGTTGGTGCTTGTGTGCTGAAGAGCTGCAGCACATTAAATATTTGAAAATAAGACACCTACTAGGATCCTATCTGAAACAATCTGAGCGCGCTTGCTTTACTCATCGATTGAATACGGAGAAGTCTTCAGAACTCCCCGACTCCCCTTCGTACGAGGGGTAAGCACGCGGCGTGTGCTGCCGAGTTCGCAGCCAGCAAGAATTTGGAGGGATTCTCCTCATCAAATAGAAAACGCGGTTTTGCGCATGCGCGAGCTACGTAAATTGCGTGCTGTACATCGGGCAGCGCTACCCCTCCAGTAGCCCAGGCGGGGATAATTTCTTCTTTTGGCCACAGGGTGACAACGCTTGCCACACTTGACTTTGTAAAGACAATGTAAGATTAAAAAGCGCGGCTTGGGAAAGACGGAGCTACACGTTTACCCGTTAGAAGGGTTCCCAACTTATTTACTCTGTTGCTACTTTTTATCCAAGTTATAATATTTATGCTTATAATGGAGCTTAGATTTTGATACTTTTCTATTTTTTAATAAAAAAAATCATGATTAGGGGATAATACTAATCTCATCTTTCGGTACATCTTTAGTTTATGTATTTACCTTTTTTGGTAACACTGAAAATTTTTGCGCGGTCAGCTACTTGTTCTGTGGATCAGTCTGGTGTCTACTGTCTAGTATACACGACCGTGGTCTGGAGCAAGTGCCTCGTGTATTTTTGAATGATCGATTAAGTTTAAGGTGTGAGCGTTGCGTGTTCTGTTGTTCTAGTTACAGTTCAACATGGATAATTCCATGGAAAAACTGTTGTGTTTTCCATTTTCTACCAGAACTTTAGAAGAAAAAATTAAAGTTAAAGAGTTAGGAAGACCCACCCCGGACTTAGTTATCAATCGGAGTACTTCTTCAAAAAAAACAAGAACACTAGAAAATAAAACAAGAAAGAATGTCCGAGCATGACTGGGTGTGTGGATGCGAAATTAGGAACGCCCTTTTTTGTTTTCCGTGTTTGCTCTTTGGCAAAAGTGACTCTTGGGGAACAGTTGGTGTTCAAGACCTTGGACACCGTAATGCTTTAATAAAAAAACACAAAGACAGTGAAAGACATATTATTAACCCTTTAACGCCGAGGAAATTTTTTTTGCCCGATCTTCTTGATTTTTACATATGAGTATTAGGAGCACCTAAATACAATTATCACAAAGTTTTAGCAACATAAGATTCAAAATGATAGAGTTATGGGGCGTGACCATATGGTCACGCTAGGCGCTTGTGGGGTCAATTTTTTTCAAAAAGAAAAAGTTTTGTTTTATCGTCTTGAGGTTTATTCATCTTACATAAAAACATCTAGAGAAATATCATTACAAATTATAAGTGATAAATTAATTTTTATTTATTTATTTTTAAACAAATTCATAAATATTTAAATTTTTAATTCATTTAGAACACATCGAAATGCAAGACAATACTCTATAAAATTTGGTGCGCGTTACAAAGCAACAGAATTTCGAAAACACTTCGGGACATGGTGAAATCATAAAATCAATTAAGCACAATACAAGATTTAAAATAGCATAAAAAACAAATTTTCTTTTCAAAATTCAAAAAAAGCTTCTAAATTACTAAATGACATCTCTTATCGTGGTGTTATTTCGTGTGAAATTGAATAAAGCACTCAATGCTCAATCCAACGTTGCACTTAACACATTCTATGCGCATAGAGGAACCACATAACGCAGATCGTCTTATTTCACTCCCTCATCGATGGACTAAATGGTTTAGACCACCCAATCGCAGGCTGACTACAACATGGCTTTGGATTTAACTGTTAGTAACTGGCTGTTTTCCACTTCTCTGAGGAGCGTTTTGGTACCTTGTGAGGTATTTCTCAACAATATCTCTTCTGAATTCTAGCTAAGATATTTTACTTCAAGCTTTTTTGGCGAGGATCCATGCATTGGTCGTGACAGCGTTGATCATCCACGTAAAGAGAGGCCACCAGCACTCTTTACTTTTAATGCCAATCCTGTTGTAACTTATGTTCTGATCCATTCAATTAGTACCTCCCATAAATTTATTGTACTCACCAAATGCGCTGGGACGGGGAATGAGAATTCATTTTTTCTCTTCCCTTGAATATTGTTTCACAATAACCGCAGGATTTGCACTATACAATGTCGATGCGATTGTCATAACTGAGTCGTCAACCCAGCGTACTATTGAGATTTCGTCGCTGCTTGTAATATCATGAAGTGACTCTCTTTTCGTCTTCTTCATGGTTTTTACCGGAGTAATTGGGACATCACTAGGAATTCGGTTTTCGCGAATCGTTCGCGTACCTCCATATCCTCGCTCTTTGAGGTGAGTGAGGAGAGGAATTCCAGTAAAGAAATTGTCAAAGTACAGCTGAAATGGCAGTAATTCCATTTACTCAGGAAACTTATCAAGAATCTTGAGCATGGGTTTGGCAGCCTTACCAAAATCACTCTCATACTCAGTGTTAGGGTTAGAAGACTTTCCCTGGTAAAAATCATTTGACACTAGATAACCTGATGGAGTGTTCATGCACCAAATCATATAGCCAAATCGGATAGGCTTTCCTCGGATGAATTGTTTACATACATGACGGCCAAAGTAAGGCACCATACATTAATCATAACTTAAATGCTGTTCACTTCTAAACTTAGTCATAAATTTGTCCTGCAAAATATCAGTCTGTCTGCGCAGTCAACAAAGCAGGAAATTTGGAGAAATCCGTCTCTACGCATAGCATAACAAACTAGATCATTGTGAATATATCTCTTTGATTCCCAGTATGATCTTTTAGAAGGAACGTTGTTGTATCCAGACAGGAGCAATATAGCGATAAAAGTTTTCATCTCTTCTATGGTTATATATGGGTGTGGAAATGTTTTTTGAAGGGGGTACCTATTGGCACATTCGGCACATAGAAAACGAACCATGTTATCGTCAATGATTGATTAAAATAGTTCTACTGGACTCAAATTACGTTCATTGGTGTAATCTAAATCAAGAAAAATAGGGATGGTTTTCTGCAGTCAGGCTGCATTCCACTCCCGATGCACCAATGATTTCTTTCTCTTCTTCGCCATGGAATTACTTTTTGTGGCCACCTTGTGATCTGGGATAGCGGCCGTTGTTTGCTTTGGGCAGTACAACTTCCACAGCGCACCGGAGCTGTCGGCCGCTTAGATTATCAACCAGACCACCATCATCCTCATCGGTAGAATCTTAGTCCGTGAGGTCGTTTACATCTGGACGCTCGATGTTTATTTTATCAACATCCTCATACTCCAAAATGTCAAGAGAATCTGGCAATGTCAAGTCTCTACAAAATATATAAACGTATATTATTAAATGTATGGTTGAAACTTACAAAAGTATGTAAATACATTCAGATTAGGACAGGTTATATTTATACATGCAGAACAAAATAAGAAACTAGTAACCCCCGAATTTGAAAACAATTGACCCCATATGCGCCTAGCGTGACCATATGGTCACACCTGTGAAAAACTACTTATAAAATATCTACTATGGAAAATACATATGGAATAATATGTAAGTACATTAAAATGAACCTTAACATGATAATACTATTAATTAAAATACATGCATTTACCAAGGTATTTTAGTAATACCATACTTACACAAGGTGGAAATCCATGAGGAGGAGATTCAATGGTCCGAGAAAGATCTCATGAGCTTAACTGCAGCAAACGTTATGATAGTGGTCTAAAAACTGCCTGTGGTGCTTCCAAAGACCCTTGGCGTTAATGTAAAACCATGTAGATAAGACGGCGGCCCTACAACCATTTATTGTTTCGAGATTACAAAGTAACTTCTTTCCGTGACCATATGGTCACGCTAGGCGTTAATGGGTTAATGCTTAAAACCTCAGCCCTCTAGGTACTGTTAACAAAGCAAAGTTACTAAGTCGAGCTTACCACGAAGAAAGGCACAACCAACAAGTGGAAAATACAGGTATGTGCTCTCAAGAATAATTGATTGCATAAAGTTTTGCGTAGCATTTGAGTTAGCTTTGAGGGGCCACGACGAAAGTGATAGTTCCGGAAATCCTGGTGTGTTCTTAGGCCTAGTGGATTTAGTTTCCAGTATAGATAGTGCAGTCAAAGAGCAAATAGAGTCCAATAATGTTTTCAAGGGGACGTCCAAAACCATCCAAAATGAACTTTTGGATTGCATGCTAGAAATCTGCCGAGAAGTTATAGCAGAGGAAATAAGACAAGGAGATTACGTGAGTGTCATGGCTGATGAGACTATCCGATATTTATGAGCAGACGCAATTGGTGTTGGTGTTTCGTTATGAGATGAAAGGTGCTCCTTATGAGCGATTTTGGGGTTTCTTTAAACCAGAGGGTCAGAGTGAGCTGAATCTTGTATAATGTATATTACATGAAATGGACGGCATGCTTAAGGACACTCCGCATATTGTCATTGCACAGACGTATGATGGTGCTTCAGTAATGAGTGGTGGTACAGGAGGAGTGCAAGCAAAGATAAAAGCCTGCTACCCAACGCTCATTACATCCATTGTTACGCTCACCAACTTAATTTAATAATGGAACTCACAAAATCACTCGGCAAGGGTTTTTTTCGAAAATCTGTCAGAGTTCCCTGCCTTTTTTCAAGATTACCGCAGAGAATGTCTGCATTAGATTCTGTAGCATCTCGGAAAATTCCAAGAGGATCAGCAACCAGGTGGAATTTCAAGTCACGCACTGATAACACCGTATTTAAATATAGGGACTCATTATTTGACTGCTTGCTAAACTTAGAGAAAAACACGTCAAATAAAACTTGCCTGAAAGCAAACGAACTTCGGCGCATTTTAAAAGACGAGGGATTCATCTTCTGGCTCGAATTTTTCCATAAATTAATGCCACATGTGGATATCCTCTACAGTCAGTTACATTCAAGAACAGCTGACGTTGTGAATGTTAAATCTGCTGTTTAGAATTTCATTCATGAAGTTAACAGAATAAGGGACTTGACAGAAAATATTGGCGTTAATCCTCAAAAATTACGCGGAGCAGAAAGCAAACGTAAAAAGGCATCATGTCGACGTACTGATGCCAAAGAAGTGTGACAGAATTGCGCGAGAAACACGAGATCGCTTCTAACAAATTTCGAACTATATTCGAAACAGTTTCCAGATAAAGAATAAGATATAACAGTCAGGGCCTACAACATTCTGGAAAAAAGAGACTAAAACAGAACTATCGGTTTTGTACTGTAGGCCAGATTTTAAGAATATAGCAGGAGCAGTACCACTACTGTAGTTCATTATTTACGACAATCTGCAAGGCACATTCTACCAAAAAACGAAGCTTCTGAGAATATTAATAACAACACCAATGACAACATTGGAGCCTGAGAGGTGTTTCTCATCGCTAAAACCGATTAAGACCTTCCTACGGAACACAATGTCACAGGAACGGCTAAGTGCACTGGCAATGCTCTCCATTGAGAATAAGATGGTCTCCACCAGACAAAGGTTCAATGCCAGGGTGATTGACAAATTATGTAGTGGGAAGGAGCGGCGCATTGAGTTGTTTTTTCGTCACTGACTGAGTAAATTTTATATTTCCACACATTTCATTTTGGGGGTGAGGAGGGGAGGGGGGGACAGTAGAGGGGCGAGGGGAGGGGGGGGGCAGCACATTGCTGATCTTCTGCACCAGCCGCCACTGCCCTCCTATCCCCTATGAGAACATCGCTCACCCTCCAGGGCAACGGTCGCCTTCCTTAAACCCCCAACACCTACATTGCGAGTCGTCATCGGCGAAAATATTAAAGTATATAATTGAGGTAATTTTCGGTAAAGGTAAGTTTTGAATGAGATGAATTGAGAAATAGATGGCGCTAATCTCTAAATAAATGAAGCAAATTTATAGCTGTTGGCAACAACTCTCTTCCTGTTAGTCCTCTCTGGTGCCATCATCCTCATCATTGACTTGGAAGGAGACTGCCTCCGCTGGGAGGAAGGCTGACAGCCCAAAGACCTATCACTTCATTTCTTCTGGGTGGATTACTAGCTGCATGGGTTTTTGAAAGGCTTGCAAGTGCATTGAATTTTACTTGACTAGGGTATCGATTTCTTGATTTTTTTAAAAATATAAGTGCCCCAGTTAAAAGAACGAAGATTTAAATCGTATCCGATAACACTATATTGTGCCCTTTGTGTCTTCTGACATGAATGTCGAGATTTGAGTTTCAAGTTGGAGTGTACTTTCCTTGTTACATTCGGCCGGTTTTTAAAGTGATAAAATTTGGTTCTTCAAACACATTCAGTTGTTTATTTCATGGGGCTTCCGTCAATTTCTAATTAATTATCATTGAATGTATTGGCGGTACTTTTTTAAAGTCATTTCATTATTGCAAACACTCCATCCGACCTGCTCAATCTCTTGTTTTCATGCCCCGGAGAAAAAATTCACTATTATCTGAATCCTCAGTAAAGTAGCTCCCATTTTCTATTACCATACCTGTGTTTTAAAATGTTAAACATCAAGAATCTTAATAGTCAAAGAAAACATAGAACGCAGGATATAACTGACTACAACTGAATACCATTCTCGGTGGTCGGCTTGGCAAGCCAATAGTCGCGGGATATAATCCCGTCTCGCGCACGCATTTTGTGTTGTGGAACGTAAATCGAAAGGTGCCAAGTAGAGTGAGCATTGAAAAATGATCCTAATCACTAGTGTGACATACTTGGGGGGAAATATTTTGCCAACAAACAGAGAACCGCTTAATCTCTCCGTAGAAAATTGGGCCTGATGGCATATTATTCCCAGGTGTCGCCAACGACGAGGGAAATTCGAACACAGTAAGGTGATGACTCAACGTCGAAATCATTGACGGATTACTGGCCGCTTGCATGCTTTTGAGTGTTATTCTCACTGCCCTCCAAACGGAGGCATATTAGATAACCTTGCATGCATTTGAAACGTTTCATTGAACTCTCTCGTTCTCGCAAATGTTTCCTCTGCATTCTTTCCATTCCCTTCCTTACTCCTCTAAGTCTCGCTCTTCCTCTCGCCCTCTGTCAAGGTCCTGGTATTCACACGTTGACCATTGCTCTCACTGTAACCTACGATGCTTGACAAGACACCACAAATAAAGAGGGTTACCTTTTTTGATCGTGAAAAAAACGTAGGTTCAATGCATTTTTCAAGGATGGAGGTAGGTCACCTTAAAGTTTCCAAGTCATCTTTGTAAACGAACAACCGTGCAAGCACTGCGTACTGACTCTCTGCGTAGTATGTAGATGTATATACTTTAATTAGGTATATTATTTTGCAATTTGGGGTATTGGAAGAAAAAGGTAATACAAAGCAGAAAACCGTAATTGTGAATTTATCGGAGCACTTGCCATGGCCCACCACAATAAGTCTCAGGTAGCCGAAGAAGGTGAAGCAAAGACAATGGAAGTGTTATGTGTTAATATTCCCTGGGTAATTTATTTTTAATGCTCAGACATGAAAGGAGGAATCAGTTAACCATCATCAACAGTTGTTCAGCCAACTAGTAGATTCCATCCACCGTCGCTGTCTCCATTCGCTTCTGCCCCCCGCCTAGGCGCGCCTGTTCTTTGGTCTCCTTGTATCCTCCTCACTCCAACTCATCCATCAGTCTCAGCCTTCTCATTCATTTCCACTCCACCCATCCTTTAAGAGCTGCAATTAGTATCCACTTCCCTCTCAATACATGCCCGATCCATTGTGTCTCTTCCAAATAGTTTTTAGGAGTTTTCTATCCTCTCCAACCCATTTCAGCTACCCTTCATTCCTTATTCTGTCTGTCCATCGTATCTTCTCTTCCACGTCCACATTTCAAGGTCCACAACCTTATGTTTCTCTCTTTTCACAAGGCATATGTTTCACAGCCGTACATTATGACACTCCATACATAGCACTTGGCTAGTCTATTCCTCAACTCCAGTCCCAAGTTGCTGCATAATATACTTTTCTTCTACTGAAGGGCTTTTTTGCCATGGGTATTCTTGTTCTAATCTCTTATTCAATTTCCTAGTTCTCAGTTAGCATGCTCCCTATAGAAGTGCACTTTAAACTTGTTCAATTCGTTCTCCGTTATCCTTACGTTCATATCTTCTATGTCATTTATTTTCCCGAATTTTGTTTTCCCAACATTTATTTTCATCCCATACTCCTTCATTTCATCTAGTTTTGTCATTATTATCTGAAGTGCTAAAGCATCATCGGCTAGAACCACAATATCATCAGCAAATCTGATGCAGTTTACCTTTCTTCCCCCAATATTCATCCCTTCTTTTTTCTAAGACATTGCTCAGTATATCTTCGATATTGATATTGAATAACGTTGGAAAGAGGCAGGAGGCTTGCTTTACCCCCCTGTCAATCAGAATCCAACCTGTCAGTTAATTTTTCACTCTTACCGTTTTTTTTGTGTCATGTACAATTCTCTTAATAGAATTCTGTCCTTCCAGTCTACTTACTTATTCTTGGATATATTTCCTTGGGAATCAATTATAGAACATTTAAACGGGATGAAAGCCTAAAAATCAATTAATTTATTACTTTCACGACTTAGCTTTAAATTGAAGAAGTATCATACCAGTAATAAGCAAATATGTTTAATTACGAGCTTTTCATTAACCTGGCAAATCCAAAGAGTAATACCAGCATAAAATACCTCAACAAAGCGGGGCAGCGACAATTTTCATTGTGAACAAATAGCGTACTATCTGCAAGCGAGTAAAAACAACAGAATATCGCCAATCGAGTAGAAAATATCAGAATAACGCCAGGTGAATACGACTCATGATGGGTGACTCTACCTGTTTAATGTGTTACATAAAGTAATTCATATTTACGAAAAGAATGTTAATTTACGTAACAGCGATGTTAATTAGGTTTTTATTGATTTTGAGTGTTATTCTTAATGGAAATGGGGAGAAATAAAATGTTTTGTTGGGGTGAATGAAAAGAAAAAGGCTCGGAAAACTTATTATCAAGACTCTCCTGCGGAATATTGGTGGAGACCGTGACAGGACGCAAATAATAGTGAGTGCCCCACATTATAAAGTGTCATTATCGGGTAAGTTGAGCATTATTTTGCGATTTGCTATTTTATATTAGTGAGAGACAGGGTTGGGATAAATCATGGAACGACGAGCCGTTCGAGCTCTCTTCACTAAGGAAGCAAATCAATTTGAGGAAATGTTCAGCTCGGGGGCATGTAGAACGGACATAAGAGCAATGTTTGCGTCGTTAAAGATTAAATACGACAAATTGATATCACTAGATGAATCGTACCTGAAAGAACTTCTTACTCGAGAAAATATTAGTGAGGATGATCTAGAGGCAGAAATGCAAAAGGCGGGAGAATACCAGTTACGGTAGTTAATATTTATAGAAATAATTACTGAGGTTAATGAGCGATAACTGCCAGAAGAACCAGGACGCAAAAATAGCTTAAACTGTGCGCCAAAGACGAATTTTAAATTGCCAAAATTAGAAATAAAAAGACTCGATGGCAGAGTCAAAAATTGGATTGGATTTGGGGTAAGATCTCGAAAATTCATGAGGAGGAAGACATTCAAGAAGAAGATTAATTCCAATATTTATTACAAGCCCAGTTCACCTCCTGGGATCCTTATAGAAGAGTTTCCCCCTCCAAATAAAACTATGATAAAGCCATCGGCTTAATGAAAGCACGTTATCCTAGACCAGGCCTAGTAATCGAAGTTTACGTAATAGCACTCTTATCTTTAGCATTGAGTAAAAGAGAGGATCGACCTCTAGCTCAGCTGTACGACAACTTTGAGGCTAACTTAAGAGCCTTAGAAACGCTTGGCGTTACGAGAAACAATTATATTGCTCTGTTAATTCTTCTGATTTAATCTGCAATTCCAGAAGATTTGTTTTTGATTTGGGAGCGACAAAGAACGATGAGACACAGCACTGAAGGAAATGACGAATTGACCGAATTAATTAAATTTCTGCACGTCAAAGTAGAGAGCCAGGAGCGGTTGGTGTTGAGAAAAAAAAGTTTCGAGCCAATGGGAGAGGCTACAAGGGCCGGCAAAAAAGAAAAATCCGTAAGATTCGAACAAAATATGCCTTCAGCCGCCGCTTTAGTTTCGCTGGAAAGCGCACAAAAGAATACGAACTTTGCCTGATTTTTCTGTGGAAAGGACACTCATCCATTTCAAGATTGTGCCACAGCCATCGACTTTACTGCTAAACAAAAGAGAGAAATGATGAAGAAAGAAGGTGCTTGTTTTAAATGCCTTCGAAAAGAGCATATGAATAAGAATTGCAGAACATTTGTGAGATGCCCGGCTTGCAAGGAGCGTCATTACGCGATAATGTGCCCCAAAATCGCGAGGGGTGGTTCTAAAACACCAGAAAAAATAACAGTGAGCTTGTCAACGAATAACCCAGTGACTTATTTGCGAATTATCCCGACCAATTTGGTCGGCGAAGGAAATAAATTCAAGAAAGTCATAATATTAATCGATTCCGGCTCGCAGAGGTCTTATATTCTCAAGAGTTGCGTCAAGGAACTTTCGTTGCCGCGGTGCGCCCAGGTATCCGTCCGACAGGAGTTGTTTAACGGAGGCATGACAGTACCTTCCAATTACGGTGTTTACCGGATCGTACCCCGCGGCTTGGATTCGGGTTTTCAATGTGAGATAGAGTAATGTATTTGTGATTTCGTGCCAAAGGTAACGGACGAAAAGCTATATCGACAACTAGAAGAAAAGGGAATTACACTGTCAGATTTTTCCTCATCGGCAACCGATGTTTCAGAAAGCGTACAGGTTCTCCTTGGTTCTACCGTTTTGTCTCAAGTGATTACACCAATGTCGATATGGATGGAACGTTGTTTAGTCACCATGAAACCGAAACTTGGATGGACGCTTATGGGTTCACCTATGAGGAATCATTCAGCTTCTGCAGCGCTGCTGATAACCATGCTGAATTCCATGGAAATTTAAAAGTTCTGGGACTTGGAAACGCTAGGAAATATAGACCCAGGGACATATAAAATTTAGGAAGACAAAAATCGGGAAGTATTAGATTTTTTTTCAGAAAACAGAAGAGATTCTTCTGATCGCTATGTTGTTAATGTACCTTGGATAGAGGGAAGTCACCAACTGCTGCAAAAAAATCTTGAATCCGAGGAAGGTCGACTACGTTCAACTACACGAAGGTTGCGCCATATATCAAAATTCAAAAATACGACTTGATTTTAAAGGGGATGGAAAAACGCAGGTATTATTGTGAAGGAGAGGAGAAGGAGACAAAGAAGGTACATTACTTGCCACACATAGCTGTATTGAAGGAACAAGGAACCACAAAGGGCCAACCTGCGTTTGACGCTTCAGATAAGGATCAAAATAATCTGTCACTTAACGACTGTCTGAAGAAGGGACCAAATCTGCCTTCACGTGGGTGTACACCACAGCAATTTTTCCTACCGCGATGGTGGGAGGGACCATCATGGCTGCGACAACCACCAAGTGCATGGCCCACGACCACCACGTCACTTTCTGCCGAGGAGGTTGAAGAAGAAACAAGAAGAACCATTGTAATTGCAGCAGACACCCATTCATGAGACATTTCTTGGATATTTGAATAGAAGATTGTCTAAATACCCCAGTAGAGTTATTACTGTAGCTTGGCTCTTACGTTTTTCCTCAAAAGCAAAAGAGAGACGCTATATTACTGGAGAAGAGTTCGTACGGGCGGAAAATGTAGTCTTCCGTTTGCTGCAATTGGAGAGCTTTAGTTATGTAAATACATAGAAGATGATGGACCAAGAAGGAATCATAAGTTTGAAGTCTCATTTACTCGAAGGGGAAGAAAGTGATGAGTGTGTATGTCCTATAATTCTTCCATCGATTCATCCAGTTGTTAAGAAGCTAATAGAATACCGGCACATTCTGCATAAATATGTGGGGGCACAAACACTACTTATTATTCTTCATGAAAGTGTTTGGATTTTAAGGGGCAGGAAAAGTGTAAGGTCGGCCATAGGAAACTGTTTCATTTGCAAAAAGAATCAAGCAAAGGCCTTTCAAGTGTCAGTACCCCATCTTACTGCTAACGGAATAAATGTGTCTGCCACTTTTCAGGTCACCGGAATAGTTTTAACTGATCCTCTCTTCACAAAATTTCATGAAAAATTTCGGGTCGTGCTTTTTACACGCGCAGTTTATAGAGCAGTGCATTTACAATTAATTCAGTCCCTTAGCACAGGTGCCTTTATTCAGGCTCTCTGTCGTTTCATTGTACGCCAGGTCAGTGTATCCATTATTTACTCCGATAATGGCACACATCTTGTGGGAGCATATAAGGTCCTTAGACAGTCAGACTCTGTAATTGGAAAAAGTGTGAAGCTGCCAGACAAAGTGAACAGACTGGTTTGGGTTAAGACGGCAAACAGGGTTCAACTGAGACCAGTACAAAGACTTTAACCACTGGAGTTGCAGCTGGATACATCACATCCCCAGGCCTCGCAGCCCCCACATGTATATACAATTCACCGATCCCGCTGGTACATACATGATTATGCTGAAGGGGAAGCGGACCCAGTGCTACGGAGAGGGTGTCGGATGCGGCGGTTTGTGATGAACTTTTAGGAAGATACTTTCAACCTTTAACATTGGACTTTAAAATTTTATTTCATTTTAAAGGCTTGAATTTTATGTTTTAATTTGTTTGTTTGCAAAAGATCAACTTTTGCAAAGGTGGGAGGATGTTGAATGTGTTACATAAAGATAAATTCATATTTATGAAAAGAATCTGAATTTTCGTTACAACGATGTTTATTTGCTTGTTATGGATTTTGAGTGTTATTGCTAATGGAGATGGGGAGAAATAAGATGTTGTGTGGTGACGAGTGATAAGAAAAAGGCTCGGAAAACGTATTATCAAGATTCTCCCGCGGAATACTACCCTTTACCTCCTCCACTGAGGGTGAGAACGGGAGGCAAGAACTTTCCGCCCGGTTACGATAGAAAGGTGATGCGTAATCGGAAGAAGCGAGAGGTGATGCCCGTAGTCTTGAGTCACCCTAAACCGAATTATCGTCCGGAGACTCGTTATGGGTTAAGAGTCCCACTGGGTCACAGATTGTGCACAAACTTGCTAAGTATGCAGTTTATGATCGACAATTCAATATGCCAAAGATCTACCTCTCGTAAATTTTAGACGAATAGTGCATTTTAGAATCCTAAGATTTCCTGAAAGAATATGACACCAAGAGGCCACACATTTCATCGCCTCATCCGTCGGACGGCGCACTCCACTTGAATTGCGTCTAGTGGGTGTACTTTCAACAGAGTCGTAGCTAGGGTCACCAGCGCCCCTGGCAAGATTTGAATTTTGCGCCCCCCCCCCCCGCTATACTGACTATAACACTAGGTATCTAAAAATCAGAACGAATAAACTGTATGGACTCCCCACACAGTGTTTTGCTACGCTCGCTTGTCGTTCTGACAAAGTATGGCCAGCCGACACGGCCGGTTTGGCGCCGGCACGCCGCGCCGCCCGGCCGCTTTGGTTGGCGTGTGCCGAAGAGAGGAAAAACGGGCAATGTTAATGTACATTTGAGTGTGACAAAATATTAGTTTGTGTGTAGTTTTTTTTATTTAGGGTTCGGTACTGGTGATAACTATAACCACCTTCTTCTGAAGTAACAAAATCAATTTAGCGAAGTGGACAGTGTGACAGTTTACAAACAGACGCTCTTCACCAAAACGGTACATTTTATTACATTATGGTAATTAAAATGTTGTTTAGTGCTGTCGTAAATGATAAGTCCTGTTTTATGTGATATATGAAGAAATTATGTAATTTTCTACTATGGTATAAGTAAAAAATTATATCTTTCGTCTGACTGAGAGTTCTGAGAGATTTGACTCCGTAAATGCGTAAGGTATAAAGTGCGAATAAGATAAGACGTATGATCAGAGTCATACACCAACTATGACTGCATGATAATGAAAGCCTTTAAATCTCACAAAACCTTTAATAAGGGCGTGGGATACTTCCTCTGGAATATTCTGAAATTCTGAGGCAGGTACAAAAACAAATTAAACTCTATCATTATAACTTTTTCAGGAATTAATAAACACTCTCCCATTTTAATCATTAACAATTCCAGCATTCCCTGTGTACCTTTACCTCTCGAAGAAAAAATTGCTTCACTACTTACAGTAAGGCTTTCGAAGACAAAGTAAAGTTTCCTCAGAAATTCGAGACCTAAAACTCACACTAAAAAGGAAATAAGAGCCCTCAATGGACCAGAGATTCTGGTGCTCATTTCTTTTGATTTTACTGACTCATGCTTGAGGTTATTATGACTTGGGAGTGGCTATCCAGGAATTACCTGTGCATACACAATCTGAGGAGAAACAAATATTCCACCATCCTCAGTATGAAGGTACAAAATATGACCTGAAATTTAATTTTAGATGCATATAATTAATTGATAAAGATCAAATAAGAGCTCCAATGCCTCATTTAGGCAAGGCAAGAACCCAACACAGAATAAGTGCCTAAAATGTTACTGCTCATTTATTGAAAGGGATTTTGTCTTTGGAAAGCAAGTTTCCAGCTAAGTTCTTATTTCCCTTGGCTTTTCCATGTCTGTAGCAACCCTGGAAAGGAATACTTCCGAGGTTTCTGGATGGTACATTTTGCATTAGCATAATTGTAACATGGGCGAACACGACTAACCTCCTTTACACCAGTATTTATATGAATTCTCCATACTTCGGCCCACGAGCAAGGGCGTAGCCAGGGAATTTGGCTGGGGGGGGGGGGGCATGTGACCTCCAACCCACCCCCACTTCAAGAGGGGGTGTTTTTTCCCCGGAAATGTGTAAACGGGGCCAATAGGACCGCGCCACCGTGTTGTGGCTCGGACGCAGGCGCGCGGTTGCCAGCGCTGTGTGAAGCGTGGCCGCCACAATTTCGATTTATCAAATTATAATTTTCTTCACCAGAAATTATATGAAAACATAAAAACTTCCAATCACCCTCGTGAGGTGGCTATAAGTCAGTCAATCGCTTTCACCGAGAATGATTACTTCGGCGCGCGACATATTACATGGGATATTGACTTTTTCAATTAAAACTGAGCAAAAGATGTATTCAAAGAAATTGAGCTTCAGTTCTCCAAACCCCATCTCTCTCTTTCTTTGCTATCTACTAAATATTTTTGGAACTTAATCCATTCCCTTCAACTCGGGCAGCTGTTCTGTTAGCAGTAGGAACCACAGTTCCCAGATAGAGGGTACTCTTCCGGTTATTCCGCTCAGGCTATTTTTCGGTTGTACCAAAAAATAACCAAGTACTCGGTTCTCTCAGGTTATCCTGCGCCGAAAAAACCTTGATAGCTACCTGCAGTTGTTAACAGCAGCAGCACATAGTACCAGTGTTCCCCGAGAAAGGGCAGGCTTCCGGTAATTTAAATAACCGGTTTTAACCGGTTAACCTAACCATAACCGGTTTTTTCGGTTAGCAGGAAAAAACCTGTTATGAATAAAGCCAGTTATTTTTGCCCATTCTTATACCACACACCAGGAATGCAAAAGTTGTCGCAGTTAAAATCAGGACCTTGCGCAAGTTGCCCCAGCCTCAAGGCGCGGACCAAGAAGCAGTCCAGGAGAAGAAAACACAAGAGACAAACTGGGAGAGTACTACGTAGACGAACATGCAAACATGCAGTACACTGATTAAGAGACAACTACAGGTTAACGTTACTAATATCAATAATTTATGAATGCCACGAGATACTACTCCATGCATAAAATAATTATAATGCCGGATATTTCAAGTCGGATGAAGTGTTAGTAATGATGTTATGTTATTAAACACAAGTGAAAAGTCTACTTCACCTAGTGAGGTGGGTTGCAGCTTCATCTAATTGATCTATCGCAACTATTATAACTTACTTTGTCATAATAGTTGCGATTTTTCAAGAAATTTAAACTAAGGGTGTAGTCTCATGGTCTGTAGGGGCTTCAACATGGTCTGTAGGGTCAATAGACATTCCCAAATTAAAAATATACTCGGCCTCCGGGACATCGTATACTTCTTTTTCCTTATTCCCCAACAGCGGGCGCGACTTACTTGTCCCATTAAAAGAGCAGAAATTCCCTTCTCTGTCGGCCTGTCAATGCTCAATCTGTAATACTGAACCGTCCGGGTGGAATTCAACCTTTGAACGGGCGCGCATCTGTAAGGGGTGCACCAGGAAACAGTGCGTGAAAAGTTATTCAAATCATTAATTATAATTTGATTGACCAGGTTTTCAGGTTTCTACCGAAATATTCTACTCATTGAACCTCAATACACCTCAATTGGAACTCCTCCGACCTTGAACCAAAGCTCTTTTGGTGGTTGGGGGAAGAGATAAAAGGCTAATTCGCCAATTTGTGAATCGTCTGCGTCGTGTATTTCGACTGTTCAAAGCAAGGTTTCTTTTTCCATCGGATTCCACTTCCTTTGTAGCAGACGTTGATTCCATCTATTCTACAATTACCATTGTTCCTCTGATCAAAATTCGCCTTGACACTTATAAATTTTCCATGATAAACTTTAAGTAAAACTTACATGGTCGATTAAAGAGACCGCTCAACCGTATATGCTGAAAATTTGCATGTATTCACTAATTATTTTTGGAGATCCCCTTGGAGCTACGGACAAAGGATGCCATCATCACAGAAAGGTGCGTAAACTTGGGTGAAAGCTGCTCTCAAAATCATGAGTTCATTAATGCATGCATTCAGCATTAATTCTGACTTTGAACGCGCGCGTTGCGGATATAAATATACGTTTGCTTTCCATTTATCATGGCCGGATAAAATCTACGTGGATGGGTTACTTAAATATTTTAATAACAAAAAATCGAAACCACTATGAATATAAAAAAACATAATTATTCGAAATCCGAAGAAATATCTTGTCAAGAGAAAAATCATTTGGGAGGCGCCAGAAATAGTTTTTAAAGCATGAGTATTTCATCAGAAAACAGAGATATAATATCAGTGAGTCGTGGCCGGCAGTATATTATATATAAATATATATTTTCAAGAAGAACCAACAACTTCAACATGTTGGTACCGCGTACGCATCCCTAACCCATTCACTCTACAACGACTTAAGAATATAAAGTCCGATTTTCCAAAAGGGCAGCATTTATTAACCATGACGAGGTCTCTGGCAAACGAAAAGAAATTTTGTCTTTTTTTTAATGAAGACGAGGGGAATACCAAGAACATAGTCTGGACTTTACAAACTTGAATTATTATAAATCCATTATTTATAATAGTAGTAGTGTCCTTTTAAAAAATTCACTATTTCAAACCGCTACCATTAAGCTATTTTTCACTCTGCAGTACTAATTTCTAAGGGCAACAATGCTCATAGCGCCATAGGTCCTCCTCGCCATCGTTGCTAGGGAAACCTGTACATTTTCATTCGACACTAGGAAAAAGAGGAAGTGATTGAAGAGTTGTGAGTTGTGTGAAGAGTGAATTGTGAATACTGCAGTGAATACGATACTTTGATCGCAACATTTGATCGCAAGAAAGCCATGGGGCAGACCCTGTGTGAGTACCAACGCGTTTTTCAAAAACTTTATTATCTAAAAAGACAATTCGTCGAGTGTTTAACTGACTATTAATTCTAAAGCCGTGTTTACACGATGCATTTACCCGCGCAAGTACGTGGCTGGACAGATGAGAGAACACATTCACCAACTTAGATCAAGGGCTATTTTCTGTCCACACATTCACGCATTTTTGAGTGTTTACACGGTGAAATTTTGATGGTGATTGTGTTCACGCATCTACCCGCGCGGGTAAATGCATCGTGTAAACACGGCTTAGTAATACAAAGATTTTGATCTATCGTGGGAATCTTTACCCTTGCTAAGGCTCACTTTTAAATCAATGTCATGGAAGGAGACATGTATTACATTTTAAATCCGAATTCACTAGTTGCCCAAATCTCGAGTGAACAAAAAGATTTTGGCTTTTATATGACTTTCACTACTTATATTTAGAAAAGCGTGTGTCCCAATTTTATCCATGAGAAAAACTAAAGGCGGATCAAAGATATACGTTTTTAGCCGTGACAAAAAATATAACATGTAATCTTGATCAATGGGAGCAACATTGTGCTATAGAAGGTATATAGAGAGAGTTAGTGGTAATGTTCAAGATGGTCTCGTGAGGGCCTCTGTAAATTGGCACGTGCGAAGCGGCCTTAAGAAATAAAGGAGTGATTGGCAGACATCCAGTAATCTCCATTCCAAATCCACCTCGAATTGTTGACCACCTCTGACGGAGGTAAATTATAATTAAATGTGATTCGAGTTGCTCTCACTCCATAATTACGACGACACTTTGCTCACACGTGGGTCACACAATTGACACGCGCAGCAAAGTCGGGCAATGCGCATGTCATGGCTTACAATTAGTAGATTTTAGCACCACTCAAAAAGGAAATGTGGCGGTCAATGAGCTCAGACGGATTATACTTATCATTGTCCTCCCGTTTCAGCTTGCTGCGAAAGAAAGAAGAGATCCTCGATGGAAGGATCAGGCTCCCGTCCCCCGAGTCACCTGTTTCCACCCCCACCTCCTCCCCCTAATTCCCCTCGCTTCCCCACCCGCTACTGCAACCGTCGCCGACCCAAAAACCCCTGCCCTTACTGCCCCTACCGGTCGACCCGTCCCGTCGACCGCCCCTGCCCTCACTGCCCCCACGTATTCCAGAACAGCCCCCTCCTCTACAGCCGCCGCCAAAACCAACCGTTGGAGACCCCCAGTTCCGACAGTTTCTGCATCCCCATTCCACTCGCCTGCTTCCCCTTCCTCTATTGCCTCTGCCACCCAAGTTATGCCTTTTATTAAGCCTCCCCCCCTCCTGTCCACGCCCCCCCCCTGAATTCACCAGCCGCAAAATTGATCAAGGTAAGACCAACTTGCCATATTATCACACTACTGGAATATTTTCAATGTATTTTATTCTTCAAGTTTCTTTCTTCTTCTGTCAGGACAAATATCCTTTTGTGCACTTCAGCCAAGATCATTAAACAAAAACCCATTTTAGATTAAATGGCAGGTGCATACTTCGTAACTGGCCCTAGATTAAGCACCCTTTATGAGATAATAAAAATGTTCCCACGCAAGCTCTAAATTTCAGAGCTTTGGGCTATTGTTTTCTCTTATAAGGTATCATCGGTGCATTTGCAATTAAATTCTTCTGTTGAGAAAAAAGTCATGTCTACCATGGCCAAAGGTCTCAATCGATGGTAATGGCAGCTTAATAAATTCCATTAAATGACCCTTTAAAATTCATCCGTGTATGATGTGTACACTCTTAAAACAAATTGCTTATGTTTTGAGGAGTAAGTTTACCAAGTTACTGCCTTGGTCGTGGTCCTATTACTCCATTGCGTTTGAAGCATAGGGGACTAATTTTCAAGTGAAATTTCCGATTTAAGGTGACCCAGGCAAATATATCTCAATAGGTTACTTTCGTCTGACAAGTCTTGTGTTTTGAACTGGACTGGTCTTGGGAATGAGCTCTGCACGCAAAAGTCTTAAGGAGGAGATATAGAGGCCCCTATCAATCGGACACTGATCCCCTTTAGGGTTTAGGGCACCCAATTACGTGCCCCATGTAAAACTTGCTTTAGATTTCTCAAAAATAGATAGGTATCTTAAAATATATACTACGTTGCCACTGATTAATTGTTCCTCTTAGTTTCCAACGGTTAATCGTAGTTTGGCTTAAAGCGTTGCATTCGACACGCAAAGTTCTATTTAATTATTGGGCGCATGGCGCATTTGATTGAGATTCATTTCTTTGCGATCATGGTACCACTAATGCATGTGTACATGGTACTACTAATACAAGGCATTAGCAGTACCATGGTTGCGATACCTAAGAGTTTACTCAGTAGCGATACTATTAGGGTCCGCCATCTTAAACTCGAACGACTTAGACTCAAAGCCTGCGCGCGCAGCAGACTATTATGATTTCCATTTTATTTGTGTGTTTCATAAAACATCATCACTTGAGTAATCTACCGGTTAAAGGTAGGTTATAATGAAAGTCAGAGAATAACCAACAGACTCTTAAACGTGAAGTGCCCTAGGTATCTATCTACCTCTAGTATTTCTTCCTTCATCTCAGCTCAAGTCCTACCTTTCTTCATCCCATCCATAAAACCTATTCTCTTTCTTCCCCTACCCTGCTTACCCAACATCCTTCCCTCTATGATGGTTTGAATGGGTAATGAAGGGTGATGGTTTGCTGAAGGCAAACCACCACCCTTCATTACCCCTTCCAGCCAAGTACCCTGCATTCCCCTAATCTCATCCACAAGTTTCCTCTCCTCACCAACTAGGTCAAGCACTTCCTCATTTGTCTTCCTTTCCGTCCACCGCACCTTCTCCATCCTCCTCCAAACCCATATCTCGAACGCCTTTAGCCTATGTCCGTCTTCCTTTCTCAGAGACCACATTTCCGCCCCATACAACGCCATACTCCATATCAAATCAATCTAAAATAACTTGTCAAACAGTGAGTGCTTTTTTCACACCGCAAAACTTGCAAAATGGGAGGATGAGGCAGAAGTTGATATAGGTTCATATATCCTCCGGCCGTAGGTCAGGTCATTTATCATTGGGCGTCGTCAATCCTCTCCTTGTTTCTTCCCGTCGTCTTAATTTTCCTGGGCACTGGTTTCCACACTTTGCTGATCGTGTATCCTGTATTTCGGTTGAAGTTCTTACCTACCAACCTTATCTCAATAGCCTCTTTAGTTAACTGTCCCAGTATCCGCTTGATCTGCAAAGAAGCTTTGCGTTGTCGAATACGATTTGCTGGTCCCGGCTGAGACTGTTCCATGATGGCTGACTTTTGGGGATGAGCCACTCTGATACATTTATTGAATTTTAATTCAATTTGCAGACCAAGGTTTCAACATACAGTCAATATCAAGGTCAATAGGTAGAAACGTTGGATGGAAAATTCAATCAAAATGTTGAGAAAGATGCATCAGGAGTAGCCAGAACTTTCAAGCATCTTGTTTCGTTAAAGCCCAAAAATATGTACAGGGGATGACACCTTGGTAGCTTAGGTAATTGGCTTAAGCACTCGGCAGGATATTGAGAGATTCAGGTGCTATTCCTGGTCAATGTGAATGATTTTTCAATAAAAATTGTTCATGGACTACACAAAGCATTCTTCTACTTAATTATGGAGTACCACAAAGTAACATCTGAGAACATTAAGTCTATTAAATAATTGTGATGGCATTCTGTGGCCAACCTCAAGTGTTTTTTAAGTGACACCATCACTTAAAGAGGCCACCCCATTGGGGTCACATGCCTTTTGCAGATGCCTCACTGAGGTACAGATGCTGCTTGGACTACCATTTGTCTGTGTCTTAACCTTTGACCTATCTGGCATAGGTGGCCCTAACAGGAGCATTGCTCCCACCAGTTCAGGTATAGGGGTCATCGGAAAATAAAAGCCCTCCCACCACGACAAGGCTGTAGTTCTTGGTAAGAGGCTAAAGCATTTAAGAACAAATAATTAATTATCAGGTGCCATTAATGAGTACTGGGCAATGGCCTGCCATGATGGAACCACCGGTTCCCTATCAGTCACCGAAGTTAAACATCATTGAATTGTATTTGGATGATTGATCTTCCGAGTGCTGCTGCCCCTGTCTGCAAGTGACAGACAGTATGTGCAAAATGACATTAGCCATTGAAGCATGTTGAACCAAAATACCACTACTACCAATATGAGTACTTGCCTACCAATAAATTTTGTTGGTAGAGTAAAATCACTTGTAGAATGTAAATTCACATTGTGCAATGTACGATACATAGAAAGTAAAATAGAATGCAGAAGAATGTGATCCTTTTAGGACAGCTGCATAGTTCACAATGGTGACTTGCACTTAGATATGCATATTCCATCCTAAATTCCTACGGCGTTCAGATAAATGCTTCTCCATTTCCTGAGAAAAGCATGTCTGCTAAGAGGCATGACATAGTCCCCGTGGCTCACTGGGAACTACCATAACATAGAGGCTACAAGATGAGGGTAGAAAATGTTAGTCAGATGTACATATTTTCCATGATTTTGAGTGAAATTCTACCATCCTTTAAATACAGCATGTGGTATGATCAAGCATTCCACATTGGAAAAAGTCGAACAATAAGTAAGAGCCATCTCATTTTCATCCACAGTTAATGCAAACATGGCAGGCTAAAAATTTTCCAGGTTCATCTGAAAGGATGACAAGAATTGGTACAAAAACTTTTTTCTGTTTTTAGACAAGAGAGTAGTCAACATAAATTAAACAAATAAATGATTTTCAATGTATATAATTGTAAAGTATATGAGAATACAGATCATAGGTAACAATAAACAACATAATGCTTCCAAACCCTCATTTCAAACCGTTTTTTTTCATCAGCAGATCTAATAACCTGCATATTATGTGGCATACTTCAGACTACAATCGAAGTATAGCTTTAATTAAGGAGGCACAGCCAATGGACACAAATAACCTTCAATTACCCTTCTTGTCCAAAATTTTGACCTTAAACTTCCCCATAAATATAGCACTTTTTTGACAGCAAAAATATTTTGCTCAAAATGTGGCAGTTTTGAGTTAAGCACCAAGGTGCTTGGAGATCACAAAAAATTGCACTTTTGATATCTATAAACTACAGTGGAAAATGTGACAAATTTCATTTCATTTTTAAGATTAAAGACTTTTTTAAAATGTGACTTTGATCAAATTAATTACAAAATGACATTTACAATTTGATCACATGCTCCTTTAAGGCCATACACAAATATCTACCAATATTGAGCAATGGTGATATGCATTTAATATACACTGGAAACTGTAAATGGCAAGACAGATGCTCTACCTTTACACTGCACTTTTTATTCGGCATACACCATGGTGCAGGGATAGTGTTCTAACTCACAACAGCAAAAGAATACAGTTTAATTAATATTTCTATTATTTTGTACTGGCATACAGCAGAAAACAATGGGTTCACACAAAACCAAGACCGTTATGGTCAACTTTTAGATGCAGAATTTTGGATAAAATGTGTACCGTTTCTCAAGAAAACATGTATCACATAAAAACACAAATGTTATGAAATGGCTTGAGCTCTGAATACACAAGTGGAGGCAGCAGTTTAAGCAATGTAAATGCCTAGATGTCAACTCACAAAAAATGAGTCAACAACACCATAATGAATTTAACCGGCAAGCTCCACATAAAACACATCAATGCAATGATACATATTGCACCACTAAATTTTAACAATGAGGCAACAGAATTTAGTGAATGATGAGCATGAAACGAGAGGGTGTTAGCTTGGTTGACAGTGACTTTTAGAGAACCTTCGCAGTACACACATAGCTACTGCACAATTAGCTAATGTACATCTACACATATTTATATCACTATGTAATCAATCATGTGGTTCTTTGTGTGATGATTTAATTGGCAGCTTTTGAAGATGGGCATTGAGAATTAAATGTCAATATGTTAACTCTGAATGATGCAGTTTCCTGTTTGCTTTTGTAAGAGGAAGCATTGTGATATGGGAGTCATTTGGAGGATACCTACCAGGCGAAATATCGTTCAATTTTTTATTTCAGGTATAACAATTAAGTTTTTTTCATTTGTTTTCTTTTTCGGGTAAAACTATGAAAGGCACTTCCTCTAATCTAATTTCAACAATACATATCCCGAATCACCCTCTATAGTGGCAGGTGATAGCCCTTAACCATGAATGCCACTTATTCCCTTTCTCATCTCTTGTGCCATTCAACAACAATAAAACAAGGCCATTTCCCAAGGCTTCATGAAATGTTATTAAAAACTTTGCACCCCAGGAGGATTATCACATAAAAATCAAAATTCAAAGAAGATTCTCTCATTAGGACTTTAACACTTTCAGGACCGCCCTAAAAATGGATACCTATGCCCAGGGGCCAATAAAAAGAAAAAATTTAATACGGCATTTAAACACACTTCTTTAACACACTTCAGGACGCACACGCTGCGTCCACGGGTCCTGGCGGGCGCATGTCAGGACGCAGTGTGTGCGTCCTCGGTCCTGAACGTGTTAAGTGGAGAACTCCAAAAAATCTACTGGTGACATCAATTTTAACATTTACAACCAATACATATTTTAGCTTTGATCTAGGCATTATTTTCTTCATAAAAACAAAATTGATAGCAAACAAAATTTTAACTCCATAGATATTCTTAACCTGAGTGCAAATTATCTAATGCCCAACTAAAATGCACATTAATTATACTTAATTACAACATAAATGCAACAAAAAATAAAATGTCTTCCTGGAATGGTGATATGTTCCCACATGATGGCACTTGTAATAAGTGCTATTAAAATAAAAATTTATCTTCCAGAATTCTGATATTCTTACAAATGATTCTTTTAGAATAAGCGCTAAATTGATAAAGGAACATGATAACATTAAAAACTACATGAGCTTCTTTTGCAATTCTGACAAAAATATGTACATTAGCAAATTTACAACATAACAACATAAGAATGGCACATAATTCATAAAATCTATCAACATTTACCCTCATTACCAACACGAGATTTTTCAGTCTCTTTGGGTATTAAATACAAACATCTTGTGAGCATGCACACAAAAGAAGGGATCTTTTTCTTCTCATCAACAGATGGGCCCTTCTCATTGAAAGACTGATATTGAAAAGCAACTCGAACATGAACCTTGACCAGGATCTGAAGAAACTCCTTCCCTTTCGTTACTAAACTGCGCAATTCTTCACATGGGCTGCGGATAAACCATGTGCCATATTCCGGATTTCGCCATGAGTAGTAGCCTTTGGAGGGGGGGGAAGTCGTTGAAGATAAAAATCAAATACCCTTGATTGACAAAACATTTTCAATAATAAGGAAGCTAAAATTAACAGAATCATCCAGAGGCAGATCATTTCATGATGATAATTGTTGAAAGGCACAAATATCCGCCATGGTAGAGGCTTAGGGTGGAGTGCTGGTAGAAGGAAAGGGTATTTACGTTTAGGGCTAAATTCAGCAGGACCGCACATTCATTTCCTTCAAGGTGTTCTACCTCCATAGGTCCATGGACAGTTACTACCTAAATCCTAACCTTCAGATTCCAAGGTTCATTCAAATCCAACTGAGTCATGAATCAATCCATAAGTCCTCTATTTTCCCATAACTCTTCATACCACCTCCTCTCCTTCACAGCATCTGAAACCCCCACTCCCCTTCCACCTCACGCTCCATATTCTTCCCTCCCACCTCTCTCTTAACCTACAGCCACTTCTTCCACCTCCAAACCAATTTCCCCACCAACCTCTTTTCTTCCTAGTTCATCTTCCTATCCACACAGCTTATCCTTCCAATTCTTTTCCAAATTCCTAACCTTCAAAAGCCTCCAACCAACCTCCAGCACGGTGGCTATTCAGTATTCTGAACGGCGGATAGCACTGGTGAGGGTCGAATTATTATTGCTCGTCCTTTGATACCGGGATATCCTCAATAGCTCGACCCTATCTCAAATACGGCGGAGAGGGAAAATGACACTTCTCCGGCTTGACTCGTTGCTATTTAAAGAGAAATGAGTTAATTCGCAGAGTGAAAAGTTTTCATAAATGCGCAAACTTGGCATGATGACTGACATGCATTTCATGGCAATACTTTAGTTTTAACTGAGTGAAATAGACGTTCAGGCTGGTGTGACGAATGTGGACATTAAGTATCACGATAGTTTAGAGTGTGACTCTGCTAAAATCAAAGATATTTCCAGCATATACGTACGCACATGTATAGGAGGGCTTAATTTAAAACAGCACGCTATATTTATTCATACGTCATTTGCTTTGACGAATCATAATGGTAAACTTAAGTAAAAATCAACTCAAACAAGTACAATTTCACCCCATGAATATGGTAAAAATTCACTTAAATTGGGTTCTTCAAAATAATGCATTAAGTTTTCATTATCGACTAAAACCTTAATTGTTTACGTAATAGCTAATCTTCAACAATTATAAGGCAGTAAAATTGTTTCTGCATCATTTCAAAGGAGACCGATACATTTACGATGAGAGAAGTAGCGTCTATCTGCCCGTCTGTTGCGGATTATTTCCCATTAGGAATTGAACGTATTATAATTGCTACTGGCCACAGGATAAAATTATAATATACAATACAATAATTTCATACAGTATTTCTATTTCCTGAAGAGAGACAGTAATTCAGAGCAAAAACATCAATGACCTCTATCTCTAAAAGAAATCATGTCTATTTAATATGATGATAAGTAAAAATTTTTTCTGAAGTGACAGATCATTAGGATGTTGGCTTCCTTTCTAAAGCTAATATTCTAAGGCTCACCTTTATCCTTTCCAGATTAATGGTATCAATACTCAAGGATAAAACATCGTTGACAATGGTGGAGTTAAGGAAGCATATCGTGCATACGAAGCATGGGAAGAACGCAATGGGCCTGAGGAACCCCTGCCAGGATTTTGCTTGACATCTCGTCAACTCTTCTGGGTCAGTGCCAAAAATGTGTGGTGCAGCATGTACCGACCCGAAGCCCTTCGTTTGAGGCTGCTCACTGGCTACCACTCACCTGGCAGATATCGTGTAATTGGACCATTTTCCAACTCAGAAGAATTTGCTAAAGATTTCTCCTGCCCAATTGGTTCTCCAATGAACCCGATGAATAAGTGTGCTGTCTGGTAGGAGCAAGAAACTATGGTCCAACCCCAAGAATTATCTTCCACTTTTTAAAGGCAAAGAAATTACCAGTGAATCTCAAAATATGTGACACACTCCTAGTAAATAATGCAGCACGAGCATCACGAGCAATGGACTTGATACGAAATGAAGCATGAAAGACGTATTCGGGACTAGGGTGAATGTGTTCTACTCTCACAAAGGATTAATGGATAGGGTAGGCTAAACCGGGCAATGTGACATATTTTTAAAATATTCTTGAGAGCATTCCCATGAAGGCAACACAGAAGAAAGTCAATTGGAATGATTTTAGAGCAAACTTTATGACAGTACATTTTGTGAGGATGTGGTTTTAAGCATTTATCTTGAACATAAACTTCAACTTGGTATCAAAAGACTAACAATCATGATTTCAACATGAAATTGAATGTGAATTAAAAGTTAAAGGAATTCTTGAAACATTTCATAAATTGGAGAGCAAGAAATTCAAAGTTTTCATGCTATTTGCATTCTTAACTCAGTCTATTTAAGTCTTTGTTGACAGCTCTGCAATTCAACTCACATTATTTGTGTAAATAGACATCTTTTTGAAAGAAAGAATATTAGTAAAATGGTAGGTACAGATGACGAGGCTGAGCAAATGGGTCCATGTTGCTCGACCAAACATGTGGAAGACTGGTAAATATTTTTCTATTATAATAGTTATACAAGTCTTTACAAGATAAAAGGATTTCATGGGTATTTATAAGGCTATTGATGTTCTAATTGTTAGTTCAGCCCAGTATTTCTAAAATATTGTGCCAATTATTTGTTCTCAATTAATCCACTGTGATGATAGTTTTAAATCCCCAATTTATGTAAATGCACTCATATAAAACACACGGTGCATAACAAAAGTGGCAATGGCAAAAAATTTGTCAGATTTGGTGCAGAATGAAACTTTGTACAAATAATTTTTTAAGTAAATATTTTCCAAAGGGTAATGTACACAATTCTGTTCATAAGAAAAGTATTTCACTTCTAACAAGAATCTCATCAGGTTACTTCCTGTACATTCAGTGTAAGATTAGAGCAGATGATGTAGAGAAAATATGTGAAGAACAATAGTCGATAGGCCGAGGTGGAGACAAGAGGTTGACAAGGCCAAAAACCTCTTACAGTTTGAATGGCCCCCTAAGTAAAGAAGTAAGTATGTAATTAGACATTGAAATTTTGATCTTCAGTTTCAATCTCATCTTTTACTGTCTCATAACTCCAAATTTTCATCATAGAAACTAAAAACGCAATCAACTACATACATGTTATAATCGAAATAATGTTACATGCAGTAGCTGCTATATCGGTACATAGCAATAGATAGGTGATTGAATAACATGTTGGTTTTTCCATTTGATTTTATTTAGTAATAATATTTACATTAAACAAATAAAGGTAACACTTATTAATATGCTAGGATTGTGGTGAAGTTGTGAACATTTTTTTAACTATTTTGAATTTTTCACGAATGGAAACGTACTGAAGGCTGAACTGATTTGTTCACAAAAACTTGTCATTTTTGGCAGCTAAGCACGTAATAGTGAAAACCCGTGTCCTGAGTATGTAAGTAAAGATTATTTTTCTTCCATGTTTGACAAAATTTATGAGAATTAAGGATTTCCACAAAAAGGCATAAAAATTCAAAATATAATATGTATTAATTTGACAGGACAAATATGCATATTCATGAGGTATTTTCCATTTTTCTTTCCCATCATTCTTCCCAAACTTAGCTTAGTAGCTTCTTGAAACTCAATGGGATACAATAAAATTTAAGTGTGAACATTTATTTTTTAACATGGATGGAAATTTCAACATAAAATTCTTTAATTATAGTTATGAACTTGCAAGAGTGATTAGTTTGAATAATACATGCAATACATAAGAGGAAAAAATTAGCACATACATATAGTCACAAAATTCACATCACATTTACAAAAGATTTAAAAAACTTTTTGACTGACAGCAAAAACAGCCACCTCTCATCCTTATCATCTACTCTCAAGAGTTGTCAATATTGCACATCCCCTTAAGTGTTTTCGTCATTATCACACATTCGTTAAAAATGATGTGCCAACAAGAACATTCTCTGATTACATTTATCCATCCATCTATTTTAAGTTTAAATTATTACCCAGGTAAAAATATTAGGTCTATAACAAATCTGGAACAGGTCTGGGGTGGAGCTAGAGATCTGCAGGAGGTCTGTAACTGGGAAGAAATTGAAACAATGCTCCAGACCAATATGGTCTGTAACCGGTCTGAACACCATCTGGTCCGTAAGTACAATTCTGGACAATGGGTGGTCGCTGCTCTTGAATTGGGCTGGACTTAGAGAGTTTAGCCGGTTTAGTCTGGCACACCCTTGCTGCCTAATGAGCCGGTACTCCCTTGCGCTCTCCACTGAAACTCCCTTGCCGTCGTTAATAAAACTCCCTTGCCCACCCTCTCCACTGACTCCTCCCTGCTCTCTCAAAATAAAAAAATTATACTTTCCATTTAAATACTATGAATGTACTATTACACGATACCATGCTTTAATATATTTAATCAACCTACCTAGTTTCCACCTAATGATATATTGCACCTATCTCGAATTTTCAGCTACCCTACGGGTCTACGTGCATTGTCTCACACCCAAAATTGAAGTGCCCACATCAAGAAAGCCGTATAATCCAGCCCAGTTACACACTATCAAATATTACAACGCAAATACAGGCCAGAATCCAGACCATCGCAGTCCTGTTACATACCACTAAGAGACAAAAATTTAGCCTTTCAGACCAGTTACAGACCAGTTTCAAATTAGTTCCAGACCAAATATTTTTACCTGGGTAGATGCATGTTTTATAAATGTTAGCACAAGTCTTATGTTTCCCAAAAATGAACAATTAATCCAGAAGGTGCATGGGAAATATTTTTTCCCGAGATTCCATGAGGTCAAGAAAGTCATTTTAGCACAGTATCTTCAGATCCATACAGCCGTTCATATCTAAAGAGTTTCTTCCATTAAAACTGAAAGAAATATCTAAATTTTTAAATCTGAAAGATAAAAATGAATCTCAACTACCAACTTTGAACTCATATTAGAAAGAATAACTTAAAAAGTTGGACATTAGGGTACAGCTTATTTTTAATTCTTCCTCTGATATTAGATTTCAAATTAATCTGATGGGCCAAGAAATAAGCAATAAGTTAATATTTAGAGCTTGCACAGTTAGGCACAATGTATACCTTCCAAATAAAAATGTTATTAAATTATAATTTGTTAAAAAGCCCAATGGTGCATAGAAAAATTGAAGTTGGCAGACAATTGGGATACTTACCTAGAACTCATCCAAGATGTCCTCAGATGTTCTGCCTCTAATGTATCCCAATTATCATTACATTCAGTCAGGATGTATCGGACAGGAGTCGCAATTGTCACATCAGGGCAGGACCTTCTCTCCAAAAGAGATGATGCCCCATTCAAGCAACGTAACTTAAGGACCATCGTAGATACTAAATGCTGCGTGAAATTGCTTCGGTTACCAATGAACTACAGTAGAAACTCGAAATTATGAAGTCGACGGGATCGGAAAAATCGGCACTTCGTAATATCAAATTTCGTATCAACGAGTATCTTTCAAAAACATCGCGATGAAGCTCTTTTTTGCTTCCTTAGATTAAGATATACTCTCGCGACGTACTTGCATGATTTACGAAGTTATAATTCATGAAAAAAATGTTTAAATGTGTATTCATGCCCACAGGGTGAACTCATTGTCAGTTGAGCACAACTAATTTATCGGAGTTTGATTCTTCCGATTCTCAAGATTTCCACCGCATCGTTCCAGCTTTTTGTGGCGGAAATCCCGAAAATCAGAAGAATCAACCTCCATCCAAGCCCCACGGAAGTTCACATCACAACAACTAACTTTTCGTCCTTTTTTCCAATGAATGATTATGCAATGAAGCGTCTTTGCACAATTTTCGTGCTGATTGGGCTAAGCCTATGAAGCTTCTCAGTGCATTTTTCTATATCATATCCTAACTGGAGAACTAGTAACTTTAGCGTGAGCGATGTATAATCATCAATAATATTGATTTATGCGTACACTAAGGAAGAGTGCGACTTGCGCGATCATTTGCTCCGGAACCTGATGACAGTGAAAATAAGATTCTCTCGTGGATGCTATGCGATGGATGCATGTTATGTATTTTGTACAAATACTGATATGCCCGTTAATCTCGCGAAATAACAATCGTTATTCTCCCTCGGATTCATCTTATTTGTGTGCAGTTATTTCCAATACGATGGCGCTGATAGAAGAGCTTATAGAAGAGTCCAGCTAAAGATGTACCTCCTTTCAAAAGTAGATTGTACAAGCCACGCACTTCAATGGTGAAGGTGATATACATAACGGCATTTACACTTCATCGGTTACTAACGATGTTATCGCTACAAATCAATAACTTTCGTTTTCCACTCTACCATGAGAAAGCTTCATTTGTGACTATTCAGATTGGGTCACCTGCCCTTTATTCATCAAACCTCAGGATCCATTTGAAGATTCGATATTGAACTAACATTTGGGATATTTTTGTTTATTGTTTTCCCTCTGCTTTCGATCGAGCAAGGAGATTTTCGTCCGAGCATTGCAGCTCCAGGTTAGGCCACGCTCCAGGCCGGAATCAGCTGTCTGTTCCTCCTTTCCCCGTCATTGCGGGGGTTACTCCATTCACCCTCTCAAAAAAAACAGCTACGCGATCCATGGTCTAGGAGTATTGTGCGTCACTTGAGACGTTGATCTACCTAGGAGTCAATGCCAAGGAATGCACGCGAGGAATAAACATCGAATGAATCATCGGCATTACGCCGAATAGTCACATCTTATCTTCCTCCTCCCTTACCTTAACCGGCTGCATCAGCGGAGAGGGAGGGCATGCCTTTGGAGAGTGGAGGGCTTTTACTTAGAGGGCCCAAGAGTTGGCATGGGGGGCCGGCAGAGTCAGCGTGGGACATCGCATCCTGACCTAGTGTTGAGTTGAGTGGGACGGAGGGGGTACTAAAAGGGGCCTGATCTCCTGAAGGGCCGGAAAGGGGACTTCGGCGTGAAGGTGATGGCTCGTGCCCACCCTTAAGAGCGGGGAGGGAAGGACACGGAAAATTGAGGGGAAATATGACCAAGGTGGGAGAGAAGAGAAGCGTTTGATAGGTTCGCCGGAAGTGAGAAAGAAGGTGATGGAGAAAAGTAAGCCGAGGTTTTGGAGAAACGGAGATGGAAAGCAGGGTGAATTTTCCTGGTGAGGATTGCTGGGTTAGGGAACAACAATATGGGAATGTGCGGGCATTTCTTTTTTGCATTTCCTAAATTTCCGACCCATTCAGGTAATATTACAAAAGGGAATCAGTGAATAGGAATTTAAAAAGAAATACCACAAACTAATGAATGTATATTATAAAAAATACATCAGCTATTCTGTCGAGAGAATCACTCATTTAACAAAAAAAGTTATTTATTTTTGCGCTTTACTTCGCTCCATCGTCGGAGCCTCTTACCATGGCCTCTCATTTGGATAAATGCAAACTGAACTGGGAGTCGATGTCATTAACAATTTGGAATCGATGTAATGTATCCCGAGCGAGCAAAACTTCATTCTTATTAGGAGAAATCAGAACTTGGTCATTTTCGTTACAAGCCTGGAGATCGAGATCTATAGATTTAAATTGCAGGGGGTTACAGCCAACAATCTGCCAACTTGTGACAAGTAATGCCTCAACGCCCCTACCCTAAGATCCTGGCCAATCCCGTGGCCTGCTTCCGCACTGGCTTGGTGACAACTTATTCCCACCCCCGATGTCCTCAGGGGGGTATCGTCTGATAACCCAAAGAAGAGATGCAAGTGCTTCCAATTGGGCTATGATGCTGACGAGGTTTTATACTCCCTCTCCGGCGGCGTGACTTTTGGCATCTCATAGGATGGTTCCACTTATCCTCTTCTTGTTTATATATCTAATAAGTATTAAGCTACGAAACCCTTATTTTATTCTTGATCAATCTGCAGGAACGCAGCTGAGCTCTCGTTTAGGATATTTTTCAATCACTGGGTTGATGCGAAAGGGGAGAAAGGTACCCACACCACATTCCGATACAAATATGTATGGGTGCTTGAGCGTGTTTTCCCTTTGATAGTGTATGCGCCCAGTGCTAGTCATAAATTGGAATTAATGTGCGTAAAAGTAATTGGTCGTATAAACCAAGCGAACTCGTATTTTCTCTGGTTTTCTTGGCTGTTGGTGACGGAAGAAGGGAAGGGCAGTACCTTGCTCGATGTCTACTTAAAACGCTCAATTAGGGCAGTAAATTAAACCTGGTAATAGCTATTGCCAGCCGGAATAATTATGCCGTGGAGCAAGGTTGAGTGTAATCAGTATGAAATAGTGCGAAAAAAAGTTTCCTTTCCTATGATTCGATAGGTTTGTAGCGATTCTCGGTTTATCACCATTGTGACCTTGGCTGTGCCCTTTCAGGGGTCACGGTCGTATTTTCGAGCTGGAAATTTCTTTCATTGCGTTTCTCGTGCCCAAAAACGTAATCTATGAAAGTTTCGCAAAGAAATTCTGCCTTTTTTGTATTTCGAAAAATTTAACATTGAAAGCCTATTATGCCAAATTTGGATTTTTGGTAGGACCCTATTTACGGGGTCAAAAGGTCATATTTATAAAATTTCGCTTACACTCAACAAAACTTATGACCTTTTTCTACCAAGGTACCAAATGTGTCTGAAATTATAGGTTAGAGATGACACACGATCAATGGAATACTGTATATATCCACAAGGGTGTTAATTTACAAGGAAAGGATAGTATACGTAGGGCTTCTAAATGGTTTTAAAACTCATTTCAATGATTCATATAAGGAAGGCAGTGCTTTTGAACATAATTAACCATTAGATGCTCAAGGTGCTGATATACTTATCGGCTCATGCAAAAAGTTGATTTGTTCACACTTCATTTTATAAAACAAATAATATTGCTTTATCTCATAAAACTTTTATAATGTAAACCGTATTTTGCTACGAGAATCTGAAAAATGTTGACATAGGTACTTACTTACACAGAAGATTCACAGAAAATATTTAAATAAATAGTTGAAATATTCGAAAATTGGATGCAAGCTTGCTGAGAGTGATAAAGAAAGGGTTAAGTAATTCTGAACGAAGGAAATATTGGGAAACAACGATACAAAGATTGTTAATAAGAATTTTACTTGGAAAATGATTGGGACGTGATTAAATGATGGATGATAAAATATTTTCGACTTGTGAAAAATTCATGTAATTTGAAGGCCCTTGTTTACAACATGACATGAAAAAAAGGAGTAATTTGTGATTATGTTTGTTGAATAAATGAATTCATCTTTTAAATTTTGGTTATTGATTATGAATTACAGTCTACATGCCCGGAATCAGCATGCAACGTTTATGCAATGTGAATAAAGACTGTGTAAAGGAAGTAACGGAGCCAGTAAATAATCAAGCCTAACTCAGTCAAGAATTTTAATATGGCGTTCTTCAAACTTCCTATGTAAGTGTTTTTTGTTTGTAACTGGGATGGTAATTGGGGTGTAAGTGGTCTATATAAAGAACTCTGTTACTGGGAATGAATTGAAGTGCGAATGACCTTAGTCGTCGAAGAACCCTAATCCTAATATAGTAGAATACTGAATTGAAACAAGTACCAGCTGAGTGCATTCTGTGAAGTCATAACTAATCTGTACTTTGGATCTCTCACCCCCTCCCCCCACTTCCTCCCTTCTCCTCAAATACCGTAATGAGCTCACCCAGCCTCCTATGTAATTCACAGTGCAGTTCTCTGCTTAGGGGCCGTTCAAGTATTACGTAAGACGATGTATACCATTTTTGACCCTTTCCCCTTATGTAAGATTTTCCCACCGCCCCTCCTTCTCAAAATCAGTATTACGTAAGACGTTAGATATTTGTATCTACTCTTCGTTAAATAGTCGTTTTATGCAGCTTTATCTTTCCATAGAATACATCGTGCAGCTTTGAGCACTAGATAACGTCTAATCATGCAGTGTTTGGGTACCACATTAATTGAGCGTAGAGGTAATGTAGCTAGCCAGTCAAGCGACAGAATAGGAGCATTGGTGTAGCAGTGAGATTACGGAAAATACGCCATTAATTATCGAGCGGACGCTCCTTGTTACCTCTAAATTTTATTCGGAAACGATTAATACAATGTTTCAAGACGGGCAAAAATCTTACGTAAATAGGTTCCAGACCCCCTGCCTCACCCCTATAACATAAGACAATGTAAGATAATCCCTCCCTCCCCCCGAAAACGTCTTACTTAATACTTGAATGGCCCAGAAAACAATTTAAATTTTAGGTGAATATAATAAAAGTACATAACTTTGCCCCTAAGGAAAGGTCATAAATCACAGAAATTACTCTTGAAAGAATCTAGAATATTTATTACAGCTGCGGACCACCGAAATAGGAAACAATTCGTGGGCAGGCTGATGGGTGAGACAGAAATAATAATCAATATTGATAAATTTTATATTATTAAAAGCAATGCTTTAAAAATAGAACTTTTTAGCTCATGGGCCCTAATCGTGTAGTGGCTGCCACTTGTCGCTATGTAATTAGAGCAAAATTTTTAATGACTGTAGAGGAAATTTCTTTTGACCGGCACCGGTTGAAGAACGCTGTTTTAACACAATGAAAAATTTCCATCCTATTGAGTTCCAGTACACTGCCTTCGTTGACTTTGGGGCTTGTGTTTATACGAGAATAGCTGGGCGATCCCTGGTTTCTTCGCTTTAGAAAAATAATTTCTCCTGACATGCTCCACAATGCGCTCATACTCCTCCGTATATGTGATTATGGGACCGTTGATCCCCACCTTGCTTGCCACTGAATGCAATCCTTCCCATTTGAATCACTATTGTTACGAGAAGTGGGATAGGAATCTCTTTGACTTCAGGCCTAACGCGGGGGAAACACAAACGAAACATTTGCGGTGTTTCATTAAAGATAGGGTTTATCAAGCGAACAGTAGGAAGGTTCTCTGATGAAACAAAGAAAGAGAGATGCTATTTTGATCTTGATAGGCGACATCTTGAACACGCTGCGGGCATTTGGAACCCGGTAGAGAATGATTTAATTCACGAAGTAAATAAAAAAGTAGAGCCGCACTGTTAAGAAATGCCACGAGTAAACAGAAAGTGTCACACAGTTGATGGAAGTATTAGGTTGGGATCCGTTTAGAGACTCGGAGGCTTCACGCTCAGCTTAGATTACTTGAAAAACTCTGATGAGGCGAGTTTCAGTACGACACGGAGGATATCATTTCAACCCCGCGCTCTATCTAGAACCGATAGGAGTGACAAAATAAGAGAGAGATATACGCTCCCGAACTGACATGTACAAAAATTCCTTCTTTCCTCGCACAATTAGTGATTCGAACAAAAACAGCGTCACACTATCTTAAGCCACATTAATGACACACAATTCCCCCCTCCTATTCCCTATTCTCCCCTCCTTTCCATGGCTGGTGTCCTAACACCCCCTGCCATTCTCCTCTGAGGTGGCTCGCTGGGTAGACGTAGCAATCGTCGATAGCAATCATCGCAATTTATTGCAATCGTCGACCCATGCAAGTTCCCCATTGCCACGCTATCTGGTATAATTTCCATTTGCATTCCTGCCACACATATCTCTTCCCGGGAGTCCATCGCGGCATGATTTTCATGGGCCAAGCATAAAATGTTCGGAGTCCTCGCTTTGCTCCTCTCTACTGATCGCCACGTGGGTGACTGACTCATCAAATCTAACTCCTCCTCCGCCTTCTTGTTTACATCGCCTCGAGTTTTCTCACAAAAATCCCTCCTGCATTCCTGGCTTGAAAGCAACGCGAGTAAAGTTTCATGCCTGGCAATCGTATACCGCAATGACCCGATTCCGCTCCGTCAATCTGCTAGGGTGGTTGGTGAGTCAGGTGGATTGCATGATGGGGAAGTGATACGACTCTTTTTTGCAAAGGTCATTCACTTATGTAATACGTAAGACTTGTTAGAGGGAATGGGAGTTAGGCTCTTCTCACATAGTCTTACTTAGGGCAGTGTGAGAGTCCGATGTTATCTTCCGCGAGATTTTTATTTACTCAAGAGATAGTATCTGTATCTTTTTTTCTTTATAATCGCCCATCGACAAATCGTAATTTGATTTAATACAGCAAACTACGCGTAGATTACCGGGCGTAGAATGTTTGCGAAAACATTTGGTTATTATCAGTTATAGTATTTCTCAGTAAAAAAGCAGCTTATTTTTCTGGGTCACGGATCATCTAGCATAGCATAGTAACTGGTGTGCTGACGGGAGATTTGGGTGATCGATTCTTCTCGTAAACGGTAAAAAAATCAATCTTATATTTTTTATGGTGAGAACTAATAATATCGAATGATATTATTTGGCGTATATTCAGCATACCCTGGTCTTGCATTGTTACAATTCTAGAAACCTATGGCAAAAATAGATTTTGACAGTTACCAGTTTATGAATTTGATATTTTCAAGATGAAATTCAGCGACCCAGAGTATCATGAGTTGATCCGCGCACTCTCTGCAGCCGAAATTTTCATGTCGGCAGACAGAAAACGTAGGTTTCATCGGCACGCCTCGAGTATCTCGTGCTCAGTATTCCTATGAGTAGCCTTCATTGTCCAAAATATCGCTCATTTAAAAGATGATGTATTCCATCTTCTAAAGTCTATGATTGACTGCGATGAGAGAGGAAGAGGAGTTAATGAAATCTTACGCTGCCCTACTTAGGGAGAGAGGGAATCTTAAAGCGTCCAAAATCGTCAATCATACTGCTTGAATGGCCCTTAACTGGGTGCACAAAACTATTAGTTTTATCATTATGTCTTGGTTCCGGATGTGAGATCTGAATCCATTTCTTATAGTTTTACCTGGCGTGAGTTTTCATCTTTCGAGAATTATGAAAACTCCTGTAAAAAGAGCTCCTGATGAGGCTAAGGCTAAAGGTGGACTTGATAGCAAAGCACACTCTTTTGAATAACATTGTAAATTCTCTTGTGATATATTTGTGTTTGAATTTATATTTTTATTGGAAAAAAATAAGGAAGGCCGGCTTAGGGCCGGCTGAAAATTCGGAAGTTAAAAAAAAATCCAGCTGATAAAGGCTTGTTTAAAATCACCTTGCCATCCATTCTCGCCTCTGTATGTACCCCCGTACTTTGCGACTTAGGTATTGAGAAATTATTGAATGCCTTGTGGTCCCATTTTGCCCACCCGCGTCCATCCCTTCCCTGCCTGAATTCTCGACTTACCCTTAAGTTGTATCATTCCTCTGCCATAGTCGTCCTCATTTCCTTCCGCACCACAAGTATTCTGCTCTGCAAAGCGCAAAAGAGCCCTCTTTGACAAAGGTCGTTCAATATATCGCTTGTTTCACGTTCGATAGACGTCTTCTTGCTCAGCATATTCCGGCCGCTTATGCGCCTGGTTATTCAAAATTATCGAAAATATACTCCATTATTTACTTCCCCAAATCAATGGTTCATATACTTTACTGTGGGAGGAACTTTACCGGCGATTATATGCTCTAGTACCCGCTCGGCTAAAATTCTTTCTCAGGACGTATTTCCGGCCGGAACTCCCAGAATTTGCTGGGCTTCTTGCGATTGCCAAAATTCATCTTCAACGGCATTTTCCTTCCTTCCACCATTCCAGCAATTTTGTTTCCTTCAGGAAAAACAACACAATTTTCTCTGCGTCGTGCTACCCTATGTAAAAGGGTTCTTTACCTTAGATTTTTTAAATATTTCTCTCGATTCATCTCTGTGGACATTTTCTTCACTAAATGTTTCCTGCTCTAGAAGTTTTCGTCAATCAAATTTAAAGAATCGCTCCAGATATCCATTGAATTATATTTTTATTTCCAATTGACTACGGCCACTATCTGCTGGGTCAAGGAGATGAACATTCTTAAGATATTTAGAAATTATTTGAAATGAGAGAATTTCTACTTCGCAGCGCCTAACCCTTCATGTCCGTTTTCTTGTGGCTCCTTTGTAGTTGTAGTAGGTAGTTGATTTGTTTGGTGTATAGACGGTAAAGGTCATTTGGCACCCTTTATTGTAACAAGTCATGACTGCACATACTATTTATCTATTTAAGAAGCATATTAAATACTAGACACGTTTTAATTTTAGATATAAAAGACGTTGGCGTCTTTAATAAAGCTGAGCACTTGGTATATTTGCTGGTTTGCAATTGCATGGGTTTCCCCTTATCTACAGATGAAATGAAGAAAGGTTGCCTGATCGCCGTCAGCACGGAGTCTCCGTCAGGTTACCTAGGCGAGGTAAAGCCATCCTCAATGGGCTCTTAATGGCCTACTTTACTGGGGAAGTTTGGAGCATCTTACCGGTAGACTTTCTTCCACTCTTGAGTTGTGCTGGCAGCAGATGAAACGTCCTCTGAAAGAATGCGATAACGGTGAGCTCGATCCCCAACTCGATTCTTTTTTACCCCCACCCCATTCTGATAGGCGATAAGCTAACGGGGATACTCCGGCAGCATATTAAAAGTTTTATTTTGAAATCTAATGCCGTTGAACTCGCCCTGGGTTACGTGAGCGATTGCCTGTCCACCGAGAGGGAGAGAGAGGGATACGAATGTTTTTGAACGAAACATATAAGGGCGAACGTTCTGGAAAGAATTTCTGCGTCTCCAAGCATGTGGGGCGAGTAAATTTGGCATTGGCCCTTCAGCGCTTTCCCTCCAATCAGCTGTTCGACCATCGTACTGCTTGGAGTTAGTTTTACCTGCCCTATTTTTCTAGTGCTTCTCTAGTCACGCTCGTCCTGAGCTGCCGTCAATCACCGAGGTTTTTTAATAACCTTACACATAAAAACACGTAAAAATACCAAAAGACATTTACAAACACGCAGCTTTTGCCTATTTAAACTAAAGGACATAACTTACGGATCCGCTTCGGGTGGAAATATTTTCTCTCCAACGGACTGTACGCATAAAAAAATTAAAGCAAAGATTGTTGAAAAGATAAACACCTTGTTAATGTTATCGGATAACACACATGATCCCGCCGTGTGTAAATTGAAATGACTGTCTTTGGGTTCATTAATTTAGAGAGTAATATTAGTGTCTCCATATAAAAATGCCGCATTTATCAAAGCAAATATAAAGCTTCACTATATGTTAGATTTTTTCAGCACATGCCGAGATGACCTACACGTTTTTTAAATGATTTTTTAAAATTTCAGTTTCGATTTCATAAAAATCAGCGCTTCCTCATTTTCTTACACTACTATTAGATAGCCTTTCAACGTAGCATCTTGTCTGTTTATTGACAGAAATTGAAGATCTATTTCTCCACATCAGTTCATTCTTAGTTTTCAACAGCCGTAATTCATTAATCTACTTCTTTATAAAATGCACCATTAGTTAGATAATACGATAGACCAAATTAATTTCATGTCGACTTATTCCTGGATTCCTGGATCTTGGATTTTGGAAATTCCTTTCCTTCCGGACATTGTTTGAAGGTCATTTATAGTACAATCCTCGGAACAGGATTGGAAAAATTAAGTAATAAAATATTTTTTCTCGTTCATCACTATCGATACATTATTTTAAGCAGCAAATATTTCTTAAGAATTCTGAACAGTGAGATTGAAAGTAACGAACAAAGTCGCCGAAAATATCTATCATCGAAATTTTTACCCATGTGCATCCGTTGCAAAATCTTTTATTAACTTACGTAAGATTTGGATGGGAGGGGGGGAGAGTTAATGAAATCTTTCGTTGTCTCACATAAGGGGGAAAAGTGGGGTAAAAAAATAGTCGAAAATTATCTTCCGTAATATGTACTTGAATGGCCCAAAAGATACTCCGTTTGCATAAAACTAATTTCCTCCATTCCCTCTTCCTATTCCCGTTCCTTTATTCCAATATATTTCAACAGAGAGGTCAAAACAGTTCTAACTAGTAACTTGAAAACAAACGGCTCTCTATACATTAACTGAAGAGAAAGTAGTGAGCATAGAGTAATGCTATTATTGCGAAACTTATTTGAGTATTAAAAACCAACCATTTTTAAAACCAACAATACTCTTACGCATACGTTCGCCTTCGTCTTAGCGCGGAAACTCACGGGATAAACATGATATTATCACTTTCTCCAAATGTTGCCGACATTTTCAAAAGATAATTTCGGGCGAAAATTTTTAAATTAAAAAAACCGTGGAATAAAAAATGTTTGTTTTTTTTTACTTCCGATACTTATAAGATACTGCTTGCCTTTGGATAGGAAGTCTAAAGGCCGTTTTACACGGGGCACGACATTGCACAACTTCAAACTACTCAATCGGGCGTGCAATCATTTTCGAATTAGAGCAGGGGCTATTTTTCCACCTCGCGTTCATGCATTCGCGCATGCGTCCTTGCAATTCACGGCTTTACACGATGCAATTTGAAATGCATGTTCGTACGTACATCAGATTGTGCAATTACGTGCTCCGTGTAAAACGGGCTTAAGACAGCGAGAACAAGTTGTGACTCATTTGACTCATATAAATTCTCTTCTTACGTCAATATCTTTAACCTTAGAAGTTCAAAGCAAACCGAATTAATTTTTAAACGTCAGCATTTGCCTCAAGAATCAAAACCATTCTTTTCCTATATTCTAGAAAAGAAATTTTACTGACGTCATAATCCAAAGTGATTCTAAGTGCTACCACATGCAGCGTTTCACGCAAGGATTTGTCGCCTCACCTCAATCGCCTTATCAAACTGAGAATTTTCCAAAAAGCTATATAACATTCAACACAGCCAATTGAAAAGGTTACGAATCTTCCCTTATAGAAAAACAGTTTAATAGACGACTCCTAAAACAAGCCACTTGTTTGCTTAGCAGTCTTCCTCCTACCTCAAACGCAAAATCCAAATGGAAAACGTTACTCTCTCTGTAAAAATTATCTCACAAGCTTAAGAATATTATCCCCGAAGACCGAGTGAAAGTGTGTTTATACAACACAGGTGATTATTGGAAAACTATTTTTTTAAGTCAAAAGACATGTGCCAAGGTGAAGACAAAAGTGGAGTGTGCATTCTTACTTCAGTTTAATTCGCCCGATTACATATTTTCATATTGGACAAATTGGGAGTCAGAATGAAAGCAATGTTTTAATTCTTTTTATGATAGTTAAATTTGCGAAACACTTAAAATGAAATGACTCATCCTGTGGTTTGTGGTCCGATAATTTTACATGTAGGCATGCGATAAGGTCAACAAATTGGACTACATGAACAATTTTGAACTTTTCCCAAATGTTGTGGCTCAGATTTGTTGGATAGCGGAATTACTTCGAACACCTCACCCCTCTCAACCATTCTGTTCCCCGATCCTCCCGCTTCTGTTCCCCTTCCCTGACCGTGACCTTGTTCCTGTTTACCCTCTTAAGAAATTAATCATCGCCAATAGTGAGTTATAATCCACTCCCCTTCATTCAAAAACAACATCTCCCATCCCTTTACACAAAGAAAACCTAGGGTATAAAAGACATTACTTGAAGTTTCTTTTGTAGACCTCTTGAACAATATGCGTCCATGCCGGTCGAGGGACACAAATTAAGTGTGAAATATAAGAAAAATAACTTTTAATTTAAATTTCCCAATTCCACCAAGTAAATTCGCCAATTATTACCGTCAGTGCAAAGTAGCTCTTAACGCATATACATTAAATTTATATAAAGATAATTATTAAAAAATCGTTTTTATTTCACTAATGAACTCCAAGAGGTTCTGCAATAGTTTTAATTCGGAGGTTTTTCAGAAAAAATAGGATGTAGAGGTTTTCCGAAAAAATTGGTTCAACATTGAGCCGTTGTTCATTGACTAATCTACATCCACATGCTACCCCGCAAGCCGCCTCAATAGGCGTGTGGCGGAGGGTGTTAGGACACCAGCCGTTTTCATATCAAAAGGAAACGCTCCAATGAAATTATGCCTAGCATTTATTGAAGTCTCTTATTGTTCGGGGGAAAAACGAATTCCCATACCTACCCGTTCGGCAAAATATCTCTCTTAATTTATCGTTTCAGTCGGACCTGGAAATATAGTGGGGTTCTTATATGATGTTCTCCGTGTCGCTCTGAAAGATATCTATTCTCAATTGTTCAAGCAATCCAAGCCTAGCGCGCAGCCTCCGTGTCTCTAGCGGCTCCCAGCCTAATTCGTTTAACATCTGTGTAACGCTGTCTGTACGCCCGTAGCAGTTTTTGAAGAATCGCGCAGCTTTCCTTCGTATTTAATTAAGTTCCCGGATTAAGTCTTTCTGCACCGGATCCCATATGCTCGTTGCATATTCAAGGTGTGGCCGGACGAGTGCGAAATAGCACCTCTCTTTTACTTTTTCATGCGAAAAGCTTCGCACAATACGCTTGACGAATCCTAGCTTCTTCAGAGCTCTGCCACAAATATTTCTTTCATGTTTTCCCCACGATAGGCTCGAAGTTATCGTAACTCCTAGATACTTCACTTCATCTGTCGCCTTTATGTTAACACCATCCACAGCATATACATGGGAATAGTTGGACGACCTCCGCAAGAAATGTCCCGCCGTGAATTTGCTCAGATTAAGTTCGAGACTAACGAGTTAAGGAAAGAGAAAACGAGAGCTAAGGAAAATGAAATGCAACATAATATGCTGCAATGGATGACGAGTGGCCTGCAAAGTTTCAACTTCAGGACTTAAAAAAAAGAAGCATTTTTGTAATTATGATGATTTTTTTTCCAGCCGACTGTGCGTCACTGCTGGCAGGAATCACTAAACTCGAGATCCTTTTCCGGTTTGACCCTGACTTCCGAACTCCCCCCTGCGCAACCATTCTCCCCGGAAGCAACCTCCCCGTGCTTCTATCTTTCCTTATCCTACTCACCCTTCCCACACCCTCTTCCCTCCAACCATCCCCCTTAATATCCTCCATTTCACCTCACCCCCTTGCCAATCCTAGTAAGGGGCAGTGGCGTAGCCAGGTTTTGGGTCTAAGGGGGGGCAGAACATTTTTAGGGGGCGCCGACTCATATATAACCAGTTAACTAACTAAGCTTTACAAATTTTGGTGATGCAACAGGCGGATGGGTTTGTACCAAATGTGTCAATTGACAACGTATTATACTCATTTATTTATACGTATTTGGGACTTCAGAGTAGAAAAATACACAGCTTAGGAGCGCTAGAACACGGGGCGGGGGGTTCTTCGCCCCTCCCCCCCACTGCTCCCCCATCCAAGCTGCGCTACTGGTAAGGGGTCGTGCATGTACTACGTTTCCATTTTCGGTGATTTTTTTACCCCTCCCCCCTTCGTTGACAACCGTAGTATTCCCCTCCCGATATGTAACGTTGTCACAACTAATGAAACTTTCAATTCAAAAATATTTTCACAATTATTGAGCGAGTTTATTAATCGGGATAGGTTGAAATAAGACAAATAAAGTAGCCGTACTTAAATATAATAGAACTACATAATCTCAATTGGAACAAGTACTATTAATTTTTATATTCTAAAAATCAACCATGAATCACGGTGAAAGGTACTGTACTTTTCTACTTTGTTCTCTCCCCTTCCCACATTTTTGAGTGCTGCCTTGAAAAGTGTTGTCACGAGGTCGCTACTTAACCCGTGAGAAGGTTAAAATGTAAGCAATTTAATGGTATGAAGACTTGCAAAATTCTTGAGGCAATGGTTCAGTTACATTGAGTGAAAGTAGAAGCTTGGGGTGTAAGAAACACCAAGCGCTCCTTTCCTCATGTTAAACTCTGTAGTATTGTCTAACCGATGCTGACGAGTAAGAAACGTAAACAGGCCCAGTGTACATCTACATGCACAGAATACCCTGTAAGCCACCTCAAGGGTGTGCGTCAGGGGGTGAACAGCAACGTAACTTTGGGTGAACCCCCCTCCCCCTCGTTACCCGCATTAGACCCTTCGGCGACCCCCTCCCCTTCCCCCTAAGTTGGTAACGTAGTTTATGCACGACCTCTAAGTGCAGGCAGACTATATCCCACGGTCATAAAACTGTGTCAAAAAGTAGTCAAGGTAGTTTGAGCAATATATCGCTTCACATTATTTTGAATAAATTTGGCATAATTATCAATAAACATATCTCACATCTCCAATGATATCAAAATGTCAGCCACTTAACGTACTAATTTTAGAAATATTTTCCAAAATATACAAGCCGTTTCCCATTGAATATGTTGCGTCTATGCGCCCCAGAAAGACTTTTTTAAAAATTAGGAGATCCTAACGCATAGATCGCGTCATAAATTTCAAGGTGGTTAGTTTGTATGCTTTCTCAGCTATTAATAAAAATAAATTCATCAATCACCATGATACATTTAAAAAAAACGCAAGCAAATCTGCTGTAAAGACATTTTAAGCGTACGGCGTGAAACAAATTAGTAAAATTAATTCTAATCACAGATCTAAATATATATATATTTAGATCTGTGATTTAAAACAATGATTTTGTGTCAATATCAACTACTACATCATTCACTTCATGCTTCTTGTAGATTTCTTAAATTAAAAAATGATACTAAAAAATGGTCTCCATTATGAGTATAGGGTAAAATATCGCACAAACAACCTTAATTTGGATCGTAGGCTTTCTCTGACGAGGAGCTTTAAAGTGAAGTGAAGTGGAGTTGCCGTGAACGCTCATGAGTGAAGGTGAGGCAAGAACACAAGGGGTGCATGGGAAGAATGTTGTGTCGAGTAGACGGGGCCTACCAGTCGCAAACCATCGCATTACCTGTGGGTTTTAACTAAGATTTGACGAAAATCAAACGAAAGAAACGGAATCATAAGCCAGAGTAAGTAATTATGCCAACTATGCCGACTGTAATGTCGGAATCGGCTTCAAGAATCAAGTGGAACATTGCCTTCATTTCTTCTCTAACCTTATTCGCTGCGACCTGTCTTCAGAAATAGCTTTCGGGTTGTGCTGCGTCGTTGTTTGTTGATCTCGAGCTTTCCCTGACATTACTGGCAGCATCTTCAGTAATAATAATGAATCATTTCTGATGATATAATTGTTCCAGAAGATGCTGCTTAATATGATAGCGAAAGCTCGACATCAACAAACAAAGACGTAGCAGAACCCGAAAGCTATTTCTGAAGACAATACGATGAGCATTTCGCCACCAAGGCTTCCAAATTTTTTAGGCATTTTCAGCAGGATGTAAGGTGGTTCCACCTTCAAATGACCGTAAAAATGTAATTTAACTCACATATTGGCTACCGATAGAGAAACAAGTTCTCTGTTTGACATGAGCAAAGTAAAACCCAGCATTTCCACTCAAATCTTTTTGGTTATTGAACTTGAAATAGCATACTTTTAAATGCGAGAATGGGAGAAACGTAAGGGAAAATTGTATTTTCATATCTAAAATGAATGCTTTTCGAAAAAAATTGTTTATAAGGAGCGAATTATCTCAGATAATTGTATTGTAATAAAATGTAGGCGCTTAAAGTTCACCAAAAATATCTTTCCTGCGAAATATGTCCAGACACTCTTCATAATATTATATGTTTAAAAAATCATATTTGGTTCAAATAAATTTTAAGATATACCATCACAGTGCCGCGACATTTTTTCCATTGGTACCTCTGTTTTTCGCTGATGAAACTCCATAACCAATCTACTCGAGTAAGAGGGATAGCCTAGGGCTTACAGGTGCTTTTAAATCCTGAGGATATTTCTCACAACCTAACCTAAGATATTAATTCTAGGATGATCATCACATTAATCCCGTGGCGGGATTCGAATCCGTGACTTTTGCGCTGTCAGGATGTGGTGTTAGCGAACTGGCAGCCATTCCCTGAACGCAGTGATATTTGTTGCATTAAAAAATACACATTTTATCGCGTGGCTTCGTCGGTTAAACATTCTCAAGTGGTCACATTTTGTCAACATGGGATGATAATTGATTAGGGAATATGGAGTGGTTCTACATCATGCAATTTTTGTTCATTCAGGTATTCTACCAGCTGATTGGTAGGTTATTGGACAGACCCGATTCTGTATCCAAACCTAATAGAAATTGTCTCGCTTTCCCTCTTAAGGACTGTCGTGTAGTTCGTTATTAGATCCCTCTTAAATTCCTCATATCTTCTATCTCTTATTTCGTCCAGAATTACTATCCTCTTCCTTCCTCTTCCACGCTTCCCCAGTGTTCTCCACATATCACTCTCTTCAACATGCCCTCTCCTCTCAAAACCTCCTCCATCCATCTCTTCTGCCTTCTCCGAACCTCTGCCACAAGCTTCTTCTCCTCTCCAGCCATATCTAATATCTCCTCGTTCGTCTTTCTTGCCATCCAGCTCACGTTTTCCATCCTTCTCCAAACCCACATCTGAAACGCCTAAAGTCTACGCACATCCTCCCTTCGCAATGACCAAGTTTCCGACCCATACCCGACCCGCTCTCCATATTAAAAATTTTCACCAGCCATTTCTTTACATCTCTTCTCAGACCCCCTTCAGCAATTCCCTTCTATTCGAAAATAATTTCTACGAAATTATACGACAGTTTTCTCTTTCGCGTGCGATAATTATCGTGGAATTTAGAAAATCAAAGCTTTGGGGGTCAATTCTCGAAACATCGTGATGCATACCGCATGAGAAAATAACAGATTATTGTACGGTTTCGTCCAAGTATGGCCTGCTTCACCTCCGATTGATATTTTAATACAGTAATTATCCCGCGCAGACAGGATGAGACAATACAAAAATACTGAATCGACGAAAGGTTCAATAACATTGTTATTTTCGCACACGATAATTATAACGGCGTTCGAGAATTGACCCCCTGGCTTCTGCGGTCACCTTATCCACGCGATTCGGCGGAATACGCATTATAATGGTTCCATTACTTCCCACTTCTATCTTCACCTAAATATATTCTCTTCTCTAATCAATGGTTGAGGGATATGCAGTATTTTTTGCTCCCTATCTTGGCGATAACGGCCGACGGGAGTGGAATATCTGAACCTCGGTTATGAGCAATTCGCAGATTCAAGGAGGCCAGTTTTGGCTCTCCTCCGACTTTACATTAAATTTTCGAAGAATTGAGAATTTATTGAACTTTCAAACTCTTCGATTGCATACCCACGATGGAAGGCTGTGCTTACAGAGCGACCTGCTAGCCACCTCGAATGCATTTATCATAGTGTGATTAGTCACCGGAAAGTTACGTGCATCGAAATTATTCATCATTATGCATTAATGAACTATTTATATACCAAGCACACACAATTAGGCGTTACAGTATTTCTATTTTGAAAGGTGAAGCAGGCATTTGAAACGTGCTGCCATTAGTTGTAAGTCTTATATAGAATTTAGAAGATGCAATTTTCCACGGATAAAAATTTATTCGACCCGAGTTTCGATGCTCTGCATCATCATCAAGTACATACATTTTCAAACCGAGGTATTGCAAATTTATGTACCTGATGATGATACAGTGTATCGAAACCCGGGTCGAATGAATTTTTATCTATGGAAAATTGCGTCTTCTAAATTCTATATTATGTTGAAATTCCACAACATCACACCTGATACCTCACTTTTTGTTAGTCTTAACTTTTTTCAACATACATTTCATAGAGTGTATCGTAAAAAAAAAGTTTGATAAAGGCATACTACGAAATAGACTAGCTCTACGGACAAAAATACATCCAGCCTGGCTTAATGAGTGTCATTTTCACACTATCACGGAAAAAATATATTTCACACTTGTTCTTCTGGAAGTCTATTTTTCTATTCAAATGTTGGTAAAAATGTACCGTGATATGTCCATAAGATCCTAAGAAGTGAGAAAAGAGATAGGCTTCGAATTTACGAAGAATAGGTCTTCAATACTGAGAATAATTCATCGTAGCACGTCATAGTCAGTTTAATAAGAGAAGAATTTAGTCTATTTTATGTTTCAAAATGTTGTTCGGGACGTAGATTTTCACGGCTTTTCAAAACGCATGTCTTCGCCCCTCATGCTTTACTATGTATTGTGATACTTTTAACTCCTCCTACTAGCAAATTGTAAGCACCTATTTACAATATGCATTTTATAGGGGGCCTTATATGTTTATTATGCAAGTTTTATACAAAGATACTAAAAACTAGACTAGCTCTACGGACCAAAATGAATGTAGCCTAGTCTAAATGAGTGCCGTGTATCAAAACTGACAAAACGAGTTCCATTTTGACAAGTGCGGAAAGAAATGCAAATTTAACCTTTTCATCAGAAAGTAAAAATAAAAAATATTAAATATAATAACATTCAATATATTTTTTTAATTGTACACATAAAAAATGAGAGGAGTGTTTGATGTTGTATGTAATGATATGTATTTTTTTAACTTTGTCATCAATTTAATTTCAACCGAAACTAATGATATATTGCCACCAGATAATGTCTATTTTGCAGTATCAGTGTAATAAATAAATAAATAAATTTTACGATACGTTCATAGATAGATAGGTACATAGACGTCTTTATTACGGCGAGATTGAGGCTTTATAAGTTCCTTCTTACACCTAACTTCTCGTCAGTATGTGAATACTGTGAACATGACAAACACTGCAATATCTAAATCGAAGAAATAAAACCAAAAATAATTGAAATAGAATATAAACGCGACATAATGAAGTATCAGAGATAAGTGAAAAAAAGATAATTACTATTGCGGGAAAAACGTTCACGGTATTTTTAAGAGGCCCTGAGGTAATTCTTTATGAAGCGGGTTCGACACTTTGGGGTTTATGGCCTCCACCTATGCTGCTCAAGGCAGCGTTCTTCTTACGGCCTGAATCCTTAGTCCACGTACTCTTGCCCTTTCCAGCGTCCCTTCCCCACTGTGCTTACCAACCCAATTCCGTGCTTCCCCCATACCCACCGTTCCTTTATACAGAGCTGCATACTCACACTCCTTTACATTCATTACATGTCTACTCTTCCATTCGACTTTTCGTTCGGAACCATCGGACCCAATTCAACCCCCTGTTTTCCATCATACGTTGACTCTCCCTCCGGACCTCCTGCACTTACCCGGCAGCCCTCACGCCCCTTTCTAACCCCTATCACTCACACCACATCACTGCTTCCAGTTCCGTGCTGTATAGGAAGCAGTGCACGTCGTGTGATTCTCTTAATGTGTTCGAGTGAAGAGATGGCCAAGAGGAGTTCACGTAAGTCTTATTCTCTTAATCGCAGTGGATTTGTTTCCTCTGTTAGAGAGTTTCAATCCGAATTATTGTAGCATTGCGCCTACCACATCAGTATTGTTAAGAGTAGATAATTGTTTCTTATTAGTGCGCATGATTAAATTTTAAAAGTGTGCATTTCTAGAATTCATCATAAAGCACATCTGATTAGTAATAAAGTTTATCTCTTGTGAGAGGTGGTTCAAAGATTGATCATATTAGTAATTGGAATTGTTCCTTCAATTCATTTTATTCTGTAGGGGAGGACATTTACACTATTTTCGTTTTCCAGGGTTGGCTTTCAAATTCCGTAGCCGTGGTCTATTGTGGAAGATCCTGTTAGTCTTCTCCAATGTTCTCATTTGACTCGCAAGTCCAATTGCATACCAAAGGGGAATCTTAATTGTCCTCATCGTAATTCCTTTCCCCCGGTAGCGAAATGTTTTTCATTCAAATCTTCATGAGATTGTACATTCATTATTATCAATGACCCGTGGCCTCTTATAGTAGTCGCGAAATCTGTACTATCTCTCCTCTTACAGAAACTTCGGAAACATGTTAATTTCGTGGTATGAGCCGCTCCCGAGGCACGTTTTCGTATTAATTCTGCGGGGTATTTGACCAGGTGGCTTGTTTCAAAGTAACTTCCAATCCTGGGTCTTAGCTGAACTGAATTCTTCCAGGGACTTGAAGTGAATTAAGGACTCTGAGCTAAATATATATTCTCAATCTCTTTAATTTATGCGAAAAGTCGTCTGCATTTTTCCTCTGCTATCTCCTGGCTCTTTCTCGCACAAGTAATTTTTCCCAAACTTTCTGTAGTTATCAGTTCCTTCATTCACCTGTAATTGCACCTTGTCTATTCTAATTCCTCAATTTACATACTGAAATTTTCTAAATCTCCTTTTTTCATACTAGAAGGAAGGCATTCCTTAATATCAAATCTGATTATGACAGTTGGATAATTTCAGCTCTTTAACTTTAAATTCTCCTCCATTCCTAGGAAATGTGCAAGAAGGCAGTTTTTTCATCCTTCATCGTCTTTCTTTCCGCAAGTCCCGCATTGCTTCCTCGTTGCTATGCCGTTTTTTTTACCGTTATTGTCAAAACCTGGATTCTATTGCCAGTGAGATTTTTGACCCCGTTCTATTTCTTCAAAGCCCACCGTTCCACATCGTTTTCCGTCCTTGTCAATTTGCGCGTTCCGCCGGCCGAAGCTCCGCCCCTTCACTTGCCGCTGATCTGTGATTGGCTTTCCGCTTTTCCGTTTCTGCGCTGTTTTCCGCCCCCCATGTGAACCCAGCTTTAGGAAGCCTGTTTGAATAGTTAAAATTTCAAGGATTAGCTGAGGTAAGTATACCTAATGCTAATTATCTAAGCAGTCTTGTTAACTTCTTGGTAACGGACTACCGACAGATTAAACATTCTAAATTATTTGTGCTTCAATGACAGGATCATTTCCCTGGACTGGACTTGTCTTGAGTTGGTCGTAAAATCTCCCAGGTATATTTTGTTTGCTAAAATTAGAGTATTATAAAACGAAATCGCCTTCCGATTTTCATTTAGCCATCGGGTAACACTTGGCGCATTTAGCAATTTTAAAATAATTTCTGAGGGTTTCTACAAATATTATTTTAACACTCCTGGGAGTCCATTGACCGTACACGAGGCTAGGTAGTCCTCCATAGGTAATTACGGATAGTACCTAGTGCACTATTTCATTTCGTTTGGATTGTGGGAGGAAAGACATTTCAATGCTCAGTATTATCAGGGGGGGGGGGGAGGGAGGAAGGAGACATAATTTTTTATAATTGGGAGAAAAATTATATTTTGTCGTGCATACATTTATGAGCGTAATTGCGATGAGCTGTAGCAGCTGATACCTTTATATTTAAAGATTTTAGCTGCGAAAAATTCTAAGTGGAATTAAACCACAGTTTTAGTTAGAAAAGGAATTCAACATTTTTAGGTAAAATATAAAAACAAATAAAACTTTCGTGCCCCTTTTTTCAATGTAAATTCAAAATGTTGAAGTGTCTACACCCAATGGACCCTCCCCCCTTGGCTGTGTCACTGGACTCTGGCACAGGTTCAGTCCTTTGCCATTGCCACGTATGTGCAAGTAGATGTCCTAATCTTTGCCAGATTGCCAGTCCTCATCTTATTCGTAAAATCAGCAATTCTGCATAGCAAATGGCTGTATTTTATATTTCTTTCATTCCAATGTTGTGGAGGTGCTTTTTCACTCGTTTGCTTGGTTTGTTAGAAGAAGAAGAAGGGGAGAGATCCTAGGGAACCTCTCCCAAATTATTTAAAAAAAAATCCATATTCTACATATTGAGGGTTTCTTAAAATTTACTTTACATACATAGTATACATACATTTAATATTTTTGTATTTACATATTTCAATGGCATTGCTCTTTAGTTCATGTTAATGAACGTTTGTTTCTGTCTAAAATTTATGATTTTAAAGTCTGATTTGTTAAACTTACATTAGTCTGTTTTAGTTTCTTTTCTTTCACTTCTAAAATTTTAATATTTCCTAATTAATTTCAAACTGAGTTATTTTATTTCATAAATTCAAAAGTTTATATTCAAAATGAAATCTAAATAACGGCTGCCTTCTCGTCGCGCTTGGCATATTTCCCGCGCCGCCCGATGGCGTCGCCTCAGCCCGGTGCCCGCCCTCCACCCGTGCGCTTGGTCGGTTTTATGCGGTGGGCGATGGTCTGCTGAGATCATTTGCACCATTAAGGGTAGGTGGGTGAGGGTAGGATTTTTAGGGATTGGCGCAGGACTGGGCGGAAACCGGGCATCAGCGGTAGCTCACATTTAACAAAAGACACCAGGAGGACCACAGCTTAACGTCTCATCCAACGGACTAAGTCTTGAAGTGTCCTCACAAGACACCAAAGTAGGGATTGGGATTCCGCTGAAAAATGTCAACCACTGCTGGGATTTGAACTCGAGACCCTTGGGTTCGGAAGCGAGAACATACTCGACTCATCTCCTGTGATTATTTTCTGCACTTTCACAGGAAAAATTAATTTGGAGTGATGTTCATAATGCAGTCATTTAATTATTGATATAAGATATTACTCGTTAATAGTATTTTGTCTAGTTTATTGTTCACAATTTACAATTAGTACTCTAACTTAAATATGATTCTGTATTTTTTCAGGTTGTAATGATAAGGCTGTACGGAAGTAAAATTGTACTTAGAAACTTCAAACCTAAAGATGAGTGAGAATGAGAATTAAGATATTAAGAAGAGGTTGGTCAAGCTCCCACATCGCTTTGGTGATAGCGACACAGAGCCAGAAATGGAATTGGCAGCTTAACTGGCTCCTATACCCGGAAGAGGTTTGTAGTCTTTGTTCAGCCATTGTATATGGTTCATTTCAGTTGTGCATTAGTAAATATCCCAATGGTCATTAAGTTTATAAATATCATTGCATAGGTGGGTATGATTTGGTATACAAATTAAGTTATAATTAGCTTCTATCTATTTAAGAACACTTACACCTATGTGCTGATGATAAGAAAAACTGATTTTCATTCATTTATGCTGATTATACCATAGTCAATTCACATTTTAGTAGTCTACTTAATTGTACATTTTTAAATTTTTCCGTGGTAGCATCACAAAGATACCATTGGAATAAGAAGCTGTAGATCAGTCTTTTTAGAGCAAGAGACTTCAGCTTATACAAAAACACCAGTCCCTATGGTAATAAAAGTTGAAAAAGTTATTTTAATTCCATTAGTATGGGTGTACATAATATCTCAACATAATTTCACTCTTCAATACAAGCTTTTTTGTTAGTCTCGTTGGTGCATATCAGTGTTATCAATATTTTACTTAAATCGTGTAACCTTAGTTCACAGTAGTAATAACCTGAGCTACCTTAAGGTTGTAGTGTTATTATTAACCCAAGTTTTGTAGGTGCAACTAATTAAATCTTGTTTCACTATCTGCAGCGATGTCGCATTATCTTCCGTGGAGGAAGATAACAGCAAAAGTGATGGGGAAATGGTGGCATGCCTAGTATTTTATGCCGAATTTAAGAAGTTTTAAAAACTTTTAAAAGGCCATTCGATACCCAATGTGGTTACTTAAGTGCACTTAGCATTCAATCGGTATATGTCCTCAATTCACGGGGAAGGGCGTAGAGTTTGAGGAATTCAAAGAGCGGCTTCAGTTTTATTTTGAAGCTCATGATATAAGTTCCGAAAACCAAAAGTGGGCGGAGTTACTTTCGTGCACTGGTGGGCAAACTTATAGCATGGTAAAGAAACTTTGTGCTCCTGGTCGTCCGGCTTCTAAGACATTCGGGGAAGTATTAGATTTACTATCCGAGCATTTCATTCCCTCCACTTGTTGGGGTGCAGGCCGAGAAATTCGACGCGCGAATTTAAGGGCCAAATGAGCTGGTAAGAAGACTTTTAAGCATACATGAGACAGTTGGCGAATATTTTCCGCTTCGAAAATTAAGATCAACCTCTGTTGCGACAATTCCTCAGAGGAATGAAAAATTTTAACTTAAAAGAGCAACTGTTTTCCATCATGTTCTAAGATTTGAATTTAAAATTAACCGTAGATCGTGCTACTGCTATGGAACAGGCCAGAGAGTGGGATCACCCAATGGGGGATTATCATCCGAATGCTTTTTCGATATTACCTTTGAAATAAAGTTTGCAAAGGTTTTCATTTATATGTACGGAATTGCTTAGAACCTTTAATGACTAATTGCCAAATAACTATTCATTTAAAGTTGCAATTTTTTCAGTTTCCGAAAAATGCCCCCTGATGTAATTTCACCCTTCGATCAAAGGCCCGTGGTTCAATTCCCGGTGAAGACTGATATTTTTTCAAGGCATTTTCTAAATCTTTATGCTGTTGTATTTCGGGCAGAAGTGGACATCTTCACAAATGCCTTTTTGAGGCATCTTTAAGAATGAATCGGGAAGAATAGGGAAGAAGCGATGGATGAAATGACGTCACGGCCGTTATGGGAAGGTCTCCCTTCCATTCAAATTTACTCTTGTATCTCTGGAAATCTGAGAGATGATTTTCAAGCTATAATTTGTCTTGGTCCCCTGCGCGTTAAAGTAAAAAGCAAAAATCTTGATACACCCAAATTGAAAGCTAGCAATTTCGAGCACCAACGGACACGCGGCACACACCTGAACGCCATCATTGGTAGTGAAAGTGCGACTGACGGGGTGTTTAAATTCTATCACGAGTCCCCGTTCCTCTCATGTGTCCCCCGACATCTCTGGGTGTCGTCGTTGCGGAGGGCCGCGACATAAGATTGCCCGGCGCAAACTGCTCTGCCACTACTGCGACAATAAGGGTCATTAGGGTGAAAATGTTTCACCAAGCGCCGTCGGTTTACCCTTGGGTTTTCCACTAATCATTCACCCTCACGGTGGAGTCAGTGGCCAGCGCAGTTAATCGCAGCGCAGAATCGGCAAGGTTTGAGATCTCATCCGGGACCAACTCTACGCCGGAGTTTCAGCTCCGGGGCCGGGGAGACCCGGAGTTTTCCAGCGGTATCACAAGCCCACAATGTATCTTCTTCGGAGGCCACCCCTGACCCAATCTTAGGGTCATTGCTGTTTTATACCCCCTCTGCTGTAGCACTACCCACCATCAATGTCCGTGTTGAAGTGGAAGGTAAATAAATACCTTTTCGGGCCCTAGGGTGGTAGGACCCCCAGTGTTGTGGCCAAAAGTTTTATAGCTACTCATGGGTTAGTAAAACTAAGGCTGTGGCTCGCAGCTATGCTTGGTGGCCATGAATAGACTGATATTGAGGTCATGACTAGACAATGTAACGTTTGTGCTCTCTCAAAATAATCCTAAGAACGGAAGTCATTTCGTGGAGTAGGTCAGAAAAGCCATGGTACAGGCTTCACCTGGATTTTGCAGGTCCCTTTAAGGAACATTCTTATTTGGGATGTGTTGTACGATGTCTAAACGGGTGAAAGTCTCTTTTACTAATGGCTCCTTTTCGTATTCTATTTGTATTTCAAGCCTTTGTAAGTGATTTGCCACTCGTGGGTTGCCAGACTTGATAGTCACGGACAATGGTCCTGCTTTCCTTGAACAGGAGTTGAAGGATTTCTTGGGGAAAAATGACATTGGGCACCATCTCATCCCCCCCATTTCCATCCACCTTCTAACGGGTCAACTGAGCGTGCGGTTCAAATGATATAGAGGGTATTAGGGAAAATCCCTAGAAGTGAGTGGGCTAGAGAGCTCCCCAGCATATTTCTAAGCTTAAGGACCACTCGCTTTCATGGGTCGATATTGGAAAGATTAAATCCCGCTTTTTCAAATGTTGGTAATCTGACCAAACTGACCACTCCCAACCTAAATTTCTCGATAGGAGACATAGTTTATTACAGGGATTTTAAAGAGGGGGGAAGCCTTCTTGGAACCCAGGGGTGATAGTAGAGTTTGATGAACCTAGAGTCGTACAAATCTTGGGCGAGAGTAGCGATAGAGTGGAAATATTGGTCATATTATGAAATGGAGGGAGAATTCCAAATGTAACTCTGGTAACACTATTAATCTTTTTTCCAGTGAGGAAAATGATTAAGGGCAATCAGAAGGCCCTCTTGACTGCTCCACAAGTTTTGGGACCTGAAGCTCAAGGTGACCCTGTGGAGGAAATAACAAGGCAGGGGCGAAGGTCCTCCAGCCTCAAGAGCACCACAGCCAGTGCTTGCGGCCAAGGAGGAATGTGAAACCACCTCCACGCTTGAATAGCTACAGAAAAGCATGTAGTAAATTAAAAGGGGTTGTTGAATACCTATTTGTGTATCTTTATCTTTGCTGTTTATAGTCTGAATATGTAACTTTCTACCTTCTGCTTAAGCTATGTTGTGCATTTCGTTATTAATTTGTTTTGAGGTACGGCCATGTTGTGTGTATGAGCCTCTCTCTGCCGTTGGTCGTCATGGTGTAAAGACGTGTGGACGGGAAGCTCCTGTCAAATAAACCTTGTAGCAAATTAACCAGTTAATTAATCCGAGATCCCTCAAAAAAGAAGCCAACAGTTTGCTACCTTTTGATAAAGTGTGTCATCCACTCTAAAGTTTTGTTTCCCATCCGTAGAGCGGGAGCATTGCCCTCATATTAGCTCTATTGGCTAAATATTGGCTTTCAATTTTTTCTATTTCAGAGGAAAAACACCTTAAGAGAAGCTTGACTAAGGACCTTTCTGAAAGCATTAATTCAACACTCGGGAGGACATTTTCACATTCTCTAGTGGTAAATACAAAGTTGCTTTGGCCACAATGGCAAGATAACCTTAAGAGATGCTGTAGTGTTAGTAGAAATCTTTTATGGTAGGTATTTGGTTCTGCTTGTTGATTTTATTAAGCCATATATATTCTTTTAAATGCTAACCTGAACTTCTTGAATTTATGTAAAGTATTTTTAAAGGCATTATTCAAGATACCATGCAGTTCAAAGGGAACGGCTGCAGAGATATAGAATCAGTGATTCAAGCCTACCAGAAAAGAGTAAGTTGATAGCTCACAAAAAATGTTAAATTTGGCAAAGGGAGTGAAGAAAATGTGATGCACATGGATGTATCACAGCAACAAAACTTTGATTATAAACTCCTCGATTCTTTATAACATTTCTGTTCCTCTTATCTTAAGTAACAAAGTTCCAAAGAGTTAAGTACTACCTCATTTTATTTCTCGGTTATATATTATTCCTAGCCAACACCCTCGCACTTATTTTCCATCCTTGTCCACCGAATTCCTACCCCGCATCACTACTTGATTTTACCTGCACTAGACAATCACCTAGCCACCCTCTCTCCACTAGCCGCACAACATTTTCGGTAGTCAACAAAACGGCCTATCCAGTCACAGTTTTAGATATTCTGTATTTCTTAGTTTTTTCTCATTATGACCTCGAAAGTACATAAATATTGGTCGCGGCAAAACCTTACAGGATACCGAGAGCGTACCATAAGATGTTCGTTCTCGGTGTCATTCGCATTCACATCAAAGGGTTAAAAGGTCCGAAGACTCCTCCAGGAAGAGAGGTGAAACTTTGAGAATAAGCAACCAAATGCGATGGATCACAAGTGTAATAATAAGGAAATAATTTAAAATCGAGGAAAGATGAAGAATATTCACCTCTTGTTCATACACGTCATTCCCATCTTCTTTCCATTGGTTACTTGCAGGAGAGTGTTTCTGAACGAAATGATTTTGCCTTTATTTAATAGACTAGTACCTATTCTATACCTCGCCTCTTCTATAATTGCATCCGTGTAGTTACACAGTTACACAAATTTGACTCTATAGTCTCTCCCACTATAAATTACTCTTTAACTTTCACTTCATTACTCTCTGCTGTCCTTCCATCTCACTTCATGTAACCTCAACACATTCAAGTTCCCTTTTCCATCTTTTATGCTTTCATCCCAGCTCTTATGATGACCCTAATATTCCACATTCATATTTTAAACCTTTTTTCTCTCGTGTTCTTTTCCGTTGTCATTGCCCTTGTATCAGTTGTTGCGCAAGGATTTTGAGTGATAACAACCAAGGAGTAATTGCTTCCCCCTTCGCCGGGCGCCATCGAATCCTTTGATATAGATAGTTTTTTAGATCGAGATCGGCCTTTCCAAACACTAGTTTTAACACGATATTATCATGTGGACTATCTTTCGTCTGGTTCCTAACCTTTGATCTATCTGCTACGGGTGGGCCTACCAGGAGTAATATTTACAGTCCTCCCAATGCTAGGTATAGGGGTCACTGGAATGCCCATCCATCACGTCTAGGATGCAGGCCATGAGGGTGGTTTTAATTAAAGAATTTTCTTTTAACTTTTTTTAAATTTAAAAAATGATTTGATACTTGTAAATCACACACATGCTTGATTAAATCAAATTATTATTTGAGATTTTAAAAAGTTTTTCATTAGTGTTTCTTGATTCGCATCAGTTGTCTTATGTGAATAAAATAAACTGAATTTTATTAATTAACATTCTAGGACAAACCATAGAAGTACGTCCCTAACACAAAGGCACAATGAAACACTTGCTGTTTGCCAATAGGTTGAAAGTCCATTCTGCGAAAGTCATGCTTTTTTTCACATGGGTTTTCGATGCTGGGCTTTTTTGTCCTTTCATAAACACTTGTTATTTTAAGGTTTTACCTTATATGTACCCATTCTTCCATTGATTTTGTTCTGGGTTTAAAGGAAAATAAAGATGTCTTAACTCGGTCAGTATTCTTCTATTATTTTAAGAATTGTACTGTGCTTTTACTCCCAGTTGTTCATTCATCACACAAACAGTAAGAGAATGTGATGGTTAACTCTGTCATCGTACTTGGCACTGTGCATCCAGATATTTTAGCTGTGGGGAAAACATTGTATAGCCTTCTTGATTATAACATTTACCACTGCATGTGGCCGACTCGACGAAAGGAGGATGAGAGTAGTCTGCAGGCATTCGAGATGTGGGTGTGGATGAAGACGAAGAAGGTAAAATGATGAGGATGGTGGATATAGAGGAAGACTTAAAGAAGTGTGATATGGATGTTGAAGAAAGGAAACTTCAGGAATGGACTAGGGAGAGGCGAAGTTGTTGGTGGGAAGAGGCTGTGATAATAGAAAGGATGTTGGGTAAGCATGGAAGGGGAAGAAAGCAAATAGTTTCCATGGGATAGATGAAGGGTAAGATGTATTCTGAGATAAAGAAAAAAATCGTGTTGATAGATAGGGCCCTGCAAATGGGAAAATATGAAGGATTTTGACTCTCTTTAACCTACCTTATCCGATAGATAACAATATAATCATTTTGGTGTTTGTTTCTCGCAATAGTTTTTAATGTGTTGATTGTTATTTCAGTTACTTGAAGTTCTCAGGAAATCAAGTTCAATACTTGAGTAATATTATGTTCATACTTTCACAGAATGACTGACAGATGTAGCCTCAAGTAAAATTCACTAACAGGTCACTACTAAAATTCCTTACTACAAGGATTGACACCTTTTCTAGGTGTATTTAGGTTCAGCTTTTGAGTTTACTTCTGTCAGAATGCAGACTTGCCCAATTTTGTTAGTTATTTTTGTAAAATATATTTTTATAGTATAAATATATATGAAATATATTTCATATCATTCATTAAAACTATTTCTGACGCCTCCCAAATGATTTTTCTCTTGACAAGATATTTCTTTGGATTTCGAATAATTATGTTTTTTTTATATTCATAGTGGTTACGATTTTTTGTTATTAAAATCTTTAAGTTGCCCATCCACGTAGATTTTATTCGGCCATGATAAATGGAAAGCAAACGTATATTTATATCCGCAACGCGCGCGTTCAAAGTCAGAATTAATGCTGAATGCATGCATTAATGAATTCATGATTTTGAGAGCAGCTGTCACCCAAGTTTACGCACCTTTCTGCGATGATGGCATCCTTTGTCCGTAGCTCCAAGGGGATCACCAAAATAATTAGTGAATGCATGCAACTTTTCAGCATATACGGTTGAGCGGTCTCTTTAATCGACCATGTAAGTCTTACTTAAAGTTTATCATGGAGAATTTATAAGTGTCATGGCGAATTTTGATCAGTGGAACAATGGTAATTGTAGAATAGATGGAATCAACGTCTGCTACAAAGGAAGTGGAATCCGATGGAAAAAGAAACCTTGCTTTGAACAGTCGAAATACATGACGCAGACGATTCACAAATTGGCGAATTAGCCTTTGTTCTCTTCCCCCAACCACCAAAAGAGCTTTGGTTCAAGGTCGGAGGAGTTCCAATTGAGGTGTATTGAGGTTCAATGAGTAGAATATTTCGGTAGAAACCTGAAAACCTGGTCAATCAAATTATAATTAATGATTTGAATAACTTTTCACGCACTGTTTCCTGGTGCACCCCTTACAGATGCGCGCCCGTTCAAAGGTTGAATTCCACCCGGACGGTTCAGTATTGCAGATTGAGCATTGACAGGCCGACAGAGAAGGGAATTTCTGCTCTTTTAATGGGACAAGTAAGTCGCGCCCACTGTTTGGGAATAAGGAAAAAAAGTATACGATGTCCTGGAGGCCGAGTATATTTATAATTCGGGAATGTCTCTAGACACCCCGTTGAAGCCCCTACAGACCATGAGACTACACCCTTAGTTTAAATTTCTTGAAAAACGCAACTATTATGACAAAGTAAGTTATAATAGTTGCGATAGATCAATTATATGAAGCTGCAATCCACCTCACTAGTTAAAGTAGACTTTTCACTTGTGTTTAATAACATAACATCATTAATAACACTTCATCCGACTTGAAATATCCGGCATTAGTAATATTTTATGCATGGAGTAGTATATCGTGACATTCATAAATTATTTGTATTAGTAACATTAACCAGTAGTTGTCTCTTACTCAGTGTACTGCATGTTTGCATGTTCGTCTACGTAGTACACTCCCAGTTTGTTCTCTCTTCTCCTGGACTGCTTCTTGGTACGCGCCTTGAGGCCGGGGCAACTTGCGCAAGGTCCTGATTTTAACTGCGACAACTTTTGCATTCCTGGTGTGTGGTATAAGAATGGGCCAAAATAACTGGCTTTATTCATAACAGGTTTTTTCCTGCTAACCGAAAAAACCGATTATGGTTAGGTTAACCGTTTAAAACCGGTTATTTAAATTACCGGAAGCCTGCACTCTCTCGAGGAACACTGGTACTATGTGCTGCTGCTGTTAACAACTGCAGGTAGTTATCAAGGTTTTTTCGGCTCAGGATAACCTGAGAGAACCGAGTACTTGGTTATTTTTTGGTACAACCGAAAAATAGCCTGAGCGGAATAACCGGAAGAGTACCCTCTTTCTGGGAACTGTGGTACCTACTGCTAACAGAACAGCTGCCCGAGTTGAAGGAAATGCATGAAGTTCTAAAAATATTTAGTAGATAGCAAAGAAAGAGAGAGATGGGGTTTGGAGAACTGAAGCTCAATTTCTTAGGACCCCGTTCACACATTTCCGGGGAAAAAACACCCCTTCTTGAAGGGGGGGGGGGGTACCCCCCGGTGGGTGGGAGGTCCCATGGCCCCCCGCAGCCAAATTCCCTGGTTCCGCCCTTGCTCGTGGGCCGAATTATGGAGAATTCATATAAATACTGGTGTAAAGGAGGTTAGTCGTGTTCGCCCATGTTACGATTATGCTAATACAAAATGTGCCATCCATAAACCTCGGCAGTATTCCTTTCCAGGGTTTTCTACAGACCTGGAAAAGTCAGGGGAAATAAGAACTTACCAGGAAACTTACTTTCCAAAGTCAAATTGCCTTTCAATAAGTGAGCAGTACCATTTTAGGCACTTATTGTGTGTGTAGGCTTCGTGCTTATAGTACCTTGCCTAAATGAGGCATTGAGGCTCTTATTTGATCTTTATCCATTAATTATATGCATCTAAAATTAAATTTCAGGTCCTATTTTGTGCTATCATGCTGAGTATGGTGGAATATTTGTTTCTCCTCAGATTGTGTATGTATAGGTAATTCCTGGCTAGCCACTCCCAAGTCATAATAACCTCTAGAATGAGTCAGTAAAATCAAAAGAAATGAGCGCCAGAATCTCTGGTCCATTGAGGGCTCTTATTTCCTTTTTAGTGTGAGTTTTAGGTCTCGAATTTCTGAGGAAACTTTACTTTATCGTCGAAAGCCTTACTGTACATAGTGAAGCAATTTTTTCATTGAGAGGTAAAGGTACACAGGGAATGCTGGAATTGTTAATGATTAAAATGGGAGGGAGTTAATTAATTCCTGAAAAAGCTATAACGGTAGTGTTTAATTTGTTTTTGTACCTGCCTCAGAATTTCAGAATATTCCAGAGGTAGTATCCCACGCCCTTATTAAAGGTTTTGTGAGTTTAAAAGGTTTTCATTATCATGCAGTCATAGTTGGTGCATGACTCTGATCATACATCTTATCTTATTCGCACTTTTTACCCTACGCATTTACGGAGTCAAATCTCTCAGAACCCTCAGTCAGACGAAAAACATACTTTTTTACTTATACCATAGTAGAAAATTACATAATTTCTTCATATATTACATAAAACAGGACTTATCATTTACGACAGCACTAAACAACATTTTAATTACAATAATGTAATAAAATGTACCGTTTTGGTGAAGAGCGTCTAATTGTAAACTGTCACACTGTCCACTTCGCTAAATTGATTTTGTTACTTCAGAAGAAGGTGGTTATAGTTATCACCAGTACCGAACCCTAAATAAAAAAAACTACACACAAACTAATATTTTGTCACACTCATATGTACATTAACATTGCCCGTTTTTCCTCTCTGCGGTTCACGCCAACCAAAGGTGCCGGGCGGCGCGGCGTGCCGGCGCCAAACCGGCCGTGTCGGCTGGCCATACTTTGTCAGAACGACAAACGAGCGTAGCAAAACACTGTGTGGGGAGTCCCTACAGTTTATTCGTTCTGATTTTTAGATACCTAGTGTTATAGTCAGTATAGCGGGGGGCGCAAAATTATATATTGGGGGGCGCAAAATTCAAATTTTGCCAGAGGCGCTGGTGACCCTAGCTACGGCTCTGTTGAAAGTACACCCACTAGACGCAATTCAAGTGGAGTGCGCCGTACAACGGATGAGGCGATGAAATGTGTGGCCTCTTGGTGTCATATTCTTTCAGGAATTCTTAGGATTCTAAAATGCACTATTCGTCTAAAATTTACGAGAGGTAGATCTTTGGCATATTGAATTGTCGATCATAAACTGCATACTTAGCAAGTTTGTGCACAATCTGTGACCCAGTGGGACTCTTAACCCATAACGAGTCTCCGGGCGATAATTCGGTTTAGGGTGACTCAAGACTACGGGCATCACCTCTCGCTTCTTCCGATTACGCATCACCATTCTATCGTTACCGGGCGGAAAGTTCTTGCCTCCCGTTCTCACCCTCAGTGGAGGAGGTAAAGGGTAGTATTCCGCGGGAGAATCTTGATAATACGTTTTCCGAGCCTTTTTCTTATCACTCGTCACAACACAGCATCTTATTTCTCCCCATCTCCATTAGCAATAACACTCAAAATCCATAACAAGCAAATAAACATCGTTGTAACGCGAATTCACATTCTTTTCATAAATATGAATTTATCTTTATGTAACACATTCAACGTCCTCCCACCTTTGCAAAAGTTGATCTTTTGCAAACAAACAAATTAAAACAAAATTCAAGCCTTTAAAATGAAATAAAATTTTAAAGTCCAAAGTTTAAGGTTGAAAGTATCTTCCTAAAAGTTCATCACAAACCGCCGCATCCGACACCCTCTCCGTAGCACTGGGTCCGCTTCCCCTTCAGCATAATCATGTATGTACCAGCGGGATCGGTGAATTGTATATACATGTTAGGGCTGCGAGGCCTGGGGATGTGATGTATCCAGCTGCAACTCCAGTGGTTAAAGTCTTTTTACTGGTCTCAGTTGAACCCTGTTTGCCGTCTTAACCCAAACCAGTCTGTTCACTTTGTCTTTGTCTGGCAGCTTCACACTTTTTCCAATTACAGAGTCTGACTGTCTAAGAACCTTATATGCTCCCACAAGATGTGTGCCATTATCGGAGTAAATAATGGATACACTGACCTGGCGTACAATGAAACGACAGAGAGTCGAATAAAGGCACCTGTGCTAAGGGACTGAATTAATTGTAAATGCACTGCTCTATAAACTGCGCGTGTAAAAAGCACAACCCGAAATTTTTCATGAAATTTTGTGAAGAGAGGATCAGTTAAAACTATTCCGGTGACCTGAAAAGTGGCAGACACATTTATTCCGTTAGCAGAAAGATGGGGTACTGGCACTTGAAAGGCCTTTGCTTGATTCTTTTTGCAAATGAAACAGTTTCCTATGGCCGACCTTACACTTTTCCTGCCCCTTAAAATCCAAACACTTTCATGAAGAATAATAAGTAGTGTTTGTGCCCCCACATATTTATGCAGAATGTGCCGGTATTCTATTAGCTTCTTAACAACTGGATGATTCGATGGAAGAATTATAGGACATACACACTCATCACTTTCTTCCCCTTCGAGTAAATGAGACTTCAAACTTATGATTCCTTCTTGGTCCATCATCTTCAATGTATTTACATAACTAAAGCTCTCCAATTGCAGCAAACGGAAGACTACATTTTCCGCCCGTACGAACTCTTCTCCAGTAATATAGCATCTCTCTTCTGCTTTTGAGGAAAAACGTAAGAGCCAAGCTACAGTTATAACTCTACTGGGGTATTTAGACAATCTTCTATTCACATATCCAAGGAATTTCTCATGAATGGGTGTCTGCTGCAACTACAATGGTTCTTCTTCTTTCTTCTTCAACCTCCTCGGCAGAAAGTGACGTGTTGGTCGTGGGCCATGCACTTGGTGGTTGTCGCAGCCATGATGGTCCCTCCCACCATCGCGGTAGGAAAAATTGCTGTGGTGTACACCCACGTGAAGGCAGATTTGGTCCCTTCTTCAGACAGTCGTTAAGTGACAGATTATTTTGATCCTTATCTGAAGCGTCAAACGCAGGTTGGCCCTTTGTGGTTCCTTGTTCCTTCAATACAGCTATGTGTGGCAAGTAATGTACCTTCTTTGTCTCCTTCTCCTCTCCTTCACAATAATACCTGCGTTTTTCCATCCCCTTTAAAATCAAGTCGTATTTTTGAATTTTGATATATGGCGCAACCTTCGTGTAGTTGAACGTAGTCGACCTTCCTCGGATTCAAGATTTTTTTGCAGCAGTTGGTGACTTTTCTCTATCCAAGGTACATTAACAACATAGCGATCAGAAGAATCTCTTCTGTTTTCTGAAAAAAAATCTAATACTTCCCGGTCTTTGTCTTCCTAAATTTTATATGTCCCTGGGTCTCTATTTCCTAGCGTTTCCAAGTCCCAGAACTTTTAAATTTCCATGGAATTCAGCATGGTTATCAGCAGCGCTGCAGAAGCTGAATGATTCCTCATAGGTGAACCCATAAGCGTCCATCCAAGTTTCGGTTTCATGGTGACTAAACAACGTTCCATCCATATCGACATTGGTGTTATCACTTGAGACAAAACGTCAGAACCAAGGAGAACCTGTACGCTTTCTGAAACATCGGTTGTTGATGAGGAAATATCTGACAGTGTAGTTCCCTTTTCTTCTAGCAGTCAAAGTTCGTATTCTTTTGTGCGCTTTCCAGCGAAACTAAAGCGGCGGCTGAAGGCATATTTTGTTCGAATCTTACGGATTTTTCTTTTTTGCCGGCCCTTGTAGCCTCTCCCATTGGCTCGAAACTATTCTTTCTCAACACCAACCGCTCCTGGCTCTGTACTTCGACCTGCAGACATTTTATTAATTCGGTCAATTCGTCATTTCCTTCAGTGCTGTCTCTCATCGTTATTTGTCGCTCCCAAATCAAAAACAAATCTTCTGGAATTGCAGATTAAATCAGAAGAATTAACAGAGAAATATAATTGTTTCTCGTAACGCCAAGCGTTTCTAAGGCTCTTAAGTTAGCCTCAAAGTTGTCGTACAGCTGAGCTAGAGGTCGATCCTCTCTTTTACTCAATGCTAAAGATAAGAGTTCTCTTACGTAAACTTCGATTACTAGGCCTGGTCTAGGATAACGTGCTTTCATTAAGCTGATGGGTTTATCATAATTTTATTTGGAGGGGGAAACTCTTCTATAAGGATCCGAGGAGGTGAACTGGGCTTGTAATAAATATTGGAATTAATCTTCTTCTTGAATGTCTTCCTCCTCATGAATTTTCGAGATCTTACCCCAAATCCAATCCAATTTTTGACTCTGCCGTCGAGTCTTTTTATTTCTAATTTTGGCAATTTAAAATTCGTCTTTGGCGCACAGTTTAAGCTATTTTCGCGTCCTGGTTCTTCTGGCTGTTATCGCTCATTAACCTCAGTAATTATTTCTATAAATATTAACTACCGTAACTCGTATTCTCCCGCCTTTTGCATTTCTGCCTCTAGATCATCCTCACTAATATTTTCTCGAGTAAGAAGTTCTTTCAGGTACGATTCATCTAGTGATCTCAATTTGTCGTATTTAATCTTTAACGACGCAAACATTGCTCTTATGTCCGTTCTACATGCCCCCGAGCTGAACATTTCCTCAAATTGATTTGCTTCCTTAGTGAAGAGAGCTCGAACGGCTCGTCGTTCCATGATTTATCCCAACCCTGTCTCTCACTATTATAAGATAGCAAATCGCAAAATAATGCTCAACTTACCCGATAATGACACTTTATAATGTGGGGCACTCACTATTATTTGTAAGTTTTCCGAGCATTTTTATTTTCATTCGCCCCAACACAACATTTTATTTCTCCCCATTTCCATTAAGAATAACACTCAAAATCAATAAAAACCTAATAAACATCGCTGTTACGTAAATTAACATTCTTTTCGTAAATATGAATTACTTTATGTAACACATTAAACAGGTAGAGTCACCCATCATGAGTCGTATTCACCTGGCGTTATTCTGATATTTTCTACTCGATTGGCGATATTCTGTTGTTTTTACTCGCTTGCAGATAGTACGCTATTTGTTCACAATGAAAATTGTCGCTGCCCCGCTTTATTGAGGTATTTTATGCTGGTATTACTCTTTGGATTTGCCAGGTTAATGAAAAGCTCGTAATTAAACATATTTGCTTATTACTGGTATGATACTTCTTCAATTTAAAGCTAAGTCGTGAAAGTAATAAATTAATTGATTTTTCGGCTTTCATCCCGTTTAAATGTTCTATAATTGATTCCCAAGGAAATATATCCAAGAATAAGTAAGTAGACTGGAAGGACAGAATTCTAATAAGAGAATTGTACATGACACAAAAAAAACGGTAAGAGTGAAAAATTTTACTGACAGGTTGGATTCTGATTGACAGGGGGGTAAAGCAAGCCTCCTGCCTCTTTCCAACGTTATTCAAAATCAATATCGAAGATATACTGAGCAACGTCTTAGAAAAAAGAAGGGATGAATATTGGGGGGAGAAAGGTAAACTGCATCAGATTTGCTGATGATAATGTGGTTCTAGCCGATGATGCTTTAGCACTTCAGATAATAATGACAAAACTAGAAGAAATGAAGGAGTTTGGGATGAAAATAAATGTTGGGAAAACAAAATTCGGGAAAATAAATGACATAGAAGATATGAACGTAAGGATAACGGAGAACGAATTGAACAAGTTTAAAGTGCACTTCTATAGGGAGCATGCTAACTGAGAACTAGGAAATTGAATAAGAGATTAGAACAAGAATACCCATGGCAAAAAAGCCCTTCAGTAGAAGAAAAGTATATTATGCAGCAACTTGGGACTGGAGTTGAGGAATAGACTAGTCAAGTGCTATGTATGGAGTGTCATGATGTACGGCTGTGAAACATAGGCCTTGTGAAAAGAGAGAAACATAAGGTTGTGGCCCTTGAAATGTGGACGTGAAAGAGATTAGAGAAGATACGATGGACAGACAGAATAAGGAATGAAGGGTAGCTGAAATGGGTTGGAGAGGATAGAAAACTCATAAAAACTATTCGGAAGAGACACAAACAATGGATCGGGTAGGGATTAAGAGGGAAGGGGATACTAATTGCAGTTCTTAAAGGATGGACGGAGTGGAAATGAATGAGAAGGCTGAGACTGATGGATGAGTTGGAGTGAGGAGGATACAAGGAGACAAAAAAACAGGCGCGCCTAGGCGGGGGGCAGAAGCGAATGGAGACAGCGACGGTGGATGGAATCTACTAGTTGGCAGAACAACTGTTGATGATGGTTAACTGATTCCTCCTTTCATGTCTGAGCATTAAAAATAAATTACCCAGGGAATATTAACACATAACACTTCCGTTGTCTTTGTTTCACCTTTTTCGACTACCTGAGACTTATTGTGATGGGCCATGGCAAGTGCTCCGATAAATTCACAATTACGGTTTTCTGCTTTGTATTACCTTTTTATTCCAATACCCCAAATTGCAAAATAATATACCTAATTAAAGTATATGCATCTACATACTACGCAGAGAGTCAGTACGCAGTGCTTACACGGTTGTTCGTTTACAAAGATGACTTGGAAACTTTAAGGTGACCTACAAATTCGACCTCTAGGTATTATGGGGGAATAAACTTTCCCAACAAACTGAGCGCCGCTACAATCGCTCTCAGGGAAAATCTCTTTCCTTTCTGATGACATAATAATTTTAAGTCTCGGTCACGACGATGGAAATTCAAACGCGCTAAGGTGATGGACTAATCGTCCGGATCGGTGATGACTTCCCGTTTGCAAGTCTGCTCCGAGTGCGTTTCGTGCCGTCCACGAGAACGGAGGCACATCAGATAACCTTTGTATGCATTTGAAACGTTCTTTTTAACTCTCCCGTAACTATCAACCGAAACCAGGAATAAATGAATAGTTTTCCTTATGCAGAACTCAGCAGAAAAATGCAAAAGGCAGCTTCTCGCAAAGACACTCATGGCAGTTCACCGGTAGGTTTGATGGAGTGCGATTTTGAATGCATTTGCTTTTGCAGGAACTTTAATTATTTCTCTGTGAGGACTTCCATTGATATTCTTAATATTTCATGAATTCCAGGAGGGAAGGAATACATCGATGGAATATTTAACACATGCTCAACTGTCACTCACTCTAGGGCAATGAATTTGAACTGAAGCGCAGTACATTGCTGACTTTAATGCTTCAGGGAAGGAGATGAGACGATGGCAACACGACAAAGAATTAGAAACTATGATGCACGTCTCGAGATTATGACAGCAGCACTCGTTAACACCCTAATGACAATTCTCTTACTGTTGGCGGGGCGGCTGCGATGAAAAGGACATAAAACATAAATTACAGCACCCGCACAATGAAAAACCGCCTCTATGAAGCCAGTTTGAGAAATTTCAGACCGGCAAGAAAAACAATAAACAAAACTACCTAATAAAAAGGTGGCGTTAGATTTTACTCATTCGTACCTGGATATAAACCAATCATATTGGAATATCGTAGCTATTATCGATGACAAAATTTAAGAAGCGTTGAACTCACCGGACCTGAATCTAATACAAAACATTTGCGAGTTATTGGTTGAGAAATTGTGAATATAAATAATGTGCTCTCTTTGCTTCTAGTTAAAATTAATAAATTTGTAAAAAAAATTAGCTTTAATTTCCAGTAAATATCTTAAACAAAACTTTTTTGTGGCTGCTGGAATGCATGATACCCCAAGTAAAATTATTTAAACCGGTTAAGTTCTCTACATAGAAGCATAATAAGTCAACAATTCAAAAAAAGCAATCGGCCATAAGAAAGATAAAATATTATTCTTTCTTTCTTTTTTTGGCTATTTTTGCGTAGTTATTAACTCATTAGTATTTACGCATTTACGGCTTGCGTAATCATTGAAATTCTACCTCCATCCTTGAAAAATGCATTGAACCTACGTTGTTTCCACGATCAAAAAAGGAAACCCTCTTTAATTGTGGTGTCTTGTCAAGGTTCGCAGGATAAAGTGAGAGTAATGGTCAACGTGTGAATACCAGGACCTTGACAGAGGGCGAGAGGAAGAGCGAGGCTTAGAGGAGTAAGGAAGGGAATGGAAAGAATGCAGAGGAAACATTTGCGAGAACGAGAGAGTTCAATGAAACGTTTCAAATGCATGCAAGGTTATCTAATATGCCTCCGTTTGGAGGGCAGTGCGAATAACACTCAAAAGCAAGCAAGCGGCCAGTAATCCGTCAATGATTTCGACGATGAGTCATCACCTTACTGTGTTCGAATTTCCCTCGTCGTTGCCGACACCTGGAAATAATATGCCATCAGGCCCAATTTTCTACGGAGAGATTTAGCGGTTCTCTGTTTGTTGGCAAAATATTTCCCCCCAAGTATGTCACACTAGTGATTAGGATCATTTTTCAATACTCACTCTACTTGGCATATTTCAATTTACGTTCCACAACACAAAATGCGTGCGCGAGACGGGATTATATCCCGCGACCATAGGCTTGCCAAGCCGACCACCGAGAATGGTATTCAGTTGTAGTCACTTATATCCTGCGTTCTATGTTTTCTTTGACTATTCAGATTCTTGATTTTTAACATTTTAAAACACAGGTATGGTAATAGAAAATGGGAGCTACTTTACTGAGGATTCAGATAATAGTGAATTTTTTCCCCAGGGCATGAAAACAAGAGATTGAGCAGGTTGGATGGAGTGTTTGCAATAATCAAATGACTTTAAAAAAGTACCGCCAATACATCCAATGATAATTAATTAGAAATTGACGGAAGCCCCATGAAATAAACAACTGAATGTGTTTGAAGAAGCAAATTTTATCACTTTAAAAACCGGCCGAATGCAACAAGGAAAGTACACTCCAACTTGAAACTCAAATCTCGACATTCATGTCAGAAGACACAAAGGGCACAATATAGTGTTATCGGATACGATTTAAATCTTCGTTCTTTTAACTGGGGCACCTAGATTTAAAAAAATCAAGAAATCGTTACCCTAGTCAAGTAAAATTCAATGCACTTGCAAGCCTTTCAAAAACCCATGCTGCTAGTAATCCACCCATAAGAAATGAAGTGATAGGTCTTTGGGCTGTCAGCCTTCCTCCCAGCGAAGGCAGTCTCCCTCCAAGTCAATGATGAGGATGATGGCACCAGTGAGGACTAACAGGAAGAGATTTGTTACCAACAGCCATAAATTTGCTTCATTTATTTAGAGATAAGCGCCATCTATTTCTCATTACATCTCATTCACAACTTAACTTTACCGAAAATTACCTCAATAATAATCTTTAATATTTTCGCCGATGACGACACGCAATGTAGGTGTTGGGGGTTTAAGGAAGGCGACCGTTGCCCTGGAGGGTGGGCGATGGGCATGGGGGATAGGAGGAGGCGATAAGAGGGGAGGGGAGAGGGTTCGCATGCAGGAGGCGAAGGGCGTATGAGGTGATCCACACCTTCGCTGAGCAGTTCTTCGGAGCCCAGCAGGAAAAGGGAATGCGAAGTGATTGGAATGGAACATTCAACCATCGGCTATTTTTCGAGGGCACATGAACCTATGACGGTGGCGTGAGTCATGGCTCAAATGATCATATTTTTAGTGGAGCCATTTTTCGACCTATGATGACTGACAGCGAGTGAAAAGGACGGATGTTGTTGCTCACCTTGAAGTGCATACCTTGCCTCCGAGTAACTCGTATGCCGGCGGTATGAATATTTTTATTTTTGTTACAGAAGGCATCTATTTCCTTTGAGAGTTTTTCCGTCGTTGGAAATGGTTAATGTCCATGGTTCCAAATTAGGGACAATTAGACAGCAATCATATCTAGCGTATACAGTTACGACGTTGATTACATTTTAAGAAACCCGAAATACTACGGTAGATCAGATCATGAGGGTAAAATTAGGGAACTATACTGCAGAACGGACAGATTTAAAATGTAATTTTTCCCACGAACGATAAGGGACCATAACAGCTGCCAATGAGACTTTTAATCAGGTTTGTCGTTAGGTAGTGTAGCTCTTAGTAGTATTAGTACTCCTAATACTTGAATCCTTATCTGTTACCTAGTGCATACTAACAGCACGCCTAGCATGTTTTCTACATGGGTCTTGAGTCTCTGTCCAACTGTGTAGTTGTAGAATGCATGTATATTGACGGTCCCTCTCCATTGTGATGACATCTGTAGTCTAGTGGTGCATGCTTGTGAATCTTCGCCTCGTGACAAGCATTAGCGATTTATGCTAATGCATAATTAGTCGTAGTTACACTAACTCTAGGGTATAGTGTAATGCATGTTGGTGATTACTCACCCCGTGCCACACACTCCTGAGGTAGCTTGCAGGGTATTTTGTAGATGTAGACGTAGATATCCCTGAAGAGATCCATTTTTCAAGTGCAAAGTGATCAAAGTTTTATTTGTTCGGATGAGTGCAAATACCATCCACAGAAGTTAATACTATTGAATTAGTCAGTGTTATGCAAATACCTTATACATAAATCAATACAGTTGATCACAATAATCTCATATCCCGGTTATTTTGCATGTCTATGAAAAGCGTAACTGAGTGACTGAAGGTCCCTAGGTGTACGTTAGTAAATATTTACCCTGAAATACACGCGGCAGTGATGCATTTTCTGTGAAAGTAGATAGAGCCGTTGGCTTTTCATCAGTTTTTGTTAAGTTTCATGGGTTTACACATCAATAACCTCTTAAGTTTTCTAGCAGAATGGCCAGGTAGGGTATATCCTAGAAAGAATTTCACAAATGCTAATGCCCCTCCGTTTTCAGATTTCTTTCAAGGTCTTCACGTGCAATCTATTGAAGTAGAAAGTGGATTCCATGGAAGAGCCATTATTCATCTTGACGAATTCACTCATTAATCGATACAGCGTTTCCAATATTTGTAAAATATAATAGTTTTTTTTTTGTTTTAAATTAAACAACTATTTTAAACTATCAGTTGTATCTGAATTTCTGGATCACTCTATTAACATAAAAAATGGCTTATGTGGTCGGATTCCTTAATAATTGTAAGTGTAAATTAATACCCTCGATGTTTTTTCATTACTTAAAATGTGCTTACCGCCGCAACATTGCTGGTGGAGCTGCGATCGAGAAATCTATTTCATTAAATTGAATCACTTTATTATTATTTTTAATTTTTGTTAGTTTGAAACCAACATACAAAACCAGAATTTTATTAATATTTTATATTTATATTTATCTTCCAATTTTTTTCTATAATTTAAAATATATGGATAAATGTATAATTATTCTCCGCGCTAGGTGATGATTATCATGTTTTTAGAAACAAATTGTTGATAAATTTAGCCAGGTTTCAAGCTAGCGTTTAGAAAATTTCCTCGCAGAAAAAAAAACAAATTTATTTATTGCAACCATGCGGCGTGAACGAAAAAACAGAGAATTATATCCATGATTTTCTAACAGAGGGTAAAGTAATGTTGGTTAAATTCGCAAAAATAAAAAAATCATGCAATTTAAAATAAAAAATATGGTGCAATAATTGAAATTTCTTACGTGAAATGTTAACAACCAAGCGGAAAATATTTACTTACAAACAGTTAAGTCAACGTAAAACATAAACTTTTACGTTGTAAAAGTGTTTAAAAGTCAACGTAAAACTTATAGTTTGACGTTGACCTATTTCAAGCCCACGTTGGCGCACGTTTTTAAGATTACTCTTTGAGTGTCCGTCTTGCGATGATGACAATTTCAAGAATTCTTTTTAAATTTCCATTATAAATACAAAACATAGTGATTTAGATACGAAAACGGAATAATCGGAAAGATGAGTTGGAAACGTGATTTTCTAAGAGATCGCAAAAAAGGTGGGATCGGATGCATAACAATGAAAAAATGTTCATTGTACATTGAAAAATAATGCGATAATGAAATATTGTCCGATGTTAAAAAAGTTTCGAAAGAGACATTCATTCACAAGTGAAATATTTTTATTCAGATCCTAATGGATATTATTGTTGGACTCACGTTGGCTACTTTAGCTAACTAATTATTTAATAGAAATCTGCAGGACCGTAGACTTATCATATACGTTCACTTACACGAATACGCATCCAACAACTTTCTTCGCATTCACACTTTCTTTCTCATTGACGTAGTTGCGTCACCTTGACGATTTTAACCGCGCGAGAGTTGGGCTTCGCCACGCCGAAACAGTTCCTGAAAGGTTGTATTTCCGCAGTCAACCACGGCCTCATGAAAATTGGATGAGTTAAGACGGGCGGAGAGTTTCGTCGAGACGACTGAGCGGTGGGCCTTAAAGTACCCCATTCGATCCTCAATGTGGGTCTCAACCTCTGGGAACCATTCACTCCCCGTATCTCCTCTTATCTCTCCCTCCATCACCCTCACTAATTCAAGGTCTAAAAAGTGCACTGTTCCCCTCCTATCTCTCTTCTTTTCGGATAAACAACCATTTTGACCTCCTCACCTTACGCCCTCTGTATACGTGCAAAGCAAACCTTGCCTGAAAATGCCAACCCCCTACTACGACCCCCTCCCCCTCCTCTTTCTCGCTGTTTCATCGTATATAAGGTGATTGGTCGTCGATATAATTTCTTTCTGTTTCGGGCTCACTATGAGGAGGACGTGATAGAGGTTTAAAATTGAGGTGTGTGAAATTCGCAATATAGTCTGTGATCGGAAGTCAAGAGCGAGGAACAGCAGCTGCCATCCGCCGTTGAAGAGGTGAGTGCATCACATGTAAAATATAGTGCGGTGATGTCAAAATAAATGTGTGCCTTTTGCATAGTTAATAGATAGTCGCAGCATTTACGCGTGGAACATAATGCTTCTATGTATGGTAACTTCAACGTGCGAAATTCGCACAAAGTCTCTTTATTAAGCACAACCGTATTTCAACTTGTAACTTGCTTATTATAGTAAAATATACTTGAATGATTTAAATTCTCTCTTTCAGAGGTAAACTGGCTGCACTCCACTAAACAAATCCATCTCATAACGAATGCAGATTGTTATTAGCTTCCTTAGATTCTCGATTATTTTTTCCTGTGATTTCAATTCTGAACTCTTCTCTACTTATCTCGTGGGTCACCCAGTACTTGATCCTTCTACAGGACTGGCTCTACGTGAAGGCTAATCACTAACTGCACATTAAGTCACATCGTTTTTCTTCTTTGGAGGTAGTTTTAACTCAACATTCCCTCGCAACGTTTCCTTACCAGTCCTCTGGATGTTTCTTCTCGGATGCTTCTCGAAATCTCTTTCCATGGTGTACAGGTTCATAATTTGCTATTTGAGGTACCTATTTAATGAAATTCTATTAGGAAGTTCTTAATTGATACATATTATTATGCCCACGAGCCATCTTCCTAATATCTTCATTTGACATTTTCCCCTAAATTTCCTCCACTAAAATATTCTGCTCCTAATATTCATTATCTTTTATTCGTGACACGGTATCTTGCCCTCTTCTTTAAACCTCTCCATTCGACGCGATTCATCAGATCAGCCTATTTTCAAACTTTTGTTGCCATGCCTAAAATACTTCGTTGTGTTAGTTTTCATCCGTTAACGGATACTTATTTTGCGAATTTAATTCTCTTTGTGCCCTTTTCATTGCCGAGTTGCCACCCTATTGCTATAAGAATAACCACCAACATTCCTAATCACACAACCTTAAAAACATTACGTGGACTAAACACTTATCGCCACCATTACTGCTGAAGGAGACACCTAGAAGACAGGCGATACTTCGCCCCAACATTGGTGTGTAAAGAGCAATGAAGAAAGTGTGTAAGTGATTGCTTGAAGTGCATGGCCATTCTAGTGATTGTGAATTGGTGCAAAGTGTTTGATATGCGTGTGCATCGAGGGATCGTCGCTGGAGAGCTACGCAGTGCTGCCACCGGTGGACCTTGCTGAAAATATACCAGGTAGGGATTCGACTCCTCTCCGTGCGCATGAAGTTGGATAGAGGGCTCTTTCGCGTAATCGCCCATCTATCCATCTATTTGTGCGCACCCAGGTGAAGTGTGTAGGGTTCTGCGTTAGCTTCAGAAAAGGATTCATTCGCGGCAGGGCCACCGAAGTGGCTTAAGGGTCAAAAACTTCACTTAGAGAATTGGAGGGAGAAATTAAAGTGAATTTAACCGATGAATTATAGGTAGGCAATTAGTGACTGGTTCCAATAAATTACCGAAACACACAATGTACATAGGTATAGGTCTGAGAATCGTCGTAAACGTAACGAGGTATTACGCGCAAGTGGACTGCTTAATATTCCGTTACGTTAATGTAATAAAGTATCAAGCACTGAATTACATTGCTTTATATTTTGTCACATTCGCGATGGGGTATGAAGAACGTAGAGTACTTCATATTCCGTCGTGATGAAAATGTTCAAATTCTCTTCTTGTATATTTCAAAATTTTAACGAAATTTCATAAAGATGTCAACTCAGAAATCGCTATTATTTACCTCTTTTTTCCGAAGGCAGTGTTTCCCTTGTTTGAAGGGCACTGTAACATGGCACAGTATGACGTCTCTCTATCTGCAGGGATCTGTTGGAGACCTGCATGAGCGGCGTGATGGACCGGCCATCGGCCTTCGTCTCCTCTTCGACGAATGCCGGAAGTGGGTTCCAGTGAGCTGGCTCGGTACCTCATAGGGTAGCAGCAGGAAACTCGAGCAATCTTTCTTTCTTACTTTTACAATACTCTTTATTCAATAATCGTACTAATAAGTCATTTCATTTTTTCATATCCTATTTCCACTTGGTAAAATTCTTTCATGATTGGCATGCCTTCTCCTTATCTAGCAAGACGCGTTTTTTCACGGATTTCTCATTCATGAAAGGACTCATACGTGAACATGCCTAAACTGCAGTGAAAATTTAAAATAATTGCGTCCTTTCTCAGTTCTCGGATTTTAATGATTGCACTAAGCTAATCATAGCACATTTTCTCTATATCTAACCGGTGTATCTAACCTTTTTATGCCATTAATGTACTCAAATTCTTGTCATGTCAATATTAAAATGCATTTTAGCATGTCCCTCGGCACCAGTATTATACAGAATGTCCTTAATCAATCAATGATGGATACTCGCTCGTGTTGTGTCACCGACAGAATTAATACTTCCCCAAATAATTTAAAACTGATTGCCGGGTACAATGCTGCAGTAGCAGTGCAACTGAATATGCAGTTTATTTCTATGTAGGACTTTTTAAAAAATAAAAATTTAATCGAGGTGAACTCGTAACTACAAAGCCTGTCATACGTAAGGAATGCGGTGTGGTGTTTTTCCTGGACGAAACCTCTCGAATCAATACTTGTTTGGCCCCTCGAGCCGGAAAAGAGTTGCAGGATATAAATTCATTAGGTGTACGTCCTATTTAAATTTAAATTAAACACCGTATATCTGCGAAACATGCTCAAATATTTTCGGAAAAATTCACAAAACGTGGGTACATATCTCGATAAATTTCTCGTCATCACATATGATTGTAGCGGACAGGATCCGGAGGGTCACATAGTTAAGAAATTAAACTATAAATCTCTTAGTAATATTCCTTCATATCAAGAGATAAACGTGTCATCATAATGATCTTATAGTATTCCCTGTACCATTTCAGGAAATCTCTCTAATATACACTAGCTTCACGATCATATTCAAACTCCGACCTTTCTGGCTTTTATTTTTTATCGTTAATCCAAGAGAAACCAGTAAATATAGAGTTATAAGCCAGTGGCAATCATTTCGCACCGAATTTGATAGTACTATTTAAAATTTCCTCCAGTACCTCCAAGGGTATGCAAAGTCGGGTGCTGATACACAAGCCCAATACCAGTTTTCAAAATTTATAAATATCAGAATGCTTAGTGTGCTCTGCCGAATGAAGAACACTGCGAGAAATTAAAAAAATCTTTAAAAGTACTTGATACTCCGTGAATGATTAATTTGTTTATTTTTGACGCATTGTAAGATGTAGCATGAAGTTGAATATCTTACGGGCATTACTTGAATTTTCCAGAGCACATAAAAATTATTATTCGAGGATCCTGAATGTGCTCCTTGGTATCTAAACTAATTACAGACCGTATGGCCGTATGCAGATGCCTAGACGACAGAATGCAATGTCATGCTAGTTTTTTTCCTCTAGATTTTATCTGAACTAGTTTTCCAAAGACAAAAAAATCCTTTATCGGCATTCTTGCTGTTACCTTGCTCTATCTTTGAATCTCTGTGAATAAAAGCCGCATAGGCCTTTCATGCTCGTATAACTAAATTATACGATGGCTTAGATTCTACAAGGTGATCGTATAATTTGGTTTTAAAATTTTTCAATTTGTCACAGGTAAATTTGTCTGCTCTTTTACTTGAATCTGTCGCTTGGTTGTGCTACTGCGTCTGTTGCAACATCCAAATGCAACCATGCATTTTTAAGATAAATATTTCTACTTGATTCGGCAGCAAAGGTATTCAAAGTAATTTTAAGTTAAATAATCTCCTTTACAAATTTCCTAAATAATGCAACATGTGCCATCCAGAATCAAAGGCAACAGCCAAATACTTGCTTTATTTATGAAGGGCAAGTGCAATCTTTTTTCTTTATTACTCCATTTAACTTGCATTACCGATGATCACCATAATTAAAAACCTAAGGTTTCGCTAGGTTTCGTCTCGCCATGTAGGAGTGGGTGCTTTCACTAAGGTAACCGCTGCGTTGGCGGGTGGGCGATGTTTTTAAGGACGGGGGAAGTTAGAAGGGAGGGCGGAGGGGAGGCACGCACGGCACTAAGCATGAATACATCACCACACACCTTCGCTGATCAGTTCTTCGGAACTCGGGAGCCAAGCACCAACAGGGAAAACGGGCGTATTGGAATGGAGCATTCAACCATCGGTCCAGTCGCGAGGGCACGGGAACCACGGGTAGCGGGAATCGTGGATCAAGTGTTCGTATTTTTGGTGGAGCAATTTCTCGAGCTACGACGGCTGACATTTGACGGATGTTGTTCAACTTAAAGTGCATATCATTTCTACCTTTCTCCTTTCGGTATGAAGGATTTTATATTTGATTCAGGAGAAGTTGTTGCCTTAGAGAGTTTTTCCGTCGTTGGACGTTGTCAATATAGTTTTCAAAATTAAGTTATATTAGACAGTAGGTAATCACTTCTCAGGGAAGGTTTAGAATTTTTGAACTGCGAGGTGATCAAAAATTTAAGGAAAATAGTCCTGAACCACATCATCAAATCAATTTGTCGGGAGACAACAGTGATCTATATAAACGGGTTATCGTCTTGGTGCAATAATTACATGATTTATGTCATATTCAAGGGAACTTAATGGTGCGGTTTCCTAACTCATACGTCTTTATTGTTCATGAATAATCTCATACAGGTTATTTCGCAAGTCAATGAAGTGTTTAACAGAATTCACATAAAAAATTCTACGTTGGCAATATTTTACCCCAAAATACATCAGAAAGTGATGCAATGTCCGTGAAATAGGATATAATCCGTGAATTTTCATTAGTTTTTGATTAATTTTACGTATTTCGACATGAATACCCTATCAAGTGTTTTTGCAGTGTGAATTTTACGGTGCAAATGACCCTGCGTACAAAGGTTTCATGTGAATTCACTCAAGTTTATGCGAAAGCCGCGGACAGTGCAATATTATGAATTAGAAAGAGGATTGCATGAAGTAGAAATTCTTTGAACTTAATCTCTTACGTGATATAATCACTTAACTCATTATTAATCTTGGAATCATGGCATCTGTTAAAATATTAATGTCTGGATTTACAAAAGCACTTATTAGAAATTCACTTGAAAATGAGTTTACAGATCGCTCTGTTAAAATTTTAAAACAGCTTTTGTTAAGATTCTTTGACGTGTTAATTTGTGCACTCGAAATCATACACCGAAGTTATACACCCCGATGAAGTTCGCCTAGAAATGAGATGGCTTCGTGGTGTGACTGGCTAACACACTTGACAGGCAATTGGGAGATCCGGGTTCGAATCTCGGTCAAGTCTAATGATTTTTTCATGGCAAATTTCACTGTCTTCGGTGAATAACTTCGTAACCATGCGCGTGACTGCGTACCACACGATTTGTAAACGCAATGACTGGCAATTTGTCAGTTACTCATTTTTAAGCAAGGGCCTTTTACACCTTTTATCCCGTTGACCCCTTCATAGAATGTTTGCCATCTTATCGATCCCCAGGAGAAGTATTTAACAAAAGTATTAAATAATTTTTTACATTTCTGATGTTAAACAATAGGGAAACACGCATAACTGCCCAACGAAAGAATGTATAGTTCCTATATCTTATAAAAGCCACCCAAAAACATTACACCGACCCGGCATTATTCGACCCCCTTTCAACCCTCTTGTATCAATCGACCCCTGGAGAACTCTATATCGACCCCTTGGAGTCTATAAATATTTCTCCATCACTTCTCTCAATCTCCATCACAGATCGACCACTTTGAGGACCCCTGTTCCAAAGTGACGATGTTGGGTTTATTCTCCGCGACTGTGGCATATCATGCGCGACCACGTCTCCTGTGCTACAATGTAGACTGGGGACTAGAACATCTTGTTCGCATAAACCCCCGCTGAAGTTCACCTTGCATGAAGATGCACCTTGGTGATGCGACTGGCTGACACACCTGACCGGCGATTGAGAGATCAAGAGTTCGAATCCTGGTAAAGTCAAGCGATTTTTCATGACGAATTTTACTGTCTTCGGTGAATGACTTCGCTCCCGTGAGCGAGACTACGTACCACATCATTTGTAAACGCTATGATTGGAAGCAATGTATTAGTTTCTATGGATGCTGAGAAGTGCTGATATGTGCTCACATGGATCGTCTTAACACGGCACCTTAATAAGTGAGAAAACCATATTATGTCCCAGCTCCACAAGGGACGGTTCAACTCTCGCGCTACACCAGTCTATACGAGGACACTAACCCCCTAGTGTATGTAGCGAGTGCTCTTAGTATGTATTTTAAGGTTACAGAATAAATGGAGATATGAAAAGTACTTGCTTCGCCCGCAGAGTACTCTTAAGGTGTCATTTGAAATAAAAGTTGGATATCTGTTAACTATTTAAAATTAGCTGCATAAAAAACCACATCTCGGATATTACTAAGTTTTAATTATTTCCTTTATTTTGTGGGTGAGAACTTCTTAAAGGGCCCAGATGGTGCAACCATTTATGCTCGTCACATCCATGGTAACATTTATGGGGGAGATATGGCTGTAATCCAGCCCAAATTCTTGCCACAAATTTAGGAATGTTTTATCTTCTATGTGATGGAGTTCTGTGTCAATAATGGTGTTGGATGCGCCAGGGTGTACGTGAAATTTCTTCTGCTATTACAACAATAAATAGCATACAATTTTCTAGCTGGATGTTGCTCTTGGTGGTGTGAAATGATGGGAACAGTTGAAATCCTCTGACGCTGATATGTTAGGTGAAATGCATAGGAGATAAAATTAAATTCCCATGAGGAAAGGTGATTTGTTAAATCCTGGACATGGTATTACAAGTTGAGACCTTTACTAGTGACAAGCCCTAGCGATTTATGCTAATCCATGATTAGTCATAGTTACAGTAACTTATGTTGGTGACTACTCACCCCCTGCCACACACCCATGAGGTGGCTTGCAGGGTGTTTTGTAGATATAGATGAATCTTAACAGGTAATACGAGATAAAATGAATAGCGTCAGTTTCACAGGTAATGAATGCTGTGACATGGTCAAGTGTGAAATGAAGAAATTTCTCCGTTGTTGTAATGTGACAAAAGGATTACGCCTCATAGATATGGGTATATCACGTATATAGATGAAAGTTATTTATATCATGTTGGGTACCGTTTGTCTTTCCAGGATGGACGAGAGGAGACGCGAGAGCAAAACCCGCTGTGAATCCATGGTATGAACTCGGAGGCAGTCTCCCACCGTTTCAACGATCATGAGGATGATGGAAACTCCGAAGGCTAAGAACGAACAGAAAGGAAGGCGCTGTCTGAACATGATCTTCGATGCCCGCTTCAGTAACTTGGGTGAAAGAAATTTCAATCACATTATTTACAGTATGTAAAGATAGATTTTCTGGATCTTTATTTCAAACTTGCAAGGAAAAGCATTAAATACTTAAAATACTTGGCTCTAGTTACTCAACTCGTATAAGTTATAGCCTATTGTGACTTGAGTGCTACTAGATGTTTTTTTTCGAAAAACGTAGTGTTGATACACGGAATTAAACTGCACTATGTAAAGACGTGACGAGAGGGGAAACTAGCTAAGATGAATCCTAATTATTATAAATTATGATGAATCCTTGATTATTGCTGATTTTCCACGGTTCCGAATGTAGCTTACGAATGTATCAATTACGTTCACTGTGCATTTACAAGGCGACTTATTTTTTTTCAGTGCGTTCATCGTAGATATAGAGGGGGAAGTGACTGGAGCAGTACTGCACAGCACAAGGCAAGAGACTGGGGGTAGGCGCAAAAGAGGAAGGTTGTCTTTTGGTCGTGCGATGTAAGGTAAATATACTTTCGTCCATTTCTATTTTAGATATGCGCCTCGATTGAGGTATTAACGAGAGTACTTTTTCTCTGTAATTATGTAAACGTAGTGCCCTTACTCTGACTTCGTGTGCGTTTTTCAATAATGCTATGGTATCGTCAAACTCGCACAGCTATAGTAAACAACTAGAATCTTTGTTAATTACAAAAAAGAACTTTTTCCTTTCAATAATACTCACTACTCAAGAAGCAGAATTTATGATTATTGAGTTTTCATTTTAATAAATAATGTTTCCCCAAAAATTCACTACTGTAGCCTTAGCGTAATCACATACGTTAATTTAACGCCGGCCCTGGTGGCGGCGGGGTAAAATCCTCTCCTGATAATAAGAGGGTGGCGGGTTCGAGCCCTGCCTGGAATCTGTATTTCACCTGCCCAGGGCATGGGGGTTACAAGCTCTGGTGGTTCAGCTCCTGCGAAATCTGACGGGACAATGGCCTTTTGGGATCGTAGGGGCATGCGCACCACCAGAATCGTCAGAATGCAAAAAAAATATTTCTATATGCGCTGGGAATTAAATGAGAGTTTCAGTGCTTTGTATGTTATGTGAAAATTTGCGGATTAAATTTATTTCTTGAGGTTTCATATTTCGAGGTCTTCTCTCCTCGAGGGGCATTCCCTTTTATTTCCATTTTCGTATGTCCCTCACAAGTAAATGGCGTCTCGAGTCTTAGCTTACTCTTCTCGAAACAGCCTGCTTAAAAATGCCTCTAGAGGTGAGCGGTACTTGCACGATTTATTTTCTTCCTTCCTGCTTTCCATGTGCCCATATCTGCAAGCCATAATCCAATAGACTTGACACCATAATATCAATGGAGGAAGGTGACACTTGACACCGTTTTGCACATTTATCGACCATCCTTAATAAATAATTTTATTTAACAAGAGTAAAACAGCCGTTTTTTTTCTTTTCCACTCTTCATTTTTGGTCCATGGTTACCAAATACACAATTTCTCATTGCCTTTCTCACGATTTAGTCCTAATAGCCCTAAAAAGAGAGAAAATAATAGATTTCAGGGATTTAATTGAGGAATGGATGGGATCTGTTTTACACAGTAGGAGGGGGGGATAAAAGGAGTATTATATCCCCCCAGTATATTTGCAACTCGAAATTTTGTCTCTTTCCTGAGCTACGTGCGTCCAAGGTTCGCCAAAACCAATTTCCTAAATCTAAAAGTCAATATTAGATTTTTAGACAATTGATAGCATAGGATCCTTGTAGGTAATTTATAGACCATTAATATTACCCGTGTAAGTGAAATTTGATAAAATTTGCTATTGCAAATTTAACAAAAAACCGTACAAAACTGATATTTTTTAAGATTAAATATTGATCACAAAAGCAATTAAAAAAAATCTTTTGGTCATTTTAATAGGAAACTTATCCAATTCCAAAGCGGTAGAGGGCTAGTAAGAGTAAATCGGTGGATTTGTTGCTGAAATATATCAAATTGTTTATCCCAAGACGTTAAATGGTGAAAGCCAAAACTTTTTTGTGCATAAACTTTCCGGGACAAATAAAATTTGATTCTCTTCTAAAGATTAGGTTTTGACTTGTTAATAAAACTCGATGAAAAAATTAAATATTAAATTATTTCTTGCTTCAAAGAAGAGGGTACTTTTTAAAATGTACTTTTGGAGCCTCTTCATAGATCATACATTGTTCGAGTTTGTAACTTGAATAAAATATCAAAAGCTGGCTTTTAAACAAATATCAAAAACAAAAAGTGCCCTACGACCCATAGAGCCTAAGTTAGAAATTTATTTTTAAAAATTCACAGCCGCTTAGTATACAACAATTAAGAAAGGAACCAACCAAACTGTAAGAAGTAGTAAAAGACGTATTTGCAAAAGACTATTTTTGTCGAGAAAAAGAGATTTTTTGGTTATTTAAAATAGCATATAGCGTTTTCAAAGCGACCGCAGCGGGAGTGGTGGCGGAGATAGCAGGGCGAGAGACTCGCGCGAGGCTAGAATTTCATGAAATGCCTATATTCGATGCCTTAAATACAACCCAACGTCCATTCCTGTTTTCGTTCTCGCCTCCATCCATTGTCATGCATCACAATACTCCTATGTCCTTGTAAACTTAAACATTTTTAATTTAGAGAAACTGGAATGAACAACGAACAAGAAACATGGTGACTTGTTAATATTTAAGAAAAATTCTCCAGCCTCTTTACTCAGTTTATATTAGCTCAAAATGTCTGCTTTTCTGTGTACGTACTAGCCCATTGGAGCGGAAGGTGTGGTGTTTGATTCCCTGCTGGGGAAATTATTTTTCTTATTTTTCATAGCAGTTTTCACTTCCATGTTTAGCAATTTTGTTTACATCATCGCAATAGCCTCTAAACATTGTTTTGCAATATTTTACTCATTAATTATTCATCAATGACAACGATAAAAGATAGGACTTGGCCATTGGACGTTGTGGGAGATGGACCGTGGTGAGCCATCAACTGTGATTATCTCTAATGAATGTTCAAAAATAAATATGAATGTCATATAGAGTTATTATGTTTCTAATGGTTGTCGATTGTCTGAATCATTTGGCATATCAGTGAAGATAGAATGATTTCCTTTCACAAACAAATTTCTTTTGAAATTGGGTAATACAATATTTAATTGTAAAGATGCCATAAAACAATGAAAAATTTTTTTTTTATAAAATGCACTGCGAATATGAACAGTACATTAAGTACATAAAAAAAAAAATTTATGAGGTTATATTATTCCTTAATATTTGCTCGAGGACAATTTTATTAGAAGGGACATCAAAATCACAAAGTGCATTGATTTAGCCCTATCTAACAAAAACCATACTATGGAATTGAGGTAATTTCAGAAGGTACTTTCAGAGATATTTTTTTAGTTCAAATCTAGTCCCCTTACAAACTTTTTACCCAAAATCAGACCTAATTTCATAAGAAGTGCTACAAAGCTTAAACCACTAAGATATTATATTTCATCGAAGTCGATTGAGCCGTTATTGAGTTGTCTCATTGTGTGTAATTATTTCTTCAATAATGTTTAGTTTCAGAGGCACAACTGACTAAAGCGTCAAACAAAAACATATAAGAATACTGAATAACTTTTTCTTTGATTTGAAAATCCAGCCACTTAGAACATATTCTTCATTGAACTCATAATTTCCTCACCCCACCAAAAATTTGAACAGCTGTTGACATCAACTTCTGGCATCTCAAATCATCTACTGCACCAGTGCCAATAGGGTGTGCCTATGACATGTGGTTGGATGCTCCACTGGAGGGGGTAGCGAGGAAGGGTCCTTCAGTCCTCCCACAATGTCGACGAGGTCCTCTGCTTCGGTCAGCCTCCAGTCACCGGCGTGGATCTTTTCATACGATTTAATAATCCGGTTAATACACCTTCAGTAATGCAAAATTGATGCCCCTGTGAAGAAATTCATTATTTAATTAAGATGCGTGATAATTAGTTTCGATCTAACATATCAATCCGTGGAGGATGTTCATTGTTGGAACACTTATCACCTTATCACCGAAGGGAAAATTCAACAAGGTCCTCCGCTTGAGTACAAAGTTTTTTTTTATTAAAAAAAAATCATATTTGCAGTTAATTTCATTATTGCCGTGGAAATATTTTTTGGCTTAAACATAATCACTTATCGAATATTTCCGAAGGTTGATTTATCCATAAATGAATGTTTCTTATCAAGAACTATCAACATATGATGGTTCATTATGTATGTAAGTGATATTTTCGAGAAGTATTTGAAAATTGTTGAAGATGTAATTGATCAAATATTAATATTTCATTTTGATAAAATGTTTTTGAGTAAACATAATTTATAGTCGAACACTACTTCATGGGCATTCTTCTCCTATTCTTTCTTCTTCATGAAATTAGTAAAATATCAATGTTTTTAACTACTCAAAACGAGTGGAATGTTTGAGATAATTTTTGGGTATCATTATTAAAATGCTTACAAATTATACACTTCCTTTCAATGTTTAACCCCAACACTGACCACTGTTCCAATATTAATTCATCACTAAATTTCCTTTTACGAGAGTTCAGCAATTTCTTCACCTCTTGTTTTCCAAGCAAATTTTATAAATGGAAATGAATAAGAATAAGGAGGCACTTTTCCGAAGAAAAATTATCAGAAATAGCATTTAATGTTCTTAAACACTCGCAGAACTGCAAAGAACTTGAACATTTACATTGAACCTGCCAGAAATGGGGAAATACTAAAGGAAACATTTAAATACTGACTACATTAACTTCCTTTTCTTCTCCTGTCTTGCAGCTATCGTATTTGTGTCGGACCGCCGATATCATACCAGAGGGAGAGGACTGGAAGGCGGTGAGTTGCATGCGGACACGTGGCAGTCTGTCTCGGTGGCACAACCTTCTTCTGCTCCGGTGCACCAGTGCCATCGGAGGTTACCTTAGTCATATGCGGTTGGACACTCAGTGGAGAAGAGCGAGGCAGAGTCGTTCGGTCCTCGTTTCGAGATCCTCTGCCTCGGGCAGTGCTGGAAGAGATGCAGGACCTAAGGAGGCAGTCGGCTAGGTAGTCCTTGGAACGATTGGCTGCCTTCGTTTTGCATGTTTATTTTGAACCAAGATGAAATGAATATCTAACCTGTAAAGAGAAGATTTAAGTAATAAAGAACTAGTAGCATCCATTTTTTCTAATTATCTCCCGTCCACAAAATTGAGGTGATGAGAAAAAGTCTACTGCGTCTCATTTTTGAGGAATGGTTATTAGCTGAGGCTAACCACTATTTTCTGGGATCAAGCTGTGTGCATGGTGTATTCAGTACATACACAGAGATAGAAATAGTTTCCTATTTAGTGTTTCTAAATTAATGCTGACAATTAGTACTTATGTCTCTGATAAGAGAATATAATTCTGCCGACCAAGTTCATTGTCTGCCGCATGAAGTATTAATTACAGGTAGTTGTTAAAAGTGGTCAAACTCAATTTGTTTAGGCATTCTTCCAATGCTGTATTAATGGCACCAATGAAAGTAATTTTCAATTCAGTTGCAAGGTGGTGTGTATGTTAACGGGTTTCATCCTATCACTGTATAACTTGTATATACATGAAATTCTGCCTTGCGTTTTGAAATTACGGAGCCCATGACAAATGTGTATTATTAATTATTATTCCAGTCAAGAAAATGAAACGTCCATGGTTGATAAAATCATGATGTCACTTGGGTTTTGACGTTACCCTGCTAGATTTGCATTGCTGGATGTGTGGACCAGTCGAATGTTCAAAAGAAATATCCTTAACGAGTAAAGAGCACTGCAGCTTTTCATTTTCATATGTTAAATACGACCAAATTGCTTTGGCGATTTGGTCAATGCTTCTCTTTCCTCTGGCATTTTCCCTGAAAAATTAAAAATGGCAGTTATTACTCCTTTACACGAAAAAGGAATTTTCAATCAATGGACCCATATCAAAAATAGTTTTTTTTTAATATTAGAAATTATAATTTCAAAGAGGATAATGTCATTCTTGCTCAAAATCAATATCATGTCTAAATCACCGTTTGGATTCATAGGTGGTGTCTCTGCAGAATTTGCAAATTACAAATTTATTGACTCAGTTCTTGACGGCCTCGACCATAAATTCAATAACATTGTCATTTTTTTATGATTTGTCTAAGGCTTTTGATTCAGTGGACCATGAGACATTCTTGAAGAAAATTCATATATGTATATGGTTTGAGAGGAACTTCAAACAATCTGATCAGACCCTTCTTATCAAAAAGAACCCAGGCGGTAGCCGTCATAACTGATAACATATTAAACATACCTCACCAGGAGGTAATAAGGGGTGTTTCTCACGGCTCCATCCTAGGGCCCCTGCCGTTTTTGCTATTTATCAATGATCTTCCCTCACACATAAATGGAAACATTTTTATGCATGCTGATGACACAAACCATCATCTGAAACATGATGGCACCATTGCAGTCACTACTCAAAATGCTGCCACCAATATGGAAACATGGTGCTCAGCTAACAAAGTAGTTATAAATAAAACCAAGTCTTCTTTTATTTGTTTTCCATCCGACTCTGAAAAAAAATTAAAACCCTCGGTCTCGGACTTCAGACCGGCGGAGCGTAGGAAGGCAAACGTCAGCTCCTTCGATAACCCATGCTTTTCGATGTTTCGATAGAAACATCCATGCATGGGCTTATCGGTATGCACCTTGAGCAAGGCCTTCTGCTCGGCTTATTTTATTTCGAGCTTGAGGACGTCTGCCTTCAATGATCAGATTGTTGTGTCATTGTCGCTTCTGTCGGATGACGGGTCGAAGTCGAGATCGGTTTCGTCCGCTGCCCTCTTTGCCGCCTGGAAGAGAAACGCTCCTACACCCGCACTCTCGTGCTCTCTCACGCGATTGAGTAGGGGGTCCCTGGCTTTCAACACTCGGCATGCTGTACCCAGGACAACTCTGTTGTGGAGACACTCCAGACTCAATAGTTCTCTACCCATCTACATTGCGAGGGAGATACAATCTGGCGACGGAAGATTTCGGATGAAGACTTCTGTAGATGGTCATCATCCTCCTGGTTCCCCTATCGAGGTTCTGCAACTCGTTGACGTTCCACTTCATGCATCCGAAAGTATACGGCAGTTATTAATATAATTTTCGACTTTCGAATCACACTTTCTCAGCTAGTATTACACCAACTGGAAAAATTTCACCTATCCTAAAGGTGGATTAGCATTAGGCTTGGAAGTTCAGGAAGAGAATTCACCCTATCCTACAGTGTCCGAATATTCTTGGCTTAGGAATCTCCTCACGATTTGGTAAGTTTGGAGTAGCACAGCTTTTTTCCCGAGGTTAGTTATTAGTTTTTTATTCCCAGCTTCTCCGTTTGTTTTTTTAAACATATGGGACATCACTCCCTCCGAAGAGATTACTATCGGGTGAATGCTGACATAATTTAATTTCCAGATATTTCTTATTTCGTCGGCTAAATTTCTGTATTTTGAGATTTTCTCTCTCTCGGTAGACCTTACGTTGTGGCTTAGTGGTACTGCTATATCGATTATATTAGCCTTTTTTCTAATTTATTGATTAATAGGATATCCGGTCTATTGTGATCTATGGTTTTGTCAGTGATTATCAGTCTGTCCTAGAACAAAACATGGGTTTTTGTTTCAATTACAGCAAGTGGCTGATACTTGTAGTATGGTGGGATATTTTTCTTTAAGAGCCCGTAAGTTAGTCCCAGGTGTTGGTGGATTATTTTTGCCAGTTGGTTATGTCTATTCAGGTAAAACATTCATGAGCTGAGCATCCTGCCATTATGTGCTCAATTGACTCACCAGTGCATCCACAATTTCTACATCTTTCGGATATTTATAGTTTAAGAATATGTTTTTCATAGTTATGGGTGCGTATAACTGTCTTGAATAGGCATGATTATTATTATTATTAAACTTTGCTTTAGAAGCACTAAACCTCAGCGAATGACTGTTTCCACAACTTATAGACCTCGTGGTTCACTATCAGAGTAAAGAATGTGGGGAACTCATGAGACATCCTTCATGATTTTACTAGAGGAATTATATGACAACAAACATAGTATTCAGTCTGACGGTCTGTTTGATCGGAGAGGATGGAGCTCACCAAGTACTAAGCTCAACAGCATGTGAAATTCACACATCAGTGTAGGGGGGACAGATCCTATGCCTGTGCCACCTGTGGTTTCCGAGAAAGATCTGATACCCAAGAAATCATGCAGGTTGGTTTTAGCCGGGCATGTATAGAGGCTTCTCCCATAATTGAACCTGGATGATACGGTTATCAGCCCATCACTCTACCCATATGTTTGAGTAGTGTAGGGCTGCAGAGTGTAAACTTATCCAAGCTCAATTTTGGGTTTTGATAAGCTAAAAAAATTAAGAAAAAATTGCTATTGCTTTATTCATGTATATCATGTCTGAGGAACTCTCCTGGAATTGTGAGTTACCTCATTGAGCTACCTACCAGATGGGGAGTGAACTTCATGGTAGGATGTTGGCTAGTTTTTTATGCAAATTTTTTAAGTAAATTCTCTTCACATTCTAAACTCTCTCTGAACACCTATCTGGTTTAAGTATTTTTAGTAATGGAAAGTCATAACTGAGTCAGGTAATACATTTCTTGTATGATAAATGTTTGAAAATTTTAATAGCTAAAGGATTCAAACTTCTTGCCATGTTAACTAATCAAGTATTTAAGAACCAGGTTATAACCTATAGTACACATCGCAGACATTTCGTAGTACTGCCAGTACTTCTCATCGAGTTGCGAACATAAATGAAGTATTGGTATCACAGGCTAGTACCTACTGAGTGCTAGTATTGTCAGAACTCCCCACTGAGTTCTACCATGAAGCATCTGTATTCTATTAGCACTCATTTTCATGTACTGACCGTGGAATCTGAGTACGATAGTGTACTGAGATTTCAGTACTCAGTCCTGATGTCTATATTTACTAAGTATCTACGCTTAGTACTACTTTTTGGTGAGTGTATCTATTCCATAGAATAAAAAAGACTGAAATTAGAGATACTTAAACACTTAAAACTTGGGACAGCCGAAATTGGCAGGTGGTGATGAGAAATGGGATATTGGAGAAAATGAAATTGGAAATAGAAATAGGCATTATTTTCTGGATTATGTTAATAGAGGTGGAAGGAGAGTTGGTCGGTGAAGGGAGAGGTGAAAGATAACTATTGGAGTGATAGTTATAGTGCTATTTATATTGGATGGGAGCGGGTCCGCTGAAGTCAATGTGAGTTTGGCTTTCACTGGGGAAAAGAGGAATAAATAAAAAGCAGGTGAGTGATAGCCACACACCTATTTGTAATTGAAATGAAAAAACCTAATAAGCTTAGTTTTTAGTACATGCCTAAGAGTTAGAATAATTGAAAAACTTATTCTTCTTTTGATCCCGAGTTTGGGTCAAAAATGATAGGCTCAGCTAGGATTTCGTTGCCACCGTTTCATTATAGTTAATATAGCCCTGGTGATTCTAAAAATCTTAAGCGAAACGTTGGTTACGAAATCGTGAACCTTTTCATTTGACCAAAACTCCAGACGGAAAGAAGAATTAACCATGTGATCAAGAAAACAACGCGAAAAACTTATGTTGGAATTATTCTTCATTTTTCCGCGATAAATAATAATTTGCTTTTTATTATTTCTTGGATTCATCGCGTTTGGCTAATTTATTCACAAAGTTTCGCCTCTTTTCCAAGAGACGTCGTCAACCATACGCGATGGGCTCTTGAAATAATAAAAAGCTACTTATATTGGAATTTTAACCCCTCGTAAGAATTTAAAAGAATTGGGCATAAGTAAAACATTAAAGATTACTACTATTCATCATTCGTTTTTCTCCCCACTAAGGTACCAGTGAATCTATGAATTTATTGGTTAACGCTTCATCTGTTACTAAATAATTCATTTCGAATCTCTGGTATCATATTTTATTTATGAATATAAATTCATCCATTTCGCATACCCCGCTGATCATGTAGACTGTTTTTTGTTTTTATTAGTGAGAGCGAGGCGTCGCTAGTATCGCGCCCGAGGAAGTTCAAAGAGAGAGGCAGCCACGAGGAGGTTCAGAGACCGATCATTTTACGGCTGCCGGCGTACGTGACTTGGACGCAGCAAGTTTCCATGCGTGGTTCAAAGTTATGTTATCTAGCTCGGGTTTCTTTCCCATTGAAGTCTAAAATGCTAACAGCGCTCTCGTCAATGAAGTCCTCGGACCGTAAGTGCCAATGTCTTGAACACGTGAGTTAATTTATAAGATTAATTAATTTTATTCTAGCGAATGATAGTTATGAATGGACATTTTTTACATCAGTAAAGTAGAAATTTAAACGCACGTACTCTATTCTTTGCGTTATTTCGTAACATACCTTTTTTTTAGCTTCCTGGTGGAATAATGTTATTTCGATAGTGGCAGCAGAGTAAAAAAAGCGTGTTGAGTATGAGCTAGTCCAATGGGAGGAGTCGGTTCAGCTCTCGTCCTGCGAACTGCTTGCTTGCTAATTCGGGGCCACTTCTCGCCGCGACCATGGAAGATTATCCCTCAAATACCCTGCGAGGTAAGTGGGCTGCACCCGTCATCATGAAGTGATTTTTATGTCAATTATTTTGAGTTAAACCGCGTTGTGTAAAATTATATGCCTTGGTTTCCTTGGGGAGTTCTCAAAGGGGTCAAGTGCCACCGTGGAGAATGTCCACTGAGTAGTCTATATCGGAAGTAGATATATTGTAAGTTTCGCTGGTTTCAACTGATATTTCATTCTATTTGTTATTTAATCTTATCAGTTTCAGTAATCTCTTATCTCAAGAAAGCCCTTTCGAGACAAGTTAAGCTAGTAGGTAATTTAAGGTCAAGGTTTTTCAAATGGAATCTTTTTTATTTTCCCCCCTCTTTAGTATATTTTTCACTCCGATTCTGATACTTGAGTGGTCAAGGGACAATTTTTTTAAGACTTACGCAATTTCATAGTGTTGATCATATTATTGAAATGTAGGTACTTAGGAATATTTATGCTATTTACGAGAGGAGGATCGGTAAAAACAGGCGTGGTGGAATGGGGAGAACTTTGCTTGTTGTATTGTGCCAGTTTGAGTTGCGATGTGTGTGGTTATTAAAATCTGGATTTCCATGCTGGGAGCAGGGATTCAAAATCCGTCGGTGTGGAAGATTTTAACGTACATGCGACGCAAACACTTATATGGAGACCTGGAATTGGCCGGTTGACTCCTATTAGATTCAAGAGGATAGAGATTCCGCAGCCGGCTCTAATTCGCAATTCACCAAAACCTGAGAATGCTCTTGTTTGACCCTCGTTTTTCTATGTTACAAATGTTACAAATTCTAACCCTCTTTCCTAGTGACAGTTATTTCATATTATGCGTATAGTATTATTTTAACTTTCCGTAGGCAAACGCTTATTGTGTATGCTATCGAACCTTCCCCCCTCCGAAATGCATCCCCACAAATAGGTTAATGATGTCAATTTGAAAAATAAATCTAGATGGAAAAATTTACCCGTGAATTATTGTAATTTTTGTAACTTGAAAGTTAGTGAAATAGGGGATTGGAAATTGGAGTAAATAATCACAGCTGTTCATTACCGTTGTCATTGGTACTAATAAATAATTCGTAATAATATTTCGACCACTCAGGGTGGAGTGGTGTTAACATTCTGGCTCATGGCTGAATCTATTGGAATTAATATCGAACGGCCGGCAATTAATAGACATCGTAATAGGAAAGCGAAATTTACTAAAGAGTTCCATCAAAATTGCTTTAACCGTGATTAAGGAGGATTGTTTCAATCCAGGATTCAGTGGAACCAGTAGATGTTCTGCGATTGGCTTTGCGCTTTACTCGAGAAATATATCCGGTTTCCGTTTTCTGCCACATAATATTCTTTAAAGCCCGTTTTACACGGGGCACGTAATTGCATAATCTGATGTACGCACGAACGTGCATTCCAAATTGCATCGTGTAAAGCCGTGAATTGGAAGAACCCATGCGCGAATGCATGAACGCGTTATGGAAAAATATCCCATGCTCTAATTCGAAAATGCTTGCACGCCCGATTGAGGAAAACATTCGTTTTGAAGTTGTGTAATTTCGTGCCCCGTGTAAAACGGCCTAAACCGAAGCAATTAGGCGCATCGTAAGATCGTGAATTCATTCATGGAGTTCTTTTGTATCTGTATCCGTGTTTCCCTACTGACTAATTCACATGCAGTTTTAGCCTTTTCCTTACTGCAACATCCAGGTCAACAGCAGGCCCAGCAACATTTTCATTTAAGTATCGTAATCTGTACTTTCAACCGATAAATAGTCCTGCCGAAAAGCAATTTATGTAGCGTACATCCGTGTTATGCCTTGAATTTTTCCAAATTTTACTGAAAATTTTATGGGTACTCGCGAAATAGATGCTTCATGGAATTCCTCGATCGAAATTGATTGGTTCAAACAAGGTTGCGTGTTGGATCTGAATTTGTAAGTTTGTCACTTCCGCTGTAGGCACCTTTATTCTCGTAATGTAATTCGGGGTTTCGTATTTAATAGTATTATCGGACTGGGTTGATTTTTTCGCTGTGATTTAGTCAGTCATGTTTCTGCCGAAGTATCCGGAATGTACTGGAAACTATTTAAAAACTGAAAAATTTCCTTCGCGATGAATCTAATTTGACTGATATTTTGTGGCTCACAGCCCTCGTTTCTTCCTTTAGTTTATTTCTTGAGTATTAGATCTATTAATCTCTTAAAACACATCTGCCACTCGTAATTCCTAAGTCGATGAGAATTTGATTTCAGGTTTTTTTTCGAGCGGCGGCCTCCCAAATTGCAGAAAAATGTCCTACGGTAGTTCATGATGGTATGGTTGTAAGCTTAACGTACGAATAAGGACGGGGATTGCTCATATGACCAATCTTTCGCCTTGACCATGAATCTAATATCGTTTCCTCGATATCGCGGTGCTAAAAATACTGAAAATATTAACCATAAGCTATTGATTTCCATCCATTTGAAGTACGTATAAAGGTTCTACAGTAAAAGCTTTTGAAAAGTGTATAATTCCTGGATGGATGGGTAGGCCTGTGTATGCACTGCGGGTCGTAAATATGTAAGGGGCAATAGAACGTTCCCTCGGAGGTTTTTTTTGAACTTATTTTTTGGTTAACATTGATTTTTACAACTTTTTCTCTAAAGGCAAACTATTTTGTACCGACGAAAAGGTATGGTAAAATACTTGAACATCAATTGTTTTTGCTGCAACAAGATGAAAATCATCGGCTTTTCTGGTAAAGTTTTCGTGTAATACTTTTGAACTAAATAAAGTTAGTGTGTTCCTGGGTTTCAACGGTCAAGGATTTTCAGTGATCTACATCGTTTAATTGAGAGTTAACTTCATGTATACTACTAACAATTAGACGCAGTGCAGTTACGTTCAGAGACTGTGAATTAACCCAGATATACAGATTCAAGTATTTCCCTGGGCTGGGTTTTCTATCTATTTCAACACTCCAGTAGTTTTTTTTTCATTTTCATGGAGGATGTGCTCTGCCTAATTGAACACCAAAGATTCGTAATTTTGAATATTCACACAATATTATATCTAAAAATTTTACAGTATCATATGTTGCAGCATTGCTTTACATAATAAGTTATATTCTGGAACCTGGTTTCATTGCGTACGGGAGATAACAAATTTTGATTCCACAATTGAGTAGTTGGCTGTTGTTACTCAATTGACTTGCATATTCCTCTAGTAATTATGTTAACAACTCGTACAGCAATACTTACCGGAAGTGCTGATGTTTTTCATCACACACTAACTAAAACAACAGTTGAATCTGGCATGAAATTAACTGTTGTCATCTGCGAATCAAGTTTTTGTGTCAAATCGAGTGTCTCCTTTGTAGACCACATGACCGTGATTCTCATTTTGCTGTCACTCCACTTGCAGCATCAGATCTTTCATAATTTTGCTAAGCTCAGATAATTCCCCACAACGCTAGGTCACAGCATGTGCGTGATACTTGGAACATTTTATTTTAGCCCTTCCGAGTCTTAAGCCGGAGCAATCGCCATGGATTGGGAAACTAAATGAGTCACACTTTAGTTCTCCATTATATTTAAGATCATTTTTGCATTCGTAGCACTTGAAATAATAGTGTAGGCATATTGCCTCTAGCACTTAATATTCAGTTTGTAATCTTTTCACAAAAGTTTTCTGGTCCCTAAATTTACGGAAGACCTATTTTTCTTACTGGACATAGGAAATGGATCTCAATCACTGCTACTGATTTTGTACATATTATATACAAATTTTAGAATTGGCTTCAATAGATTATAATTCCGATAGAAATTTTAAAGAAATTATGGAATGCCTTGTATAATCATTAATTTCTAATAGTTACGGCCGGCGCGGCGTGCGAAGGGTTGAGAAAGATAGAAATGTACTTTCATTTGAGGCCCTCTATAGATGAACAATCTTAATTAACTCATACGAATTGTTAACATCCCTCTCAAATTATAAAATCGTTGAATAGAAGTATATTATTATAATTTTGGTTCACCAAATTTGGAGAAAAATGGCGTCCGTAGAATATCGTATAAAATGGGATGACCCGTATGAGATCTTGTCATCTTCCGAATCTCATCGTATATATGTAGGAACTTAATTATTTCCCTACTGGCTGCATATTAATTTGCTGGCAAATTATGCGAAAAAATGGATTATTTATTGAGAATCTAGGTGTTATGTTTGACGTTTTCTTATTTTCAAGGAGTGTCTTTTAGTGTATAGATTTTATTTTTTATTAAAGGTTTACTGTCTGTATAATTCTAAGTCTAACAACTAACGCCAATCTACCAGTAACGGTGTCTTGCCTATAAACCTGGTCTAGATAGTAGTATACATGCACTAAAATGAATTCTTCATAGCTCAATACGACATCTTTCTTGAAATTTCAGGTTGACTCGTGGATGAAACCTGGATGGAAAAGAGTATGCCTCCAGTACGACAACCAAGTGACCTTGTCCATGTTGTTTAATCATCCTCTGCAGTAGATCATGCTGTTGCTGGCTTAAGCAATATTTCCGAACAAATTTGATTCTACCGGGAGACCAATCGTAAGTTATAAAGACCGTTTTACACGAGGCATATAATCCCATTGCTTGATTAACAGAAATTGCGAGAACGCAAACATGCTTTTCGATGAGGGACTATTATCATGTCATTTGTTTATGCATTTGCATAATCCGAGTAAGTCACTGCTTTACATGACGCAATTTTCACCGCACATCCATCCATAAATCATTCTGTTCACTTATGAGCCTCTTGTAAAACAGCCTTATCGATGGTTGCCAATGGGACCACAGTTCAACGTCCCTTCCGTCGGACAGAGTTCTGTGCTTGAAATTATCTCCAAATGGCACACCCAAGTAGGGATCTACAGTTTGTAAGATTTACAAAATCCTCTGGATATTACAGAAATGATGCACACTGCACCATATTTAATATTTTCATCAGTAAAGGCTATAAATATATCATGGCTAACCTTAATTTTTGCAGGAAAAGCAAAGATATTAAGAGCATTCTACTTTTTATTGCAAAGTTGTACGGTTCTTGAAACGTATTTCCTGATGGGTCATACCATATTTCAGATAAACATTTTTTCAACTCAGTTTTTTTTATTAAACCGACCATTTTGGAATTCCACGACATTTTGGAGACATAACTTATTGAGTATAGATGCTAGTTGAGTAAGGTCAAGAGTGAAAGATTTCCTGAAATGTAGTTGCTTGATCTGAATTCATTTCTCTTGGCCACAGTTACGAGCTTCTCAGTTGGATTCACGTTTCTATCCATACCTAACTCAGTTCGCAGTTCCATGATGGTTCGATTTTATTATCATGGTTTGGAGAAAGAAACGTAACTCGAAACTGGCTCTAGCATTACCCAATGTACTTTAACCAAAGAAAAACATTAATGGAAAATCTAACCCGTATCAGTGTCAATTGTGATCGTGGACTAATAAGGCAGATGGGATCTAAACTAAAAAAAACATACTTTCAATGTTTCTCAATGCTTGAGCAAACATTTAAAAATAAAATTTCTAAAGGTGATGATCAATATCCTATTGCGATACTACGATATTAAACTTCTTAGCGGTGTATCCAGAGAGTATATTCTGTTAAACTGATACGTGCGTGGCAAATTTCTGAATTCTGAGTCAGGTGGTTTCATGGCTTTGTTGAAATGATATGAATTGATCAGATAGATTTTTTCCGTCTATGGGGATTTGTTTATTCGATGAACATATCATTTTCATAGCAGTGACTGTTAATCTGCTTAACAGGTAGATATAGAGTTATCTGAAAACTGTAGTGGACTTAGTATGCTAATCCAATCACTCCATGCGCACATGCTGCTTATTCATGTATCACGCACTCCAAAATACCTCATGTTTTTGAAGTGGAATGGCTTTCGTGCGTCCCTCCGCGCGAAGATATTCATTGGCGACATGTTTCTCCAACATTCCAGCTGGTGTCATCAGAAATATGTTTTTAGTGTATTAAAGACATGATTTTTTTCCAAATTACCCCAGCAGCCGGGTATTTTTTCTGGCAGGTAATTTTTTTCAGCCTACTATTAATAAGCTTACAACTCGTTCATTTTTATAATATTTATTTGAAACTTTGTATTTGAACTTAAATGCTGTAGCTACGCTATCAAGCAATAATTTAGTGTATGCACAAAATTACTTATTTTTATGAAGTTTGTTCTTGATAAAATTATTAACTATATGGAAAAATAAACCATATAATCCATACTACTGTGCAACAGAAATAATAATGTATATAAAATAAGCAAAAAAAAGCACTTATTCCTAGTTTCCATTGGGCTAATTGTTGCTTTTCTGTACATTAATCATTGTTATTATGCAGTTAGTACAATAAATAGTGGCATATGGCGTGCAAAAGTTATCCCTGATACCCATTTGGTTGTATTTATTGAGAGCACCTTATCGTTAATAATTCCAATTATTTCTTACATTATGTTGAGTATAGAGCCTATACATACACAAAAGTACTGTAAATTATTGATGAGAACGGAATTCAACTGATTACACTCATCTTAGGTTTAATTAAAACTCCTTTTAGGCCTTAAACTTGTCTTTGTTGCATAATTCGTCAAATTCACAATTATGTGATTTCCTGACGCTAGTAACTTTAAAATATTTTAATTTATTACAATAAAAGATTTTGAATAACTGTCCACCTGCCAATGTTTTCGGGATAAACATCTGTTTTGTCTGCATTACATCTTCATAAACTGAAATTATTTTGTTACTTAATGAAACTTCTGTAGATAAAGTATTTGGTGCTTTTTGGACACGTGATGCGAGTGAATAAAATATTTTCTTATGTGTTCATTAGCGAAAAAAATGACTAGCACCAAATTTTTCTGTTCTTTTTATTTCAGGCTTACTTGCAGACGGCAATTCTTAAAAAGAGGAAGAATGGTGCAAGTTGGAGGTGATTTCGGTGCCTGCGGGAGAGTTACTGGCTTCTACCATTTTCTGAGGGCAGCTTCTTCCATATCCTGAGAGCTGATGGTGCACCATGGCTGTTCGCAGATTCGCGGTTCACATAGGGTGTGAATGACCACCTAACCTGCGGCATGGGTGTAAACCTGCACAGAAGAAAACTGGCGTACGGCATGCTAATTTATCAAGATGGATAAGATTTTACCAAGGATTGTATTTTGATGATAAATGGTTTTTCAATCAATAAAGATAAATGTTAAATTATTCACGTCTAGAAATTGTATTTTTTCCTGTTATTACTTGTCCCATTGTGTATAAATAATATGGTAAAGGGGGTGAGAAATAGCTTGATTTCATTTGAACTGAGTTTGCTGGCATTCCATTTCCGAATCAAAGTTCGCTCAGGTATAGATTGGTACATTCAATCAGCTTTTGTGTTCAAGTGATTTCTTGGCAGCCAAATGAATCTGCTATTGGAAGGAAATGTCCGATTAAGGATTAAAATTTTAATTTCAAAGAGCCTCTGGAATAATGTCCCGTATAGTATGTCTTTGTATGAAATAGCAATATCTCAAGCGGAAAATGTTTTACTGCAAAAAATGGTATATTTAAAAAGTTTCAAATTACTACGCTGCATTAAAGTATAACAAAATTTTAGATAATTCAATGAATTAAGTTCATAAAATTAATATAGTTCCCGCAGCAGATCTAATGATACTGCTTAAAAAGAGCAATATTAAAGTCGAATGGCGGAGGGAAATAAAAATATGTGAAGACTACGTGCGCGACAAAGATTATTTTTGGTAACCCTCTTGCGTACGACCATGATTGAGACTGCCTCTACTTGAAATTAAATGTAAAGCGGCAAGTGATAAATAAGCCTAGAGTCTCTGGCCGGCACTAGGAACAGATTCGATTCGGCTGACCTCTGACGGATTGTCAGCATCGAAATGCCGAGTTCATATCTCAACTTCTCTGGCGTTGAATGTAACGGACTACAAAAATAATTCTAAGTCCGGAGCCTCCCTCACTGAGAGCGTAGAATTGCCAAGAGGTAGGCCTGCCTCGGCACCCTCGGAAGGTGGTTGGGTTGGCCACCGACAAAATTTTCAAAAAAACGACCAAGTCCGTGAATTTTAAATTCAAGTTAAAGTTATGACCCTCTTTTTCATAAGAACCCGGGTAGCCCAGGGGATAAGAGGCAGAAACCGGTGTTAAGAACAGAAGGCATATTACAACGAATCCTTTTGCCAGCAAATTTTTTTTCTTTTTCAAAATATTTTTCGAAATTGTAATTTTTGGAAAAAACTTCTCCTCATGTTGTTATATTATATTCAGGACAACGTGAGACGTCCAGAAAGTCATAAATTATGAACAATTCTTTGTGAAACGAGCGAAATTTTTTTCCGGCGGGCCGCCCGGGCGGCCGGAAAAAATTCGCTCATTCTACAAAAATGACCAATAATTTAAGGTTTTCTGGACGTCTCACGTCGTTCTGAACACAATATAATAATTTGTGGATATCATTTTTATAAAAATTCGGGGGGGGGGCGGAACCTTATAGAACTGTAGTTCCTATTTTGGCCAATAGATGGCGGTTGCATTCACTATTCTCTAAAGCGCTTGATAGGAAAGTACGGTCAACTTTGCGCATCTAGCCATCGTAGGCCTTTCTTTACATGGGAGAGATAGGGACTAAACATGTTTTCACGAGATAAAAATTAATTAACTATGTTTCATTGAATTTGAGCCATGATAACTTGTGAATGATTAAATTGCCTATAATACCACATCATTTTCATATCAAGTTTATCCTCCAAAATGCGGGAGTCCAGTATAATACGAGCCCAGCAGACGCCTCAAACGGCAGCAGACGACGTCGTCTGCAATATAAGTGGAACGTCGCGATATTTTCCTCGCTCGTAAATTGACTTCTCGTTGATAACTGGCGGAATGGCATTTTAAAATATTATAATACTACCTAAATATTAGCTTACTTGTCAATTAGGTATCAAAATCGACTAGGTATAGAATATTTCTCTGCAATAGGAGTAAAACGTCAAGTCAATTCCTCGACCATGAAGTGAATCCCCATAGAGAGCAGACGGTGACCAACCTTGTATTGTCACTGGAATCTTAATCATTGTGCATAATGGTCAGTGCCTCAGTTAAACATGGAGTGCTGATCGTGGAAATCCTGTCAAAATGCTCACTTGACTTGACAATGACACTGCAGAACATAAATTAGATAGTAGATCGTATTAATACGATCGTATTAAAATACCATTCCGCCAGTTATCAACGAGAAGTCACTTTACGAGCGGGGAAAATATCGCGACGTTCCACTTATATTGCAGACGACGTCGTCTGCTGCCGTTTGAGGCGTCTGCTGGGCTCGTATTATACTGGACTCCCGCATTTTGGAGGATTAACTTGATATGAAAATGATGTGGTATTATAGGCAATTTAATCATTCACAAGTTATCATGGCTCAAATTCGATGAAACATAGTTAATTAATTTTTATCTCGTGAAAACATGTTTAGTCCCTATCTCTCCCATGTAAAGAAAGGCCTACGATGGCTAGATGCGCAAGGAACATGCAGGGAACCAATCAGAAGCCTCGATTGTCGGCATTTGCCGAGATCAAACGTTGACTGTACTTTCCTATCAAGAGCTTTACTATTCTCCTGTGTCGTCCACATCCCCAATTAAAAGTTATCTCGTTTTCCATATAGATGACTCTGCTAACCTCAAAGGCGATAGAAGTCAGGTTCACGGAGGCTCAAAATGCGGGAATTTCAACTTGTCGAACGAAGTAACCCCTTGACTTGAATTTTCGTCCAATAGTAATAGCAATTTATTACAGCGAGGAAACTTTTACAAACCACAAAACAATAACTCAACCACGACCCGGGTTTAAACGGCTAAGCGTCATCATCAGGTGATGACGCTTGACGATGACACCTGATGATGACGCTTAGCCGTTGAAACCCGGGTCGTGGTTGAGTTATTGTTATGTGGTTTGTAAAAGTTTCCTCGCTGTAATAAATTGTTGTGATGGAATACCACAAAGTTTCTGAAGACTACGTTTTATTCAATAGTAATAGCGCGAAAAACTAATGAATATCGTTATGAAATAACTTATTTTTAATGTATCTTTCGAAGCTGGCAGTAAATTAAATGGCTAAACGTATAAATAATTGGGTTTCAATATTTCAATAAGGAAACACTAATAGCGGTAGTTTAGGTAACCTCAATCCTGAATCAAATGCGCAATTTTCCCATTACCTTAACATCCCAAGATCCAGCAACAACTGAAGATCAATATTTTTTGACTTGATGAATACAACTTTCCCATGAATGAAAAGCAATTTTCCATATTTTTTTTCGTTTACTACTTTTATTCTCTTCAACAGTACAAAATTAATACACATTCACGAAATAATTTAAATCATTTACAATTTTTTTGTAAAATAAATCTCTCACACATTGTGATCATCACGGATGTCACTGCTGAATTGATGTAATAGTAATATTTTGCATGGCGATGATACCATTCCTCTTCCATTTAACCATGCTTTATTATAATTTGATATTCGCTTTGTTATTCTCCATACAAGACTTCAAAGCCTTTCATATTTCCACCTAAAACACGAAGATTGACGGACAAAATTTTGCTCCAGTTGCCAGGCTTTCCATTTTCAGAACCCAAAATATATACTTTCACAAATAAGTTTACCGTTATCTATAATCATCTTTTGCTCAACGAAAATTCCAGCATTTTTTTTACCGAAATACCATTTATTCACTTCGAGTTGGGAACATAACCAAGAAATTATTTCAGAACTATCTCCGTGTGTAAGCAGGAGATAAAATCTGAATCTACATTCAACAAATATTTTAATGAATGATATGAAATATATTTCATAAATTTTTTTACTATAAAAAAATATTTTTCACAAAAATAACTCAAAAAAATTGGGCAAGTCTGCATTCTGACAGAAGTTAACTCAAAAGCTGAACCTTAATACACCTAGAAAAGGTGTCAATCCTTATAGTAAGGAATTTTAGTAGTGACCTGTTAGTGAATTTTACTTGAGGCTACATCTGTCAGTTATTCTGTGAAAGTATGAACATAATATTACTTAAGTATTGAACTTGATTTCCGGAGAACATCAAGTAACTGAAATAACAATCAACACATTAAAAACTATTGCGAGAAACAAACACCAAAATGATTATATTGTTATCTATCGGATAAGGTAGGTTAAAGTGAGTCAAAATCCTTCATTTTTTCCCATTTGCAGGGCCCTATCTATCAACACGATTTTTTTTCTTTATCTCCGAATACATCTTACCCTTCATCCCTCCCATGGAAACTATTTGCTTTCTTCCCCTTCCATGCTTACCCAACATCCTTTCTATTATCACAGCCTCTTCCCACTAACAACTTCGCCTCTCCCTAGTCCCCTCCAGAAGTTTCCTTTCTTCAACATCCATAACACACTTCTTTAAGTCTTCCTCTATATCCACCATCCTCGTCACCTTACCTTCTTCGTCTTCATCCACACCCACATCTCGAATGTCTGCAGACTACTCTCATCCTCCTTTCGTAGAGTCGGCCACATGCAGTGGTAAATGTTATAATTAAGTAGGCTATACAATGGTTTCCCCACAGCTAAAATATCTGGATGCACAGTGCGAAGTACGATGACAGAGTTAACCATCACATGCTCTTACTGTTTGTGTGATGAATGAACAACTGGGAGTAAAAGCACTGTACAAATCTTAAAATAATAGAAGAATACTGACCAAGTTAAGACATCTTTATTTTCCTTTAAACCCAGAACAAAATCAATGGAAGAAAGGGTACATAGAAGGTTAAACCTGAAAATAACAAGTGTTTATGAAAGGACAAAAAAACCCAGAATCGAAAACCCATGTTAAACAAGCATGACTTTCGCAGAATGGACTTTCAACCTATTGGCAAACAGCGAGTGTTTCATTGTGCCTTTGTGTTAGGGACGTACTTCTATGGTTTGTCCTAGAATGTTAATTAATAAAATTCAGTTTATTTTATTCACAAATCACTAATAGACAACTGATGCGAATCAAGAAACTCTAATTAAAAACTTTTTAAAATGTCAATTAATAATTTGATTTAATCAAGCATGTGTGTGATTTACGAGTATCAAATCATTTTTTTAAATTTAAAAAAAGTTAAAAGAAAATTCTTTAATGAAAACCTTCCTCATGGCCTGCATCCTAGACGTGATGGATGGGCATTCCAGTGACCCCTAGACCTAGCATTGGGAGGACTGTAAATATTACTCCTGGTAGGCCCACCCGTAGCAGATAGATCAAAGGTTAGGAACCAGACGAAAGGTAGTCCACATGATAATATCATGTTAAAACTAGTGTTTGGAAAGGCCGATCTCGATCTAACAAACTATCTATATCAAAGGATTCGATGGCGCCCGGCGAAGGGGGAAGCAATTACTCCTTGGTTGTTATCACTCAAAATCCTTGCGCAACAACTGATACAAGGGCAATGACAACGGAAAAGAACAATAGAGAAAAAAGGGTTAAAATATGAATGTGGAATATTAGGGTGATCATAAGAACTGGGAAGAAAGCATAAAAGATGGAAAAGGGAACTTAAATGTGTTGAGGTTACATGAAGTGAGATGGAAGGACAGCAGAGAGTAATGAAGTGAAAGTTAAAGAGTAATTTATAGTGGGAGAGACTATAGAGTCAAATTTGAGTAACTGTGTAACTACACGGATGCAATTATAGAAGAGGCGAGGTATAGAATAGGTACTAGTCTATTAAATAATGGCAAAATCATTTCGTTCAGAAACATTCTCCTGCAAGTAACCAATGGAAAGAAGATGGGAATGACGAGTATGAACAAGAGGTGAATATTCTTCATGTTTCCTCGATTTTAAATAATTTGCTTATTATTACACTTGTGATCCATCGCATTTGGTTGCTTATTCTCAAAGTTTCACCTCTCTTCCTGGAGGAGTCTTCGGACCTTTCAACCCTTTGATGTGAATGCGAATGACACCGAGAACGAACATATTATGGTACGCTCTCGGTATCCTGTAAGGTTTTGCCGCGACCAATATTTATGTACTTTCGAGGTCATAATGTGCAAAAACTAAGAAATACAGAATATCTAAAAGTGTGACTGGATAGGACGTTTTGTTGACTACCGAAAATTTTGTGCGGCTAGTGGAGAGGAGGTGGCTAGGGGAGAGTCTAGTGCAGGCAAAATCAAATAGTGATCAAACAGGGATGGAAAATAAGTGCGAGGGTGTGGGCTAGGAATAATATATAACCGAGAAAGAAAATGAGGTAGTACTTAACTATTTGGAACTTTGTTACTTAAGATAAGAGAAACAGAATGTTGTAAAGAATCTAGGAGTTTATAATCAAAGTTTTGTTGCTGTGATACATCCATGTGCATCACATTTTCTTCACTCCCTTTGCCAAATTTAACATTTTTTGTGAGCTATCAACTTACTCTTTTTTGGCAGGCTTGAGGTAGTCTTGAATCACTGATTCTATATCTCTCCTGCCGTTCCCTTTAACTGCATGTTATCTTGAATAATGCCTTTAAAAATACTTTACATTAGTTCAAGAAGTTCAGGTAAGCATCTAAAAGCATAGCTACGGCTTAATAAATTCAACAAGCAGAACCATGTACCTACCATATAAGATTTCTACTAACACTACAGCATCTCTTAAGGTTATCTTGCCATTATGGCCAAACCAATTTTGTATTTTCCGCTAGAGAATGTTAAAATGTCCTCCGAGTGTTGAATTTATGCTTTCAGAGAGGTCCTTAGTCAAGCTTCTCTTAAGTTGTTTCCTCTGAAATAGAAAAAATTGAAAGACAATAGAGCTAATATGAGGGCAATGCTCCCGCTCTACGGATGGGAAACCAAACATAAGAGTGGATGACACACTTTATCAAAAGGTAGCAAACTGTTGGCTTCTTTTTTGAGGGATCTCGGATTAATTAACTGGTTAATTTGCTAAAAGGTTTATTTGACAGGAGCTGCCTGTCCACACGTCTTTACACCATGACGACCAACGGGAGAGAGAGGCTACATGGCCGTACACACAACATGGCCGTACCTCAAAACAAATTAATAACGAAATGCACAACATAGCTTAAGCAGAAGGTAGAAAGTTACATATTCAGACTATAAACAGCAAAGATAAAGATACACAAATAGGTATTCAACAACCCCTTTTAATTTACTACATGCTTTTTTGTAGCTATTCAAGCGTGGAGGTGGTTTCACATTCCTCCTTGGCCGCAAGTTCTGGCTGTGGTGCCCTTGCGGCTGGAGGTCCTTCGACCCTGCCTTGTTCTTTCCTCCACAGGGTCACCTTGAGCTGAAGGTGCGTCTCGAGCTTCAGATCCCATAACTTGTGGAGCAGTCAAGAGGGCGTTCTGATTGCCCTTAATCATTTTCCTCACTGGAAAAAAGATTGATAGTGTTACCAGTGTTACATTTGGAATTCTCCCTCCATTTCATAATATGATCAATATTTCCACTATCACTACTCTCGCCCAAGATTTGTACGACTCTAGGTTCCTCAAACTCTACTATGACCCCTGGGTTCCAAGAAGGCTTCCCCCCTCTTTAAAATCCCTGTAATAAACTACGTCTCCTATCGAGAAATTTAGATTGGGAGTGGTCAGTTTGGACAAATTACCACCATTTGAAAAAGCGGGATTAAATTTTTCCAATATCGACCCATGGAAGCGAGTGGTCCTTAAGCTTAGAAGTATGCTGGGGAGCTCTCTAACCCACTCACTTCCAGGGATTTTCCCTAAAACCCTCTATATCATTTGAACCGCACGCTCAGTTGACCCGTTGGAAGGTGGATGGAAATGGGGGGATGAGATGGTGCTCAATGCCATTTTTCCCCAAGAAATCCTTCAACTCCTGTTCAAGAAAAGCAGGATCATCGTCCGTGACTATCAATTCTGGAAACCCACGAGTGGCAAATCACTTACAAAGGCTTGAAATGCAAATAGAATACGAAAAGTAGCCATCAGTAAAAGAGACTTCCACCCGTTTAGACATCATATCAACACACCCCAAAAAAGAATGTTCCTTAAAGGGATCTGAAAAATCCTAGTGAAGCCTGTACCACGGCTTTTCTGACCTACTCCACGAAATGACTTCCGTTCTTAGGATTATTTTGAGAGAGCAAAAACGTTACATTGTCTAGTCATGGCCTCTTATATCAGTCTATTCATGGCCACCAAGCATAGCTGCGAGCCACAGCCCTAGTTTTTACTATCGCTTGAGTAGCTATAAAACTTTTGGCCACAGCACTGGGGGTCCTACCACCCGAGGGCCCGAAAGGTATTTATTTACCTTCCGCTTAAACTCGGACACTGATGGTGGGTAGTGCTACAGCAGAGGGGGTATAAAACATCAATGACCCTAAGATTGTGTCAGGGGTGGCCTCCCAAGAAGATACCTTGTGGGCTTGTGATACCGCTGCAAAACTCAGGGTCTCCCCGGCCACGGAGTTGAAACTCAGGCGTAGAGATGGTCCCGGATGAGATTTCAAACCGTGCCGATTCTTCGCTGCGATTAACTACGCTGGCCACTGACTCCACCTTGAGGGTGGATGATTAGTGGAAGACCCAAGGGTAAACCGACGGCGCTAGGTGAAACATTTTCACCCTAATGACCCTTATTGTTGCAGTAGTGGCACAGCAGTTTGCGCCGGGCAATCGTGGTGTCGCGGCCCTCCGCAACGACGACACCCAGAGATGTCGGGGGACGCATGAGAGGAACGGGGACTCGTGATAGAATTTAAACACCCCGTCAGTCGCACTTTCACTACCAATGATGGCGTTTAGGTGTGTGCCGCGTGTCCGTTGGTGCTCGAAATTGCTAGCTTTCAATTTGGGTGTATCAAGATTTTTGCTTTTTACTTAATCGTGCAGGGGACTACGACAAATTATACATTGAAAATCATCTCTCAGATTGCCAGAGATATAAGATTAAACTTGAATGGAAGGGTGACCTTCCCATAATGACCGTGACGTCATTTCATCCATCGCTTCTTCCCTCTTCTTACCGATCCATTCTTAAAGATGCCTCAAAAAGGCTTTTGTAAAGACGTCCACTTCTGCCCGAAATAGAACAGTATAAAAATATAGAAAATGCCTTGAAAAAATATCAGTCTTCACCGGGAATTGAACCACGGGCCTTTGATCGAAGGATGAAATTACGTCAGGGGGTATTTTGCGGAATCTGAAAACATTGCAACTTTTAATGAATAGTTATTTGGCAATTAGGCATTAAAGGTTCTAAGCAATTCCTTACATATAAATGAAAACCTTTACAAACTTTATTTCAACGGTAATATCGAAAAAGCATTCGGATGATAATCCCCCATTGGGTGATGCCACTCTCTGGCCTGTTCCATAGCAGTAGCACTCTACGGTTAATTTTAAATACAAATCTTAGAACATGATGGAAAACAGTTGCTCTTTTAAGTTCAAATTTTTCATTCCTCTTAGGAATTGTCGCAACAGAGGTTGATCTTAATTTTCGAAGCGGAAATTATTCGCCAACTGTCTCATGTCTGCTTAAAAGTCTACTTACCAGCTCATTTGGCCCTTAAATTCGCGCGTCGAATTTCTCGCCCTCCACCCCAACAAGTGGAGGGAATTAAATGCTCGGATAGTACATCCAATATTTCCCCGAATGTCTTAGAAGCCGGACGACCAGGAGCACAAAGTTTCTTTACCATGCTATAAGTTTGCCCACCAGTGCACGAAAGTAACTCCGCCCACTTTTGGTTTTCGGAGCCTATATCATGAGCTTCAAAATAAAACTGAAGCCGCTCTTTGAATTCCTCAAACTCTACGCCCTTCCCCGTGAATTGAGGACCTATAACGATTGAATGCTATGTGCATTTTAGTAACCACATTGGGTTTCGAATGGCCTTTTTAAAAATTTTTAAAACTTCTTAAATTCGGCATAAAATACTAGGCATGCCACCATTTCCCCATCACTTTTGCTGTTATATTCCTCCATGAAAGATAATGCGACATCGCTGTAGATATTAAACTTGGGTTTATAATAACACTAAAACCATAAGGTGAGCTCAGGTTATTACTACTGTGAACTAAGGTTACACTATTTAAGTAAAATGATTGATAACACTGATATGCACCAACGAGACTAACAAAAAAAGCTTGTATTGAAGAGTGAAATTATGTTGAGATATTATGTACACCCATACTGATGGAATTAAAATAACTTTTTCAACTTTTATTACCATAGGGACTGGTGTTTTTGTATAAGCTGAAGTCTCTTGCTCTGTAAAGACTGATCTACAGCTTCTTATTCCAATGGTATCTTTGTGATGCTGTCACGGAAAAATTTAAAAATGTACAACTGTGTGGACAACTAAAATATGAATTGACTAAGGTAAAATCAGCATAAATGAATGAAAATCAGAGTTTTTCTTATCATCAGCACATAGTTGTAAGTGTTCTTAAATAGATAGAAGCTAAGTCTAACTTAATTTGCATACCCAATCATACCCACCTATGCAATGATATTTATAAACTAAATGACCATTGGGATATCTACTAATACACAACTGAAATGAACTATTCACAATGGCTGAACAAAGACTACAAACCTCTTCCGGGTATAGGAGCCAGTTAAGATGCCAATTCCATTTCTGGATCTGTGTCGCTATCACCAAAGCGATGTGGGAGCTTGACCAACATCTTCTTAATATCTTAATTCTCATTCTCACTCGTCTTTAGGTTTGAAGTTTCTAAGTACAATTTTACTTCCGTACAGCCTTATCATAACAACCTGAAAAAATACAGAATTATATTTAAGTTAGAGTACTAATTGTAAATTGTGAACAATAAACTAGACAAAATACTATTAATGAGTAATATCTTATATCAATAGTTAAATGACTGCATTATGAACATCACTCCAAATTAATTTTTCCTGTGATAGTGCAGAAAATAATCACAGAAGATGATTCGAGTATGTTCTCGCTTCCAAACCCAAGGGTCCCGAGTTCAAATCCCAGCAGTGGTTGACATTTTTCAGCGGAATCCCAATCCCTACTTTGGTGCCTTGTGAGGACACTTCAAGACTTAGTCCGTTGGATGAGACGTTAAGCTGTGGTCCTCCTTGTGTCTTTTGTTAAATGTGAGCTACCGCTGATGCCCGGTTTCCGCCCAGCCCTTCGCCAATCCCTAAAAATCCTACCCTCACCCGCCTACCGTTATTGGTGCAAATGATCTCAGCAGACCATCGCCCACCGCATAAAACCGACCAAGCGCAGGGGTGGAGGGCGGGAACCAGAGTCCTCTGGATGGCCGTTCTCAACACTACTCCCTCATAGGGTACTCCCTCACTATGTAGTGTATTATCGGCAATCCAGAGGACTCTGGCGGGAACCGGGCTGAGGCGACGCCATCGGGCGGCGCGGGAAATATGCCAAGCGCGACGAGAAGGCAGCCGTTATTTAGATTTCATTTTGAATATAAACTTTTGAATTTATGAAATAAAATAACTTAATTTGAAATTGTTTAGGAAATCATTAAAATTTAAGAAGTGAAAGAAAAGAAACTAAAACAGACTAATGTAAGTTTAACAAATCAGACTTGAAAATCATAAATTTTAAACAGAAACAAACGTTCATTAACATGAACTAAAGAGCAATGCCATTGAAATATATAAATACAAAAATATTAAATGTATGTATACTATGTATGTAAAGTAAATTTTAAGAAACCCTCAATATGTAGAATATGGATTTAAAAAAAAATTTGGGAGAGGTTCCCAAGGATCTCTCCCCTTTCTTCTTCTTCTTCTAACAAACCAAGCAAACGAGTGAAAAAGCACCTCCACAACATTGGAATGAAAGAAATATAGAATACAGACATTTGCTATGCAGAATTGCTGATTTTACGAATAAGATGAGGACTGGCAATCTGGCAAAGATTAGGACATCTACTTGCACATACGTGGCAATGGCAAAGGACTGAACCTGTGCCAGAGTCCAGTGACACAGCCAAGGGGGGAGGGTCCATTGGGTGTGGACACTTCAACATTTTGAATTTTCACTGAAAAAAGTGGCACGAAAGTTTTATTCGTTTCTATATTTTACCTGAGAATGTTGAATTACTTTTCTAACTAAAACTGAGGTTAAATTCCTCTTAGAATTTTTCGCAGCTAAATTCTTTAAATATAAAGGTATCAGCTGCTACAGCTCATCGCAATTACGCTCATAAATATATGCACGACATAATATAATTTTTCTCCCAATTATAAAAATTTATGTCTCCTTCCTCCCTCCCCCCCCCTGATAATACTGAGCATGGAAATGTCTTTCCTCCCACAATCCAAACGAAATGAAATACTGCACTAGGTACTATCAGTAATTACCTATGGAGGACTACCTAGCCTCGTGTAAGGTCAATGGACTACCAGGAGTGTTAAAATAATATTTGTAGAAACCCTAAGAATTATTTTAAAATTGCTAAATGCGCCAAGTGTTACCCGATGGCTAAATAAAAATTGGAAGGCGATTTCGTTTTATAATACTCTTTAATTTTAGCAAACAAAATATACCTGGGAGATTTTACGACCAGCTCAAGACAAGTCCAGTCCAGGGAAATGATCCTGTCATTGAAGCACAAATAATTTAGAATCTTTAATCTGTCGGTAGTCCGTTACCAAGAAGTTAACAAGACTGCTTAGATAATTAGCATTAGGTATACTTACCTCAGCTAATCCTTGAAATTTTAACTATTCTAACAGGCTTCCTAAAGCTGGGTTCACATAGGGGGCGGAAAACAGCGCAGAAACGGAAAAGCGGAAAGCCAATCACAGATCAGCGGCAAGTGTAGGGGCGGAGCTTCGGCCGGCGGAACGCGCAAATTGACACAAGGACGGAAAACGACGCGGAACAGTGGGATTTGAAGAAATAGAACGGGGTCAAAAATCTCACTGGCAATAGAATCCAGGTTTTGACAATAACGGTAAAGAAAACGGCATAGCAACGAGGAAGCAATGCGGGACTTGCGGAAAGAAAGACGATGAAGGATGAATAAACTGCCTTCTCGCACATTTCCTAGGAATGGAGGAGAATTTAATGTTAAGGAGCTGAAATTATCCAATTGTCATAATCAGATTTGATAAGAAGGAATGCCTTCCCTCTAGTATGAAAAAAGGAGATTTATAAAATTGCATTATGTAAATTGAGGAATTAGAATACACAAGGTACAATTACAGGTGAATGATGGAACTGATAACTACAGAAAGTTTGGGAAAAATTACTGGTGCGAGAAAGAGCCAGGAGATAACGAAGGAAAAATGCAGACGACGTTTTGCATAATTGAAAGAGATTGAGAATATATATTTAGCTCAGGGCCCTTAATTCACTTCAAGTCCCTGGAAGACTTCAGTTCAGCTAAGACCCAGGATTGGAAATTACTTTGAAACAAGCCACCTGGTCAAATACCCCGCAGAATAAATACGGAAACGTGCCTCGGGAGCGGCTCATGCCACGAAATTAACAAGTTTCCGAAGTTTCTGTAAGAGGAGAGATTGAACAGATTTCGCGACTACTATAAGAGGCCACGGGTCATTGATAATAATGAATGTACAATCTCATGAAGATTTGAATGAAAAAAATTTCGCTACCGGAGGAAAGGAATTACGATGAGGACAATTAAGATTCCCCTTTGGTATGCAATTGGACTTGCGAGTCAAATGAGAACATTGGAGAACACTAACAGGATCTTCCACAATAGACCACGGCTACGGAATTTGAAAGCCAACCCTGGAAAAAGAAAATAGTGTAAATGTCCTCCCCTACAGAATAAAATGAATTGAAGGAACAATTCCAATTACTAATATGATTAATCTTTGAACAATCTCTCACAAGAGATAAACTTCATTACTAATCAGATGTGCTTTATGATGAATTCTAGAAATGAACACTTCTAAAATTAAATCAAGCGCACTAATAAGAAATAATTATCTACTCTTAACAATACTGATGTGGTAGGTGCAATGCTACAATTATTCGGATTGAAACTCTCTAACAGAGAAAACAAATCCACTGCGATTAAGAGAGTAAGACTTACGTGAACTCCTCTTGGTCATCTCCTCCAACTCCGGGATTCGTACCTACCTTACTTCCTCAGCTGCCTAAATCGCCAACCACACACAAGCGACTCACGAACTTAACCCGAACACATTAAGAGAATCACACGACGTGCACTGCTTCCTATACAGCACGGAACTGGAAGCAGGGATGTGGTGTGAGTGAATAGGGGTTGGAAAGGGGCGTGAGGGCTGCCGGGTAAGTGCAGGAGGTCCGGAGGGAGAGTCAACGTATGATGGACAACAGGGGGTTGAATTGGGTCCGATGGTTCCGAACGAAAAGTCGAATGGAAGAGTAGACATGTTATGAATGTAAAGGAGTGTGAGTATGCAGCTCTGTAGAAAGGAACGGTGGGTATGGGGGAAGCACGGAATTGGGTTGGGAAGCACAGTGGGGAAGGGGCGCTGGAAAGAGTAAGAGGGTTAAGGATTCAGGCCGTAAGAAAAACGCTGCCTTGAGCAGCATAGGTGGAGGCCATAAACCCCAAAGTGTCGAACCCGCTTCATAAAGAATTACCTCGGGGCCTCTTAAAAATACCGTGAACGTTTTTCCCGCAATAGTAATTATCCTTTTTTCACTTATCTCTGATACTTCATTATGTCGCGTTAATATTCTATTTCAATTATTTTTTGTGTTATTTCTTCGATTTATATATTGCAGTGTTTGTCATGTTCACAGTTTTCATATACTGACGAGAAGTTAAGTGTAAGGAACTTATAGTCTCAATCTCGCCGTAATAAAGACGTTTATGTACCTATCTATCTATGAACGTATCGTAATATTTATTTATTTATTGCTCTGATACTGCAATTAGACATTACCTGGTGGCAATATATAATCAGTATCGGTTGAAATTAAATTGATGACAAAGTTTAAAAAATACATATACCTACCTACAACATTAAACACTCCTCTCCTTTTTTGTGTACAGTTAAAAAAAAAATATTTCCTGATATTATATTTAATATTTTTTATTTTTACTTCCTGATGAGAAGGTTAAATTAGCATTTCTTTCCGCACGTATCAAAATGGAACTCGTTTTGTCAGTTTTGATACACGGCACTCATTTAGACTAGGCTACATTCATTTTGGTCCGTAGAGCTAGTATAGTTTTTAGTATCTTTGTATAAAACTTGCATAATATACATATAAGGCCCCCTATAAAATGCATCTTGTAAATGGGTGCTTACAATTTGCTAGTAGGATGAGTTCAAAGTATCACAATACATAGTAAAGCATGAGGGGCGAAGACATGTGTTTCGAAAAGCCGTGAAAATCTACGTCCCGAACAACATTTTGAAACATAAAATAGACTAAATTCTTCTCTTATTAAACTGACTATGACGTGCAACGATGAATTATTCTCAGTATTGAAGACCTATTCTTCGTAAATTCGAAGCTTATCTCTTTTCTCACTTCTTAGGATCTTATCGACATATCACGGTACATTTTTACCAACATTTGAATAGAAAAATAGACTTCCTGAAGAACAAGTGTGAAATATATTTTTTCCGTGATAGTGTGAAAATGACACTCATTAAGCCAGGCTGGATGTATTTTTGTCCGTAGAGCTAGTCTATTTCGTAGTATGTCTTTATCAAACTTTTTTTTTACAATACACTCTATGAAACGTATGTTGAAAAAAGTTAAGACTAACAAAAAGTGAGGTATCAGGTGTGATGTTGTGGAATTTCAACATAATATAGAATTTAGAAGATGCAAATTTCCACAGATAAAAATTTATTCGACCCGGGTTTCGATACACTGTATCATCATCAGGTACATAAATTTGCAATACCTCGGTTTGAAAATTTATGTACTCGATGATGATGCAGAGCATCGAAACTCTGGTCGAATAAATTTTTATCTGTGGAAAATAACATCTTCTAAATTCTATATAAAAGACTTACAACTAATGGCAGCACGTTTCAAATGCCTGCTTCACCTTTCAAAATAGAAATACTGTAATGCCTAATTGTGTGTGCTTGGCATATAAATAGTTTATTAATGCATAATAATGAATCATTTCGCTGCACGTAACTTTGCGGTGACGATTCACACTATGATAAATGCATTCGAGGTGACTAGCAGGTCGCTCTGTAAGCACAGCCTTCCATCGAGGGCATGCAATTGAAGAGTTTAATGATCGAAGAGTTTGAAAGTTCAATAAATTCTCAATTCTTCGACAATTTAATGTAAAGTCGGAGGGGAGCCAAGACTGGTCTCCTTGAATCTGCGAATTGCTCATAACCGAGGTTCAGATATTCCCCTCCCTTCGGCCGTCATCGCCAAGATAGAGAGCAAAAAATACTGCATATCCCTCAGACCATTGATTAGAGAAGAGAATATATTTAGGGGAAGATAGAAGTGGGAAGTAACGGAACCATTAAAATGCGTATTCGGGCGAATCGCGTGGATAAGGTGACCGCAGCAGTCAGGGGGTCAATTCTCGAACGCCGTTATAATTATCGTGTGCGAAAATAACAATGTTGTTGCACCTTTCGTCGATTCAGCATTTTTGAGTTGTCTCATCCTGTCTGCGTGGGATAATTACTGTATTAAAATATCAATCGGAGATGAAGCAGGCCATACTTGGACGAAACCATACAATAATCTGTTATTTTCTCATGCGGTATGCATCACGATGTTTCGTGAATTGACCCCCAATGCTTTGATTTTCTTAATTCCACGATAATTATCGCACGCGAAAGAGAAAACTGTCGTATAATTTCGTAGAAATTATTTTCGAAGAGAAGGGAATTGCTGAAGGGGGTCTGAGAAGAGACGTAAATAAATAGCTGGTGAAAACTTTAATATGGAGTGCGGGTCGGGTATGAGTCGGAAACTTGGTCATTGCGGTGGGAGGATGTGCGTAGACTTTAGGCGTTTGAGATGTGGGTTTGGAGAAGGATGGAAAACGTGAGCTGGATGGCGAGAAAGACGAAGGAGGAGATATTAGATATGGCTGGAGAGGAGAGGAAGCTTGTGGCAGATGTTCGGAGAAGGCAGAAGAGATGGATGGAGGAGGTTTTGAGGGGAGAGGGCATGTTGAAGAGAGTGATATGTGGAGAACACTGGGGAAGCGTGGAAGAGGGAGGAAGAGGATAGTCATTCTGGACGAAATAAGAGGAGGTAGAAGATATGAGGAATTTAAGAGGGATATAATGGCAGGAAATCCTTAGGAGGGAAAGCGAGACAATATCTATGAAATTGGGTATGAATTCGGACTCTCCAAGAACCTACCGATCAGCTGATAGAATACCTGAATGAACAAAATTCGCATGATGTAGAACCACTTGATATTCCACAATCAATTATCATCCCATGTTGACAAAATGTGACCACTTGAGAATGTTTAACCGACGAAACCACGCGATAAAATGTGTATTTTTGAATGCAACAAATATCACCGCGTTCAGGGTATCAATGGCTGCCAGGTCGCTAACATCACATCCTGACAGCGCAAAAGTCACGGATTCGAATCCCGCCACGGGATTAATGTGATGATCATCCTAGAATTAGTATATTAGGTTAGGTTTTGATAAATAACCTCAGGATATAAAAGCACCTGTACCTGTAAGCCCTAGTCTATCCCTCTTACTCGAGTAGATTGGTTATGGAGTTTCATCAGCGAAAGACTTAGGTACCAAGGAAAAAACTGTCGCGGCACTGTGATGGTATATCTTAAAATTTATTTGAACCAAATATGATTTTTTAAACATGTAATATTATGAAGAGTTTATGGACATATTTAGCAGGAAAGATTCTTTTGGTGAACTATAAGCGCCTACATTTTATTAGCATACAATTCCGTGAGAGAATTCGCTCCTTATAGACAATTTTTTTTCGAAAAGCATTCATTTTAGATATGAAAATACAATTTTCCCTTACGTTCCTCCCATTCTCGCATTTAAAAGTATGCTTTTTCAAGTACAATTTCCAAAAAGATTTGAGTGGAAATGCTGGGTTTTACGTCGCTCATGTCAAACAAAGAACTTGTTTCTCTATCGGTAGCCAATATGTGAATTAAATTACATTTTTACGGTCATTTGAAGGTGGAACAACTTCACATCCTGCTGAAAATGCTATGAAAATTTGGAAGCTTTGGTGGCAAAATGGTCAACGTATTGTCTTCAGAAATAGCTTTCGGGTTCTGCTACGTCTTTGTTTGTTGATGTCGAGCTTTCGCTACCATATTAAGCAGCATCTTCAGGAACAATTATATCATCAGAAATGGTTCATTATTATTACTGATGATGCTGCCAGTAATGTCAGGGAAAGCTCGAGATTAACAAACAACGACGCAGCACAACCCGAAAACGATTTCTGAAGACAGGTCGCAGCGAATAAGGTTAGAAAAGAAATGAAGGCAATATTCCACTTTATTCTTGAAGCCGATTCCGACATTACAGTCGGCATAGTTGACATAATTACTTACTCTGACTTATGATTCCGTTTCTTTCGTTTGATTTTCGTCAAATCTTAGTTAAAATCCGCAGATAATGCGATGCATTGCGACTGGTCTACTCGACACAACATTCTTCCCATGCACCCCTTGTGTTCTTGCCTCACCTTCACTCATGAGCGTTCACGGCAATGCCTCCTCCACTTCACTTCAAAGCTCCTCGTCAGAGAAAGCCTACGATCCAAATTAAGGTAGTTTGTGCGATATTTTACCCTATAGTCATATTGGAGGCCATATTCGAGTATCATTTTTTTAATTTAAGAATTTAAGAAATCTACAAGAAGCATGAAGTGAATGATGTACTAGTTGATATTGGCACAAAAACATTGTTTTAAATCACAGATCTAAATATATATATTAAGGCTTTAATTTTACTAATTTGTATCACGCCGTACGCTTAAAATGTCTTTACAGCAGATTTCCTTGCGTTTTTATTTAAATGTATCATGGTGATTGATGAGTTTATTTTTATTAATAGCTGAGAAAGCATACAAACTAACCACCTTGAAATTTATGACGCGACATATGCGTTAGGATCTCCTAATTTTTAAAAAAGTCTTTCTGGGGCGCTTAGACGCAACATATTCAATGGGAAACGGCTTGTATATTTTGGAAAATATTTCTAAAAGTAGTACGTTAAGTGGCTGACATTTTGATATCATTGGAGATTTGAGATATGTTTATTGATAATCATGCCAAATATATTGAAAATAATGTGAAGCGATATATTTCTCAAACAACCTTGACTGCTTATTGACGCAGTTTGATGACCGTGGGATATAGTCTGCCTGCACTTAGAGTTCGTGCATAAACTACGTTACCAACTTAGGGGGGAGGGGAGGGGGTCGCCGAAAAGTCTAATGCGGGTAACGAGGGGGAGGGGGATTCACCCAAAGTTACGTAGCTGTTCACCCCCTGCCACACACCCTTGAGGTGGCTTACAGGGTATTCTGTGCATGTAGATGTACTATCGTTTTCACTGAAATGTAGACACCCAAACTGATTGTACTGATTTGATAAAATGGGGCCGGGTCGGAAAAAAACATAAGAGGGTTGGCACACGAGGCTAGCTGCGGCCTTTGCCTTAACGTCACCGAGAGCCGACGAGGACGGACGTAGATGCGACCGGGCTAGCAGAATTAGAGTCAAATAAACTCCGAGAGCATAAGCCCAAGCGAAAGGAATGCACTGAGGAAACTCACGTCCACGCACACGTTGGGGCGATCGGAGTAATTTCTTTCGGGCTCCGTCGCGGGGTTTTTCCTCTCCCTAGATTCAGGTTTAGGCTCACCGTGAGTGTCTCGGAGGGAAGCGGCTCCGTAGCCGAGATGGTTAATTCCATTCGCCGAAGTTGGTGTGCGGTTTTGGCAGGGTTCGAATCCGTAGTCAGGCCAATTTTTTAATCTTTTAGATTAAAAAGATGCATTCTTCATATCAACACAATTTATATAGTTGACAAAAGAAAGAGTTAATGCGGTTTTTTATTTACTGCTTAATTTATAAAAATAATGACTTTCTACGTTACCACATTTATTTCTTAACAGATTTAATTCACTGAGAGGGAAAAAGCATTGGAGGTGGCAGTGGTTGCATCTTGGTGTCCTTGCAGTGAAATACCTACTCATTGTATCTACAATCCTCTATAAATAACCAAATGCATTCGTAGTTTCGATCATTTTGATAAACCCTAGAGTTTGAAAAAGGTTTGTAATTCAATTGATATTTTTCATCTTCAAACTTCCAGTACTTTTTCACGTAAAAATGTGGGAAGTGAGGTGTTTTAAAGAACAAATGCTTTCCTTTCAGTGGGTGTGCGCAGAGCCAGATTAACAATGAGGCAAAAGTAGGCAGTTGCCTATAGTAGTAGGCGGTTTCCTGTAAATTTGTAATTATTAAAAAGGTTGAAAATATTGGTGACGCTGATTTCGGTCAAACATATATCACTATTAAAAATCGTAGGATAATTTGGGGTAAAAGAGCTGATATGCGTATTTATTTCTACCTGGTCCTTATAGCTTACTATGGTTCGCACACCAAGTGACAGATTAACGCACTTGGGGGCCTGTAGGCAGTACAAGAAACAATTCTTCAAAGCAAAAGCAAAAAACAAGCAACCACGTTTATAAACAAGTCACAAGAGAAGAAAGGGGAAAACAATTCTCATAACAAGGGGCCCATAGGCAACTGCCTACTTTTGCCTCATTGTTAATCTGGCTCTGCGCACACCCACTGAAAGGAAAGCATTTGTTCTTTAAAACACCTCACTTCCCACATTTACAACTATATAAATTGTGTTGATATGAAGAATGCATCTTTTTAATCTAAAAGATTAAAAAATTGGCCTGACTACGGATTCGAACCCTGCCAAAACCTCACACCAACTTCGGTGAATGGAATTAACCATCTCGGCTACGGAGCCGCTTCCCTCCGAGACACTCACGGTGAGCCTAAACCTGAATCTAGGGAGAGGAAAAACCCCGCGACGGAGCCCGGAAGAAAAGACTCCGATCGCCCCAACGTGTGCGTGGACGTGAGTTTCCTCAGTGCATTCCTTTCGCTAGGGCTTATGCTCTCGGAGTTTATTTGACTCTAATTCTGCTAGCCCGGTCGCATCTACGTCCGTCCTCGTCGGCTCTCGGTGACGTTAAGGCAAAGGCCGCAGCTAGCCTCGTGTGCCAACCCTCTTTATGTTTTTTCCGACCCAGCCCGATTTTATCAAATCAGTACAATCAGTTTGGGTGTCTACATTTCAGTGAAAACGATAGTACACTGCGCCTGTTTACGTTTCTTACTCGTCAGCATCGCGGAGACAATACTACAGAGTTTAACATGAGGAAGGGCACGAAGGGTGCCCTTCAATTGCAACTTTTATACAAATTACAGTCATGCGGCCTAAACGAAACGGTAGTATACTGGATACGCGACTTTCTGAGTGATCGTAAGGAAAAAGTAGTTCTTGACGGAATTAGCTCTGATGTAGTTACAGTGGCTACAGGTGTCCCGCAAGAAAGCGCCCCCTTTTGTTCATTATATACATAAATGATCTATGCTCTCGAAATAGCAGTAAAATACGTTTATTTACCGACGACGCTGTCATCTATCGTGAAATTAGTGATCACTCTGACTTTGAAACTCTGTCATCGGATTTAAACAACGTTCATGTGTGGAGCCAATAGTGGGGACTCGAACTTAATCTGAGCAAATGCACGGCGGTACATTTCTTGCGGAGGTCGTCCAACTATCCCCATGTATATGCTGTGGATGGTGTTAACATAAAGGCGACAGATGAAGTGGAGTATATGGGAGTTACGATAACTTCGGACCTATCGTGGGGAACACATATAAGAAATATTTGAGGCAGAGCTCTGAAGAAGCTAGGATTCTTCAAGCGTATCGTGGGAAGATTTTCGGATGAAAAAGTAATAGAGAGATGCTATTTCGCACTCGTCCGCCCACACCTTGAATATAAAGCGAGGATATATATCCGGTGCAGAAAGACTTAATCCGGGAACTTAATAAAATACAAAGGAAAGCTGCGCGATTCGTCAAAAACTGCTACGGGCGTACAGACAGCATTACATAGATGTTAAATGAATTAGGCTGGGAGCCGCTAGAGACTCGAAGGCTGCGCGCTAGGCTTAGATTGCTTGAACAATTCGGGATAGATATCTTTCAGAGCGACACGGAGAACATCATATTAGAATCCCACTATATTTCCAGGTCCGATAGAAACGATAAATTAAGAGAGATATTTTGCCAAACGGATAGGAATGGGAATTTGTTTTTCCCCCGAACAATAAGGGACTTCAATAAATGCTAGGCGTAATTTCATTGGGGTGTTTTCTTTTTATATGTAAACGGCTGGTGTCCTAACATCCCCCGCCACACGCCTATTAAGGCGGCTTGCGGGGTAGTATGTAGATGTACATTAGTCAATGAACAACGGTTCAATGTTGAACCAATTTTTTCGGAAAACGTCCACATCCAATTTTTTCTGAAAAACCTCCGAATTAAAACTATTGCAGAACCTCTTGGAGTTCATTAGTGAAATAAAAATGTTTTTTCTTTAATAATTACTAATTATCTTTATATAAAATTAATGTATATGCGTTGAGAGCTACTTTGCATTTACGGTAATAATTGGCGAATTTACTTGGTGGAATTGGGACATTTAAATTAGAAGTTACTTTTCGTATATTTCACACTTGATTTGTGTCCCTCGACCGGCTTGGACGCATATTGTTCAAGAGGACTAAAAAAAAACTTCAAGAAATGTCTCTTATACCCTAGGATTTCTTTGTGTAAAGGGATGGGGGAGTTGTTTTTGAATGAAGGGGAGTGGATTATAACTCACTACTGGCGATGAGTAATTACTTAAGAGGGTAAACAGGAACAAGGTTACGGACAGGGAAGGGGAACAGAAGCGCGAGGATCGGGGAACTGAATGGTTGAGAGGGGTGAGGTGTTCAAAGTAATTTCGCCATCCAACAAATCTGAGCCACAACATTTGGGAAAAAATCAAAATTGTTCATGTAGTCCAATTTGTTGACCTTATCGCATGCCTACATGTAAAATTATCGGACCATAAACCTCAGGATGAGTCATTTCATTTTGAGTGTTTGGCAAAGTTAACTATCATGAAAAGAATTAAAACAATCCTTTATTCTGAATCCCAATTTTTCCAATATGAAAACATGTAATCGGGCGAATTAAACTGAAGTATGAATGCACACTCCACTTTTGTCTTCACCATGGCACTTGTCTTTTGACTTAAAAAAATAGTTTTCCAATAGCCACCGGGGTTGCATAAACACACTTTCACTCGGACTTTGGGGATAATATTCTGAAGCTTGTGAAATAATTTTTACAGAGAGAGTAACGTTTTCCATTTGGATTTTGCGTTTGAGGTAGGAGAAAGACTGCTAAGCAAACAAGTGGTTTGTTTTCGGAGTCGTCTATTAAACAGTTTATCTATAAGGGAAGAGTCGTAACCTTTTCGATTTGCTGTGTTGAATGTTATTTAGCTTTTTGGAAAATTCTCAGTTTGATAAGGCGATTGAGGTGAGGCGATAAATCCTTGCGTGAAACGTTGCATATGGTAGCACTTAGAATCACTTTGGATTATGACGTCAGTAAAATTTCTTTTCTAAAATATAGGAAAAGAATGGTTTTGATTCTTGAGGCAAATGCTTACGTTTAAAAATGTATTCGGTTTTCTTTGAACTTCTAAGGTTAAAGGTATTGACGTAAGAAGAGAATTTAAAAGAGTCACAAATTGATCTCGTTGTCTTAAGCCCGTTTTACACGGAGCACGTAATTGCACAATCTGATGTACTTACGAACATGCACTTCAAATTGCATCGTGTAAAGCCGTGAATTGCAAGGACGCATGCGCGAATGCATGAACGCGAGGTGGAAAAATAGCCCCTGCTCTAATTCGAAAATGATTGCACGCCCGAATGAGAAAAAAATGCAGTTTGAAGTTGTGCAATTTCGTGCCCCGTGTAAAACGGCCTTTAGACTTCCTATCCAAAGGCAAGTAATATCTTATAAGTATTATCGGAAGTAAAAAAAACAAACATTTTTTTATTCCACGGTTTTTTTAATTTAAAAATTTTCGCCCGAAATTATCTTTTGAAAATTTCGGCAAAATTTGGAGAAAGTGATAATCTCATGTTTATCCCGTGAGTTTCCGTGCTAAGACGAAGGCGAACGTATGCGTAAGAGTATTGTTGGTTTTAAAAATGGTTGGTTTTTAAAACTCAAATAAGTTTCGCAATAGTAGCATTTCTCTTCGCTCACTACTTTCCATTCAGTTAATGTATAGAGAGCCGTTTGTTTTCTTGTTACTAGTTAGAACTGTTTTGACCTATCTGTTGAAATACATTGGAATAAAGGAACGGGAATAGGAAGAGGGAAAGGAGGAAATTTGTTTTATGTAAACGAAGTATCTTTTGGGCCATTCAAGTACATATTACGGAAGATAATTTTCGATTATTTTTTACCCCACTTTTCCCCCATATGTGAGACAGCGTAAGATTTCATGAACTCTCCCCCCCTCTCATCCAAATCTTACGTAAGATAAAAAAAGATTTTTGAACGGATGCACATGGGTAAAAATTTCGATGATAGATGTTTTCGGCGACTTTGTTCGTTACTTTCAATCTCACTGTTCTGAATTCTTAAGAAATATTTGCTGCTTAAAATAATGTATCGATAATGATGAACGAGAAAAAATATTTTATTACTTAATTTTTCCAATCCTGTTCCGAGGATTGTACTTTAAATGACTTCCTTACAATGACCGGAAGGAAAGGAATTTCCAAAATCCCAAATGGAATAAGCCGAAATGATATTAATTTTGTCTATCGTATTATCTAACTAATGGTGCATTTTATAAAGAAGTAGATTAATGAATTACGGCTGTTACAAACTAAGAATGAACTGATGTGGAGAAATAGATCTTCAATTTCTGTCAATTTAACAGACAAGATGCTACGTTGAAAGGCTATCTAATGATAGTGTAAGCAAATGAGGAAGCGCTGATTTTTATGAAATCGAAACTGGAATTTTAAATAATCATTTAAAAAACATGTGGGTCATCTCGGCATGTGCTGAAAAAATCTAATATATAGTGCAGCTTTAATATTTGATTTGATAAAAGTGCCATTTTTATATAGAGACACTAATAATACTCTCTAAATTATTGAAACCAAAGACAGTAATTTCAATTTACACACGGCAGGATCATGTGTGTTATCCGATAACATTAACAACGTGTTAATTTTCTCAACAATCTATGATTTAAAATTTTTCTGCGTACAGTCCGTTGGAGAAAAAATATTTCCACTCGAAGCGGATCCGTAATTTATATCCTTTAGTTTAAATAAGGAAAAGCTGCGTGTTTTTAAATGTGTTTTGGTATTTCTACGTGTTTTTATGAGTATGGTTATTAAAAAAGCCTCGGTGATTTACGGCTGCTCAGGACGAGCGGGACTAGAGAAGCACTAGGAAAAGAGGGCAGCACTAACTCCAAGGAGTACGATGCTCGCACAGCTGATTGGAAGGAAAGCGTTGAAGGGCCAATGCCAGGCCCTGGTGGACAGGCAATCGCTCAAGTAAACCAGGGCGAGTTCAACGGCATTAGATTTCCAAATAAAACTTTTAATATCCTGCCGTTGTATTCCCGTTAGCTTATCGCCTATCAGAATGGGGTGGGGGTAAAAAAAGCCATCGAGTTGGGGATCGAGCTCACCGTTATCGCATTCTTTCCGAGGACGTTTCATCAGCTGCCAGCACAACAGAGTGGAAGAAAGTCTACCGGTAAGTTGCTCCAAACATCCCCAGTAAAATAGGTCATTAAGAGCCCATTGACGATGGCTTTACCTCGCCTCGGCAACCTGACGGATACTCGGTGCTGACGGCGAGCAGGGAACCTTTCTTCATTTCATCAGGAGATAAGGGGAAACCCTCGCACATGCAAACAAGCAAATATACCAAGTGCTCAGCTTTATTAAATACGCCAACGTCTTTTATACCTAAAATTAAACGTGGCTCGTATTTAATATGCTTCTTAAATGGATAAATAGTATGTGAAGTCATGACTTGTTACAATAAAGGGTGCCAAAAGACCTTTACCGTCGATACACCAAAAAAATAAACTACCTACTACAACTACAAAGGAGCCACAAGAAAACGGACAGAAAGGGTTAGGCGCTGCGAAGCAGAAATTCTCTCATTTGAAATAATTTCTAAATATCTTAAGAATGTTCATCTCCTTGACCCAGCAGATAGTGGCCGTAGTCAATTGGAAATAAAAATATAATTCAATGGATATCTGGAGCGATTGTTTAAATTTTATTTACGAAATCTTCTAGAGCAGGAAAAATTTAGTGAAGAAAATGTCCATCGAGATGAACCGAGAGAAATATTTAAAAAATCTAAGGTAAAGAACCCTTTTACATAGGGTAGAACGACACAGAGAAAATTGAGTTGTTTTTTCTGAAGGAAACGAAATTGCTGGAATGGTGGAAGGAAGAAAAATGCCGTTGAAGATGAATTTTGGCAATCGCAAGAAGCCCAGCAAATTCTGGGAGTTCCGGCCGGAAATACGTCCTGAGAAAGAATTTTAGCCGAGCGGCTGCTAAAGCATATAATCGCCAGTTAGGTACCTCCCACAGTAAAGTATATGATCCATTTATTTGAGGAAGTAAATAATGGAGTATATTTTCGATATTTTTGAATAACCAGGCGCATAAGCGACCGGAATATGCTGAGCAAGAAGACGTCTATCGAACGTGAAACAAGCGAGATGTTGAACGACCTTTGTCAAAGAGGGCTCTTTTCCGCTTTGCAGAGCAGAATACTTGTGGTGCGGAAAGAAATGAGGACGACTATGGCAGAGGAATGATCCAACTTAAGGGTAAGTCGAGAATATAGGCAAGGAAGGGATAGACGCGGGTGGGCAAAAAGGGACCACAAGACATTCAATAATTTCTCAATACCTACGTCGCAAAGTACGGGGGCACACACAGAGGCGAGAATGGACGGCAAGGTGATTTTTAACAAGCCTTCATCAGCTGGATTTTTTTTAACTTCCGAATTTTCAGCCGGTCGTAAGCCGGCCTTCCTTATTTTTTTCCAATAAAAATATAAATTCAAACATAAATATATCACAAGAGAATTTACAATGTTATTCTATGAGTGTGCTTTGCTATCATGTCCACCTTAGCCTTAGCCTCATCCGGTGCTCTTTTTACAGGAGTTTTCATAATTCTCGAAAGATGAAAACTCACGCCAGGTAAAACTATAAGAAATTGATTCATACCTCACTTCCGGAACCAAGTCATAATGATAAAACTAATAGCTTTGTGCACCCAGTTAAGGGCCATTCAAGCAGTATGATTGACGATTTTGGACGCTTTAAGATTCCCTCTCTCCCTAAGTAGGGCAGCGTAAGATTTCATTAACTCCTCTTCCTCTCTCATCGCAGTCAATCATAGACTTTAGAAGGTGGAATACATCATCTTTTAAATGAGCGATATTTTGGACAATGAAGGCTACTCATAGGAATACTGAGCACGAGATACTCGAGGCGTGCCGATGAAACCTACGTTTTCTGTCTGCCGACATGAAAATTTCGGCTGCAGAGAGTGCGCGGATCAACTCATGATACTCTGGGTCGCAGAATTTCATCTTGAAAATATCAAATTCATAAACTGGAAACTGTCAAAATCAATTTTTTGCCATAGGTTTCTAGAATTGTAACAATGCAAGACCAGGGTATGCTGAATATACGCCAAATAATATCATTCGATATTATTAGTTCTCACCATAAAAAATATAAGATTGATTTGTTTACCGTTTACGAGAAGAATCGATCACCCAAATCTCCCGTCAGCTCGCCAGTTACTATGCTATGCTAGATGATCCCTGACCCAGAAAAATAAGCTGCTTTTTTACTGAGAAATACTTTAACTGATAATAACCAAATGTTTTCGCAAAAATTCTACGCACGGTAATCTACGCGTAGTTTGCTGTATTAAATCAAATTACGATTTGTCGATGGGCGATTATAAAGAAAAAGAGATACAGATACGATCTCTTGAGTAAATAAAAATCTCGCGGAAGATAACATCGGACTCTCACACTGCCCTAAGTAAGACTATGTGAGAAGAGCCTAACTCCCATTTCCTCTAACAAGTCTTACGTAATACATAAGTGAATGACCTTTGCAAAAAAGAGTCGTATCACTTCCCCATCATGCAATCCACCTGACTCACCAACCACCCTAGCAGATTGACGGAGCGGAATCGGGCCATTGCGGCATACGATTGCCAGGCATGAAACTTTACTCGCGTTGCTTTCAAGCAAGGAATGCAGGATGGATTTTTTTGAGAAAACTCGAGGCGATGTAAACAAGAAAGCGGAGGAGGAGTTGGATTTGATGAGTCAGTCACCCATGTGGCGATCAGTAGAGAGGAGCAAAGCGAGGACTCCGAACATTTTATGCTTGGCCCATGAAAATCATGCCGCGATGGACTCCCGGGAAGAGATATGTGTGGCAGGAATGCGAATGGAAATTATACCAGATAGCGTGGCAATTCTACGTCTACATAATACCCAGCGAGCGTGGCAATGGGGAACTTGCATGGGTCGACGATTGCAATATATTGCGATGATTGCTATCGACGATTGCTACGTCTACCCAGCGAGCCACCTCAGAGGAGAATGGCAGGGGGTGTTAGGACACCAGCCATGGAAAGGAGGGGGGAGAGGTGAATTGTGTCTCATTAATGTGGCTTAAGATAGTGTAATGCTGTTTTTGTTCAAATCACTAATTGTGCGAGGAAAGAAGGAATTTTTGTACATGTCAGTTCGGGAGCGTATATCTCTCTCTTATTTTGTCACTCCTATCGGTTCTAGATAGAGCGCGGGGTTGAAATGATATCCTCCGTGTCGTACTGAAACTCGCCTCATCAGAGTTTTTCAAGTAATCTAAGCTGAGCGTGAAGCCTCCGAGTCTCTAAACGGATCCCAACCTAATACTTCCATCAACTGTGTGACACTTTCTGTTCACTCGTGGCAGTTCTTAACAAAGCGTGCGGCTCTACTTTTTTATTTACTTCGTGAATTAAATCATTCTCTACCGGGTTCCAAATGCCAGCAGCGTGTTCAAGATGTCACCTATCCAGATCAAAATAGCATCTCTCTTTCTTTGTTTCATCAGAGAACCTTCCCACTGTTCGCTTGATAAACCCTATCTTTAATGAAACACCGCAAAGGTTTCGTTTGTGTTTCCCCCGCGTTAGGTCTGAAGTCAAAGAGATTCCTATCCCACTTCTCGTAACAATAGTGATTCAAATGGGAAGGATTGCATTCAGTGGCAAGCAAGGTGGGGATCAACGGTCCCATAATCACATATACGGAGGAGTATGAGCGCATTGTGGAGCATGTCAGGAGAAATTATTTTTCTAAAGCGAAGAAACCAGGGATCGCCCAGCTATTCTCGTATAATCACAAGCCCCAAAGGCAACGAAGGAAGTCTACTGGAGTTCAATAGGATGGAAATTTTTCATTGTCTTAAAACAGCGCTCTTCAACCGGTGCCGGTCAAAAGAAATTTCCTCTACAGTCATTAAACATTTTGCTCTAATTACATAGCGACAAGTGGCAGCCACTACACGATTAGGGCCCATGAGCTAAAAAGTTCTATTTTTAAAGCATTGCTTTTAATAATATAAAATTTATCAATATTGATTATTATTTCTGTCTCACCCATCAGCCTGCCCACGAAATGTTTCCTATTTCGGCGGTCCGCAGCTGTAATAAATATTCTAGATTCTTTCAAGAGTAATTTCTGTGATTTATGACCTTTCTTTAGGGGCATAGTTATGTACTTTTACCATATTCACCTACAATTGAAATTGTTTTGGGGCCATTCAAGTATTAAGTAAGACGTTTTCGGGGGGAGGGGGGGAGATTATCTTCCATTGTCTAATGTAGTGGGGGTGGGGCAGGGGGTCTGGAACCAATTTACGTAAGATTTTTGTCCGTCTTGAAACATTGTATCTATCGTTTCCGAATGAAATTTAGCAGTGTCAATGAGCATCCGCTCGTTAATGGCGTATTTTCCGTAATCTCACCGCTACACCAATGCTCCTATTCTGTCGCTTGACTGGCTAGCTACATTACCTCTACGCTCAATTAATATGGTACCCCAGCACTGCATGATTAGACGCTATCCAGTGCTCAAAGCTGCACGATGTATTCTATGGAAAGATAAAACTGCATAAAACGAGTACCTATTTAACGAAGAGTAGATACAAATGTCTAACGTCTTACGTAATACTGCTTTTGAGAGGGAGGGGCGGTGGGAAAATCTTACATAAGGGGAAAGGGTCAAAAATGGTATACATCGTCTTACGTAATACTTGAACGGCCCCTAAGCAGAGAACTGCACTGTGAATTGCATAGGAGGTTGGGTGAGCTCATTACGGTATTTGAGGAGAAGGGAGGGAGCGGGGGGAGGGGGTAAGATAACCAAAGTACAGAGGAGTTATGACTTCACAGAATGCACTCAGCTGGTACTTGTTTCAATTCAGTATTCTACTATATTAGGATTAGGGTGCTTCGACAACTAAGGTCATTCGCACTTCAATTCATTCCCAGTAACAGAGTTCTTTATAGAGACCACTTACACCCCAATTACCATCCCAGTTACAAACAAAAAACACTTACATAGGAAGTTTGAAGAACGCCATATAAAAATTCTTGACTGAGTTAGGCTTGATTATTTACTGGCTCCGTTACTTCCTTTACACAGTCTTTATTCACATTGCATAAACGTTGCATGCTGATTCCGGGCCTGTAGACTGAAATTCATAATCAATAACCAAAATTTAAAAGATGAATTCATTTATTCAACAAACATAATCACAAATTACTCCTTTTTTTCATGTCATGTTGTAAACAAGGGCCTTCAAATTACATGAATTTTTCACAAGTCGAAAATATTTTATCATCCATCATTTAATCACGTTCCAATCATTTTCCAAGTAAAATTCTTATTAACAATCTTTGGATCGTTGTTTCCCAATAATTCCTTCGTTCAGAATTACTTAACCCTTTCTTTATCACTCTCAGAAAGCTTGCATCCAATTTTAGAATATTTCAACTATTTATTTTTAATATTTTCTGTGAATCCTCTGTGTAAGTAAGTACCTATGTCAACATTTTCCAGATTCTCATAGCAAATACTGTTTAAATTATAAAAGATTTATGAGATAAACCTATATTATTTGTTTTATAAAATGAAGTGTGAACAAATAAACTTTTTGCATGAGCCGATAAGTATATCAGCACCTTGAGCATCTAATGGTTAATTATGTTCAAAAGCTCTGCCTTCCTCATATGAATCAGTGAAATGAGTTTTAAAATCATCTAGAAGCCCTACATCTACTATCCTTTCCATGTAAATTAACACCCTTGTGGATATATATACAGTATTCCATTGATCGTGTGTCATCTCTAACCTATAATTTCAGACACATTTGGTACCTTGGTAGAAAAAGGTCGTAAGTTTTGTTGAGTGTATGCGGAATTTTATAAATATGACCTTTTGACCCCGTAAATAGGTTCCTACCAAAAATCCAAATTTTGCATAATAGGCTTTCAATGTTAAATTTTTCGAAATACAAAAAAGGCAGAATTTCTTTGCGAAACTTTCATAGATTACGTTTTAGGGCACGAGGAACGCAATGAAAGAAATTTCCAGCTCTAAAATGCGACCGTGACCCCTGAAAGGGCACAGCCAAGGTCACAATGGTGATAAATCGAGAATCGCCGCTACAAACCTATCGAATCATAGTAAAGGAAACTTTTTTCGCACTATTTCATACTGATTACACTCAACCTTGCTCCACGGCATAATTATTCCGGCTGGAAACAGCTATTACCAGGTTTAATTTACTGCCCTAATTGAGCGTTTTGAAGTAGACATCGAGCAAGGTACTGCCCTTTCCTTCTTCCGTCGCCAACAGCCAAGAAAACCAGAGAAAATACGAGTTCCCTTAGTTCATACGACCAATTACTTTTACGCACATTAATCCCAAAGTATGACTAGCACTGGGCGCATACACTATCAAAGGGAAAAAACACTCAAGCACCCATACATATTTGTATCGGAATGTGGTGTGGGTACCTTTCTCCCCTTTCGCTTCAACCCAGTGATTGAAAAAATATCCTAAACGAGAGCTCAGCTGCGTTCCTGCAGATTGATTAAGAATAAAATAAGGGTTTCGTAGCTTAATACTTATTAGATATATAAACAAGAAGAGGATAAGTGGAACCATCCTATGAGATGCCAAAAGTCACGCCGCCGGAGAGGGAGCATAAAACCTTGTCAGCATCCTAGCCCAATTGGAAGCACTTGCATCTCTTCTTTGGGTTATCAGACGATACCCCCTTGAGAACATCGGGGGTGGGAATGAGTTGTCACCAAGCCAGTGCGGACGCAGGCCACGGGATTGGCCAGGATCTTAGGGTAGGGGCGTTGAGGCATTACTTGTCACAAGTTGGCAAATTGATGGCTGTAACCCCCAGCAATTTAAATCTATAGATTTCGATCTCCAGGCTTGTAACGAAAATGACCAAGTTCTGATTTCTCCTAATAAGAATGAAGTTTTGCTCGCTCGGGATACATTACATCGATTACCAATTGTTAATGACATCGACTCCCAGTTCAGTTTGCATTTTTCCAAATGAGAGGCCATGGTAAGAGGCTCCGACGATGGAGCGAAGTAAAGCGCAAAAATAAATAACTTTTTTGTTAAATGAGTGATTCTCTCGACAGAATAGCTGATGTATTTTTTATAATATACATTCATTCGTTTGTGGTATTTCTTTTTAAATTCCTATTCACTGATTCCCTTTTGTAATATTACCTGAATGGGTCGGAAATTTAGGAAATGCAAAAAAGAAATGCCCGCACATTCCCATATTGTTGTTCCCTAACCCAGCAATCCTCACCAGGAAAATTCACCCTGCTTTCCATCTCCGTTTCTCCAAAACCTCGGCTTACTCTTCTCCATCACCTTCTTTCTCACTTCCGGCGAACCTATCAAACGCTTCTCTTCTCTCCCACCTTGGTCATATTTCCCCTCAATTTTCCGTGTCCTTCCCTCCCCGCTCTTAAGGGTGGGCACGAGCCATCACCTTCACGCCGAAGTCCCCTTTCCGGCCCTTCAGGAGATCAGGCCCCTTTTAGTACCCCCTCCGTCCCACTCAACTCAACACTAGGTCAGGATGCGATGTCCCACGCTGACTCTGCCGGCCCCCCATGCCAACTCTTGGGCCCTCTAAGTAAAAGCCCTCCACTCTCCAAAGGCATGCCCTCCCTCTCCGCTGATGCAGCCGGTTAAGGTAAGGGAGGAGGAAGATAAGATGTGACTATTCGACGTAATGCCGATGATTCATTCGATGTTTATTCCTCGCGTGCATTCCTTGGCATTGACTCCTAGGTAGATCAACGTCTCAAGTGACGCACAATACTCCTAGACCATGGATCACGTAGCTGTTTTTGTGAGAGGGTGAATGGAGTAACCCCCGCAATGACGTGGAAAGGAGGAACAGACAGCTGATTCCGGCCTGGAGCGTGGCCTAACCTGGAGCTGCAATGCTCGGACGAAAATCTCCTTGCTTGATCGAAAGCAGAGGGAAAACAATAAACAAAAATATCCCAAATTTTAGTTCAATATCGAATCTTCAAATGGATCCTGAGGTTTGATGAATGAAGGGCAGGTGACCCAATCTGAATAGTCACAAATGAAGCTTTCTCATGGTAGAGTGGAAAACGAAAGTTATTGATTTGTAGCGATAACATCGTTAGTAACCGATGATGTGTAAATGCCGTTATGTATATCACCTTAACCATTGAAGTGCGTGGCTTGTACAATCTACTTTTGAAAGGAGGTACATATTTAGCTGGACTCTTCTACTAGCTCTTCTATCAGCGCCATCGTATTGGAAATAACTGCGCACAAATAAGATGAATGATCCGAGGGAGAATAACGATTGTTATTTCGCGAGATTAACGGGCATATCAGTATTTGTACAAAATACATAACATGCATCCATCGCATAGCATCCACAAGAGAATCTTATTTTCACTGTCATCAGTATCCAGAGCAAATGATCGCGCAAGTCGCACTCTTCCTTAGTGTACGCATAAATCAATATTATTGATGATTATACATCGCTCACGCTAAAGTTACGAGTTCTCCAGTTAGGATATGATATAGAAAAATTCACTAAGAAGCTTCATAGGCTTAGCCCAATCAGCACGAAAATTGTGCAAAGACGCTTCATTGCATAATCATTCATTGGAAAAAAGGACGAAAAGTTAGTTGTTGTGATGTAAACTTCCATGGGGCTTGGATGGAGATTGATTCTTCTGATTTTCGGGATTTCCGCCACAAAAAGCTGGAACGATGCGGTGGAAATCTTGAAAATCGGAAGATTCAAACTCCGATAAATTAGTTGTGTTCAACTGACAATGAGTTCACCCTGTGGGCATGAATACACATTTAAACATAATTTCATGAATTATAACTTCGTAAATCATGCAAGTGCGTCGCGAGAGTATATCTTAATCTAAGGAAGCAAAAAAGAGCTTCATCGCGATGTTTTTGAAAGATACTCGTTGATACGAAATTTGATATTACGAAGTGCCGATTTTTCCGATCCCGTCGACTTCTTAATTTCGAGTTTCTACTGTAGTTCATTGGTAACCAAAGCAATTTCACGCAGCATTTAGTATCTACGATGGTCCTTAAGTTACGTTGCTTGAATGGGGCATCATCTCTTTTGAAGAGAAGGTCCTGCCCTGATGTGACAATTGCGACTCCTGTCCGATACATCCTGACTGAATGTAATGATAATTGGGATACATTAGAGGCAGAACATCTGAGGACATCTTGGATGAGTTCTAGGTAAGTATCCCAATTGCCTGCCAACTTCAATTTTTGTTTGCAACATTGGGCTTTTTAACAAATTATAATTTAATAACATTTTTATTTGGAAGGTATACATTGTGCCTAACTGTGCAAGCTCTAAATATTAACTAATTGCTTATTTCTTGGCCCATCAGATTAATTTGAAATCTAATATCAGAGGAAGAATTAAAAATAAGCTCTACCCTAATGTCCGACTTTTTAAGTTATTCATTCTGTTATGAGTTTAAAGTTGATACTTGAGATTCATTTTTATCTTTCAGATTTAAAAATTTAGATATTTCTTTCAGTTTTAATGGAAGAAACTCTTTAGATATGAACGGTTGTATGGATCTGAAGATACTGTGCTAAAATGACATTCTTGACCTCATGGAATCTCGGGAAAAAATATTTCCCATGCAACTGCTGGATTAATTATTCATTTTTGGAAAAAATAAGACTTGTGTTAACATTTATAAAACATGCAACTACCCATGTAAAAATATTTGGTCTGTAACTAATCTGAAACTGGTCTGTAACTGGTCTGAAAGGCTAAATTTTGGTCTCTAAGTGGTCTGTAACAGAACTGCGCTGGTCTAGATTCTGGCCTGTATTTGTGTTGTAATATTTGATAGTGTGTAACTGGGCTGGATTATACGGCTATCTTGATGTGGGCTCTTCAATTTTGGTTGTGAGACAATGCACGTAGACCCGTAGGGTAGCTGAAAATTCGAGATAGGTGCAATATATCATTAGGTGGAAACTAGATAGGTTGATTAAATATATTAAAGCATGGTACGTGTAATAGTACATTCATAGTATTTAAATGGAAAGTATCATTTTTTTATTTTGAGAGAGCAGGGAGGAGACAGTGGAGAGGGTGGGCAAGGGAGTTTTATTATAGACGGCAAGGGAGTTTCAGTGGAGAGCGCAAGGGAGTACCGGCTCATTAGGCAGCAAGGGTGTGCCAGACTAAACCGTCTAAACCTTCCAAGTCCAGCCCAATTCAAGAGCAGCGACCACCCATTGTCCAGAATTGTACTTACGGACCAGATGGTGTTCAGACCGGTTACAGACCATACTGGTCTGGAGCATTGTTTCAATTTCTTCCCAGTCACAGACCTCCTGCAGATCTCTAGCTCCACCCCAGACCTGTTCCAGATTTTGTTATAGACCTAATATTTTTACCTGGGTAATAATTTAAACTTAAAATAGATGGATGGATAATGTAATCAGAGAATTTTCTAGTTGGCACATCATTTTTAACGAATGTGTGATAATGACGAAAACACTTAAGGGGATGTGCAATATTGACAACTCTTGAGAGTAGATGATAAGGATGAGAGGTGGCTTTTTTTGCTGTCAGTCAAAAAGTTTTTTAAATCTTTTGTAAATGTGATGTGAATTTTGTGCCTACCCTAACAACACCGGATATCCTACGGATATCCGATTCATGTCCGCCATATCCTATCCAGGTCCGCTGGCTTTCAGGATATCCGTCGGATGTCCCACGGATATCCGATGCCAGATGATCCCAAAAACGTCCGAATGGGATGTCCATGAATATACTGTTACAGAACTACATAACATTAATGTATTATAATAATTAATAATGCAATAATTATTATAATAATTATTGCATTCAAATTTGCACAATAACAATGCAGTTACGCCTTCCGTTAATAAAAGCCGCGACTGAATGTAAATACCAATTCTGACAGCTGAAATTATTGAAATAGGCATTGGAAATTTTTCCTGCAAGTTTCCACTCATTGTAACACGTGTTATCTGTCGAATGCAAGTACCTATGATGTAGCATTGGTAATTATATCATTTAAAATTTTCCTCTACAATGATAATTATGCTCTTTTCCTTTCCAAGTAGAATGAATAATTTATCATTTTAACCTAAAGGAAATCATAAGTTATATACATGCATTTGGGATCCTGTTCCATCTACAATTATAATTAATCTATTATACCTATGAACTCCATCATAATTGAATGCATATAGCGTTTTTGGGTAGCAGAAAACTACCCAAGTAGCAGAAAATGTTGTATATGGATATCCATAAATGGTTACCAATATCCAAAAGACGTTAGGTCCAACCTGTAACATTATGTGGACATTCTATGGATATTACGTCGAAATATCCATACGAAAATATCTATGGAATGTTTGAAATAATATTTCCTACTTTTTTCCTAAATTGAGACGTGAAAAATAAATTTAGCATTATGATCGCACGAACTACATTCTTTACTCTTTGCATTTAGCATGATTTTCACGAATTATAAACTTATTTGCTCTTTGAACGAATTGATGTTGTTAAATTGACCTGTGACTTTGGTTAGTTATCGCAGAGATTTCCGGTTAACTCTCCTTGCGGTTAGTTTCCACCCAGTTTCTTTCTATTTATTTTCCTCTGGACTTATATTTATTTCACAAAAATTAACATGAATGAGTTTCCAACGGGAATGGATACTATTCATTCGAATAATTGTGGCTCTATACTTAATTCAAAATTCAAGAGAGATTCAAAATCTATGCTGGGAACCGAGAGAAAACTGACGAGAACGAAGAACTGGGTGTTTTGAAAAATGCGGGTTTTAAATACCAAGAGGCGCTGCGCTGAACAAAAGAAGAGCGGTATTTGATTATGCCCCGTTCAGACTACTATCGTACGTACGATCGTCCTGACGATAGTTGCCGGAAATAGTAGTGTGAACGCATGTCCGGACAGCGGTACGCGTAGTTCCTAACACTGCCACTTTTACGATGGTCAGCGCTGATATCACGACCGGAAATTGGGAATGATGAATGACGATAATCAAAAAAGTTAGAATTAGATGGTGGTACTTCAATGAATAAACCAAGATAGGTGTCATTTTCTTTTAAATCCATGTCGAAAGTCTTAAAACGCCACTGGGACGCGGGAATCCCTATTTTGTTCGCTTGCTCTTTACTAGTTCGTCGCGATTCCTGGTGAGGGCAGCACTGAGTTACGATAGTAGTGTGAATGCGTGCGCGTTGCTACGATGGTACGTACGATAGTAGTCTAAACGGGGCATTACGCATAGGAGCCAAATGAAGCCAAAGGACAAAATGTGACAAAATAATTGCTACCAGGGAATATACATTCTCTAAGTATAGTGATATATTACCTGGCACAACGCTTTAAAATCCATCGTCAATTTTGCCGTTTCTGTGACTCGAGCTTGGACGTGCAATGCTTTTATCCTGAAGTGCCCTTCGCAATTTACTCTAGTTGGATCGTACATACATACATCGCCAAGCTTTACTGAAGCAAGGTAAGTTTTGGTTGATTAAGTTTTCATTAATTTGCTGAACCTGAAAATTGTTCTATTATCATCGCGGTTTAAGAAACTATCTACTAAAAGTTCACTTCTTATTTCACATTAGGTTATTTCGTGTACATAAAAATGGCGTCATTTCAGGATGTGAAGAAGATGCCATGAAAACATTACTTTTCATCAAACGGGCAGTCATTGGGCTTGATATGTGTCTGCGAGGGGTAGAGGAAGACATGGAGAAGGGTTCATGCTAAAAAAAGATGTGATGAAGAGAATAAAGAATCTGATCCTGGTATTTTGGTTAGTTTTCCCATCAAAACTTGACAGGAATTGGAGGTCGTAGAGGAAAATTTGAGTTGATGCCTCTCAAAGAAAACAGTTGGTATGTCACTCATTTGTGTGTTTTATGTGGCCAAATATTGTATTGTAATGATACTGGAGTTTAAAATATTTTCCCAATTTCACAAGTGCGTGAGCTTGGTCTTATTGGGGTTAGCTCAGCAAAAGAGTTTGTTGTGCGAATTTTGCGAGCAGCAGTAACGGTTGAAGTGGCGTCAGACTTCAGCTGGCTGGTTAACAATCTTCCCTATTAAATTCATGAAGAAGAAGAGGGTTTTTGTGGCTCTAGAGATGAAGGATATTATATTTGGTAAGAATTTTAAAATTAAACAAGAAGGCAATGAATGACTCCTAGCCATGCATTAAATAGTCTGGTGATTCTTCGCATTCTTGAAAGTAATCCCCTTGGCTGGAATTTTCAAGCAGCCTTATTCAAAGTTTTGTGGTATTTTATAAGTAAAAAAATACTACTTCTAGTCTCAAACTTGATGTTTCGTCTTACAATTGATGTAATAGTCATTTAACTATTTTTTTGTGACTTCGAATTGTGGATATTTTGACGATTTATGAGCAGGCCCGAATTTAGGACCTCTGACGCCCCTGGGCAAAAAAACATTTGCTGCCCCCCCAACTTGCAATACATATATTACTTAAATTTTTTTGTGCAACTTTCCAGTAATTTTGCCGCCCCCTAAAATGTGCCGCCCTGGGCAGTTGCCCGGTTTGCCCTGCCGTAAATACGGCCGTTTATGAGCATTACATTTTGGACTTAATTATCCATATTATCTTTTGGTTATGCACAAGTGACACTTAGTCTCTTTTTTCCCAAAAAATCTATTTTGTGCCCTGAGAGTTATTTTCCAGGGTTCATCAATGTCATTATAGTTGGTAGAAAACACTAATTTAAAAAAATAGGTGGACTACACAGAAGGTAAAAACATAATGAGCATTTTCTTCATTAATGTTTTTACAAGAATACAGGGTGGCCAGTGACTGGGGGAACTGGGAAAAATCGGGGAAAGGACAGGATTGTTTTTGAGGGCTCTTGCAAAATTTGTTGGAAGCAGGAAATTCATTAAATGGTAATTTAGTATTTTATCAATAACTCCTCTCTTGCCTTCATTGTCACATCACCGAGAAATAGTTTTTTTATGTGACATTTAATTTTTTCTACTTAGTTTTTAAATGTAAAATAAAGGACCTAGATAACCTTGTGAAGGCTTCAGCAGCGTACTTAGTTCATTTGAAAAAACCATTCTTGCCGGTGTTGCTGTCTGTGTCTTCAGGCCAAATGAAATTAAGAATTCTTGCATCAACCATTAGACAGGTGCACCGTTATATTTGGTTGAAACCTCGTAGTTGAAAAGATGTATCCAAATGTTTGATAGCATAGCAATCTTCTCTGTTCAAATTATAATGATTTTTATTTATTTAAACTGCTTTTATCAGACGAGGGAAGTAAGCATTTAATCTCGTGATTAATTTTTCCGCATCAAAGTTTATGTTGCGCTTGGGCCCTGGCCAGATACGGTTGTTTGTGAAGGAATACCCAGACGAATGGTTATTTCAAAGGTAGCTAAATGTTTATCAGAATTGTAGTGCAAGAATTCTTTAGTATTTTAAATACATTACTGCATGTACAATAGTTTTTAAAGAACGAATTTATTGGGACTGGCTTTTTACTTAAGAGGCAAACACGAGAAACACAATGTACATACCTCTACACAGCACTCGGCTGGTACTTTGGTATCACAAAGAGCTTCAGTCACCTTATTGGCTATAATGGTTTCTGTATCATCAGGTATTAAGAAAATTATATTAATATATGAAAAAAATTTGTTTCAGAGACTGTAAGAAAATACAAGTGGAGTTATATAGCTCTTTTTACTGTGTCTACCTTAAAAGGAATTGCATCAGGGTCAAATAACTCTGTGACTGCATTTTTATAATATTTCCTTTTGCTTCTATATTGTAGGGGCCAGGATAATAACCAGTTGCAGTGAGGAAGCCCTTGGCTGTAAGGCAGAAAACTTTGTAGAAATATCGTTCGACTTTGTAATAGACAGAAAATAAATTCATTTTTTTGCAATGTAATTTTGTTTTTTTTTATAATCAGCAGTCACTCGTTTATGCATTCATTGGTCAATGGTTACTACTCCCACCAGTTCATCTATAGGTGCCATCTGTACGTTTAAGTCCTTCCACCTTGTAAAGGTTTTATTTCATGTGAAGGAATCTTTTTGGTATATATTTTTGCAACAATATGCATGAAAGAATATTAATATCTGATACGGACATTTTATGGATACCCGTCGGATATCGGATTTTGGGACATATGGATATCCTACGGACATCCGTGGGATATCGCCGGATGTCCATCGGACATCCGTGGGACATCCATAACGTCCGCCTCGGATGTCCGTCGGATGTCGATGTGTTGTTTGGGCCCTAACAACACCGGATATCCTACGGATATCCGATTCATGTCCGCCATATCCTATCCAGGTCCGCTGGCTTTCAGGATATCCGTCGGATGTCCCACGGATATCCGATGCCAGATGATCCCAAAAACGTCCGAATGGGATGTCCATGAATATACTGTTACAGAACTACATAACATTAATGTATTATAATAATTAATAATGCAATAATTATTATAATAATTATTGCATTCAAATTTGCACAATAACAATGCAGTTACGCCTTCCATTAATAAAAGCCGCGACTGAATGTAAATACCAATTCTGACAGCTGAAATTATTGAAATAGGCATTGGAAATTTTTCCTGCAAGTTTCCACTCATTGTAACACGTGTTATCTGTCGAATGCAAGTACCTATGATGTAGCATTGGTAATTATATCATTTAAAATTTCCCTCTACAATAATAATTATGCTCTTTTCCTTTCCAAGTAGAATGAATAATTTATCATTTTAACCTAAAGGAAATCATAAGTTATATACATGCATTTGGGATCCTGTTCCATCTACAATTATAATTAATCTATTATACCTATGAACTCCATCATAATTGAATGCATATAGCGTTTTTGGGTAGCAGAAAACTACACAAGTAGCAGAAAATGTTGTATGGATATCCATAAATGGTTACCAATATCCAAAAGACGTTAGGTCCAACCTGTAACATTATGTGGACATTCTATGGATATTACGTCGAAATATCCATACGAAAATATCTATGGAATGTTTGAAATAATATTTCCTACTTTTTTCCTAAATTGAGACGTGAAAAATAAATTTAGCATTATGATCGCACGAATTACATTCTTTACTCTTTGCATTTAGCATGATTTTCACGAATTATAAACTTATTTGCTCTTTGAACGATTTGATGTAGTTAAATTGACCTGTGACTTTGGTAAGTTATCGCAGCCCTACTGGAAATTTTTCCTACTGAATTCAGTAGCCAACCTGCTTTTTGAAACACCCTACTGAACTTCTACTGAATTCATAAGCCTACTGAACATTCAACTGAATTCATTAGCCTACTGAACTTCTACTGAATTCATTATCCTACTGAACAGCCCTGAAAAAAATTTTGTTAATGGGAAATATTTTTTCCTATCTATCTCCGGACTATATACACTCACCTTGAACCTCGCATCTTCCTACGGTACGTCTACGGTAAATCATATGCCTATCAAGCTAATCTCTACGTCATAATCAACTCGCAACTAATACAAGCGTTGCTAGAAAGTTGTATATATACGGCCATTCCCGTGCGTAAATGTGTTTGCGAGAACTAACTTTTAAATGTCAATGCCGTGATAGTTTATGGAAACATACCATCCAATCACAATAACAGTTTTCAGGCATTAATTAATTGAAACCTATGTCGCCACATTAAATGAATATAAAGTCAACATTAATGAGAATGAACAAGATGTTTTTCAATTGTCACACGTTTGTTTACATTTCAATTAAGACGTAACTTACTCGCGGAAATGTTACGAATGTGAATATGCATATATACACAATGTTACGAATGTAGAAATGAGAAAACTGATGAATGTACCAATAAAAGCGTAACAATAATTTAGTGTATAACGGAAATTAATTACACGAAGCTATCAATGAAGTGTTGTTACTGGCAGAAGTCTCTCCGATTCGTTTCAAAGCTTCCCATTTATGCCAAATTTTCGGTCGAAGAATGAACTTCAGGCTAAACATGTTAATATATATCAAGGATATATATTTCATGAAATAAAAAACAAAGGATACAAATAATATATATTTAAAGAATGAGTATTTATATCTTCCTCTTTCGATTGAGACTTTCACCATCTCCCCTTATTCAAATGACTCCTTTCAGCGCTGTGGCAGCGCGTCCGCAACTTGCGGCTTCAAACACGAGCTGCGAATGCGCATCAGATTCGTTTCTCGATAAAATCGCTCTATTAGAGCGCTGCTGACGCGCTTCATTTGACATGTGCTGCACTTGCAGCGCTGACATCCTTGTGAAGCTCTGCTGCAGCCATGTGTGTTTACTGGGATTCTACTGAACCCTATTGAAAATGCCCAATTGGATTCCTATAGTGTTTTCAGAAAATACTATAGGAATTATGTACATTCCTATAGGAATTAAAATTTCCTACAGAAACAATATAGGTTCCTATAGAAACAAGAAATTTCCTATAGGAACGAGAAATTTTCCTATAGGAATGAGAAATTTTCCGAAAGGAAATTTTTCTTGTTCCTATAGGAAAATTTCTCACTCATATAGGAAAATTTCTTGTACCTATAAGAAATTTATTGTTCCTATAGGAAAGTTATTGTTCCTATAGGAACCTTTATTGTTCCTGTAGGAAATTTTAATTCCTATAGCAATGTACATAATTCCTATAGTATTTTCTTAAAACACTATAGGAAACCAATGGGGCATTTTCAATAGGGAATTCATAAGCCTGCTGTACATTCTATTGTACTCCGTAGCCTACTGAACATTCTACTGTATTCCATAGCCTACTGAACATTCTCCTGAAGTCCTACTAAATTCAGCTGCATCCCTTGCAGAACAGACTAGTGAGATTCTTGGAATATTCCTGAGGAATATTCTGGTGGAAACTCATAATTAAACACACTCTGTACCTTCACCTATTTGAGACTAAAAAAAACAATTAGTTAGGGAGATTAGATAGAGGATAGGAAACAGGAGAAATATAGAATTTGACACCACAATGGTGATGTGAAGATGGAATGATGGCCGATACCAAGTGAGAAAAAAAATAAAAAAAAAATATATATATATATATATATAAATAGACTATGCCACAGGTGGGGCGGAATTAAATATAAACACATAAAAAAAGAACACTCACAATATTAGTTGATATTTCGGTTGCTAGAACCTTTCTCAAAGGAAGACGGATACAGAAACGGATTCTGTATCCGTCTTCCTTTGAGAAAGGTTCTAGCAACCGAAATATCAACTAATATTGTGAGTGTTCTTTTTTTATATGTTTATATTTAATTCCGCCCCACCTGTGGCATAGTCTATTTACATTATCGCGTGTGTGATTTTCCACGAACTCGTATATATATATATATATATATATATATATATATATATATATATATATATATATATATATAACTGAATATGTTGTAATGCATTCAATAAGCCTAAATAAGCTGGACTAATAATTAAGGGTTAATTTTTCATAAGTTAATTGTTTGATCGCAACTACACTGCTATAACTTCACAAGCATCATGAAAACGCATATTGATTGGATTTGTTGAAATATAAAATTTATATCTGCTAGTCTATAATTGAATCCTGTAATCTTGGCAATATTAAGGGTTTCATATGAAACCCTTATGTGGTAGTGTATGTAGGGTTGCCAATGCTGGGTTTCAAGAGGTTGCCTATATGGGTCCAAAATTGGCTGCTTGATAGGCTTGTTGGCCATTCGCAGGTTCTCATCTCATTGCTAACATTCAGGCAATATGGGGGACTGCTGAGGGATATTGAGCATTAAAATAGAATATAGATATAAATTAATAGATGTTATCTTTGAATTGACACAAGGAAAACCATTTATTTCAGTAGGCACAAGCACTTGCAGGAACCAAAAACAAGATTTCCTTGCATTTCAGTTGAGTTCAGTTCATGATGCAGCTGAATGTTCTTCATTTGAACAAATAGAATTCAGTAGAGTTCAGTTCAGTAGGCAACTAAACATTCTTCAGTTGGAGTTCAGTAGAGTGCAGTTCATTTCAGTAGGCAACTGAACACTCTTCAGTTGGAGTTCAGTTCATTTCAGTAGGCAACTGGACCCCGTTCAGTTGAGTTCAGTAGCCTATTGCCCTAAGTTCATTAGAGTTCAGTAGAGTTCAGTTCATTTCAGTAGATTTTGTCTACTGGATTCAGTAGAGATTTCCAGTAGGGAGAGATTTCCGGTTAACTCTCCTTGCGGTTAGTTTCCACCCAGTTTCTTTCTATTTATTTTCCTCTGGACTTATATTTATTTCACAAAAATTAACATGAATGAGTTTCCAACGGGAATGGATACTATTCATTCGAATAATTGTGGCTCTATACTTAATTCAAAATTCAAGAGAGATTCAAAATCTATGCTGGGAACCGAGAGAAAACTGACGAGAACGAAGAACTGGGTGTTTTGAAAAATGCGGGTTTTAAATACCAAGAGGCGCTGCGCTGAACAAAAGAAGAGCGGTATTTGATTACGCATAGGAGCCAAATGAAGCCAAAGGACAAAATGTGACAAAATAATTGCTACCAGGGAATATACATTCTCTAAGTATAGTGATATATTACCTGGCACAACGCTTTAAAATCCATATCTATCTAATCTAATATTTTTACCTGGGTAATAATTTTAACTTAAAATAGATGGATGGATAAATGTAATCAGAGAATGTTCTAGTTGGCACATCATTTTTAACGAACGTGTGATAATGACGAAAACACTTAAGGGGATGTGCAATATTGACAACTCTTGAGAGTAGATGATAAGGATGAGAGGTGGCTTTTTTTGCTGTCAGTCAAAATGTTTTTTAAATCTTTTGTAAATGTGATGTGAATTTTGTGCCTATATGTATGTGATAATTTTTTCCTCTTATGTATTGCATGTATAATTCAAACTAATCACTCATGCAAGTTCTTAACTATAATAAAAGAATTTTATGTTGAAATTTCCATCCATGTTAAAAAATAAATGTTCACACTTAAATGTTATTGTATCCCATTGAGTTTCAAGAAGCTGCTAAGCTAAGTTTGGGAAGAATGATGGGAAAAAAAAATGGAAAATACCTCATGAATATGCATATTAGTCCTGTCAAATTAATACATATTCTATTTTGAATTTTTATGCTTTTTTGTGGAAATCCTTAATTCTCATAAATTTTGTCAAACATGGAGGAAAAATAATCTTTACTTACATACTCTGGACACGGGTTTTCACTATTACGTGCTTAGCTGCCAAAAATGACAAGTTTTTGTGAACAAATCAGTTCAGCCTTCAGTACGTTTCCATTCGTGAAAAATTCAAATTAGTTAAAAAAATGTTCACAACTTCACCACAATCCTAGCATATAAATAAGTGTCACCTTTATTTGTTTAATGTAAATATTGTTACTAAATAAAATCAAATGGAAAAACCAACATGTTATTCAATCACCTATCTATTGCTATGTACCGATATAGCAGCTACTGCATGTGACATTATTTCAATTATAACAAGTATGTAGTTGATTGCGTTTTTAGTTTCTATGATGAAAATTTGGAGTTATGAGACAGTAAAAGATGAGATTGAAACTGAAGATCAAAATTTCAATGTCTAATTACTTACTTCTTTACTTAGGTGGCCATTCAAACCGTAAAAGGTTTTTGGCCTTGTCAACTGCTTGTCTCCACCTCGGCCTGTCGAGTATTGTTCTTCACATATTTTCTCTACATCATCTGCTCTAATCTTACACTGAATGTAAAGGAAGTAACCTGATGAGATTCTTGAATGAAGTGAAATACTTTTCTTATGAACAGAAATATGTACATTACCCTTTGGAAAATTTTTACTTAAAAAACTATTTGTACAAAGTTTCATTCTGCACCTAAACTAACAAATTTTTTGCCATTGCCACTTTTGTTATGCACCGTGTGTTTTATATGAGTGCATTTACATAAATTGGGGATTTAAAACTATCATCACATTGGATTTATTGAGAACAAATAATTGGCACAATATTTTAGAAATACTGGGCTGAACTAACAATTAGAACATCAATAGCCTTATAAATACCCATGAAATTCTTTTTTCTTGTAAAAACTTGTATAACTATTATAATAGAAAAATTTTCTATTATAAAATAATTATAATAGAAAATGTGTAAATGCTCACATAATTAATCATAGGATTATTTAGTTATATCTTTTTTAGAGAAAACTTAATTATTTACCAGTCTTCCACATGTTTGGTCAAGCAACATGGACCCATTTGCTCAGCCTCGTCATCTGTACATTTTTATTAATATACTTTCTTTCAAAAAGATAACTATTTACACAAATAATGTGAGTTGAATTGTGGAGCTGTGAACAAAGACTTAAATAGACTGAGTTGAGAATGCAAATAGCATGAAAACTTTGAATTTCTTGCTCTCCAATTTATGAAATGTTTCAAGAATTCCATTAACTTTTAATTCACATTCAATTTCATGTTGAAATCATGATTGTTAGTCTTTTGATACCAAGTTGAAGTTTAAGTTCAAATTAAATGCTTAAAACCACATCCTCACAAAATGTACTGTCATAAAGTTTGCTCTAAAATCATTCCAATTGACTTTCTTCTGTGTTGCCTTCATGGGAATGCTCTCAAGACTATTTTAAAAATATGTCACATTGCCCGGTTTAGCCTACCCTATCCATTAATCCTTTGTGAGAGTAGAACACATTCACCCTATTCCGGAGTACGTCTTTCATGCTTCATTTCGTAGCAAGTCCTTTGCTCGTGATGCTCGTGCTGCATTATTTACTAGGAGTGTGTCACATATTTTGAGATTCACTGTTAATTTCTTTCTCTTTAAAAAGTGGAAGATAATTCTTGGGGTTGGACCATAGTTTCTTGCTCCTACCAGACAACACACTTATTCATGGGGTTCATTGGAGAACCAATTGGGCAGGAGAAATCTTTTGCAAATTCTTCTGAGTTTGAAAATGGTCCAATTACACGATATCTGCCAGGTGAGTGGTAGCCAGTGAGCAGCCTCAAACGAAGGGCTTCAGGTCGGTACTTGCTGCACCACACATTTTTGGCACTGACCCAGAAGAGTTGACGAGATGTCAAGCAAAATCCTGGCAGGGGTTCCTCAGGCCCATTGCGGGCTTCGTATGCACGATATTCTACCTTAACTCCGTCATTGACAGCGTTGTTTTCTCCTTGAGTATTGATACCATTAATCTGGAAAGGATAAAGGTGAGCCTTAGAATATTAGCTTTTGAAAGGAAAACATCCTAATGATCTGTCACTTCAGAAAAAGATTTTACTTATCATCATATTAAATAGACATGATTTCTTTTAGAGATAGAGGTCATTGATGTTTTTGCTCTGAATTACTGTCTCTCTTCAGGAAATAGAAATACTGTATGAAATTATTGTATTGTATATCATAATGTTATCCTGTGGCCAGTAGCAATTAAAATACGTTCAATTCCTAATGGGAAATAATCCGCAACAGAAGGGCAGATAGACGCTACTTCTCTCATCGTAAAAGTATCGGTCTCCTTTGAAATGATGCAGAAACAATTTTACTACCTTATAATTGTTGAAGATTAGATATTACATAAACAATTAAGGTTTTAGTGGATAATGAAAACTTAATGCATTATTTTGAAGAACCCAATTTAAGTGAATTTTATACCATATTCATGGGGTGAAATTGTACTTGTTTGAGTTGATTTTTACTTAAGTTTACCATTATGATTCGTCAAAGCAAATGACGTATGAATAAATATAGCGTGCTGTTTTAAATTAAGCCCTCATATACATGTGCGTACGTATATGCTTGGAAATATCTTTGATCTTAGCAGAGTCACACTCTTAACTATCGTGATACTTAATGTCCACATTCGTCACACCAGCCTGAACGTCTTTTTCACTCAGTTAAAACTAAAGTATTGCCATGAAATGCATGTCAGTCATCATGCCAAGTTTGCGCACTTATAAAAACTTTTCACTCTGCGAATTAACTCATTTCTCTTTAAATAGCAACGAGTCAAGCCGGAGAAGTGTCATTTTCCCTCTCCGCCGTATTTGAGATAGGGTCGAGCTATTGAGGATATCCCGGTATCAAAGGACGAGCAATAATAATTCGACCCTCACCAGTGCTATCCGCCGTTCAGAATACTGAATAGCCACCGTGCTGGAGGTTGGTTGGAGGCTTTTGAAGGTTAGGGATTTGGAAAAGAATTGGAAGGATAAGCTGTGTGGATAGGAAGATGAACTAGGTAGAAAAGAGGTTGGTGGGGAAATTGGTTTGGAGGTGGATGAAGTGGCTGTAGGTTAAGAGAGAGGTGGGAGGGAAGAATATGGAGCGTGAGGTGGAAGTGGAGTGGGGGTTTCAGATGCTGTGAAGGAGAGGAGGTGGTATGAAGAGTTATGGGAAAATTGATGACTTATGCATTGATTCATGACTCAGTTGGATTTGAATGAACCTTGGAATCTGAAGGTTAGGATTTAGGTAGTAACTGTCCATGGACCTATGGAGGTAGAACACCTTGAAGGAAATGAATGTGCGGTCCTGCTGAATTTATCCCTAAACGTAAATACCCTTTCCTTCTACCAGCACTCCACCCTAAGCCTCTACCATGGTGGATATTTGTGCCTTTCAACAATTATCATCATGAAATGATCTGCCTCTGGATGATTCTGTTAATTTTAGCTTCCTTATTATTGAAAATGTTTTGTCAATCAAGGGTATTTGATTTTTATCTTCAACGACTTCCCCCCCCTCCAAAGGCTACTACTCATGGCGAAATCTGGAAAATGGCACATGGTTTATCCGCAGCCCCTGTGAAGAATTGCGCAGTTTAGTAACGAAAGGGAAGGAGTTTCTTCAGATCCTGGTCAAGGTTCATGTTCGAGTTGCTTTTCAATATCAGTCTTTCAATGAGAAGGACCCATCTTTTGATGAGAAGAAACAGATCCCTTCTTTTGTGTGCATGCTCACAAGATGTTTGTATTTAATACCCAAAGAGGCTGAAAAATCTCGTGTTGGTAATGAGGGTAAATGTTGATAGATTTTATGATTTATGTGCCATTCTTATGTTGTTATGATGTAAATTTGCTAATGTACATATTTTTGTCAGAATTGCAAAAGAAGCTCATGTAGTTTGTAATGTTATCATGTTCCTTTATCAATTTAGCGCTTATTCTAAAAGAATCATTTGTAAGAATATCAGAATTCTGGAAGATAAATTTTTATTTTAATAGCACTTATTACAAGTGCCATCATCTGGGAACATATCACCATTCCAGGAAGACATTTTATTTTTTGTTACATTTATGTTGTAATTAAGTATAATTAATGTGCATTTTAGTCGGGCATTAGATAATTTGCACTCAGGTTAAGAATATCTATGGAGTTAAAATTTTGTTTGCTATCAATTTTGTTTTTATGAAGAAAATAATGCCTAGATCAAAGCTAAAATACGTATTGGTTGTAAATGTTAAAATTGATGTCACCAGTAGATTTTTTGGAGTTCTCCATTTAACACGTTCAGGACCGAGGACGCACACGCTGCGTCCTGGCGTGCGCCCGCCAGGACCCGTGGACGCAGCGTGTGCGTCCTGAAGTGTGTTAAAGAAGTGTGTTTAAATGCCGTATTGAATTTTTTCTTTTTTTTGGCCCCTGGGCATAGGTATCCATTTTTAGGGCGGTCCTGAAAGTGTTAAAGTCCTAATGAGAGAATCTTCTTTGAATTTTGATTTTTATGTGATAATCCTCCTGGGGTGCAAAGTTTTTAATAACATTTCATGAAGCCTTGGGAAATGGCCTTGTTTTATTGTTGTTGAATGGCACAAGAGATGAGAAAGGGAATAAGTGGCATTCATGGTTAAGGGCTATCACCTGCCACTATAGAGGGTGATTCGGGATATGTATTGTTGAAATTAGATTAGAGGAAGTGCCTTTCATAGTTTTACCCGAAAAAGAAAACAAATGAAAAAAACTTAATTGTTATACCTGAAATAAAAAATTGAACGATATTTCGCCTGGTAGGTATCCTCCAAATGACTCCCATATCACAATGCTTCCTCTTACAAAAGCAAACAGGAAACTGCATCATTCAGAGTTAACATATTGACATTTAATTCTCAATGCCCATCTTCAAAAGCTGCCAATTAAATCATCACACAAAGAACCACATGATTGATTACATAGTGATATAAATATGTGTAGATGTACATTAGCTAATTGTGCAGTAGCTATGTGTGTACTGCGAAGGTTCTCTAAAAGTCACTGTCAACCAAGCTAACACCCTCTCGTTTCATGCTCATCATTCACTAAATTCTGTTGCCTCATTGTTAAAATTTAGTGGTGCAATATGTATCATTGCATTGATGTGTTTTATGTGGAGCTTGCCGGTTAAATTCATTATGGTGTTGTTGACTCATTTTTTGTGAGTTGACATCTAGGCATTTACATTGCTTAAACTGCTGTCTCCACTTGTGTATTCAGAGCTCAAGCCATTTCATAACATTTTTGTTTTTATGTGATACATGTTTTCTTGAGAAACGGTACACATTTTATCCAAAATTCTGCATCTAAAAGTTGACCATACGGTCTTGGTTTTGTGTGAACCCATTGTTTTCTGCTGTATGCCAGTACAAAATAATAGAAATAATAATTAAACTGTATTCTTTTGCTGTTGTGAGTTAGAACACTATCCCTGCACCATCGTGTATGCCGAATAAAAAGTGCAGTGTAAAGGTAGAGCATCTGTCTTGCCATTTACAGTTTCCAGTGTATATTAAATGCATATCACCATTGCTCATTATTGGTAGATATTTGTGTATGGCCTTAAAGGAGCATGTGATCAAATTGTAAATGTCATTTTGTAATTAATTTGAACAAAGTCACATTTTAAAAAAGCCTTTAATCTTAAAAATGAAATGAAATATGTCACATTTTCCATTGTAGTATATAGGTATCAAAAGTGTAATTTTTTTGTGATCTCCAAGCACCTTGGTGCTTAACTCATAACTGCCACATTTTGAGCAAAATATTTTTGCTGTCAAAAAAGTGCTATATTTATGGGGAAGTTTAAGGTCAAAATTTTGGACAAGAAGGGTAATTGAAGGTTATTTGTGTCCATTGGCTGTGCCTCCTTAATTAAAGCTATACTTCTATTGTAGTCTGAAGTATGCCACATAATATGCAGGTTATTTGATCTGCTGATGAAAGAAAACGGTTTGAAATGTGGGTTGGGAAGCATTATGCTGTTTATTGTTACCTGTGATCTGTATTTTCATACACTTTACAATTATATACATTGAAAATCATTTATTTGTTTAATTTATGTTGACTACTCTCATGTCTAAAAACAGAAAAAAGTTTTTGTGCCAATTCTTGTCATCCTTTCAGATGAACCTGGAAAATTTTTAGCCTGCTATGTTTGCATTAACTGTGGATGAAAATGAGATGGCTCTTACTTATTGTTCGAATTTTTCCAATGTGGAATGCTTGATTATACCACTTGCTGTATTTAAAGGATGGTAGAATTTCTCTCAAAATCGTTGAAAATATGTAGATCTGACTAACATTTTCTACCCTCATCTTGTAGCCTCTATGTTATGGTAGTTCCCGGTGAGCCACGGGGGCTATGTCATGCCTCCTAGCGGACATGCTTTTCTCAGGAAATGGAGAAGCATTTATCTGAACGCCGTAGGAACTTAGGATGGAATATGCATCTCTAAGTGCAAGTCACCATTGTGAACTATGCAGCTGTCCTAAAAGGATCACATTCTTCTGCATTCTATTTTACTTTCTATGTATCGTAGATTGCACAGTGTGAATTTACATTCTACAAGTGATTTTGCTCTACCAACAAAATTTATTGGTAGGCAAGTACTCATATTGGTAGTAGTGGTATTTTGGTTCAACATGCTTCAATGGCTAATGTCATTTTGCACATACTGTCTGTCACTTGCAGACAGGGGCAGCAGCACTCGGAAGATCAATCATCCAAATACAATTCAATGATGTTTAACTTCGGTGACTGATAGGGAACCGGTGGTTCCAACGTGGCAGGCCATTGCCCAGTACTCATTAATGGCACCTGATAATTAATTATTTGTTCTTTAATGCTTTAGCCTCTTACCAAGAACTACAGCCTTGTCGTGTTGGGAGGGCTTATATTTTCCGATGACCCCTAGAGCTGAACTGGTGGGAGCAATGCTCCTGTTAGGGCCACCTATGCCAGATAGGTCAAAGGTTAAGACACAGACAAATGGTAGTCCAAGCAGCATCTGTACCTCAGTGAGGCATCTGCAAAAGGCATGTGACCCCAATGGGGTGGCCTCTTTAAGTGATGGTGTCACTTAAAAAACACTTGAGGTTGGCCACAGAATGCCATCACAATTATTTAATAGACTTAATGTTCTCAGATGTTACTTTGTGGTACTCCATAATTAAGTAGAAGAATACTTTGTGTAGTCCATGAACAATTTTTATTGAAAAATCATTCACATTGACCAGGAATAGCACCTGAATCTCTCAATATCCTGCCGAGTGCTTAAGCCAATTACCTAAGCTACCAAGGTCTCATCCCCTGTACATATTTTTGGGCTTTAAAAAAACAAGATGCTTGAAAGTTCTGGCTACTCCTGATGCATCTTTCTCAACATTTTGATTGAATTTTCCATCCAACGTTTCTACCTACTGACCTTGATATTGACTGTATGTTGAAACCTTGGTCTGCAAATTGAATTAAAATTCAATAAATGTATCAGAGTGGCTCATCCCCAAAAGTCAGCCATCATGGAACAGTCTCAGCCGGGATCAGCAAATCGTATTCGACAACGCAAAGCTTCTTTGCAGATCAAGCGGATACTGGGACAGTTAACTAAAGAGGCTATTGAGATAAGGTTGGTAGGTAAGAACTTCAACCGAAATACAGGATACACGATCAGCAAAGTGTGGAAACCAGTGCCCAGGAAAATTAAGACGACGGGAAGAAACAAGGAGAGGATTGACGACGCCCAATGATAAATGACCTGACCTACGGCCGGAGGATATATGAACCTATATCAACTTCTGCCTCATCCTCCCATTTTGCAAGTTTTGCGGTGTGAAAAATGCACTCACTGTTTGACAAGTTATTTTAGATTGATTTGATATGGAGTATGGCGTTGTATGGGGCGGAAATGTGGTCTCTGAGAAAGGAAGACGGACATAGGCTAAAGGCGTTCGAGATATGGGTTTGGAGGAGGATGGAGAAGGTGCGGTGGACGGAAAGGAAGACAAATGAGGAAGTGCTTGACCTAGTTGGTGAGGAGAGGAAACTTGTGGATGAGATTAGGGGAATGCAGGGTACTTGGCTCCATGCGCCCAATAATTAAATAGAACTTTGCGTGTCGAATGCAACGCTTTAAGCCAAACTACGATTAACCGTTGGAAACTAAGAGGAACAATTAATCAGTGGCAACGTAGTAGGTGCATATATTTTAAGATATCTATTGTTGAGAAATCTAAAGCAAGTTTTACATGGGGCACGTAATTGGGTGCCCTTAACCCTAAAGGGGATCAGTGTCCGATTGATAGGGGCCTCTATATCTCCTCCTTAAGACTTTTGCGTGCAGAGCTCATTCCCAAGACCAGTCCAGTTCAAAACACAAGACTTGTCTGACGAAAGTAGACTATTGAAATATATTTGCCTGGGTCACCTTAAATCGGAAATTTCACTTGAAAATTAGTCCCCTATGCTTCAAACGCAATGGAGTAATAGGACCACGACCAAGTCAGTGACTTGGTAAACTTACTCCTTAAAACATGGGCAATTTGTTTTAAGAGTGCACACATCATACACCGATGAATTTTAAAGGGTCATTTAAAGGAATTTATTAAGCTGCCACTACCATCGATTGAGACCTTTGGCCATGGTAGACATGACTTTTTTCTCAACAGAAGAATTTAATTGCAAATGCACCGATGATACCTTATAAGAGAAAATAATAGCCCAAAGCTCTGAAATTTAGAGCTTGCGTGGGAACATTTTTATTATCTCATAAAGGGTGCTTAATCTAGGGCCAGTTACGAAGTATGCACCTGCCATTAAATCTAAAATGGGTTTTTGTTTAATGATCTTGGCTGAAGTGCACAAAAGGATATTTGTCCTGACAGAAGAAGAAAGAAACTTGAAGAATAAAATACATTGAAAATATTCCAGTAGTGTGATAATATGGCAAGTTGGTCTTACCTTGATCAATTTTGCGGCTGGTGAATTCAGGGGGCGTGGCGTGGACAGGAGGGGGGGAGGCTTAATAAAAGGCATAACTTGGGTGGCAGAGGCAATAGAGGAAGGGGAAGCAGGCGAGTGGAATGGGGATGCAGAAACTGTCGGAACTGGGGGTCTCCAACGGTTGGTTTTGGCGGCGGCTGTAGAGGAGGGGGCTGTTCCGGAATACGTGGGGGCAGTGAGGGCAGGGGCGGTCGACGGGACGGGTCGACCGGTAGGGGCAGTAAGGGCAGGGGTTTTTGGGGCGGCGGCGGTTGCAGTAGCGGGTGGGGAAGCGAGGGGAATTAGGGGGAGGAGGAGGGGGTGGGAACAGGTGACTCGGGGGACGGGAGCCTGATCCTTCCATCGAGGATCTCTTCTTTCTTTCACAGCAAGCTGAAACGGGAGGACAATGAATAAGTATAAGTCGTCTGAGCTCATTGACCGCCACATTTCCTTTCTGAGTGGTGCTAAAATCTACTAATTGTAAGCCATGACATGCGCATTGCCCGACTTTGCTGCGCGAGTCAATTGTGTGACCCACGTGTGAGCAAAGTGTCGTCGTAATTATGGAGTGAGAGCAACTCGAATCACATTTAATTATAATTTACTGCCGTTAGAGTTGGTCAACAATTCGAGGTGGATTTGGAATGGAGATTACTGGATGTCTGCCAATCACTCCTCTATTTCTTAAGGCCGCTTCGCACGTGCCAATTTACAGAGGCCCTCACGAGACCATCTTGAACATTACCACTAACTCTCTCTATATACCTTCTATAACACAATGTTGCTCTCATTGATCAAGAGTCCATGTTATATTTTTTGCCACGGCTAAAAACGTATATCTTTGATCCGCCTTTAGTTTTACTCATGGATAAAATTGGGACACACACTTTTCTAGATAAGTAGTGAAAGTCATGTAAAAGCCAAAACCATTTTGTTCATTCGAGATTTGGGCAACTAGTGAATTCGGATTTAAAATGTAATACATGTCTCCTTCCATGACATTGATTTAAAAGTGAGCCTTAGCAAGGGTAAAGATTCCCACGATAGATCAAAATCTTTGTATTACTAAGCCGTGTTTACACGATGCATTTACCCGCGCGGGTAGATGCGTGAACACAATCACCATCAAAATTTCACCGTGTAAACACTCAAAAATGCGTGAAAGTGTGGACAGAAAATAGCCCCTGATCTAAGTTGGTGAATGTGTTCTCTCATCTGTCCAGCCACGTACTTGGGCGGGTAAATGCATCGTGTAAACACGGCTTTAGAATTAATAGTCAGTTAAACACTCGACGAATTGCCTTTTTAGATAATAAAGTTTTTGAAAAACGCGTTGGTACTCACAAAGGGTCTGCCCCATGGCTTTCTTGAGATCAAATGTTGCGATCAAAGTATCGTATTCACTGCAGTATTCACAATTCACTCTTCACACAACTCACAACTCTTCAATCACTTCCTCTTTTTCCAATTCTCGAATGAAAATGTACAGGTTTCCCTAGCAACGATTGCGAGGAGGACCTATGGCGCTATGAGCATTGTTGCCCTTAGAAATTAGTACTGCAGAGTGAAAAATAGCTTAATGGTAGCGGTTTGAAATAGTGAATTTTTTAAAAGGACACTACTACTATGATAAATTATGGATTTATAATAATTCAAGTTTGTTAAGTCTAAACTATGTTCTTGGTATTCCCCTCGTCTTCATAAAAAAAAGACAAAATTTCTTTTCCTTTGCCAGAGACCTCGTCATGGTTAATAAATGCTGCCCTTTTGGAACATCGGACTTTATATTCTTAAGTCGTTGTAGAGGGAATGGGTTAGGGATGCGTACGCGGTACCAACATGTTGAAGTTGTTGGTTCTTCTTGAAATTATATTTATATATAGTATACTGCCGGCCACGACTCACTGATATTATATCTCTGTTTTCCGATGAAGGCTTTTTCATGCTTTTAAAACTATTTCTGACGCCCCCCAAATGATTTTTCTCTTGACAAGATATTTCTTTGGATTTCGAATAATTATGTTTTTTTGTATTCATAGTGGTTACGATTTTTTGTTATTAAAATCTTTAAGTTGCCCATCCACGTAGATTTTATTCGGCCATGATAAATGGAAAGCAAACGTATATTTATATCCGCAACGCGCGCGTTCAAAGTCAGAATTAATGCTGAATGCATGCATTAATGAATTCATGATTTTGAGAGCAGCTGTCACCCAAGTTTACGCACCTTTCTGCGATGATGGCATCCTTTGTCCGTAGCTCCAAGGGGATCACCAAAATAATTAGTGAATGCATGCAACTTTTCAGCATATACGGTTGAGCGGTCTCTTTAATCGACCATGTAAGTCTTACTTAAAGTTTATCATGGAGAATTTATAAGTGTCATGGCGAATTTTGATCAGTGGAACAATGGTAATTGTAGAATAGATGGAATCAACGTCTGCTACAAAGGAAGTGGAATCCGATGGAAAAAGAAACCTTGCTTTGAACAGTCGAAATACACGACGCAGACGATTCACAAATTGGCGAATGACCCTTTTATCTCTTCCCCCAACCACCAAAAGAGCTTTGGTTCAAGGTCGGAGGAGTTCCAATTGAGGTGTATTGAGGTTCAATGAGTAGAATATTTCGGTAGAAACCTGAAAACCTGGTCAATCAAATTATAATTAATGATTTGAATAACTTTTCACGCACTGTTTCCTGGTGCACCCCATTACAGATGCGCGCCCGTTCAAAGGTTGAATTCCACCCGGACGGTTCAGTATTGCAGATTGAGCATTGACAGGCCGACAGAGAAGGGAATTTCTGCTCTTTTAATGGGACAAGTAAGTCGCGCCCACTGTTTGGGAATAAGGAAAAAAAGTATACGATGTCCTGGAGGCCGAGTATATTTATAATTCGGGAATGTCTCTAGACACCCCGTTGAAGCCCCTACAGACCATGAGACTACACCCTTAGTTTAAATTTCTTGAAAAACGCAACTATTATGACAAAGTAAGTTATAATAGTTGCGATAGATCAATTATATGAAGCTGCAATCCACCTCACTAGTTAAAGTAGACTTTTCACTTGTGTTTAATAACATAACATCAATAATACAACTTCATCCGACTTGAAATATCCGGCATTAGTAATATTTTATGCATGGAGTAGTATATCGTGACATTCATAAATTATTTGTATTAGTAACATTAACCAGTAGTTGTCTCTTACTCAGTGTACTGCATGTTTGCATGTTCGTCTACGTAGTACACTCCCAGTTTGTTCTCTCTTCTCCTGGACTGCTTCTTGGTACGCGCCTTGAGGCCGGGGCAACTTGCGCAAGGTCCTGATTTTAACTGCGACAACTTTTGCATTCCTGGTGTGTGGTATAAGAATGGGCCAAAATAACTGGCTTTATTCATAACAGGTTTTTTCCTGCTAACCGAAAAAACCGATTATGGTTAGGTTAACCGTTTAAAACCGGTTATTTAAATTACCGGAAGCCTGCACTCTCTCGAGGAACACTGGTACTATGTGCTGCTGCTGTTAACAACTGCAGGTAGTTATCAAGGTTTTTTCGGCGCAGGATAACCTGAGAGAACCGAGTACTTGGTTATTTTTTGGTACAACCGAAAAATAGCCTGAGCGGAATAACCGGAAGAGTACCCTCTCTCTGGGAACTGTGGTACCTACTGCTAACAGAACAGCTGCCCGAGTTGAAGGGAATGCATGAAGTTCTAAAAATATTTAGTAGATAGCAAAGAAAGAGAGAGATGGGGTTTGGAGAACTGAAGCTCAATTTCTTAGGACCCCGTTCACACATTTCCGGGGAAAAAACACCCCTTCTTGAAGGGGGGGGGGTACCCCCCGGTGGGTGGGAGGTCCCATGGCCCCCCGCAGCCAAATTCCCTGGTTCCGCCCTTGCTCGTGGGCCGAATTATGGAGAATTCATATAAATACTGGTGTAAAGGAGGTTAGTCGTGTTCGCCCATGTTACGATTATGCTAATACAAAATGTGCCATCCATAAACCTCGGCAGTATTCCTTTCCAGGGTTTTCTACAGACCTGGAAAAGTCAGGGGAAATAAGAACTTACCAGGAAACTTACTTTCCAAAGTCAAATTGCCTTTCAATAAGTGAGCAGTACCATTTTAGGCACTTATTGTGTGTGTAGGCTTCGTGCTTATAGTACCTTGCCTAAATGAGGCATTGAGGCTCTTATTTGATCTTTATCCATTAATTATATGCATCTAAAATTAAATTTCAGGTCCTATTTTGTGCTATCATGCTGAGTATGGTGGAATATTTGTTTCTCCTCAGATTGTGTATGTATAGGTAATTCCTGGCTAGCCACTCCCAAGTCATAATAACCTCTAGAATGAGTCAGTAAAATCAAAAGAAATGAGCGCCAGAATCTCTGGTCCATTGAGGGCTCTTATTTCCTTTTTAGTGTGAGTTTTAGGTCTCGAATTTCTGAGGAAACTTTACTTTATCGTCGAAAGCCTTACTGTACATAGTGAAGCAATTTTTTGATTGAGAGGTAAAGGTACACAGGGAATGCTGGAATTGTTAATGATTAAAATGGGAGGGAGTTTATTAATTCCTGAAAAAGCTATAACGGTAGTGTTTAATTTGTTTTTGTACCTGCCTCAGAATTTCAGAATATTCCAGAGGTAGTATCCCACGCCCTTATTAAAGGTTTTGTGAGTTTAAAAGGTTTTCATTATCATGCAGTCATAGTTGGTGCATGACTCTGATCATACATCTTATCTTATTCGCACTTTATACCCTACGCATTTACGGAGTCAAATCTCTCAGAACCCTCAGTCAGACGAAAAACATACTTTTTTACTTATACCATAGTAGAAAATTACATAATTTCTTCATATATTACATAAAACAGGACTTATCATTTACGACAGCACTAAACAACATTTTAATTACAATAATGTAATAAAATGTACCGTTTTGGTGAAGAGCGTCTAATTGTAAACTGTCACACTGTCCACTTCGCTAAATTGATTTTGTTACTTCAGAAGAAGGTGGTTAGAGTAATCACCAGTACCGAACCCTAAATAAAAAAAACTACACACAAACTAATATTTTGTCACACTCATATGTACATTAACATTGCCCGTTTTTCCTCTCTGCGGTTCACGCCAACCAAAGGTGCCGGGCGGCGAGGCGTGCCGGCGCCAAACCGGCCGTGTCGGCTGGCCATACTTTGTCAGAACGACAAACGAGCGTAGCAAAACACTGTGTGGGGAGTCCCTACAGTTTATTCGTTCTGATTTTTAGATACCTAGTGTTATAGTCAGTATTGCGGGGGGCGCAAAATTATATATTGGGGGGCGCAAAATTCAAATTTTGCCAGAGGCGCTGGTGACCCTAGCTACGGCTCTGTTGAAAGTACACCCACTAGACGCAATTCAAGTGGAGTGCGCCGTCCAACGGATGAGGCGATGAAATGTGTGGCCTCTTGGTGTCATATTCTTTCAGGAATTCTTAGGATTCTAAAATGCACTATTCGTCTAAAATTTACGAGAGGTAGATCTTTGGCATATTGAATTGTCGATCATAAACTGCATACTTAGCAAGTTTGTGCACAATCTGTGACCCAGTGGGACTCTTAACCCATAACGAGTCTCCGGGCGATAATTCGGTTTAGGGTGACTCAAGACTACGGGCATCACCTCTCGCTTCTTCCGATTACGCATCACCTTTCTATCGTTACCGGGCGGAAAGTTCTTGCCTCCCGTTCTCACCCTCAGTGGAGGAGGTAAAGGGTAGTATTCCGCGGGAGAATCTTGATAATACGTTTCCCGAGCCTTTTTCTTATCACTCGTCACAACACAGCATCTTATTTCTCCCCATCTCCATTAGCAATAACACTCAAAATCCATAACAAGCAAATAAACATCGTTGTAACGCAAATTCACATTCTTTTCATAAATATGAATTTATCTTTATGTAACACATTCAACATCCTCCCACCTTTGCAAAAGTTGATCTTTTGCAAACAAACAAATTAAAACATAAAATTCAAGCCTTTAAAATGAAATAAAATTTTAAAGTCCAAAGTTTAAGGTTGAAAGTATCTTCCTAAAAGTTCATCACAAACCGCCGCATCCGACACCCTCTCCGTAGCACTGGGTCCGCTTCCCCTTCAGAATAATCATGTATGTACCAGCGGGATCGGTGAATTGTATATACATGTGGGGGCTGCGAGGCCTGGGGATGTGATGTATCCAGCTGCAACTCCAGTGGTTAAAGTCTTTTTACTGGTCTCAGTTGAACCCTGTTTGCCGTCTTAACCCAAACCAGTCTGTTCACTTTGTCTTTGTCTGGCAGCTTCACACTTTTTCCAATTACAGAGTCTGACTGTCTAAGAACCTTATATGCTCCCACAAGATGTGTGCCATTATCGGAGTAAATAATGGATACACTGACCTGGCGTACAATGAAACGACAGAGAGTCGAATAAAGGCACCTGTGCTAAGGGACTGAATTAATTGTAAATGCACTGCTCTATAAACTGCGCGTGTAAAAAGCACAACCCGAAATTTTTCATGAAATTTTGTGAAGAGAGGATCAGTTAAAACTATTCCGGTGACCTGAAAAGTGGCAGACACATTTATTCCGTTAGCAGAAAGATGGGGTACTGGCACTTGAAAGGCCTTTGCTTGATTCTTTTTGCAAATGAAACAGTTTCCTATGGCCGACCTTACACTTTTCCTGCCCCTTAAAATCCAAACACTTTCATGAAGAATAATAAGTAGTGTTTGTGCCCCCACATATTTATGCAGAATGTGCCGGTATTCTATTAGCTTCTTAACAACTGGATGATTCGATGGAAGAATTATAGGACATACACACTCATCACTTTCTTCCCCTTCGAGTAAATGAGACTTCAAACTTATGATTCCTTCTTGGTCCATCATCTTCAATGTATTTACATAACTAAAGCTCTCCAATTGCAGCAAACGGAAGACTACATTTTCCGCCCGTACGAACTCTTCTCCAGTAATATAGCATCTCTCTTCTGCTTTTGAGGAAAAACGTAAGAGCCAAGCTACAGTTATAACTCTACTGGGGTATTTAGACAATCTTCTATTCACATATCCAAGGAATTTCTCATGAATGGGTGTCTGCTGCAACTACAATGGTTCTTCTTCTTTCTTCTTCAACCTCCTCGGCAGAAAGTGACGTGTTGGTCGTGGGCCATGCACTTGGTGGTTGTCGCAGCCATGATGGTCCCTCCCACCATCGCGGTAGGAAAAATTGCTGTGGTGTACACCCACGTGAAGGCAGATTTGGTCCCTTCTTCAGACAGTCGTTAAGTGACAGATTATTTTGATCCTTATCTGAAGCGTCAAACGCAGGTTGGCCCTTTGTGGTTCCTTGTTCCTTCAATACAGCTATGTGTGGCAAGTAATGTACCTTCTTTGTCTCCTTCTCCTCTCCTTCACAATAATACCTGCGTTTTTCCATCCCCTTTAAAATCAAGTCGTATTTTTGAATTTTGATATATGGCGCAACCTTCGTGTAGTTGAACGTAGTCGACCTTCCTCGGATTCAAGATTTTTTTGCAGCAGTTGGTGACTTTTCTCTATCCAAGGTACATTAACAACATAGCGATCAGAAGAATCTCTTCTGTTTTCTGAAAAAAAATCTAATACTTCCCGGTCTTTGTCTTCCTAAATTTTATATGTCCCTGGGTCTCTATTTCCTAGCGTTTCCAAGTCCCAGAACTTTTAAATTTCCATGGAATTCAGCATGGTTATCAGCAGCGCTGCAGAAGCTGAATGATTCCTCATAGGTGAACCCATAAGCGTCCATCCAAGTTTCGGTTTCATGGTGACTAAACAACGTTCCATCCATATCGACATTGGTGTTATCACTTGAGACAAAACGTCAGAACCAAGGAGAACCTGTACGCTTTCTGAAACATCGGTTGTTGATGAGGAAATATCTGACAGTGTAGTTCCCTTTTCTTCTAGCAGTCAAAGTTCGTATTCTTTTGTGCGCTTTCCAGCGAAACTAAAGCGGCGGCTGAAGGCATATTTTGTTCGAATCTTACGGATTTTTCTTTTTTGCCGGCCCTTGTAGCCTCTCCCATTGGCTCGAAACTATTCTTTCTCAACACCAACCGCTCCTGGCTCTGTACTTCGACCTGCAGACATTTTATTAATTCGGTCAATTCGTCATTTCCTTCAGTGCTGTCTCTCATCGTTATTTGTCGCTCCCAAATCAAAAACAAATCTTCTGGAATTGCAGATTAAATCAGAAGAATTAACAGAGAAATATAATTGTTTCTCGTAACGCCAAGCGTTTCTAAGGCTCTTAAGTTAGCCTCAAAGTTGTCGTACAGCTGAGCTAGAGGTCGATCCTCTCTTTTACTCAATGCTAAAGATAAGAGTTCTCTTACGTAAACTTCGATTACTAGGCCTGGTCTAGGATAACGTGCTTTCATTAAGCTGATGGGTTTATCATAATTTTATTTGGAGGGGGAAACTCTTCTATAAGGATCCGAGGAGGTGAACTGGGCTTGTAATAAATATTGGAATTAATCTTCTTCTTGAATGTCTTCCTCCTCATGAATTTTCGAGATCTTACCCCAAATCCAATCCAATTTTTGACTCTGCCGTCGAGTCTTTTTATTTCTAATTTTGGCAATTTAAAATTCGTCTTTGGCGCACAGTTTAAGCTATTTTCGCGTCCTGGTTCTTCTGGCTGTTATCGCTCATTAACCTCAGTAATTATTTCTATAAATATTAACTACCGTAACTCGTATTCTCCCGCCTTTTGCATTTCTGCCTCTAGATCATCCTCACTAATATTTTCTCGAGTAAGAAGTTCTTTCAGGTACGATTCATCTAGTGATCTCAATTTGTCGTATTTAATCTTTAACGACGCAAACATTGCTCTTATGTCCGTTCTACATGCCCCCGAGCTGAACATTTCCTCAAATTGATTTGCTTCCTTAGTGAAGAGAGCTCGAACGGCTCGTCGTTCCATGATTTATCCCAACCCTGTCTCTCACTATTATAAGATAGCAAATCGCAAAATAATGCTCAACTTACCCGATAATGACACTTTATAATGTGGGGCACTCACTATTATTTGTAAGTTTTCCGAGCATTTTTATTTTCATTCGCCCCAACACAACATTTTATTTCTCCCCATTTCCATTAAGAATAACACTCAAAATCAATAAAAACCTAATAAACATCGCTGTTACGTAAATTAACATTCTTTTCGTAAATATGAATTACTTTATGTAACACATTAAACAGGTAGAGTCACCCATCATGAGTCGTATTCACCTGGCGTTATTCTGATATTTTCTACTCGATTGGCGATATTCTGTTGTTTTTACTCGCTTGCAGATAGTACGCTATTTGTTCACAATGAAAATTGTCGCTGCCCCGCTTTATTGAGGTATTTTATGCTGGTATTACTCTTTGGATTTGCCAGGTTAATGAAAAGCTCGTAATTAAACATATTTGCTTATTACTGGTATGATACTTCTTCAATTTAAAGCTAAGTCGTGAAAGTAATAAATTAATTGATTTTTCGGCTTTCATCCCGTTTAAATGTTCTATAATTGATTCCCAAGGAAATATATCCAAGAATAAGTAAGTAGACTGGAAGGACAGAATTCTAATAAGAGAATTGTACATGACAAAAAAAAACGGTAATAGTGAAAAATTTTACTGACAGGTTGGATTCTGATTGACAGGGGGGTAAAGCAAGCCTCCTGCCTCTTTCCAACGTTATTCAATATCAATATCAAAGATATAGTGAGCAACGTCTTAGAAAAAAGAAGGGATGAATATTGGGGGGAGAAAGGTAAACTGCATCAGATTTGCTGATGATATTGTGGTTCTAGCCGATGATGCTTTAGCACTTCAGATAATAATGACAAAACTAGAAGAAATGAAGGAGTTTGGGATGAAAATAAATGTTGGGAAAACAAAATTCGGGAAAATAAATGACATAGAAGATATGAACGTAAGGATAACGGAGAACGAATTGAACAAGTTTAAAGTGCACTTCTATAGGGAGCGTGCTAACTGAGAACTAGGAAATTGAATAAGAGATTAGAACAAGAATACCCATGGCAAAAAAGCCCTTCAGTAGAAGAAAAGTATATTATGCAGCAACTTGGGACTGGAGTTGAGTAATAGACTAGCCAAGTGCTATGTATGGAGTGTCATGATGTACGGCTGTGAAACATAGGCCTTGTGAAAAGAGAGAAACATAAGGTTGTGGCCCTTGAAATGTGGACGTGGAAGAGATTAGAGAAGATACGATGGACAGACAGAATAAGGAATGAAGGGTAGCTGAAATGGGTTGGAGAGGATAGAAAACTCATAAAAACTATTCGGAAGAGACACAAACAATGGATCGGGTAGGGATTAAGAGGGAAGGGGATACTAATTGCAGTTCTTAAAGGATGGGTGGAGTGGAAATGAATGAGAAGGCTGAGACTGATGGATGAGTTGGAGAGAGGAGGATACAAGGAGACCAAAAAACAGGCGCGCCTAGGCGGGGGGCAGAAGCGAATGGAGACAGCGACGGTAGATGGAATCTACTAGTTGGCAGAACAACTGTTGATGATGGTTAACTGATTCCTCCTTTCATGTCTGAGCATTAAAAATAAATTACCCAGGGAATATTAACACATAACACTTCCGTTGTCTTTGTTTCACCTTTTTCGACTACCTGAGACTTATTGTGATGGGCCATGGCAAGTGCTCCGATAAATTCACAATTACGGTTTTCTGCTTTGTATTACCTTTTTATTCCAATACCCCAAATTGCAAAATAATATACCTAATTAAAGTATATGCATCTACATACTACGCAGAGAGTCAGTACGCAGTGCTTACACGGTTGTTCGTTTACAAAGATGACTTGGAAACTTTAAGGTGACCTACAAATTCGACCTCTAGGTATTATGGGGGAATAAACTTTCCCAACAAACTGAGCGCCGCTACAATCGCTCTCAGGGAAAATCTCTTTCCTTTCTGATGACATAATAATTTTAAGTCTCGGTCACGACGATGGAAATTCAAACGCGCTAAGGTGATGGACTAATCGTCCGGATCGGTGATGACTTCCCGTTTGCAAGTCTGCTCCGAGCGCGTTTCGTGCCGTCCACGAGAACGGAGGCACATCAGATAACCTTTGTATGCATTTGAAACGTTCTTTTTAACTCTCCCGTAACTATCAACCGAAACCAGGAATAAATGAATAGTTTTCCTTATGCAGAACTCAGCAGAAAAATGCAAAAGGCAGCTTCTCGCAAAGACACTCATGGCAGTTCACCGGTAGGTTTGATGGAGTGCGATTTTGAATGCATTTGCTTTTGCAGGAACTTTAATTATTTCTCTGTGAGGACTTCCATTGATATTCTTAATATTTCATGAAGTCCAGGAGGGAAGGAATACATCGATGGAATATTTAACACATGCTCAACTGTCACTCACTCTAGGGCAATGAATTTGAACTGAAGCACAGTACATTGCTGACTTTAATGCTTCAGGGAAGGAGATGAGACGATGGCAACACGACAAAGAATTAGAAACTATGATGCACGTCTCGAGATTATGACAGCAGCACTCGTTAACACCCTAATGACAATTCTCTTACTGTTGGCGGGGCGGCTGTGATGAAAAGGACATAAAACTTAAATTACAGCACCCGCACAATGAAAAACCGCCTCTATGAAGCCAGTTTGAGAAATTTCAGACCGGCAAGAAAAACAATAAACAAAACTACCTAATAAAAAGGTGGCGTTAGATTTTACTCATTCGAACCTGGATATAAACCAATCATATTGGAATATCGTAGCTATTATCGATGACAAAATTTAAGAAGCGTTGAACTCACCGGACCTGAATCTAATACAAAACTTTTGCGAGTTATTGGTTGAGAAATTGTGACTATAAATAATGTGCTCTCTTTGCTTCTAGTTAAAATTATTAAATTTGTAAAAAAATTAGCTTTCATTTCCAGTAAATATCTTAAACAAAACTTTTTTGTGGCTGCTGGAATGCATGATACCCCAAGTAAAATTATTTAAACCGGTTAAGTTCTCTACATAGAAGCATAATAAGTCAACAATTCAAAAAAAGCAATCGGCCATAAGAAAGATAAAATATTATTCTTTCTTTCTTTTTTTGGCTATTTTTGCGTAGTTATAAACTCATTAGTATTTGCGCATTTACGGCTTGCGTAATCATTGAAATTCTACCTCCATCCTTGAAAAATGCATTGAACCTACGTTGTTTTCACGATCAAAAAAGGAAACCCTCTTTAATTGTGGTGTCTTGTCAAGGTTCGCAGGATAAAGTGAGAGCAATGGTCAACGTGTGAATACCAGGACCTTGACAGAGGGCGAGAGGAAGAGCGAGACTTAGAGGAGTAAGGAAGGGAATGGAAAGAATGCAGAGGAAACATTTGCGAGAACGAGAGAGTTCAATGAAACGTTTCAAATGCATGCAAGGTTATCTAATATGCCTCCGTTTGGAGGGCAGTGCGAATAACACTCAAAAGCATGCAAGCGGCCAGTAATCCGTCAATGATTTCGACGATGAGTCATCACCTTACTGTGTTCGAATTTCCCTCGTCGTTGCCGACACCTGGAAATAATATGCCATCAGGCCCAATTTTCTACGGAGAGATTTAGCGGTTCTCTGTTTGTTGGCAAAATATTTCCCCCCAAGTATGTCACACTAGTGATTAGGATCATTTTTCAATACTCACTCTACTTGGCATATTTCAATTTACGTTCCACAACACAAAATGCGTGCGCGAGACGGGATTATATCCCGCGACCATTGGCTTGCCAAGCCGACCACCGAGAATGGTATTCAGTTGTAGTCACTTATATCCTGCGTTTTTTGTTTTCTTTGACTATTCAGATTCTTGATTTTTAACATTTTAAAACACAGGTATGGTAATAGAAAATGGGAGCTACTTTACTGAGGATTCAGATAATAGTGAATTTTTTCTCCAGGGCATGAAAATAAGAGATTGAGCAGGTTGGATGGAGTGTTTGCAATAATGAAATGACTTTAAAAAAGTACCGCCAATACATCCAATGATAATTAATTAGAAATTGACGGAAGCCCCATGAAATAAACAACTGAATGTGTTTGAAGAAGCAAATTTTATCACTTTAAAAACCGGCCGAATGCAACAAGGAAAGTACACTCCAACTTGAAACTCAAATCTCGACATTCATGTCAGAAGACACAAAGGGCACAATATAGTGTTATCGGATACGATTTAAATCTTCGTTCTTTTAACTGGGGCACCTAGATTTAAAAAAATCAAGAAATCGTTACCCTAGTCAAGTAAAATTCAATGCACTTGCAAGCCTTTCAAAAACCCATGCTGCTAGTAATCCACCCAGAAGAAATGAAGTGATAGGTCTTTGGGCTGTCAGCCTTCCTCCCAGCGAAGGCAGTCTCCCTCCAAGTCAATGATGAGGATGATGGCACCAGTGAGGACTAACAGGAAGAGATTTGTTACCAACAGCCATAAATTTGCTTCATTTATTTAGAGATAAGCGCCATCTATTTCTCATTACATCTCATTCACAACTTAACTTTACCGAAAATTACCTCAATAATAATCTTTAATATTTTCGCCGATGACGACACGCAATGTAGGTGTTGGGGGTTTAAGGAAGGCGACCGTTGCCCTGGAGGGTGGGCGATGGGCATGGGGGATAGGAGGGGGCGATAAGAGGGGAGGGGAGAGGGTTCGCATGCAGGAGGCGAAGGGCGTATGAGGTGATCCACACCTTCGCTGAGCAGTTCTTCGGAGCCCAGCAGGAAAAGGGAATGCGAAGTGATTGGAATGGAACATTCAACCATCGGCTATTTTTCGAGGGCACATGAACCTATGACGGTGGCGTGAGTCATGGCTCAAATGATCATATTTTTAGTGGAGCCATTTTTCGACCTATGATGACTGACAGAGAGTGAAAAGGACGGATGTTGTTGCTCACCTTGAAGTGCATACCTTGCCTCCGAGTAACTCGTATGCCGGCGGTATGAATATTTTTATTTTTGTTACAGAAGGCATCTATTTCCTTTGAGAGTTTTTCCGTCGTTGTAAATGGTTAATGTCCATGGTTCCAAATTAGGGACAATTAGACAGCAATCATATCTAGCGTATACAGTTACGACGTTGATTACATTTTAAGAAACCCGAAATACTACGGTAGATCAGATCATGAGGGTAAAATTAGGGAACTATACTGCAGAACGGACAGATTTAAAATGTAATTTTTCCCACGAACGATAAGGGACCATAACAGCTGCCAATGAGACTTTTAATCAGGTTTGTCGTTAGGTAGTGTAGCTCTTAGTAGTATTAGTACTCCTAATACTTGAATCCTTATCTGTTACCTAGTGCATACTAACAGCACGCCTTGCATGTTTTCTACATGGGTCTTGAGTCTCTGTCCAACTGTGTAGTTGTAGAATGCATGTATATTGACGGTCCCTCTCCATTTTGATGACATCTGTAGTCTAGTGGTGCATGCTTGTGAATCTTCGCCTCGTGACAAGCATTAGCGATTTATGCTAATGCATAATTAGTCGTAGTTACACTAACTCTAGGGTATAGTGTAATGCATGTTGGTGATTACTCACCCCGTGCCACACACTCCTGAGGTGGCTTGCAGGGTATTTTGTAGATGTAGACGTAGATATCCCTGAAGAGATCCATTTTTCAAGTGCAAAGTGATCAAAGTTTTATTTGTTCGGATGAGTGCAAATACCATCCACAGAAGTTAATATTATTGAATTAGTCAGTGTTATGCAAATACCTTATACATAAATCAATACAGTTGATCACAATAATCTCATATCCCGGTTATTTTGCATGTCTATGAAAAGCGTAACTGAGTGACTGAAGGTCCCTAGGTGTACGTTAGTAAATATTTACCCTGAAATACACGCGGCAGTGATGCATTTTCTGTGAAAGTAGATAGAGCCGTTGGCTTTTCATCAGTTTTTGTTAAGTTTCATGGGTTTACACATCAAAAACCTCTTAAGTTTTCTAGCAGAGAGGCCAGGTAGGGTATATCCTAGAAAGAATTTCACAAATGCTAATGCCCCTCCGTTTTCAGATTTCTTTCAAGGTCTTCACGTGCAATCTATTGAAGTAGAAAGTGGATTGCATGGAAGAGCCATTATTCATCTTGACAAATTCACTCATTAATCGATACAGCGTTTCCAATATTTGTAAAATATAATAGTTTTTTTTTTGTTTTAAATTAAACAACTATTTTAAACTATCACTTGTATCTGAATTTCTGGATCACTCTATTAACATAAAAAATGGCTTATGTGGTCGGATTCCTTACTAATTGTAAGTGTAAATTAATACCCTCGAAGTTTTTATTCATTACTTAAGTTGTGCTTACCGCCGCAACATTGCTGCTGGAGCTGCGATCGAGAAATCAATTTCATTAAATTGAATCACTTTATTATTATTTTTCATTTTTGTTAGTTTGAAACCAAGATACAAACCCAGAATTTTATTAATATTTTATATTTATATTTATCTTCCAATTTTTTTCTATAATTTAAAATATATGGATAAATGTATAATTATTCTCCGCGCTAGGTGATGATTATCATGTTTTTAGAAACAAATTGTTGATAAATTTAGCCAGGTTTCAAGCCAGCGTTTAGAAAATTTCCTCGCAGAAAAATAAACAAATTTATTTATTGCAACCATGCGGCGTGAACGAAAAAACAGAGAATTATATCCATGATTTTCTAACAGAGGGTAAAGTAATGTTGGTTAAATTCGCAAAAATAAAAAAATCATGCAATTTAAAATAAAAAATATGGTGCAATAATTGAAATTTCTTACGTGAAATGTTAACAACCAAGCGGAAAATATTTACTTACATACAGTTAAGTCGACGTAAAACATAAACTTTTATTTTGTAAAAGTGTACAAAAGTCAACGTAAAACTTATAGTTTGACGTTGACCTATTTCAAGCCCACGTTGGCGCACGTTTTTAAGATTACTCTTTGAGTGTCCGTCTTGCGATGATGACAATTTCAAGAATTCTTTTTAAATTTCCATTATAAATACAAAACATAGTGATTTAGATACGAAAACGGAATAATCGGAAAGATGAGTTAGAAACGTGATTTTCTAAGAGATCGCAAAAAAGGTGGGATCGGATGCATAACAATGAAAAAATGTTCATTGTACATTGAAAAATAATGCGATAATGAAATATTGTCCGATGTTAAAAAAGTTTCGAAAGAGACATTCATTCACAAGTGAAATATTTTTATTCAGATCCTAATGGATATTATTGTTGGACTCACGTTGGCTACTTTAGCTAACTAATTATTTAATAGAAATCTGCAGGACCGTAGACTTATCATATACGTTCACTTACACGAATACGACCCAACAACTTTCTTCGCATTCACACTTTCTTTCTCATTGACGTAGTTGCGTCACCTTGACGATTTTAACCGCGCGAGAGTTGGGCTTCGCCACGCCGAAACAGTTCCTGAAAGGTTGTATTTCCGCAGTCAACCACGGCCTCATGAAAAGTGGATGAGTTAAGACGGGCGGAGAGTTTCGTCGAGACGACTGAGCGGTGAGCCTTAAAGTACCCCATTCGATCCTCAATGTGGGTCTCAACCTCTGGGAACCATTCACTCCCCGTATCTCCTCTTATCTCTCCCTCCATCACCCTCACTAAATTAAGGTCTAAAAAGTGCACTGTTCCCCTCCTATCTCTCTTCTTTTCGGATAAACAACCATTTTGACCTCCTCACCTTACGCCCTCTGTATACGTGCAAAGCAGACCTTGCCTGAAAATGCCAACCCCCTACTACGACCCCCTCCCCCCTCCTCTTTCTCGCTGTTTCATCGTATATAAGGTGATTGGTCGTCGATATAATTTCTTTCTGTTTCGGGGCTCACTATGAAGAGGAAGTGATAGAAGTTAAAAGTTTTGGTGTGTGAAATTCGCAATATAGTCTGTGATCGGAAGTCAAGAGCGAGGAACAGCAGCTGCCATCCGCCGTTGAAGAGGTGAGTGCATCACATGTAAAATATAGTGTGGTGATGTCAAAATAAATGTGTGCCTTTTGCATAGTTAATAGATAGTCGCAGCATTTACGCGTGGAACGTAATGCTTCTATGTATGGTAACTTCAACGTGCGAAATTCGCACAAAGTCTCTTCATTAAGCACAACCGTATTTCAAATTGTAACTTGATTATTATAGTAAAATATACTTGAATGATTTAAATTCTCTCTTTCAGAGGTAAACTGGCTGCACTCCACTAAACAAATCCATCTCATAACGAATGCAGATTGTTATTAGCTTCCTTAGATTCTCGATTATTTTTTCCTGTGATTTCAATTCTGAACTCTTCTCTACTTATCTCGTGGGTCACCCAGTACTTGATCCTTCTACAGAACTGGCTCTACGTGAAGGCTAATCACTAACTGCACATTAAGTCACATAGTTTTTCTTCTTTGGAGGTAGTTTTAACTCAACAATCCCTCGCAACGTTTCCTTACCAGTCCTCTGGATGTTTCTTCTCGGATGCTTCTCGAACTCTCTTTCCATGGTGTACAGGTTCATAATTTGCTATTTGAGGTACCTATTTAATGAAATTCTAATAGGAAGTTCTTAAATGATACATATTATTATGCTCACGAGCCATCTTCCTAATATCTTCATTTGACATTTTCCCCTAAATTTCCTCCACTAAAATATTCTGCTCCTAATATTCATTATCTTTTATTCGTGACACGGTATCTTGCCCTCTTCTTTAAACCTCTCCATTCGACGCGATTCATCAGATCAGCCTATTTTCAAACTTTTGTTGCCATGCCTAAAATACTTCGTTGTGTTAGTTTTCATCCGTTAACGGATACTTATTTTGCGAATTTAATTCTCTTTGTGCCCTTTTCATTGCTGAGTTGCTACCATATTGCTTTATGAATAACCACCAACATTCCTAATTACACAACCTTAAAAACATTACGTGAACTAAACACTAATCGCCACCATTACTGCTAAAGGAGACACCTAGAAGACAGGCGATACTTCGCCCCAACATTGGTGTGTAAAGAGCAATGAAGAAAGTGTATCAGTGATTGCTTGAAGTGCATGGCCATTCTAGTGATTGTGAATTGGTGCAAAGTGTTTGATATGCGTGTGCATCGAGGGATCGTCGCTGGAGAGCTACGCAGTGCTGCCACCGGTGGACCTTGCTGAAAATATACCAGGTAGGGATTCGACTCCTCTCCGTGCGCATGAAGTTGGATAGAGGGCTCTTTCGCGTAATCACCCATCTATCCATCTATTTGTGCGCACCCAGGTGCAGTGTGTAGGGTTCTGCGTTAGCTTCAGAAAAGGATTCATTCGCGGCAGGGCCACCGAAGTGGCTTAAGGGTCAAAAACTTCACTTAGAAAATTGGAGGGAGAAATTAAAGTGAATTTAGCCGATGAAATATAGGTAGGCAATTAGTGACTGGTTCCAATAAATTACCGAAACACACAATGTACATAGGTATAGGTCTGAGAATCGTCGTAAACGTAACGAGGTATTACGCGCAAGTGGACTGCTTAATATTCCGTTACGTTAATGTAATAGAGTATCAAGCACTGAATTACATTGCTTGATATTTTATCACATTCGCGATGGGGTATGAAGAACGTAGAATACTTCATATTCCGTCGTGATGAAAATGTTCAAATTCTCTTCTTGTATATTTCAAAATTTTAACAAAGTTTCATAAAGATGTAAACTCAGAAATCGCTATTATTTACCTCTTTTTTCCGAAGGCAGTGTTTCCCTTGTTTGAAGGGCACTGTAACATGGCACAGTATGACGTCTCTCTCTCTGCAGAGATCTGTTGGAGACCTGCATGAGCGGCGTGATGGACCGGCCATCGGCCTTCGTCTCCTCTTCGACGAATGCCGGAAGTGGGTTCCAGTGAGCTGGCTCGGTACCTCATAGGGTAGCAACAGGAAACCCGAGCAATCTTTTTTTCTTAATTTTACAATACTCTTTATTCAATAATCGTACTAATAAGTCATTTCATTTTTTCATATCCTATTTCCACTTGGTAAAATTCCTTCATGATTGCCATGCCTTCTCCTTATCTAACAAGACGCGTTTTTTCACGGATTTCTCATTCATGCAAGGACTCATACGTGAACATGCCTAAACTGCAGTGAAAATGTAAAATAATTGCGTCCTTTCCCAGTTCTCGGATTTTATTGATTGCACTAAGCTAATCATAGCACATTTTCTCTATATCTAACCGGTGTATCTAACCTTTTTATGCCATTAATGTACTCAAATTCTTGTCACGTTGATATTGAAATGCATTTTAGCATGTATCTCGGCACCAGTATTATACAGAATGTCCTTAATCAATCAATGATGGATACTCGCTCGTGTTGTGTCACCGACAGAATTAATACTTCCCCAAATAATTTAAAACTGATTGCCGGGTACAATGCTGCAGTAGCAGTGCAACTGAATATGCAGTTTATTTCTATGTAGGACTTCTTAAAAAATAAAAATTTAATCGAGGTGAACTCGTAACTAAAAAGCCTGTCATACGTAAGGAATGCGGTGTGGTGTTTTCCTGGACGAAACCTCTCGAATCAATACTTGTTTAGCCCCTCGAGCCGGAAAAGAGTTGCAGGATATAAATTAATTAGGTGTACGTCCTATTTAAATTTAAATTAAACACCGTATATCTGCAAAACATGCTCAAATATTTTCGGAAAAATTCACAAAACGTGGCTACTTATCTCGATAAATTTCTCGTCATCACATATGATTGTAGCGGACAGGATCCGGAGGGTCACATAGTTAAGAAATTAAACTGTAAAGCTCTTAGTAATATTCCTTCATATCAAGAGATAAACGTGTCATCATAATGATCTTATAGTATTCACTGTACTATTTCAGGAAATCTCTCTAATATACACTAGCTTCACGATCATATTCAAACTTCGACCTTTCTGGCTATTCTTTATCGTTGATCCAAGATAAATCAGTAAAGATGGAGTAATAAGCCAATGTGGCAATCATTTCGGACCGAATTTGATAGTTTAATTTAAAATTTCCTCCAGTACCTCCAAGGGTATGCAAAGTCGGGTGCTGATACACAAGCCCAATACCAGTTTTCAAAATTTATAAATATCAGAATGCTTAGTGTGCTCTGCCGAATGAAGAACACTGCGAGAAATTAAAAAAAATCTTTAAAAGTACTTGATACTCCGTGAATGATTAATTTGTTTATTTTTGAAGCATTGTAAGATGTAACATGTTGAATATCTTACGGGCATTCCTTGAATTTTCCAGAGCACATAAAAATTATTATTCGAGGATCCTGAATGTGTTCCTTGGTATCTATACTAATTAAAAACCGTATGGCCGTATGCAGATGCCTAGACGATAGAATGCAATGTCATGCCAGTGTTTTTCCTCTAGATTTTATCTGAACTAGTTTTCCAAAGACAAAAAAATCCTTTATCGGCATTTTTGCTGTTACCTTGCTCTATCTTTGAATCTCTCTAAATAAAAGCCGCATAGGCCTTTCATGCTCGTGTAACTAAATTATACGATGGCTTAGATTCTAAAAGGTGATCGTATAATTTGGTGTTAAAATTTTTCAATTTGTCACAGGTAAATTTGTCTGCTCTTTTACTTGAATCTGTCGCTTGGTTGTGCTACTGCGTCTGTTGCAACATCCAAATGCAACCATGCATTTTTAAGATAAATATTTCTACTTCATTCGACAGCAAAGGTCTTCAAAGTAATTTTAAGTTAATCAATCTCCTCTACAAATTTCCCAAATAATGCAACATGTGCCATCCAGAATCAAAGGCAACAGCCAAATACTTGCTTTATTTATTAAAGGGCAAGTGCAATCTTTTTTCTTTATTACTCCATTTAACTTGCATTACCGATGATCACCATAATTAAAAACCTAAGGTTTCGCTAGGTTTCGTCTCGCAATGTAGGAGTGGGTGCTTTCACTAAGGTAACCGCTGCGTTGGCGGGTGGGCGATGTTTTTAAGGACGGGGGAAGTTAGAAGGGAGGGCGGAGGGGAGGCACGCACGGCACTAAGCATGAATACATCACCCCACACCTTCGCTGATCAGTTCTTCGGAACTCGGGAGCCAAGCACCAACAGGGTAAACGGGCGTATTGGAATGAATCATTCAACCATCGGTCCCGTCGCGAGGGCACGGGAACCACGGGTAGCGGGAATCGTGGATCAAGTGTTCTTATTTTTGGTGGAGCAATTTCTCGAGCTACTACGGCTGACATTTGACGGATGTTGTTCAACTTAAAGTGCATATCATCCCTACCTTTCTCATTTCGGTATGAAGGATTTTATATTTGATTCAGGAGAAGTTGTTGTCTTAGAGAGTTTTTCCGTCGTTCGACGTTGTCAATATAGTTTTCAAAATTAAGTTATATTAGACAGTAGGTAATCACTTCTCAGGGAAGGTTTAGAATTTTTGAACTGCGAGGTGATAAAAAATTTAAGGAAAATAGTCCTGAACCACATCGTCAATTCAATTTGTCGGGAGAAAACAGTGATCTATATAAACGGGTAATCGTCTTGGTGCAATAATTACATGATTTATGTCATATTCAAGGGAACTTAATGGTGCGGTTTCCTAACTCATACGTTTATATTGTTCATGAATAATCTCATACCGGTTATTTCGCAAGTCAATGAAAAGTGTTTAACAGAATTCACATAAAATTCTACGTTGGCAATAGGTTACCCTAAAATACATCAGAAAGTGATGCAATGTCCGTGAATTAGGATATAATCCGTGAATTTTCATTAGTTTTTGATTAATTTTACGTATTTCGGCATGAATACCCTATCAAGTGTTTTTGCAGTGTGAATTTTACGGTGCAAATGACCCTGCGTACTAAGGTTTCATGTGAATTCACTCAAGTTTATGCGAAAGCCGCGGATAGTGCATTATTATGAATTAGAAAGAGGATTGCATGAAGTAGACATTCTTTGAACTTAATCTCTTTCGTGATATAATCACTTAACTCATTATTAATCTTGGAATCATGGCAGCTGTTAAAATATTAATGTCTGGATTTACAAAAGCACTTATTAGAAATTCACTTGAAAATGAGTTTACAGATCGCTCTGTTAAAATTTTAAAACAGCTTTTGTTAAGATTCTTTGACGTGTTAATTTGTGCAATCGAAATCATACACCGAAGTTATACACCCCAATGAAGTTCGCCTAGAAATGAGATGGCTTCGTGGTGTGACTGGCTAACACACTTGACAGGCAATTGGGAGATCCGGGTTCGAATCTCGGTCAAGTCTAATGATTTTTTCATGGCGAATTTCACTGTCTTCGGTGAATAACTTCGTAACCATGCGCGTGACTGCGTACCACACGATTTGTAAACGCAATGACTGGCAATTTGTCAGTTACTCACTTTAAAGCAGGGGCCCTCAAACTTTTCATCCCGTTGACCCCTTCATAGAATGTTTGCCATCTTATCGATCCCCAGGAGAAGTATTTAACAAAAATATTAAATAATTTTTTACATTTCTGATGTTAAACAATAGGGAAACACGCATAACAGCCCAACGAAAGAATGTATAGTTCCTATATCTTATTAAAGCCACCCAATAACATTACACCGACCCGGCATTATTCGACCCCCTTACAACCCTCGTGTATCAATCGACCCTGGAGAACCCTTTACAGAACCCTTGGGGTCGATAAAGATTTCTCTATCACTTCTCTCCATCTTCATCACAGATCGACCACTTTGAGGACCCCTGTTCTAAAGTGACAATGTTGGGTTTATTCTCCGCCAATGAGGCATATCATGCACGACCACGTCTCCCGTGCTACAATGTAGACTGGGGACGAGAACATCTTGTTCGCATAAACCCACGCTGAAGTTCACCTTGCATGAAGATCCACCTTGGTGATGCGACTATCTGACTCACCTGACCGGTGATTGAGAGATCTAAAGAGTTCGAATCCTGGTCAAGTAAAGTGATTTTTTCATTACGAATTCCACTGTCTTCGGTGGAGGACTTCGCTCCCGTGCGCGTGACTGCGTACCACATCATTTGTAAACGCAATAATTGGAAGCAATGTGTTAGTTTTCATGGATGCTGAGATGTGCTGATATGTGCTCACATGGATCGTCTTAACACGGCACCTTAATAAGTGAGAAAACCATATTATGTCCCAGCTCCACAAGGGACGGTTTAACACTCGCCCTACATCAGTCTATACGAGGGCACTAACCCCCTAGTGTATGTAGCGAGTGCTCTTAGTATGTATTTCAAGGTAACAGAATAAATGGAGATATGCAAAGTACTTGCTTCGCCCGCAGAGTACTCTTAAGGTGTCATTTGAAATAAAAGTTGGATATCTGTTAACTATTTACAATTAGCTGCATAAAAAACCACATCTCGGATATTACTAAGTTTTATGGAAATTATTTCCTTTTTTTTATGGGTGAGAACTTCCTACAGGGCCCAGATGATACAAAGATTTATGCACACCACATCCATGGTAACATTTATGAGGGAGATATGGCTGTAATCCAGCCCAAATTCTTGCCACAAATTTAAGAATGTTTTATCTTCCTTTAAGTGCTGCCTGTAGGCCATTGTCATTGGTGAATACACCTTTTGGAATGAACGACTGCATATTTAGCCTACCAAGTCCCATATCAGGCGAATAAAACATTCCCAGATTTTACATTAGTGGCACATGGATCTCAATTTAGATTTTACCACACTCGTTTGTAATCAGCATACCCAGTTTTTCTCCAATGCTTGATCGTTGTCGCACCCATTATTGATAGGCTGATAAAAGTGACGACTGTAAATATTTTTCTGCTCAAAATTCCCATAAATTGCCCAGTTCTTTTTAATCTTCCGTGCAAAGGAAAGTTTTATCTTCTCTGTGATGGAGTTCTGTGTCAATAATGGTGCGCCATTGGATTGGTTGGATTCGCCAGGGTGTATGTGAAATTTCTCCTCCCATTACAACAATAAAAGGCATACAATTTCCTAGCTGGATGTTGCTCTTGGTGGTGTGAAATGATGGGAACAGTTGAAATCCTCTGACGCTGATATGTTAGGTGAAATGAATAGGAGATTAAATAAAATTCCCATGAGGAAAGGTGATTTGTTAAATCCTGGACATGGTATTACAAGTTGAGACTTTTACTAGTGACAAGCCTTAGCGATTTATACTAATCCATAATTAGTCGTAATTACAGAAACTTTAGGGTGTAGTTTAATGAATGTTGGTGTCTACTCACCCCCTGCCACACACCCATGAGGTGGCTTGCAGAGTATTTTGTAGATATACGTGAATCTTAACAGGTAATACGAGATAAAATGAACAGTCAGTTTCACAGGTAATGAATGCTGTGACATGGTCAAATGTGAAATGAAGAAATTTCTTAGTTGTTGTAATGTGACAAAAGGATTACACCTCATCGATATGGGTATATCACGTATATTGATGAAAGCTATTTATATTATGTTTGGTACTATTTGTCTTTCCAGGATGTACAAGAGGAGACGCGAGAGCGAAACCCGCTGTGATTCCATGGTATGAACTCAGCGGCAGTCTCCCACCGTTTCAACGATCGTGAGGATGGAAACTTCGAAGGCTAAGAACGAACAGAAAGGAAGGCGCTGTCTGAACATGATCTTCGATGCCCGCTGCAGTAACTTGGGTGAAAGAAATTTCAATCACATTATTTACAGTATGTAAAGATAGATTTTCTGGATCTTTATTTCAAACTTGCAAGGAAAAGCATTAAATACTTAAAATACTTGGCTCTGGTTAGGTACTCAACTCGTATAAGTTATAGCCTATTGTGACTTGAGTGCTACTAGATGTTTTTTTTCGAAAAACGTAGTGTTGATACACGGAATTAAACTGCACTATGTAAAGACGTGACGAGAGGGGAAACTAGCTGAGATGAATCCTAATTATTATAAATTATGATGAATCCTTGATTATTGCTGATTTTCCACGGTTCCAAATGTAGCTTACGAATGTATCAATTACGTTCACTGTGCATTTACAAGGCGACTTATTTTTTTTCAGTGCGTTCATCTTAGATATAGAGGGGGAAGTGACTGGAGCAGTACTGCACAGTACAAGGCAAAAGACTGGGGGCAGGCGGAAAAGAGGAAGGTTGTCTTTTGGTCGTGCGATGTAAGGTAAATATACTTTCGTCTATTTCTATTTTAGATATGCGCCTCGATCGAGGTATTAACGAGAGTCCTTTTTCTCTGTAATTATGTAAACGAAGTGCCCTTACTCTGACTTCGTGTGCGTTTTTCAATAATGCTATGGTATCGTTAAACTCTCAAAGCTATAGTAAACAACTAGAATCCTTTTAAGAATGAATTAAGAAGGTTTCCCCAAAAATTCACTACTGTAGCCTTAGTGTAATCAAATACGTTAATTTAACGCCGGCCCTGGTGGCGGCGAGGTAAAATCCTCTCCTGATAATAAAGAGGGTGGCGGGTTCGAGCCCCGCCTGGAATCTGTATTTCACCTGCCCAGGGCATGGGGGTTACAAGCTCGGGTGGTTCAGCTCCTGCGAAATCTGACGGGACAATGGCTTTTTGGGATCGTAGTGGCATGCGGACCACCAGAATCGTCAGAATGCAAAAAAATATTACTATATGCGCTTGGAATTAAATGAGAGTTTGTGCTTCGTATGTCATGGGAAAATTTGCGGATTAAATTTACTTTTGGAGCTTTCATATTTCTAGGTCTTCTCTCCTCAAGGGGCCTTCCCTTATATTTCCATTTTCGTATGTCCCTCGCAAGTAGGTAACTGGCGTCTCCGAGTCATGTCTTACTCTTCTCGAAACAGTCTGCTTAAAAGTGCTTCTAGAGATGAGCGGTACTTGCACGACTTATTTTCTTCCTTCCTGCTTTCCATGTGCCCATATCTGCAAGCCATAATCCAATAGACTTGACACCATAATATCAATGGAGGCAGGTGACACTTGACACCGTTTTGCACATTTATCTACCATCCTAATAAATAATTTTATTTAACAAGAGTAAAACAGCTGTTTTTTTTTCTTTTCTATTATTCATTTTTGGTTCTTTGTTACCAAATACACAATTTCTCATTGCCTTTCTCACGATTTAGTCCTAATAGCCCTAAGAAAGAGATAAAATAATAGAGATTTCAGGGATTTAATTGAGGAATGGATGGGACCTGTTTTACGCAGTAGGAGGGGGGGATGAAAGGAGATCCCCCCAGTATATTTTCAACTCGAAATTTTGTCTCTTTCCTGAGCTACGTGCGTCCAAAGTTCGCCAAAACCAGTTTCCTAAATCTACAAGTCAGTATTAGATTTGTAGACAATTGATAGCATAGGATGCTTTTAGGAAATTTATAGACCATTAATATTACCCGTGGTAAGTAAAATTTGATTAATTTGCTATTGCAAATTTGACGAAAAAACCGTTCAAAACGGATATTTTTTTAAATAAATTATTTATAATAAAAGCAATTTAAAAAAACCTTCTGGTCATTTTAAAAAGAAACTTTTCCAATTCCAAAGCGGTAGAGGGTTTGCAAGAGTAAATCAGTGGATTTGTTGCTGAAATATGTCAAATTGTTTATCCCAAGACGTTAAATTCTGAAAGCCAAAACGTTTTTGTATATAAACTTTCCGGGACAAATCAAAACTGATTCTCTTCTAAAAGTTATGTTTTGACTTGTTAATAAAACTTGAAGAAAAATTTTAATATTAAATTATTTCTTGCTTCCAAGAAGACGGTCCTTTTTTAAAAATGTACTTTTGGAACCTCTTCATAAAACATACATTGTTAGAGTTTGTAACTTGAATAAAAGATCAAAAGCTTGCTTTTAAACAAATATCAAAAACAAAAAAGTGCCTTATGACCCATAGAATCCAAGTTAGAAATTTACTTTTAAAAATTCACAGCCGCTTAGTATACAACAATTAAGAAAGGAACCAAACGGTATTAAGTAGTCAAAGACATATTTACAAAAGACAATTTTTGTCAAGAAAAGAGCTTTTTGGTTATTTAAAATAACATCTAAACTGTAACGTTTTCAAAGCGACCGCAGCGGGAGTGGTGGCGGAGATAGCATGGCGAGAGACTCGCGCGAGACTAGAATTTTATGAAATGCCTATATTTGATGCCTTAAATACAACCGAACGTCCATTCCTGTTTTCATTCTCGCTTCCATCCATTGTCATGCATCACAATATTTCTATGTCCTTGTAAAACTTAAACATTTATAGTTTGGTGAAACTAATCATGGAATGAACAAGGAAAAAGAAAGATGGGGACTTGCTAATATTTAAGACAAATGTCTCCAGCCTCTTTACTCAGTTTATATTAGCTCACACGGTCTGCTTGTCTGTGTACATACAAACCCATTGGAGCGGAAGGTGTGGTGTTTGATTCCCTGCTGGGGAAATTATTTTTCTTTTTTTTCATAGCAGTTTTCACTTCCATGTTTAGCAATTTAGTTTACATCATCGCATTACCCTCTTAACATTGTTTTGCAATATTTGTTCACTAATTATTCATTAATGACGGCGATCAAAGGTAGGACTTAGCCCTTGGACGTTGTGGGAGATGGACCGTGGTGAGCCATCAACTGTGATTATCGCTAATGAATGTTCATCAATAAATATGAATGTCATATAGAGTTATTATGTTCCTAATGGTTGTCGAATGTCTGAATAATTTGACATATCAGTGAAGATAGAATGATTTCCTTTCACAAACAAATTTTTTTAGAAATGTGGAAATACAATTTTCAATGGTAAAGATGCCATAAAACAATGAAAAAATGTAATAAAATGCACTTAGAATATGAGACAAAAAAACGTGACGTAATGCATATGAAAATAAAGGAAGTATAATAAAAATTTGTTTTTATGAGATAAAATTATTCTTTAATATTTGCTCAAGGACAATTATATTACAAAGGACATCACAAGCACAAAGCGGATGGATTTAGTCTTGGAAAATCTCCTATCTAACTAATACCATAATATGGAATAGAGGTAATTTCAGAGGTATTTTCAAAGGTAATTTCAGAGTTCAAATCTAGTCCCCTTACCAAGATTTTACCCAAAACCAGACCTAACTTCATAAGAAGTGCTTCAAACCTTAAACCACCAATATATTATATTTCATCGAAATTGATCGAGCAGTTATCGAGTTGTCTCATTGTGTGTAATTATTTCTTCAATAATGTTTAGTTTCAGAGGCACAACTGAGTAAAGCGTCAAACAAAAACATAGAACAATTATGAATATCTTTTTCTTTGATTTGAAAATCCAGCCACTTGGAACATATTCCTCATTGAGCTCATAATTTCCTCACCCCACCAGAACTTTGAACAGCTGTTGACATCAACTTCTGGAATCTCAAATCATCTACTGCACCAGTGCCAATAGGGTGTGCCTATGACATGTGGTTGGATGCTCCACTGGAGGGGGTAGCGAGGAAGGGTCCTTCAGTCCTTCCACGAGGTCCTCTGCTTCGGTCAGCCTCCTGTCTCCGGCGTGGATCTTTTCATACGATTTAATAATCCGGTTTATACACCTTCAGTAATGCAAAATTGATGCCCCTGTGAAGCAATTCATTAATTAATTAAGATGCATGATAATTAGTTTCGATCTAACATTCAATACGTGGAGGATGTTCATTGTTGGAACACTAGCACCAATTATTCTTTAAGGGAAAATTCAACAAGGTCCTCCGCTCGAGTACAAAGTTTTTTTTATTTAAAAAAAAATCATATTTGCAGTTAATTTCATTATTGCCTTGGAAATATTTTTTGGCTTAAACGTAATCACTTGACGAATATTTCCGAAGGTTGATTTATCCATAAATGAATGTTTCTTATCAAGAACTATCAACATATGATGGTTCATTATAGATGTAAGTGATATTTTCGAGAAGTATTTGAAAATTGTTGAAGATGTAATTGATCACATATTAATATTTCATTTTAATGAAAAGTTTTTTGAGTAAACATAATTTTTAGTCGAACACTACTTCACTATTCTTGCTTCTTCATGTAATTAGTAAAATATCAATATTTGTTACTACTCAAAAAGAGTGAAATGGTTGAGATAATTTTTGGGTATCATTATTACAATGCTTACAAATTATACTTACTTTCAATTTTTAACCCCAACACTGACCACTGTTCCAATATTAATTTATCACTAAATTTCTTTTTACGAGAGTTCAGCAATTTCTTCACCTCTTGTTTTCCAAGCAAATGTTATAAATGGAAATGAATAAGAATTAGGAGTCACTTTTCCGTAGAAAAAAGCTCTTAAATAGCCTTTAATGTTCTATAACACTGGGAAAACTGCATAAAACTTGAACATTTACATTGAACCTGCCAGAAACAGGGAAATACTAAAGGAAACATTTAAATACTCACTACATTAACTTCCTTTTCTTCTCCTGTCTTACAGCTATCGTATTTGTGTCGAACCACCGATATCATACCAGAGGGAGAGGACTGGAAGGCGGTGAGTTGCGTGCGGACACGTGGCAGTCTGTCTCGGTGGCACAACCTTCTTCTACTCCGGTGCACCAGTGCCATCATGAGGTTGGAGACACTAATGGAGAAGAGCGAGGCGGAGTCGTCCGGTCCTCGTTCCGAGATCCTCTGCCTCGGGCAGTGCTGGAAGAGATGGAGGACCTAAGGTGGTAGTCGGCTAGGCAGTCCTTGGAACGAGTGGCTGCCTTCGTTTTCCATGCTTATTTTGAACCAAGATGAAATTAATTTATAACCTGTAAAGAGAAGATTTAAGTAATAAAGAACTAGTAGCATCCATTTTTCTTAATTTTCTCCCGTCCACAAAATTGAGGTGATGAGAAAAAAAATCAGTCACTATTTTCTGGGATTAAGCTGTGTGCATGGTGTATTCAGTACCTACACCAAGGTGGAAATAGTTTCCTATTTAGTGTTTCTAAATTAATGCTGCCAAATAGTACTTGTATCTCTGCTAAGAGAATATAATTCTGCTGACTAAGTTCATTGTCTGCCGCAGGAAGTATTAATTACAGGTAGTTGTTAAAAGAAGTCAAAACTCAATTTGTTTAGGCATTCTTCCAATGCTGTATTAATTTCACCAAATAAATAATTGTCAATTCAGTTGCAAGGTGCTGTGTATGTTAATGGGTTTCATCCTATCACTGTATAACTTGTATATACATGAAATTCTGCCTTGCGTTTTGAAATTACGGAGCCCATGACAGATGTGTATTATTAATTATTATTTCAGTCAAGAAAATTAAACGTCCATGGTTGATAAAATCGTGATGTTACCTGGGTTATGACTTTACCCTGCTAGTTTTGCGTTACTGGATGTGTGGACCGGTCGAAAGTTCAAAAGAAATATCCTTAACGAGTAAAGAGCTCTGCAGCTTTTCACTTTCATATGTTAAATACGACCAAATTGCTTTGGCGATTTGGTCAATGCTTCTCTTTCCTCTGGCATTTTCCCTGATAAAATAAAAATGGCAGTTATTACTCCTTTACACGAAAAAGGAATTTTCAATCAATGGAACCATATCAAAAATCGATCTTTTTAATATTAGAAATTATAATTTCAAAGAGGATAATGTCATTCTTGCTCAAAAACAATATCCTGTCTAAATCACAGTTTGGATTCATAGGTGGTCTCTCTGCAGAATTTGCAAATTACAAATTTATTGACCCTGTTCTTGACGGCCTCGACCATAACTTCAATACCATTGTCATTTTTTATGATTTGTCTAAGGCTTTTGATTCAGTGGACCATGAGACACTCTTGAAGAAAATTCAAATATGTATATGGTTTGAGAGGAACTTCAAACAATCTGATCAGACCCTTCTTATCAAAAAGAACCCAGGCGGTAGCCGTCATAACTGATAACATATTTAACATACCTCACCAGGAGGTATTAAGGGGTGTTTCTCACGGCTCCATCCTAGGGCCCCTGCTGTTTTTGCTATTTATCAATGATCTTCCCTCACACATAAATGGAAACATTTTAATGCATGCTGATGACACAAACCATCATCTGAAACATGATGGCACCATTGCAGTCACTACTCAAAATGCTGCCACCAATATGGAAACATGGTGCTCAACTAACAAAGTAGTTATAAATAAAACCAAGTCTTCTTTTATTTTTTTTTCCATCCGACTCTGAAAAAAAGTTAAAACCCTCGGTCTCGGACTTCAGACCGGCGGAGCGTAGGAAGGCAAACGTCAGCTCCTTCGATAACCCATGCTTTTCGATGTTTCAATAGAAACATTCATGCATGGGCTTATCGGTTTGCACCTTGAGCAAGGCCTTCTGCTCTGCTTATTTTATTTCGAGCTTGAGGACGTCTGCCTTCAATGATCAGATTGTTGTGTCATTGTCGCTTCTGTCGGATGACGGGTCGAAGTCGAGACCGGTTTCGTCCGCTGCCCTCTTTGCCGCCTGGAAGAGAAACGCCCCTACTCCCGCACTCTCGTGCTCTCTCACGCGATTGAGCAGGGGGTCCCTGCCTTTCAACACTCTGCATGCTGTACCCAGGACAACTCTGTTGTGGAGACACTCCAGACTCAATAGTACTCTACCACCTACATTGCGAAGGAGATACAATCTGGCGATGGAAGATTTCGGATGAAGACTTCTGTAGATGGTCATCATCCTCTTCGTTCCCCTATCGACGTTCTGCAACTCGTTGACGTTCCACTTCATGCATCCGAAAGTATACGGCAGTTATTATTATTATTTTCGACTTATCACACTTTGTCAGCTAGTATTACACCAATTGGAAAATTTTCACCTATCCTAAAGGTGGATTAGCATCAGGCTCGGAAGTTCAGGAAGAGAATTCACCCTATCCTACACTGGAATTTTGGGTTTGGATAAGGTAAAAAAAATTTAAGAAAAAATTGCTATTGCTTAATTCATGTATATCATGTTTGAGGAACTCTCCTGGAATTGTGAATTCCCTCCTTGAGCTACCTACCTGGGGAGTGAACTTCATGGTAGGATGTTGGCTAGTTTTTTATGCAAATTTTTTAAGTAAATTCTCTTCACATTCTAAACTCTCTCTGAACACCTATCTTGTTTAGGTATTTTTAGTAATGGAAAGACATAACTGAGTCAGGTAATACATTTTGTAAGGAATATAAATTCATAGTATATGTATACTTGAGGAATGAGGTTGCAAAATGGTTTATTGTATGATAAATGGTTGAAAATTTTAAAAGATAAAGGATTCAAACTTCTAGCCATGTTCACAATCAAGTATTTAAGAACCAGGTTATAACCTATAGTACACATCGCAGACAGTTTGTAGTACTGCCAGTACTTCTCATCAACTTGTGAACATAAATGAAGTATTGGTATCGCAGGATAGTACCTACTGAGTGCTAGTATTGTCAGAACTCCCCACTGAGTTTACCATGAAGCATCTGTGTACTATTAGTACTAATTTTCATGTACTTACCGTGGAATCTGAGTACGATAGTGTACTGAGATTTCAGTACTCAGTCCTGATGTCTACATTTACTAAGTACCTACGCTAAGTACTACTTTTTGGTAAGTGTATCTATTCCCTAGAATAAAAAAGACTGAAACTAGAGATACTTAAACACTTAAAACTTGGGACTTAGCCGAAATTGGCAGGCGGTGATGAGAAAAGGGATATTGGAGAGCATGAAATTGGAAATAGAAATAGGAATTATTTTCTGGATTATGTGAATAGAGGTGGAAGGAGAGTTGGATGGTGAAGGGAGAGGTGAAAGATAACTATTGGAGTGATAGTTATAGTGCTATTTATATTGGATGGGAGCGGATCCGCTGGAGTCAATGTGAGTTTGGCTTTCACTGGGGAAAAGAGGAATAAATAGAAAGCAGGTGAGTGATAGCCACACCCATTTGCAATTGAAATGAAAAAACGTGATAAGCTTAGTTTTTAGTACATGCCTAAGAGTTAGAATAATTGAAAAACTTATTCTTCTTTTGATCTCGAGTTTTGTTCAAAAGTGATAGGCTCATTTAGGATTTCGTTGCCACCGTTTCACTATAGTTAATATAGCCCTGGTGGTTCTAAAAATCTTAAGCAAAACGTTGGCTACGAAATCGTGAACCTTTGCATTTGACCAAATCTCCAGTTGGAAAGAAGAATTAAACATGTGATCAAGAAAACAACGCGAAAAACTTATATTGGAATTATTCTTCATGTTTCCGCGATAAATAATAATTTGCTTTTTATTATTTCTTGGATTCATCGCGTTTGGCTAATTTATTCACAACGTTTCGCCTCTCTTCCAGGAGACGTCGTCAACCATACGCGATGGGCTCCGGAAATAATAAAAAGCTACTTATATTGGAATTTTAATCCCTCGTAAGAATGTAAAAGAATTGGGCATAAGTAAAACATTAAAGATTACTACTATTCATCATTCGTTTTTCTCCCCACTAAGTTGCCAGTGAATCTAAGAATTTATTGGTTAACGTTTCATCCATTATTAAATCATTCATTTCGAATCTCTGGTATCATATTTTATTTATGAATATAAATTCATCCGTTTCGCATACCCCGCTGATCATGTAGACTGTTTTTTGTTTTTATTAGTGAGAGCGAGGCGTCGCTAGTATCGCGCCCGAGGAAGTTCACAGAGAGAGGCAGCCACGAGGAGGTTCAGAGACCGATCATTTTACGGCTACCGGCGTACGTGACTTGGACGTGGCAACTTTCCATGCGTGGTTGAAAGTTATGTTATCTAGCTCGGGTTTCTTTCCCATTGAAGTCCAAAATGCTAAAAGCGCTCTCGTTAATGAAGACCTCGGACCGTAGGTGCCAATGTCTTGAACACGTGAGTTAATTTATAAGATTAATTAATTTTATTCTAGCGAATGATAGTTATGAATGGACATTTTTTACATCAGTAAAGTAGAAATTTTAAACGCACGTACTCTATTCTTTGCGTTATTTCGTAGCATACCTTTTTTTTAGCTTCCTGGTGGCATAATGTTATTTCGATAGTGGCAGCAGAGTAAAAAAAGAGTGTTGAGGATGAGCTAGTCCAATGGGAGTCCTCGGTTCAGCTCTCGTCCTGCGAACTGCTTGCTTGCTAATTCGGGGCCACTTCTCGCCGCGACCATGGAAGATTATCCCTCAATCACCCTGCGAGGTAAGTGGGCTCCACCCGTCATCACGAAGTGATTTTCTTGTCAATTATGTTGAGTTAAACCGCGTTGAGAACAAATTATATGCCATGGTTTCCTTGGGGAGTTCTCGAAGGGGTCAAGTGCCACCGTGGAGAATGTCCACTGAGTAGTCTATATCGGAAGTAGATATATTGTAAGGATCGCTTGTTTCAACTGATATTTCATTCTATTTGTTATTTAACCTTATCAGTTTCAACGATGGACGTCAATCCTCTTATCTCAGGAATGCCCTTTCGAGACAAGTTAAGCTAGTAGGTAATTTAAAGTCATGGTTTTTAAAGACTTGCCCAATTTCATAGTGTTGCTCATTTTACTGAAATATAGTTACTTTGGAATATTGATGCTATTTACGAGAGGCGGCTCAGTAAAAACAGGCGTGGTGGAATGGGGAGAACTTTGCTTGTTGTATTGTGCCAGTTTGAGTTGCGATGTGTGTGGTTATTAAAATCTGGCTTTCCATGCTGGGAGCAGGGATTCAAAATCCGTCGGTGTGGAAGATTTTAACGTACATGCGACGCAGACTCGTATTTGGAGCCCTGGAATTGGCCGGTTGATTCCTTTTAGATTCAAGAGGATAGAGATTCCGAAGCCGGCTCTAGTTCGCAATTCACCAAAACCTGAGAATGCTCTTGTTTGACCCTCGTTTTTCTTTGTTACAAATTCTAACCATCTTTCCTAGTGACATTTAGTTCATATTATGCGTATAGTATTATTTTAACTGTTCCTTAGGCAAACGCTTATATATGCTATCGAACCTTCCCCCCTCAGAAATGCATCCCCACCAATAGGTTAATGATGTCAATTTGAAAAATAAATCTAGATGGAAACATTTACTTGTGATTGAGTGTAATTTTTGTAACTTAAAAGTTAGTGAAATTTGCATTTGATTCAGGATTGAGGTTACCTAAACTACCGCTATTAGTTTTTCCTTATTGAAATATTGAAACCCAATTATTTATACGTTTAGCCATTTAATTTACTGCCAGCTTCGAAAGATACATTAAAAAGAAGTTATTTCATAACGATATTTATTAGTTTTTCGCGCTATTACTATTGAATAAAACGTAGTCTTCAGAAACTTTGTGGTATTCCATCACAACAATTTATTACAGCGAGGAAACTTTTACAAACCACATAACAATAACTCAACCACGACCCGGGTTTCAACGGCTAAGCGTCATCATCAGGTGTCATCGTCAAGCGTCATCACCTGATGATGACGCTTAGCCGTTGAAACCCGGGTCGTGGTTGAGTTATTGTTTTGTGGTTTGTAAAAGTTTCCTCGCTGTAATAAATTGCTATTACTATTGGACCGTAATTCAAGTCAAGGGGTTACTTCGTTCGACAAGTTGAAATTCCCGCATTTTGAGCCTCCGTGAACCTGACTTCTATCGCCTTAGAGGTTAGCAGAGTCATCTTCATGGAAAACGTGATAACTTTTAATTGGGGATGTGGACGACTGAGGAGAATAGTGAATGCAACCGCCATCTATTGGCCAAAATGGGAACTACAGTTCTATAAGGTTCCCTCCCCCCTGAATTTTTATAAAAATGATATCCACAAATTATTGTATTGTATTCAGAACGACGTGAGACGTCCAGAAAACCTTAAATTATTGATCATTTTTGTAGAATGAGCGAATTTTTTCCGGCCGCCCGGGTGGCCCGCCGGAAAAAAATTTTGCTCGTTTCACAAAAAATTGTTCATAATTTATGCCTTTCTGGACGTCTCACGTTGTCCTGAATATAATATAACAACATGAGAAGTTTTTTCCAAAAATTACAATTTCGAAAAATATTTTGAAAAAGAAAAAAAATTTGCTGGCAAAAGGATTCGTTGTAATATGCCTTGTGTTCTTAGCACCGGTTTCTGCCTCTTATCCCCTGGGCTACCCGGGTTCAAATGTAAAAGTGGGTCATAACTTTAATTTAAATTTAAAATTCACGGACTTGGTCGTTTTTTTGAAAATTTTGTCCGTGGCCAACCCAACCACCTTCCGAGGGTGCCGAGGCAGGCCTACCCCTTGGCAATTCTACTCTCTCAGAGAGGGAGGCTCCGGACTTAGAATTATTTTTGTAGTCCGTTACTTTCAATGCCAGAGATGTTAAGATATGAACTCGGCATTTCGATGCTGACAATCCGTCAATGGTCAGCCGAATCGAATCTGTTCGTAGTGCCGGCCAGAGGCTCTAGGCTTATTTATCACTTGCCGCTTTACATTTAATTTCAAGGAGAGGCAGTCTCAATCATGGTCGTACGCAAGAGGGTTACCAAAAATAATCTTTGTCGCGCACGTAGTCTTCACATATTTTTATTTCCCTCCGCCATTCGACTATAATATTGCTCAATTTAAGCAGTATCATTAGATCTGCTGCGGGAACTATACTAATTTTATGAACTTAATTCATTGAATTATCTAAAATTTTGTTATTCTTTAATGCAGCGTAGTAATTTGAAACTTTTTAAATATACCATTTTTTGCAGTAAAACATTTTCCGCTTGAGATGTTGCTATTTCATACAAGGACATACTATACAGGACATTCTTCCAGAGGCTCTTTGAAATTAAAATTTTAATCCTTAATCCGGCATTTCCTTCCAATAGCAGATTCATTTGGCTGTCAAGAAATCGCTTGAACAGAAAAGCTGATTGAATGTACAAATCTATACCAGAGCCAACTTTGATTCCGAAATGGTAATACCAGCAAACTCAGTTCAAATGTTCAGCTATTTCTCACCCCCTTTACCATATTATTCATACACGATGGGACAAGTAATAACAGGAAAAAATACAAGGTCTAGACGTGAATAATTTAACATTTATCTTTATTGAGTGAAAAACCATTTATCATCAAAATACATTCCTTGGTAAAATCTTATCCATTTTGATAAATTAGCATGCCGTACGCCAGTTTTCTTCTGTGCAGGTTTACACCCATGCCGCAGGTTAGGTGGTCATTCACACCCTATGTGAACCGCTAATCTCTTAACAGCCATCCATGGTGCACCATCAGCCCTCAGGATATGGAAGAAGTTGCCCTCAAGAAATGGTAGAAGCCAGTAACTCTCCCGCAGGCACCGAAATAACCTCCAACTTGCACCATTCTTCCTCTGTTTAAGAATTGCCGTCTGCAAGTAAGCCTGAGACAAAAAGAAAAGGAAATAAAAATTTGGTCCTAGACATTTTTTTCGCTAATGAGTACATAAGAGAATTTGCTATTCACTCGCATTACGTGTCCAAAAAGCACCAAATACTTTATCTACAGAAGTTTCATTAAGTAACAAAACAATTTCAGTTTATGAAGGTGTAATGCAGACGGAACAGATGTTTATCCCGAAAACATTGGCAGGTGGACAGTGATTCAAAATCTTTTATTGTAATAAATTAAAATCTTATAAAGTTACTAGCGTCAGGAAATCACATAATTCTGAATTTGACGAAAGATGTAACAAAAACAAGTTTAAGGCCTAAAAGGAGTTATAATTAAACCTAAGATGAGTGTAATCAGTTGAATTCCGTTCTCATCAATAATTTACAGTACTTTTGTGTATGTATAGGCTCTATACTCAACATAATGTAAGAAATAATTGGAATTATTAAGGATAAGGTGCTCTCAATAAATACAACCAAATGGGTGTCAGGGATAACTTTTGCACGCCATATGCCACTATTTATTGTACTAACTGCATAATAACAATGATTAATGTACCGAAAAGCAACAATTAGCCCAATGGACACTAGGAATAAGTGCATTTTTTTGCTTATTTTATTTACATTATTATTTCTGTTGCACATTGTTATGGATTATATGGTTTATTTTTCCATATAGTTTATAATTTTATCAAGATCAAACTTCATAAAAATAAGTAATTTTGTGCATACAAACTAAATTGTTGCTTTATAGCTACAGAATTTAAGTTCAAACACAAAGTTTCAAATAAATATTATAAAAATGAATGAGTTGTAAACTTATTAATAGTCAACTGAAAATAATTTACCTGCCAGAAAAAATACCCGGCTGCTGTGTTAATTTGGAGAAAAATCCTCCCTTTAATGCGCTAACAACGTATTTCTGATGACACCAGCTGGAAGGTTGGAGAAACATGTCGCCAATGAATATCTTCGCGCTGAGGGACGCAGGAAAGCCATTCCACTTCAAAAACTTGAGGTATTTTGGAGTGCGTGATACATGAATAAGCAGCATCTGGGCATGGAGTGATTGGATTAGCATACTAAGTTCACTACAGTTTTCAGATAACTCTATATCTACCTGTTCAGCAGATTAACTGTCACTGCTATGAAAATGATATGTTCATCGAATAAACAAATCCCCATAGACGGAAAAAATCTATCTGATCAATTCATATCATTTCAACAAAGTCATGAAACCACCTGACTCAGAATTCAGAAATTAACCACGCACGTATCAGTTTAACAGAATATACTCTATAGGATACACTGCTAAGCAGTAAAAAGTATCGTAATATCGCAATAGGATAATGATCATCACCTTTAGAAATTTTATTTTTAAATGTTTGCTCATGCATTGAGAAACATTGAAAATAAGTTTTTTTAGTTTAGACCCCATCTGTCTTATTAGTCCACGATCACAATTGGCACTGATACGGGTTAGATTTTCCAGTAATGTTTTTCCTTGGTTAAAGTACATTGGGTAATGCTAGAGCCAGTTTCGAGTTACGTTTCTTTCTCCAAACCATGATAATAAAATCGAACCATCATGGAACTGCGAACTGAGTTAGGTACGGATAGAAACGTGAATCCAACTGAGAAGCTCGTAACTAAGGCCAAGAGAAATGCCTGTGAAAAAAATGTCTATCTGAAATATGGTATGACCCATCAGGAATGACGTTTCAAGAACCGTACAACTTTGCAATAAAAAGTAGAATGCTCTTAATATCTTTGCTTTTCCTGCAAAAAATAAGGTTAGCCATGATATATTTATAGCATTTACTGATGAAAATATTGAATATGGTGCAGTGTGCATCATTTCTGTAATATACAGAGGATTTTGTAAATCTTACAAACTGTGAATCCCTACTTGGGTGTGCCATTTGGAGATAATTTCAAGCGCAGAACTCTGTCCGACGGATGGGACGTTGAACATTGGCGACCATCGTTAAGGCTGTTTTACACGAGGCTCATAAGTGAACAGACTCATTTATGGATGGATGTGCGGCGAAAATTACGTCATGTAAAGCAAGGACTTACTCGGATTATGCAAATGCATAAACAAATGACATGATAATAGTCCCTGATCGAAAAGCATGTTTGCGTTCTCGCAATTTCTGTTAATCAAGCAATGGGATTATATGCCTCGTGTAAAACGGTCTTTATAACTTACGAGTGGTCTCCCGGTAGAATCAAATTTGTTCGGAAATATTGCTTAAGCCAGCAACAGCATGATCTACTGCAGAGGATGATTAAACAACATGGACAAGGTCACTTGGTTGTCGTAATGGACGCATACTCTTTTCCATCCAGGTTTCATCCACGAGTCAACCTGAAATTTCAAGAAAGATGTCGTATTGAGCTATGAAGAATTCATTTTAGTGCATGTATACTACTATCTAGACCAGGTTTATAGGCAAGACACCGTTACTGGTAGATTGGCGTTAGTTGTTAGACTTAAAATTATACAGACAGTAAACCTTTAATAAAAAACAAAATCTATACACTAAAAGACACTCCTTGAAAATAAGAAAACGTCAAACATAACACCTAGATTCTCAATAAATAATCCATTTTTTCGCATAATTTGCCAGCAATGTAATATGCAGGCAGTAGGAAAATAATTAAGTTCCTACATATATACGATGAGATTCAGAAGATGACAAGAACTCATACGGGTCATCCCATTTTATACGATATTCTACGGACGCCATTTGTCTCCAAATTTGGTGAACCAAAATTTAAAAAATAGCCTTCTATTCAACGATTTTATACTTTGAGAGGAATGTTAACAATTGGTATGAGCTAATTAAGATTGTTCATCTATACAGGGCCTCAAATGAAAGTACATTTCTATCTTTCTCAACCCTTCGCACGCCGTAACTATTAGACGTTAATGATTATACAAGGCATTCCATAATTTCTTTAAAATTTCTTTCGGAATTATAAACTATTGAAGCCAATTCTAAAATTTGTATATAATATGTGCAAAATCAGTAGCAGTGGTTGAGATCCATTTCCTACTGTCCAGTACGAAAAATAGCCTTTCTTAAATTTAGGGACCAGAAAACTTTTTTGTGAAAAGGCTACTTACTGAATATTAAGTGCTAGAGGCAATATGTCTACACTATTATTACAAGTGCTAAGAATCCACAAATGATCTTAAATATAATGGAGAACTGAAGTGTGACCGATTTAGTTTAACAGTCCATGGCGATTGCTCGGGCTTAAGACTCGGAAGTGCAAAAATAAATGTTCCAAGTATCACGTACATGCTATACCTGTGACCAGAGTTGTGGGGAATTATCTGAGCTTAGCAAAATTATGAAAGATCTGATGCTGCAAGTGGAGTGACAGCAAAATGAGAATCACGGTCATGAGGTCTACTAAGGAGACACTCGATTTGACACAAAAACGAGATTCGCAGATGACAACAGTTAATTTCATGCCAGATTCAACTGTTGTTTTAGTTAGTGTGTGATGAAAAACATCAGCACCTCCGGTAAGTATTGCTGTACGAGTTGTTAACATAATTATTAAAGGAATATGCAAGTCAATTGAGTAACAACAGCCAACTACTCAATTGTGAAATCAAAATTTGTTATCTCCCGTACGCAATGAAACCAGGTTCCAAAAAATAACTTATTATGTAAAGCAATGCTGCAACATATAATACTGTAAAATTTTTAGATATAATCTTTTGTGAATATTCAAAATTACAAATCTTTGGTGTTCAATTAGGCAGAGCACATCCTCCATGAAAATGAAAAAAAAAAACTACTGGAGTGTTGAAATAGATAGAAAACCCAGCCCAGGGAAATACTTGAATCTTTATATCTGGGTTAATTTTACAATCTCTTAACGTAACTACATTGCGTCTGATTGTTAGTAGTATACATGAAGTTAGCTCTCCATTAAACGATGTAGATCACTGAAAATCCTTGATCGTTGGGACCCAGGAACACACACGAACTTTATTTAGTTAAAAGGTATTACACGAAAACTTTACCAGAAAAGCCGATGATTTTCATCTTGTTGCAGCAAAAACAATTGATGTTCAAGTATTTTACCATACCTTTCAGTTTGTACACAATAGTTTGCCTTCAGAGAAAAAGTTGTAAAAATCAATGTTCACCAAAAAAATAAGTTCTAAAGAATACATCAGAGGGAACGTTCTATTGTCCCTTACAGATTTACGACCCGCAGTGCATACACAGGCCTACCCATCCATCCAGGGATTATACAATTTTCAAAAGCTTTTACTGTAGAACCTTTTTACGTACTTAAAATGGATGGAAATCAATAGCTTATGGGTAATATTTGCAGTATTTTTAGCACCGCGATATCGAGGGAACGACATTCGATTCATGGTCAAGGCGGAAGATTTGGCATATGAGATCTCCCAGTCCTTATTCGTACGTTAAGCTTACAACCATACCATCATGAACTACCGTAGGACGTTTTTCTGCAATTTGGGAGGCCGCCGCTCGAAAAAAAACCTGAAATAAAATTCTCATCGTCTTTGGAATTACGAGTGGCAGATGTGGCTTAAGAGATCAATAGAACTAATACTCAAGAAATAAACTAATTAAAGTAAAAAACGAGGGCTGTGAGCCACAAAATATCAGTCAAATTAGATTCATCGCGAAGGAAATTTTTCAGTTTTTAAATAATTTCCAGTACATTCCGGATACATCGGCAGAATGAGAACGGAGACTGACTAAATCACAGCTAAAAATTCAACCCAGTCTGATAATACTATGTACTAGCCCCCCCTTATCAATTTCCTTATCACAGGGGTTCTAATAATTATTCTTTCACGCGGTCCTAAACACGCGACGTTATATATTTGTATCAGCCCGACACACAAAAAGTACCCTTCACTTTATCACTTCTTACCTTGAGAGAGAGATCCTTTTGGTAGTCCTTGGCGGCAAAGGTTAATGGATTAATTCATGCACTAAAATGATACACTCGAACAGTACATATATTTATAATAACCCTTTTATTCTTCAATTATGAAACAAATTCACTTTAGTTACTCAATTAATCAATATATGTTCCCTTCTCAAATATATTCGTATTAATTTATAATGTTTGTTCTACTTCACCGGATATTGTACAAAGTGAATTCCCGATACTCTATGCCCCAGTATCTGTTTATCGGATTCCTGGATCCTTCCTTAACACAGGACACTGGCGTTGGTAATTGCTGTCCAAAGCTGCTTACTCCCGGCAAATTATCACTGCAAAAACTCTCGTATGACTTTCACTCGATAAACGTCTCTTGTGACTCCCTTGTTAAGAAGAAGCAGAAGAAGAAGCCCTGTTCCTTGTTTGACAATCCCTTTTATACTCTCTCATCTCCCCTCCTGTATGTTCTAGAACATTCCAGGTTTTCTCCCCTTCTCTCGTATCTGATAGGCTATTCCCCTTTCATTATTATAAGTTTGTTTACGTAAACAGAAAATGGTATTGTTTAAAGTTGTTTTCATAACATAGACGGCATTGTTATAGTCTGTTTACGTAAACAGAAAATGGTATTGTTTAAAGTTGTTTTCATAACATAGACGATATTGTTGCCTCGCGGTAGCACGTGTTCCCAAAATATACACAATGGCGTCCTTAATCGTATACTTATGCCAACACGGCCAAAATGGCGTGTTACATTAGCCCCATTAAAATAATGACTTGGAAATATAAGAAAGGAATTATTTTAAAGCCTTCAAATGTAAACTAACGCGGCCCCAACGCCTTCAAACTTTAGCCTCCCTCTAAATAATGTCTGTGCCCAAGTATATTGTGTTACAGCAGAAATCACACATGAATACATTTATATCAATAAACACAATTACAAACAGCGTCTCCTCCTTTAACTCAAGACATATGATATACCATATAACAATATGGTCTCTTCCCTTTCTTCCTTGCTTGAAATAGGCAAATAACCAATGAAAATCTTATTCACGTAATTTAAAATCAAGAACATATTATATAAATCGACGTTATTAACTGATACATTGAACGTGAATATAACGTGCAAATAATAAAACTGTCCATCTTCTTCTCAACATTCATTCTCACTTTTAACCCCTTAAAAACACTGGGTTATCAAAAGGCCATAATTCACATTACACATATACACTTCACAGCACTTAAAGTTCCTTCAGGTGATATACTCTCCCTCCTTCCGGCTCAATCTACGTCCACGAGCCCATTCATACATAAGAAAACACGAATCAAATAATGGCAACATGACACTGAATATACACACATTGAGAAAAGATATCACGAAACATACATATTGTGCTAATCCACCTGCCGCCAAGTTCAACCTCTCTCTCTCTCGTTCGTAAGCTCCCCTCGCATGTCGGGCCCCGATACAATGTATATTATCGGTAAACAGTTCTCCCTTGCTTGAACGGATCAAATTATAATGTTGCGGCGCTGGCTTCCTCAGTTTAATGACTGCGTGCTATGGTCAGTTGGACTACGGTCTTCTTCTCGTGTGCTCGTGTGATGTGAGTGATACCAAGTGCTGTGCTATTGTTCCCTATATGGTTTAATATTGCTGAAGTGGAAAGTGCCTCGTATTTCGTTCTTTTGTGGATTAAATACTACACACGTGGCTGGCCCTCGGAATTCTGAAATCTCATATGGACCTTCGTATAATGCCAGGAAGCTGTGATAAATCCTCCTTTGCTCATCGGATACCGGATTGGTACGTACTAAAACCTTATCACCTATTTTAAATTTCGCTCTCTTCCTTTTATCTTTCTTCCTTCTTCTCTCCGCCCGTTTTTCGCCTTTTTTTTATGATATTTTCACGTATCCTAAATATATCATTTGCGATCTTCTCGGAGTCACTTTCTTCTAAGCTTTGCTCTCGTGGTTCTTCCTCGCCATCCGTCTTCCCATATTCCTCGCTGGTTTCTATGTGCATGTTGTCATATTGTGCGTCCATTCGCATTTCCCTAAACTTACATGCGATCTCCTTTTTTCCTTCACTTAGGGTTATAATCCTGCGATCGTACTCAATCTTCGCGGATAGTTGAGCTAATGTGTCCGTCCCGATTATGAATGGTTTGATCAGCTCCGGCACCACCGTGCAGGCCATATTTGTGGTGAATCCGTCTATCTCTATACTCGGACAGATCTGCCTCCTTATAATTCCACTTCTCCTTCCGACGGCTCCAGCTATCCGGATTCCTTTGACTGGTACCTCCAAAGCGTTTCGCAGTGCATTCTGATTCTCCCGATAAAACTCCTCGCTAATGCACGTTAGCTCCGATCCCGTGTCTATCAGTGCATTCACAGCCACTCCTTCCATTTGAACCCTAATCTCCGGGCATTTAATTACTTCCGGCCTATCCGCTTCTTTCTCCGTCAAGAAATCTCGAGGTGACTCAAAAACATTGCATATCGTTTCCTCCTCCGTGTGGGGTTCTATCTTCTCCTCTTGTGGTGGTGTCCGTTTTATTCTCACTTTCCGTGTCTTCGCCCGTTGCTCCTTCGGTATGTCCCAGAATCCCTCTCCGTCTTCCGGCCTCGGCATGTTGGGACCTTCGTCATGCTTTGCCGCTAATAGTTTTCCTGCTCCGGCTTCCCTGCGGCGTTGCTTTCTTCCGCCATCATGGAATTGACAGGGCGCTCTCTCATCGGTGGGCGCGCCTCCGCCATATTGTTTTGTCCTCGGCGTCGATCAGCTGGTCTCCCGCCCGGCCGTTGAGAGTATCCCTCGCCGCGAAAGTTATCGTCTCTCCGTCCGTCTCTCTGCTGGCTCGACGCTTGCCACTCTCGTGGTTGTGACCTCTTCGAGTCCCATCTGTACTGCTGGTTGTGTTGGGATGTGTCTTCCGGTGTCCTCCACGTACGGTCTCCATGGGTCCTTGGGTATTGGTCTCCCCATCTTCGGTGTCCAGTCGCCTCGGAGTTTCCGTCCTCTCGCGGTATGTTATCATAGCGGGCCAATAACGTCAAGAATTGCGGGATTGTATTTACATTATTTGAAATCATGCCGACGCTCACTTCCATGCCAAAGTGTTTCTTGAGAATTAGAATGATCATTCCGTCCTCCATTGGCGGCGTCAACTCCCTCGCTACGCTAATTTTGGCCGTCGCATATTCTACTCGCGTGAGCCCTCCGTTCTCCTTGTATTTTCCCGTGTCGAAACTCCGTTTTATCAGCATTTGACGTTCATCTCCCCAAAACTGCTCCGTGAAAATAGCTTGGAAAGCGTTCACATCTTCATACAGGTGTCGGGTCGCAGAGAACCATTCCTCTGCTCTCCCAACCATTCCTTGTCTGATGACCTGGGGCATCATCTGGTCAGGTAACCGATATATCTCTTGGTATTCGCACAGCTCCTGTAGGTATTTCATGGGTCTTGATGTATGCCTCCCGTCGAACGTTGGGACCTTTAATTGTACCATTCCCGCGGGTGCCGTTGTGACGTTAGGTCTCCTGCTTTCCTCACGCACGATGCGTCGGACTGCCTCTTCATCTAGCCCAGCTGCTTTTGTGGTGGATTGTTGTCCCAGCTCGTCCGCCATCTTCTTGAACCTTTCCTCCACGTTCTCATGCAAATTCACGTAACTCGCTTCTAACTTTCGGACCTTGAGATCGCTCGCCTCCAGCCTCGCTCCTACTCCGTTAATTTCTTTCGCGACATCTTCGCATAACTCTGCTAACGCCCCGTCTGTTTTGGCAAACCTTTCATCATAGCCATGTTCGAATGATGCAATAAGTTCCTGCGTCTGTCTATGTTCTCCTGCTATTTTTGCCATTTCTTCCAAAAGCTTTCTCTCTCTTTCGTCTGCTTCTTCCCTAATTTGCCCCAACAATTCTGCATGTCTTCTCTCTTGCCTCTCAGCCATCTCCTCTAAGATCGTTCTATTTCTCTCTTGCCCTTCAGCCATCTCCTCTAAGATCGTTCTGCTTCTCTCTCGTTCTTCTTTTGCTTCTTCTGCCCTCTCTCTATCTCTTCTATCTTGTTCTTCTTTTAATTGCCTAAATAGCGCTTGCATCTCAGTTTCCACCGGTTCCTCACTATCGACCCTAAATTCATACGTGCTTATATCTATTCCCTCCTTTTCTAGCGTGTGTAATAATCGCTGCTGCAATTCTGGCTTGGTTCCCCCTACTAACAAGTCCCTCTCTCGTAATAATTGCCGTAGCTCTGCCGACTTCAGCTCCGGAAATTTCTTCATGTTGGCCGCCATCTTCTTTCTTCACTCCTTCGGGATGATCCTCCTTCTCTCCGGTTCTCGTGGTCTCACCTAATGAGTAGTCAGGCTCTACACGCTGGGCGCCATTGATGTACTAGCCCCCCCTTATCAATTTCCTTATCACAGGGGTTCTAATAATTATTCTTTCACGCGGTCCTAAACACGCGACGTTATATATTTGTATCAGCCCGACACACAAAAAGTACCCTTCACTTTATCACTTCTTACCTTGAGAGAGAGATCCTTTTGGTAGTCCTTGGCGGCAAAGGTTAATGGATTAATTCATGCACTAAAATGATACACTCGAACAGTACATATATTTATAATAACCCTTTTATTCTTCAATTATGAAACAAATTCACTTTAGTTACTCAATTAATCAATATATGTTCCCTTCTCAAATATATTCGTATTAATTTATAATGTTTGTTCTACTTCACCGGATATTGTACAAAGTGAATTCCCGATACTCTATGCCCCAGTATCTGTTTATCGGATTCCTGGATCCTTCCTTAACACAGGACACTGGCGTTGGTAATTGCTGTCCAAAGCTGCTTACTCCCGGCAAATTATCACTGCAAAAACTCTCGTATGACTTTCACTCGATAAACGTCTCTTGTGACTCCCTTGTTAAGAAGAAGCAGAAGAAGAAGCCCTGTTCCTTGTTTGACAATCCCTTTTATACTCTCTCATCTCCCCTCCTGTATGTTCTAGAACATTCCAGGTTTTCTCCCCTTCTCTCGTATCTGATAGGCTATTCCCCTTTCATTATTATAAGTTTGTTTACGTAAACAGAAAATGGTATTGTTTAAAGTTGTTTTCATAACATAGACGGCATTGTTATAGTCTGTTTACGTAAACAGAAAATGGTATTGTTTAAAGTTGTTTTCATAACATAGACGATATTGTTGCCTCGCGGTAGCACGTGTTCCCAAAATATACACAATGGCGTCCTTAATCGTATACTTATGCCAACACGGCCAAAATGGCGTGTTACAACTATTAAATACGAAACCCCGAATTAAATAACGAGAATAAAGGTGCCTACAGCGGAATTGACAAACTTACGAATTCAGATCCAACACGCAACCTTGTTTGAACCAATCATTTTCGATCGAGGAATTCCATGAGGCATCTATTTCGCGAGTACCCATAAAATTTTCAGTAAAATTTGGAAAAATTCAAGGCATAACACGGATGTACGCTACATAAATTGCTTTTAGGCAGGACTATTTATCGGTTGAAAGCACAGATTACGATACATATATGAAAATGTTGCTGGGCCTGCTGTTGAGCTGGATGTGGCAGTAAGGAAAAGATTAAAACTGCATGTGAATTTGTCAGGAGGGAAACAAGGATACAGATACAAAAGAACTCCATTAGTGAATTCGCGATCTTGCGATGCGTCTAATTGCTTCGGTTTAGGCCGTTTTACACGGGGCACGAAATTACACAACTTCAAAACGCATGTTTTTCTCAATCGGGCGTGCAATCATTTTCGAATTAGAGCATGGGCTATTTTGCCATATCGCGTTCATGCATTCGCGCATGGGTTCTTCCAATTCACGGCTTTACACGATGCAATTTGGAATGCACGTTCGTGCGTACATCAGATTGTGCAATTACATGCCCAGTGTAAAACGGGCTTTAAAGAATATTATGTGGCAGAAAACGGACACCGGATATATTTCTCGAGTAAAGCGCGAAGCCAATCGCAGAACATCACCGGGTTCCATTGAATCCTGGATTGAAACAATCCTCCTTAATCACCGTTAAAGCAATTTTGATGAAACTCTCGGAAAATAAATTTCGCTGTCCTATTACGATAAATATTAATTGCCGGCCGTTCGATATTAATTCCAATAGATTCAGCCATGAGCCAGAATGATAATACCACTCCACCCTGAGTGGTCGAAATATTATTACGAATTATTTATTAGTACCAATGACAACGGTTATTAACAGCTGTGATTATTGACTCCAATTTCCAATCACCTATTTCACTAAATTTTAAGTTACAAAAATTACACTCAATCACAAGTAAATGTTTCCATCTAGATTTATTTTTCAAATTGACATCATTAACCTATTTGTGGGGATGCATTTCTGAGGGGGGAAGGTTCGATAGCATATATAAGCGTTTGCCTTAGGAACAGTTAAAATAATACTATACGCATAATATGAACTAATGTCACTAGGAAAGAGGGTTAGAATTTGTAACATTTGTAACAAAGAAAAACGAGGGTCAAACAAGAGCATTCTCAGGTTTTGGTGAATTGCGAACTAGAGCCGGCTTCGGAATCTCTATCCTCTTGAATCTAAAAGGAATCAACCGGCCAATTCCAGGGCTCCAAATAAGAGTCTGCGTCGCATGTACGTTAAAATCTTCCACACCGACGGATTTTGAATCCCTGCTCCCAGCATGGAAAGCCAGATTTTAATAACCACACACATCGCAACTCAAACTGGCACAATACAACAAGCAATGTTATCCCCATTCCACCACGCCTGTTTTTACTGAGCCGCCTCTCGTAAATAGCATCAATATTCCAAAGTAACTATATTTCAGTAAAATGAGCAACACTATGAAATTGGGCAAGTCTTTAAAAACCATGACTTTAAATTACCTACTAGCTTAACTTGTCTCGAAAGGGCATTCCTGAGATAAGAGGATTGACGTCCATCGTTGAAACTGATAAGGTTAAATAACAAATAGAATGAAATATCAGTTGAAACAAGCGATCCTTACAATATATCTACTTCCGATATAGACTACTCAGTGGACATTCTCCACGGTGGCACTTGACCCCTTCGAGAACTCCCCAAGGAAACCATGGCATATAATTTGTTCTCAACGCGGTTTAACTCAAAATAATTGACAAGAAAATCACTTCGTGATGACGGGTGGAGCCCACTTACCTCGCAGGGTGATTGAGGGATAATCTTCCATGGTCGCGGCGAGAAGTGGCCCCGAATTAGCAAGCAAGCAGTTCGCAGGACGAGAGCTGAACCGAGGACTCCCATTGCACTAGCTCATCCTCAACACTCTTTTTTTACTCTGCTGCCACTATCGAAATAACATTATGCCACCAGGAAGCTAAAAAAAAAGGTATGCTACGAAATAACGCAAAGAATAGAGTAAGTGCGTTTAAAATTTCAACTTTACTGATGTAAAAAATGTCCATTCATAACTATCATTCGCTAGAATAAAATTAATTAATCTTATAAATTAACTCACGTGTTCAAGACATTGGCACCTACGGTCCGAGGTCTTTATTAACGAGAGCGCTTTTAGCATTTTAGACTTCAATGGGAAAGAAACCCGAGCTAGATAACATAACTTTCAACCACGCATGGAAACTTGCCACGTCCAAGTCACGTACGCCGGTAGCCGTAAAATGATCGTTCTCTGAACCTCCTCGTGCCTGCCTCTCTCTGTGAACTTCCTCGGGCGCGATACTAGCGACGCCTCACTCTCACTAATAAAAACAAAAAACAGTCTACATGATCAGCGGGGTATGCGAAACGGATGAATTTATATTCATAAATAAAATATGATACCAGAGATTCGAAATGAATGATTTAGTAACAGATGAAACGATAACCAATAAATTCTTAGATTCACTGGCAACTTAGTGGGGAGAAAAACGAATGATGAATAGTAGTAATCTTTAATGTTTTACTTATGCCCAATTCTTTTAAATTCTTACGAGGGATTAAAATTCCAATATAAGTAGCTTTTTATTATTTCCGGTGCCCATCGCGTATGGTTGACGACGTCTCCTGGAAGAGAGGCGAAACGTTGTGAATAAATTAGCCAAACGCGATGAATCCAAGAAATAATAAAAAGCAAATTATTATTTATCGCGGAAACATGAAGAATAATTCCAATATAAGTTTTTCGCGTTGTTTTCTTGATCACATGTTTAATTCTTCTTTCCAACTGGAGATTTGGTCAAATGCAAAGGTTCACGATTTCGTAGCCAACGTTTTGCTTAAGATTTTTAGAACCACCAGGGCTATATTAACTATAGTGAAACGGTGGCAACGAAATCCTAGCTGAGCCTATCACTTTTGACCAAAACTCGAGATCAAAAGAAGAATAAGTTTTTCAATTATTCTAACTCTTAGGCATGTACTAAAAACTAAGCTTATCAGGTTTTCTTCATTTCAATTACAAATGGGTGTGGGGCTATCACTCACCTGCTTTTTATTTATTCCTCTTTTCCCCAGTGAAAGCCAAACTCACATTGACTCCAGCGGATCCGCTCCCATCCAATATAAATAGCACTATAACTATCACTCCAATAGTTATCTTTCACCTCTCCCTTCACCATCCAACTCTCCTTCCACCTCTATTCACATAATCCAGAAAATAATTCCCATTTCTATTTCAAATTTCATGCTCTCCAATATCCCTTTTCTCATCACCACCTGCCAATTTCGGCTAAGTCCCAAGTTTTAAGTGTTAAAGTATCTCTAGTTTCAGTCTTTTTTATTCTAGGGAATAGATACACTTACCAAAAAGTAGTACTTAGCGTAGGTACTTAGTAAATGTAGACATCAGGACTGAGTACTGAAATCTCAGTACACTATCGTACTCAGATTCCACGGTAAGTACATGAAAATGAGTACTAATAGTACACAGATGCTTCATGGTAGAACTCAGTGGGGAGTTCTGACAATACTAGCACTCAGTAGGTACTATCCTGCGATACCAATACTTCATTTATGTTCACAAGTTGATGAGAAGTACTGGCAGTACTACAAACTGTCTGCGATGTGTACTATAGGTTATAACCTGGTTCTTAAATACTTGATTGTGAACATGGCTAGAAGTTTGAATCCTTTATCTTTTAAAATTTTCAACCATTTATCATACAATAAACCATTTTGCAACCTCATTCCTCAAGTATACATATACTATGAATTTATATTCCTTACAAAATGTATTACCTGACTCAGTTATGTCTTTCCATTACTAAAAATACCTAAACAAGATAGGTGTTCAGAGAGAGTTTAGAATGTGAAGAGAATTTACTTAAAAAATTTGCATAAAAAACTAGCCAACATCCTACCATGAAGTTCACTCCCCAGGTAGGTAGCTCAAGGAGGGAATTCACAATTCCAGGAGAGTTCCTCAAACATGATATACATGAATTAAGCAATAGCAATTTTTTCTTAAATTTTTTTTACCTTATCCAAACCCAAAATTGGGCTTGGATAAGTTAACACTTTCATCTAACATAACATAACATAACTTAGCAGCCCAACTGTTAGAAAATATTATTAATTATAATTGGTTATTTCCCTTTAGTATTTGTAATCATTTGTATGTATCGATTGTCAAGTATCGATTGTCGTCGCGTCAGCTGATGTGCCATGCGGTCACGACCAGTTACGACTTGGAGTTCAGCTGGCAAAGACGCGCAGTATTATTTTTGTCTACCACATTGTCTTGGCTGCTACAAATAAACGTTAAGTTATAGTTACAATTTTTCGTTTGTTCTTCCTTATACCATTGAACACCAACACTACTCATACACATGGGTAGAGCACTGGGCTGATAACCGTATCAACCAGGTTCAATTATAGGAGAAGCCTCTACACATGCCCGGCTAAAACCAACCTGCATGATTTCTTGGGTATCAGATCTTTCTGGGAAACCACAGGTGGCACAGGCATAGGATCTGTCCCCCCTACACTGATGTGTGAATTTCACATGCTGTTGAGCTTAGTACTTAGTGAGCTCCATCCTCTCCGATCAAACAGACCTTCAGACTGAATACTATGTTTTTTGTCATATAATTCCTCTAGTAAAATCATAAAGGATGTCTCACGAGTTCCCCACATTCTTTACTCTGAGAGTGAACCACGAGGTCCATAAGTTGTGGAAACAGTCATTCGCTGAGGTTTAGTGCTTCTAAAGCAAAGTTTAATAATAATAATCATAATCATGCCTATTCAAGACAGTTATACGCACCCATAACTATGAAAAACATATTCTTAAACTATAAATATCCGAAAGATGTAGAAATTGTGGATGCACTGGTGAGTCAATTGAGCACATAATGGCAGGATGCTCAGCTCTTGCAGGGAATGTCTACCTGAATAGACATAACCAACTGGCAAAAAGAATCCACCAACACCTGGGACTAACTTACGGGCTCTTAAATAAAAATATCCCACCATACTACAAGTGTCAGCCACCTGCTGTAATTGAAACAAAAACCCATGTTTTGTTCTGGGACAGACTGATACTAATAACTAACCTCGGGAAAAAAGCTGTGCTACTCCAAACTTACCAAATCGTGAGGAGATTCCTAAGCCAAGAAAATTCGGACACTGTAGGATAGGGTGAATTCTCTTCCTGAACTTCCAAGCCTAATGCTAATCCACTTTTAGGATAGGTGAAATTTTTCCAGTTGGTGTAATACTAGCATAGAAAGTATGATAAGTGGAAAATAATATTAATAACTGGCGTATACTTTCGGATGCATGAAGTGGAACGTCAACGAGTTGCAGAACGTCGATAGGGGAACGAAGAGGATGATGACCATCTACAGAAGACTTCATCCGAAATCTTCCGTCGCCAGATTGTATCTCCTTCGCAATGTAGGTGGGTAGAGTACTATTGAGTCTGGAGTGTCTCCACAACAGAGTTGTCCTGGGTACAGCATGCCGAGTGTTGAAAGGCAGGGACCCCCTGCTCATTCGCGTGAGAGAGCACGAGAGTGCGGGAGTATTCTCGGGCGGGAGGTTTCTCTTCCAGGCGGCAAAGAGGGCAGCGGACGAAACCGGTCTCGACTTCGACCCGTCATCCGACAGAAGCGACAATGACACAACAATCTGATCATTGAAGGCAGACGTCCTCAAGCTCGAAATAAAATAAGCCGAGCAGAAGGCCTTGCTCAAGGTGCAAACCGATAAGCCCATGCATGGATGTTTCTATCGAAACATCGAAAAGCATGGGCTATCGAAGGAGCTGACGTTTGCCTTCCTACGCTCCGCCGGTCTGAAGTCCGAGACAGAGGGTTTTAATTTTTTTTTCAGAGTCGGATGGAAAAAAAATAAAAGAAGACTTGGTTTTATTTATAACTACTTTGTTAGCTGAGCACCTTGTTTCCATATTGGTGGCAGCATTTTGAGTAGTGACTGCAATGGTGCCATCATGTTTCAGATGATGGTTTGTGTCATCAGCATGCATAAAAATGTTTCCATTTAAGTGTGAGGGAAGATCATTGATAAATAGCAAAAACAGCAGGGGCCCTAGGATGGAGCCGTGAGAAACACCCCTTAATACCTCCTTGTGAGGTATGTTAAATATGTTATCAGTTATGACGGCTACCGCCTGGGTTCTTTTTGATAAGAAGGGTCTGATCAGATTGTTTGAAGTTCCTCTCAAACCATATACATATTTGAATTTTCTTCATGAGTGTCTCCTGGTCCACTGAATCAAAAGCCTTAGACAAATCATAAAAAATGACAATGGTATTGAAGTTATGGTCGAGGCCGTCAAGAACAGAGTCAATAAATTTGTAATTTGCAAATTCTGCAGAGAGACCACCTATGAATCCAAACTGTGATTTAGACAGGATATTGTTTTTGAGCAAGAATGACATTATCCTCTTTGAAATTATAATTTCTAATATTAAAAAGATCGATTTTTGATATGGTTCCATTGATTGAAAATTCCTTTTTCGTGTAAAGGAGTAATATCTGCCATTTTTATTTTATCAGGGAAAATGCCAGAGGAAAGAGAAGCATTGACCAAATCGCCAAAGCAATTTGGTCGTATTTAACATATGAAAGTGAAAAGCTGCAGAGCTCTTTACTCGTTAAGGATATTTCTTTTGAACTTTCGACCGGTCCACACATCCAGTAACGCAAAACTAGCAGGGTAACGTCATAACCCAGGTAACATCATGATTTTATCAACCATGGACGTTTAATTTTCTTGACTGAAATAATAATTAATAATACACATCTGTCATGGGCACCGTAATTTCAAAACGCAAGGCAGAATTTCATGTATATATAAGTTATACAGTGATAGGATGAAACCCATTAACATACACAGCACCTTGCAACTGAATTGACAATTATTTATTTGGTGAAATTAATACAGCATTGGAAGAATGCCTAAACAAATTCAGTTTTGACTTCTTTTAACAACTACCTGTAATTAATACTTCCTGCGGCAGACAATGAACTTAGTCAGCAGAATTATATTCTCTTAGCAGAGATACAAGTACTATTTGGCAGCATTAATTTAGAAACACTAAATAGGAAACTATTTCCACCTTGGTGTAGGTACTGAATACACCATGCACACAGCTTAATCCCAGAAAATAGTGACTGATTTTTTTTCTCATCACCTCAATTTTGTGGACGGGAGAAAATTAAGAAAAATGGATGCTACTAGTGTTTATTACTTAAATCTTCTCTTTACAGGTTATAAATTAATTTCATCTTGGTTCAAAATAAGCATGGAAAACGAAGGCAGCCACTCGTTCCAAGGACTGCCTAGCCGACTACCACCTTAGGTCCTCCATCTCTTCCAGCACTGCCCGAGGCAGAGGATCTCGAAACGAGGACCGGACGACTCCGCCTCGCTCTTCTCCATTAGTGTCTCCAACCTCATGATGGCACTGGTGCACCGGAGTAGAAGAAGGTTGTGCCACCGAGACAGACTGCCACGTGTCCGCACGCAACTCACCGCCTTCCAGTCCTCTCCCTCTGGTATGATATCGGTGGTTCGACACAAATACGATAGCTGCAAGACAGGAGAAGAAAAGGAAGTTAATGTAGTGAGTATTTAAATGTTTCCTTTAGTATTTCCCTGTTTCTGGCAGGTTCAATGTAAATGTTCAAGTTTTATGCAGTTTTCCCAGTGTTATAGAACATTAAAGGCTATTTAAGAGCTTTTTTCTACGGAAAAGTGACTCCTAATTTTTATTCATTTCCATTTATAACATTTGCTTGGAAAACAAGAGGTGAAGAAATTGCTGAACTCTCGTAAAAAGAAATTTAGTGATAAATTAATATTGGAACAGTGGTCAGTGTTGGGGTTAAAAATTGAAAGTAAGTATAATTTGTAAGCATTGTAATAATGATACCCAAAAATTATCTCAACCATTTCACTCTTTTTGAGTAGTAACAAATATTGATATTTTACTAATTACATGAAGAAGCAAGAATAGTGAAGTAGTGTTCGACTAAAAATTATGTTTACTCAAAAAAATTTTCATTAAAATGAAAATTTAATATGTGATCAATTACATCTTCAACAATTTTCAAATACTTTTCGAAAATATCACTTGCATCTACAATGAACCATCATATGTTGATAGTTCTTGATAAGAAACATTCATTTATGGATAAATCAACCTTCGGAAATATTCGTCAAGTGATTACGTTTAAGCCAAAAAATATTTCCACGGCAATAATGAAATTAACTGCAAATATGATTTTTTTTAAATAAAAAAAACTTTGTACTCGAGCGGAGGACCTTGTTGAATTTTCCCTTAAAGAATAATTGGTGCTAGTGTTCCAACAATGAACATCCTCCACGTATTGAATGTTAGATCGAAACTAATTATCATGCATCTTAATTAATTAATGAATTGCTTCACAGGGGCATCAATTTTGCATTACTGAAGGTGTATAAACCGGATTATTAAATCGTATGAAAAGATCCACGCCGGAGACAGGAGGCTGACCGAAGCAGAGGACCTCGTGGAAGGACTGAAGGACCCTTCCTCGCTACCCCCTCCAGTGGAGCATCCAACCACATGTCATAGGCACACCCTATTGGCACTGGTGCAGTAGATGATTTGAGATGCCAGAAGTTGATGTCAACAGCTGTTCAAAGTTCTGGTGGGGTGAGGAAATTATGAGTTCAATGAGGAATATGTTCCAAGTGGCTGGATTTTCAAATCAAAGAAAAAGATATTCATAATTGTTCTATGTTTTTGTTTGACGCTTTACTCAGTTGTGCCTCTGAAACTAAACATTATTGAAGAAATAATTACACACAATGAGACAACTCGATAACTGCTCGATCAATTTCGATGAAATATAATATATTGGTGGTTTAAGGTTTGAAGCACTTCTTATGAAGTTAGGTCTGGTTTTGGGTAAAATCTTGGTAAGGGGACTAGATTTGAACTCTGAAATTACCTTTGAAAATACCTCTGAAATTACCTCTATTCCATATTATGGTATTAGTTAGATAGGAGATTTTCCAAGACTAAATCCATCCGCTTTGTGCTTGTGATGTCCTTTGTAATATAATTGTCCTTAAGCAAATATTAAAGAATAATTTTATCTCATAAAAACAAATTTTTATTATACTTCCTTTATTTTCATATGCATTACGTCACGTTTTTTTGTCTCATATTCTAAGTGCATTTTATTAAATTTTTTCATTGTTTTATGGCATCTTTACCATTGAAAATTGTATTTCCACATTTCTAAAAAAATTTGTTTGTGAAAGGAAATCATTCTATCTTCACTGATATGTCAAATTATTCAGACATTCGACAACCATTAGGAACATAATAACTCTATATGACATTCATATTTATTGTTGAATATTCATTAGCGATAATCACAGTTGATGGCTCACCACGGTCCATCTCCCACAACGTCCAAGGGCTAAGTCCTACCTTTGATCGCCGTCATTAATGAATAATTAGTGAACAAATATTGCAAAACAATGTTAAGAGGGTAATGCGATGATGTAAACTAAATTGCTAAACATGGAAGTGAAAACTGCTATGAAAAAAAAGAAAAATAATTTCCCCAGCAGGGAATCAAACACCACACCTTCCGCTCCAATGGGTTTGTATGTACACAGACAAGCAGACCGTGTGAGCTAATATAAACTGAGTAAAGAGGCTGGAGACATTTGTCTTAAATATTAGCAAGTCCCCATCTTTCTTTTTCCTTGTTCATTCCATGATTAGTTTCACCAAACTATAAATGTTTAAGTTTTACAAGGACATAGAAATATTGTGATGCATGACAATGGATGAAAGCGAGAATGAAAACAGGAATGGACGTTCGGTTGTATTTAAGGCATCAAATATAGGCATTTCATAAAATTCTAGTCTCGCGCGAGTCTCTCGCCATGCTATCTCCGCCACCACTCCCGCTGCGGCCGCTTTGAAAACGTTACAGTTTAGATGTTATTTTAAATAACCAAAAAGCTCTTTTCTTGACAAAAATTGTCTTTTGTAAATATGTCTTTGACTACTTAATACCGTTTGGTTCCTTTCTTAATTGTTGTATACTAAGCGGCTGTGAATTTTTAAAAATAAATTTCTAACTTGGATTCTATGGGTCATAAGGCACTTTTTTGTTTTTGATATTTGTTTAAAAGCAAGCTTTTGATCTTTTATTCAAGTTACAAACTCTAACAATGTATGTTTTATGAAGAGGTTCCAAAAGTACATTTTTAAAAAAGGACCGTCTTCTTGGAAGCAAGAAATAATTTAATATTAAAATTTTTCTTCAAGTTTTATTAACAAGTCAAAACATAACTTTTAGAAGAGAATCAGTTTTGATTTGTCCCGGAAAGTTTATATACAAAAACGTTTTGGCTTTCAGAATTTAACGTCTTGGGATAAACAATTTGACATATTTCAGCAACAAATCCACTGATTTACTCTTGCAAACCCTCTACCGCTTTGGAATTGGAAAAGTTTCTTTTTAAAATGACCAGAAGGTTTTTTTAAATTGCTTTTATTATAAATAATTTATTTAAAAAAATATCCGTTTTTAACGGTTTTTCGTCAAATTTGCAATAGCAAATTAATCAAATTTTACTTACCACGGGTAATATTAACGGTCTATAAATTTCCTAAAAGCATCCTATGCTATCAATTGTCTACAAATCTAATACTGACTTGTAGATTTAGGAAACTGGTTTTGGCGAACTTTGGACGCACGAAGCTCAGGAAGGAGACAAAATTTCGAGTTGCAAATATACTGGGGGGATCTCCTTTCATCCCCCCCTCCTACTGCGTAAAACAGGTCCCATCCATTCCTCAATTAAATCCCTGAAATCTCTATTATTTTATCTCTTTCTTAGGGCTATTAGGACTAAATCGTGAGAAAGGCAATGAGAAATTGTGTATTTGGTAACAAAGAACCAAAAATGAATAATAGAAAAGAAAAAAAAACAGCTGTTTTACTCTTGTTAAATAAAATTATTTATTAGGATGGTAGATAAATGTGCAAAACGGTGTCAAGTGTTACCTTCCTCCATTGATATTATGGTGCCAAGTCTATTGGATTATGGCTTGCAGATATGGGCACATGGAAAGCAGGAAGGAAGAAAATAAGTCGTGCAAGTACCGCTCATCTCTAGAAGCACTTTTAAGCAGACTGTTTCGAGAAGAGTAAGACAAGACTCCGAGACGCCAGTTACCTACTTGCGAGGGACATACGAAAATGGAAATATAAGGGAAGGCCCCTTGAGGAGAGAAGACCTAGAAATATGAAAGCTCCAAAAGTAAATTTAATCCGCAAATTTTCCCATGACATACGAAGCACAAACTCTCATTTAATTCCAAGCGCATATAGTAATATTTTTTTGCATTCTGACGATTCTGGTGGTCCGCATGCCACTACGATCCCAAAAAGCCATTGTCCCGTCAGATTTCGCAGGAGCTGAACCACCCGAGCTTGTAACCCCCATGCCCTGGGCAGGTGAAATACAGATTCCAGGCGGGGCTCGAACCCGCCACCCTCTTTATTATCAGGAGAGGATTTTACCTCGCCGCCACCAGGGCCGTCGTTAAATTAACGTATTTGATTACACTAAGGCTACAGTAGTGAATTTTTGGGGAAACCTTCTTAATTCATTCTTAAAAGGATTCTAGTTGTTTACTATATCTTTGAGAGTTTAACGATACCATAGCATTATTGAAAAACGCACACGAAGTCAGGGTAAGAGCACTACGTTTACATAATTACAGAGAAAAAGGACTCGTTAATACCTCGATCGAGGCGCATATCTAAAATAGAAATGGACGAAAGTATATTTACCTTACATCGCACGACCAAAAGACAACCTTCCTCTTTTCCGCCTGCCCCCAGTCTTTTGCCTTGTACTGTGCAGTACTGCTCCAGTCACTTCCCCCTCTATATCTACGATGAACGCACTGAAAAAAATAAGTCGTCTTGTAAATGCACAGTGAACGTAATTGATACATTAGTAATTTACATTCTGTAACCGTGGAAAATCGGCAATAATCAAGGATTCATTATAATTTATAATAATTAGGATTCATCTCAGCTAGTTTCCCTCTCGTCACGTATTTACACAGTGCAGTTACAGTTTCGTGTATCAACACTAAGTTTTTCGAAAAAATATATCTAGTAGCACTCAAGTCACAATAGGCTATAACTTATACGAGTTGAGTAACTAGAGCCAAGTATTTTAAGTATTTAATGCTTTTCCTTGCAAGTTTGAAATAAAGATCCTGATAATATATCTTTACATACTGTAAATAACGTGATTTTTAAATTTCTTTCAACTAAGTTACTGCAGCGAACATCGAAGATCATGTTCAGACAGCGCCTTCCTTTCTGTTCGTTCTTAGCCTTCGAAGTTTCCATCATCACGATCGTTGAAACGGTGGGAGACTGCCGCTGAGTTCATACCATGGAATCACAGCGGGTTTCGCTCTCGCGTCTCCTCTTGTACATCCTGGAAAGACAAATAGTACCAAACATAATATAAATAGCTTTCATCAATATACGTGATATACCCATATCTATGAGGTGTAATCCTTTTGTCACATTACAACAACTAAGAAATTTCTTCATTTCACATTTGACCATGTCACAGCATTCATTACCTGTGAAACTGACTGTTCATTTTATCTCGTATTACCTGTTAAGATTCACGTATATCTACAAAATACTCTGCAAGCCACCTCATGGGTGTGTGGCAGGGGGTGAGTAGACACCAACATTCATTAAACTACACCCTAAAGTTTCTGTAATTACGACTAATTATGGATTAGTATAAATCGCTAAGGCTTGTCACTAGTAAAAGTCTCAACTTTTAATACCATGTCCAGGATTTAACAAATCACCTTTCCTAATGGGAATTTTATTTAATCTCCTATTCATTTCACCTAACATATCAGCGTCAGAGGATTTCAACTGTTCCCATCATTTCACACCACCAAGAGCAACATCCAGCTAGAAAATTGTATGCCTTTTATTGTTGTAATGGGAGGAGAAATTTCACATACACCCTGGCGAATCCAACCAATCCAATGGCGCACCATTATTGACACAGAACTCCATCACAGAGAAGATAAAACTTTCCTTTGCACGGAAGATTAAAAAGAACTGGGCAATTTATGGGAATTTTGAGCAGAAAAATATTTACAGTCGTCACTTTTATCAGCCTATCAATAATGGGTGCGACAACGATCAAGCATTGGAGAAAAACTGGGTATGCTGATTACAAACGAGTGTGGTAAAATCTAAATTGAGATCCATGTGCCACTAATGTAAAATCTGGGAATGTTTTATTCGCCTGATCTGGGACTTGGTAGGCTAAATATGCAGTCGTTCATTCCAAAAGGTGTATTCACCAATGACAATGGCCTACAGGCAGCACTTAAAGGAAGATAAAACATTCTTAAATTTGTGGCAAGAATTTGGGCTGGATTACAGCCATATCTCCCTCATAAATGTTACCATGGATGTGGTGTGCATAAATCTTTGTATCATCTGGGCCCTGTAGGAAGTTCTCACCCATAAAAAAAAGGAAATAATTTCCATAAAACTTAGTAATATCCGAGATGTGGTTTTTTATGCAGCTAATTGTAAATAGTTAACAGATATCCAACTTTTATTTCAAATGACACCTTAAGAGTACTCTGCGGGCGAAGCAAGTACTTTGCATATCTCCATTTATTCTGTTACCTTGAAATACATACTAAGAGCACTCGCTACATACACTAGGGGGTTAGTGCCCTCGTATAGACTGATGTAGCGCGAGTGTTAAACCGTCCCTTGTGGAGCTGGGACATAATATGGTTTTCTCACTTATTAAGGTGCCGTGTTAAGACGATCCATGTGAGCACATATCAGCACATCTCAGCATACATGAAAACTAACACATTGCTTCCAATCATTGCGTTTACAAATGATGCGATACGCAGTCACGCGCACGGGAGCGAAGTCCTCCACCGAAGACAGTGGAATTCGTAATGAAAAAATCACTTTATTTGACCAGGATTCGAACTCTTTAGATCTCTCAATCACCGGTCAGGTGAGTCAGCCAGTCGCATCACCAAGGTGAATCTTCATGCAAGGTGAACTTCAGCGTGGGTTTATGCGAACAAGATGTTCTCGTCCCCAGTCTACATTGTAGCACGGGAGACGTGGTCGTGCATGATATGCCACATTGGCGGAGAATAAACCCAACATTGTCACTTTAGAACAGGGGTCCTCAAAGTGGTCGATCTGTGATGAAGATGGAGAGAAGTGATAGAGAAATCTTTATCGACCCCTAGGGTTCTATAAAGGGTTCTCCAGGGTCGATTGATACAAGAGGGTTGAAAGGGGGTCGAATAATGCCGGGTCGTTGTAATGTTATTGGGTGGCTTTTATAAGATATAGGAACTATAGTTTCTTTCGTTGGGCTGTTATGCGTGTTTCCCTATTGTTTAACATCAGAAATGTAAAAAATTATTTAATATTTTTGTTAAATACTTCTCCTGGGGATCGATAAGATGGCAAACATTCTATGAAGTGGTCAACGGGATAAAAAGTTTGAGGGCCCCTGCTTTAAAATGAGTAACTGACAAATTGCCAGTCATTGCGTTTACAAATCGTGTGGTACGCAGTCACGCGCATGGTTACGAAGTTATTCACCGAAGACAGTGAAATTCGCCATGAAAAAATCATTTGACTTGACCGAGAATCGAACCCGGATCTCCCAATTGCCTGTCAAGTGTGTTAGCCAGTCACACCACGAAGCCATCTCATTTCTAGGCGAACTTCAGCGGGGTGTATAACTTCGGTGTATGATTTCGAGTGCACAAATTAACACGTCAAAGAATCTAACAAAAGCTGTTTTAAAATTTTAATAGAGCTATCTGTAAACTCATTTTCAAGTGAATTTCTAATAAGTGATTTTGTAAATCCAGACATTAATATTTTAACAGATGCCATGATTCCAAGATTAATAATGAGTTAAGTGATTATATCACGAAAGAGATTCAGTTCAAAGAATTTCTACTTCATGTAATCCTCTTTCTAATTCATAATATTGCACTATCCGCGGCTTTCGCATAAACTTGAGTGAATTCACATGAAACCTTTGTACGCAGGGTCATTTGCACCGTAAAATTCACACTGCAAAAACACTTGATAGGGTATTCATGCCGAAATACGTAAAATTAATCAAAAACTAATTAAAATTCACGGATTATATCCTAATTCACGGACATTGCATCACTTTCGGATGTATTTTGGGGTAAAATATTGCCAACGTAGAATTTTAGGTAAATTCTGTTAAACACTTCATTGACTTGCGAAATAACCGGTATGAGACTATTCATGAACAATAAAGACGTATGAGTTAGGAAACCGCACCAGTAAGTTCCCTTGAATATGACATAAATCGTGTAATTATTGCACCAAGACGATAACCCGTTTATATAGATCACTGTTGTCTCCCGACAAATTTATATGATGATGTGGTTCATGACTATTTTCCTTAAATTTTTGATCACCTCTCAGTTCAAAAATTCTAAACCTTCCCTGAGAAGTGATTACCTACTGTCTAATATAACTTCATTTTGAAAACTCTATTAATAACGTCAAACGACGGAAAAACTCTCTAAGGCAACAACTTCTCCTGAATCAAATATAAAATCCTTCATACCGAAAGGAGAAAGGTAGGGATGATATGCACTTTAAGTTGAACAACATCCGTCAACTGTCAGCCGTCGTAGCTCGAGAAATTGCTCCACCAAAAATACGAACACTTGATCCACGATTCCCGCTACCCGTGGTTCCCGTGCCCTCGCGACGGGACCGATGGTTGAATGCTCCATTCCAATACGCCCGTTTTCCCTGTTGGTGCTTGGCTCCCGAGTTCCGAAGAACTGATCAGCGAAGGTGTGGGGTGATGTATTCATGCTTAGTGCCGTGCTTGCCTCCCCTCCGCCCTCCCTTCTAACTTCCCCCGTCCTTAAAAACATCGCCCACCCGCCAACGCAGCGGTTACCTTAGTGAAAGCACCCACTCCTACATTGCGAGACGAAACCTAGCGAAACCTTAGGTTTTTAATTATGGTGATTATCGGTAATGCAAGTGAAATGGAGTAATAAAGAAAAAAGATTGCACTTGCCCTTCATAAATAAAGCAAGTATTTGGCTGTTGCCTTTGATTCTGGATGGCACATGTTGCATTATTTAGGAAATTTGTAGTGGAGATTGATTAACTTAAAATTACTTTGAAGACCTTTGCTGCCGAATCAAGTAGAAATATTTATCTTAAAAATGCATGGTTGCATTTGTATGTTGCAACAGACGCAGTAGCACAACCAAGCGACAGATTCAAGTAAAAGAGCAGACAAATTTACCTGTGACAAATTGAAAAATTTTAACACCAAATTATACGATTACCTTGTAGAATCTAAGCCATCGTATAATTTAGTTATACGAGCATGAAAGGCCTATGCGGCTTTTATTAACAGAGATTCAAAGATAGAGCAAGGTAACAGCAAAAATGCCGATAAAGGATTATTTTGACTTCGGAAAACTAGTTCAGATAAAATCTAGAGGAAAAACACTGGCATGACATTGCATTCTGTCGTCTAGGCATCTGCATACGGCCATACGGTCTTTAATTAGTTTAGATACCAAGGAACACATTCAGGATCCTCGAATAATAACTTTTATAGGCTCTGGAAAATTCAAGGAATGCCCGTAAGATATTCAACATGTTACATCTTACAATGCGTCAAAAATAAACAAATTAATCATTCACGGAGTATCAAGTACTTTTAAAGATTTTTTTAATTTCTCGCAGTGTTCTTCATTCGGCAGAGCACACTAAGCATTCTGATATTTATAAATTTTGAAAACTGGTATTGGGCTTGTGTATCAGCACCCGGCTTTGCATACCCTTGGAGGTACTGGAAGAAATTTTAAATTAAACTATCAAATTCGGTCCGAAATGATTGCCACATTGGCCTATTACTCCATCTTTACTGATTTATTTTGGATTAACGATAAAGAAGAAAAGCCAGAAAGGCCTGAGTTTGAATACGATCGTGAAGCTAGTGTATATCAGAGCGCTTTCCTGAAATGGCACAGGGAATACTATAAGATCATTATGATGACACGTTTATCTCTTGATATGAAGGAATATTACTAAGAGCTTTACAGTTTAATTTCTTAACTATGTGACCCTCCGGATCCTGTCCGCTACAATCATATGTGATGACGAGAAATTTATCGAGATATGTAGCCACGTTTTGAGTATTTTTCCGAAAATATTTGAGCATGTTTTGCAGATATACGGTGTTTAATTTAAATTTAAATAGGACGTACACCTAATTAATTTATATCCTGCAACTCTTTTCCGGCTCGAGGGGCCAAACAAGTATTGATTCGAGAGGTTTCGTCTAGGAAAACACCACACCGCATTCCTTACGTATGACAGGCTTTGTAGTTAAAAGTTAACCTCGATTAAATTTTTATTTTTTAAAAAGTCTTATATATAAATAAACTGCATATTCAGTTGCACTGCTATTGCAGCATTGTACCCGGCAATCAGTTTTAAATTATTTGGAGAAGTATTAATTCTGTCGGTGACACAACACGAGCGAGTATCCATCATTGGTTGGTTAAGGACATTCTGTATAATACTGGTGCCGAGGGACATGCTAAATTGCATTTTAATATTAAAATGACAAGAATTTGAGTACATTAATGGCATAAAAAGGTTAGATACACCGGTTAGATATATAGAGAAAATGTGCTATGATTACCTTAGTGCAATCAAAATCAGAGAACTGAGAAAGGACGCAATTATTTTACATTTTCACTGCAGTTTAAGCATGTTCACGGACGAGTCCTTGCATGAATGAAAAATCCGTGAAAAAAACGCATCTTGTTAGATAAGGAGAAGGCATGCCAATCATGAAGGAATTTTACCAAGTGGAAATAGGATATGAAAAAATGAAATGACTCATTAGTACGATTATTGAATAAAGAGTATTGTAAAAGTAAGAAAGAAAGATTGCTCGGGTTTCCTGTTGCTACCCTATGAGGTACCGAGCCAGCTCACTGGAACCCACCTCCGGCATTCGTCGAAGAGGAGACGAAGGCCGATGGCCGGTCCATCACGCCGCTCATGCAGGTCTCCAACAGATCTCTGCAGAGAGAGAGACGTCATACTGTGCCATGTTACAGTGCCCTTCAAACAAGGGAAACACTGCCTTCGGAAAAAAGAGGTAAATAATAGCGATTTCTGAGTTGACATCTTTATGTAATTTCGTTAAAATTTTGAAATATACAACAAGAGAATTTGAACATTTACAGCGCGACGGAATATGAAGTACTCTACGTTCTTCATACCCCATCGCGAATGTGACAAAATATCATGCAATGTAATTTAGTTCTTGGTACTTTATTACATTAACGTAACGGAATATTAAGCAGTCCACTTGCGCGTAATACCTCGTTACGTTTACGACGATTCTCAGACCTATACCTATGTACATTGTGTGTTTCGGTAATTTATTGGAACCAGTCACTAATTGCCTACCTATATTTCATCGGCTAAATTCAATTTAATTTCTCCCTCCAATTCTCTAAGTGAAGTTTTTGACCCTTAAGCCACTTCGGTGGCCCTGCCGCGAATGAATCCTTTTCTGAAGCTAACGCAGAACCCTACACACTTCACCTGGGTGCGCACAAATAGATGGATAGATGGGTGATTACGCGAAAGAGCCCTCTATCCAACTTCATGCGCACGGAGAGGAGTCGAATCCCTACCTGGTATATTTTCAGCAAGGTCCACCGGTGGCAGCACTGCGTAGCTCTCCAGCAACGATCCCTCGATGCACACGCAAATCAAACACTTTGCACCAATTCACAATCACTAGAATGGCCATGCACTTCAAGCAATCACTGATACACTTTCTTCATTGCTCTTAACAAACCAATGTTGGGGCGAAGTATCGCCTGTCTTCTAGGTGTCTCCTTCAGCAGTAATGGTGGCGATTAGTGTTTAGTTCACGTAATGTTTTTAAGGTTGTGTGATTAGGAATGTTGGTGGTTATCCATAAAGCAATATGGTAGCAACTCAGCAATGAAAAGGGCACAAAGAGAATTATATTCGCAAAATAAGTATCCGTTAACGGATGAACACTAACACAACTAAGTATTTTAGGCATGGCAACAAAAGTTTGAAAATAGGCTGATCTGATGAATCGCGTCGAATGGAGAGGTTTAAATAAGAGGGCAAGATACCGTGTCACGAATAAAAGATAATGAATATTAGGAGCAGAATATTTTAGTAGAGGAAATTTAGGGGAAAACGTCAAATGAAGATATTAGGAAGATGGCTCGTGGGCATAATAATATGTATCAATTAAGAACTTCCTAATAGAATTTCATTAAATAGGTACCTCAAATAGCAAATTATGAACCTGTACACCATGGAAAGAGATTTCGAGAAGCATCCGAGAAGAAACATCCAGAGGACTGGTAAGGAAACGTTGCGAGGGAATGTTGAGTTAAAACTACCTCCAAAGAAGAAAAACGATGTGACTTAATGTGCAGTTAGTGATGAGCCTTCACGTAGAGCCAGTCCTGTAGAAGGATCAAGTACTGGATGACCCACGAGATAAGTAGAGAAGAGAGTTCAGAATTGAAACCACAGGAAAAAATAATAGAGAATCTAAGGAAGCTAATAACAATCTGCATTCGTTATGAGATGGATTTGTTTAGTGAAGTGCAGCCAGTTTACCTCTGAAAGAGAGAATTGAAATCATTCAAGCATATTTAACTATAATAAGCAAGTTACAAGTTAAAATACGGTTGTGCTTAATGAAGAGACTTTGTGCGAATTTCGCACGTTGAAGTTACCATACATAGAAGCATTATGTTCCACGCGTAAATGCTGCGACTATCTATTAACTATGCAAAAGGCACACATTTATTTTAACATCACCACACTATATTTTACATGTGATACACTCACCTCTTCAACGGCGGATGGCAGCTGCTGTTCCTCGCTCTTGACTTCCGATCACAGACTATATTGCGAATTTCACACACCTCAATTTTAAACCTCTATCACGTCCTCTTCATAGTGAGCCCCGAAACAGAAATAAATGCTAACGACGACCAATCACCTTATATACGATGAAATGGCGAGAACGAGGAAGGGGGAAGGGGTCGTAGTAGGGGTTTGGCATTTTCAGGTAAGGTCAGCTTTGCACGTATACAGAGGGCGTAAGGTGAGGAGGTCAAAATGGTTGTCTATCCGAAAATAAGAGAGATAGGAGGGGAACAGTGCACTTTTTAGACTGTGAATGAGTGAGGGTGATGGAGGGAGAGATAAGAGGAGATACGGGGAGTGAATAGCCCCCAGAGGTTGAGACACGCATCGAGGATCGAATGGGGTACTTTAAGGCCCACCGCTCAGTCGTCTCGACGAAACTCACCGCCCGTCTTAACTCATCCACTTTTCATGAGGCCGTGGTTGACTGCGGAAATACAACCTTTCAGGAACTGTTTCGGCGTGGCGAAGCCCAACTCTCGCGCGGTTAAAATCGTCAAGGTGACGCAACTACGTCAATGAGAAAGAAAGAGTGAATGCGAAGAAAGTTGTTGGGTCGTATTCGTGTAAGTGAACGTATATGATAAGTCTACTGTCCTGCAGATTTCTATTAAATAATTAGTAAGCTAAAGTAGCCAACGTGAGTCCAACAATAATATCAATTAGGATCTGAATAAAAATATTTCACTTGTGAATGAATGTCTCTTTCGAAACTTTTTTAACATCGGACAATATTTCATTATTGCATTATTTTTCAATGTACAATGAACATATTTTCATTGTTAGGCATCCGATCCCACCTTTTTTGCGATCTCTTAGAAAATCACGTTTCCTACTCATCTTTTCGATTATTCCGTTTTCGTATCTAAATCACTATGTTTTATATTTATAATGGAAATTTAAAAAGAGTTCTTGAAATTGTCATTATCGCAAGACGGACACTCAAAGAGTAATCTTAAAAACGTGCGCCAACGTGGGCTTGAAAAAGGTCAACGTCAAACTATAAGTTTTACGTTGACTTTTAAACACTTTTACAACGTAAAAGTTTATGTTTTACGTTGACTTAACTGTTTGTAAGTAAATATTTTCCGCTTGGTTGTTAACATTTCACGTAAGAAATTTCAATTATTGCACCATATTTTTTATTTTAAATTGCATGATTTTTTTATTTTTGCGAATTTAACCAACATTACTTTACCGCCTGTTAGAAAATCATGGATATAATTCTCTGTTTTTTCGTTCACGCCGCATGGTTGCAATAAAAAAATTTGTTTTTTTTTTCTGCGAGGAAATTTTCTAAACGCTGGCTTGAAACCTGGCTAAATTTATCAACAATTTGTTTCTAAAAACATGATAATCATCACCAAACGCGGAGAATAATTATACATTTATCCATATATTTTAAATTATAGAAAAAAATTGGAAGATAAATATAAAATATTAATAAAATTCTGTTTGTATCTTGGTTTCAAACTAACAAAAATTAAAAATAATAATAAAGTGATTCAATTTAATGAAATTGATTTCTCGATCGCAGCTCCAGCAGCAATGTTGCGGCGGCAAGCACAACTTAAGTAATGAAAAAACATCGAAGGTATTAATTTACACTTACAATTAGTAAGGAATCCGACCACATAAGCCATTTTTTATGTTAATAGAGTGATCCAGAAATTCAGATACAAGTGATAGTTTAAAATAGTTGTTTATTTTAAGACATAAATAAATCAATACTATAATATTTTACAAATATTGGAAACGCTGTATCGATTAATGAGTGAATTCGTCAAGATGAATAATGGCTCTTCCATGCAATCCACTTTCTACTTCAATAGATTGCACGTGAAGACCTTGAAAGAAATCTGAAAACGGAGGGGCATTAGCATTTGTGAAATTCCTTCTAGGATATACCCTCACCTGGCCATTCTGCTAGAAAACTTAAGAGGTTATTGATGTGCAAACACATGAAACCCAACAAAAACTGATGAAAAGCCAACGGCTCTATCTACTTTCACAGAAAATGCATCACCGCCGCGTGTATTTCAGGGTAAATATTTACTAACGTAGACCTAGGGACCTTCAGTCACTCAGTTACACTTTTGATAGACATGGAAAAAAACCGGGATATGAGATTATTGTGATCAACTGTATTGAATTATGTATAAGGTATTTGCATAGAACTGACTAATTCAATAGTATTAACTTCTGTGAATGGTATTTGCACTCATCCGAACAAATAAAACTTTGATCACTTTGCGCTTGAAAAATGGATCTCTTCAAGGATATCTACATCTACAAAATACCCTGCAAGCCACCTCAGGGGTGTGTGGCAGGGGGTGAGTAATCACCAACATGCATTACACTATACCCTAAAGTTAGTGTAACTACGACTAATTATGCATTAGCATAAATCGCTAATGCTTGTCACGAGGCGAAGATTCTCAAGCATGCACCACTAGACTACAGATGTCATCACAATGGAGAGGGACCGTCAATATACATGCATTCTACAACTACACAGTTGGACAGAGACTCAAGACCCATGTAGAAAACATGCTAGGCGTGCTGTTAGTATGCACTAGGTAACAGATAAGGATTCAAGTATTAGGAGTACTACTACTACTAAGAGCTACACTACCTAACGACAAACCTAAATAAAAGTCTAATTGGCAGCTGTTATGGTCCCTTATCGTTCGTGGGAAAAATTACATTTTAAATCTGTCCGTTCTGCAGTATAGTTCCCTAATTTTACCCTCATGATCTGATCTACCGTAGTATTTCGGGTTTCTTAAAATGTAATCAACGTCGTAACTGTATACGCTAGATATGATTGCTGTCTAATTGTCCCTAATTTGGAACCATGGACATTAACCATTTCCAACGACGGGAAAACTCTGAAAGGCAATAGCTTCCTCCTGTAACAAAAATAAAAATATTCATACCGCCGGCATACGAGTTACTCGGAGGCAAGGTATGCACTTCAAGGTGAGCAACAACATCCGTCCTTTTCACTCGCTGTCAGTCATCATAGGTCGAAAAATGGCTCCACTAAAAATATGATCATTTGAGCCATGACTCCCGCCACCGTCGTAGGTTCATGTGCCCTCGAAAAATAGCCGATGGTTGAATGTTCCATTCCAATCACTTCGCATTCCCTTTTCCAGGCTGGGCTCCGAAGAACTGCTCAGCGAAGGTGTGAATCACCTCATAAGCCCTTCGTCTCCTGCATGCGAACCGTCTCCCCTCCCCTCTTATCGCCCCCTCCTACAGTGGCGGTTGGTGCTTGTGTGCTGAAGAGCTGCAGCACATTAAATATTTGAAAATAAGACACCTACTAGGATCCTATCTGAAACAATCTGAGCGCGCTTGCTTTACTCATCGATTGAATACGGAGAAGTCTTCAGAACTCCCCGACTCCCCTTCGTACGAGGGGTAAGCACGCGGCGTGTGCTGGCGAGTTCGCAGCCAGCAAGAATTTGGAGGGATTCTCCTCATCAAATAGAAAACGCGGTTTTGCGCATGCGCGAGCTACGTAAATTGCGTGCTGTACATCGGGCAGCGCTACCCCTCCAGTAGCCCAGGCGGGGATAATTTCTTCTTTTGGCCACAGGGTGACAACGCTTGCCACACTTGACTTTGTAAAGACAATGTAAGATTAAAAAGCGCGGCTTGGGAAAGACGGAGCTACACGTTTACCCGTTAGAAGGGTTCCCAACTTATTTACTCTGTTGCTACTTTTTATCCAAGTTATAATATTTATGCTTATAATGGAGCTTAGATTTTGATACTTTTCTATTTTTTAATAAAAAAAATCATGATTAGGGGATAATACTAATCTCATCTTTCGGTACATCTTTAGTTTATGTATTTACCTTTTTTGGTAACACTGAAAATTTTTGCGCGGTCAGCTACTTGTTCTGTGGATCAGTCTGGTGTCTACTGTCTAGTATACACGACCGTGGTCTGGAGCAAGTGCCTCGTGTATTTTTGAATGATCGATTAAGTTTAAGGTGTGAGCGTTGCGTGTTCTGTGTAGCTAGTTACAGTTCAACATGGATAATTCCATGGAAAAACTGTTGTGTTTTCCATTTTCTACCAGAACTTTAGAAGAAAAAATTAAAGTTAAAGAGTTAGGAAGACCCACCCCGGACTTAGTTATCAATCGGAGTACTTCTTCAAAAAAAACAAGAACACTAGAAAATAAAACAAGAAAGAATGTCCGAGCATGACTGGGTGTGTGGATGCGAAATTAGGAACGCCCTTTTTTGTTTTCCGTGTTTGCTCTTTGGCAAAAGTGACTCTTGGGGAACAGTTGGTGTTCAAGACCTTGGACACCGTAATGCTTTAATAAAAAAACACAAAGACAGTGAAAGACATATTATTAACCCTTTAACGCCGAGGAAATTTTTTTTGCCCGATCTTCTTGATTTTTACATATGAGTATTAGGAGCACCTAAATACAATTATCACAAAGTTTTAGCAACATAAGATTCAAAATGATAGAGTTATGGGGCGTGACCATATGGTCACGCTAGGCGCTTGTGGGGTCAATTTTTTTCAAAAAGAAAAAGTTTTGTTTTATCGTCTTGAGGTTTATTCATCTTACATAAAAACATCTAGAGAAATATCATTACAAATTATAAGTGATAAATTAATTTTTATTTATTTATTTTTAAACAAATTCATAAATATTTAAATTTTTAATTCATTTAGAACACATCGAAATGCAAGACAATACTCTATAAAATTTGGTGCGCGTTACAAAGCAACAGAATTTCGAAAACACTTCGGGACATGGTGAAATCATAAAATCAATTAAGCACAATACAAGATTTAAAATAGCATAAAAAACAAATTTTCTTTTCAAAATTCAAAAAAAGCTTCTAAATTACTAAATGACATCTCTTATCGTGGTGTTATTTCGTGTGAAATTGAATAAAGCACTCAATGCTCAATCCAACGTTGCACTTAACACATTCTGTGCGCATAGAGGAACCACATAACGCAGATCGTCTTATTTCACTCCCTCATCGATGGACTAAATGGTTTAGACCACCCAATCGCAGGCTGACTACAACATGGCTTTGGATTTAACTGTTAGTAACTGGCTGTTTTCCACTTCTCTGAGGAGCGTTTTGGTACCTTGTGAGGTATTTCTCAACAATATCTCTTCTGAATTCTAGCTAAGATATTTTACTTCAAGCTTTTTTGGCGAGGATCCATGCATTGGTCGTGACAGCGTTGATCATCCACGTAAAGAGAGGCCACCAGCACTCTTTACTTTTAATGCCAATCCTGTTGTAACTTATGTTCTGATCCATTCAATTAGTACCTCCCATAAATTTATTGTACTCACCAAATGCGCTGGGACGGGGAATGAGAATTCATTTTTTCTCTTCCCTTGAATATTGTTTCACAATAACCGCAGGATTTGCACTATACAATGTCGATGCGATTGTCATAACTGAGTCGTCAACCCAGCGTACTATTGAGATTTCGTCGCTGCTTGTAATATCATGAAGTGACTCTCTTTTCGTCTTCTTCATGGTTTTTACCGGAGTAATTGGGACATCACTAGGAATTCGGTTTTCGCGAATCGTTCGCGTACCTCCATATCCTCGCTCTTTGAGGTGAGTGAGGAGAGGAATTCCAGTAAAGAAATTGTCAAAGTACAGCTGAAATGGCAGTAATTCCATTTACTCAGGAAACTTATGAAGAATCTTGAGCATGGGTTTGGCAGCCTTACCAAAATCACTCTCATACTCAGTGTTAGGGTTAGAAGACTTTCCCTGGTAAAAATCATTTGACACTAGATAACCTGATGGAGTGTTCATGCACCAAATCATATAGCCAAATCGGATAGGCTTTCCTCGGATGAATTGTTTACATACATGACGGCCAAAGTAAGGCACCATACATTAATCATAACTTAAATGCTGTTCACTTCTAAACTTAGTCATAAATTTTTCCTGCAAAATATCAGTCTGTCTGCGCAGTCAACAAAGCAGGAAATTTGGAGAAATCCGTCTCTACGCATAGCATAACAAACTAGATCATTGTGAATATATCTCTTTGATTCCCAGTATGATCTTTTAGAAGGAACGTTGTTGTATCCAGACAGGAGCAATATAGCGATAAAAGTTTTCATCTCTTCTATGGTTATATATGGGTGTGGAAATGTTTTTTGAAGGGGGTACCTATTGGCACATTCGGCACATAGAAAACGAACCATGTTATCGTCAATGATTGATTAAAATAGTTCTACTGGACTCAAATTACGTTCATTGGTGTAATCTAAATCAAGAAAAATAGGGATGGTTTTCTGCAGTCAGGCTGCATTCCACTCCCGATGCACCAATGATTTCTTTCTCTTCTTCGCCATGGAATTACTTTTTGTGGCCACCTTGTGATCTGGGATAGCGGCCGTTGTTTGCTTTGGGCAGTACAACTTCCACAGCGCACCGGAGCTGTCGGCCGCTTAGATTATCAACCAGACCACCATCATCCTCATCGGTAGAATCTTAGTCCGTGAGGTCGTTTACATCTGGACGCTCGATGTTTATTTTATCAACATCCTCATACTCCAAAATGTCAAGAGAATCTGGCAATGTCAAGTCTCTACAAAATATATAAACGTATATTATTAAGTGTATGGTTGAAACTTACAAAAGTATGTAAATACATTCAGATTAGGACAGGTTATATTTATACATGCAGAACAAAATAAGAAACTAGTAACCCCCGAATTTGAAAACAATTGACCCCATATGCGCCTAGCGTGACCATATGGTCACACCTGTGAAAAACTACTTATAAAATATCTACTATGGAAAATACATATGGAATAATATGTAAGTACATTAAAATGAACCTTAACATGATAATACTATTAATTAAAATACATGCATTTACCAAGGTATTTTAGTAATACCATACTTACACAAGGTGGAAATCCATGAGGAGGAGATTCAATGGCCCGAGAAAGATCTCATGAGCTTAACTGCAGCAAACGTTATGATAGTGGTCTAAAAACTGCCTGTGGTGCTTCCAAAGACCCTTGGCGTTAATGTAAAACCATGTAGACAAGACGGCGGCCCTACAACCATTTATTGTTTCGAGATTACAAAGTAACTTCTTTCCGTGACCATATGGTCACGCTAGGCGTTAATGGGTTAATGCTTAAAACCTCAGCCCTCTAGGTACTGTTAACAAAGCAAAGTTACTAAGTCGAGCTTACCACGAAGAAAGGCACAACCAACAAGTGGAAAATACAGGTATGTGCTCTCAAGAATAATTGATTGCATAAAGTTTTGCGTAGCATTTGAGTTAGCTTTGAGGGGCCACGACGAAAGTGATAGTTCCGGAAATCCTGGTGATCAATATTGTGGTGGTGCTGCTTGGGATATACGCATATTTGCAGCTGAAAATTCAACTTTTACCCAATATCCCTGCTTCAAATATTTACATTTCGATCATCAACCCGAACGTCAGACCGGATTTGATAGAGAAATACATTACTAAACCTTTTGAAGAGGTTTTTTCACATGTTGATGGTCTTGAGTCGATTCTTGCTGTTAGTCCTAGTGTTCTTAGGCCTAGTGGATTTAGTTTCCAGTATAGATAGTGCAGTCAAAGAGCAAATAGAGTCCAATAATGTTTTCAAGGGGACGTCCAAAACCATCCAAAATGAACTTTTGGATTGCATGCTAGAAATCTGCCGAGAAGTTATAGCAGAGGAAATAAGACAAGGAGATTACGTGAGTGTCATGGCTGATGAGACTATCCGATATTTATGAGCAGACGCAATTGGTGTTGGTGTTTCGTTATGAGATGAAAGGTGCTCCTTATGAGCGATTTTGGGGTTTCTTTAAACCAGAGGGTCAGAGTGAGCTGAATCTTGTATAATGTATATTACATGAAATGGACGGCATGCTTAAGTACACTCCGCATATTGTCATTGCACAGACGTATGATGGTGCTTCAGTAATGAGTGGTGGTACAGGAGGAGTGCAAGCAAAGATAAAAGCCTGCTACCCAACGCTCATTACATCCATTGTTACGCTCACCAACTTAATTTAATAATGGAACTCACAAAATCACTCGGCAAGGGTTTTTTTCGAAAATCTGTCAGAGTTCCCTGCCTTTTTTCAAGATTACCGCAGAGAATGTCTGCATTAGATTCTGTAGCATCTCGGAAAATTCCAAGAGGATCAGCAACCAGGTGGAATTTCAAGTCACGCACTGATAACACCGTATTTAAATATAGGGACTCATTATTTGACTGCTTGCTAAACTTAGAGAAAAACACGTCAAATAAAACTTGCCTGAAAGCAAACGAACTTCGGCGCATTTTAAAAGACGAGGGATTCATCTTCTGGCTCGAATTTTTCCATAAATTAATGCCACATGTGGATATCCTCTACAGTCAGCTACATTCAAGAACAGCTGACGTTGTGAATGTTAAATCTTCTGTTTGGAATTTCATTCATGAAGTTAACAGAATAAGGGACTTGACAGAAAATATTGGCGTTAATCCTCAAAAATTACGCGGAGCAGAAAGCAAACGTAAAAAGGCATCATGTCGACGTACTGATGCCAAAGAAGTGTGACAGAATTGCGCGAGAAACACGAGATCGCTTCTAACAAATTTCGAACTATATTCGAAACAGTTTCCAGATAAAGAATAAGATATAACAGTCAGGGCCTACAACATTCTGGAAAAAAGAGACTAAAACAGAACTATCGGTTTTGTACTGTAGGCCAGATTTTAAAAATATAGCAGGAGCAGTACCACTACTGTAGTTCATTATTTACGACAATCTGCAAGGCACATTCTACCAAAAAACGAAGCTTCTGAGAATATTAATAACAACACCAATGACAACATTGGAGCCTGAGAGGTGTTTCTCATCGCTAAAACCGATTAAGACCTTCCTACGGAACACAATGTCACAGGAACGGCTAAGTGCACTGGCAATGCTCTCCATTGAGAATAAGATGGTCTCCACCAGACAAGGGTTCAATGCCAGGGTGATTGACAAATTATGTAGTGGGAAGGAGCGGCGCATTGAGTTGTTTTTTCGTCACTGACTGAGTAAATTTTATATTTCCACACATTTCATTTTGGGGGTGAGGAGGGGAGGGGGGGACAGTAGAGGGGCGAGGGGAGGGGGGGGCAGCACATTGCTGATCTTCTGCACCAGCCGCCACTGCCCTCCTATCCCCTATGAGAACATCGCTCACCCTCCAGGGCAACGGTCGCCTTCCTTAAACCCCCAACACCTACATTGCGAGTCGTCATCGGCGAAAATATTAAAGTATATAATTGAGGTAATTTTCGGTAAAGGTAAGTTTTGAATGAGATGAATTGAGAAATAGATGGCGCTAATCTCTAAATAAATGAAGCAAATTTATAGCTGTTGGCAACAACTCTCTTCCTGTTAGTCCTCTCTGGTGCCATCATCCTCATCATTGACTTGGAAGGAGACTGCCTCCGCTGGGAGGAAGGCTGACAGCCCAAAGACCTATCACTTCATTTCTTCTGGGTGGATTACTAGCTGCATGGGTTTTTGAAAGGCTTGCAAGTGCATTGAATTTTACTTGACTAGGGTCTCGATTTCTTGATTTTTTTTTAAATATAAGTGCCCCAGTTAAAAGAACGAAGATTTAAATCGTATCCGATAACACTATATTGTGCCCTTTGTGTCTTCTGACATGAATGTCGAGATTTGAGTTTCAAGTTGGAGTGTACTTTCCTTGTTACATTCGGCCGGTTTTTAAAGTGATAAAATTTGGTTCTTCAAACACATTCAGTTGTTTATTTCATGGGGCTTCCGTCAATTTCTAATTAATTATCATTGAATGTATTGGCGGTACTTTTTTAAAGTCATTTCATTATTGCAAACACTCCATCCGACCTGCTCAATCTCTTGTTTTCATGCCCCGGAGAAAAAATTCACTATTATCTGAATTCTCAGTAAAGTAGCTCCCATTTTCTATTACCATACCTGTGTTTTAAAATGTTAAACATCAAGAATCTGAATAGTCAAAGAAAACATAGAACGCAGGATACTGACTACAACTGAATACCATTCTCGGTGGTCGGCTTGGCAAGCCTATGGTCGCGGGATATAATCCCGTCTCGCGCACGCATTTTGTGTTGTGGAACGTAAATCGAAATATGCCAAGTAGAGTGAGCATTGAAAAATGATCCTAATCACTAGTGTGACATACTTGGGGGGAAATATTTTGCCAACAAACAGAGAACCGCTAAATCTCTCCGTAGAAAATTGGGCCTGATGGCATATTATTCCCAGGTGTCGGCAACGACGAGGGAAATTCGAACACAGTAAGGTGATGACTCAACGTCGAAATCATTGACGGATTACTGGCCGCTTGCATGCTTTTGAGTGTTATTCTCACTGCCCTCCAAACGGAGGCATATTAGATAACCTTGCATGCATTTGAAACGTTTCATTGAACTCTCTCGTTCTCGCAAATGTTTCCTCTGCATTCTTTCCATTCCCTTCCTTACTCCTCTAAGTCTCGCTCTTCCTCTCGCCCTCTGTCAAGGTCCTGGTATTCATACGTTGACCATTGCTCTCACTGTAACCTACGATGCTTGACAAGACACCACAAATAAAGAGGGTTTCCTTTTTTGATCGTGAAAACAACGTAGGTTCAATGCATTTTTCAAGGATGGAAGTAGAATTTCAATGATTACGCAAGCCGTAAATGCGCAAATACTAATGAGTTAATAACTACGCAAAAATAGCCAAAAAAAGAAAGAAAGAATAATATTTTATCTTTCTTATGGCCGATTGCTTTTTTTGAATTGTTGAGTTATTATGCTTCTATGTAGAGAACTTAACCGGTTTAAATAATTTTACTTGGGGTATCATGCATTCCAGCAGCCACAAAAAAGTTTTGTTTAAGATATTTACTGGAAATGAAAGCTAATTTTTTTACAAATTTAATAATTTTAACTAGAAGCAAAGAGAGCACATTATTTATATTCACAATTTCTCAACCAATAACTCACAAAAGTTTTGTATTAGATTCAGGTCCGGTGAGTTCAACGCTTCTTAAATTTTATCATCGATAAAAGCTACGATATTCCAATATGATTGGTTTATATCCAGGTTCGAATGAGTAAAATCTAACGCCACCTTTTTATTAGGTAGTTTTGTTTATTGTTTTTCTTGCCGGTCTGAAATTTATCAAACTGGCTTCATAGAGGCGGTTTTTCATTGTGCGGGTGCTGTAATTTAAGTTTTATGTCCTCTTCATCACAGCCGCCCCGCCAACATTAAGAGAATTGTCATTAGGGTGTTAACGAGTGCTGCTGTCATCATCTCGAGACGTGCATCATAGTTTCTAATTCTGTGTCGTGTTGCCATCGTCTCATGTCCTTCCCTGAAGCATTTAAGCCAGCAATGTACTGTGCTTCAGTTCAAATTCATTGCCCTAGAGTGAGTGACAGTTAAGCATGTGTTAAATATTCCATCGATGTATTCCTTCCCTCCTGGACTTCATGGAATATTGAAAATATCCATGGAAGTCCTCACAGAGAAATAATTAAAGTTCCTCCAAAAGCAAATGCATTCAAAATCACAATCCATCAAACCTACCGGTGAACTGCCACGAGTGTCTTTGCGAGAAGCTGCCTTTTGCCATACCTGCGGAGTTCTGCATAAGGAAAACTATTCATTAATTCCTGGTTTCGGTTGATGCGTCCGGGAGAGATAAATAGAACTTTTCAAATGCATACAAGGTTATCTAATGTGCCTCCGTTCTCGTGGCCGGCACGAAACGCGCTCGGAGCCGACTTGCAAACGGGAAGTCCATCACCGATCCGGACGATTAGTCCATCACCTTAGCGCGTTTGAATTTCCATCGTCGTGACCGAGACTTAAAATTATTATGTGATCAGAAAGGAAAGAGATTTTTCCTGAGAGCGACTGTAGCGGCGCTCAGTTTGTTGGGAAAGTTTATTCCCACATAATACCTAGAGATCGGATTTGTAGGTCACCTTAAAGTTTCCAAGTCATCTTTGTAAACGAACAACCGTGCAAGCACTGCGTACTGACTCTCTGCGTAGTATGTAGATGTATATACTTTAATTAGGTATATTATTTTGCAATTTGGGGTATTGGAAGAAAAATGTAATACAAAGCAGAAAACCGTCATTGTGAATTTATCGGAGCACTTGCCATGGCCCACCACAATAAGTCTCAGGTAGCCGAAGAAGGTGAAGCAAAGACAATGGAAGTGTTATGTGTTAATATTCCCTGGGTAATTTATTTTTAATGCTCAGACATGAAAGGAGGAATCAGTTAACCATCATCAACAGTTGTTCTGCCAACTAGTAGATTCCATCCACCGTCGCTGTCTCCATTCGCTTCTGCCCCCCGCCTAGGCGCGCCTGTTCTTTGGTCTCCTTGTATCCTCCTCACTCCAACTCATCCATCAGTCTCAGCCTTCTCATTCATTTCCACTCCACCCATCCTTTAAGAGCTGCAATTAGTATCCACTTCCCTCTCAATACATGCCCGATCCATTGTGTCTCTTCCGAATAGTTTTTAGGAGTTTTCTATCCTCTCCAACCCATTTCAGCTACCCTTCATTCCTTATTCTGTCTGTCCATCGTATCTTCTCTAATCTCTTCCACGTCCACATTTCAAGGTCCACAACCTTATGTTTCTCTCTTTTCACAAGGCCTATGTTTCACAGCCGTACATCATGACACTCCATACATAGCACTTGACTAGTCTATTCCTCAACTCCAGTCCCAAGTTGCTGCATAATATACTTTTCTTCTACTGAAGGGCTTTTTTGCCATGGGTATTCTTGTTCTAATCTCTTATTCAATTTCCTAGTTCTCAGTTAGCATGCTCCCTATAGAAGTGCACTTTAAACTTGTTCAATTCGTTCTCCGTTATCCTTACGTTCATATCTTCTATGTCATTTATTTTCCCGAATTTTGTTTTCCCAACATTTATTTTCATCCCATACTCCTTCATTTCTTCTAGTTTTGTCATTATTATCTGAAGTGCTAAAGCATCATCGGCTAGAACCACAATATCATCAGCAAATCTGATGCAGTTTACCTTTCTTCCCCCAATATTCATCCCTTCTTTTTTCTAAGACATTGCTCAGTATATCTTCGATATTGATATTGAATAACGTTGGAAAGAGGCAGGAGGCTTGCTTTACCCCCCTGTCAATCAGAATCCAACCTGTCAGTTAATTTTTCACTCTTACCGTTTTTTTTTGTGTCATGTACAATTCTCTTAATAGAATTCTGTCCTTCCAGTCTACTTACTTATTCTTGGATATATTTCCTTGGGAATCAATTATAGAACATTTAAACGGGATGAAAGCCTAAAAATCAATTAATTTATTACTTTCACGACTTAGCTTTTAATTGAAGAAGTATCATACCAGTAATAAGCAAATATGTTTAATTACGAGCTTTTCATTAACCTGGAAAATCCAAAGAGTAATACCAGCATAAAATACCTCAATAAAGCGGGGCAGCGACAATTTTCATTGTGAACAAATAGCGTACTATCTGCAAGCGAGTAAAAACAACAGAATATCGCCAATCGAGTAGAAAATATCAGAATAACGCCAGGTGAATACGACTCATGATGGGTGACTCTACCTGTTTAATGTGTTACATAAAGTAATTCATATTTACGAAAAGAATGTTAATTTACGTAACAGCGATGTTAATTAGGTTTTTATTGATTTTGAGTGTTATTCTTAATGGAAATGGGGAGAAATAAAATGTTTTGTTGGGGTGAATGAAAAGAAAAAGGCTCGGAAAACTTATTATCAAGACTCTCCTGCGGAATATTGGTGGAGACCGTGACAGGACGCAAATAATAGTGAGTGCCCCACATTATAAAGTGTCATTATCGTGTAAGTTGAGCATTATTTTGCGATTTGCTATATTATAATAGTGAGAGACAGGGTTGGGATAAATCATGGAACGACGAGCCGTTCGAGCTCTCTTCACTAAGGAAGCAAATCAATTTGAGGAAATGTTCAGCTCGGGGGCATGTAGAACGGACATAAGAGCAATGTTTGCGTCGTTAAAGATTAAATACGACAAATTGAGATCACTAGATGAATCGTACCTGAAAGAACTTCTTACCCGAGAAAATATTAGTGAGGATGATCTAGAGGCAGAAATGCAAAAGGCGGGAGAATACCAGTTACGGTAGTTAATATTTATAGAAATAATTACTGAGGTTAATGAGCGATAACTGCCAGAAGAACCAGGACGCAAAAATAGCTTAAACTGTGCGCCAAAGACGAATTTTAAATTGCCAAAATTAGAAATAAAAAGACTCGATGGCAGAGTCAAAAATTGGATTGGATTTGGGGTAAGATCTCGAAAATTCATGAGGAGGAAGACATTCAAGAAGAAGATTAATTCCAATATTTATTACAAGCCCAGTTCACCTCCTGGGATCCTTATAGAAGAGTTTCCCCCTCCAAATAAAACTATGATAAAGCCATCGGCTTAATGAAAGCACGTTATCCTAGACCAGGCCTAGTAATCGAAGTTTACGTAATAGCACTCTTATCTTTAGCATTGAGTAAAAGAGAGGATCGACCTCTAGCTCAGGTGTACGACAACTTTGAGGCTAACTTAAGAGCCTTAGAAACGCTTGGCGTTACGAGAAACAATTATATTGCTCTGTTAATTCTTCTGATTTAATCTGCAATTCCAGAAGATTTGTTTTTGATTTGGGAGCGACAAAGAACGATGAGACACAGCACTGAAGGAAATGACGAATTGACCGAATTAATTAAATTTCTGCACGTCAAAGTAGAGAGCCAGGAGCGGTTGGTGTTGAGAAAAAAAAGTTTCGATCCAATGGGAGAGGCTACAAGGGCCGGCAAAAAAGAAAAATCCGTAAGATTCGAACAAAATATGCCTTCAGCCGCCGCTTTAGTTTCGCTGGAAAGCGCACAAAAGAATACGAACTTTGCCTGATTTTTCTGTGGAAAGGACACTCATCCATTTCAAGATTGTGCCACAGCCATCGACTTTACTGCTAAACAAAAGAGAGAAATGATGAAGAAAGAAGGTGCTTGTTTTAAATGCCTTCGAAAAGAGCATATGAATAAGAATTGCAGAACATTTGTGAGATGCCCGGCTTGCAAGGAGCGTCATTACGCGATAATGTGCCCCAAAATCGCGAGGGGTGGTTCTAAAACACCAGAAAAAATAACAGTGAGCTTGTCAACGAATAACCCAGTGACTTATTTGCGAATTATCCCGACCAATTTGGTCGGCGAAGGAAATAAATTCAAGAAAGTCATAATATTAATCGATTCCGGCTCGCAGAGGTCTTATATTCTCAAGAGTTGCGTCAAGGAACTTTCGTTGCCGCGGTGCGCCCAGGTATCCGTCCGACAGGAGTTGTTTGACGGAGGCATGACAGTACCTTCCAATTACGGTGTTTACCGGATCGTACCCCGCGGATTGGATTCGGGTTTTCAATGTGAGATAGAGTAATGTATTTGTGATTTCGTGCCAAAGGTAACGGACGAAAAGCTATATCGACAACTAGAAGAAAAGGGAATTACACTGTCAGATTTTTCCTCATCGGCAACCGATGTTTCAGAAAGCGTACAGGTTCTCCTTGGTTCTACCGTTTTGTCTCAAGTGATTACACCAATGTCGATATGGATGGAACGTTGTTTAGTCACCATGAAACCGAAACTTGGATGGACGCTTATGGGTTCACCTATGAGGAATCATTCAGCTTCTGCAGCGCTGCTGATAACCATGCTGAATTCCATGGAAATTTAAAAGTTCTGGGACTTGGAAACGCTAGGAAATATAGACCCAGGGACATATAAAATTTAGGAAGACAAAGATCGGGAAGTATTAGATTTTTTTTCAGAAAACAGAAGAGATTCTTCTGATCGCTATGTTGTTAATGTACCTTGGATAGAGGGAAGTCACCAACTGCTGCAAACAAATCTTGAATCCGAGGAAGGTCGACTACGTTCAACTACACGAAGGTTGCGCCATATATCAAAATTCAAAAATACGACTTGATTTTAAAGGGGATGGAAAAACGCAGGTATTATTGTGAAGGAGAGGAGAAGGAGACAAAGAAGGTACATTACTTGCCACACATAGCTGTATTGAAGGAACAAGGAACCACAAAGGGCCAACCTGCGTTTGACGCTTCAGATAAGGATCAAAATAATCTGTCACTTAACGACTGTCTGAAGAAGGGACCAAATCTGCCTTCACGTGGGTGTACACCACAGCAATTTTTCCTACCGCGATGGTGGGAGGGACCATCATGGCTGCGACAACCACCAAGTGCATGGCCCACGACCACCACGTCACTTTCTGCCGAGGAGGTTGAAGAAGAAACAAGAAGAACCATTGTAGTTGCAGCAGACACCCATTCATGAGACATTTCTTGGATATTTGAATAGAAGATTGTCTAAATACCCCAGTAGAGTTATAACTGTAGCTTGGCTCTTACGTTTTTCCTCAAAAGCAAAAGAGAGACGCTATATTACTGGAGAAGAGTTCGTACGGGCGGAAAATGTAGTCTTCCGTTTGCTGCAATTGGAGAGCTTTAGTTATGTAAATACATTGAAGATGATGGACCAAGAAGGAATCATAAGTTTGAAGTCTCATTTACTCGAAGGGGAAGAAAGTGATGAGTGTGTATGTCCTATAATTCTTCCATCGATTCATCCAGTTGTTAAGAAGTTAATAGAATACCGGAACATTCTGCATAAATATGTGGGGGCACAAACACTACTTATTATTCTTCATGAAAGTGTTTGGATTTTAAGGGGCAGGAAAAGTGTAAGGTCGGCCATAGGAAACTGTTTCATTTGCAAAAAGAATCAAGCAAAGGCCTTTCAAGTGTCAGTACCCCATCTTACTGCTAACGGAATAAATGTGTCTGCCACTTTTCAGGTCACCGGAATAGTTTTAACTGATCCTCTCTTCACAAAATTTCATGAAAAATTTCGGGTCGTGCTTTTTACACGCGCAGTTTATAGAGCAGTGCATTTACAATTAATTCAGTCCCTTAGCACAGGTGCCTTTATTCGACTCTCTGTCGTTTCATTGTACGCCAGGTCAGTGTATCCATTATTTACTCCGATAATGGCACACATCTTGTGGGAGCATATAAGGTCCTTAGACAGTCAGACTCTGTAATTGGAAAAAGTGTGAAGCTGCCAGACAAAGTGAACAGACTGGTTTGGGTTAAGACGGCAAACAGGGTTCAACTGAGACCAGTACAAAGACTTTAACCACTGGAGTTGCAGCTGGATACATCACATCCCCAGGCCTCGCAGCCCCCACATGTATATACAATTCACCGATCCCGCTGGTACATACATGATTATGCTGAAGGGGAAGCGGACCCAGTGCTACGGAGAGGGTGTCGGATGCGGCGGTTTGTGATGAACTTTTAGGAAGATACTTTCAACCTTTAACATTGGACTTTAAAATTTTATTTCATTTTAAAGGCTTGAATTTTATGTTTTAATTTGTTTGTTTGCAAAAGATCAACTTTTGCAAAGGTGGGAGGATGTTGAATGTGTTACATAAAGATAAATTCATATTTATGAAAAGAATCTGAATTTTCGTTACAACGATGTTTATTTGCTTGTTATGGATTTTGAGTGTTATTGCTAATGGAGATGGGGAGAAATAAGATGTTGTGTGGTGACGAGTGATAAGAAAAAGGCTCGGAAAACGTATTATCAAGATTCTCCCGCGGAATACTACCCTTTACCTCCTCCACTGAGGGTGAGAACGGGAGGCAAGAACTTTCCGCCCGGTTACGATAGAAAGGTGATGCGTAATCGGAAGAAGCGAGAGGTGATGCCCGTAGTCTTGAGTCACCCTAAACCGAATTATCGTCCGGAGACTCGTTATGGGTTAAGAGTCCCACTGGGTTACAGATTGTGCACAAACTTGCTAAGTATGCAGTTTATGATCGACAATTCAATATGCCAAAGATCTACCTCTCGTAAATTTTAGACGAATAGTGCATTTTAGAATCCTAAGATTTCCTGAAAGAATATGACACCAAGAGGCCACACATTTCATCGCCTCATCCGTCGGACGGCGCACTCCACTTGAATTGCGTCTAGTGGGTGTACTTTCAACAGAGTCGTAGCTAGGGTCACCAGCGCCCCTGGCAAGATTTGAATTTTGCGCCCCCCCTCCCCCCGCTATACTGACTATAACACTAGGTATCTAAAAATCAGAACGAATAAACTGTATGGACTCCCCACACAGTGTTTTGCTACGCTCTTTGGTCGTTGTCACAAAGTATGGCCAGCCGACACGGCCGGTTTGGCGCCGGCACGCCGCGCCGCCCGGCCGCTTTGGTTGGCGCGTGCCGAAGAGAGGAAAAACGGGCAATGTTAATGTACATATGAGTGTGACAAAATATTAGTTTGTGTGTAGTTTTTTTTATTTAGGGTTCGGTACTGGTGATAACTATAACCACCTTCTTCTGAAGTAACAAAATCAATTTAGCGAAGTGGACAGTGTGACAGTTTACAAACAGACGCTCTTCACCAAAACGGTACATTTTATTACATTATGGTAATTAAAATGTTGTTCAGTGCTGTCGTAAATGATAAGTCCTGTTTTATGTGATATATGAAGAAATTATGTAATTTTCTACTATGGTATAAGTAAAAAATTATATCTTTCGTCTGACTGAGAGTTCTGAGAGATTTGACTCCGTAATTGCGTAAGGTATAAAGTGCGAATAAGATAAGACGTATGATCAGAGTCATACACCAACTATGACTGCATGATAATGAAAGCCTTTAAAACTCACAAAACCTTTAATAAGGGCGTGGGATACTTCCTCTGGAATATTCTGAAATTCTGAGGCAGGTACAAAAACAAATTAAACACTACCGTTATAGCTTTTTCAGGAATTAATAAACTCCCTCCCATTTTAATCATTAACAATTCAAGCATTCCCTGTGTACCTTGACCTCTCAATGAAAAAATTGCTTCACTATGTACAGTAAGGCTTTCGAAGACAAAGTAAAGTTTCCTCAGAAATTCGAGACCTAAAACTCACACTAAAAAGGAAATAAGAGCCCTCAATGGACCAGAGATTCTGGTGCTCATTTCTTTTGATTTTACTGACTCATGCTAGAGGTTATTATGACTTGGGAGTGGCTATCCAGGAATTACCTGTGCATACACAATCTGAGGAGAAACAAATATTCCACCATCCTCAGTATGAAGGTACAAAATATGACCTGAAATTTAATTTTAGATGCATATAATTAATTGATAAAGATCAAATAAGAGCTCCAATGCCTCATTTAGGCAAGGCAAGAACCCAACACACACAATAAGTGCCTAAAATGTTACTGCTCATTTATTGAAAGGGATTTTGTCTTTGGAAAGCAAGTTTCCAGCTAAGTTCTTATTTCCCTTGGCTTTTCCATGTCTGTAGCAACCCTGGAAAGGAATACTTCCGAGGTTTCTGGATGGTACATTTTGTATTAGCATAATTGTAACATGGGCGAACACGACTAACCTCCTTTACACCAGTATTTATATGAATTCTCCATACTTCGGCCCACGAGCAAGGGCGTAGCCAGGGAATTTGCCTGGGGGGGGGGGCATGTGACCTCCAACCCACCCCCACTTCAAGAGGGGGTGTTTTTTCCCCGGAAATGTGTAAACGGGGCCAATAGGACCGCGCCACCGTGCTGTGGCTCGGACGCAGGCGCGCGGTTGCCAGCGCTGTGTGAAGCGTGGCCGCCACAATTTCGATTTATCAAATTATAATTTTCTTCACCAGAAATTATATGAAAACATAAAAACTTCCAATCACCCTCGTGAGGTGGCTATAAGTCAGTCAATCGCTTTCACCGAGAATGATTACTTCGGCGCGCGACATATTACATGGGATATTGACTTTTTCAATTAAAACTGAGCAAAAGATGTATTCAAAGAAATTGAGCTTCAGTTCTCCAAACCCCATCTCTCTCTTTCTTTGCTATCTACTAAATATTTTTGGAACTTAATCCATTCCCTTCAACTCGGGCAGCTGTTCTGTTAGCAGTAGGAACCACAGTTCCCAGATAGAGGGTACTCTTCCGGTTATTCCGCTCAGGCTATTTTTCGGTTGTACCAAAAAATAACCAAGTACTCGGTTCTCTCAGGTTATCCTGCGCCGACAAAACCTTGATAGCTACCTGCAGTTGTAAACAGCAGCAGCACATAGTACCAGTGTTCCCCGAGAAAGGGCAGGCTTCCGGTAATTTAAATAACCGGTTTTAACCGGTTAACCTAACCATAACCGGTTTTTTCGGTTAGCAGGAAAAAACCTGTTATGAATAAAGCCAGTTATTTTTGCCCATTCTTATACCACACACCAGGAATGCAAAAGTTGTCGCAGTTAAAATCAGGACCTTGCGCAAGTTGCCCCAGCCTCAAGGCGCGGACCAAGAAGCAGTCCAGGAGAAGAAAACACAAGAGACAAACTGGGAGAGTACTACGTAGACGAACATGCAAACATGCAGTACACTGATTAAGAGACAACTACAGGTTAACGTTACTAATATCAATAATTTATGAATGCCACGAGATACTACTCCATGCATAAAATAATTATAATTCCGGATATTTCAAGTCGGATGAAGTGTTAGTAATGATGTTATGTTATTAAACACAAGTGAAAAGTCTACTTCACCTAGTGAGGTGGAAGGCAGCTTCATATAATTGATCTATCGCAACTATTATAACTTACTTTGTCATAATAGTTGCGATTTTTCAAGAAATTTAAACTAAGGGTGTAGTCTCATGGTCTGTAGGGGCTTCAACATGGTCTGTAGGGTCAATAGACATTCCCAAATTAAAAATATACTCGGCCTCCGGGACATCGTATACTTCTTTTTCCTTATTCCCCAACAGCGGGCGCGACTTACTTGTCCCATTAAAAGAGCAGAAATTCCCTTCTCTGTCGGCCTGTCAATGCTCAATCTGTAATACTGAACCGTCCGGGTGGAATTCAACCTTTGAACGGGCGCGCATCTGTAAGGGGTGCACCAGGAAACAGTGCGTGAAAAGTTATTCAAATCATTAATTATAATTTGATTGACCAGGTTTTCAGGTTTCTACCGAAATATTCTACTCATTGAACCTCAATACACCTCAATTGGAACTCCTCCGACCTTGAACCAAAGCTCTTTTGGTGGTTGGGGGAAGAGATAAAAGGCTAATTCGCCAATTTGTGAATCGTCTGCGTCGTGTATTTCGACTGTTCAAAGCAAGGTTTCTTTTTCCATCGGATTCCACTTCCTTTGTAGCAGACGTTGATTCCATCTATTCTACAATTACCATTGTTCCTCTGATCAAAATTCGCCTTGACACTTATAAATTATCCATGATAAACTTTAAGTAAAACTTACATGGTCGATTAAAGAGACCGCTCAACCGTATATGCTGAAAATTTGCATGTATTCACTAATTATTTTTGGAGATCCCCTTGGAGCTACGGACAAAGGATGCCATCATCGCAGAAAGGTGCGTAAACTTGGGTGAAAGCTGCTCTCAAAATCATGAGTTCATTAATGCATGCATTCAGCATTAATTCTGACTTTGAACGCGCGCGTTGCGGATATAAATATACGTTTGCTTTCCATTTATCATGGCCGGATAAAATCTACGTGGATGGGTTACTTAAATATTTTAATAACAAAAAATCGAAACCACTATGAATATAAAAAAACATAATTATTCGAAATCCGAAGAAATATCTTGTCAAGAGAAAAATCATTTGGGAGGCGCCAGAAATAGTTTTTAAAGCATGAGTATTTCATCAGAAAACAGAGATATAATATCTGTGAGTCGTGGCCGGCAGTATATTATATATAAATATATATTTTCAAGAAGAACCAACAACTTCAACATGTTGGTACCGCGTACGCATCCCTAACCCATTCACTCTACAACGACTTAAGAATATAAAGTCCGATTTTCCAAAAGGGCAGCATTTATTAACCATGACGAGGTCTCTGGCAAACGAAAAGAAATTTTGTCTTTTTTTTAATGAAGACGAGGGGAATACCAAGAACATAGTCTGGACTTTACAAACTTGAATTATTATAAATCCATTATTTATAATAGTAGTAGTGTCCTTTTAAAAAATTCACTATTTCAAACCGCTACCATTAAGCTATTTTTCACTCTGCAGTACTAATTTCTAAGGGCAACAATGCTCATAGCGCCATAGGTCCTCCTCGCCATCGTTGCTAGGGAAACCTGTACATTTTCATTCGAGACTAGGAAAAAGAGGAAGTGATTGAAGAGTTGTGAGTTGTGTGAAGAGTGAATTGTTAATACTGCAGTGAATACGATACTTTGATCGCAACATTTGATCGCAAGAAAGCCATGGGGCAGACCCTGTGTGAGTACCAACGCGTTTTTCAAAAACTTTATTATCTAAAAAGACAATTCGTCGAGTGTTTAACTGACTATTAATTCTAAAGCCGTGTTTACACGATGCATTTACCCGCGCAAGTACGTGGCTGGACAGATGAGAGAACACATTCACCAACTTAGATCAAGGGCTATTTTCTGTCCACACATTCACGCATTTTTGAGTGTTTACACGGTGAAATTTTGATGGTGATTGTGTTCACGCATCTACCCGCGCGGGTTAATGCATCGTGTAAACACGGCTTAGTAATACAAAGATTTTGATCTATCGTGGGAATCTTTACCCTTGCTAAGGCTCACTTTTAAATCAATGTCATGGAAGGAGACATGTATTACATTTTAAATCCGAATTCACTAGTTGCCCAAATCTCGAGTGAACAAAAAGATTTTGGCTTTTATATGACTTTCACTACTTATATCTAGAAAAGCGTGTGTCCCAATTTTATCCATGAGAAAAACTAAAGGCGAATCAAAGATATACGTTTTTAGCCGTGACAAAAATTATAACATGTAATCTTGATCAATGGGAGCAACATTGTGCTATAGAAGGTATATAGAGAGAGTTAGTGGTAATGTTCAAGATGGTCTCGTGAGGGCCTCTGTAAATTGGCACGTGCGAAGCGGCCTTAAGAAATAAAGGAGTGATTGGCAGACATCCAGTAATCTCCATTCCAAATCCACCTCGAAATGTGGACCACCTCTGACGGCAGTAAATTATAATTAAATGTGATTCGAGTTGCTCTCACTCCATAATTACGACGACACTTTACTCACATGTGGGTCACACAATTGACTCGCGCAGCAAAGTCGGGCAATGCGCATGTCATGGCTTACAATTAGTAGATTTTAGCACCACTCAAAAAGGAAATGTGGCGGTCAATGAGCTCAGACGGATTATACTTATCATTGTCCTCCCGTTTCAGCTTGCTTTGAAAGAAAGAAGAGATCCTCGATGGAAGGATCAGGCTCCCGTCCCCCGAGTCACCTGTTTCCACCCCCACCTCCTCCCCCTAATTCCCCTCGCTTCCCCACCCGCTACTGCAACCACCGCCGACCCAAAAACCCCTGCCCTTACTGCCCCTACCGGTCGACCCGTCCCGTCGACCGCCCCTGCCCTCACTGCCCCCACGTATTCCAGAACAGCCCCCTCCTCTACAGCCGCCGCCAAAACCAACCGTTGGAGACCCCCAGTTCCGACAGTTTCTGCATCCCCATTCCACTCGCCTGCTTCCCCTTCCTCTATTGCCTCTGCCACCCAAGTTATGCCTTTTATTAAGCCTCCCCCCCTCCTGTCCACGCCCCCCCCTGAATTCACCAGCCGCAAAATTGATCAAGGTAAGACCAACTTGCCATATTATCACACTACTGGAATATTTTCAATGTATTTTATTCTTCAAGTTTCTTTCTTCTTCTGTCAGGACAAATATCCTTTTGTGCACTTCAGCCAAGATCATTAAACAAAAACCCATTTTAGATTAAATGGCAGGTGCATACTTCGTAACTGGCCCTAGATTAAGCACCCTTTATAGACCCAATAAAAATGTTCCCACGCAAGCTCTAAATTTCAGAGCTTTGGGCTATTGTTTTCTCTTATAAGGTATCATCGGTGCATTTGCAATTAAATTCTTCTGTTGAGAAAAAAGTCATGTCTACCATGGCCAAAGGTCTCAATCGATGGTAATGGCAGCTTAATAAATTCCTTTAAATGACCCTTTAAAATTCATCCGTGTATGATGTGTACACTCTTAAAACAAATTGCTTATGTTTTGAGGAGTAAGTTTACCAAGTCACTGCCTTGGTCGTGGTCCTATTACTCCATTGCGTTTGAAGCATAGGGGACTCATTTTCAAGTGAAATTTCCGATTTAAGGTGACCCAGGCAAATATATCTCAATAGGCTACTTTCGTCTGACAAGTCTTGTGTTTTGAACTGGACTGGTCTTGGGAATGAGCTCTGCACGCAAAAGTCTTAAGGAGGAGATATAGAGGCCCCTATCAATCGGACACTGATCCCCTTTAGGGTTTAGGGCACCCAATTACGTGCCCCATGTAAAACTTGCTTTAGATTTCTCAAAAATAGATAGGTATCTTAAAATATATACTACGTTGCCACTGATTAATTGTTCCTCTTAGTTTTTCAACAGTTAATCGTAGTTTGGCTTAAAGCGTTGCATTCGACACGCAAAGTTCTATTTAATTATTGGGCGCATGGCGCATTTGATTGAGATTCATTTCTTTGCGATCATGGTACCACTAATGCATGTGTACATGGTACTACTAATACAAGGCATTAGCAGTACCATGGTTGCGATACCTAAGAGTTTACTCAGTAGCGATACTATTAGGGTCCGCCATCTTAAACTCGAACGACTTAGACTCAAAGCCTGCGCGCGCAGCAGACTATTATGATTTCCATTTTATTTGTGTGTTTCATAAAACATCATCACTTGAGTAATCTACCGGTTAAAGGTAGGTTATAATGAAAGTCAGAGAATAACCAACAGACTCTTAAACGTGAAGTGCCCTAGGTATCTACCTCTAGTATTTCTTCCTTCATCTCAGCTCAAGTCCATCTTCATTCCATCCATAAAACCTATTCTCTTTCTTCCCCTACCCTGCTTACCCAACATCCTTCCCTCTATGATGGTTTGAATGGGTAATGAAGGGTGATGGTTTGCTGAAGGCAAACCACCACCCTTCATTACCCCTTCCAGCCAAGTACCCTGCATTCCCCTAATCTCATCCACAAGTTTCCTCTCCTCACCAACTAGGTCAAGCACTTCCTCATTTGTCTTCCTTTCCGTCCACCGCACCTTCTCCATCCTCCTCCAAACCCATATCTCGAACGCCTTTAGCCTATGTCCGTCTTCCTTTCTCAGAGACCACGTTTCCGCCCCATACAACGCCATACTCCATATCAAATCAATCTAAAATAACTTGTCAAACAGTGAGTGCATTTTTCACACCGCAAAACTTGCAAAATGGGAGGATTAGACAGAAGTTGATATAGGTTCATATATCCTCCGGCCGTAGGTCAGGTCATTTATCATTGGGCGTCGTCAATCCTCTCCTTGTTTCTTCCCGTCATCTTAGTTTTCCTGGGCACTGGTTTCCACACTTTGCTGATCGTGTATCCTGTATTTCGGTTGAAGTTCTTACCTACCAACCTTATCTCAATAGCCTCTTTAGTTAACTGTCCCAGTATCCGATGGATCTGCAAAGAAGCTTTGCGTCGTCGAATACGATTTGCTGGTCCCGGCTGAGACTGTTCCATGATGGCTGACTTTTGGGGATGAGCCACTCTGATACATTTATTGAATTTTAATTCAATTTGCAGACCAAGGTTTCAACATACAGTCAATATCAAGGTCAATAGGTAGAAACGTTGGATGGAAAATTCAATCAAAATGTTGAGAAAGATGCATCAGGAGTAGCCAGAACTTTCAAGCATCTTGTTTCGTTAAAGCCCAAAAATATGTACAGGGGATGACACCTTGGTAGCTTAGGTAATTGGCTTAAGCACTCGGCAGGATATTGAGAGATTCAGGTGCTATTCCTGGTCAATGTGAATGATTTTTCAATAAAAATTGTTCATGGACTACACAAAGCATTCTTCTACTTAATTATGGAGTACCACAAAGTAACATCTGAGAACATTAAGTCTATTAAATAATTGTGATGGCATTCTGTGGCCAACCTCAAGTGTTTTTTAAGTGACAGCATCACTTAAAGAGGCCACCCCATTGGGGTCACATGCCTTTTGCAGATGCCTCACTGAGGTACAGATGCTGCTTGGACTACCATTTGTCTGCGTCTTAACCTTTGACCTATCTGGCATAGGTGGCCCTAACAGGAGCATTGCTCCCACCAGTTCAGCTATAGGGGTCATCGGAAAATAAAAGCCCTCCCACCACGACAAGGCTGTAGTTCTTGGTAAGAGGCTAAAGCATTAAAGAACAAATAATTAATTATCAGGTGCCATTAATGAGTACTGGGCAATGGCCTGCCACGATGGAACCACCGGTTCCCTATCAGTCACCGAAGTTAAACATCATTGAATTGTATTTGGATGATTGATCTTCCGAGTGCTGCTGACCCTGTCTGCATGTGACAGACAGTATGTGCAAAATGACATTAGCCATTGAAGCATGTTGAACCAAAATACCACTACTACCAATATGAGTACTTGCCTACCAATAAATTTTGTTGGTAGAGTAAAATCACTTGTAGAATGTAAATTCACATTGTGCAATCTACGATACATAGAAAGTAAAATAGAATGCAGAAGAATGTGATCCTTTTAGGACAGCTGCATAGTTCACAATGGTGACTTGCACTTAGAGATGCATATTCCATCCTAAGTTCCTACGGCGTTCAGATAAATGCTTCTCCATTTCCTGAGAAAAGCATGTCTGCTAAGAGGCATGACATAGTCCCCGTGGCTCACTGGGAACTACCATAACATAGAGGCTACAAGATGAGGGTAGAAAATGTTAGTCAGATGTACACATTTTCTACGATTTTGAGTGAAATTCTACCATCCTTTAAATACAGCATGTGGTATGATCAAGCATTCCACATTTGAAAAAGTCGAACAATAAGTAAGAGCCATCTCATTTTCATCCACAGTTAATGCAAACATGGCAGGCTAAAAATTTTCCAGGTTCATCTGAAAGGATGACAAGAATTGGTACAAAAACTTTTTTCTGTTTTTAGACATGAGAGTAGTCAACATAAATTAAACAAATAAATGATTTTCAATGTATATAATTGTAAAGTATATGAAAATACAGATCATAGGTAACAATAAACAACATAATGCTTCCAAACCCTCATTTCAAACCGTTTTCTTTCATCACCAGATCAAATAACCTGCATATTATGTGGCATACTTCAGACTACAATCGAAGTATAGCTTTAATTAAGGAGGCACAGCCAATGGACACAAATAACCTTCAATTACCCTTCTTGTCCAAAATTTTGACCTTAAACTTCCCCATAAATATAGCACTTTTTTGACAGCAAAAATATTTTGCTCAAAATGTGGCAGTTTTGAGTTAAGCACCAAGGTGCTTGGAGATCACAAAAAAATTGCACTTTTGATATCTATAAACTACAGTGGAAAATGTGACAAATTTCATTTCATTTTTAAGATTAAAGACTTTTTTAAAATGTGACTTTGATCAAATTAATTACAAAATGACATTTACAATTTGATCACATGCTCCTTTAAGGCCATACACAAATATCTACCAATATTGAGCAATGGTGATATGCATTTAATATACACTGGAAACTGTAAATGGCAAGACAGATGCTCTACCTTTACACTGCACTTTTTATTCGGCATACACCATGGTGCAGGGATAGTGTTCTAACTCACAACAGCAAAAGAATACAGTTTAATTAATATTTCTATTATTTTGTACTGGCATACAGCAGAAAACAATGGGTTCACACAAAACCAAGACCGTTATGGTCAACTTTTAGATGCAGAATTTTGGATAAAATGTGTACCGTTTCTCAAGAAAACATGTATCACATAAAAACACAAATGTTATGAAATGGCTTGAGCTCTGAATACACAAGTGGATGCAGCAGTTTAAGCAATGTAAATGCCTAGATGTCAACTCACAAAAAATGAGTCAACAACACCATAATGAATTTAACCGGCAAGCTCCACATAAAACACATCAATGCAATGATACATATTGCACCACTAAATTTTAACAATGAGGCAACAGAATTTAGTGAATGATGACCATGAAACAAGAGGGTGTTAGCTTGGTTGACAGTGACTTTTAGAGAACCTTTGCAGGTACACATAGCTACTGCACAATTAGCTAATGTACATCTACACATATTTATATCACTATGTAATCAATCATGTGGTTCTTTGTGTGATGATTTAATTGGCAGCTTTTGAAGATGGGCATTGAGAATTAAATGTCAATATATGTTAACTCTGAATGATGCAGTTTCCTGATTGCTTTTGTAAGAGGAAGCATTGTGATATGGGATTCATTTGGAGGATACCTACCAGGCGAAATATCGTTCAATTTTTTATTTCAGGTATAATAATTAAGTTTTTTTTCATTTGTTTTCTTTTTCGGGTAAAACTATGAAAGGCACTTCCTCTAATCTAATTTCAACAATACATATCCCGAATCACCCTCTATAGTGGCAGGTGATAGCCCTTAACCATGAATGCCACTTATTCCCTTTCTCATCTCTTGTGCCATTCAACAACAATAAAACAAGGCCATTTCCCAAGGCTTCATGAAATGTTATTAAAAACTTTGCACCCCAGGAGGATTATCACATAAAAATCAAAATTCAAAGAAGATTCTCTCATTAGGACTTTAACACTTTCAGGACCGCCCTAAAAATGGATACCTATGCCCAAGGGCAAAAAAAACGAAAAAATTTAATACGGCATTTAAACACACTTCTTTAACACACTTCAGGACGCACACGCTGCGTCCACGGGTCCTGGCGGGCGCACACCAGGACGCAGCTTGTGCGTCCTCGGTCCTGAACGTGTTAAATGGAGAACTCCAAAAAATCTACTGGTGACATCAATTTTAACATTTACAACCAATACATATTTTAGCTTTGATCTAGGCATTATTTTCTTCAAAAAAACAAAATTGATAGCAAACAAAATTGGAACTCCATAGATATTCTTAACCTGAGTGCAAATTATCTAATGCCCAACTAAAATGCACATTAATTATACTTAATTACAACATAAATGCAACAAAAAATAAAATGTCTTTCTGGAATGGTGATATGTTCCCAGATGATGGCACTTGTAATAAGTGCTATTAAAATAAAAATTTATCTTCCAGAATTCTGATATTCTTACAAATGATTCTTTTAGAATAAGCGCTAAATTGATAAAGGAACATGATAACATTAAAAACTACATGAGCTTCTTTTGCAATTCTGACAAAAATATGTACATTAGCAAATTTACAACATAACAACATAAGAATGGCACATAATTCATAAAATCTATCAACATTTACCCTCATTACCAACACGAGATTTTTCAGTCTCTTTGGGTATTAAATACAAACATCTTGTGAGCATGCACACAAAAGAAGGGATCTGTTTCTTCTCATCCAAAGATGGGTCCTTCTCATTGAAAGACTGATATTGAAAAGCAACTCGAACATGAACCTTGACCAGGATCTGAAGAAACTCCTTCCCTTTCGTTACTAAACTGCGCAATTCTTCACATGGGCTGCGGATAAACCATGTGCCATATTCCGGATTTCGCCATGAGTAGTAGCCTTTGGAGGGGGGGGAAATCGTTGAAGATAAAAATCAAATACCCTTGATTGACAAAACATTTTCAATAATAAGGAAGCTAAAATTAAAAGAATCATCCAGAGGCAGATCATTTCATGATGATAATTGTTGAAAGGCACAAATATCCGCCATGGTAGAGGCTTAGGGTGGAGTGCTGGTAGAAGGAAAGGGTATTTACGTTTAGGGCTAAATTCAGCAGGACCGCACATTCATTTCCTTCAAGGTGTTCTACCTCCATAGGTCCATGGACAGTTACTACCTAAATCCTAACCTTCAGATTCCAAGGTTCATTCAAATCCAACTGAGTCATGAATCAATCCATAAGTCCTCTATTTTCCCATAACTCTTCATACCACCTCCTCTCCTTCACAGCATCTGAAACCCCCACTCCCCTTCCACCTCACTCTCCATATTCTTCCCTCCCACGTCTCTCTTAACCTACAGCCACTTCTACCACCTCCAAACCAATTTCCTCACCAACCTCTTTTCTTCCTAGTTCATCTTCCTATCCACACAGCTTATCCTTCCAATTCTTTTCCAAATTCCTAACCTTCAAAAGCCTCCAACCAACCTCCAGCACGGTGGCTATTCAGTATTCTGAACGGCGGATAGCACTGGTGAGGGTCGAATTATTATTGCTCGTCCTTTGATACCGGGATATCCTCAATAGCTCGACCCTATCTCAAATACGGCGGAGAGGGAAAATGACACTTCTCCGGCTTGACTCGTTGCTATTTAAAGAGAAATGAGTTAATTCGCAGAGTGAAAAGTTTTTATAAATGCGCAAACTTGGCATGATGACTGACATGCATTTCATGGCAAAACTTCAGTTTTAACTGAGTGAAATAGATGTTCAGGCTGGTGTGACGAATGTGGACATTAAGTATCACGATAGTTTAGAGTGTGACTCTGCTAAAATCAAAGATATTTCCAAGCATATACGTACGCACATGTATAGGAGGGCTTAATTTAAAACAGCACGCTATATTTATTCATACGTCATTTGCTTTGACGAATCATAATGGTAAACTTAAGTAAAAATCAACTCAAACAAGTACAATTTCACCCCATGAATATGGTAAAAATTCACTTAAATTGGGTTCTTCAAAATAATGCATTAAGTTTTCATTATCGACTAAAACCTTAATTGTTTACGTAATAGCTAATCTTCAACAATTATAAGGCAGTAAAATTGTTTCTGCATCATTTCAAAGGAGACCGATACATTTACGATGAGAGAAGTAGCGTCTATCTGCCCTTCTGTTGCGGATTATTTCCCATTAGGAATTGAACGTATTATAATTGCTACTGGCCACAGGATAAAATTATAATAAACAATACAATAATTTCATACAGTATTTCTATTTCCTGAAGAGAGACAGTAATTCAGAGCAAAAACATCAATGACCTCTATCTCTAAAAGAAATCATGTCTATTTAATATGATGATAAGTAAAATTTTTTTCTGAAGTGACAGATCATTAGGATGTTGGCTTCCTTTCTAAAGCTAATATTCTAAGGCTCACCTTTATCCTTTCCAGATTAATGGTATCAATACTCAAGGATAAAACATCGTTGACAATGGTGGAGTTAAGGAAGCATATCGTGCATACGAAGCATGGGAAGCACGCAATAGGCCTGAGGAACCCCTGCCAGGATTTTGCTTGACATCTCGTCAACTCTTCTGGGTCAGTGCCAAAAATGTGTGGTGCAGCATGTACCGACCCGAAGCCCTTCGTTTGAGGCTGCTCACTGGCTACCACTCACCTGGCAGATATCGTGTAATTGGACCATTTTCCAACTCAGAAGAATTTGCTAAAGATTTCTCCTGCCCAATTGGTTCTCCAATGAACCCGATGAATAAGTGTGCTGTCTGGTAGGAGCAAGAAACTATGGTCCAACCCCAAGAATTATCTTCCACTTTTTAAAGGCAAAGAAATTACCAGTGAATCTCAAAATATGTGACACACTCCTAGTAAATAATGCAGCACGAGCATCATGAGCAATGGACTTGATACGAAATGAAGCATGAAAGACGAACTCGGGACTAGGGTGAATGTGTTCTACTCTCACAAAGGATTAATGGATAGGGTAGGCTAAACCGGGCAATGTGACATATTTTTAAAATATTCTTGAGAGCATTCCCATGAAGGCAACACAGAAGAAAGTCAATTGGAATGATTTTAGAGCAAACTTTATGACAGTACATTTTGTGAGGATGTGGTTTTAAGCATTTATCTTGAACATAAACTTCAACTTGGTATCAAAAGACTAACAATCATGATTTCAACATGAAATTGAATGTGAATTAAAAGTTAAAGGAATTCTTGAAACATTTCATAAATTGGAGAGCAAGAAATTCAAAGTTTTCATGCTATTTGCATTCTCAACTCAGTCTATTTAAGTCTTTGTTGACAGCTCCACAATTCAACTCACATTATTTGTGTAAATAGTCATCTTTTTGAAAGAATGAATATTAGTAAAATGGTACAGATGACGAGGCTGAGCAAATGGGTCCATGTTGCTCGACCAAACATGTGGAAGACTGGTAAATAATTAAGTTTTCTCTAAAAAAGATATAACTACATAATCCTGATTAATTATGTGAGCATTTACACATTTTCTATTATAATTATTTTATAATAGAAAATTTTTCTATTATAATAGTTATACAAGTCTTTACAAGATAAAAGGATTTCATGGGTATTTATAAGGCTATTGATGTTCTAATTGTTAGTTCAGCCCAGTATTTCTAAAATATTGTGCCAATTATTTGTTCTCAATTAATCCACTGTGATGATAGTTTTAAATCCCCAATTTATGTAAATGCACTCATATAAAACACACGGTGCATAACAAAAGTGGCAATGGCAAAAAATTTGTCAGATTTGGTGCAGAATGAAACTTTGTACAAATAATTTTTTAAGTAAATATTTTCCAAAGGGTAATGTACACAATTCTGTTCATAAGAAAAGTATTTCACTTCTAACAAGAATCTCATCAGGTTACTTCCTGTACATTCAGTGTAAGATTAGAGCAGATGATGTAGAGAAAATATGTGAAGAACAATAGTCGATAGGCCGAGGTGGAGACCAGAGGTTGACAAGGCCAAAAACCTCTTACAGTTTGAATGGCCACCTAAGTAAAGAAGTAAGTATGTAATTAGACATTGAAATTTTGATCTTCAGTTTCAATCTCATCTTTTACTGTCTCATAACTCCAAATTTTCATCATAGAAACTAAAAACGCAATCAACTACATACATGTTATAATCGAAATAATGTTACATGCAGTAGCTGCTATATCGGTACATAGCAATAGATAGGTGATTGAATAACATGTTGGTTTTTCCATTTGATTTTATTTAGTAATAATATTTACATTAAACAAATAAAGGTGACACTTATTAATATGCTAGGATTGTGGTGAAGTTGTGAACATTTTTTTAACTATTTTGAATTTTTCACGAATGGAAACGTACTGAAGGCTGAACTGATTTGTTCACAAAAACTTGTCATTTTTGGCAGCTAAGCACGTAATAGTGAAAACCCGTGTCCAGAGTATGTAAGTAAAGATTATTTTTCTTCCATGTTTGACAAAATTTATGAGAATTAAGGATTTCCACAAAAAGGCATAAAAATTCAAAATATAATATGTATTAATTTGACAGGACAAATATGCATATTCATGAGGTATTTTCCATTTTTCTTTCCCATCATTCTTCCCAAACTTAGCTTAGTAGCTTCTTGAAACTCAATGGGATACAATAAAATTTAAGTGTGAACATTTATTTTTTAACATGGATGGAAATTTCAACATAAAATTCTTTAATTATAGTTATGAACTTGCATGAGTGATTAGTTTGAATAATACATGCAATACATAAGAGGAAAAAATTAGCACATACATATAGTCACAAAATTCACATCACATTTACAAAAGATTTAAAAAACTTTTTGACTGACAGCAAAAACAGCCACCTCTCATCCTTATCATCTACTCTCAAGAGTTGTCAATATTGCACATCCCCTTAAGTGTTTTCGTCATTATCACACATTCGTTAAAAATGATGTGCCAACTAGAACATTCTCTGATTACATTTATCCATCCATCTATTTTAAGTTTAAATTATTACCCAGGTAAAAATATTAGGTCTATAACAAATCTGGAACAGGTCTGGGCTGGAGCTAGAGATCTGCAGGAGGTCTGTAACTGGGAAGAAATTGAAACAATGCTCCAGACCAATATGGTCTGTAACCGGTCTGAACACCATCTGGTCCGTAAGTACAATTCTGGACAATGGGTGGTCGCTGCTCTTGAATTGGGCTGGACTTGGAGGGTTTAGCCGGTTTAGTCTGGCACACCCTTGCTGCCTAATGAGCCGGTACTCCCTTGCGCTCTCCACTGAAACTCCCTTGCCGTCGTTAATAAAACTCCCTTGCCCACCCTCTCCACTGACTCCTCCCTGCTCTCTCAAAATAAAAAAATTATACTTCCCATTTAAATACTATGAATGTACTATTACACGATACCATGCTTTAATATATTTAATCAACCTACCTAGTTTCCACCTAATGATATATTGCACCTATCTCGAATTTGCAGCTACCCTACGGGTCTACGTGCATTGTCTCACACCCAAAATTGAAGTGCCCACATCAAGAAAGCCGTATAATCCAGCCCAGTTACACACTATCAAATATTACAACGCAAATACAGGCCAGAATCCAGACCATCGCAGTCCTGTTACATACCACTAAGAGACAAAAATTTAGCCTTTCAGACCAGTTACAGACCAGTTTCAAATTAGTTCCAGACCAAATATTTTTACCTGGGTAGATGCATGTTTTATAAATGTTAACACAAGTCTTATGTTTCCCAAAAATGAACAATTAATCCAGCAGTTGCATGGGAAATATTTTTTCCCGAGATTCCATGAGGTCAAGAAAGTCGTTTTAGCACAGAATCTTCAGATCCATACAGCCGTTCATATCTAAAGAGTTTCTTCCATTAAAACTGAAAGAAATATCTAAATTTTTAAATCTGAAAGATAAAAATGAATCTCAACTACCAACTTTGAACTCATATTAGAAAGAATAACTTAAAAAGTTGGACATTAGGGTACAGCTTATTTTTAATTCTTCCTCTGATATTAGATTTCAAATTAATCTGATGGGCCAAGAAATAAGCAATAAGTTAATATTTAGAGCTTGCACAGTTAGGCACAATGTATACCTTCCAAATAAAAATATTATTAAATTATAATTTGTTAAAAAGCCCAATGGTGCATAGAAAAATTGAAGTTGGCAGACAATTGGGATACTTACCTAGAACTCATCCAAGATGTCCTCAGATGTTCTGCCTCTAATGTATCCCAATTATCATTACATTCAGTCAGGATGTATCGGACAGGAGTCGCAATTGTCACATCAGGGCAGGACCTTCTCTTCAAAAGAGATGATGCCCCATTCAAGCAACGTAACTTAAGGACCATCGTAGATACTAAATGCTGCGTGAAATTGCTTCGGTTACCAATGAACTACAGTAGAAACTCGAAATTATGAAGTCGACGGGATCGGAAAAATCGGCACTTCGTAATATCAAATTTCGTATCAACGAGTATCTTTCAAAAACATCGCGATGAAGCTCTTTTTTGCTTCCTTAGATTAAGATATACTCTCGCGACGTACTTGCATGATTTACGAAGTTATAATTCATGAAATTATGTTTAAATGTGTATTCATGCCCACAGGGTGAACTCATTGTCAGTTGAGCACAACTAATTTATCGGAGTTTGATTCTTCCGATTCTCAAGATTTCCACCGCATCGTTCCAGCTTTTTGTGGCGGAAATCCCGAAAATCAGAAGAATCAACCTCCATCCAAGCCCCACGGAAGTTTACATCACAACAACTAACTTTTCGTCCTTTTTTCCAATGAATGATTATGCAATGAAGCGTCTTTGCACAATTTTCGTGCTGATTGGGCTAAGCCTATGAAGCTTCTCAGTGCATTTTTCTATATCATATCCTAACTGGAGAACTCGTAACTTTAGCGTGAGCGATGTATAATCATCAATAATATTGATTTATGCGTACACTAAGGAAGAGTGCGACTTGCGCGATCATTTGCTCCGGAACCTGATGACAGTGAAAATAAGATTCTCTCGTGGATGCTATGCGATGGATGCATGTTATGTATTTTGTACAAATACTGATATGCCCGTTAATCTCGCGAAATAACAATCGTTATTCTCCCTCGGATTCATCTTATTTGTGTGCAGTTATTTCCAATACGATGGCGCTGATAGAAGAGCTTATAGAAGAGTCCAGCTAAAGATGTACCTCCTTTCAAAAGTAGATTGTACAAGCCACGCACTTCAATGGTGAAGGTGATATACATAACGGCATTTACACTTCATCGGTTACTAACGATGTTATCGCTACAAATCAATAACTTTCGTTTTCCACTCTACCATGAGAAAGCTTCATTTGTGACTATTCAGATTGGGTCACCTGCCCTTTATTCATCAAACCTCAGGATCCATTTGAAGATTCGATATTGAACTAACATTTGGGATATTTTTGTTTATTGTTTTCCCTCTGCTTTCGATCGAGCAAGGAGATTTTCGTCCGAGCATTGCAGCTCCAGGTTAGGCCACGCTCCAGGCCGGAATCAGCTGTCTGTTCCTCCTTTCCCCGTCATTGCGGGGGTTACTCCATTCACCCTCTCAAAAAAAACAGCTACGCGATCCATGGTCTAGGAGTATTGTGCGTCACTTGAGACGTTGATCTACCTAGGAGTCAATGCCAAGGAATGCACGCGAGGAATAAACATCGAATGAATCATCGGCATTACGCCGAATAGTCACATCTTATCTTCCTCCTCCCTTACCTTAACCGGCTGCATCAGCGGATAGGGAGGGCATGCCTTTGGAGAGTGGAGGGCTTTTACTAAGAGGGCCCAAGAGTTGGCATGGGGGGCCGGCAGAGTCAGCGTGGGACATCGCATCCTGACCTAGTGTTGAGTTGAGTGGGACGGAGGGGGTACTTAAAGGGGCCTGATCTCCTGAAGGGCCGGAAAGGGGACTTCGGCGTGAAGGTGATGGCTCGTGCTCACCCTTAAGAGCGGGGAGGGAAGGACACGGAAAATTGAGGGGAAATATGACCAAGGTGGGAGAGAAGAGAAGCGTTTGATAGGTTCGCCGGAAGTGAGAAAGAAGGTGATGGAGAAGAGTAAGCCGAGGTTTTGGAGAAACGGAGATGGAAAGCAGGGTGAATTTTCCTGGTGAGGATTGCTGGGTTAGGGAACAACAATATGGGAATGTGCGGGCATTTCTTTTTTGCATTTCCTAAATTTCCGACCCATTCAGGTAATATTACAAAAGGGAATCAGTGAATAGGAATTTAAAAAGAAATACCACAAACTAATGAATGTATATTATAAAAAATACATCAGCTATTCTGTCTAGAGAGTCACTCATTTAACAAAAAAAGTTATTTATTTTTGCGCTTTACTTCGCTCCATCGTCGGAGCCTCTTACCATGGCCTCTCATTTGGATAAATGCAAACTGAACTGGGAGTCGATGTCATTAACAATTTGGAATCGATGTAATGTATCCCGAGCGAGCAAAACTTCATTCTTATTAGGAGAAATCAGAACTTGGTCATTTTCGTTACAAGCCTGGAGATCGAGATCTATAGATTTAAATTGCTGGGGGTTACAGCCAACAATCTGCCAACTTGTGACAAGTAATGCCTCAACGCCCCTGCCCTAAGATCCTGGCCAATCCCGTGGCCTGCTTCCACACTGGCTTGGTGACAACTTATTCCCACCCCCGATGTCCTCAGGGGGGTATCGTCTGATAACCCAAAGAAGAGATGCAAGTGCTTCCAATTGGGCTATGATGCTGACGAGGTTTTATACTCCCTCTCCGGCGGCGTGACTTTTGGCATCTCATAGGATGGTTCCACTTATCCTCTTCTTGTTTATATATCTAATAAGTATTAAGCTACGAAACCCTTATTTTATTCTTGATCAATCTGCAGGAACGCAGCTGAGCTCTCGTTTAGGATATTTTTCAATCACTGGGTTGATGCGAAAGGGGAGAAAGGTACCCACACCACATTCCGATACAAATATGTATGGGTGCTTGAGCGTGTTTTCCCTTTGATAGTGTATGCGCCCAGTGCTAGTCATAAATTGGAATTAATGTGCGTAAAAGTAATTGGTCGTATGAACCAAGCGAACTCGTATTTTCTCTGGTTTTCTTGGCTGTTGGTGACGGAAGAAGGAAAGGGCAGTACCTTGCTCGATGTCTACTTAAAACGCTCAATTAGGGCAGTAAATTAAACCTGGTAATAGCTATTGCCAGCCGGAATAATTATGCCGTGGAGCAAGGTTGAGTGTAATCAGTATGAAATAGTGCGAAAAAAAGTTTCCTTTCCTATGATTCGATAGGTTTGTAGCGATTCTCGGTTTATCACCATTGTGACCTTGGCTGTGCCCTTTCAGGGGTCACGGTCGTATTTTCGAGCTGGAAATTTCTTTCATTGCGTTTCTCGTGCCCAAAAACGTAATCTATGAAAGTTTCGCAAAGAAATTCTGCCTTTTTTGTATTTCGAAAAATTTAACATTGAAAGCCTATTATGCCAAATTTGGATTTTTGGTAGGACACTATTTACGGGGTCAAAAGGTCATATTTATAAAATTTCGCTTACACTCAACAAAACTTACGACCATTTTCTACCTAGGTACCAAATGTGTCTGAAATTATAGGTTAGAGATGACACACGATCAATGGAATACTGTCTATATCCACAAGGGTGTTAATTTACAAGGAAAGGATAGTATACGTAGGGCTTCTAAATGGTTTTAAAACTCATTTCAATGATTCATATAAGGAAGGCAGTGGTTTTGAACATAATTAACCATTAGATGCTCAAGGTGCTGATATACTTATCGGCTCATGCAAAAAGTTGATTTGTTCACACTTCATTTTATAAAACAAATAATATTGCTTTATCTCATAAAACTTTTATAATGTAAACCGTATTTTGCTACGAGAATCTGAAAAATGTTGACATAGGTACTTACTTACACAGAAGATTCACAGAAAATATTTAAATAAATAGTTGAAATATTCGAAAATAGGATGCAAGCTTGCTGAGAGTGATAAAGAAAGGGTTAAGTAATTCTGAACGAAGGAATTATTGGGAAACAACGATCCAAAGATTGTTAATAAGAATTTTACTTGGAAAATGATTGGGACGTGATTAAATGATGGATGATAAAATATTTTCGACTTGTGAAAAATTCATGTAATTTGAAGGCCCTTGTTTACAACATGACATGAAAAAAAGGAGTAATTTGTGATTATGTTTGTTGAATAAATGAATTCATCTTTTAAATTTTGGTTATTGATTATGAATTACAGTCTACATGCCCGGAATCAGCATGCAACGTTTATGCAATGTGAATAAAGACTGTGTAAAGGAAGTAACGGAGCCAGTGAATAATGAAGCCTACCTCAGTCAAGAATTTTTATATGGCGTTCTTCAAACTTCCTATGTAAATGTTTTTTGTTTGTAACTGGGATGGTAATTGGGGTGTAAGTGGTCTATATAAAGAAATCTGTTACTGGGAATGAATTGAAGTGCGAATGACCATAGTTGTGGAAGCACCCTAATCCTAATATAGCAGAATACTGAATTGAAACAAGTACCAGCTGAGTGCATTCTGTGAAGTCATAACTCCTCTGTACTTTGGTTATCTTACCCCCTCCCCCCGCTCCCTCCCTTCTCCTCAAATACCGTAATGAGCTCACCCAACCTCCTATGCAATTCACAGTGCAGTTCTCTGCTTAGGGGCCGTTCAAGTATTACGTAAGACGATGTATACCATTTTTTACCCTTTCCCCTTATGTAAGATTTTCCCACCGCCCCTCCTTCTCAAAATCAGTATTACGTAAGACGTTAGATATTTGTATCTACTCTTCGTTAAATAGTCGTTTTATGCAGCTTTATCTTTCCATAGAATACATCGTGCAGCTTTGAGCACTAGATAACGTCTAATCATGCAGTGTTTGGGTACCACATTAATTGAGCGTAGAGGTAATGTAGCTAGCCAGTCAAGCGTTAGAATAGGAGCATTGGTGTAGCAGTGAGATTACGGAAAATACGCCATTAATTATCGAGCGGACGCTCCTTGTTACCTCTAAATTTTATTCGGAAACGATTAATACAATGATTCAAGACGGGCAAAAATCTTACGTAAATAGGTTCCAGACCCCCTGCCTCACCCTTATAACATAAGACAATGTAAGATAATCCCTCCCTCCCCCCGAAAACGTCTTACTTAATACTTGAATGGCCCAGAAAACAATTTAAATTTTAGGTGAATATAATAAAAGTACATAACTTTGCCCCTAAGGAAAGGTCATAAATCACAGAAATTACTCTTGAAAGAATCTAGAATATTTATTACAGCTGCGGACCGCCGAAATAGGAAACAATTCGTGGGCAGGCTGATGGGTGAGACAGAAATAATAATCAATATTGATAAATTTTATATTATTAAAAGCAATGCTTTAAAAATAGAACTTTTTAGCTCATGGGCCCTAATCGTGTAGTGGCTGCCACTTGTCGCTATGTAATTAGAGCAAAATTTTTAATGACTGTAGAGGAAATTTCTTTTGACCGGCACCGGTTGAAGAACGCTGTTTTAACACAATGAAAAATTTCCATCCTATTGAGTTCCAGTACACTGCCTTCGTTGACTTTGGGGCTTGTGTTTATACGAGAATAGCTGGGCGATCCCTGGTTTCTTCGCTTTAGAAAAATAATTTCTCCTGACATGCTCCACAATGCGCTCATACTCCTCCGAATATGTGATTATGGGACCGCTGAACCCCACTTTGCTTGCCACTGAATGCAATCCTTCCCATTTGAATCACTATTGTTACGAGAAGTGGGATAGGAATCTCTTTGACTTCAGACCTAACGCGGGGGAAACACAAACGAAACATTTGCGGTGTTTCATTAAAGATAGGGTTTATCAAGCGAACAGTAGGAAGGTTCTCTGATGAAACAAAGAAAGAGAGATGCTATTTTGATCTGGATAGGTGACATCTTGAACACGCTGCTGGCATTTGGAACCCGGTAGAGAATGATTTAATTCACGAAGTAAATAAAAAAGTAGAGCCGCACGCTTTGTTAAGAACTGCCACGAGTGAACAGAAAGTGTCACACAGTTGATGGAAGTATTAGGTTGGGATCCGTTTAGAGACTCGGAGGCTTCACGCTCAGCTTAGATTACTTGAAAAACTCTGATGAGGCGAGTTTCAGTACGACACGGAGGATATCATTTCAACCCCGCGCTCTATCTAGAACCGATAGGAGTGACAAAATAAGAGAGAGATATACGCTCCCGAACTGACATGTACAAAAATTCCTTCTTTCCTCGCACAATTAGTGATTTGAACAAAAACAGCGTCACACTATCTTAAGCCACATTAATGAGACACAATTCACCTCTCCCCCCTCCTTTCCATGGCTGGTGTCCTAACACCCCCTGCCATTCTCCTCTGAGGTGGCTCGCTGGGTAGACGTAGCAATCGTCGATAGCAATCATCGCAATTTATTGCAATCGTCGACCCATGCAAGTTCCCCATTGCCACGCTATCTGGTATAATTTCCATTCGCATTCCTGCCACACATATCTCTTCCCGGGAGTCCATCGCGGCATGATTTTCATGGGCCAAGCATAAAATGTTCGGAGTCCTCGCTTTGCTCCTCTCTACTGATCGCCACGTGGGTGACTGACTCATCAAATCCAACTCCTCCTCCGCTTTCTTGTTTACATCGCCTCGAGTTTTCTCACAAAAATCCCTCCTGCATTCCTGGCTTGAAAGCAACGCGAGTAAAGTTTCATGCCTGGCAATCGTATACCGCAATGACCCGATTCCGCTCCGTCAATCTGCTAGGGTGGTTGGTGAGTCAGGTGGATTGCATGATGGGGAAGTGATACGACTCTTTTTTGCAAAGGTCATTCACTTATGTATTACGTAAGACTTGTTAGAGGGAATGGGAGTTAGGCTCTTCTCACATAGTCTTACTTAGGGCAGTGTGAGAGTCCGATGTTATCTTCCGCGAGATTTTTATTTACTCAAGAGATCGTATCTGTATCTCTTTTTCTTTATAATCGCCCATCGACAAATCGTAATTTGATTTAATACAGCAAACTACGCGTAGATTACCGGGCGTAGAATGTTTGCGAAAACATTTGGTTATTATCAGTTATAGTATTTCTCAGTAAAAAAGCAGCTTATTTTTTTGGGTCAGGGATCATCTAGCATAGCATAGTAACTGGTGTGCTGACGGGAGATTTGGGTGATCGATTCTTCTCGTAAACGGTAAAAAAATCAATCTTATATTTTTTATGGTGAGAACTAATAATATCGAATGATATTATTTGGCGTATATTCAGCATACCCTGGTCTTGCATTGTTACAATTCTAGAAACCTATGGCAAAAAATAGATTTTGACAGTTTCCAGTTTATGATTTTGATATTTTCAAGATGAAATTCTGCGAAACAGAGTATCATGAGTTGATCCACGCACTCTCTGCAGCCGAAATTTTCATGTCGGCAGACAGCAAACGTTGGTTTCATCGGCACGCCTTGAGTATCTCGTGCTCAGTATTCCTATGAGTAGCCTTCATTGTCCAAAATATCGCTCATTTAAAAGATGATGTATTCCATCTTCTAAAGTCTATGATTGACTGCGATGAGAGAGGAAGAGGAGTTAATGAAATCTTACGCTGCCCTACTTAGGGAGAGAGGGAATCTTAAAGCGTCCAAAATCGTCAATCATACTGCTTGAATGGCCCTTAACTGGGTGCACAAAACTATTAGTTTTATCATTATGACTTGGTTCCGGATGTGAGATCTGAATCCATTTCTTATAGTTTTACCTGGCGTGAGTTTTCATCTTTCGAGAATTATGAAAACTCCTGTAAAAAGAGCTCCTGATGAGGCTAAGGCTAAAGGTGGACTTGATAGCAAAGCACACTCATTGAATAACATTGTAAATTCTCTTGTGATATATTTGTGTTTGAATTTATATTTTTATTGGAAAAAAATAAGGAAGGCCGGCTTAGGGCCGGCTGAAAATTCGGAAGTTAAAAAAAATCCAGCTGATAAAGGCTTGTTTAAAATCACCTTGCCATCCATTCTCGCCTCTGTATGTACCCCCGTACTTTGCGACTTAGGTATTGAGAAATTATTGAATGCCTTGTGGTCCCATTTTGCCCACCCGCGTCCATCCCTTCCCTGCCTGAATTCTCGACTTACCCTTAAGTTGTATCATTCCTCTGCCATAGTCGTCCTCATTTCCTTCCGCACCACAAGTATTCTGCTCTGCAAAGCGCAAAAGAGCCCTCTTTGACAAAGTTCGTTCAATATATCGCTTGTTTCACGTTCGATAGACGTCTTCTTGCTCAGCATATTCCGGCCGCTTATGCGCCTGGTTATTCAAAATTATCGAAAATATACTCCATTATTTACTTCCTCAAATAAATGGATCATATACTTTACTGTGGGAGGAACTTTACCGGCGATTATATGCTCTAGTACCCGCTCGGCTAAAATTCTTTCTCAGGACGTATTTCCGGCCGGAACTCCCAGAATTTGCTGGGCTTCTTGCGATTGCCAAAATTCATCTTCAACGGCATTTTCCTTCCTTCCACCATTCCAGCAATTTTGTTTCCTTCAGGAAAAACAACACAATTTTCTCTGCGTCGTTCTACCCTATGTAAAAGGGTTCTTTACCTTAGATTTTTTAAATATTTCTCTCGGTTCATCTCTGTGGACATTTTCTTCACTAAATTTTTCCTGCTCTAGAAGTTTTCGTCAATCAAATTTAAAGAATCGCTCCAGATATCCATTGAATTATATTTTTATTTCCAATTGACTACGGCCACTATCTGCTGGGTCAAGGAGATGAACATTCTTAAGATATTTAGAAATTATTTGAAATGAGAGAATTTCTACTTCGCAGCGCCTAACCCTTCATGTCCGTTTTCTTGTGGCTCCTTTGTAGTTGTAGTAGGTAGTTGATTTGTTTGGTGTATAGACGGTAAAGGTCATTTGGCACCCTTTATTGTAACAAGTCATGACTGCACATACTATTTATCTATTTAAGAAGCATATTAAATACTAGACACGTTTTAATTTTAGATATAAAAGACGTTGGCGTCTTTAATAAAGCTGAGCACTTGGTATATTTGCTGGTTTGCAATTGCATGGGTTTCCCCTTATCTACAGATGAAATGAAGAAAGGTTGCCTGATCGCCGTCAGCACGGAGTCTCCGTCAGGTTACCTAGGCGAGGTAAAGCCATCGTCAATGGGCTCTTAATGGCCTACTTTACTGGGGAAGTTTGGAGCATCTTACCGGTAGACTTTCTTCCACTTTTAAGTTGTGCTGGCAGCAGATGAAACGTCCTCTGAAAGAATGCGATAACGGTGAGCTCGATCCCCAACTCGATTCTTTTTTACCCCCACCCCATTCTGATAGGCGATAAGCTAACGGGGATACTCCGGCAGCATATTAAAAGTTTTATTTTGAAATCTAATGCCGTTGAACTCGCCCTGGGTTACGTGAGCGATTGCCTGTCCACCGAGAGGGAGAGAGAGGGATACGAATGTTTTTGAACGAAACATATAAGGGCGAACCTTCTGGAAAGAATTTCTGCGTCTCCAAGCATGTGGGGCGAGTAAATTTGGCATTGGCCCTTCAGCGCTTTCCCTCCAATCAGCTGTTCGACCATCGTACTGCTTGGAGTTAGTTTTACCTGCCCTATTTTCCTAGTGCTTCTCTAGTCACGCTCGTCCTGAGCTTCCGTCAATCACCGAGGTTTTTTAATAACCTTACACATAAAAACACGTAAAAATACCAAAAGATATTTACAAACACGCAGCTTTTGCCTATTTAAACTAAAGGACATAACTTACGGATCCGCTTCGGGTGGAAATATTTTCTCTCCAACGGACTGTACGCATAAAAAAATTAAAGCAAAGATTGTTGAAAAAATTAACACCTTGTTAATGTTATCGGATAACACACATGATCCCGCCGTGTGTAAATTGAAATGACTGTCTTTGGGTTCATTAATTTAGAGAGTAATATTAGTGTCTCCATATAAAAATGCCACATTTATCAAAGCAAATATAAAGCTTCACTATATGTTAGATTTTTTCAGCACATGCCGAGATGACCTACACGTTTTTTAAATGATTTTTTAAAATTTCAGTTTCGATTTCATAAAAATCAGCGCTTCCTCATTTGCTTACACTACCATTAGATAGCATTTCAACGTAGCATCTTGTCTGTTTATTGACAGAAATTGAAGATCTATTTCTCCACATCAGTTCATTCTTAGTTTTCAACAGCCGTAATTCATTAATCTACTTCTTTATAAAATGCACCATTAGTTAGATAATACGATAGACCAAATTAATTTCATTTCGACTTATTCCTGGATTCCTGGATCTTGGATTTTGGAAATTCCTTTCCTTCCGGACATTGTTTGAAGGTCATTTATAGTACAATCCTCGGAACAGGATTGGAAAAATTAAGTAATAAAATATTTTTTCTCGTTCATCACTATCGATACATTATTTTAAGCAGCAAATATTTCTTAAGAATTCTGAACAGTGAGATTGAAAGTAACGAACAAAGTCGCCGAAAATATCTATCATCGAAATTTTTACCAATGTGCATCCGTTGCAAAATCTTTTATTAACTTACGTAAGATTTGGATGGGAGGGGGGGAGAGTTAATGAAATCTTTCGTTGTCTCACATAAGGGGGAAAAGTGGGGTAAAAAAATAGTCGAAAATTATCTTCCGTAATATGTACTTGAATGGCCCAAAAGATACTCCGTTTGCATAAAACTAATTTCCTCCATTCCCTCTTCCTATTCCCGTTCCTTTATTCCAATATATTTCAACAGAGAGGTCAAAACAGTTCTAACTAGTAACTTGAAAACAAACGGCTCTCTATACATTAACTGAAGAGAAAGTAGTGAGCATAGAGTAATGCTATTATTGCGAAACTTATTTGAGTTTTAAAAACCAACCATTTTTAAAACCAACAATACTCTTACGCATACGTTCGCCTTCGTCTTAGCGCGGAAACTCACGGGATAAACATGATATTATCACTTTCTCCAAATTTTGCCGAAATTTTCAAAAGATAATTTCGGGCGAAAATTTTTAAATTAAAAAAACGGTGGAATAAAAAATGTTTGTTTTTTTTTTACTTCCGATACTTATAAGATACTGCTTGCCTTTGGATAGGAAGTCTAAAGGCCGTTTTACACGGGGCACGACATTGCACAACTTCAAACTACTCAATCGGGCGTGCAATCATTTTCGAATTAGAGCAGGGGCTATTTTTCCACCTCGCGTTCATGCATTCGCGCATGCGTCCTTGCAATTCACGGCTTTACACGATGCAATTTGAAATGCATGTTCGTACGTACATCAGATTGTGCAATTACGTGCTCCGTGTAAAACGGGCTTAAGACAGCGAGAACAAGTTGTGACTCATTTGACTCATATAAATTCTCTTCTTACGTCAATATCTTTAACCTTAGAAGTTCAAAGCAAACCGAATTAATTTTTAAACGTCAGCATTTGCCTCAAGAATCAAAACCATTCTTTTCCTATATTCTAGAAAAGAAATTTTACTGACGTCATAATCCAAAGTGATTCTAAGTGCTACCACATGCAGCGTTTCACGCAAGGATTTGTCGCCTCACCTCAATCGCCTTATCAAACTGAGAATTTTCCAAAAAGCTATATAACATTCAACACAGCCAATTGAAAAGGTTACGAATCTTCCCTTATAGAAAAACAGTTTAATAGACGACTCCTAAAACAAGCCACTTATTTGCTTAGCAGTCTTCCTCCTACCTCAAACGCAAAATCCAAATGGAAAACGTTACTCTCTCTGTAAAAATTATCTCACAAGCTTAAGAATATTATCCCCGAAGACCGAGTGAAAGTGTGTTTATACAACACAGGTGATTATTGGAAAACTATTTTTTTAAGTCAAAAGACATGTGCCAAGGTGAAGACAAAAGTGGAGTGTGCATTCTTACTTCAGTTTAATTCGCCCGATTACATGTTTTCATATTGGACAAATTGGGAGTCAGAATGAAAGCAATGTTTTAATTCTTTTTATGATAGTTAAATTTGCGAAACACTTAAAATGAAATGACTCATCCTGTGGTTTGTGGTCCGATAATTTTACATGTAGGCATGCGATAAGGTCAACAAATTGGACTACATGAACAATTTTGAACTTTTCCCAAATGTTGTGGCTCAGATTTGTTGGATAGCGGAATTACTTCGAACACCTCACCCCTCTCAACCATTCTGTTCCCCGATCCTCCCGCTTCTGTTCCCCTTCCCTGACCGTGACCTTGTTCCTGTTTACCCTCTTAAGAAATTAATCATCGCCAATAGTGAGTTATAATCCACTCCCCTTCATTCAAAAACAACATCTCCCATCCCTTTACACAAAGAAAACCTAGGGTATAAAAGACATTACTTGAAGTTTCTTTTGTAGACCTCTTGAACAATATGCGTCCATGCCGGTCGAGGGACACAAATTAAGTGTGAAATATAAGAAAAATAACTTTTAATTTAAATTTCCCAATTCCACCGAGTAAATTCGCCAATTATTACCGTCAGTGCAAAGTAGCTCTTAACGCATATACATTAATTTTATATAAAGATAATTATTAAAAAATCGTTTTTATTTCACTAATGAACTCCAAGAGGTTCTGCAATAGTTTTAATTCGGAGGTTTTTCAGAAAAAATAGGATGTAGAGGTTTTCCGAAAAAATTGGTTCAACATTGAGCCGTTGTTCATTGACTAATCTACATCCACATGCTACCCCGCAAGCCGCCTCAATAGGCGTGTGGCGGAGGGTGTTAGGACACCAGCCGTTTTCATATCAAAAGGAAACGCTCCAATGAAATTACGCCTAGCATTTATTGAAGTCCCTTATTGTTCGGGGGAAAAACGAATTCCCATACCTACCCGTTCGGCAAAATATCTCTCTTAATTTATCGTTTCAGTCGGACCTGGAAATATAGTGGGGTTCTTATATGATGTTCTCCGTGTCGCTCTGAAAGATATCTATTCTCAATTGTTCAAGCAATCTAAGCCTAGCGCGCAGCCTCCGTGTCTCTAGCGGCTCCCAGCCTAATTCGTTTAACATCTGTGTAACGCTGCCTGTACGCCCGTAGCAGTTTTTGAAGAATCGCGCAGCTTTCCTTCGTATTTAATTAAGTTCCCGGATTAAGTCTTTCTGCACCGGATCCCATATGCTCGTTGCATATTCAAGGTGTGGCCGGACGAGTGCGAAATAGCACCTCTCTTTTACTTTTTCATGCGAAAAGCTTCGCACAATACGCTTGACGAATCCTAGCTTCTTCAGAGCTCTGCCACAAATATTTCTTTCATGTTTTCCCCACGATAGGCTCGAAGTTATCGTAACTCCTAGATACTTCACGTCATCTGTCGCCTTTATGTTAACACCATCCACAGCATATACATGGGAATAGTTGGACGACCTCCGCAAGAAATGTCCCGCCGTGAATTTGCTCAGATTAAGTTCGAGACTAACGAGTTAAGGAAAGAGAAAACGAGAGCTAATGAAAATGAAATGCAACATAATATGCTGCAATGGATGACGAGTGGCCTGCAAAGTTTCAACTTCAGGACTTAAAAAAAAGAAGCATTTTTGTAATTATGATGATTTTTTTTCCAGCCGACTGTGCGTCACTGCTGGCAGGAATCACTAAACTCGAGATCCTTTTCCGGTTTGTCCCTGACTTCCGAACTCCCCCCTGCGCAACCATTCTCCCCGGAAGCAACCTCCCCGTGCTTCTATCTTTCCTTATCCTACTCACCCTTCCCACACCCTCTTCCCTCCAACCAGCCCCCTTAATATCCTCCATTTCACCTCACCCCCTTGCCAATCCTAGTAAGGGGCAGTGGCGTAGCCAGGTTTTGGGTCTAAGGGGGGGCAGAACATTTTTAGGGGGCGCCGACTCATATATAACCAGTTAACTAACTAAGCTTTACAAATTTTGGTGATGCAACAGGCGGATGGGTTTGTACCAAATGTGTCAATTGACAACGTATTATACTCATTTATTTATACGTATTTGGGACTTCAGAGTAGAAAAATACACAGCTTAGGAGCGCTAGAACACGGGGCGGGGGGTTCTTCGCCCCTCCCCCCCACCTGCTCCCCCATCCAAGCTGCGCTACTGGTAAGGGGTCGTGCATGTACTACGTTTCCATTTTCGGTGATTTTTTTACCCCTCCCCCCTTCGTTGACAACCGTAGTATTCCCCTCCCGATATGTAACATTGTCACAACTAATGAAACTTTCAATTCAAAAATATTTTCACAATTATTGAGCGAGTTTATTAATCGGGATAGGTTGAAATAAGACAAATAAAGTAGCCGTACTTAAATATAATAGAACTACATAATCTCAATTGGAACAAGTGCTATTAATTTTTATATTCTAAAAATCAACCATGAATCACGGTGAAAGGTACTGTACTTTTCTACTTTGTTCTCTCCCCTTCCCACATTTTTGAGTGCTGCCTTGAAAAGTGGTGTCACGAGGTCGCTACTTAACCCGTGAGAAGGTTAAAATGTAAGCAATTTGATGGTATGAAGACTTGCAACATTCTTGAGGCAATGGTTCAGTTACATTGAGTGAAAGTAGAAGCTTGGGGTGTAAGAAACACCAAGCGCTCCCTTCCTCATGTTAAACTCTGTAGTATTGTCTAACCGATGCTGACGAGTAAGAAACGTAAACAGGCCCAGTGTACATCTACATGCACAGAATACCCTGTAAGCCACCTCAAGGGTGTGCGTCAGGGGGTGAACAGCAACGTAACTTTGGGTGAACCCCCCTCCCCCTCGTTACCCGCATTAGACCCTTCGGCGACCCTCCCTCCCCCTAAGTTGGTAACGTAGTTTATGCACGACCTCTAAGTGCAGGCAGACTATATCCCACGGTCATAAAACTGTGTCAAAAAGTAGTCAAGGTAGTTTGAGCAATATATCGCTTCACATTATTTTGAATAAATTTGGCATAATTATCAATAAACATATCTCACATCTCCAATGATATCAAAATGTCAGCCACTTAACGTACTAATTTTAGAAATATTTTCCAAAATATACAAGCCGTTTCCCATTGAATATGTTGCGTCTATGCGCCCCAGAAAGACTTTTTTAAAAATTAGGAGATCCTAACGCATAGATCGCGTCATAAATTTCAAGGTGGTTAGTTTGTATGCTTTCTCAGCTATTAATAAAAATAAATTCATCAATCACCATGATACATTTAAAAAAAACGCAAGCAAATCTGCTGTAAAGACATTTTAAGCGTACGGCGTGAAACAAATTAGTAAAATTAAAGCTATAATATATATATATATATATATTAATATATAAATATATATATTATATATATATTTAGATCTGTGATTTAAAACAATGATTTTGTGTCAATATCAACTACTACATCATTCACTTCATGCTTCTTGTAGATTTCTTAAATTAAAAAATGATACTAAAAAATGGTCTCCATTATGAGTATAGGGTAAAATATCGCACAAACAACCTTAATTTGGATCGTAGGCTTTCTCTGACGAGGAGCTTTAAAGTGAAGTGAAGTGGAGTTGCCGTGAACGCTCATGAGTGAAGGTGAGGCAAGAACACAAGGGGTGCATGGGAAGAATGTTGTGTCGAGTAGACGGGGCCTACCAGTCGCAAACCATCGCATTACCTGTGGGTTTTAACTAAGATTTGACGAAAATCAAACGAAAGAAACGGAATCATAAGCCAGAGTAAGTAATTATGCCAACTATGCCGACTGTAATGTCGGAATCGGCTTCAAGAATCAAGTGGAACATTGCCTTCATTTCTTCTCTAACCTTATTCGCTGCGACCTGTCTTCAGAAATAGCTTTCGGGTTGTGCTGCGTCGTTGTTTGTTGATCTCGAGCTTTCCCTGACATTACTGGCAGCATCTTCAGTAATAATAATGAATCATTTCTGATGATATAATTGTTCCAGAAGATGCTGCTTAATATGATAGCGAAAGCTCGACATCAACAAACAAAGACGTAGCAGAACCCGAAAGCTATTTCTGAAGACAATACGATGAGCATTTCGCCACCAAGGCTTCCAAATTTTTTAGGCATTTTCAGCAGGATGTAAGGTGGTTCCACCTTCAAATGACCGTAAAAATGTAATTTAACTCACATATTGGCTACCGATAGAGAAACAAGTTCTCTGTTTGACATGAGCAAAGTAAAACCCAGCATTTCCACTCAAATCTTTTTGGTTATTGAACTTGAAATAGCACACTTTTAAATGCGAGAATGGGAGAAACGTAAGGGAAAATTGTATTTTCATATCTAAAATGAATGCTTTTCGAAAAAAATTGTTTATAAGGAGCGAATTATCTCAGATAATTGTATTGTAATAAAATGTAGGCGCTTAAAGTTCACCAAAAATATCTTTCCTGCGAAATATGTCCAGACACTCTTCATAATATTATATGTTTAAAAAATCATATTTGGTTCAAATAAATTTTAAGATATACCATCACAGTGCCGCGACATTTTTTCCATTGGTACCTCTGTTTTTCGCTGATGAAACTCCATAACCAATCTACTCGAGTAAGAGGGATAGCCTAGGGCTTAAAGGTGCTTTTAAATCCTGAGGATATTTCTCACAACCTAACCTAAGATATTAATTCTAGGATGATCATCACATTAATCCCGTGGCGGGATTCGAATCCGTGACTTTTGCGCTGTCAGGATGTGGTGTTAGCGAACTGGCAGCCATTCCCTGAACGCAGTGATATTTGTTGCATTAAAAAATACACATTTTATCGCGTGGCTTCGTCGGTTAAACATTCTCAAGTGGTCACATTTTGTCAACATGGGATGATAATTGATTAGGGAATATGGAGTGGTTCTACATCATGCAATTTTTGTTCATTCAGGTATTCTACCAGCTGATTGGTAGGTTATTGGACAGACCCGATTCTGTATCCAAACCTAATAGAAATTGTCTCGTTTTCCCTCTTAAGGACTGTCGTGTAGTTCGTTATTAGATCCCTCTTAAATTCCTCATATCTTCTATCTCTTATTTCGTCCAGAATTACTATCCTCTTCCTTCCTCTTCCACGCTTCCCCAGTGTTCTCCACATATCACTCTCTTCAACATGCCCTCTTCTCTCAAAACCTCCTCCATCCATCTCTTCTGCCTTCTCCGAACCTCTGCCACAAGCTTCTTCTCCTCTCCAGCCATATCTAATATCTCCTCGTTCGTCTTTCTTGCCATCCAGCTCACGTTTTCCATCCTTCTCCAAACCCACATCTCAAACGCCTAACGTCTACGCACATCCTCCCTTCGCAATGACCAAGTTTCCGACCCATACCCGACCCGCTCTCCATATTAAAGTTTTCACCAGCCATTTCTTTACGTCTCTTCTCAGACCCCCTTCAGCAATTCCCTTCTATTCGAAAATAATATCTACGAAATTATACGACAGTTTTCTCTTTCGCGTGCGATAATTATCGTGGAATTTAGAAAATCAAAGCTTTGGGGGTCAATTCTCGAAACATCGTGATGCATACCGCATGAGAAAATAACAGATTATTGTACGGTTTCGTCCAAGTATGGCCTGCTTCACCTCCGATTGATATTTTAATACAGTAATTAACCCGAGCAGACAGGATGAGACAATACAAAAATACTGAATCGACGAAAGGTTCAATAACATTGTTATTTTCGCACACGATAATTATAACGGCGTTCGAGAATTGACCCCCTGGCTTCTGCGGTCACCTTATCCACGCGATTCGGCGGAATACGCATTATAATGGTTCCATTACTTCCCACTTCTATCTTCACCTAAATATATTCTCTTCTCTAATCAATGGTCTGAGGGATATGCAGTATTTTTTGCTCCCTATCTTGGCGATGACGGCCGACGGGAGTGGAATATCTGAACCTCGGTTATGAGCAATTCGCAGATTCAAGGAGACCAGTTTTGGCTCTCCTCCGACTTTACATTAAATTTTCGAAGAATTGAGAATTTATTGAACTTTCAAACTCTTCGATTGCATACCCACGATGGAAGGCTGTGCTTACAGAGCGACCTGCTAGCCACCTCGAATGCATTTATCATAGTGTGATTAGTCACCGGAAAGTTACGTGAATCGAAATTATTCATCTTTATGCATTAATGAACTATTTATATACCAAGCACACACAATTAGGCGTTACAGTATTTCTATTTTGAAAGGTGAAGCAGGCATTTGAAACGTGCTGCCATTAGTTGTAAGTCTTATATAGAATTTAGAAGATGCAATTTTCCACGGATAAAAATTTATTCGACCCGAGTTTCGATGCTCTGCATCATCATCAAGTACATACATTTTCAAACCGAGGTATTGCAAATTTATGTACCTGATGATGATACAGTGTATCGAAACCCGGGTCGAATGAATTTTTATCTATGGAAAATTGCGTCTTCTAAATTCTATATTATGTTGAAATTCCACAACATCACACCTGATACCTCACTTTTTGTCAGTCTTAACTTTTTTCAACATACATTTCATAGAGTGTATCGTAATAAACAAGTTTGATAAAGACATACTGCGAAATAGACTAGCTCTACGGACAAAAATACATCCAGCCTGGCTTAATGAGTGTCATTTTGACACTATCACGGAAAAAATATATTTCACACTTGTTCTTCAGGAAGTCTATTTTTCTATTCGAATGTTGGTAAAAATGTACCGTGATATGTCCATAAGATCCTAAGAAGTGAGAAGAGATAGGCTTCGAATTTACGAAGAATAGGTCTTCAATACTGAGAATAATTTATCGTAGCACGTCATAGTCAGTTTAATAAGAGAAGAATTTAGTCTATTTTATGTTTCAAAATGTTGTTCGGGACGTAGATTTTCACGGCATTTCAAAACACATGTCTTCGCCCCTCATGCTTTACTATGTATTGTGATACTTTTAACTCCTCCTACTAGCAAATTGTAAGCACCCATTTACAATATGCATTTTATAGGGGGCCTTATATGTTTATTATGCAAGTTTTATACAAAGATACTAAAAACTAGACTAGCTCTACGGACCAAAATGAATGTAGCCTAGTCTAAATGAGTGCCGTGTATCAAAACTGACAAAACGAGTTCCATTTTGACAAGTGCGGAAAGAAATGCAAATTTAACCTTTTCATCAGAAAGTAAAAATAAAAAATATTAAATATAATAACATTCAATATATTTTTTTTAATTGTACACATAAAAAATGAGAGGAGTGTTTGATGTTGTATGTAGGGATATGTATTTTTATAACTTTGTCATCAATTTAATTTCAACCAAAACTAATGATATATTGCCACCAGATAATGTCTATTTTGCAGTATCAGTGTAATAAAAAAATAAATAAATTTTACGATACGTTCATAGATAGATAGGTACATAGACGTCTTTATTACGGCGAGACTGAGGCTTTATAAGTTCCTTCTTACACCTAACTTCTCGTCAGTATGTGAACACTGTGAACATGACAAACACTTCAGTATATAAATCGAAGAAATAAAACCAAAAATAATTGAAATAGAATATAAACGCGACATAATGAAGTAACAGAGATAAGTGAAAAAAAGATAATTACTATTGCGGGAAAAACGTTCACGGTATTTTTAAGAGGCCCTGAGGTAATTCTTTATGAAGCGGGTTCGACACTTTGGGGTTTATGGCCTCCACCTATGCTGCTCAAGGCAGCGTTCTTCTTACGGCCTGAATCCTTAGCCCTCGTACTCTTTCCAGCGCCCCTTCCCCACTGTGCTTACCAACCCAATTCCGTGCTTCCCCCATACCCACCGTTCCTTTCTACAGAGCTGCATACTCACACTCCTTTACATTCATAACATGTCTACTCTTCCATTCGACTTTTCGTTCGGAACCATCGGACCCAATTCAACCCCCTGTTGTCCATCATACGTTGACTCTCCCTCCGGACCTCCTGCACTTACCCGGCAGCCCTCACACCCCTTTCCAACCCCTATTCACTCACACCACATCCCTGCTTCCAGTTCCGTGCTGTATAGGAAGCAGTGCACGTCGTGTGATTCTCTTAATGTGTTCGAGTGAAGTTCGTGAGGCGCTTGTGTGTGGTTGGCGATTTAGGCAGCTGAGGAAGTAAGGTACGAATCCCGGAGTTGGAGGAGATGACCAAGAGGAGTTCACGTAAGTCTTATTCTCTTAATCGCAGTGGATTTGTTTCCTCTGTTAGAGAGTTTCAATCCGAATTATTGTAGCATTGCGCCTACCACATCAGTATTGTTAAGAGTAGATAATTGTTTCTTATTAGTGCACATGATTAAATTTTAAAAGTGTGCATTTCTAGAATTCATCATAAAGCACATCTGATTAGTAATAAAGTTTATCTCTTGTGAGAGGTGGTTCAAAGATTGATCATATTAGTAATTGGAATTGTTCCTTCAATTCATTTTATTCTGTAGGGGAGGACATTTACACTATTTTCGTTTTCCAGGGTTGGCTTTCAAATTCCGTAGCCGTGGTCTATTGTGGAAGATCCTGTTAGTCTTCTCCAATGTTCTCATTTTACTCGCAAGTGCAATTGCATACCAAAGGGGAATCTTAATTGTCCTCATCGTAATTCCTTTCCCCCGGTAGCGAAATGTTTTTCATTCAAATCTTCATGAGATTGTACATTCATTATTATCAATGACCCGTGGCCTCTTATAGTAGTCGCGAAATCTGTACTATCTCTCCTCTTACAGAAACTTCGGAAACATGTTAATTTCGTGGTATGAGCCGTTCCCGAGGCACGTTTTCGTATTAATTCTGCGGGGTATTTGACCAGGTGGCTTGTTTCAAAGTAACTTCCAATCCTGGGTCTTAGCTGAACTGAATTCTTCCAGGGACTTGAAGTGAATTAAGGACTCTGAGCTAAATATATATTCTCAATCTCTTTAATTTATGCGAAAAGTCGTCTGCATTTTTCCTCTGCTATCTCCTGGCTCTTTCTCGCACAAGTAATTTTTCCCAAACTTTCTGTAGTTATCAGTTCCTTCATTCACCTGTAATTGCACCTTGTCTATTCTAATTCCTCAATTTACATACTGAAATTTTCTAAATCTCCTTTTTTCATACTAGAAGGAAGGCATTCCTTAATATCAAATCTGATTATGACAGTTGGATAATTTCAGCTCTTTAACTTTAAATTCTCCTCCATTCCAAGGAAATGTGCAAGAAGGCAGTTTTTTCATCCTTCATCGTCTTTCTTTCCGCAAGTCCCGCATTGCTTCCTCGTTGCTATGCCGTTTTTTTTACCGTTATTGTCAAAACCTGGATTCTATTGCCAGTGAGATTTTTGACCCCGTTCTATTTCTTCAAAGCCCACCGTTCCACATCGTTTTCCGTCCTTGTCAATTAGCGCGTTCCGCCGGCCGAAGCTCCGCCCCTTCACTTGCCGCTGATCTGTGATTAGCTTTCCGCTTTTCCGTTTCTGCGCTGTTTTCCGCCCCCCATGTGAACCCAGCTTTAGGAAGCCTGTTTGAATAGTTAAAATTTCAAGGATTAGCTGAGGTAAGTATACCTAATGCTAATTACCTAAGCAGTCTTGTTAACTTCTTGGTAACGGACTACCGACAGATTAAAGATTCTAAATTATTTGTGCTTCAATGACAGGATCATTTCCCTGGACTGGACTTGTCTTGAGCTGGTCGTAAAATCTCCCAGGTATATTTTGTTTGCTAAAATTAGAGTATTATAAAACGAAATCGCCTTCCGATTTTCATTTAGCCATCGGGTAACACTTGGCGCATTTAGCAATTTTAAAATAATTTCTGAGGGTTTCTACAAATATTATTTTAACACTCCTGGGAGTCCATTGACCTTACACGAGGCTAGGTAGTCCTCCATAGGTAATTACGGATAGTACCTAGTGCACTATTTCATTTCGTTTGGATTGTGGGAGGAAAGACATTTCAATGCTCAGTATTATCAGGGGGGGGGGGAGGGAGGAAGGAGACATAATTTTTTATAATTGGGAGAAAAATTATATTTTGTCGTGCATACATTTATGAGCGTAATTGCGATGAGCTGTAGCAGCTGATACCTTTATATTTAAAGATTTTAGCTGCGAAAAATTCTAAGTGGAATTAAACCACAGTTTTAGTTAGAAAAGGAATTCAACATTTTTAGGTAAAATATAAAAACAAATAAAACTTTCGTGCCCCTTTTTTCAATGTAAATTCAAAATGTTGAAGTGTCTACACCCAATGGACCCTCCTCCCTTGGCTGTGTCACTGGACTCTGGCACAGGTTCAGTCCTTTGCCATTGCCACGTATGTGCAAGTAGATGTCCTAATCTTTGCCAGATTGCCAGTCCTCATCTTATTCGTAAAATCAGCAATTCTGCATAGCAAATGTCTGTATTTTATATTTCTTTCATTCCAATGTTGTGGAGGTGCTTTTTCACTCGTTTGCTTGGTTTGTTAGAAGAAGAAGAAGGGGAGAGATCCTTGGGAACCTCTCCCAAATTATTTAAAAAAAATCCATATTCTACATATTGAGGGTTTCTTAAAATTTACTTTACATACATAGTATACATACATTTAATATTTTTGTATTTACATATTTCAATGGCATTGCTCTTTAGTTCATGTTAATGAACGTTTGTTTCTGTCTAAAATTTATGATTTTCAAGTCTGATTTGTTAAACTTACATTAGTCTGTTTTAGTTTCTTTTCTTTCACTTCTAAAATTTTAATGATTTCCTAATTAATTTCAAACTGAGTTATTTTATTTCATAAATTCAAAAGTTTATATTCAAAATGAAATCTAAATAACGGCTGCCTTCTCGTCGCGCTTGGCATATTTCCCGCGCCGCCCGATGGCGTCGCCTCAGCCCGGTGCCCGCCCTCCACCCCTGCGCTTGGTCGGTTTTATGCGGTGGGCGATGGTCTGCTGAGATCATTTGCACCATTAAGGGTAGGTGGGTGAGGGTAGGATTTTTAGGGATTGGCGCAGGACTGGGCGGAAACCGGGCATCAGCGGTAGCTCACATTTAACAAAAGACACCAGGAGGACCACAGCTTAACGTCTCATCCAACGGACTAAGTCTTGAAGTGTCCTCACAAGGCACCAAAGTAGGGATTGGGATTCCGCTGAAAAATGTCAACCACTGCTGGGATTTGAACTCGAGACCCTTGGGTTCGGAAGCGAGAACATACTCGAATCATCTCCTGTGATTATTTTCTACACTTTCACAGGAAAAATTAATTTGGAGTGATGTTCATAATGCAGTCATTTAATTATTGATATAAGATATTACTCGTTAATAGTATTTTGTCTAGTTTATTGTTCACAATTTACAATTAGTACTCTAACTTAAATATGATTCTGTATTTTTTCAGGTTGTAATGATAAGGCTGTACGGAAGTAAAATTGTACTTAGAAACTTCAAACCTAAAGATGAGTGAGAATGAGAATTAAGATATTAATAAGAGGTTGGTCAAGCTCCCACATCGCTTTGGTGATAGCGACACAGAGCCAGAAATGGAATTGGCAGCTTAACTGGCTCCTATACCCGGAAGAGGTTTGTAGTCTTTGTTCAGCCATTGTATATGGTTCATTTCAGTTGTGCATTAGTAAATATCCCAATGGTCATTAAGTTTATAAATATCATTGCATAGGTGGGTATGATTTGGTATACAAATTAAGTTATAATTAGCTTCTATCTATTTAAGAACACTTACACCTATGTGCTGATGATAAGAAAAACTGATTTTCATTCATTTATGCTGATTATACCATAGTCAATTCACATTTTAGTAGTCTACTTAATTGTACATTTTTAAATTTTTCCGTGGTAGCATCACAAAGATACCATTGGAATAAGAAGCTGTAGATCAGTCTTTACAGAGCAAGAGACTTCAGCTTATACAAAAACACCAGTCCCTATGGTAATAAAAGTTGAAAAAGTTATTTTAATTCCATTAGTATGGGTGTACATAATATCTCAACATAATTTCACTCTTCAATACAAGATTTTTTTGTTAGTCTCGTTGGTGCATATCAGTGTTATCAATATTTTACTTAAATCGTGTAACCTTAGTTCACAGTAGTAATAACCTGAGCTACCTTAAGGTTGTAGTGTTATTATAAACCCAAGTTTTGTAGGTGCAACTAATTAAATCTTGTTTCACTATCTGCAGCGATGTCGCATTATCTTCCGTGGAGGAAGATAACAGCAAAAGTGATGGGGAAATGGTGGCATGCCTAGTATTTTATGCCGAATTTAAGAAGTTTTAAAAATTTTTAAAAAGGCCATTCGATACCCAATGTGGTTACTTAAGTGCACTTAGCATTCAATCTGTATATGTCCTCAATTCACGGGGAAGGGCGTAGAGTTTGAGGAATTCAAAGAGCGGCTTCAGTTTTATTTTGAAGCTCATGATATAAGTTCCGAAAACCAAAAGTGGGCGGAGTTACTTTCGTGCACTGGTGGGCAAACTTATAGCATGGTAAAGAAACTTTGTGCTCCTGGTCGTCCGGCTTCTAAGACATTCGGGGAAGTATTAGATTTACTATCCGAGCATTTCATTCCCTCCACTTGTTGGGGTGCAGGCCGAGAAATTCGACGCGCGAATTTAAGGGCCAAATGAGCTGGTAAGAAGACTTTTAAGCATGCATGAGACAGTTGGCGAATAATTTCCGCTTCGAAAATTAAGATCAACCTCTGTTGCGACAATTCCTCAGAGGAATGAAAAATTTTAACTTAAAAGAGCAACTGTTTTCCATCATGTTCTAAGATTTGAATTTAAAATTAACCGTAGATCGTGCTACTGCTATGGAACAGGCCAGAGAGTGGGATCACCCAATGGGGGATTATCATCCGAATGCTTTTTCGATATTACCTTTGAGATAAAGTTTGCAAAGGTTTTCATTTATATGTACGGAATTGCTTAGAACCTTTAATGACTAATTGCCAAATAACTATTCATTTAAAGTTGCAATTTTTTCAGTTTCCGAAAAATGCCCCCTGATGTAATTTCACCCTTCGATCAAAGGCCCGTGGTTCAATTCCCGGTGAAGACTGATATTTTTTCAAGGCATTTTCTAAATCTTTATACTGTTGTATTTCGGGCAGAAGTGGACATCTTCACAAATGCCTTTTTGAGGCATCTTTAAGAATGAATCGGGAAGAATAGGGAAGAAGCGATGGATGAAATGACGTCACGGCCGTTATGGGAAGGTCTCCCTTCCATTCAAATTTACTCTTGTATCTCTGGAAATCTGAGAGATGATTTTCAAGCTATAATTTGTCTTGGTCCCCTGCGCGTTAAAGTAAAAAGCAAAAATATTGATACACCCAAATTGAAAGCTAGCAATTTCGAGCACCAACGGACACGCGGCACACACCTGAACGCCATCATTGGTAGTGAAAGTGCGACTGACGGGGTGTTTAAATTCTATCACGAGTCCCCGTTCCTCTCATGTGTCCCCCGACATCTCTGGGTGTCGTCGTTGCGGAGGGCCGCGACATAAGATTGCCCGGCGCAAACTGCTCTGCCACTACTGCGACAATAAGGGTCATTAGGGTGAAAATGTTTCACCAAGCGCCGTCGGTTTACCCTTGGGTTTTCCACTAATCATTCACCCTCACGGTGGAGTCAGTGGCCAGCGCAGTTAATCGCAGCGCAGAATCGGCAAGGTTTGAGATCTCATCCGGGACCAACTCTACGCCGGAGTTTCAGCTCCGGGGCCGGGGAGACCCGGAGTTTTCCAGCGGTATCACAAGCCCACAATGTATCTTCTTCGGAGGCCACCCCTGACCCAATCTTAGGTTCATTGCTGTTTTATACCCCCTCTGCTGTAGCACTACCCACCATCAATGTCCGTGTTGAAGTGGAAGGTAAATAAATACCTTTTCGGGCCCTAGGGTGGTAGGACCCCCAGTGTTGTGGCCAAAAGTTTTATAGCTACTCATGGGTTAGTAAAACTAAGGCTAAGGCTCGCAGCTATGCTTGGTGGCCATGAATAGACTGATATTGAGGTCATGACTAGACAATGTAACGTTTGTGCTCTCTCAAAATAATCCTAAGAACGTAAGTCATTTCGTGGAGTAGGTCAGAAAAGCCATGGTACAGGCTTCACCTGGATTTTGCAGGTCCCTTTAAGGAACATTCTTATTTGGGATGTGTTGTACGATGTCTAAACGGGTGAAAGTCTCTTTTACTAATGGCTCCTTTTTGTATTCTATTTGTATTTCAAGCCTTTGTAAGTGATTTGCCACTCGTGGGTTGCCAGAATTGATAGTCACGGACAATGGTCCTGCTTTCCTTGAACAGGAGTTGAAGGATTTCTTGGGGAAAAATGACATTGGGCACCATCTCATCCCCCCCATTTCCATCCACCTTCTAACGGGTCAACTGAGCGTGCGGTTCAAATGATATAGAGGGTATTAGGGAAAATCCCTAGAAGTGAGTGGGTTAGAGAGCTCCCCAGCATATTTCTAAGCTTAAGGACCACTCGCTTTCATGGGTCGATATTGGAAAGATTAAATCCCGCTTTTTCAAATGTTGGTAATCTGACCAAACTGACCACTCCCAACCTAAATTTCTCGATAGGAGACATAGTTTATTACAGGGATTTTAAAGAGGGGGGAAGCCTTCTTGGAACCCAGGGGTGATAGTAGAGTTTGATGAACCTAGAGTCGTACAAATCTTGGGCGAGAGTAGCGATAGAGTGGAAATATTGGTCATATTATGAAATGGAGGGAGAATTCCAAATGTAACTCTGGTAACACTATTAATCTTTTTTCCAGTGAGGAAAATGATTAAGGGCAATTCGAAGGCCCTCTTGACTGCTCCACAAGTTTTGGGACCTGAAGCTCAAGACGCACCTTCAGCTCAAGGTGACCCTGTGGAGGAAATAACAAGGCAGGGGCGAAGGTCCTCCAGCCTCAAGAGCACCACAGCCAGTGCTGGCGGCCAAGGAGGAATGTGAAACCACCTCCACGCTTGAATAGCTACAGAAAAGCATGTAGTAAATTAAAAGGGGTTGTTGAATACCTATTTGTGTATCTTTATCTTTGCTGTTTATAGTCTGAATATGTAACTTTCTACCTTCTGCTTAAGCTATGTTGTGCATTTCGTTATTAATTTGTTTTGAGGTACGGCCATGTTGTGTGTATGAGCCTCTCTCTGCCGTTGGTCGTCATGGTGTAAAGACGTGTGGACGGGCAGCTCCTGTCAAATAAACCTTGTAGCAAATTAACCAGTTAATTAATCCGAGATCCCTCCAAAAAGAAGCCAACAGTTTGCTACCTTTTGATAAAGTGTGTCATCCACTCTATAAAGTTTTGTTTCCCATCCGTAGAGCGGGAGCATTGCCCTCATATTAGCTCTATTGGCTAAATATTGACTTTCAATTTTTTCTATTTCAGAGGAAAAACACCTTAAGAGAAGCTTGACTAAGGACCTTTCTGAAAGCATTAATTCAACACTCGGGAGGACATTTTCACATTCTCTAGTGGTAAATACAAAGTTGCTTTGGCCACAATGGCAAGATAACCTTAAGAGATGCTGTAGTGTTAGTAGAAATCTTTTATGGTAGGTATTTGGTTCTGCTTGTTGATTTTATTAAGCCATATATATTCTTTTAAATGCTAACCTGAACTTCTTGAATTTATGTAAAGTATTTTTAAAGGCATTATTCAAGATACCATGCAGTTCAAAGGGAACGGCTGCAGAGATATAGAATCAGTGATTCAAGCCTACCAGAAAAGAGTAAGTTGATAGCTCACAAAAAATGTTAAATTTGGCAAAGGGAGTGAAGAAAATGTGATGCACATGGATGTATCACAGCAACAAAACTTTGATTGTAAACTCCTCGATTGTTTATAATATTCTGTTCCTCTTATCTTAAGTAACAAAGTTCCAAAGAGTTAAGTACTACCTCATTTTATTTCTCGGTTATATATTATTCCTAGCCAACACCCTCGCACTTATTTTCCATCCTTGTCCACCGAATTCCTACCCCGCATCACTACTTGATTTTACCTGCACTAGACAATCACCTAGCCACCCTCTCTCCACTAGCCGCACAACATTTTCGGTAGTCAACAAAACGGCCTATCCAGTCACAGTTTTAGATATTCTGTATTTCTTAGTTTTTTCTCATTATGACCTCGAAAGTACATAAATATTGGTCGCGGCAAAACCTTACAGGATACCGAGAGCGTACCATAAGATGTTCGTTCTCGGTGTCATTCGCATTCACATCAAAGGGTTAAAAGGTCCGAAGACTCCTCCAGGAAGAGAGGTGAAACTTTGAGAATAAGCAACCAAATGCGATGGATCACAAGTGTAATAATAAGGAAATAATTTAAAATCGAGGAAACATGAAGAATATTCACCTCTTGTTCATACACGTCATTCCCATCTTCTTTCCATTGGTTACTTGCAGGAGAGTGTTTCTGAACGAAATGATTTTGCCTTTATTTAATAGACTAGTACCTATTCTATACCTCGCCTCTTCTATAATTGCATCCGTGTAGTTACAGTGTTACACAAATTTGACTCTATAGTCTCTCCCACTATAAATTACTCTTTAACTTTCACTTCATTACTCTCTGCTGTCCTTCCATCTCACTTCATGTAACCTCAACACATTCAAGTTCCCTTTTCCATCTTTTATGCTTTCATCCCAGCTCTTATGATGACCCTAATATTCCACATTCATATTTTAAACCTTTTTTCTCTCGTGTTCTTTTCCGTTGTCATTGCCCTTGTATCAGTTGTTGCGCAAGTATTTTGAGTGATAACTACCAAGGAGTAATTGCTTCCCCCTTCGCCGGGCGCCATCGAATCCTTTGATATAGATAGTTTTTTAGATCGAGATCGGCCTTTCCAAACACTAGTTTTAACACGATATTATCATGTGGACTATCTTTCGTCTGGTTCCTAACCTTTGATCTATCTGCTACGGGTGGGCCTACCAGGAGTAATATTTACAGTCCTCCCAATGCTAGGTATAGGGGTCACTGGAATGCCCATTCATCACGTCTAGGATGCAGGCCATGAGGGTGGTTTTAATTAAAGAATTTTCTTTTAACTTTTTTTAAATTTAAAAAATGATTTGATACTTGTAAATCACACACATGCTTGATTAAATCAAATTATTATTTGAGATTTTAAAAAGTTTTTCATTAGTGTTTCTTGATTCGCATCAGTTGTCTTATGTGAATAAAATAAACTGAATTTTATTAACATTCTAGGACAAACCATAGAAGTACGTCCCTAACACAAAGGCACAATGAAACACTTGCTGTTTGCCAATAGGTTGAAAGTCCATTCTGCGAAAGTCATGCTTTTTTTCACATGGGTTTTCGATGCTGGGCTTTTTTGTCCTTTCATAAACACTTGTTATTTTAAGGTTTTACCTTATATGTACCCTTTCTTCCATTGATTTTGTTCTGGGTTTAAAGGAAAATAAAGATGTCTTAACTCGGTCAGTATTCTTCTATTATTTTAAGAATTGTACTGTGCTTTTACTCCCAGTTCATTCATCACACAAACAGTAAGAGAATGTGATGGTTAACTCTGTCATCGTACTTGGCACTGTGCATCCAGATATTTTAGCTGTGGGTAAAACATTGTATAGCCTTCTTGATTATAACATTTACCACTGCATGTGGCCGACTCGACGAAAGGAGGATGAGTAGTCTGCAGGCATTCGAGATGTGGGTGTGGATGAAGACGAAGAAGGTAAGATGATGAGGATGGTGGATATAGAGGAAGACTTAAAGAAGTGTGATATGGATGTTGAAGAAAGGAAACTTCTGGAGGGGACTAGGGAGAGGCGAAGTTGTTAGTGGGAAGAGGCTGTGATAATAGAAAGGATGTTGGGTAAGCATGGAAGGGGAAGAAAGCAAATAGTTTCCATGGGATAGATGAAGGGTAAGATGTATTCGGAGATAAAGAAAAAAATCGTGTTGATAGATAGGGCCCTGCAAATGGGAAAATATGAAGGATTTTGACTCTCTTTAACCTACCTTATCCGATAGTTATCCGATAGATAACAATATAATCATTTTGGTGTTTGCTTCTCGCAATAGTTTTTAATGTGTTGATTGTTATTTCAGTTACTTGAAGTTCTCAGGAAATCAAGTTCAATACTTGAGTAATATTATGTTCATACTTTCACAGAATGACTGACAGATGTAGCCTCAAGTAAAATTCACTAACAGGTCACTACTAAAATTCCTTACTACAAGGATTGACACCTTTTCTAGGTGTATTTAGGTTCAGCTTTTGAGTTTACTTCTGTCAGAATGCAGACTTGCCCAATTTTGTTAGTTATTTTTGTAAAATATATTTTTATAGTATAAATATTTATGAAATATATTTCATATCATTCATTAAAATATTTGTTGAATGTAGATTCAGATTTTATCTCCTGCTTACACACGGAGATAGTTCTGAAATAATTTCTTGGTTATGTTCCCAACTCGAAGTGAATAAATGGTATTTCGGTAAAAAAATGCTGCAATTTTCGTTGAGCAAAAGATGATTATAGATAACGGTAAACTTTTTTGTGCAAGTTTGGGTTCTGAAAATGGAAAGCCTGGCAACTGGAGCAAAATTTGGTCCGTCAATCTTCGTGTTTTAGGTGGAAATATGAAAGGCTTTGAAGTCATGTATGGAGAAAAACAAAGCGAATAGCAAATTATAATAAAGAATTGTTAAATGGAAGAGGAATGGTATCATCGCCATGCAAAATATTACTATTACATCAATTCAGCAGTGACATCCGTGATGATCACAATGTGTGAGAGATGTATTTTTCAAATAAATTGTAAATTATGTAAATTATTTCGTGATTGTGTATTAATTTTGTACTGTTGAAGAGAATAAAAGCAGTAAACGAAAAAATTATGGAAAATTGCTTTTCATTCATGGGAAAGTTGTATTCATCAAGTCAAAAAATATTGATCTTCAGTTGTTGCTGGATCTTGGGATGTTAAGGTAATGGGAAAATTGCGCATTTGATTCAGGATTGAGGTTACATAAACTACCGCTATTAGTTTTTCCTTATTGAAATATTGAAACCCAATTATTTATACGTTTAGCCATTTAATTTACTGCCAGCATCGAAAAAAACCTACCTTGAAGTTATTTTATAACGATATTCATTTGTTTTTCGCGCTATTACTACTGGACGAAAATTCAAGTCAAGGGGTTACTTCGTTCGACAAGTTGAAATTCCCGCATTTTGAGCCTCCGTGAACCTGACTTCTATCGCCTTTGAGGTTAGCAGAGTCATCTACATGGAAAACGTGATAACTTTTAATTGGGGATGTGGACGACTGAGGAGAATAGTGAATGCAACCGCCATCTATTGGCCAAAATGGGAACTACAGTTCTATAAGGTTCCGCCCCCCCCCCCCCCTGAATTTTTATAAAAATGATATGCACAGATTATTATATTATGTTCAGAACGACGTGAGACGTCCAGAAAACCTTAAATTATTGATCATTTTTGTAGAATGAGCGAATTTTTTCCGGCCGCCCGGGCTGCCCGCCGGAAAAAAATTTCGCTCGTTTCACAAAAAATTGTTCATAATTTATGACTTTCTGGACGTCTTACGTTGTCCTGAATATATTATAACAACATGAGGAGAAGTTTTTTCCAAAAATTACAATTTCGAAAAATATTTTGAAAAAAAAAAAAATTTGCTGGCAAAAGGATTCGTAGTAGTATGCCTTGTGTTCTTAGCACCGGTTTCTGCCTCTTATCCCCTGGGCTACCCGGGTTCTTATGAAAAAGATGGTCATAACTTTAACTTGAATTTAAAAATCACGGACTTGGTCGTTTTTTTGAAAATTTTGTCCGTGGCCAACCCAACCACCTTCCGAGGGTGCCGAGGCAGGCCTACCCCTTGGCAATTCTACGCTCTCAGTGAGGGAGGCTCCGGACTTAGAATTATTTTTGTAGTCCGTTACATTCACTGCCAGAGAAGTTGAGATACGATCTCTGCATTTCGATGCTGACAATCCGTCAATGGTCAGCCGAATCGAATCTGTTCGTAGTGCCGGCCAGAGGCTCTAGGCTTATTTATCACTTGCCGCTTTACATTTAATTTCAAGGAGAGGCAGTCTCAATCATGGTCGTACGCAAGAGGGTTACCAAAAATAATTTTTGTCGCACACGTAGTCTTCACATATTTTTTTTTCCCTCCGCCATTAGACTATAATATTGTTCAATTTAAGCAGTATCATTAGATCTGCTGCGGGAACTATATTAATTTTATGAACTTAATTCATTGAATTATCTAAAATTTTGTTATACTTTAATGCAGCGTAGTAATTTGAAACTTTTAAAATATACCATTTTATGCAGTAAAAAATTTTCCGCTTGAGTTGTTGCTATTTCATACAAGGACATACTTTACAGGACATTAATCCAGAGGCTCTTTGAAATAAAAATTTTAATCCTCAATCAGATATTTCCTTCCAATAGCAGATTCATTTGGCTGCCAAGAAATCGATTGAACACAAAAGCTGATTGAATGTACATACCAATCTATACCAGAGCCAACTTTGATTCCGAAATGGTAATGCCAGCAAACTCAGTTCAAATGAAATCAAGATATTTCTCACCCCCTTTACCATATTATTCATACACGATGGGACAAGTAATAACAGGAAAAAATACAATGTCTAGACGTGAATAATTTAACATTTATCTTTATTGAGTGAAAAACCATTTATCATCAAAATACAATCCTTTGTAAAATCTTATCCATATTGATAAATTAGCATGCCGTACGCCAGTTTTCTTCTGTGCAGGTTTACACCCATGCCGCAGGTTAGGTGGTCATTCACACCCTATGTGAACCGTGAATCTGCGAACAGCCATCCATGGTGCACCATCAGCCCTCAGGATATGGAAGAAGCTGCCCTCAGGAAATGGTAGAAGCCAGTAACTCTCCCGCAGGCACCGAAATCACCTCCAACTTGCACCATTCTTCCTCTTTTTAAGAATTGCCGTCTGCAAGTAAGCCTGAGACAAAAAGAAAAGGAAATAAAAATTTGGTCCTAGTCATTTTTTTCGCTCATGAGCACATAAGAGAATTTGCTATTCACTCGCATCATGTGTCCAAAAAGCACCAAATACTTTATCTACAGAAGTTTCATTAAGTAACAAAATAATTTCAGTTTATGAAGGTGTAATGCAGACAGAACAGATGTTTATCCCGAAAACATTGGCAGGTGGACAGTGATTCAAAATCTTTTATTGTAATAAATTAAAATCTTATAAAGTTACTAGCGTCAGGAAATCACATAATTGTGAATTTGACGAATTATGTAACAAGGACAATTTAAAGACCTAAAAGGAGTTTTAATTAAACCTAAGATGAGTGTAATCAGTTGAATTCCGTTCTCATCAATAATTTACAGTACTTTTGTGTATGTATAGGCTCTATACTCAACATAATGTAAGAAATAATTGGAATTATTAACGATAAGGTGCTCTCAATAAATACAACCAAATGGGTGTCAGGGATAACTTTTGCACGCCATATGCCACTATTTATTGTACTAACTGCAAAATAACAATGATTAATGTACCGAAAAGCAACAATTAGCCCAATGGACACTAGGAATAAGTACATTTTTTTGCTTATTTTACATACATTATAATTTTTGTTGCACATTATTATGGATTATATGGTTTATTTTTCCATATAGTTTATAATTTTATCAAGAACAAACTTCATAAAAATAAGTAATTTTGTGCATGTGTTACTAGCGTTAGGACCACCCTGACTCAGAATTCAAACCACCTGACTCAGAATTCAGATAATTGCCACGCACGTATCAGTTTAACAGAATATACTCTCTGGATACACCGCTAAGAAGTTAAATATCGTAGTAATGCAAAAGGATAATGATCATCACCTTTAGAAATTTTATTTTTAAATGTTTGCTCATGCATTGAGAAACATTTATAGTAAGTTTTTTTTAGTTCAGATCCCATCTGCCTTATTAGTGCAAGATCACAATTGACACTGATACGGGTTAGATTTTCCATTAATGTTTTTCTTTGGTTAAAGTACATTGGGTAATGCTAGAGCCAGTTTCGAGTTACGTTTCTTTCTCCAAACCATGATAATAAAATCGAACCAGCATGGAACTGCGAACTGAGTTAGGTACGGATAAAAACGTGAATCCAACAGAGAAGCTCGTAACTGTGGCCAAGAGGAATGCCTTCAGTTCAAGCAACTACATTTCAGGAAATCTTTCACTCTTGACCTTATTCAACTAGCATCTATACTCAATGAGTTGCACGTCACCAAAATGCCGTGGAATTCCAAGATGGTTGGTTTATTAAAAAACAGAGTTGAAAAAATGTTTATCTGAAATATGGTATGACCCATCAGGAATGACGTTTCCAGAACCGTACAACTTGGCAATAACAAGTAAAATGCTCTTAATATCCTTGCTTTTCCTACAAAAAATAAGGTTAGCCATGATATATTTACAGCCTTTACTGATGAAAATATTGAATATGGTGCAGTGTGCATCATTTCTGTAATATCCAGAGGATTTTGTAAATCTTACAAACTGTAAATCCCTACTTGGGTGTGCCATTTGGAGATAATTTCAAGCGCAGAACTCTGTCCGACGGATGGGACGTTGAACTGTGGCCCCATTGGCGATCATCGTTAAGGCTGTTTTACGCGAGGCTCATAAGTGAAAAGACTAATTTATGGATGGATGTGCGGTGAAAATTGCGTCATGTAAAGCAGGGACTTACTCGGATTATGCAAATGCATAAACCCTGCATAGTCCCTGATCTAAAAGCATGTTTGCGTTCTCGCAATTTCTGTTAATCAAGCAATGGGATTATATGCCTCGTGTAAAACGGTCTTTATAACTTACGATTGGTCTCCCGGTAGAATCAAATTTGTTCGGAAATATTGCTTAAGCCAGCAACAGCATGATCTACTGCAGAGGATGATTAAACAACATGGACAAGGTCACTTGGTTGTCGTAACGGACGCATACTCTTTTCCATCCAGGTTTCATCCACGAGTCAACCTGAAATTTCAAGAAAGATGTATTGAGCTATGAAGAATTCATTTTAGTGCATGTATACTACTATCTTGACCAGGTTTTTGGGCAAGACACCGTTACTGGTATATTTGCGTTAGTTGTTGACTTAGAACTTAGAATTATACAGACAGTGAACCTTTAATAAAAAATTAAAATCTATACACTAAAAGATACTCCTTGAAAACAAGAAAACGTCAAACATAACACCTAGATTCTCAATAAATAATCCATTGTTCGCATAATTGGCCAGCAATGTACAATGCAGCCAGTAGGGAAATAATTAAGTTACTACATAAATACGATGAGATTCGGAAGATGACATGCTCTCATACGGGTCATCCCATTTTATACGATACTCTACGGACGCCATTTGTCTCCAAATTTGGTGAACCAAAGTTTAAAAAATATCCTTTTATTCAACGATTTTATAATTTGAGAGGGATGTTAACAATTCGTATGAGCTAATTAAGATTGTTCATCTATAAAGGGCCTCAAGTGAAAGTACATTAGTATCTTTCTCAACCAATCGCACGCCGCGCCGGCCGTAACTATTAAAAGTTAATGATTATGCAAGGCATTCCATAATTTCTTTAAAATTTCTATCGGAATTATAACCTATCGAAGCAAATTTTAAATTTTGTATATAATATGAGCAAAATCAGTAGCAGTGATTGAGATCCATTTGCTACCGTCCAGTAAGAAAAATATTCTATCGTAAATTTAGGGACCAGAAAACTTTTGTGAAAAGGTTACAAACTGAATATTAAGTGCTAGAGGCAATATGTCTACACTATTATTACAAGTGCTAAGAATCCACAAATGATCTTAAATATAATGGAGAACTGAAGTGTGACCGATTTAGTTTGTCATTTCATGGCGATTGCTCGGGCTTAAGACTCAGAAGAGCTAAAATAATATGTACCAAGTATCACGTACATGCTATACCTATGACCAGAGTTGTGGGGAATTATCTGAGCTTAGCAAAATTTTGGAAGATCTGATGCTGCAAGTGGAGTAACAGCAAAATGAAAATCACGGCCATGAGGTCTACTAAGGAGACACTCGATTTGACACAAAAACGAGATTCGCAGATGACAACAGTTAATTTCATGCCAGATTCAACTGTTTTTTTAGTTCGTGTGTGATGAAAAACATCAGCACTTCCGGTAAGTATTGCTGTACGAGTTGTTAACATAATTACTAAAGGAATATGCAAGTCAATTGAGTAACAACAGCCAACTACTCAATTGTGAAATCAAAATTTGTAAGCTCCCGTACACAATGAAACCAGGTTCCAGAATATAACTTATTATGTAAATCAATGCTGCAACATATGATACTGTAAAATTTTTAGATATAATCTTTTGTGAATATTCAAAATTACGAATCACTGGTGTTCAATTAGGCAGAGCACATCCTCCATGAAAATGAAAAAAAAAACTACTGGAGTGTTTAAATACCTAGATAGAAAACCCAGCCCAGGGAAATACTTGAATCTGTATATCTGGGTTAATTCACAGCCTCTGAACGTGACTGAATTGCGTCTAATTGTTAGTAGTATACATGAAGTTAACTCTCAATTAAACGACGTAGATCACTGAAAATCCTATTTTACCATACCTTTTCGTCGGCACACAATAGTTTGCCTTCAGAGAAAAAGTTGTAAATATCAATGTTCACCAAAAAATAAGTTATAAAGAAAACATCAGAGGGAACGTTCTATTGTCCCTTACAGATTTACGACCCGCAGTGCATACACAGGCCTACCCATCCATCCAGGGATTATACAATTTTCAAAAGCTTTTACTGTAGAACCTTTTCACGTACTTCAAATGGATGGAAATCAATAGCTTATGGGTAATATTTCCAGTATTTTTAGCACCGCGATATCGAGGGAACGACATTCCATTCATGGTCAAGGAGGAAGATTTGTCATATGAGCAATCCCAGTCCTTATTCGTACGTTAAGCTTACAACCATACTATCATGGAACTACCTTAGGAAGTTTTTCTGCAATTTGGGAGGCCGCCGCTCGAAAAAAAACCTGAAATCAAATTCTCATCGACTTAGGAATTACGAGTGGCAGATGTGTTTTAAGAGATTAATAGAACTAATACTCAAGAAATAAACTAATTAAAGGAAAAAACGAGGGCTGTGAGCCACAAACTATCAGTCAAATTAGATTAATCGCGAAGGAAATTTTTCAGTTTTTAAATAATTTCCAGTACATTCCGGATACATCGGCAGAAGGAGAACGGAGACTAACTAAGTCACAGCAAAAAATTCAACCCAGTCGGATAATACTATTAAATACGAAACCCCGAATTAAATAACGAGAATAAAGGTGCCTACAGGGGAAGTGACAAACTTACGAATTCAGATCCAACACGCAACCTTGTTTGAACCAATCATTTTCGATCAAGGAATTCTATGAAGCATTATTTCTCGAGTACCCATAAAATTTTCAGTAAAATTTGGAAAAATTCAAGGCATAACACGGATGTACGCTACATAAATTGCTTTTAGGCAGGACTATTTATCGGTTGAAAGCACAGATTACGATACATATATGAAAATGTTGCTGTGCCTGCTGTTGAGCTGGATGTGGCAGTAAGGAAAAGGTTAAAAAATTGCATGTGAATTTGTCAGGAGGGAAAAACGGATACAGATACCAAAGAACTCAATGAATGAATTCGCGATCTTGCGATGCGCCTAATTGCTTCGGTTTAGGACGTTTTACACGGGGCACGAAATTACACAACTTCAAAACGCATGTTTTTCTTAATCGGGCGTGCAATCATTTTCGAATTACAGCATGGGCTATTTTTCCATAACGCGTTCATGCATTCGCGCATGGGTTCTTCCAATTCACGGCTTTACAAGATGCAATTTGGAATGCACGTTCGTGCGTACATCAGATTGTACAATTACGTGCCCCGTGTAAAACGGGCTTTAAAGAATATTATGTGGCAGAAAACGGACACCGGATATATTTCTCGAGTAAAGCGCGAAGCCAATCGCAGAACATCACCTGGTTCCACTGAATCCTGGATTGAAACAATCCTCCTTAATCACGGTTAAAGCAATTTTGATGGAACTCTTTAGTAAATTTCGCTTTCCTATTACGATGTCTATTAATTGCCGGCCGTTCGGTATTAATTCCAATAGATTCAGCCATGAGCCAGAATGTTAATACCACTCCACCCTGAGTGGTCGAAATATTATTACGAATTATTTATTAGTACCAATGACAACTGTAATGAACAGCTGTGATTATTTACTCCAATTTCCAATCGCCTATTTCACTTACTTTCAAGTTACAAAAATTTCACTCATTCACGAGTAAATGTTGCCATCTAGATTTATTTTTTAAATTGACATCATTAACCTATTTGTGGGGATGCATTTCGGAGGGGGGAAGGTTCGATAACATATATAAGCGTTTGCCTAAGGAACAGTTAAAATAATACTATACGCATAATATGAACTAAATGTCACTAGGAAAGAGGGTTAGAATTTGTAACATAGAAAAACGAGGGTCAAACAAGAGCATTCTCAGGTTTTGGTGAATTGCGAACTAGAGCCGGCTTCGGAATCTCTATCCTCTTGAATCTAATAGGAGTCAACCGGCATATTCCAGGGCTCCATATAAGAGTCTGCGTCACATGTACGTTAAAATCTTCCACACCGACGGATTTTGAATCCCTGCTCCCAGCATGGAAATCCAGATTTTAATAATCACACACATCGCAACTCAAACTGGCACAATACAACAAGCAATGTTCTCCCCATTCCACCACGCCTGTTTTTACCGAGCCTCCTCTCGTAATTAGCATCAATATTCCAAATTACCTACATTTCAATAAAATGATTAACATTATGAAATTGCGCAAGTCTTAAAAAGTAGTCCCTTGACCACTAAAGTATCAGAATCGGAGTGAAAAATATACTAAAGAGGGGGGAAAATAAAAAAAGAGTCCATTTGAAAAACCATGACTTTAAATTACCTACTAGCTTAAATTGTCTCGAAAGGGCATTCCTGAGATAAGAGATCATTGAAAGTGATAAGATTAAATAACAAATAGAATGAAATATCAGTTGAAACAAGCGAACCTTACAATATATCTACTTCCGATATAGACTACTCAGTGGACATTCACCACGGTGGCACTTGACCCCTTCGAAAACTCCCCAAGGAAACCAAGGCCTATAATTTTACACAACGCGGTTTAACTCAAAATAATTGACATGAAAATCACTTCGTGATGACGGGTGCAGCCCACTTACCTCGCAGGGTGATTGAGGGATAATCTTCCATGGTCGCGGCGAGAAGTGGCCCCGAATTAGCAAGCAAGCAGTTCGCAGGACGAGAGCTGAACCGAAGACTCCCATTGGACTAGCTCATCCTCAAAAGGCTTTTTTACTCTGCTGCCACTATCGAAATAACATTATGCCAACTGGAAGCTAAAAAAAAAGATTTGCTACGAAATAACGCAAAGAATAGAGTACGTGCGTTTAAAATTTCAACTTTACTGATGTAAAAAATGTCCATTCATAAGTATCATTCGCTAGAATAAAATTAATTAATCTTATAAATTAACTCACGTTTTCAAGATATTGGCACTTACGGTCCGAGGGAAAGAAACCCGAGCTAGATACATAACTTTCAACCACACATAGAAATTTGCCAGGTCCAAGTCACGTACGCCGGTAGCCGTAAAATGATCGGTCTCTGAACCTCCTCGTGGCTGCCTCTCTCTGTGAATTTCCTCGGGCGCGATACTAGCGACGTCTCGCTCTCACTAATAAAAACAAAAAACAGTCTACATGATCAGCGGTGTATGCGAAACGGATGAATTTATATTCATAAATAAAATATGATACCAGAGATTCGAAATGAATGATTTAGTAACAGATAAAACGATAACCAATAAATTCTTAGATTCACTGGCAACTTAGTGGGGAGAAAAACGAATGATGAATAGTAGTAATCCTTAATGTTTTACTTATGCCCAATTCTTTTAAATTCTTACGAGGGGATAAAATTCCAATATAAGTAGCTTTTTATTATTTCCGGAGCCCATCGCGTATGGTTGACGACGTCTCTTGGAAAAGAGGCGAAACTTTGTGAATAAATTAGCCAAACGCGAAGAATCCAAGAAATAATAAAAAGCAAATTATTATTTATCGCGGAAACATGAAGAATAATTTAAACATAAGTTTTTCGCGTTGTTTTCTTGATCACATGGTTAATTCTTCTTTCCATCTGGAGTTTTGGTCAAATGCAAAGGTTCACGATTTCATAGCCAACGTTTTGCTTAAGATTTTTAGAATCACCAGGGCTATATTAACTATAGTGAAACGGTGGCAACGAAATCCTAGCTGAGCCTATCATTTTTGACCAAAACTCGAGATCAAAAGAAGAATAAGTTTTTCAATTATTCTAACTCTTAGGCATGTACTAAAAATTAAGCTTATCACGTTTTTTCATTTCAATTGCAAATGGGTGTGGGGCTATCACTCACCTGCTTTCTATTTATTCCTCTTTTCCCCAGTGAAAGCCAAACTCACATTTACTTCAGCGGATCCGCTCCCATCCAATATAAATAGCACTATAACTATCACTCCAATAGTTATCTTTCACCTCTCCCTTCACACTCCAACTCTCCTTCCACCTCTATTCACATAATCCAGAAAATAATGCCTATTTCTATTTCCAATTTCATGCTCTCCAATATCCCTTTTCTCATCACCACCTGACAATTTCGGCTAAGTCCCAAGTTTTAAGTGTTTAAGTATCTCTAATTTCAGTCTTTTTTATTCTAAGGAATAGATACACTCACCAAAAAGTAGTACTAAGCGTAGATACTTAGTAAATATAGACATCAGGACTGAGTACTGAAATCTCAGTACACTATCGTACTCAGATTCCACGGCCAGTACATGAAAATGAGTACTAATAGAACCCAGATGCTTCATGGTAGAACTCAGTGGGGAAGTACTGACAATACTAGCACTCAGTAGGTACTAGCCTGTGATACCAATACTTCATTTATGTTCACAAGTTGATGAAAAGTACTGGCAGTTCTACAAAATGTCTGCGATGTGTACTATAGGCTATAACCTGGTTCTTAAATACTTGATTAGTGAACATGGTAGAAGTTTGAATCCTTTAGCTTTTAAAATATTCAACCATTTATCATACAATAAACCATTTTGCAACCTCATTCCTCAAGTATACATATACTATGAATTTATATTCCTTACAAAATGTGTTACCTGACTCAGTTATGTCTTCCTATTACTAAAAATACCTAAACCAGATAGGTGTTCAGAGAGAGTTTAGAATGTGAAGAGAATTTACTTAAAAAATTTGCATAAAAAACTAGCCAACATCCTACCATGAAGTTCACTCCCCAGCTGGTAGGTAGCTCAATGAGGGAATTCACAATTCCAGGAGAGTTCCTCAGAAATGATATACATGAATAAAGAAATAGCAATTTTTTCTTAAAATTTTTTAGCTTATCCAAACCCAAGATTGGGCTTGGATAAGTTTACACTCTGCAGCCCTACACTCTACCCATACATATGGGTAGAGCGCTGGGCTGATAACCGTATCACCCAGGTTCAATTAAGGGAGAAGCCTCAACACATGCCCGGCTAAAAGCAAACTGCATGATTTCTTGGGTATCAGATCTTTCTGAGAAACCACATGTGGCACAGGCAAAGGATCTGGCCCCCCTACACTAATGTGTGAATTTCACATGGTGTTGAGCTTAGTACTTAGTGAGCTCCATCCTCTCCGATCAAACAGACCTTCAGACTGAATACTATGTTTTTAGTCATATAATTTCTCTAGTAAAACATAAAGGATGTCTCATAAGTTCCCCAAATTTTTTACTCTGAGAGTGAACCACGAGGTCTAGTTGTGGAAACAGTCATTCGCTGAGGTTTAGTGCTTCTAAAGCAAAGTTTAATAATAATAATAATCATGCCTATTTAAGACAGTTATACGCACCCATAACTATGAAAAACATATTCTTAAAATATAATTTCCGAAAGATGTAGAAATTGTGGATGCACTGGTGAGTCAATTGAGTATATAATGGCAGGATGCTCAGCTCTTGCAGGGAATGTCTACCTGAATAGACATAACCAACTGGCAAAAATAATCCCCCTACACCTGGGACTAACTTACGGGCTCTTAAAGAAAAATATCCCACCATACTACAAGTATCAGCCACCTGCTATAGTTGAAACAAAAACCCATGTTTTGTTCTGGGACAGACCGATACTCACTGACAAAACCATAGATCACAATTGACCGGATATCCTATTAATTAATAAATTAGAAAAAAGGCTAATATAATCGATAGAGCAGTACCACTAAGCCACAACGTAAGGTCCACCGAGAGAGAGAGAAAATCTCAAAATACAGAAATTTAGCCGACGAAATAAGAAATATCTGGAAATTAAATGATGTCAGCATTCACCCGATAGTAATCTCAGCGGAGGGAGTGATGTCCCATATGTTTAAAAAACAAACGGAGAAGCTGGGAATAAAAAACTAATAAATAACCTCGGGCAAAAAGCTGTGCTACTCCAAACTTGCCAAATCGTGAGGAGATTGCTATGCCAAGAAAATTCGGACAGTGTAGGATAGGGTGAATTCTCTTCCTGAACTTCCGAGCCTGATGCTAATCCACCTTTAGGATAGGTGAAAATTTTCCAATTGGTGTAATACTAGCTGACAAAGTGTGATAAGTCGAAAATAATAATAATAACTGCCGTATAATTTCGGATGCATGAAGTGGAACGTCAATGAGTTGCAGAACCGTGATAGGGGAACAAGGAAGATGATGACCATCTACAGAAGTCTTCATTCGAAATCTTCCGTCGCCAGATTGTATCTCCTTCGCAATGTAGGTGGTAGAGGACTATTGAGTCTGGAGTGTCTCCACAACAGAGTAGTCCTGGGTACAGCATGCCGAGTGTTGAGAAGCAGGGACCTCCTGCTCAATCTCGTGAGAGAGCACGAGAGTGCGGGAGTAGGGGCGTTTCTCTTCCAGGCGGCAAAGAGGGCAGCGGACGAAACCTGTCTCGACTTCGACCCGACATCCGACGGAAGCGACAATGACACAACCATCTAGTCATTGAAGGAAGACGTCCTCAAGCTCGAAATAAAATAAGCCGAGCAGAAGGTCTTGCTCAAGATGCATACCGATAAGCCCATTCATGGATGTTTCTATCGAAACATCGAAAAGCATGGGCTATCGAAGGAGCTGACGTTTGCCTTCCTACGATCCGCCGGTCTGAAGTCCGAGACCGAAGGTTTTGTCCTTGCGTGCCAGGATGGTGTCATAAGCACACTCGTGTACCACCGCATTATATTCAAGGTGGATGTCGTGGACACGAGATGCAGAGCGTGCCGAGCCCAACCGGAGACTTCTCTCCGGCTGTAGTTATTACACCAAGTCAGCGTATTTATCTCGGCACAATGCGGCCCTGCGGGTGTTATACTTTCACCTTCGACACCATTATGACATCGACGAAACACCTGTGCTACCCTATGCCCCTAGAGATATTGAGTCCGTCGTGGAGAACGATAAATGCACAATCTGGTGGAATTACTCCTTCTCCACCACCAGGCAGTTGGAGGCGACCAAGCCTGATATCGTTCTCCTCGACCACCTCACACGCTCCATGTTCGTGATCGAGTTTTTAGCTCCGGCTGAAACTAGCATGGATGCGAAGGAGATGGAAAAACGGACGAAATCTCAAGACCTGCTTTTCAAACTTCGGCAAATGTACCCCGGACAATCTGCGAAACTAGTGGTCCTCATCATAAATAAATAAATAAATATATTGGCCACAGAGGATGCACATATATAGGATCCGTCCAAAAGATTACTTAAAACACAAAATAAATCACATCCAGCAAAATAATACATTATCTACAAAGTTATAGCGTTAGGGAAACATCTTTGAAGTATTCATCAATGGAATAGAAACAGTAACCCAAAGGATACCGTTTTAATTTCGATTTAAACTTGCCAGGTATATTTTCATCTTTAAGAGATTTGTGTAATCATAATCATACTAATATATAAAAATTGAATGGTGTCTGTCTGTCTGTTGCACAATCACGCAAACACTACTGAACCGATTGAGCTGAAATTTTGCATGTAGAGATAAAATCTACATGGGTTGAACATAGGCTATATTAAAAAGCCCTCAGGACCCTCAAAGGTCCCCCCTGGGGGTCCCTGGTGGTCCATACTAAGCATTGGGTTCGGTGCAGTGATTTCATTTTTTGCTTTTTAAAAGTACTTACTCTCAAGATAGAGGGCTGGGATTTTTTTATCGGATGGCTGAATAAATGAAGTTTTTAATTCTATCAATCAATTTTCTTTTACGCTTCGTAATTGTCTGACTATCATGTTTTCAGCTGAAAAATCTTGCATTTTTCTCTGAAATCAACAATAGCATATATCCTTGACAACCAGAGATTTGAATTTCAAAGGATATTTACGCATCTGGCATTTAAGATTTCCTGCCGGCCCATGATAGCACGTAGAAAAAAAAATTGTATAAGAAGGGCTCAGAGTCCCTTAGGCCCCATGATAGATTGCTTCTGGGGGTAATAGATAAATTCAATTCATATTTACAACAATTATACTCTTCAATGTCTATTCTCAAAGTAGATCTCATAGGGGCACTACATATGAGAGAACACTTATATGTAGAAAACGATACACATAAAGGAATTAAACGTGGAAGAATATTTACGTGCAGCGAATAATAATGTAAATTATGCTTCTGTTGCTACAACAAACACGGCGTCGTTTATTATAGTTTAATACTCAGATGTATTACACGTAGTGGAACCGTCTGCCTCTCATAACGATTGCGAACTGATTTTTAGACCAATTCCCACATAAATTTTACGAGTTATTTATATATACTTCAACGTGTTAAAATTCAGTTTACTTACATTTACATAATCATCGAGTTGCCTATTCGAGTCTCTCACTTGCCTCTGTTTCCCCTCCTTGGACTTAAAAATATATCTAAAACATTCCTACTAGAATAAAGCTCCTTTTACGTTGTCAACCGCTGGATTATACTCTACTCTCCTATCCTGATTAAGATACTCAACGCACATATCAACGTTGAATGGCGGAACTCAATTAAGTCATTGAATGCAAATATATTTATGTACACATGGGAAGTGATCAAGCTGTTATTCACTCAGAAGACGGCTCAAGAGAACTTGAGGGACGAGGTCACCATCTATCAACCTAGGTGCTATTTATTAAGTAGTAATGAGTCTTCATGGGCCATTATTGGGTTTTCCCGTGTATTAAAGAGGACAAACAATCACTTAACTCTCCGTGCACGAAATGGAAAATGAACGAATTACAACGATCACAACAAACAAGATAGGATACGAACACCTCAAATGATCACGCTGAAAGTATTCTTCAGGTTTTGTGGTTTTCTTATAGGTTCAATGTTGTTCACATCCGTTGAAGTTCAACGGGTACCTTCAGCTAGTCATACTAATATATAAAAATTGAATGGTGTCTGTCTGTCTGTCTGTCTGTTGCTCAATCACGCAAACACTACTAAACCGATTGAGCTGAAATTTGGTATGTAGTTAGAAAATCTACATCTACATCTACATATTACCCCGCAAGCCGCCTCAATAGGCGTGTGGCGGGGGGTGTTAGGACACCAGCCGTTTACATATAAAAAGGAAACGCTCTAATGAAATTACGCCTAGCATTTATTATAGTCCCTTATTGTTCGGGGGAAAAACGAATTCCCATACCTATCCGTTCGGCAAAATATCTCTCTTAATTTATCGTTTCTGTCGGACCTGGAAATATAGTGGGGTTCTAATATGATGTTCTCCGTGTCCCTCTTAAAGCTATCTATTCTCAATTGTTCAAGCAATCTAAGCCTAGCGCGCAGCCTCCGAGTCTCTAGCGGCTCCCAGCCTAATTCGTTTAACATCTGTGTAACGCTGTCTGTACGCCCGTAGCAGTTTTTGACGAATGGCGAAAACAATAATGATGTCACTACATGCTTCTCACCCGAAAGAAGAGCGAACATTTTGCGCAATGAACGACATCCGTGCATGAAAATCGCAAAGTGCACTATTTTAGTGCAAAAAGGCAAATTTGTAATTTGCAAATTCTGCAGAGAGACCACCTATGAATCCAAACTGTGATTTGGACAGGATATTGTTTTTGAGCAAGAATGACATTATCCTCTTTGAAATTATAATTTCTAATATTTAAAAAAACGAGTTTAGATATGGATCCATTGTTTTAAAATCTCCTTTTTTGTGTAAAGGAGTAATAACTGCCATTTTTAATTTATCAGGGAAAATGCCAGAGGAAAAGCATTGACCAAATCGCCAAAGCAATTTTGTCGTATTTAACATATGAAAATGAAAATCTGCAGAGCTCTTTACTCGCTAAGGATATTTCTTTTGAACATTCGACTGGTCCACACATCCAGCAATGCAAAACTAGCCGAGTAACGTCAAAACCCAAGTAACAGTATCATGATTTTTATCAACCATAGACTTAATTTTCTTGACTGGAATGATAATTAATAGTACATATCTGTCATGGACTCCGTGATTTCAAAACGCAAGGCAGAATTTCATGTACATGCAATTTATACAGTAATAGGATAAAACCCATTAACAAACACACCACCTTGCAACTGAATTGACAATTACTTTCATTGATGCCATTAATACAGCATTGCAAGAAAGCCTAAACAAATTGAGTTTGACTACTTTTTACAACTACCTGAAATTCATACTTCCTGCGTCAAACAATGAACTTAGTCGGCAGAATTACATTCTCTTATCAGAGATATAAGTACTATTTGGCACCATTAATTTAGAAACACTAAATAGGAAACTATTTCTACGTTGGTGTATGCACTGAATACACCATGCACACGGCTTAATCCCAGAAAATAGTGGCTCGCCTCAGCTAATAACCATTCCTCAGAAATGAGACGCAGTAGACAGTGATTTTTTTCTCATCACCTCAATTTTGTGGACGGGAGAAAATTAAGAAAAATGGATGCTACTATTTCTTTATTACTTAAATCTTCTCTTTACAGGTTAGACATTCATTTCATCTTGGTTCAAAATTAGCATGCAAAACGAAGGCAGCCACTCGTTCCAAGGACTGCCTAGCCGACTGCCTCCTTAGGTCCTCCATCTCTTCCAGCACTGCCCGATGCAGAGGATCTCGAAACGAGGTCCGCACGACTCCGCCTCGCTCCTCTCCACTAGAGTGTCCAACCGAATGATGGCACTGGTGCACCGGAGCAGAAGAAGGTTGTGCCACCGAGACAGACTGCCACGTGTCCGCACGCAACTCACCGCCTTCCAGTCCTCTCCCTCTGGTATGGAATCGGTGGTCCTACACAAATACGATAGCTGCAAGACAGGAGAAGAAAAAGAAGTTAATGTAGTCAGTATTTAAATTTTTCCTTTAGTATTTCCCCTTTTCTGGCAGGTTCAATGTAAATGTTCAAGTTCTATGCAGTTCTGCGAGTGTTTAGGAACATTAAATGCTAATTCAGAGCTTTTTTCTACGGAAAAGTGCCTCCTATTTCTTATTCATTTACATTCATAACATTTGCTTGGAAAACAAGACGAAGAAATTGCTGAACTCTCGTAAAAAGAAATTTAGTGATAAATTAAGATTGGAACAGTGGTCAGCGTTGGGGTTAAAAATTGAAAGGAAATGTATAATTTGTAAGCATTGTAATAATGATACCCAAAAATTATCTCAAACATTCCACTCTTTTTGAGTAGTTAAAAACATTGATATTTTACTAATTTCATTAAGAAGCAAGAATAGTGAAGTAGTGTTTCATTCAATATTATGTTTACTCAAAAAAAAAAATTAAATGAAATATTAATATGGGATCAATTAAATCTTCAACAATTTTCAAATACTTCTCGAAAATATCACTTACATCTATAATGAACCATCATATGTTGATAGTTCTTGATAAGAAACATTCATTTAAGGGTAAATCAACCTTCAGAAATATTCGTTAAGTGATAACGTTTTAAGCCTAAAATATTTCCACGGCAATAATGAAATGAACTGCAAATACGATTTTCAACAAATAAAAAAAAACTTATTGCTCAAGCGGAGGACCCTGTTGAATTTTCCCTTCAAGAATAATTGGTGCTAGTGTTCCAACAATGAACATCCTCCACGTATTGATATGTTAGATCGAAACTACTTATCATGCATTTTAATTAAATAATGAATTGCTTCACAGGGGCATCAATTTCGCATTACTGAATGTGTATAAACCGGATTATTAAATCGTATGTAAAGATTCACGCCGGTGACTGGAGGCTGACCGAAGCAGAGGACCTCGTGGAAGGACTGAAGGACCCTTCCTCGCTACCCTATCCAGTGGAGCATCCAACCACATGTCTTAGGCACGTCCTATTGGCACTGGTGCAGTCGATGATTTGAGATGCCAGAGGTTGATGTCAACAGCTGTTCAAAGTTTTGGTGGGGTGAGGAAATTATGAGTTCAATGAAGAATATGTTCCAAGTGGCTGGATTTTCAAATCAAAGAAAAAGATATTCATAATTGTTCTATGTTTTTGTTTGACGCTTAATTCAGTTGTGCCTTTGAAACAAAACATTATTGAAGAAATAATTACACACAATGAGACAACTCGATAATTGCTCGATCAACTTCGATGAAATATAATATCTTGGTGGTTTAAGCTTTGAAGCACTTCTTATGAAGTTAGGTCTGGTTTTGGGTAAAAAGTTTGTAAGGGGACTAGATTTGAACTCTGAAATTATCTCTGAATATAACTCTGAAATTACCTCTGAAATTACCTCAATTCCATATTGTGGTATTAGTTAGATAGGAGATTTTCCAAGACTAAATCCATCCGCTTTGTGCTTGTTATGTCCTTTCTAATACAATTGTCCTTTAGCAAATATTAAAGAATAATATAATCTCATAAAAACAAATTTTTATTATACTTCCTTTATTTTCATATGCATTACGCCACGTTTTTGTGTCTCATATTCGCAGTGCATTTTATTATATTTTTTCATTGTGTTATGGTATCTTTGCTATTAAATATTGTATTACCACATTTCTAAAAAAATTAGTTTGTGAAGGGAAATCATTCTATCTTCACTGATATGTCAAATGATTCAGTCATTCAACAATCAATAGAAACATAATAACTCGATATTACATTCATATTTATTGTTGAATATTCATTAGCGATAATCACAGTTGATGGCTCACCACGGTCCATCTCCCACAACGTCCAAGGGCTAAGTCCTACCTTTGATCGCCGTCATTAATGAATAATTAGTGAACAAATATTGCAAAACAATGTTAAGAGGGTAATGCGATGATGTAAACAAAATTGCTAAACATGGAAGTGAAAACTGCTATGAAAAAAAAAGAAATAATTTCCCCAGCAGGGAATCAAACACCACACCTTCCGCTCCAATGGGTTTGTATGTACACAGAAAAGCAGACCGTGTGAGCCAATATAAACTGAGTAAAGAGGCTGGAGATATTCTTAAATATTAGCAAGTCACCATGTTTCTTTTTCCTTGTTTGTTCCATGATTAGTTTCACTAAACTAAAAATGTTTAAGTTTTACAAGGACACAGGAATATTGTGATGCATGACAATGGATGGAGGCGAGGATGAAAACAGGAATGGACATTGGGTTGTAATTAAGGCATCGAATATAGGCATTTTTAATGAAATTCTAGTGTCGCGCGAGTCTCTCGCCATGCTATCTCCGCCACCACTCCCGCTGCGGCCGCTTTGAAAACGCTACAGTTTAGATGTTATTTTAAATAACCAAAAAGCTCTTTTCTTGACACAAATTGTCTTTTGTAAATATGTCTTTGACTACTTAATACCGTTTGGTTCCTTTCTTAATTGTTGTATACTAAGCGGCTGTGAATTTTTAAAAATAAATTTGTAACTTGGATTCTATGGGTCATAGGGCACTTTTTTGTTTATGATATTTGTTTAAAAGCCAGCTTTTGATATTTTATTCAAGTAAAAACTCGAACTATGTATGATCTATGAAGAGGCTCCAAAAGTACAATTTAAAAAAAGGACCCTCTTCTTTGAAGCAAGAAATAATTTAATATTTAATTTTTTCATCAAGCTTTTTTAACAAGTCAAAACATAACTTTTAGAAGAGAATCAATTTTGATTTGTCCCGGAAAGATTATATACAAAAACGTTTTGGCTTTCAGAATTTAACGTCTTGGGATAAACAATTTGATATATTTCAGCAAAAAATCCACCGATTTACTGTTACAAACACTATACGGCTTTGGAATTGGAAAAGTTTCCTTTTTAAATGACCAGAAGGTTTTTTTAAATTTCTTTTGTTTTCAATAATTTATTTTAAAAAATATCAGTTTTGGACGGTTTTTCGTTGAATTTGCAATAGCAAATTAATAAAATTTTACTTACCACGGGTAATATTAATTGTCTATAAATTACCTACAAGCATCCTATGCTATCAATTGTCTACAAATCTAATATTGACTTGTAGATTTAGGAAACTGATTTGGCCAACTCTGGACGCACGTAGCTCAGGAAAGACACCGAATTTCGAGTTGCAAATATACCGGGGGGATCTCCTTTCGTACCCCCCTCCTACTGCGTAAAACAGATCCCATCCATTCCTCAATTACATCCCTGAAATCTCTAATTTCTATTTTTTTGGGCTATTAGGACTGAGAAGAGTAAGCCAAGACTCGAGACGCCATTTACCTACTTGCGAGGGACATACGAAAATGGAAATAAAAGGGAAGGCCCCTGGAGGAGAGAAGACCTTGAAATATGAAACCTCTAGAAATAAATTTAATCCGCAATTTTTCACAACATACGAAGCACTGAAACTCACATTTAATTCCAAGCGCATAGTAATATTTTTTTTAATAATCAAGGATTCTAGTTGATTACTATAGCTGTGCGAGTTAGACAATGCCATAGCATTATTGAAAAACGCACACGAAGTCAGAGTAAGGGCACTACGTTTACATAATTACAGAGAAAAAGGACTTGCGTTAATACCTCGCTCCAGGCGCATATCTAAAATAGAATTGGACGAAAGTATATTTACCTTACATCGCACGACCAAAAAACAATCTTCCTCTTTTGCCACTGCCCCCAGCCTCTTGCCTTGTACTGTGTAGTACTGCTCCAGTCACTTCCCCCTCTATATCTCCGATGAACGCACTGAAAAAAAATAAGTCGTCCTGTAAATGCACAGTGAACGTAATTGATACATTCAGTAACCGTGGAGAATTAGCAATAACAAGGATTCATCACAATTCATATTAATTAGGATTCATCTTAGCTAGTTTCCGTCTCGTCACGTCTTTACACAGTGCAGTTACAGTTCCGTGTATCAACACTTTACGTTTTTCGAAAAAATATATCTAGTAGCACTCAAGTCACAATAGGCTATAACTTATACGAGTTGAGTAACTAGAGCCAAGTATTTTAAGTATTTAATGCTTTTCCTTGCAAGTTTGAAATAAAGATCCTGATAATCTATCTTTACATACTGTAAATAACGTGATTTTAAAATTTCTTTCACCCAAGTTACTGCAGCGGGCATCGAAGATAGAGTTCAGACAGAGTCTTACTTTTTGTCCGTTCTTAGCCTTCGGAGTTTCCATCATCCTCATGATTGTTGAAACGGTGGGAGACTGCCTCCGAGTTCATACCATGGAATCACAGCGGGTTTCGCTCTCGCGTCTCTTCTCGTCCATCCTGGAAAGACAAAATAGTACCAAACATAATATAAATAGCTTTTATCAATATACGTGATATACCCATATCTATGAGGCGTAATCCTTATGTCACATTACAACAACGAAGGAATTTCTTCATTTCACACTTGACCATGCCGCAGCATTCATTACCTGTGAAACTGACACTTCATTTTATCTCGTATTACCTGTTAAGATTCATCCACATCTACAAAAAGACACTGCAAGCCACCTCATAGGTGTGTGGCAGGGGGTGAGTAGTCACCAGCATGCATTAAACTTTACCCTAAAGTTACCGTAACTACGACTAATTATGGATTAGCATAAATCGCTAAGGCTTGTCACTAGTAAAAGTCTCAACTTGTAATACCATGTCCAGGATTTAACAAATCACCTTTCCTCATGGGAATTTAATTCCATCTCCTATTCATTTCACCTAACATATCAGCGTCAGAGGATTTCAACTGTTCCCATCATTTCACACCACCAAGAGCAACATCCAGCTAGAAAATTGTATGCCTTTTATTGTTGTAATAGCAGAAGAAATTTCACGTACACCCTGGCGTATCCAACACCATTATTGACACAGAACTCCATCACAGAGATGATAAAACTTTTCTTTGCACGGAAGATTAAAAAAACCGAGCAATTTAGGGGGAATTTTGAGCGGAAAAATATTGATAGTCGTCACTTTTATCAACCTATCAATAATAGGTGACAACGATCAAGCATTGAAGTAAAACTGGATATGCTGATTACAAACGAGTGTGGTAAAATCTAAATTGAGATCCATGTGCCACTAATGTAAAATCTGGGAAAGTTTTATTCATCTGATCTGGGCCTTGTTAGGCTAAATATGCAGCAGTTCATTCCAAAAGGTGTATTCACCAATGACAATGGCTTACGGGCAGCACTTAAAGGAAGATAAAACATTCCTAAATTTGTGGCAAGAATTTGGTCTGGATTACAGCCGTATCTACCCCATAAATCTTACCATGGATGTGGTGTGCATAAATGGTTGCATCATCTGTGCCCTGTAGGAAGTTCTCACCCACAAAAAAAGGAAATAATTTCCATAAAACTTAGTAATGTCCGAGATGTGGTTTTTTATGAAGCTAATTGTAAATAGTTAACAGATATCCAACTTTTATTTCAAATGACACTTTAAGAGTACTCTTCGGGCGAAGCAAGTACTTTGCATATCTCCATTTATTCTGCAACCTGAAATACATACTAAGAGCACTCGCTACATACACTAGGGGGTTAGTGTCCTCGTATAGACTGGTGTAGCGCGAGTGTTGAACCGTCCCTTGTGGAGCTGGGACATAATATGGTTTTCTCACTTATTAAGGTGCCGTGTTAAGACGATCCATGTGAGCACATATCAGCATCCATAAAAACTAACACATTGCTTCCAATCATTGCGTTTACAATTGATGTGGTACGCAGTCACGCGCATGGTTACGAAGTTATTCACCGAAGACAGTGAAATTCGCCATGAAAAAATCATTGGACTTGACCGAAATTCGAACCCGGATCTCCCAATTGCCTTTCAATTGTGTTAGCCAGTCGCACCACGAAGCCATCTGCTTTCTAGACGAACTACAGCGGGGTATATAACTTCGGTGTATGATTTCGAGTGCACAAATTAACACGTCAAAGAATCTAACACAAGCTGTTTTTAAATTTTAATAGAGCAATCTGGAAACTCATTTTCAAGTGAATTTCTAATAATTGCTTTTGTGAATCCAGACCGATTAATATTTTAACAGATGCCATGATTCCAAGAATAATAATTAGTGAAGTGATTATATCACGAAAGAGATTAAGTTCAAAGAATGTCTACTTCATGCAATCCTCTTTCTAATTCATAAGATTGCACTATCCGTGGCTTTCGCATAAACTTGAGTGAATTCACATGAAACCTTTGTACCCAGGGTCATTTGCACCGTAAAATTCACACTGCAAAAACACTTGATAGGGTATTCATGTCGAAATACGTAAAATTAATTAAAAACTAATGAAAATTCACGGATTATATCCTATTTCACGGACATTGCATCACTTTCGTATGTATTTTGGGGTAAAATATTGCTAACGTAGAATTTTTTATTTGAATTCTGTTAAACACTTCATTGACTTGCGAAATAACCGGTATGAGGTTATTCATGAACAATAAAGACGTATGAGTTAGGAAACCGCACCAGTAAGTTCCCTTGAATATGACATAAATCGTGTAATTATTGCACCAAGACTAATACCCGTTTATATAGATCACTATTTTCTCCCGACAAATTGAATTGACGATGTGGATCAGGACTATTTTCCTTAAATTTTTGATCACCTCTCAGTTAAAAAATTCTTAACTTTCCCTGAGAAGTGATTACCTTCTGTCTAATGTTACTTAATTTTGAACACACTATATTGACAACGTCCAACGACGGAAAAACTCTCTAAGGCAACAACCTCTCCTGAATCAAATATAAAATCCTTCATACCGAAAGGAGAAAGGTAGGGATGATATGCACTTTAAGTTGAACAACATCCGTCAACTGTCAGCCGTCGTAGCTCGAGAAATTGCTCCACCAAAAATACGAACAGTTGATCCACGATTCACGCTACCCGTGGTTCCCGTGCCCTCGCGACTGGACCGATGGTTGAATGCTCCATTCCAATACGCCCGTTTTCCCTTTTGGTGCTTGGCCACGGCCCCCTAGATACATCCCTAGATAGCTCTATCTCGGTGGTCGTGGCTTGGCTCCTGAGTTCCGAAGAACTGCTTAGCGAAGGTGTGGTGTGACCTATACATACTTAGTGCCGTGCGTACCTCGCCTCCGCCCTCCCTTCTACCTTCCCCCGTTCTTAAAAACATCGCCCACTCGCCAGCGCAGCGGTTACCTTTGTGAAAGCACCCACTCCTACATTGCGAGACGAAACCTTGCGAAACCTTAGGTTTTTAATTATGGTAATCATCGGTAAATGCAAATTGAACGGAGTAATAAAGAAAAAAGATAGCATTTGCCCTTCAATAAATAAAGCAAGTATTTGGCTGTTGCCTTTGATTCTGGATGGCACATGTTGCATTATTTGGGAAATTTGTAGAGGAGAGTGATTAACTTAAAATTACTTTGAAGACTTTTCCTACCGAATCAAGTAGAAATCTTTATCTTAAAAATGCATGGTTGCATTTGGATGTTGCAACAGACTTAGTAGCACAACCAAGCGACAGATTCAAGTAAAAGAGCATAAAAATTTACCTGTGACAAATTGAAAAACTTTAACACCAAATTATACGGTGACCTTGTAGAATCTAGGCCATCGTATAGTTTAGTTATACGAGCATGAAAGGCCAATTCGGCTTTTATTCACGGAGATTCAAAGATAGAACAAGCTTACAGCAAAAATGACGATAAAGGGTTTTTTTGTCTTTGGAAAACTAGTTCAGATAAAATCTAGATGAAAAAAACTAGCATGACATTGCAGTTTGTCGTCTAGGCATCAGCATACGGCCATACGGTCTTTTTTCGTATAGATACCAAGGAACACATTCAGGATGCTCGAATAATATTTTTTATGTGCTATGGAAAATTCAAGTAATGCTCGTAAGATTTTAACTTCATGTTACATCTTACAATGCGTCAAAAAGTAACAACTTAATCATTCACGGAGTATCAAGCACTTTTAAAGATTTTTTTTAATTTCTCGCATTGTTGATCAACCGGCAGAGCACACTAAGCATTCTGATATTTATAAATTTTGAAAACTGGTATTGGGCTTGTGTTTCAGCAGCCGACTTTGCATACCCTTGGAGGCACTGGAGGGCATTTTAAATAATGCTATCAAATTCTGTCCGAAATGATTGCCACTGGCTTATAACTCCATATTTACTGATTTATCTTGGATTAACGATAAAGAAGAAAAGCCAGAAAGGTCGGAGTTTGATTATGATCGTGAAGCTAGTGTATATCAGAGCGCTTTCCTGAAATGGCACAGGGAATACTATAAGATCATTATAATGACACGTTTATCCCTTAATATGAGGGAATATTACTATGAGCTTTACCGTTTAATTTCTTAACAATGTGATCCTCCGTATCCTGTCCGCTACATTCATATGTGATGACGATAAATTTATCGAGATATGTAGCCACGTTCTATGAATTTTCCCGAGAATACTTGAGCGTGTTTCGCAGATATACGTTGTTGAATTTAAATATAATTAGGACGTACACCTAAGGAATTTATATCCTGCAACTCTTTTCCGGCTCGAGGGGCCAAAATAGTATTGATTCGAGAGGTTTCGTCCAGGAAAACACCACACCGCATTCCTTACGTATGACAGGCTTTGTAGTTACGAGTTCACCTCGATTAAGTTTTTATTTTTTTTAAAGTCCTACATAGAAATAAACTGCAGATTCAGTTCCACTGCTACTGCAGCATTGTACCCGGCAATTAGTGTTAAATTATTTGGGGAAGCATTAATTCTGTCGGTGACAACACGAACGAGTATCTATCATTGATTGGTTAAGGACATTCCGTATAATACTGGTGACGAGGGACATGCTAAAATGCATTTTAATATCAACATTACAAGAATTTGAGTACATCAATGGCATAAAAAGGTTAGATATACAGAGTAGATATAGGAAAAATGTGCTATTATTAGCTTTGTGCAATCAATAAAATCAGGGAACTGAGAAAGGTTTTACATTTTCTTTGCAGTTGAAGCATGTTCACGGACGAGTCCTTGCATAAATGAGAAATCCGTGAAAAAACGCGTCTTGTTAAATAAGGAGAAGGCATGTTAATCAGGAAGGAATTTTACGAAGTGGAAATATGATATGAAAAAATGAAATGACTTATTAGTACGATTATTGAATAAAGAGTATTGTAAAATAAGAAAGAAATATTGCTCGGGTTTCCTGTTGCTACCCTATGAGGTACCGAGCCAGCTCACTGGAACCCACTTCCGGCATTCGTCGAAGAGGAGACGAAGGCCGATGGCCGGTCCATCACGCCGCTCATGCAGGTCTCCAACAGATCTCTGCAGAGAGAGAGACGTCATACTGTGCCATGTTACAGTGCCCTTCAAACAAGGGAAACACTGCCTTCGGAAAAAAGAGGTAAATAATAGCGATTTCTGAGTTTACATCTTTATGAAATTTCGTTTAAATTTTGAAATATACGAAAAGAGAATTTGAACATTTTCAGCACGACGGAATATGAAGTACTCCACGTTCTTCATACCCCATCGCGAATGTGACAAAATATAAAGCAATGTAATTCAGTGCTTGATACTTTATTACATTAACGTAACGGAATATTAAGCAGTCCACTTGCGCGTAATACCTCGTTACGTTTACGACGATTCTCAGACCTATACCTATGTACATTGTGTGTTTCGGTAATTTATTGGAACCAGTCACTAATTGCCTACCTATATTTCATCGGCTAAATTCACTTTAATTTCTCCCTCCAATTCTCTAAGTGAAGTTTTTGACCCTTAAGCCACTTCGGTGGCCCTGCCGCGAATGAATCCTTTTCTGAAGCTAACGCAGAACCCTACACACTTCACCTGGGTGCGCACAAATAGATGGATAGATGGGTGATTACGCGAAAGAGCCCTCTATCCAACTTCATGCGCACGGAGAGGAGTCGAATCCCTACCTGGTATATTTTCAGCAAGGTCCACCGGTGGCAGCACTGCGTAGCTCTCCAGCGACGATCCCTCGATGCACACGCATATCAAACACTTTGCACCAATTCACAATCACTAGAATGGCCATGCACTTCAAGCAATCACTGATACACTTTCTTCATTGCTCTTTGCACACCAATGTTGGGGCGAAGTATCGCCTGTCTTCTAGGTGTCTCCTTCAGCAGTAATGGTGGCGATATGTGTTTAGTTCACGTAATGTTTGTAAGGTTGTGTGATTAGGAATGTTGGTGGTTATTCTTATAGCAATAAGGTGGCAACTCAGCAATGAAAAGGGCACAAAGAGAATTAAATTCGCAAAAAAAGTATCCGTTAACGGATGAACACTAACACAACTAAGTATTTTAGGCATGGCAACAAAAGTTTGAAAATAGACTGATCTGATGAATCGCGTCGAATGGAGATGTTTAAAGAAGAGGGCAAGATACCGTGTCACGAATAAAAGATAATGAATATTAGGAGCAGAATATTTTAGTAGAGGAAATTTAGGGGAAAATGTCAAATGAAGATATTAGGAAGATGGCTCGTGGGCATAATAATATGTATCATTTAAGAACTTCCTATTAGAATTTCATTAAATAGGTACCTCAAATAGCAAATTATGAACCTGTACACCATGGAAAGAGATTTCGAGAAGCATCCGAGAAGAAACATCCAGAGGACTGGTAAGGAAACGTTGCGAGGGAATGTTGAGTTAAAACTACCTCCAAAGAAGAAAAACGATGTGACTTAATGTGCAGTTAGTGATGAGCCTTCACGTAGAGCCAGTCCTGTAGAAGGATCAAGTACTGGGTGACCCACGAGATAAGTAGAGAAGAGAGTTCAGAATTGAAACCACAGGAAAAAATAATCGAGAATCTAAGGAAGCTAATAACAATCTGCATTCGTTATGAGATGAATTTGTTTAGTGGAGTGCAGCCAGATTACCTCTGAAAGAAAGAATTGAAATCATTCAAGTATATTTAACTATAATAAGCAAGTTACAAGTTAAAATACGGTTGTGCTTAATGAAGAGACTTTGTGCGAATTTCGCACGTTGAAGTTACCATACATAGAAGCATTATGTTCCACGCGTTAATGCTGCGAATATCTATTAACTATTATAAAGGCACACATTTATTTTAACATCACCACACTATATTTTACATGTGATACACTCACCTCTTCAACGGCGGATGGCAGCTGCTGTTCCTCGCTCTTGACTTCCGAACACAGACAATATTGCGAATTTCACACACCACAACTTTAAACTTCTATCACTTCCTCTTCACAGTGAGCCCCGAAACAGAAAGAAATTCTAACGACGACCAATCACCTTATATACGATGAAATGGCGAGAACGAGTAAGGGGGAGGGGGTCGTAGTAGGGGTTTGGCATTTTCAGGCAAGGTCAGCTTTGCACGTATACAGAGGGCGTAAGGTGAGGAGGTCAAAATGGTTGTCTATCCGAAAAGAAGAGAGGTAGGAGGGGAACAGTGCACTTTTTAGACTTTGAATGAGTGAGGGTGATGGAGGGAGAGATAAGAGGAGATACGGGGAGTGAATGGCCCCCAGAGGATGAGACACGTATCGAGGATCGAAGGGGTACTTTAAGGCCCACCGCTCAGTCGTCTCGACGAAACTCACCGCCCGTCTTAACTCATCCACTTTTCATGAGGCCGTGGTTGACTGCGGAAATACAACCTTTCAGGAACTGTTTCGGCGTGGCGAAGCCCAACTCTCGCGCGGTTAAAATCGTCAAGGTGACGCAACTACGTCAATGAGAAAGAAAGTGGGAATGCGAAGAAAGTTGTTGGGTCGTATTCGTGTAAGTGAACGTATATGATAAGTCTACTGTCCTGCAGATTTCTATCAAATAATTAGTTACCTAAAGTAGCCAACGTGAGTCCAACAATAATATCCATTAGGATCTGAATAAAAATATTTCACTTGTGAATGAATGTCTCTTTCGAAACTTTTTTAACATCGGACAATATTTCATCATTGCATTATTTTTCAATGTACAATGCACATATTTTCATTGTTATGCATCCGATCCCACCTTTTTTGCGATCTCTTAGAAAATCACGTTTCCAACTCATCTTTCCGATTATTCCGTTTTCGTATCTAAATTACTATGTTTTATATTTATAATGGAAATTTAAAAAGAGTTCTTGAAATTGTCATTATCGCAAGACGGACACTCAAAGAATTATCTTAAAAACGTGCGCCAACGTGGGCTTGAAAAAGGTCAACGTCAAACTATAAGTTTTACGTTGATTTTGGTACACTTTTACAACATAAAAGTTTATGTTTTACGTCGACTTAAATGTATGTAAGTAAAAATTTTCCGCTTGATTGTTAACATTTCACGTAAGAAATTTCAATAATTGCACCATATTTTCCATTTTCAATTGCATAATATTTTATTTTTGCGAATTTAACCAACATTACTTTACCGTCTGTTAGAAAATCATGGATATAATTCTCTGTTTTTTCGTTCACGCCGCATGGTTGCAATAAAAAAAATTTTTTTTCTGCGAGGAAATTTTCTAAACGCTGCACAGTGGTCTGAAATCGAAAATCGCCGGACAAAAGTCCAAAATAGCTTTTTTTGCGATAGAAACTTGAAACTTTGCACAAGTACTCACAAATGTTTGTGCATCATGAAATGGCAAGTCATTTTATATAGGTTGCACCCGTTTCTTAGATACTAAGGCTTAAACGTGATCAAATTTCCAAAATAGCTCTCGCTTTAGTTTTTCTTCGAAAATCTTCAAAGTTAAACATATGCCGTTGAAGTATATGGATTTCAATGAAATAAAAAACGTTACAATCTGTTAATGTTGTATTTTTCCTGTAATTTGCATGAATTTAAGGGATTTTTGTCGATATTTGTGTGCTATTACGTCACAAAATGGCGGACGCTTTTTTCACTCAAAATTTGACATAAAGCAGTCAATAACTTTTTTTAAACAAAAATGTAACTCGAGATATTTGCACAGAGTGTTAGTCAAACTCATTTTTAAGAGTATTATGCAAACATCTTAGAAAAAAGTTTGCGATCTTTGAAGTAATAGCGATATTTCAATCGCGCGCCCCGACCTGTCTCTGCGCGGCGGGGCTCGGAAATACCGTGGCTCCGTTGAACTTCATCGGTTCTGTGGACCTCAAATGTTTGAATTGTACGTTTCTAAGCTAAACACGTTGTGGCTGATATCCAAATGTTGTACACTGAAGATATTTCGAGGGTGCGGTAACGAGCGAATGGATCAGTAAACGTGTAACTGTGGTAAATTTGTCGTTTCTTTTTCTTCTGTACACTTTTGTACACGTATCAAGCTGAAAATTATGAACGTCTTTCACCTCTTGAGTGTGTATGCATATTCCGCAGGTACCCAATATGGTTTAGAGAGAAGGCTGTCTATAGAATTCTTTCTTTGCCTTCCGTCCCTTCCGAGGTACTCGCCCTCCCTCACTCCACGAGGGTCCCGCGAAAAAGGGCCGTTTTATGACGCGCTCTGTCTATAACGGTATTTAACGGGTATTTCCACTTGGATTTTGCCTTTCCCTTTCAGAAATGCATGTTTTCATGCAGCTCTAGTCTGGAATTGGTGAAGGAGTGAAGTGCTTTCCTCTGGTGAGATTCTGAAAGTCCTGGATATCGTGTGATTTTGTTCTGGAAATATAGAAATAATTTCCGGTATTATTTCCTCTTGCCATACAACGGTGGTTTCCATTTACCCAATAGTCCTCTTTTATTTCAAGGTAAGCGATGTCATTTCGATTTTTATTTTTATCTAGTTATTTCCCCGCGTTTATTCGTCGCAGGGTCCTCATGTGTCTTTTACTGTATTTTGTTAGATATTTTCTGTGTTACTTAAACCGCTAGTACTATTTGGTAATTGTGATGAGAAAGTATGATCATATCTTCTTTAAAAATCGTCTCCTAAATAGATTTCTTCTTTGTCCTTCGTTGAAATGCCTTTCAATCGTGTCACGCGTCTTGAGCTCCATGAAAAAATGATGGAGATTAAGGGAAAATCTTTATCTGACAAAAAAACTTATTTAGTGGATTTTTTTCTCGAAATATAATACATATTGAAGACGCTGTAAAAAGCCTCCGCGAATTCATTAGGATAAAACGTTTAGTGCCTTATCTCAAGAGGTGGGCAAAGTGTTCCCGAAGTGACAAGAGATTTTTGAAGGAAAATTATGCCTGGCTCGCTGATTCAATCGATTTTCCTGAAACTATTCGTCAGTATTTACCAAGTACTTCTACAGCGATTGGTATGTGTTCTCCGATAATGTTCTTTTGTGGTCATGATTTGTTGCAAGTGCATACATTTGTTAAATTTTGGGCTATAAATGAGTAAACTTTTACTATATCAGGTACAATGGGAAGGCCAAAAAAAGAGTTTAGTACAGCATCTGACAGGTCAAAAAGAAGAAAAGTCCAAAATATTAAGACTTCTTCCTCAGCCTCTGAGCTCGCATTGGCAACCTCTCTTATTTTAAGGAAAGAAGGTGATATTGCAGCTGATCAATTAATAACAGAAGTAACAACAACCACTCCTAGGAGGGCTAGGAGAGTTCTCTCGAAATGGAGGAAAGCTGAAAATTTCCAGACAGAGATGTCGCCTGAGGACGGTCTGTCTTTAATCATCTCTACGGGGTTGACTAAGAGTCAGTATAATACTCTACGAATCTCCCCACTTAGTTACGGACATGAGCTCTATCCCAGTTATGACAGAGTATTAAAAGCAAAAGGCGCGGCATATCCAGAAGGGATAATCATTACGGAGAATACGTGTGAAGTGAATCTTCAAACTCTACTAAATCATACGGTGTCGCGGGTACTGGCATCCGTTTCCACTGCACAAGCATCAAACAATGACGTACAATTCACATTTATATGCAAGTACGGATTTGATGGGAGCTCGGGCCATGCCCAGTACAAGCAGAAGTGGGAACAAGCGGAATCATCTGATGAATTCTTATTCATGAGGTCCCTCGTGCCACTTCTTTTGTTAAATGACAGATGCGATCGAAGCGATAGGGCAGGTGGCGGAGTTTTTCTAGCAGTTAAATCACATTTACACAGCACCGTCCACGAAATAACTGACAATGAAATAGAAAGCGTGTGGTGTACAATTAAACAACGAAACAAAAGGAGTATACATGTTTGCTCTTTCTATAGACCTCCAGACTCCAAAATTGATGTTATTTACCAATTAGATAATCAAATATCCGCATTTACTGTGAGAGACAGTAAAAGTGTAATAATTATTGGGGGAGATTTTAATCTGCCATCTATAAATTGGGATTCTTACACTGTAAAACCGAATTCTAGGAATAGGGAAATCAGCGAGATCTTACTCAACACACTTGCTAATCACTCACTTTCCCAAGTAGTTGACAAGCCTACGAGAGGAAATAAAATATTAGACCTTTTTGCAGTAAGCCATCCTAAGTTGATAAAACAGCTCGATATTATTGACGGCATAAGTGATCACAGAGTAATTTTTGCAACCTTAAAAATTGAAGTAGAGTCAGCTGTAAAACCGAAACGCAATATTTATTTATTTGATAAATGCAACTTCATCAAATTTGGCGAGATGCTTAATGATTCGTACACGGATTTCTTAGTTAAAACTGAGGATAAAAGCACTGATGAATCATGGAAATATTTCTTAAAAATTCTACGACGGGGAATCAACGAATATATTCCGCAAAAATTGAAATGCGACAGTAAAGAACCTCGCTGGTATAACAACGATGTTAGGAGGGACCTTAAGAGACAGAGAAAATTGTACAACTTGGTTAAAAAGTTCACTACGGTAGGTGACAAATCGAAGGAACTTGAAGCAAAAGAAAGTTACGCTGCGCAACGCTCAAAAACTAAGAAATCAATGCGTTCTGCATTGCTAAATTTCAAGAAAAAAGTACTTGGTGAATTACTCGAAGAAAATCCGAAATCTTTTTGGTCATATGCGAGAGAGCTTCAGGGAAAATATTCAACCGTAGATTCGTTATTTGATAATGATGGCAAACTTGTCACCGAAAATATTGACAAAGCTAACACGTTAAATTCCCACTTCAAAAGTGTATTCACCACAGACGATACTGCATGTAACTTTGAAATACAATTCACTGAGGAACCGATGAAAGAAATCACTATTCAACGTGATGGGATAACTAAACAGCTACAGTCGATAAAAAATAGTAAATCTCCGGGTCCGGAGGGAATACCCGCGCGTGTCCTCAAGGAGTTAGCGCCACAGATCGCACCGTTCTTAGACATAATATTCAAGAAGTCATTGTCTGAAGGAAAGATACCATTAGACTGGAAAATTGCAAACGTTACACCGATATTCAAAAAGGGAAACAGACACGACCCAGGGAACTATCGACCAATTTCATTAACGTCGATTATAGGCAAGATACTCGAACATATCGTCGTTAGCAATATCATGACGTTCCTGGACAGTCGTAACGTCCTCCATGGCTGTCAGCACGGCTTCCGGAAAGGTAGATCATGTGAAACACAACTCGCGCTCTTTCTCCATGACGTTCTCAAATCTGGCGAATCGAAAAGACAAGTTGACGCATTATTTCTGGATTTTAAGAAAGCTTTCGACACGGTACCTCATAACAAACTTTTATACAAATTACAGTCATGCGGCCTAAACGAAACAGTAGTAAACTGGATACGCGACTTTCTGAGTGATCGTAAGCAAAAGGTAGTTCTTGACGGAATTAGCTCTGATGTCGTTAAAGTGACATCAGGTGTCCCGCAAGGAAGTGTGATCGGACCCCTTTTGTTCATTATATACATAAATGATCTATGCTCTCGAATTAGCAGTAAAATACGTCTATTCGCCGACGACGCTGTCATCTATCGTGAAATTAGTGATCACTCTGACTTTGAAACTCTATCATCGGATTTAAACAACGTTCATGTGTGGAGCCAAGAGTGGGGACTCGAACTTAATCTGAACAAATGCACGGCGGTACATTTCTTGCGGAAGTCGTCCAACTATTCCCATGTATATGCTGTGGATGGTGTTAACATAAAGGCGACAGATGAAGTGAAGTATCTAGGAGTTACGATAACTTCGGACCTATCGTGGGGAGCACATATAAGAAATATCTGTGGCAGAGCTCTGAAGAAGCTAGGATTCGTCAAGCGTATTGTGGGAAGATTTTCGGATGAAAAAGTAAAAGAGAGGTGCTATTTCGCACTCGTCCGGCCACACCTTGAGTATGCAGCGAGCATATGGGATCCGGTGCAGAAAGACTTAGTCCGGGAACTTAATAAAATACAAAGGAAAGCTGCGCGATTCGTCAAAAACAGCTACGGGCGTACTGACAGCGTTACACAGATGTTAAACGAATTAGGCTGGGAACCGCTAGAGACTCGGAGGCTGCGCGCTAGGCTTAGATTACTTGAACAATTGAGAATAGATATCTTTCAGAGCGACACGGAGAACATCATATTAGAACCCCACTATATTTCCAGGTCCGATAGAAACGATAAATTAAGAGAGATATTTTGCCGAACGGATAGGTATGGGAATTCGTTTTTCCCCCGAACAATAAGGGACTTCAATAAATGCTAGGCGTAATTTCATTAGAGCGTTTCCTTTTTATCTTTAAGCGGCTGGTGTCCTAACACCCCCCGCCACACGCCTATTGAGGTGGCTTGCGGGGTAATATGTAGATGTAGATGTAGATGTAGATGACGCTACAGGTGAGAGATTTAAGTGCATCTAGTTTGTCTTTGGCTATTGAAATAAGAATAAGGATGGGAAATAATAATAATAACACCAATTCAGGTGAGATTATCTGGGCAAATCCTCGTCCGTCACCTACAAGATTTTGTCGGCCCATCCGCCCTCAATGGCTCAAAGAAACCAAGGAGGTTGCTAAGGCGGAAAGAGACCACATTCAAAGGCAGATTGATGCATTAGAGAAATGCAATTTTGGGAGCTATTCTGTCACCTTCAGTTTGCTTCTCACAATGATAAATGGAAAAGTAAGTCTGCAAGTATGCTTATGATAAGAAAAATTGAATTTAATTTGGCTTTGGAAAGGAATTAATGTGACTTTACAAACTTATGGCAAACGATTCTTATAGGTATCCAATGCATTGACCGATGGTGCCAGTATGAGGTGCTATATCTGCGGAGCAAAAACATCGGAGATGAATGATTAAAAAGCCATGAAAGGTAAACCGGCAAATGTGGAAAACTATTCATTTGGTATATCTACGTTGCATTGTTATATAAGGGACTTTGAGCGCCTTTTGCATATATCTTATCGATTGGAGTTTAAGCAATGGCAGGTGAGTAAACATCAAAACTGAAAAATTTGATTGGTTTCAACCGGCGAAATGACGTAGAGAGAAACACAACTTTGGAATATTTTTGTGGGCTCGTGGTTGTCTAAAAACCCAACTTTCCAAGAAAAAGGCAATGATACAGAGAGCCTTCAGGGAAAGAATGGGGTTAATCGTTGATGTACCCAGACCTGGCTCTGGAAATACCAATGACGGAAATAGGTGAAAGACGTTCATAATTTTCAACTTGATCCGTGTACAAAAGTGTACAGACGAAAAAGAAACGACAAATTTACCACAGTTACACGTTTACTGATCCATTCGCTCGTTACCGCACCCTCGAAATATCTTCAGTGTACAACATTTGGATGTCAGCCACAACGTGTTTAGCTTAGAAACGTACAATTCAAACATTTGAGGTCCACAGAACCGATGAAGTTCAACGGAGCCACGGTATTTCCGAGCCCCGCCGCGCAGAGACAGGTCGGGGCGCGCGATTGAAATATCGCTATTACTTCAAAGATCGCAAACTTTTTTCTAAGATGTTTGCATAATACTCTTAAAAATGAGTTTGACTAACACTCTGTGCAAATATCTCGAGTTACATTTTTGTTTAAAAAAAGTTATTGACTGCTTTATGTCAAATTTTGAGTGAAAAAAGCGTCCGCCATTTTGTGACGTAATAGCACACAAATATCGACAAAAATCCCTTAAATTCATGCAAATTACAGGAAAAATACAACATTAACAGATTGTAACGTTTTTTATTTCATTGAAATCCATATACTTCAACGGCATATGTTTAACTTTGAAGATTTTCGAAGAAAAACTAAAGCGAGAGCTATTTTGGAAATTTGATCACGTTTAAGCCTTAGTATCTAAGAAACGGGTGCAACCTATATAAAATGACTTGCCATTTCATGATGCACAAACATTTGTGAGTACTTGTGCAAAGTTTCAAGTTTCTATCGCAAAAAAAGCTATTTTGGACTTTTGTCCGGCGATTTTCGATTTCAGACCACTGTGCGCTGGCTTGAAACCTGGCTAAATTTATCAACAATTTGTTTTTAAAAACATGATAATCATCACCTAGCACGGAGAATAATTATACATTTATCCATATATTTTAAATTATAGAAAAAAATTGGAAGATAAATATAATTATAAAATATTAATAAAATTCTGGGTTTGTATCTTGGTTTCAAACTAACAAAAATTAAAAATAATAATAAATTGATTCAATTTAATGAAATTGATTTCTCGATCGCAGCTCCAGCAGCAATGTTGCGGCGGCAAGCACATTTTAATTAATGAAAAAACTTCGAGGGTATTAATTTACACTTACAATTAGTAAGGAATCCGACCACATAAGCCATTTTTTATGTTAATAGAGTGATCCAGAAATTCAGATACAAGTGATAGTTTAAAATAGTTGTTTATTTTAAGAAGGAATTAAATAAATACCATAATATTTTACAAATATTGGAAACGCTGTATCGATTAATGAGTGAATTCGTCAAGATGAATAATGGCTCTTCCATGCAATCCACTTTCTACTTCAATAGATTGCACGTGAAGACCTTGAAAGAAATCTGAAAACGGAGGGGCATTAGCATTTGTGAAATTCTTTCTAGGATATACCCTACCTGGCCATTCTGCTAGAAAACTTAAGAGGTTTTTGATGTGTAAACACATGAAACTCAACAAAAACTGATGAAAAGCCAACGGCTCTATCTACTTTCACAGAAAATGCATTACCGCCGCGTGTATTTCAGGGTAAATATTTACTAACGTAGACCTAGGGACCTTCAGTCACTCAGTTACGCTTTTCATAGACATGGAAAAAAACCGGGATATGAGATTATTGTGATCAACTGTATTGATTTATGTATAAGGTATTTGCATAGCACTGACTAATTCAATAGTATTAACTTCTGTGGATGGTATTTGCACTCATCCGAACAAATAAAACTTTGATCACTTTGCGCTTGAAAAATGGATCTCTTCAGGGATATCTACATCTACATCTACAAAATACCCTGCAAGCCACCTCAGGGGTGTGTGGCAGGGGGTGAGTAATCACCAACATGCATTACACTATACCCTAAAGTTAGTGTAACTACGACTAATTATGCATTATCATAAATCGCTAATGCTTGTCACGAGGCGAAGATTCTCAAGCATGCACCACTAGACTACAGATGTCATCACAATGGAGAGGGACCGTCAATATACATGCATTCTACAACTACACAGTTGGACAGAGACTCAAGACCCATGTAGAAAACATGCTAGGCGTGCTGTTAGTATGCACTAGGTAACAGATAAGGATTCAAGTATTAGGAGTACTACTGCTACTAAGAGATACACTACCTAACGACAAACATGATTAAAAGTCTCATTGACAGCTGTTATGGTCCCTTATCGTTCTTGGGAAAAATTACATTTTAAATCTGTCCGTTCTGCAGTATAGTTCCCTAATTTTACCCTCATGATCTGATCTACCGTAGTATTTCGGGTTTCTTAAAATGTAATCAACGTCGTAACTGTATACGCTAGATATGATTGATGTCTAATTGTCCCTAATTTGGAACCATGGACATTAACCATTTCCAACGACGGAAAAACTCTCAAAGGCAATAGCTTCCTCCTGTAACAAAAATAAAAATATTCATACCGCCGGCATACGAGTTACTCGGAGGCAAGGTATGCACTTCAAGGTGAGCAACAACATCCGTCCTTTTCACTCTCTGTCAGTCATCATAGGTCGAAAAATGGAAATGTATCCTCCTCACTCCAACTCATCCATCAGTCTCAGCCTTCTCATTCATTTCCACTCCACCCATCCTTTAAGAGCTGCAATTAGTATCCAATTCCCTCTCAATACATGCCCGATCCATTGTGTCTCTTCCAAATAGTTTTTAGGAGTTTTCTATCCTCTCCAACCCATTTCAGCTACCCTTCATTCCTTATTCTGTCTGTCCATCGTATCTTCTCTAATCTCTTCCACGTCCACATTTCAAGGGCCACAACCTTATGTTTCTCTCTTTTCACAAGGCCTATGTTTCACAGCCGTACATCATGACACTCCATACATAGCACTTGACTAGTCTATTCCTCAACTCCAGTCCCAAGTTGCTGCATAATATACTTTTCTTCTACTGAAGGGCTTTTTTGCCATGGGTATTCTTGTTCTAATCTCTTATTCAATTTCCTAGTTCTCAGTTAGCATGCTCCCTATAGAAGTGCACTTTCAACTTGTTCAACTCGTTCTCCGTTATCCTTACGTTCATATCTTCTATGTCATTTATTTTTCCGAATTTTGTTTTCCCAACATTTATTTTCATCCCATACTCCTTCATTTCTTCTAGTTTTGTCATTATTATCTGAAGTGCTAAAGCATCATCGGCTAGAACCACATTATCATCAGCAAATCTTATTCAGTTTACCTTTTTTCCCCCAATATTCATCCCTCCTTTTTTCTAAGACGTTGCTCAGTATATCTTCGATATTGATATTGAATAACGTTGGAAAGAGGCAGGAGGCTTGCTTTACCCCCCTGTCAATCAGAATCCAAACTGTCAGTTAATTTTTCACTATTACCGTTTTTTTGTGTCATGTACAATTCTCTTAATAGAATTCTATCCTTCCAGTCTACTTACTTATTCTTGGATATATTTCCTTGGGAATCAATTATAGAACATTTAAACGGGATGAAAGCCTAAAAATCAATTAATTTATTACTTTCACGACTTAGCTTTAAATTGAAGAAGTATCATACCAGTAATAAGCAAATATGTTTAATTACGAGCTTTTCATTAACCTGGCAAATCCAAAGAGTAATACCAGCATAAAATACCTCAATAAAGCGGGGCAGCGACAATTTTCATTGTGAACAAATAGCGTACTATCTGCAAGCGAGTAAAAACAACAGAATATCGCCAATCAAGTAGAAAATATCAGAATAACGCCAGGTGAATACGACTCATGATGGGTGACTCTACCTGTTTAATGTGTTACATAAAGTAATTCATATTTACGAAAAGAATGTTAATTTACGTAACAGCGATGTTTATTAGGTTTTTATTGATTTTGAGTGTTATTCTTAATGGAAATGGGGAGAAATAAAATGTTGTGTTGGGGCGAATGAAAAGAAAAATGCTCGGAAAACTTACAAATAATAGTGAGTGCCCCACATTATAAAGTGTCATCAGTATTCCCATGAGTAGCCTTCATTGTCCAAAACATCGCTCATTGAAAAGATGATGTATTCCATCTTCTAAAGTCTATGATTGACTGCGATGAGAGAGGAAGAGGAGTTAATGAAATCTTACGCTGCCCTACTTAGGGAGAGAGGGAATCTTAAAGCGTCCAAAATCGTCAATCATACTGCTTGAATGGCCCTTAACTGGGTGTACAAATCTATTAGTTTTATCATTATGACTTGGTTCCGGAAGTGAGATCTGAATCAATTTCTTTTATTTTTACCTGGCGTGAGTTTTCATCTTTCGAGAACTATAAAAACTCCTGTAAAAAGAGCACCTGATGAGGCTAAGGCTAAGGTGGACTTGATAGCAAAGCACACTCATAGTATAACATTGTAAATTCTCTTGTGATATATTTGTGTTTGAATTTATATTTGTATTGGAAAAAAATAAGGAAGGCCGGCTTAGGGCCGGCTGAAAATTCGGAAGTTAAAAAAAAATCCAGCTGATAAAGGCTTGTTAAAAATCACCTTGCCATCCAATCTCGCCTCTGTATGTGCCCCCGTACTTTGTGACGTATGTAATGAGAAATTATTGAATCCCTTGTGGTCCCTTTTTGCCCACCCGCGTCTATCCCTTCCTTGCCTATATTCTCGACTTACCCTTAAGTTGGATCATTCCTCTGCCATAGTCGTCCTCATTTCTTTCCGCACCACAAGTATTCTGCTCTGCAAAGCGGAAAAGAGCCCTCTTTGACAAAGGTCGTTCAATATCTCGCTTGTTTCACGTTCGATAGACGTCTTCTCGCCTAGCATATTCCGGCCGCTTATGCGCCTGGTTATTCAAAATTATCGAAAATACACTCCATTATTTACTTCCTCAAATCAATTGATCATATACTTTACTGTGGGAGGTACTTTACTGGCGATTATATGCTCTAGCACCCGCTCGGCTAAAATTATTTCTCAGGACGTATTTCCGGCCGGAACTCCCAGAATTTGCTGGGCTTCTTGCGATTGCCAAAATTCATCTTCAACGACATTTTCCTTCCTTCCACCATTCCAGCAATTTTGTTTCCTTGAGAAAAAACAACACAATTTTCTCTGCGTCGTTCTACCCTATGTAAAAGGGTTCTTTACCTTAGTTTTTTTTTAATATTTCTCTCGGTTCATCTCTTTGGACATTTTCTTCACTAAATTTTTCCTGCTCTAGAAGTTTTCGTCAATCAAATTTAAACAATCGCTCCAGATATCCATTGAATTATATTTTTATTTCCAATTGACTACGGCCACTATCTGCTGGGTCAAGGAGATGAACATTCTTAAGATATTTAGAAATTATTTCAAATGAGAGAATTTCTACTTCGCAGCGCCTAACCCTTCATGTCCGTCTTCTTGTGGCTCCTTTGTAGTTGTAGTAGGTAGTTGATTTGTTTGGTGTATAGACAGTAAAGGTCATTTGGCACCCTTTATTGTAACAAGTCATGACTTCACATACTATTTATCTATTTAAGAAGCATATTAAATACTAGACACGTTTTAATTTTAGGTATAAAAGACGTTGGCGTCTTTAATAAAGCTGAGCACTTGGTATATTTGCTGGTTTGCATGTGCATAGATTTCCCCTTATCTCCTGATGAAATGAAGAAAGGTTCCCTGCTCGCCGTCAGCACGGAGTATCCGTCAGGTTGCCGAGGCGAGGTAAAGCCATCGTCAATGGGCTCTTAATGGCCTATTTTACTGGGGAAGTTTGGAGCATCTTACCGGTAGACTTTCTTCCACTCTTGAGTTGTGCTGGCAGCAGATGAAACGTCCTCGGAAAGAATGCGATAACGGTGAGCTCGATCCCCAACTCGATGGCTTTTTGGCCCCCACCCCATTCTGATAGGCGGTAAGCTAACGGGGATACTCCGGCAGGATATTAAAAGTTTTATTTTGAAATCTAATGCCGTTGAACTCGCCCTGGTTTACTTGAGCGATTGCCTGTCCACTGAGTGGGAGAAAGAGGAATACGAATGTTTTTGAACGAAACATATAAGGGCGAACGTTCTGGAATGAATTTCTGCGTCTCCAAGCATGTGGGGCGAGTAAATTTAGCATTGGCTCTTCAACGCATTCCCTCCAATCAGCTGTTCGAGCATCGTACTCCTTGGAGCTAGTTTTACCTGCCCTATTTTCCTAGTGCTTCTCTAATCCCGCTAGTCCTGAGCTGCCGTCAATCACCGAGGTTTTTTAATAACCATACACATAAAAACACGTAGAAATACCAAAAGACGTTTACAAACACGCAGCTTTTGCTTACTTAAACTAAAGGATATAACTTACGGATCCACTTCGGGTGGAAATATTTTTTCTCCAACGGACTGAAAACATTTACGGTAAAAAAATTTACGCAGAAAAAAAGCAAAGATTTTTGAGAAAATTAACACGTTGTTAATGTTATCGGATAACACATATGATCCCGCCGTGTGTAAATTAAAATGACTGCCTTTGGTTTCTTTAATTTAGAGAGTAATATTAGTGTCTCCATATAAAAATGCCACATTTATCAAAGCAAATGTCAAAGCTGCACTATATGTTACATTTTTTCTGCACATGCCGAGATGACCCACACGTTTTTTAAATGATTTTTTTAAAATTTCAGTTTCGATTTCATAAAAATCAGCGCTTCCTCATTTGCTTACACTACCATTAGATAGCCTACCACGTAGCATCTTGTCTGTTAAATTGACAGAAAATGAAGATCTATTTCTCCACATCAGTTCTCACATTCTTAGTTTGCAACAGTCGTAATTCATTAATCTACTTCTTTATAAAATGCACCATTATTTAGATAATACGATAGACAAAATTAATTTCATTTCGACTTATTCCTGGATTCCTGGACCTGGCAAATCCAAAGAGTAATACCAGCATAAAATACCTCAATAAAGCGGGGCAGCGACAATTTTCATTGTGAACAAATAGCGTACTATCTGCAAGCGAGTAAAAACAACAGAATATCGCCAATCGAGTAGAAAATATCAGAATAACGCCAGGTGAATACGACTCATGATGGGTGACTCTACCTGTTTAATGTGTTACATAAAGTAATTCATATTTACGAAAAGAATGTTAATTTACGTAACAGCGATGTTTATTAGGTTTTTATTGATTTTGAGTGTTATTCTTAATGGAAATGGGGAGAAATAAAATGTTGTGTTGGGGCGAATGAAAAGAAAAATGCTCGGAAAACTTACAAATAATAGTGAGTGCCCCACATTATAAAGTGTCATTATCGGGTAAGTTGAGCATTATTTTGCGATTTGCTATCTTATAATAGTGAGAGACAGGGTTGGGATAAATCATGGAACGACGAGCCGTTCGTGCTCTTTTCACTAAGGAAGCAAATCAATTTGAGGAAATGTTCAGCTCGGGGGCATGTAGAACGGACATAAGAGCAATGTTTGCGTCGTTAAAGATTAAATACGACAAATTGAGATCACTAGATGAATCGTACCTGAAAGAACTTCTTACTCGAGAAAATATTAGTGAGGATGATCTAGAGGCAGAAATGCAAAAGGCGGGAGAATACGAGTTACGGTAGTTAATATTTATAGAAATAATTACTGAGGTTAATGAGCGATAACTGCCAGAAGAACCAGGACGCGAAAATAGCTTAAACTGTGCGCCAAAGACGAATTTTAAATTGCCAAAATTAGAAATAAAAAGACTCGACGGCAGAGTCAAAAATTGGATTGGATTTGGGGTAAGATCTCGAAAATTCATGAGGAGGAAGACATTCAAGAAGAAGATTAATTCCAATATTTATTACAAGCCCAGTTCACCTCCTTGGATCCTTATAGAAGAGTTTCCCCCTCCAAATAAAATTATGATAAACCCATCAGCTTAATGAAAGCACGTTATCCTAGACCAGGCCTAGTAATCGAAGTTTACGTAAGAGAACTCTTATCTTTAGCATTGAGTAAAAGAGAGGATCGACCTCTAGCTCAGCTGTACGACAACTTTGAGGCTAACTTAAGAGCCTTAGAAACGCTTGGCGTTACGAGAAACAATTATATTTCTCTGTTAATTCTTCTGATTTAATCTGCAATTCCAGAAGATTTGTTTTTGATTTGGGAGCGACAAATAACGATGAGAGACAGCACTGAAGGAAATGACGAATTGACCGAATTAATAAAATGTCTGCAGGTCGAAGTAGAGAGCCAGGAGCGGTTGGTGTTGAGAAAGAATAGTTTCGAGCCAATGGGAGAGGCTACAAGGGCCGGCAAAAAAGAAAAATCCGTAAGATTCGAACAAAATATGCCTTCAGCCGCCGCTTTAGTTTCGCTGGAAAGCGCACAAAAGAATACGAACTTTGACTGCTAGAAGAAAAGGGAACTACACTGTCAGATATTTCCTTATCAACAACCGATGTTTCAGAAAGCGTACAGGTTCTCCTTGGTTCTGACGTTTTGTCTCAAGTGATAACACCAATGTCGATATGGATGGAACGTTGTTTAGTCACCATGAAACCGAAACTTGGATGGACGCTTATGGGTTCACCTATGAGGAATCATTCAGCTTCTGCAGCGCTGCTGATAACCATGCTGAATTCCATGGAAATTTAAAAGTTCTGGGACTTGGAAACGCTAGGAAATAGAGACCCAGGGACATATAAAATTTAGGAAGACAAAGACCGGGAAGTATTAGATTTTTTTTCAGAAAACAGAAGAAATTCTTCTGATCGCTATGTTGTTAATGTACCTTGGATAGAGGGAAGTCACCAACTGCTGCAAAAAAATCTTGAATCCGAGGAAGGTCGACTACGTTCAACTACACGAAGGTTGCGCCATATATCAAAATTCAAAAATACGACTTGATTTTAAAGGGGATGGAAAAACGCAGGTATTATTGTGAAGGAGAGGAGAAGGAGACAAAGAAGGTACATTACTTGCCACACATAGCTGTATTGAAGGAACAAGGAACCACAAAGGGCCAACCTGCGTGTGACGCTTCAGATAAGGATCAAAATAATCTGTCACTTAACGACTGTCTGAAGAAGGGACCAAATCTGCCTTCACGTGGGTGTACACCACAGCAATTTTTCCTACCGCGATGGTGGGAGGGACCATCATGGCTGCGACAACCACCAAGTGCATGGCCCACGACCAACACGTCACTTTCTGCCGAGGAGGTTGAAGAAGAAAGAAGAAGAACCATTGTAGTTGCAGCAGACACCCATTCATGAGAAATTTCTTGGATATGTGAATAGAAGATTGTCTAAATACCCCAGTAGAGTTATAACTGTAGCTTGGCTCTTACGTTTTTCCTCAAAAGCAGAAGAGAGATGCTATATTACTGGAGAAGAGTTCGTACGGGCGGAAAATGTAGTCTTCCGTTTGCTGCAATTGGAGAGCTTTAGTTATGTAAATACATTGAAGATGATGGACCAAGAAGGAATCATAAGTTTGAAGTCTCATTTACTCGAAGGGGAAGAAAGTGATGAGTGTGTATGTCCTATAATTCTTCCATCGAATCATCCAGTTGTTAAGAAGCTAATAGAATACCGGCACATTCTGCATAAATATGTGGGGGCACAAACACTACTTATTATTCTTCATGAAAGTGTTTGGATTTTAAGGGGCAGGAAAAGTGTAAGGTCGGCCATAGGAAACTGTTTCATTTGCAAAAAGAATCAAGCAAAGGCCTTTCAAGTGCCAGTACCCCATCTTTCTGCTAACGGAATAAATGTGTCTGCCACTTTTCAGGTCACCGGAATAGTTTTAACTGATCCTCTCTTCACAAAATTTCATGAAAAATTTCGGGTTGTGCTTTTTACACGCGCAGTTTATAGAGCAGTGCATTTACAATTAATTCAGTCCCTTAGCACAGGTGCCTTTATTCGACTCTCTGTCGTTTCATTGTACGCCAGGTCAGTGTATCCATTATTTACTCCGATAATGGCACACATCTTGTGGGAGCATATAAGGTTCTTAGACAGTCAGACTCTGTAATTGGAAAAAGTGTGAAGCTGCCAGACAAAGACAAAGTGAACAGACTGGTTTGGGTTAAGACGGCAAACAGGGTTCAACTGAGACCAGTAAAAAGACTTTAACCACTGGAGTTGCAGCTGGATACATCACATCCCCAGGCCTCGCAGCCCCCACATGTATATACAATTCACCGAAAAGAATCTGAATTTGCGTTACAACGACGTTTATTTGCTTGTTATGGATTTTGAGTGTTATTGCTAATGGAGATGGGGAGAAATAAGATGTTGTGTGGTGACGAGTGATAAGAAAAAGGCTCGGAAAACGTATTATCAAGATTCTCCCGCGGAATACTACCCTTTACCTCCTCCACTGAGGGTGAGAACGGGAGGCAAGAACTTTCCGCCCGGTTACGATAGAAAGGTGATGCGTAATCGGAAGAAGCGAGAGGTGATGCCCGTAGTCTTGAGTCACCCTAAACCGAATTATCGCCCGGAGACTCGTTATGGGTTAAGAGTCCCACTGGGTCACAGATTGTGCACAAACTTGCTAAGTATGCAGTTTATGATCGACAATTCAATATGCCAAAGATCTACCTCTCGTAAATTTTAGACGAATAGTGCATTTTAGAATCCTAAGAATTCCTGAAAGAATATGACACCAAGAGGCCACACATTTCATCGTCTCATCCGTTGGACGGCGCACTCCACTTGAATTGCGTCTAGTGGGTGTACTTTCAACAGAGCCGTAGCTAGGGTCACCAGCGCCTCTGGCAAAATTTGAATTTTGCGCCCCCCAATATATAATTTTGCGCCCCCCGCTATACTGACTATAACACTAGGTATCTAAAAATCAGAACGAATAAACTGTAGGGACTCCCCACACAGTGTTTTGCTACGCTCGTTTGTCGTTCTGACAAAGTATGGCCAGCCGACACGGCCGGTTTGGCGCCGGCACGCCGCGCCGCCCGGCACCTTTGGTTGGCGTGAACCGCAGAGAGGAAAAACGGGCAATGTTAATGTACATATGAGTGTGACAAAATATTAGTTTGTGTGTAGTTTTTTTTATTTAGGGTTCGGTACTGGTGATTACTCTAACCACCTTCTTCTGAAGTAACAAAATCAATTTAGCGAAGTGGACAGTGTGACAGTTTACAATTAGACGCTCTTCACCAAAACGGTACATTTTATTACATTATTGTAATTAAAATGGTGTTTAGTGCTGTCGTAAATGATAAGTCCTGTTTTATGTAATATATGAAGAAATTATGTAATTTTCTACTATGGTATAAGTAAAAAAGTATGTTTTTCGTCTGACTGAGGGTTCTGAGAGATTTGACTCCGTAAATGCGTAGGGTATAAAGTGCGAATAAGATAAGATGTATGATCAGAGTCATGCACCAACTATGACTGCATGATAATGAAAACCTTTTAAACTCTCAAAACCTTTAATAAGGGCGTGGGATACTACCTCTGGAATATTCTGAAATTCTGAGGCAGGTACAAAAACAAATTAAACACTACCGTTATAGCTTTTTCAGGAATTAATAAACTCCCTCCCATTTTAATCATTAACAATTCCAGCATTCCCTGTGTACCTTTACCTCTCAATGAAATAATTGCTTCACTATGTACAGTAAGGCTTTCGACGATAAAGTAAAGTTTCCTCAGAAATTCGAGACCTAAAACTCACACTAAAAAGGAAATAAGAGCCCTCAATGGACCAGAGATTCTGGCGCTCATTTCTTTTGATTTTACTGACTCATTCTAGAGGTTATTATGACTTGGGAGTGGCTAGCCAGGAATTACCTATACATACACAATCTGAGGAGAAACAAATATTCCACCATCCTCAGCATGAAGGTACAAAATATGACCTGAAATTTAATTTTAGATGCATATAATTAATGGATAAAGATCAAATAAGAGCCTCAATGCCTCATTTAGGCAAGGTACTATAAGCACGAAGCCTACACACACAATAAGTGCCTAAAATGGTACTGCTCACTTATTGAAAGGCAATTTGACTTTGGAAAGTAAGTTTCCTGGTAAGTTCTTATTTCCCCTGACTTTTCCAGGTCTGTAGAAAACCCTGGAAAGGAATACTGCCGAGGTTTATGGATGGCACATTTTGTATTAGCATAATCGTAACATGGGCGAACACGACTAACCTCCTTTACACCAGTATTTATATGAATTCTCCATAATTCGGCCCACGAGCAAGGGCGGAACCAGGGAATTTGGCTGCGGGGGGCCATGGGACCTCCCACCCACCGGGGGGTACCCCCCCCCCCTTCAAGAAGGGGTGTTTTTTCCCCGGAAATGTGTGAACGGGGTCCTAAGAAATTGAGATTCAGTTCTCCAAATCCCATCTCTCTCTTTCTTTGCTATCTACTAAATATTTTTAGAACTTCATGCATTCCCTTCAACTCGGGCAGCTGTTCTGTTAGCAGTAGGTACCACAGTTCCCAGAAAGAGGGTACTCTTCCGGTTATTCCGCTCAGGCTATTTTTCGGTTGTACCAAAAAATAACCAAGTACTCGGTTCTCTCAGGTTATCCTGCGCCGAAAAAACCTTGATAACTACCTGCAGTTGTTAACAGCAGCAGCACATAGTACCAGTGTTCCTCGAGAGAGTGCAGGCTTCCGGTAATTTAAATAACCGGTTTTAAACGGTTAACCTAACCATAATCGGTTTTTTCGGTTAGCAGGAAAAAACCTGTTATGAATAAAGCCAGTTATTTTGGCCCATTCTTATACCACACACCAGGAATGCAAAAGTTGTCGCAGTTAAAATCAGGACCTTGCGCAAGTTGCCCCGGCCTCAAGGCGCGTACCAAGAAGCAGTCCAGGAGAAGAGAGAACAAACTGGGAGTGTACTACGTAGACGAACATGCAAACATGCAGTACACTGAGTAAGAGACAACTACTGGTTAATGTTACTAATACAAATAATTTATGAATGTCACGATATACTACTCCATGCATAAAATATTACTAATGCCGGATATTTCAAGTCGGATGAAGTGTTATTAATGATGTTATGTTATTAAACACAAGTGAAAAGTCTACTTTAACTAGTGAGGTGGATTGCAGCTTCATATAATTGATCTATCGCAACTATTATAACTTACTTTGTCATAATAGTTGCGTTTTTCAAGAAATTTAAACTAAGGGTGTAGTCTCATGGTCTGTAGGGGCTTCAACGGGGTGTCTAGAGACATTCCCGAATTATAAATATACTCGGCCTCCAGGACATCGTATACTTTTTTTCCTTATTCCCAAACAGTGGGCGCGACTTACTTGTCCCATTAAAAGAGCAGAAATTCCCTTCTCTGTCGGCCTGTCAATGCTCAATCTGCAATACTGAACCGTCCGGGTGGAATTCAACCTTTGAACGGGCGCGCATCTGTAAGGGGTGCACCAGGAAACAGTGCGTGAAAAGTTATTCAAATCATTAATTATAATTTGATTGACCAGGTTTTCAGGTTTCTACCGAAATATTCTACTCATTGAACCTCAATACACCTCAATTGGAACTCCTCCGACCTTGAACCAAAGCTCTTTTGGTGGTTGGGGGAAGAGAACAAAGGCTAATTCGCCAATTTGTGAATCGTCTGCGTCGTGTATTTCGACTGTTCAAAGCAAGGTTTCGTTTTCCATCGGATTCCACTTCCTTTGTAGCAGACGTTGATTCCATCTATTCTACAATTACCATTGTTCCACTGATCAAAATTCGCCATGACACTTATAAATTCTCCATGATAAACTTTAAGTAAGACTTACATGGTCGATTAAAGAGACCGCTCAACCGTATATGCTGAAAAGTTGCATGCATTCACTAATTATTTTGGTGATCCCCTTGGAGCTACGGACAAAGGATGCCATCATCGCAGAAAGGTGCGTAAACTTGGGTGACAGCTGCTCTCAAAATCATGAATTCATTAATGCATGCATTCAGCATTAATTCTGACTTTGAACGCGCGCGTTGCGGATATAAATATACGTTTGCTTTCCATTTATCATGGCCGAATAAAATCTACGTGGATGGGCAACTTAAAGATTTTAATAACAAAAAATCGTAACCACTATGAATACAAAAAAACATAATTATTCGAAATCCAAAGAAATATCTTGTCAAGAGAAAAATCATTTAGGAGGCGTCAGAAATAGTTTTAAAAGCATGAAAAAGCCTTCATCGGAAAACAGAGATATAATATCAGTGAGTCGTGGCCGGCAGTATACTATATATAAATATAATTTCAAGAAGAACCAAGAACTTCAACATGTTGGTACCGCGTACGCATCCCTAACCCATTCCCTCTACAACGACTTAAGAATATAAAGTCCGATGTTCCAAAAGGGCAGCATTTATTAACCATGACGAGGTCTCTGGCAAAGGAAAAGAAATTTTGTCTTTTTTTATGAAGACGAGGGGAATACCAAGAACATAGTCTAGACTTAACAAACTTGAATTATTATAAATCCATAATTTATCATAGTAGTAGTGTCCTTTTAAAAAATTCACTATTTCAAACCGCTACCATTAAGCTATTTTTCACTCTGCAGTACTAATTTCTAAGGGCAACAATGCTCATAGCGCCATAGGTCCTCCTCGCAATCGTTGCTAGGGAAACCTGTACATTTTCATTCGAGAATTGGAAAAAGAGGAAGTGATTGAAGAGTTGTGAGTTGTGTGAAGAGTGAATTGTGAATACTGCAGTGAATACGATACTTTGATCGCAACATTTGATCTCAAGAAAGCCATGGGGCAGACCCTTTGTGAGTACCAACGCGTTTTTCAAAAACTTTATTATCTAAAAAGACAATTCGTCGAGTGTTTAACTGACTATTAATTCTAAAGCCGTGTTTACACGATGCATTTACCCGCGCAAGTACGTGGCTGGACAGATGAGAGAACACATTCACCAACTTAGATCAAGGGCTATTTTCTGTCCACACATTCACGCATTTTTGAGTGTTTACACGGTGAAATTTTGATGGTGATTGTGCTCACGCATCTACCCGCGCGGGTTAATGCATCGTGTAAACACGGCTTAGTAATACAAAGATTTTGATCTATCGTGGGAATCTTTACCCTTGCTAAGGCTCACTTTTAAATCAATGTCATGGAAGGAGACATGTATTACATTTTAAATCCGAATTCACTAGTTGCCCAAATCTCGAATGAACAAAATGGTTTTGGCTTTTACATGACTTTCACTACTTATCTAGAAAAGTGTGTGTCCCAATTTTATCCATGAGTAAAACTAAAGGCGGATCAAAGATATACGTTTTTAGCCGTGGCAAAAAATATAACATGGACTCTTGATCAATGAGAGCAACATTGTGTTATAGAAGGTATATAGAGAGAGTTAGTGGTAATGTTCAAGATGGTCTCGTGAGGGCCTCTGTAAATTGGCACGTGCGAAGCGGCCTTAAGAAATAGAGGAGCGATTGGCAGACATCCAGTAATCTCCATTCCAAATCCACCTCGAATTGTTGACCAACTCTAACGGCAGTAAATTATAATTAAATGTGATTCGAGTTGCTCTCACTCCATAATTACGACGACACTTTGCTCACACGTGGGTCACACAATTGACTCGCGCAGCAAAGTCGGGCAATGCGCATGTCATGGCTTACAATTAGTAGATTTTAGCACCACTCAGAAAGGAAATGTGGCGGTCAATGAGCTCAGACGACTTATACTTATTCATTGTCCTCCCGTTTCAGCTTGCTGTGAAAGAAAGAAGAGATCCTCGATGGAAGGATCAGGCTCCCGTCCCCCGAGTCACCTGTTCCCACCCCCTCCTCCTCCCCCTAATTCCCCTCGCTTCCCCACCCGCTACTGCAACCGCAGCCGCCCCAAAAACCCCTGCCCTTACTGCCCCTACCGGTCGACCCGTCCCGTCGACCGCCCCTGCCCTCACTGCCCCCACGTATTCCGGAACAGCCCCCTCCTCTACAGCCGCCGCCAAAACCAACCGTTGGAGACCCCCAGTTCCGACAGTTTCTGCATCCCCATTCCTCTCGCCTGCTTCCCCTTCCTCTATTGCCTCTGCCACCCAAGTTATGCCTTTTATTAAGCCTCCCCCCCTCCTGTCCACGCCACGCCCCCTGAATTCACCAGCCGCAAAATTGATCAAGGTAAGACCAACTTGCCATATTATCACACTACTGGAATATTTTCAATGTATTTTATTCTTCAAGTTTCTTTCTTCTTCTGTCAGGACAAATATCCTTTTGTGCACTTCAGCCAAGAGCATTAAACACAACCCATTTTAGATTTAATGGCAGGTGCATACTTCGTAACTGGCCCTAGATTAAGCACCCTTTATGAGATAATAAAAATTTTCTCACGCAAGATCTAAATTTCAGAGCTTTGGGCAATTTTTTTCTCTTATAAGGTATCATCGGTGCATTTGCAATTAAATTCTTCTGTTGAGAAAAAAGTCATGTCTACCATGGCCAAAGGTCTCAATCGATGGTAATGGCAGCTTAATAAATTCCTTTAAATGACCCTTTAAAATTCATCCGTGTATGATGTGTGCACTCTTAAAACAAATTGCCCATGTTTTGAGGAGTAAGTTTACCAAGTCACTGCCTTGGTCGTGGTCCTATTACTCCATTGCGTTTGAAGCATAGGGGACTAATTTTCAAGTGAAATTTCCGATTTAAGGTGACCCAGGCAAATATATTTCAATAGTCTACTTTCGTCAGACAAGTCTTGTGTTTTGAACTGGACTGGTCTTGGGAATGAGCTCTGCACGCAAAAGTCTTAAGGAGGAGATATAGAGGCCCCTATCAATCGGACACTGATCCCCTTTAGGGTTAAGGGCACCCAATTACGTGCCCCATGCAAAACTTGCTTTAGATTTCTCAACAATAGATATCTTAAAATATATGCACCTACTACGTTGCCACTGATTAATTGTTCCTCTTAGTTTCCAACGGTTAATCGTAGTTTGGCTTAAAGCGTTGCATTCGACACGCAAAGTTCTATTTAATTATTGGGCGCATGGAGCATTTGATTGAGATTCATTTCTTTGCGATCATGGTACCACTAATGCATGTGTACATGGTACTACTAATACAAGGCATTAGTAGTACCATGATTGCGATACCTAAGAGTTTACTCAGTAGCGATACTATTAGGGTCCACCATCTTAAACTCAAACGACTTAGACTTAAAGCCTGCGCGCGCAGCAGACTATTATGATTTCCATTTTATTTGTGTGTTTCATAAAACATCATCACTTGAGTAATCTACCGGTTAAAGGTAGGTTATGATGAAAGTCAGAGAATAACCAACAGACTCTTAAACGTGAAGTGCCCTAGGTATCTATCTACCTCTAGTATTTCTTCCTTCATCTCAGCTCAAGTCCTACCTTTCTTCATCCCATCCATAAAACCTATTCTCTTTCTTCCCCTACCCTGCTTACCCAACATCCTTCCCTCTATGATGGTTTGAATGGGTAATGAAGGGTGATGGTTTGCTGAAGGCAAACCACCACCCTTCATTACCCCTTCCAGCCAAGTACCCTGCATTCCCCTAATCTCATCCACAAGTTTCCTCTCCTCACCAACTAGGTCAAGCACTTCCTCATTTGTCTTCCTTTCCGTCCACCGCACCTTCTCCATCCTCCTCCAAACCCATATCTCGAACGCCTTTAGCCTATGTCCGTCTTCCTTTCTCAGAGACCACGTTTCCGCCCCATACAACGCCACACTCCATATCAAATCAATCTAAAATAACTTGTCAAACAGTGAGTGCATTTTTCACACCGCAAAACTTGCAAAATGGGAGGATGAGGCAGAAGTTGATATAGGTTCATATATCCTCCGGCCGTAGGTCAGGTCATTTATCATTGGGCGTCGTCAATCCTCTCCTTGTTTCTTCCCGTCGTCTTAATTTTCCTGGGCACTGGTTTCCACACTTTGCTGATCGTGTATCCTGTATTTCGATTGAAGTTCTTACCTACCAACCTTATCTCAATAGCCTCTTTAGTTAACTGTCCCAGTATCCGCTTGATCTGCAAAGAAGCTTTGCGTTGTCGAATACGATTTGCTGGTCCCGGCTGAGACTGTTCCATGATGGCTGACTTTTGGGGATGAGCCACTCTGATACATTTATTGAATTTTAATTCAATTTGCAGACCAAGGTTTCAACATACAGTCAATATCAAGGTCAGTAGGTAGAAACGTTGGATGGAAAATTCAATCAAAATGTTGAGAAAGATGCATCAGGAGTAGCCAGAACTTTCAAGCATCTTGTTTCGTTAAAGCCCAAAAATATGTACAGGGGATGACACCTTGGTAGCTTAGGTAATTGGCTTAAGCACTCGGCAGGATATTGAGAGATTCAGGTGCTATTCCTGGTCAATGTGAATGATTTTTCAATAAAAATTGTTCATGGACTACACAAAGTATTCTTCTACTTAATTATGGAGTACCACAAAGTAACATCTGAGAACATTAAGTCTATTAAATAATTGTGATGGCATTCTGTGGCCAACCTCAAGTGTTTTTTAAGTGACACCATCACTTAAAGAGGCCACCCCATTGGGGTCACATGCCTTTTGCAGATGCCTCACTGAGGTACAGATGCTGCTTGGACTACCATTTGTCTGTGTCTTAACCTTTGACCTATCTGGCATAGGTGGCCCTAACAGGAGCATTGCTCCCACCAGTTCAGCTCTAGGGGTCATCGGAAAATACAAGCCCTCCCACCACGACAAGGCTGTAGTTCTTGGTAAGAGGCTAAAGCATTAAAGAACAAATAATTAATTATCAGGTGCCATTAATGAGTACTGGGCAATGGCCTGCCACGATGGAACCACCGGTTCCCTATCAGTCACCGAAGTTAAACATCATTGAATTGTATTTGGATGATTGATCTTCCGAGTGCTGCTGCCCCTGTCTGCAAGTGACAGACAGTATGTGCAAAATGACATTAGCCATTGAAGCATGTTGAACCAAAATACCACTACTACCAATATGAGTACTTGCCTACCAATAAATTTTGTTGGTAGAGCAAAATCACTTGTAGAATGTAAATTCACATTGTGCAATCTACGATACATAGAAAGTAAAATAGAATGCAGAAGAATGTGATCCTTTTAGGACAGCTGCATAGTTCACAATGGTGACTTGCACTTAGAGATGCATATTCCATCCTAAGTTCCTACGGCGTTCAGATAAATGCTTCTCCATTTCCTGAGAAAAGCATGTCCGCTAGGAGGCATGACATAGCCCCCGTGGCTCACCGGGAACTACCATAACATAGAGGCTACAAGATGAGGGTAGAAAATGTTAGTCAGATCTACATATTTTCAACGATTTTGAGAGAAATTCTACCATCCTTTAAATACAGCAAGTGGTATAATCAAGCATTCCACATTGGAAAAAGTCGAACAATAAGTAAGAGCCATCTCATTTTCATCCACAGTTAATGCAAACATGGCAGGCTAAAAATTTTCCAGGTTCATCTGAAAGGATGACAAGAATTGGCACAAAAACTTTTTTCTGTTTTTAGACATGAGAGTAGTCAACATAAATTAAACAAATAAATGATTTTCAATGTATATAATTGTAAAGTATATGAAAATACAGATCACAGGTAACAATAAACAGCATAATGCTTCCAAACCCTCATTTCAAACCGTTTTCTTTCATCACCAGATCAAATAACCTGCATATTATGTGGCATACTTCAGACTACAATAGAAGTATAGCTTTAATTAAGGAGGCACAGCCAATGGACACAAATAACCTTCAATTACCCTTCTTGTCCAAAATTTTGACCTTAAACTTCCCCATAAATATAGCACTTTTTTGACAGAAAAAATATTTTGCTCAAAATGTGGCAGTTTTGAGTTAAGCACCAAGGTGCTTGGAGATCACAAAAAAATTGCACTTTTGATACCTATAAACTACAGTGGAAAATGTGACAAATTTCATTTCATTTTTAAGATTTAAGGCTTTTTTTAAATGTGACTTTGTTCAAATTAATTACAAAATGACATTTACAATTTGATCACATGCTCCTTTAAGGCCATACACAAATATCTACCAATAATGAGCAATGGTGATATGCATTTAATATACACTGGAAACTGTAAATGGCAAGACAGATGCTCTACCTTTACACTGCACTTTTTATTCGGCATACACGATGGTGCAGGGATAGTGTTCTAACTCACAACAGCAAAAGAATACAGTTTAATTATTATTTCTATTATTTTGTACTGGCATACAGCAGAAAACAATGGGTTCACACAAAACCAAGACCATTATGGTCAACTTTTAGATGCAGAATTTTGGATAAAATGTGTACCGTTTCTCAAGAAAACATGTATCACATAAAAACAAAAATGTTATGAAATGGCTTGAGCTCTGAATACACAAGTGGAGACAGCAGTTTAAGCAATGTAAATGCCTAGATGTCAACTCACAAAAAATGAGTCAACAACACCATAATGAATTTAACCGGCAAGCTCCACATAAAACACATCAATGCAATGATACATATTGCACCACTAAATTTTAACAATGAGGCAACAGAATTTAGTGAATGATGAGCATGAAACGAGAGGGTGTTAGCTTGGTTGACAGTGACTTTTAGAGAACCTTCGCAGTACACACATAGCTACTGCACAATTAGCTAATGTACATCTACACATATTTATATCACTATGTAATCAATCATGTGGTTCCTTGTGTGATGATTTAATTGGCAGCTTTTGAAGATGGGCATTGAGAATTAAATGTCAATATGTTAACTCTGAATGATGCAGTTTCCTGTTTGCTTTTGTAAGAGGAAGCATTGTGATATGGGAGTCATTTGGAGGATACCTACCAGGCGAAATATCGTTCAATTTTTTATTTCAGGTATAACAATTAGGTTTTTTTCATTTGTTTTCTTTTTCGGGTAAAACTATGAAAGGCACTTCCTCTAATCTAATTTCAACAATACATATCCCGAATCACCCTCTATAGTGGCAGGTGATAGCCCTTAACCATGAATGCCACTTATTCCCTTTCTCATCTCTTGTGCCATTCAACAACAATAAAACAAGGCCATTTCCCAAGGCTTCATGAAATGTTATTAAAAACTTTGCACCCCAGGAGGATTATCACATAAAAATCAAAATTCAAAGAAGATTCTCTCATTAGGACTTTAACACTTTCAGGACCGCCCTAAAAATGGATACCTATGCCCAGGGGCCAATAAAAAGAAAAAATTTAATACGGCATTTAAACACACTTCTTTATCACACTTCAGGACGCACACGCTTCGTCCACGGGTCCTGGCGGGCGCACGCCAGGACGCAGCGTGTGTGTCCTCGGTCCTGAACGTGTTAAATGGAGAACTCCAAAAAATCTACTGGTGACATCAATTTTAACATTTACAACCAATACATATTTCAGCTTTGATCTAGGCATTATTTTCTTCATAAAAACAAAATTGATAGCAAACAAAATTTTTACTCCATAGATATTCTTAACCTGAGTGCAAATTATCTAATGCCCAACTAAAATGCACATTAATTATACTTAATTACAGCATAAATGCAACAAAAAATAAAATGTCTTCCTGGAATGGTGATATGTTCCCACATGATGGCACTTGTAATAAGTGCTATTAAAATAAAAATTTATCTTCCAGAATTCTGATATTCTTACAAATGATTCTTTTAGAATAAGCACTAAATTGATAAAGGAACATGATAACATTACAAACTACATGAGCTTCTTTTGCAATTCTGACAAAAATATGTACATTAGCAAATTTACATCATAACAACATAAGAATGGCACATAAATCATAAAATCTATCAACATTTACCCTCATTACCAACACGAGATTTTTCAGTCTCTTTGGGTATTAAATACAAACATCTTGTGAGCATGCACACAAAAGAAGGGATCTGTTTCTTCTCATCAAAAGATGGGTCCTTCTCATTGAAAGACTGATATTGAAAAGCAACTCGAACATGAACCTTGACCAGGATCTGAAGAAACTCCTTCCCTTTCGTTACTAAACTGCGCAATTCTTCACAGGGGCTGCAGATAAACCATGTGCCATTTTCCAGATTTCGCCATGAGTAGTAGCCTTTGGAGGGGGGGGAAGTCGTTGAAGATAAAAATCAAATACCCTTGATTGACAAAACATTTTCAATAATAAGGAAGCTAAAATTAACAGAATCATCCAGAGGCAGATCATTTCATGATGATAATTGTTGAAAGGCACAAATATCCACCATGGTAGAGGCTTAGGGTGGAGTGCTGGTAGAAGGAAAGGGTATTTACGTTTAGGGATAAATTCAGCAGGACAGCACATTCATTTCCTTCAAGGTGTTCTACCTCCATAGGTCCATGGACAGTTACTACCTAAATCCTAACCTTCAGATTCCAAGGTTCATTCAAATCCAACTGAGTCATGAATCAATGCATAAGTCATCAATTTTCCCATAACTCTTCATACCACCTCCTCTCCTTCACAGCATCTGAAACCCCCACTCCACTTCCACCTCACGCTCCATATTCTTCCCTCCCACCTCTCTCTTAACCTACAGCCACTTCTTCCACCTCCAAACCAATTTCCCCACCAACCTCTTTTCTTCCTAGTTCATCTTCCTATCCACACAGCTTATCCTTCCAATTCTTTTCCAAATCCCTAACCTTCAAAAGCCTCCAACCAACCTCCAGCACGGTGGCTATTCAGTATTCTGAACGGCGGATAGCACTGGTGAGGGTCGAATTATTATTGCTCGGCCTTTGATACCGGGATATCCTCAATAGCTCGACCCTATCTCAAATACGGCGGAGAGGGAAAATGACACTTCTCCGGCTTGACTCGTTGCTATTTAAAGAGAAATGAGTTAATTCGCAGAGTGAAAAGTTTTTATAAGTGTGCAAACTTGGCATGATGACTGACATGCATTTCATGGCAATACTTTAGTTTTAACTGAGTGAAAAAGACGTTCAGGCTGGTGTGACGAATGTGGACATTAAGTATCACGATAGTTTAGAGTGTGACTCTGCTAAGATCAAAGATATTTCCAAGCATATACGTACGCACATGTATATGAGGGCTTAATTTAAAACAGCACGCTATATTTATTCATACGTCATTTGCTTTGACGAATCATAATGGTAAACTTAAGTAAAAATCAACTCAAACAAGTACAATTTCACTCCATGAATATGGTAAAAATTCACTTAAATTGGGTTCTTCAAAATAATGCATTAAGTTTTCATTATCCACTAAAACCTTAATTGTTTATGTAATATCTAATCTTCAACAATTATAAGGTAGTAAAATTGTTTCTGCATCATTTCAAAGGAGACCGATACTTTTACGATGAGAGAAGTAGCGTCTATCTGCCCTTCTGATGCGGATTATTTCCCATTAGGAATTGAACGTATTTTAATTGCTACTGGCCACAGGATAACATTATGATATACAATACAATAATTTCATACAGTATTTCTATTTCCTGAAGAGAGACAGTTATTCAGAGCAAAAACATCAATGACCTCTATCTCTAAAAGAAATCATGTCTATTTAATATGATGATAAGTAAAATTTTTTTCTGAAGTGACAGATCATTAGGATGTTGTTTTCCTTTCAAAAGCTAATATTCTAAGGCTCACCTTTATCCTTTCCAGATTAATGGTATCAATACTCAAGGAGAAAACAACGCTGTCAATGACGGAGTTAAGGTAGAATATCGTGCATACGAAGCCCGCAATGGGCCTGAGGAACCCCTGCCAGGATTTTGCTTGACATCTCGTCAACTCTTCTGGGTCAGTGCCAAAAATGTGTGGTGCAGCAAGTACCGACCTGAAGCCCTTCGTTTGAGGCTGCTCACTGGCTACCACTCACCTGGCAGATATCGTGTAATTGGACCATTTTCAAACTCAGAAGAATTTGCAAAAGATTTCTCCTGCCCAATTGGTTCTCCAATGAACCCCATGAATAAGTGTGTTGTCTGGTAGGAGCAAGAAACTATGGTCCAACCCCAAGAATTATCTTCCACTTTTTAAAGGGAAAGAAATTAACAGTGAATCTCAAAATATGTGACACACTCCTAGTAAATAATGCAGCACGAGCATCACGAGCAAAGGACTTGCTACGAAATGAAGCATGAAAGACATACTCGGGACTAGGGTGAATGTGTTCTACTCTCACAAAGGATTAATGGATAGGGTAGGCTAAACCGGGCAATGTGACATATTTTTAAAATAGTCTTGAGAGCATTCCCATGAAGGCAACACAGAAGAAAGTCAATTGGAATGATTTTAGAGCAAACTTTATGACAGTACATTTTGCGAGGATGTGGTTTTAAGCATTTAATTTGAACTTAAACTTCAACTTGGTATCAAAAGACTAACAATCATGATTTCAACATGAAATTGAATGTGAATTAAAAGTTAATGGAATTCTTGAAACATTTCATAAATTGGAGAGCAAGAAATTCAAAGTTTTCATGCTATTTGCATTCTCAACTCAGTCTATTTAAGTCTTTGTTGACAGCTCCACAATTCAACTCACATTATTTGTGTAAATAGTCATCTTTTTGAAAGAAAGAATATTAATAAAAATGTACAGATGACGAGGCTGAGCAAATGGGTCCATGTTGCTTGACCAAACATGTGGAAGACTGGTAAATAATTAAGTTTTCTCTAAAAAAGATATAACTAAATAATCCTATGATTAATTATGTGAGCATTTACACATTTTCTATTATAATTATTTTAAAATAGAAAATTTTTCTATTATAATAGTTATACAAGTTTTTACAAGAAAAAAGAATTTCATGGGTATTTATAAGGCTATTGATGTTCTAATTGTTAGTTCAGCCCAGTATTTCTAAAATATTGTGCCAATTATTTGTTCTCAATAAATCCAATGTGATGATAGTTTTAAATCCCCAATTTATGTAAATGCACTCATATAAAACACACGGTGCATAACAAAAGTGGCAATGGCAAAAAATTTGTCAGTTTTGGTGCTGAATGAAACTTTGTACAAATAATTTTTTAAGTAAAAATTTTCCCAAGGGTAATGTACACAATTCTGTTCATAAGAAAAGTATTTCACTTCTAACAAGAATCTCATCAGGTTACTTCCTGTACATTCAGTGTAAGATTAGAGCAGATGATGTAGAGAAAATATGTGAAGAACAATACTCGACAGGCCGAGGTGGAGGCAAGCGGTTGACAAGGCCAAAAACCTTTTACGGTTTGAATGGCCACCTAAGTAAAGAAGTAAGTAATTAGACATTGAAATTTTGATCTTCAGTTTCAATCTCATCTTTTACTGTCTCATAACTCCAAATTTTCATCATAGAAACTAAAAACGCAATCAACTACATACTTGTTATAATCGAAATAATGTCACATGCAGTAGCTGCTATATCGGTACATAGCAATAGATAGGTGATTGAATAACATGTTGGTTTTTCCATTTGATTTTATTTAGTAACAATATTTACATTAAACAAATAAAGGTAACACTTATTTATATGCTAGGATTGTGGTGAAGTTGTGAACATTTTTTTAACTATTTTGAATTTTTCACGAATGGAAACGTACTGAAGGCTGAACTGATTTGTTCACAAAAACTTGTCATTTTTGGCAGCTAAGCACGTAATAGTGAAAACCCGTGTCCAGAGTATGTAAGTAAAGATTATTTTTCCTCCATGTTTGACAAAATTTATGAGAATTAAGGATTTCCACAAAAAAGCATAAAAATTCAAAATAGAATATGTATTAATTTGACAGGACTAATATGCATATTCATGAGGTATTTTCCATTTTTCTTTCCCATCATTCTTCCCAAACTTAGCTTAGCAGCTTCTTGAAACTCAATGGGATACAATAACATTTAAGTGTGAACATTTATTTTTTAACATGGATGGAAATTTCAACATAAAATTCTTTTATTATAGTTAAGAACTTGCATGAGTGATTAGTTTGAATAATACATGCAATACATAAGAGGAAAAAATTATCACATACATATAGGCACAAAATTCACATCACATTTACAAAAGATTTAAAAAACATTTTGACTGACAGCAAAAAAAGCCACCTCTCATCCTTATCATCTACTCTCAAGAGTTGTCAATATTGCACATCCCCTTAAGTGTTTTCGTCATTATCACACGTTCGTTAAAAATGATGTGCCAACTAGAACATTCTCTGATTACATTTATCCATCCATCTATTTTAAGTTAAAATTATTACCCAGGTAAAAATATTAGATTAGATAGATATGGATTTTAAAGCGTTGTGCCAGGTAATATATCCACTATACTTAGAGAATGTATATTCCCTGGTAGCAATTATTTTGTCACATTTTGTCCTTTGGCTTCATTTGGCTCCTATGCGTAATCAAATACCGCTCTTCTTTTGTTCAGCGCAGCGCCTCTTGGTATTTAAAACCCGCATTTTTCAAAACACCCAGTTCTTCGTTCTCGTCAGTTTTCTCTCGGTTCCCAGCATAGATTTTGAATCTCTCTTGAATTTTGAATTAAGTATAGAGCCACAATTATTCGAATGAATAGTATCCATTCCCGTTGGAAACTCATTCATGTTAATTTTTGTGAAATAAATATAAGTCCAGAGGAAAATAAATAGAAAGAAACTGGGTGGAAACTAACCCCAAGGAGAGTTAACCGGAAATCTCTGCGATAACTTACCAAAGTCACAGGTCAATTTAACTACATCAATTCGTTCAAAGAGCAAATAAGTTTATAATTCGTGAAAATCATGCTAAATGCAAAGAGTAAAGAATGTAATTCGTGCGATCATAATGCTAAATTTATTTTTCACGTCTCAATTCAGGAAAAAAGTAGGAAATATTATTTCAAACATTCCTAACGTCTTTTGGATATTGGTAACCATTTATGGATATCCATATACAACATTTTCTGCTACTTGGGTAGTTTTCTGCTACCCAAAAACGCTATATGCATTCAATTATGATGGAGTTCATAGTTATAATAGATTAATTATAATTGTAGATGGAACAGGATCCCAAATGCATGTACATAACTTATGATTTCCTTTAGGTTAAAATGATAAATTATTCATTCTACTTGGAAAGGAAAAGAGCATAATTATTATTGTAGAGGGAAATTTTAAATGATATAATTACCAATGCTACATCATAGGTACTTGCATTCGACAGATAACACGTGTTACAATGAGTGGAAAGTGTGGAAACTTGCAGGAAAAATTTCCAATGCCTATTTCAATAATTGCCCACGGATGTCTGTAGGATAACCATATGTCCCAAAATCCGATATCCGACGGATATCCATAAAATGTCCGTATCAGATATTAATATGCTTTCATGCATATTGTTGCAAAAATATATACCAAAAAGATTCCTTCACATGAAATAAAACCTTTACAAGGTGGAAGGACTTAAACGTACAGATGGCACCTATAGATGAACTGGTGGGAGTAGTAACCATTGACCAATGAATGCATAAACGAGTGACTGCTGATTATAAGAAAAAAACAAAATTACATTGCAAAAAAATGAATTTATTTTCCGTCTATTACAAAGTCGAACGATATTTCTACAAAGTTTTCTGCCTTACAGCCAAGGGCTTCCTCACTGCAACTGGTTATTATCCTGGCCCCTACAATATAGAAGCAAAAGGAAATATTATAAAAAAGCAGTCACAGAGTTATTTGACCCTGATGCAATTCCTTTTAAGGTAGACACAGTAAAGAGAGCTATATAACTCCACTTGTATTTTCTTACAGTCTCTGAAACAAATTTTTTTCATATATTAATATAATTTTCTTAATACCTGATGATACAGAAACCACTATAGCCAATAAGGTGACTGAAGCTCTTTGTGATACCAAAGTACCAGCCGAGTGCTGTGTAGAGGTATGTACATTGTGTTTCTCGTGTTTGCCTCTTAAGTAAAAAGCCAGTCCCAATAAATTCGTTCTTTAAAAACTATTGTACATGCAGTAATGTATTTAAAATACTAAAGAATTCTTGCACTACAATTCTGATAAACATTTAGCTACCTTTGAAATAACCATTCGTCTGGGTATTCCTTCACAAACAACCGTATCTGGCCAGGGCCAAAGCGCAACATAAACTTTGATGCGGAAAAATTAATCACGAGATTAAATGCTTACTTCCCTCGTCTGATAAAAGCAGTTTAAATAAATAAAAATCATTATAATTTGAACAGAGAAGATTGCTATGCTATCAAACATTTGGATACATCTTTTCAACTACGAGGTTTCAACCAAATATAACGGTGCACCTGTCTAATGGTTGATGCAAGAATTCTTAATTTCATTTGGCCTGAAGACACAGACAGCAACACCGGCAAGAATGGTTTTTTCAAATGAACTAAGTACGCTGCTGAAGCCTTCACAAGGTTATCTAGGTCCTTTATTTTACATTTAAAAACTAAGTAGAAAAAATTAAATGTCACATAAAAAAACTATTTCTCGGTGATGTGACAATGAAGGCAAGAGAGGAGTTATTGATAAAATACTAAATTACCATTTAATGAATTTCCTGCTTCCAACAAATTTTGCAAGAGCCCTCAAAAACAATCCTGTCCTTTCCCCGATTTTTCCCAGTTCCCCCAGTCACTGGCCACCCTGTATTCTTGTAAAAACATTAATGAAGAAAATGCTCATTATGTTTTTACCTTCTGTGTAGTCCACCTATTTTTTTAAATTAGTGTTTTCTACCAACTATAATGACATTGATGAACCCTGGAAAATAACTCTCAGGGCACAAAATAGATTTTTTGGGAAAAAAGAGACTAAGTGTCACTTGTGCATAACCAAAAGATAATATGGATAATTAAGTCCAAAATGTAATGCTCATAAACGGCCGTATTTACGGCAGGGCAAACCGGGCAACTGCCCAGGGCGGCACATTTTAGGGGGCGGCAAAATTACTGGAAAGTTGCACAAAAAAATTTAAGTAATATATGTATTGCAAGTTGGGGGGGCAGCAAATGTTTTTTTGCCCAGGGGCGTCAGAGGTCCTAAATTCGGGCCTGCTCATAAATCGTCAAAATATCCACAATTCGAAGTCACAAAAAAATAGTTAAATGACTATTACATCTATTGTAAGACGAAACATCAAGTTTGAGACTAGAAGTAGTATTTTTTTACTTATAAAAAACCACAAAACTTTGAATAAGGCTGCTTGAAAATTCCAGCCAAGGGGATTACTTTCAAGAATGCGAAGAATCGCCAGACTATTTAATGCATGGCTAGGAGTCATTCATTGCCTTCTTGTTTAATTTTAAAATTCTTACCAAATATAATATCCTTCATCTCTAGAGCCACAAAAACCCTCTTCTTCTTCATGGATTTAATAGGGAAGATTGTTAACCAGCCAGCTGAAGTCTGACGCCACTTCAACCGTTACTGCTGCTCGCAAAATTCGCACAACAAACTCTTTTGCTGAGCTAACCCCAATAAGACCAAGCTCACGCACCTGTGAAATTGGGAAAATATTTTAAACTCCAGTATCATTACAATACAATATTTCGCCACATAAAACACACTAATGAGTGACATACCAACTGTTTTCTTTGAGAGGCATCACTCAAATTTTCCTCTACGACCTCCAATTCCTGTCAAGTTTTGATGGGAAAACTAACCAAAATACCAGGATCAGATTCTTTATTCTCTTCATCACATCTTTTTTTAGCATGAACCCTTCTCCATATCTTCCTCTACCCCTCGCAGACACATATCAAGCCCAATGACTGCCCGTTTGATGAAAAGTAATGTTTTCATGGCATCTTCTTCACATCCTGAAATGACGCCATTTTTATGTACACGAAATAACCTAATGTGAAATAAGAAGTGAACTTTTAGTAGATAGTTTCTTAAACCGCGATGATAATAGAACAATTTTCAGGTTCAGCAAATTAATGAAAACTTAATCAACCAAAACTTACCTTGCTTCAGTAAAGCTTGGCGATGTATGTATGTACGATCCAACTAGAGTAAATTGCGAAGGGCACTTCAGGATAAAAGCATTGCACGTCCAAGCTCGAGTCACAGAAACGGCAAAATTGACGATGGATTTTAAAGCGTTGTGCCAGGTAATATATCACTATACTTAGAGAATGTATATTCCCTGGTAGCAATTATTTTGTCACATTTTGTCCTTTGGCTTCATTTGGCTCCTATGCGTAATCAAATACCGCTCTTCTTTTGTTCAGCGCGGCGCCTCTTGGTATTTAAAACCCGCATTTTTCAAAACACCCAGTTCTTCGTTCTCGTCAGTTTTCTCTCGGTTCCCAGCATAGATTTTGAATCTCTCTTGAATTTTGAATTAAGTATAGAGCCACAATTATTCGAATGAATAGTATCCATTCCCGTTGGAAACTCATTCATGTTAATTTTTGTGAAATAAATATAAGTCCAGAGGAAAATAAATAGAAAGAAACTGGGTGGAAACTAACCGCAAGGAGAGTTAACCGGAAATCTCTGAGATAACTAACCAAAGTCACAGGTCAATTTAACAACATCAATTCGTTCAAAGAGCAAATAAGTTTATAATTCGTGAAAATCATGCTAAATGCAAAGAGTAAAGAATGTAATTCGTGCGATCATAATGCTAAATTTATTTTTCACGTCTCAATTCAGGAAAAAAGTAGGAAATATTATTTCAAACATTCCATAGATATTTTCGTATGGATATTTCGACGTAATATCCATAGAATGTCCACATAATGTTACAGGTTGGACCTAACGTCTTTTGGATATTGGTAACCATTTATGGATATCCATATACAACATTTTCTGCTACTTGGGTAGTTTTCTGCTACCCAAAAACGCTATATGCATTCAATTATGATGGAGTTCATAGGTATAATAGATTAATTATAATTGTAGATGGAACAGGATCCCAAATGCATGTATATAACTTATGATTTCCTTTAGGTTAAAATGATAAATTATTCATTCTACTTGGAAAGGAAAAGAGCATAATTATCATTGTAGAGGAAAATTTTAAATGATATAATTACCAATGCTACATCATAGGTACTTGCATTCGACAGATAACACGTGTTACAATGAGTGGAAAGTTGCAGGAAAAATTTCCAATGCCTATTTCAATAATTTCAGCTGTCAGAATTGGTATTTACATTCAGTCGCGGCTTTTATTAACGGAAGGCGTAACTGCATTGTTATTGTGCAAATTTGAATGCAATAATTATTATAATAATTATTGCATTATTAATTATTATAATACAATAATGTTATGTAGTTCTGTAACAGTATATCCATGGACATCCCATTCGGACGTTTTTGGGATCATCTGGCATCGGATATCCGTGGGACATCCGACGGATATCCTGAAAGCCAGCGGACCTGGATAGGATATGGCGGACATGAATCGGATATCCGTAGGATATCCGGTGTTGTTAGGGTAGGCACAAAATTCACATCACATTTACAAAAGATTTAAAAAACTTTTTGACTGACAGCAAAAAAAGCCACCTCTCATCCTTATCATCTACTCTCAAGAGTTGTCAATATTGCACATCCCCTTAAGTGTTTTCGTCATTATCACACATTCGTTAAAAATGATGTGCCAACTAGAAAATTCTCTGATTACATTATCCATCCATCTATTTTAAGTTTAAATTATTACCCAGGTAAAAATATTAGGTCTATAACAAAATCTGGAACAGGTCTGGGGTGGAGCTAGAGATCTGCAGGAGGTCTGTGACTGGGAAGAAATTGAAACAATGCTCCAGACCAGTATGGTCTGTAACCGGTCTGAACACCATCTGGTCCGTAAGTACAATTCTGGACAATGGGTGGTCGCTGCTCTTGAATTGGGCTGGACTTGGAAGGTTTAGACGGTTTAGTCTGGCACACCCTTGCTGCCTAATGAGCCGGTACTCCCTTGCGCTCTCCACTGAAACTCCCTTGCCGTCTATAATAAAACTCCCTTGCCCACCCTCTCCACTGTCTCCTCCCTGCTCTCTCAAAATAAAAAAATGATACTTTCCATTTAAATACTATGAATGTACTATTACACGTACCATGCTTTAATATATTTAATCAACCTATCTACTGTCCATTAAAAAAGTCGAGTCCCTCGAGTTTAGGAAGCTGTTTCTTCAAGTAGAGTTAACGGATTTTTACGAAATAAAAACCATGCGATAGAATGATCATTCCTACGTTTATCGATGTGTGTTTAAAAAATTTCCCGTACTTATCTGCCCTTTAAAGATATTTTATTTGAAAAAAGTCACTATTTTCGGCGCTCAAAATCCGATTTTCCAACTTTCTGTTATCACTGTTCTCTTAACGTCAGACATAGAAACGGGAAATTCCGATATAGGTTAGCTAAACATGTTATTAACGTAATAAAGGAAATAAATTGGTTATAGGTTGAGTTTTACACGAGCTGGTGTAAACGTTGTAAACCTCCTCATATTTCGAAACTAATGATGCGATTGAAATTTTAGGTATACTATTGTGACGCGCGATAACACCAGCATTGCAAATATGTACATGACAAATAGTAAAAATTAATGGTATTCTCAACAACGATTTTTATTTATATCTACTTTCACGCGCCAAGAAAGCACGACTTGCCACGGAAGGAGCGCCGATGGATCGTAAGGGGAAGGTAGGGGAAATCGTCCATAGCCATCCGCTGTTGCCGCACCGTAGTGAGATGTCGCGTACTTACAAATTCGTTCCTTTTAATCTCTTGGGGGCCATTCAAGTATTTCGTAAGACTATTCTGTATATTTTTCAAACCGCCTCCCCCTATGTAAGACAATGTAAGATTTCGGCAACCCCCCACCCTCCCCTCTCTATCTTACGTAAGAGGATAGTTAGAAAGAAATTGTACATATCTACTCTTCGTTAAATAGTCGTTTTCTGAGGTTTCGGCTCTCGATAGAAACCATCTTATAGCTTTGAGCACTTGATTTCAGAAAATTTTAGGGTGTTGGAGTACCACATTATTCAACATTAACATCTACAAAATACCCTGCAAGCAGCCTCAAGTGTGTGTGGTAGGTGGTGAGTAGTCACCAACATGCATTACACTATGCCCTAAAGTTAGTGTAACTACGGCTAATTATGCATTTGCATTAATCGCTAATGCATGTCACGAGGCGAAGCCTCACAAGCATGAACTACACTGCAGACATGCTACCAATGGAGAGGGACCGATAATGTATATTGCAACCACACAAATGGACAGAGACTCAAGAGTAATGAATATGATTGAAAGAGGCATGCATTAAGATTGAAACAACACCACAGATGATGGAGTTGTGTACAATTACAGGCTATTCGGCAAAAATTAAAAAAAACTCTTATTCGAAACCGCGCTTGAATTACTCCTGTTATACAAAGAAATTATGGACTATAAAAAATTCAAACAACACCATCTTGTTCAATGGTGTGTCGACTTTAGTCCAAAGACTTACAAGTCACTTTTCAAGGCAGTCGATCTACAAAAAATCTTGAATAGTCAGATAAGATCAGTCTCCTGGAGCGATCTACAATGTTGTCTCACGACGGACAAAATCTTACGCAAGTTGGCGCTAGACCCCGAGCTCCCCTACGGAAGACAATGTTAGGATATCTGAACCTCCCTCCCCCCGAAAACGTCTTATGGCAATACTTGAATGGCCCCTTGTCAACAACCCTTTACTATTTTTGCTAGTCATTAGGTCTGTGAGCTTCAAAAGTGAAACATGTACCGCAGAAATCGCTTCTCAGAAGGGGAAGAGCGAATGATACTCAGTGCCATTCGCTTTTTCCAAATGGAGGCGGAAAAAAGATCGGAAAAGCGTTATCCTATTTATGAAACTGTGTCCCAGTGCCTCGGTATTAGCAAAAAATCAGTGCAAAGAACGGCTGCTAAATCCAAGGTTAGTGACAAAGAAAACTCAGGTGATGGCAATCCCTCTCCAAGGAAAAGACAATTTGTGCTTGGGCGACCAAGAATTTTTGTGGATGATTTCACGCTCGGAGTCATTAGACGGACAGTCCATGACTTTTATTTGAGGAACATGTATCCAACTCTTCAAAGTGTGAAGGACAAGTTGGTTGAGTCTGTGCCCGAATTCCCAGATTTCTCCTTGCCTAAGCTCCGGTCTGTGATGCAGAGTTTGGGGTTTAGGTATCAGAAATTATGTAAAAAGCCAGTGATGATGGATTCGGTAAAAATTGCTGCCACTCGTCATAATTTTCTCCGTAGAATTAAAAAGCTGAGGGACAGTGGATACAAAATATTTTACACTGATGAGACCTGGTGCTCTCAGCATCATACTTTGAAATATAGCTGGGTAGAAAACGTTGTGGACTCTTCGCAGCTTGGGTATAATATCTACCGGGGGCGCATACAGGAGGTGAATGGCTGGCGCGGTGGTTTTAAGACCCCCTCAGGAGCCGGGAAACGAGTCATCATTTTGCACATAGGTAGTGAGGATGGCTTCCTAGAGGGTGGCGAACTATGTTTTGTGGGAAAAAGGGGTGGTGATGACTACCATTCTGAGATGAATGCCAGACACTTCGAGGAGTGGTTTCGAAAAGTGTTGTCGTTGCTTCCTCCCAGATCCGCTGTAGTTTTAGACCAGGCACCGTATCACACGATGATAGATCCAGAGACAAAAAATCCTTCGATGTCATGGAAGAAGGCTGATATCATCGCATGGCTTGTAAGGAAAAAAATCCATTTACCGGAGGATGCACCTACTTTTGAGTGTTTAACAAAAGCGACTTTGATTAATCACGGTAGGCAATATTTTGTTCCGACAGAGAGGAAGCTGGAAAAGATTGTGAAAGAACTCAGGAGTGACGTATGTTTAATTTGGACACCAGTGGCTCACTGCGAGCTGAATGCCATCGAACTAATTTGGGCTTACGTTAAAAATACAATAGCTAAAGTGAACCTTGCGACTGCTGCTGAAAAAGGGAACAGTGTTAACGTAACCCATCAATTGAGCCTGGAGGCTCTTCAATCTGTGACGTCAAACTTATGGAGGAAATGTATACAACACGTAAAAAAGATAGAAGATGATTATAGGAAAAAAGAGCATCTCCTTGATGAATTAAGTGATGACCAGAGGATCATAGTTAATTTAGACTCTGACTCCGATTCAGACTTGAGCGACGACGAATCACAGTCGGATGGCGATTCCAATTGAAATAATGAAAGAGGATATTTCGGGATTAGCCAAAGTGTTTTCAAACGCATAAAACATTTTGTAAATAATTTGTGTTGTGTAAATGTTTGTACATTTTGTAAATAGATTTATAATCAACTGGTGGTATTAACCGCTAAAACCATTTTTAAAGCAGGCTATGGTGGTCCAAAGCCCACATGAAAAATGCTGATGGGAAATAATTATACTTTATCATTTAACTGCCTTCCTAATTTTGATGAAAGGGAGTCATGAGAATTCATCCCATCATTAAATTGTAGTCCAAATTCTGAACAGACACATCTGTTATGCTTTCAACTTCGCCCCCGCCGGCAGAGTAGTGCTACGCGTAGCAAATGGCAACGTCGCTTGTCCCTTTCCCTCTTCTCCTCCTACGGCGAAGTCGTCGTCTACCGATCAACAACCGCTGTTTGGCGCGTGAAAGTAGATATAAATAAAAATCGTTGTTGAGAATACCATTAATTTTTACTATTTGTCATGTACATATTTGCAATGCTGGTGTTATCGCGCGTCACAACAGTATACCTAAAATTTCAATCGCATCATTAGTTTCGAAATATGAGGAGGTTTACAACGTTTACACCAGCTCGTGTAAAACTCAACCTATAACCAATTTATTTCCTTTATTACGTTAATAACATGTTTAGCTAACCTATATCGGAATTTTCCGTTTCTATGTCTGACGTTAAGAGAACAGTGATAACAGAAAGTTGGAAAATCGGATTTTGAGCGCCGAAAATAGTGACTTTTTTCAAATAAAATATCTTTAAAGGGCAGATAAGTACGGGAAATTTTTTAAACACACATCGATAAACGTAGGAATGATCATTCTATCGCATGGTTTTTATTTCGTAAAAATCCGTTAACTCTACTTGAAGATACAGCTTCCTAAACTCGAGGGACTCGACTTTTTTAATGGACAGTAGTTTCCACCTAATGATATATTGCACCTATCTCGAATTTTCAGCTACCCTACGGGTCTACGTGCATTGTCTCACAACCAAAATTGAAGAGCCCACATCAAGATAGCCGTATAATCCAGCCCAGTTACACACTATCAAATATTACAACACAAATACAGGCCAGAATCTAGACCAGCGCAGTTCTGTTACAGACCACTTAGAGACCAAAATTTAGCCTTTCAGACCAGTTACAGACCAGTTTCAGATTAGTTACAGACCAAATATTTTCACATGGGTAGTTGCATGTTTTATAATTGTTAACACAAGTCTTATTTTTTCCAAAAATGAATAATTAATCCAGCAGTTGCATGGGAAATAATTTTTTCCCGAGATTCCATGAGGTCAAGAAAGTCATTTTAGCACAGTATCTTCAGATCCATACAACCGTTCATATCTAAAGAGTTTCTTCCATTAAAACTTAAAGAAATATCTAAATTTTTAAATCTGAAAGATAAAAATGAATCTCAAGTATCAACTTTAAACTCATAACAGAATGAATAACTTAAAAAGTCGGACATTAGGGTAGAGCTTATTTGTAATTCTTCCTCTGATATTAGATTTCAAATTAATCTGATGGTCCAAGAAATAAGCAATTAGTTAATATTTAGAGCTTGCACAGTTAGGCACAATGTATACCTTCCAAATAAAAATGTTATTAAATTATAATTTGTTAAAAAGCCCAATGTTGCATAGAAAAATTGAAGTTGGCAGACAATTGGGATACTTACCTAGAACTCATCCAAGATGTCCTCAGATGTTCTGCCTCTAATGTATCCCAATTATCATTACATTCAGTCAGGATGTATCGGACAGGAGTCGCAATTGTCACATCAGGGCAGGACCTTCTCTTCAAAAGAGATGATGCCCCATTCAAGCAACGTAACTTAAGGACCATCGTAGATACTAAATGCTGCGTGAAATTGCTTCGGTTACCAATGAACTACAGTAGAAACTCGAAATTAAGAAGTCGACGGGATCGGAAAAATCGGCACTTCGTAATATCAAATTTCGTATCAACGAGTATCTTTCAAAAACATCGCGATGAAGCTCTTTTTTACTTCCTTAGATTAAGAAATACTCTCGCGACGTACTTGCATGATTTACGAAGTTATAATTCATGAAATTATGTTTAAATGTGTATTCATGCCCACAGGGTGAACTCATTGTCAGTTGAACACAACTAATTTATCGGAGTTTGATTCTTCCGATTTTCAAGATTTCCACCGCATCGTTCCAGCTTTTTGTGGCGGAAATCCCGAAAATCAGAAGAATCAATCTCCATCCAAGCCCCATGGAAGTTTACATCACAACAACTAACTTTTCGTCCTTTTTTCCAATGAATGATTATGCAATGAAGCGTCTTTGCACAATTTTCGTGCAGATTGGGCTAAGCCTATGAAGCTTCTTAGTGAATTTTTCTATATCATATCCTAACTGGAGAACTCGTAACTTTAGCGTGAGCGATGTATAATCATCAATAATATTGATTTATGCGTACACAAAGGAAGAGTGCGACTTGCGCGATCATTTGCTCCGGATACTGATGACAGTGAAAATAAGATTCTCTTGTGGATGCTATGCGATGGATGCATGTTATGTATTTTGTACAAATACTGATATGCCCGTTAATCTCGCGAAATAACAATCGTTATTCTCCCTCGGACCCATACAGCACGAGGAGAAATATACTCGTGTACTCTCGGTTGATATATGGGATAAGGGATAATTCCAAAATTAGTCCTTTTTTACACGTGTTCTTTCAGTGCATATTTTGGTCCAAATTATCTGAGTGGACTTCTGTATTTTATAGAATTTAATTATGTACAACATGCCACTTTGCCTTTTTCACATTTCCATGGGAATAACTGCATATTAAAGATGAGATATACGCTATTATTCCAGTACGAAGATATTTCTCTGTTATAACATATGTTATATATATGTATGTATGTAACATATGTTAATTCAATATGCATCTACCAAAGAACTTTTTCTATTCGGTAATCCTGATAATCGTGAAAAACATATATTTGTACACAATGGGTGGATATATTTTTTTTTACAAAAAACGATGATTTTTCCATGCGATAAATACTTCCTTTTTTGATCATACGTTGCATTTTGGTACAATTGTAACTAACCAGAAATAAAATCATGTTCCACGATAATATTATCTGCTTTCGTATGATTCTGACAGCCATTTTCAAGCACACGTGAATATCTGCATTAATTTCTTGGTACCAAATATTTGTAAAAATGTATTTCTCTCCAGGCCAAGCACAAATACGGAATATTTTATATTGGTCTGGCCGTGAATGAGGAGGAAATAACTTCTTGGCATTACCAACTCCAACCAAGTACCTTGGTGGCCGAGTGGGTTAAGGCGTAGGTGAGTTCGGAAGAGTCAGGTTCTAAGGTTCGCGGCTCTCCAGTGGCAATTTTTTTTCTCGGTCAAATATGAATCTAAATCAGCCGCGAATTTTGCTGGCAATGCTGTCTAGCGGTCATAATACTAATAACAGTTTATTTTCCGTTGGTAAATATAAATTTGCATGGGAATTTGCATATTAGACAGGTTGTGGTCGATACACGTGTTTACACCAGAAATAGCGGCCAGTAAACCGAATATTGACCATTTTTCAACCGTTCTTAGTCGTTGAAAAGCGGTTTTTCGACCAGATAAATCACGTGTTCTACTCGTGATTGCAACTAAATATGCTCCGTGTGTGCTGTATGGGGATTCATCTTATTTGTGCGCAGTTATTTCCAATACGATGGCGCTGATAGAAGAGCTAGTAGAAGAGTCCAGCTAAATATGTACCTCCTTTCAAAAGTAGATTGTACAAGCCACGCACTTCAATGGTTAAGGTGATATGCATAACGGCATTTACACTTCATCGGTTACTAACGATGTTATCGCTACAAATCAATAACTTTCGTTTTCCACTCTACCATGAGAAAGCTTCATTTGTGACTATTCAGATTGGGTCACCTGCCCTTCATTCATCAAACCTCAGGATCCATTTGAAGATTCGATATTGAACTAAAATTTGGGATATTTTTGTTTATTGTTTTCCCTCTGCTTTCGATCAAGCAAGGAGATTTTCGTCCGAGCATTGCAGCTCCAGGTTAGGCCACGCTCCAGGCCGGAATCAGCTGTCTGTTCCTCCTTTCCCCGTCATTGCGGGGGTTACTCCATTCACCCTCTCACAAAAACAGCTACGTGATCCATGGTCTAGGAGTATTGTGCGTCACTTGAGACGTTGATCTACCTAAGAGTCAATGCCAAGGAATGCACGCGAGGAATAAACATCGAATGAATCATCGGCATTACGCCGAATAGTCACATCTTATCTTCCTCCTCCCTTACCTTAACCGGCTGCATCAGCGGAGAGGGAGGGCATGCCTTTGGAGAGTGGAGGGCTTTTAATTAGAGGGCCCAAGAGTTGGCATGGGGGGCCGGCAGAGTCAGCGTGGGACATCGCATCCTGACCTAGTGTTGAGTTGAGTGGGACGGAGGGGGTACTAAAAGGGGCCTGATCTCCTGAAGGGCCGGAAAGGGGACTTCGGCGTGAAGGTGATGGCTCGTGCCCACCCTTAAGAGCGGGGAGGGAAGGACACGGAAAATTGAGGGGAAATATGACCAAGGTGGGAGAGAAGAGAAGCGTTTGATAGGTTCGCCGGAAGTGAGAAAGAAGGTGATGGAGAAGAGTAAGCCGAGGTTTTGGAGAAACGGAGATGGAAAGCAGGGTGAATTTTCCTGGTGAGGATTGCTGGGTTAGGGAACAACAATATGGGAATGTGCGGGCATTTCTTTTTTGCATTTCCTAAATTTCCGACCCATTCAGGTAATATTACAAAAGGGAATCAGTGAATAGGAATTTAAAAAGAAATACCACAAACGAATGAATGTATATTATAAAAAATACATCAGCTATTCTGTCGAGAGAATCACTCATTTAACAAAAAAGTTATTTATTTTTGCGCTTTACTTCGCTCCATCGTCGGAGCCTCTTACCATGGCCTCTCATTTGGATAAATGCAAACTGAACTGGGAGTCGATGTCATTAACAATTGGTAATCGATGTAATGTATCCCGAGCGAGCAAAACTTCATTCTTATTAGGAGAAATCAGAACTTGGTCATTTTCGTTACAAGCCTGGAGATCGAGATCTATAGATTTAAATTGCTGGGGGTTACAGCCAACAATTTGCCAACTTGTGACAAGTAATGCCTCAACGCCCCTACCCTAAGATCCTGGCCAATCCCGTGGCCTGCTTCCGCACTGGCTTGGTGACAACTCATTCCCACCCCCGATGTTCTCAGGGGGGTATCGTCTGATAACCCAAAGAAGAGATGCAAGTGCTTCCAATTGGGCTAGGATGCTGACAAGGTTTTATACTCCCTCTCCGGCGGCGTGACTTTTGGCATCTCATAGGATGGTTCCACTTATCCTCTTCTTGTTTATATATCTAATAAGTATTAAGCTACGAAACCCTTATTTTATTCTTAATCAATCTGCAGGAACGCAGCTGAGCTCTCGTTTAGGATATTTTTTCAATCACTGGGTTGAAGCGAAAGGGGAGAAAGGTACCCACACCACATTCCGATACAAATATGTATGGGTGCTTGAGTGTTTTTTCCCTTTGATAGTGTATGCGCCCAGTGCTAGTCATACTTTGGGATTAATGTGCGTAAAAGTAATTGGTCGTATGAACTAAGCGAACTCGTATTTTCTCTGGTTTTCTTGGCTGTTGGCGACGGAAGAAGGAAAGGGCAGTACCTTGCTCGATGTCTACTTCAAAACGCTCAATTAGGGCAGTAAATTAAACCTGGTAATAGCTGTTGCCAGCCGGAATAATTATGCCGTGGAGCAAGGTTGAGTGTAATCAGTATGAAATAGTGCGAAAAAAGTTTCCTTTACTATGATTCGATAGGTTTGTAGCGGCGATTCTCGATTTATCACCATTGTGACCTTGGCTGTGCCCTTTCAGGGGTCACGGTCGCATTTTAGAGCTGGAAATTTCTTTCATTGCGTTCCTCGTGCCCAAAAACGTAATCTATGAAAGTTTCGCAAAGAAATTCTGCCTTTTTTGTATTTCGAAAAATTTAACATTGAAAGCCTATTATGCAAAATTTGGATTTTTGGTAGGAACCTATTTACGGGGTCAAAAGGTCATATTTATAAAATTCCGCATACACTCAACAAAACTTACGACCTTTTTCTACCAAGGTACCAAATGTGTCTGAAATTATAGGTTAGAGATGACACACGATCAATGGAATACTGTATATATATCCACAAGGGTGTTAATTTACATGGAAAGGATAGTAGATGTAGGGCTTCTAGATGATTTTAAAACTCATTTCACTGATTCATATGAGGAAGGCAGAGCTTTTGAACATAATTAACCATTAGATGCTCAAGGTGCTGATATACTTATCGGCTCATGCAAAAAGTTTATTTGTTCACACTTCATTTTATAAAACAAATAATATAGGTTTATCTCATAAATCTTTTATAATTTAAACAGTATTTGCTATGAGAATCTGAAAAATGTTGACATAGGTACTTACTTACACAGAGGATTCACAGAAAATATTAAAAATAAATAGTTGAAATATTCTAAAATTGGATGCAAGCTTTCTGAGAGTGATAAAGAAAGGGTTAAGTAATTCTGAACGATGGAATTATTGGGAAACAACGATCCAAAGATTGTTAATAAGAATTTTACTTGGAAAATGATTGGAACGTGATTAAATGATGGATGATAAAATATTTTCGACTTGTGAAAAATTCATGTAATTTGAAGGCCCTTGTTTACAACATGACATGAAAAAAAGGAGTAATTTGTGATTATGTTTGTTGAATAAATGTATTCATCTTTTAAATTTTGGTTATTGATTATGAATTACAGTCTACATGCCCGGAATCAGCATGCAACGTTTATGCAATGTGAATAAAGACTGTGTAAAGGAAGTAACGGAGCCAGTAAATAATCAAGCCTAACTCAGTCAAGAATTTTTATATGGCGTTCTTCAAACTTCCTATGTAAGTGTTTTTTGTTTGTAACTGGGATGGTAATTGGGGTGTAAGTGGTCTATATAAAGAACTCTGTTACTGGGAATGAATTGAAGTGCGAATGACCTTAGTTGTCGAAGCACCCTAATCCTAATATAGTAGAATACTGAATTGAAACAAGTACCAGCTGAGTGCATTCTGTGAAGTCATAACTCCTCTGTACTTTGGTTATCTTACCCCCTCCCCCCGCTCCCTCCCTTCTCTTCAAATACCGTAATGAGCTCACCCAACCTCCTATGCAATTCACAGTGCAGTTCTCTGCTTAGGGGCCGTTCAAGTATTACGTAAGACGATGTATACCATTTTTGACCCTTTCCCCTTATGTAAGATTTTCCCACCGCCCCTCCCTCTCAAAAGCAGTATTACGTAAGACGTTAGACATTTGTATCTACTCTTCGTTAAATAGGTACTCGTTTTATGCAGTTTTATCTTTCCATAGAATACATCGTGCAGCTTTGAGCACTGGATAGCGTCTAATCATGCAGTGCTGGGGTACCATATTAATTGAGCGTAGAGGTAATGTAGCTAGCCAGTCAAGCGACAGAATAGGAGCATTGGTGTAGCGGTGAGATTACGGAAAATACGCCATTAACGAGCGGATGCTCATTGACACTGCTAAATTTCATTCGGAAACGATAGATACAATGTTTCAAGACGGACAAAAATCTTACGTAAATTGGTTCCAGACCCCCTGCCCCACCCCCACTACATTAGACAATGGAAGATAATCTCCCCCCCTCCCCCCGAAAACGTCATACTTAATACTTGAATGGCCCCAAAACAATTTCAATTGTAGGTGAATATGGTAAAAGTACATAACTATGCCCCTAAAGAAAGGTCAAAAATCACAGAAATTACTCTTGAAAGAATCTAGAATATTTTTTACAGCTGCGGACCGCCGAAATAGGAAACATTTCGTGGGCAGGCTGATGGGTGAGACAGAAATAATAATCAATATTGATAAATTTTATATTATTAAAACCAATGCTTTAAAAATAGAACTTTTTAGCTCATGGGCCCTAATCGTGTAGTGGCTGCCACTTGTCGCTATGTAATTAGAGCAAAATGTTTAATGACTGTAGAGGAAATTTCTTTTGACCTGCACCGGTTGAAGAACGCTGTTTTAAGACAATGAAAAATTTCCATCCTATTGAACTCCAGTAGCCTTCCTTCGTTGCCTTTGGGGCTTGTGTTTATACGAGAATAGCTGGGCGATCCCTGGTTTCTTCGCTTTAGAAAAATAATTTCTCCTGACATGCTCCACAATGCGCTCATACTCCTCCGTATATGTGATTATGGGACCGTTGATCCCCACCTTGCTTGCCACTGAATGCAATCCTTCCCATTTGAATCACTATTGTTACGAGAAGTGGGATAGGAATCTCTTTGACTTCAGACCTAACGCGGTGGAAACACAAACGAAACATTTGCGGTGTTTCATTAAAGATAGGGTTTATCAAGCGAACAGTAGGAAGGTTCTCTGATGAAACAAAGAAAGAGAGATGCTATTTTGATCTGGATAGGTGACATCTTGAACACGCTGCTGGCATTTGGAACCCGGTAGAGAATGATTTAATTCACGAAGTAAATAAAAAAGTAGAGCCGCACGCTTTGTTAAGAACTGCCACGAGTGAACAGAAAGTGTCACACAGTTGATGGAAGTATTAGGTTGGGATCCGTTTAGAGACTCGGAGGCTTCACGCTCAGCTTAGATTACTTGAAAAACTCTGATGAGGCGAGTTTCAGTACGACACGGAGGATATCATTTCAACCCCGCGCTCTATCTAGAACCGATAGGAGTGACAAAATAAGAGAGAGATATACGCTCCCGAACTGACATGTACAAAAATTCCTTCTTTCCTCGCACAATTAGTGATTTGAACAAAAACAGCATTACACTATCTTAAGCCACATTAATGAGACACAATTCACCTCTCCCCCCTCCTTTCCATGGCTGGTGTCCTAACACCCCCTGCCATTCTCCTCTGAGGTGGCTCGCTGGGTAGACGTAGCAATCGTCGATAGCAATCATCGCAATATATTGCAATCGTCGACCCATGCAAGTTCCCCATTGCCACGCTCGCTGGGTATTATGTAGACGTAGAATTGCCACGCTATCTGGTATAATTTCCATTCGCATTCCTGCCACACATATCTCTTCCCGGGAGTCCATCGCGGCATGATTTTCATGGGCCAAGCATAAAATGTTCGGAGTCCTCGCTTTGCTCCTCTCTACTGATCGCCACATGGGTGACTGACTCATCAAATCCAACTCCTCCTCCGCTTTCTTGTTTACATCGCCTCGAGTTTTCTCAAAAAAATCCATCCTGCATTCCTTGCTTGAAAGCAACGCGAGTAAAGTTTCATGCCTGGAAATCGTATGCCGCAATGGCCCGATTCCGCTCCGTCAATCTGCTAGGGTGGTTGGTGAGTCAGGTGGATTGCATGATGGGGAAGTGATACGACTCTTTTTTGCAAAGGTCATTCACTTATGTATTACGTAAGACTTGTTAGAGGGAATGGGAGTTAGGCTCTTCTCACATAGTCTTACTTAGGGCAGTGTGAGAGTCCGATGTTATCTTCCGCGAGATTTTTATTTACTCAAGAGATCGTATCTGTATCTCTTTTTCTTTATAATCGCCCATCGACAAATCGTAATTTGATTTAATACAGCAAACTACGCGTAGATTACCGTGCGTAGAATTTTTGCGAAAACATTTGGTTATTATCAGTTAAAGTATTTCTCAGTAAAAAAGCAGCTTATTTTTCTGGGTCAGGGATCATCTAGCATAGCATAGTAACTGGCGAGCTGACGGGTGATTTGGGTGATCGATTCTTCTCGTAAACGGTAAACAAATCAATCTTATATTTTTTATGGTGAGAACTAATAATATCGAATGATATTATTTGGCGTATATTCAGCATACCCTGGTCTTGCATTGTTACAATTCTAGAAACCTATGGCAAAAAATTGATTTTGACAGTTTCCAGTTTATGAATTTGATATTTTCAAGATGAAATTCAGCGACCCAGAGTATTATGAGTTGATCCGCGCACTCTCTGCAGCCGAAATTTTCATGTCGGCAGACAGAAAACGTAGGTTTCATCGGCACGCCTCGAGTATCTCGTGCTCAGTATTCCTATGAGTAGCCTTCATTGTCCAAAATATCGCTCATTTAAAAGATGATGTATTCCACCTTCTAAAGTCTATGATTGACTGCGATGAGAGAGGAAGAGGAGTTAATGAAATCTTACGCTGCCCTACTTAGGGAGAGAGGGAATCTTAAAGCGTCCAAAATCGTCAATCATACTGCTTGAATGGCCCTTAACTGGGTGCACAAAGCTATTAGTTTTATCATTATGACTTGGTTCCGGAAGTGAGGTATGAATCAATTTCTTATAGTTTTACCTGGCGTGAGTTTTCATCTTTCGAGAATTATGAAAACTCCTGTAAAAAGAGCACCGGATGAGGCTAAGGCTAAGGTGGACATGATAGCAAAGCACACTCATAGAATAACATTGTAAATTCTCTTGTGATATATTTATGTTTGAATTTATATTTTTATTGGAAAAAAATAAGGAAGGCCGGCTTACGACCGGCTGAAAATTCGGAAATTAAAAAAAATCCAGCTGATGAAGTCTTGTTAAAAATCACCTTGCCGTCCATTCTCGCCTCTGTATGTGCCCCCGTACTTTGCGACGTAGGTATTGAGAAATTATTGTATGTCTTGTGGTCCCTTTTTGCCCACCCGCGTCTATCCCTTCCTTGCCTATATTCTCGACTTACCCTTAAGTTGGATCATTCCTCTGCCATAGTCGTCCTCATTTCTTTCCGCACCACAAGTATTCTGCTCTGCAAAGCGGAAAAGAGCCCTCTTTGACAAAGGTCGTTCAACTTCTCGCTTGTTTCACGTTCGATAGACGTCTTCTTGCTCAGCATATTCCGGTCGCTTATGCGCCTGGTTATTCAAAAATATCGAAAATATACTCCATTATTTACTTCCTCAAATAAATGGATCATATACTTTACTGTGGGAGGTACCTAACTGGCGATTATATGCTTTAGCAGCCGCTCGGCTAAAATTCTTTCTCAGGACGTATTTCCGGCCGGAACTCCCAGAATTTGCTGGGCTTCTTGCGATTGCCAAAATTCATCTTCAACGGCATTTTTCTTCCTTCCACCATTCCAGCAATTTCGTTTCCTTCAGAAAAAACAACTCAATTTTCTCTGCGTCGTTCTACCCTATGTAAAAGGGTTCTTTACCTTAGATTTTTTAAATATTTCTCTCGGTTCATCTCGATGGACATTTTCTTCACTAAATTTTTCCTGCTCTGGAAGATTTCGTAAATCAAATTTAAAGAATCGCTCCAGATATCCATTGAATTATATTTTTATTTCCAATTGACTACGGCCACTATCTGCTGGGTCAAGGAGATGAACATTCTTAAGATATTTAGAAATTATTTGAAATGAGAGAATTTCTGCTTCGCAGCGCCTAACCCTTTCTGTCCGTTTTCTTGTGGCTCCTTTGTAGTTGTAGTAGGTAGTTGATTTTTTTGGTGTATCGACGGTAAATGTCTTTTGGCACCCTTTATTGTAACAAGTCATGACTTCACATACTATTTATCCATTTAAGAAGCATATTAAATACGAGCCACGTTTAATTTTAGGTATAAAAGACGTTGGCGTATTTAATAAAGCTGAGCACTTGGTATATTTGCTTGCTTGCATGTGCGAGGGTTTCCCCTTATCTCCTGATGAAATGAAGAAAGGTTCCCTGCTCGCCGTCAGCACGGAGTATCCGTCAGGTTGCCGAGGCGAGGTAAAGCCATCGTCAATGGGCTCTTAATGGCCTATTTTACTGGGGAAGTTTGGAGTATCTTACCGGTAGACTTTCTTCCACTCTTGAGTTGTGCTGGCAGCTGATGAAACGTCCTCGGAAAGAATGCGATAACGGTGAGCTCGATCCCCAACTCGATGGCTTTTTTTACCCCCACCCCATTCTAATAGGCGATAAGCTAACGGAGATACTCCGGCAGGATATTAAAAGTTTTATTTGGAAATCTAATGCCGTTGAACTCGCCCTGGTTTACTTGAGCGATTGCCTGTCCACCGAGAGGGAGAAATATGAATACGAATGTTTTTGAACGAAAAATATAAGGGCCAACGTTCTGGAAAGAATTTCTGCGTCTCCAAGGATGTGGGGCGAGTAAATTTGGCATTGGCCCTTCAACGCTTTCCTTCCAATCAGCTGTGCGAGCATCGTACTCCTTGGAGTTAGTGCTGCCCTCTTTTCCTAGTGCTTCTCTAGTCCCGCTCGTCCTGAGCAGCCGTAAATCACCGAGGCTTTTTTAATAACCATACTCATAAAAACACGTAGAAATACCAAAACACATTTAAAAACACGCAGCTTTTCCTTATTTAAACTTAAGGATATAAATTACGGATCCGCTTCGAGTGGAAATATTTTTTCTCCAACGGACTGTACGCAGAAAAATTTTAAATCATAGATTGTTGAGAAAATTAACACCTTGTTAATGTTATCGGATAACACACATGATCCTGCCGTGTGTAAATTGAAATTACTGTCTTTGGTTTCAATAATTTAGAGAGTATTATTAGTGTCTCTATATAAAAATGGCACTTTTATCAAATCAAATATTAAAGCTGCACTATATATTAGATTTTTTCAGCACATGCCGAGATGACCCACATGTTTTTTAAATGATTATTTAAAATTCCAGTTTCGATTTCATAAAAATCAGCGCTTCCTCATTTGCTTACACTATCATTAGATAGCCTTTCAACGTAGCATCTTGTCTGTTAAATTGACAGAAATTGAAGATCTATTTCTCCACATCAGTTCATTCTTAGTTTGTAACAGCCGTAATTCATTAATCTACTTCTTTATAAAATGCACCATTAGCTAGATAATACGATAGACAAAATTAATATCATTTCGGCTTATTCCATTTGGGATTTTTGAAATTCCTTTCCTTCCGGTCATTGTAAGGAAGTCATTTAAAGTACAATCCTCGGAACAGGATTGGAAAAATTAAGTAATCGAAAAATAATCGAAAATTATCTTCCGTAATATGTACTTGAATGGCCCAAAAGATACTTCGTTTACATAAAACAAATTTCCTCCTTTCCCTCTTCCTATTCCCGTTCCTTTATTCCAATGTATTTCAACAGATAGGTCAAAACAGTTCTAACTACTATCGCCGCAATAAAGGTAGAACGCTGAACTTTAAGCATTCGTACGAAATCCGCCGGGGCTCCATAGAGTCGTGTAATATATCGTTTTATTCATTGTTTATTTGACTACAAAGTGCATTCATTGAAAAGTGATTATATGCAAACGTTTAGCTCCTACGGTCGAAAGAGCGAAGAAAAAGACGCGAAAAACTAGGAGAACGGCGAAACGGTCGTCTTCTTAATCTCGTCACGGCCAAAATATTTAATTGGTTCACTTCATTATTTTTTTACGAAGAGGACGACATCTCCGTATTACAAATATTCTTTTAAAATTTTATTTTACCCATTATTTGATTTTTTAAATGGCCGAAAGCTAGATTTTAATTTCCGAGGTGTGGAAAAGTATATGAATATCGACATTACGTATGCTTTATGAAAAAAATATTGCAAAACTTCTCATGTAAGGAAATTTTTATATTCTTCCCCTTACTTAAAATAAACGACAAAGAAGAAAATCGCTCCGCGTCAATGCAAACTACCATTTTGCTCTGTTGGCAATGGTGAAACTCCTGGCCGCGCGTGACTCAAATCTCATTGCCAAGACCGTGGCCAAGACCCCTCTAGTGAGACCTCTATCCAGCGCTGATTGGACAAGGAATGGGAAAAACTCTAGGTATTTCATATTCTTTTAACTTTATGTGGATGGATTTATATTGAATATTTTGCAATTAGATATTCAATTCAGTCTCAGAAATTACACACTTTAATTCAGCAAAATACTGTTTGTTTATTTGTTAGAAGTTTATTGATTCTATGGATTGTATTGTTGCCACGAACCGCATTAAAGTGTGTAATTTTTGAGACTGAATTAAATAACCAATTGCGAAATATTCAATATAAATCCATCCACATAAAGTTAAAAGAATATGAAATACTTAGAGCTTTTCCCATTCCTTGTCCAATCAGCGCTGGATAGAGGTCTCACTAGAGGGGTCTTGGCAATGAGATTTGAGTCACGCGCGGCCAGGAGTTTCACCATTGCCAACAGAGCAAAATGGTAGTTTGCATTGACGCGGAGCAATTTTCTTCTTTGTCGTTTATTTTAAGTAAGGGGAAGAATATAAAAATTTCCTTACATGAGAAGTTTTGCAATATTTTTTTCATAAAGCATACGTAATGTCGATATTCATATACTTTTCCACACCTCGGAAATTTAAATCTAGTTTTCGACCATTTAAAAAATCAAGGAATGGATAAAATAAAATTTTAAAAGAATATTTGTAATACTGAGATGTCGTCCTCTTCGTAAAAAAATAATGAAGTGAACCAATTAAATATTTTGGCCGTGACGAGATTAAGAAGACGACCGTTTCGCCGTTCTCCTAGTTTTTCGCGTCTTTTTCTTCGCTCTTTCGACCGTAGGAGCTAAACGTTTACATATAATCACTTTGCAATGAATGAATTTTGTAGTCAAATAAACAAGGAGTAAAACGATATATTACACGGCTCTTTGGAGCTCCGGCGGAATTTCGCACGAATGCTTCAAGTTCAGCGTTCTACCTTTTTTGCGGCGATAGTAGTAACAAGAAAACAAACGGCTCTCTATACATTAACTGAATGGAAAGTAGTGAGCGAAGAGAAATGCTACTATTGCGAAACTTATTTCAGTTTTAAAAACCAACCATTTTTAAAACCAACAATACTCTTACGCATACGTTCGCCTTCGTCTTAGCACGGAAACTCACGGGATAAACATGAGATTATCACTTTCTCCAAATTTTGCCGAAATTTTCAAAAGATAATTTCGGGCGAAAATTTTTAAATTAAAAAAACCGTGGAATAAAAAAATGTTTGTTTTTTTTACTTCCGATAATACTTATAAGATATTACTTGCCTTTGGATAGGAAGTCTAAAGGCCGTTTTACACGGGGCACGAAATTGCACAACTTCAAACTGCAATTTTTTCTCATTCGGGCGTGCAATCATTTTCGAATTAGAGCAGGGGCTATTTTTCCACCTCGCGTTCATGCATTCGCGCATGCGTCCTTGCAATTCACGGCTTTACACGATGCAATTTGAAGTGCATGTTCGTAAGTACATCAGATTGTGCAATTACGTGCTCCGTGTAAAACGGGCTTAAGACATCGAGATCAATTTGTGACTCTTTTAAATTCTCTTCTTACGTCAATACCTTTAACCTTAGAAGTTCAAAGAAAACCGAATACATTTTTAAACGTAAGCATTTGCCTCAAGAATCAAAACCATTCTTTTCCTATATTTTAGAAAAGAAATTTTACTGACGTCATAATCCAAAGTGATTCTAAGTGCTACCATATGCAACGTTTCACGCAAGGATTTATCGCCTCACCTCAATCGCCTTATCAAACTGAGAATTTTCCAAAAAGCTAAATAACATTCAACACAGCAAATCGAAAAGGTTACGACTCTTCCCTTATAGATAAACTGTTTAATAGACGACTCCGAAAACAAACCACTTGTTTGCTTAGCAGTCTTTCTCCTACCTCAAACGCAAAATCCAAATGGAAAACGTTACTCTCTCTGTAAAAATTATTTCACAAGCTTCAGAATATTATCCCCAAAGTCCGAGTGAAAGTGTGTTTATGCAACCCCGGTGGCTATTGGAAAACTATTTTTTTAAGTCAAAAGACAAGTGCCATGGTGAAGACAAAAGTGGAGTGTGCATTCTTACTTCAGTTTAATACGCCCGATTACATGTTTTCATATTGGAAAAATTGGGATTCAGAATAAAGGATTGTTTTAATTCTTTTCATGATAGTTAACTTTGCCAAACACTCAAAATGAAATGACTCATCCTGAGGTTTATGGTCCGATAATTTTACATGTAGGCATGCGATAAGGTCAACAAATTGGACTACATGAACAATTTTGATTTTTTCCCAAATGTTGTGGCTCAGATTTGTTGGATAGCGAAATTACTTGAACACCTCACCCCTCTCAACCATTCAGTTCCCCGATCCTCGCGCTTCTGTTCCCCTTCCCTGACCGTAACCTTGTTCCTGTTTACCCTCTTAAGTAATTACTCATCGCCAGTAGTGAGTTATAATCCACTCCCCTTCATTCAAAAACAACTCCCCCATCCCTTTACACAAAGAAATCCTAGGGTATAAGAGAAATTTCTTGAAGTTTTTTTTAGTCCTCTTGAACAACATGCGTCCAAGCCGGTCGAGGGACACAAATCAAGTGTGAAATATACGAAAAGTAACTTCTAATTTAAATGTCCCAATTCCACCAAGTAAATTCGCCAATTATTACCGTAAATGCAAAGTAGCTCTCAACGCATATACATTAATTTTATATAAAGATAATTAGTAATTATTAAAGAAAAAACATTTTTATTTCACTAATGAACTCCAAGAGGTTCTGCAATAGTTTTAATTCGGAGGTTTTTCAGAAAAAATTGGATGTGGACGTTTTCCGAAAAAATTGGTTCAACATTGAACCGTTGTTCATTGACTAATGTACATCTACATACTACCCCGCAAGCCGCCTTAATAGGCGTGTGGCGGGGGATGTTAGGACACCAGCCGTTTACATATAAAAAGAAAACACCCCAATGAAATTACGCCTAGCATTTATTGAAGTCCCTTATTGTTCGGGGGAAAAACAAATTCCCATTCCTATCCGTTTGGCAAAATATCTCTCTTAATTTATCGTTTCTATCGGACCTGGAAATATAGTGGGATTCTAATATGATGTTCTCCGTGTCGCTCTGAAAGATATCTATCCCGAATTGTTCAAGCAATCTAAGCCTAGCGCGCAGCCTTCGAGTCTCTAGCGGCTCCCAGCCTAATTCGTTTAACATCTATGTAATGCTGTCTGTACGCCCGTAGCAGTTTTTGACGAATCGCGCAGCTTTCCTTTGTATTTTATTAAGTTCCCGGATTAAGTCTTTCTGCACCGGATATATATCCTCGCTTTATATTCAAGGTGTGGGCGGACGAGTGCGAAATAGCATCTCTCTATTACCTTTTCATCCGAAAATCTTCCCACGATACGCTTGAAGAATCCTAGCTTCTTCAGAGCTCTGCCTCAAATATTTCTTATATGTGTTCCCCACGATAGGTCCGAAGTTATCGTAACTCCCATATACTCCACTTCATCTGTCGCCTTTATGTTAACACCATCCACAGCATATACATGGGGATAGTTGGACGACCTCCGCAAGAAATGTACCGCCGTGCATTTGCTCAGATTAAGTTCGAGTCCCCACTATTGGCTCCACACATGAACGTTGTTTAAATCCGATGACAGAGTTTCAAAGTCAGAGTGATCACTAATTTCACGATAGATGACAGCGTCGTCGGTAAATAAACGTATTTTACTGCTATTTCGAGAGCATAGATCATTTATGTATATAATGAACAAAAGGGGGCGCTTTCTTGCGGGACACCTGTAGCCACTGTAACTACATCAGAGCTAATTCCGTCAAGAACTACTTTTTGCTTACGATCACTCAGAAAGTCGCGTATCCAGTATACTACCGTTTCGTTTAGGCCGCATGACTGTAATTTGTATAAAAGTTGCAATTGAAGGGCACCCTTCGTGCCCTTCCTCATGTTAAACTCTGTAGTATTGTCTCCGCGATGCTGACGAGTAAGAAACGTAAACAGGCGCAGTGTACATCTACATGCACAGAATACCCTGTAAGCCACCTCAAGGGTGTGTGGCAGGGGGTGAACAGCTACGTAACTTTGGGTGAATCCCCCTCCCCCTCGTTACCCGCATTAGACTTTTCGGCGACCCCCTCCCCTCCCCCCTAAGTTGGTAACGTAGTTTATGCACCAACTCTAAGTGCAGGCAGACTATATCCCACGGTCATCAAACTGCGTCAATAAGCAGTCAAGGTTGTTTGAGAAATATATCGCTTCACATTATTTTCAATATATTTGGCATGATTATCAATAAACATATCTCAAATCTCCAATGATATCAAAATGTCAGCCACTTAACGTACTACTTTTAGAAATATTTTCCAAAATATACAAGCCGTTTCCCATTGAATATGTTGCGTCTATGCGCCCCAGAAAGACTTTTTTAAAAATTAGGAGATCCTAACGCATATGTCGCGTCATAAATTTCAAGGTGGTTAGTTTGTATGCTTTCTCAGCTATTAATAAAAATAAACTCATCAATCACCATGATACATTTAAATAAAAACGCAAGGAAATCTGCTGTAAAGACATTTTAAGCGTACGGCGTGATACAAATTAGTAAAATTAAAGCCTTAATATATATATTTAGATCCGTGATTTAAAACAATGTTTTTGTGCCAATATCAACTAGTACATCATTCACTTCATGCTTCTTGTAGATTTCTTAAATTCTTAAATTAAAAAAATGATACTCGAATATGGCCTCCAATATGACTATAGGGTAAAATATCGCACAAACTACCTTAATTTGGATCGTAGGCTTTCTCTGACGAGGAGCTTTGAAGTGAAGTGGAGGAGGCATTGCCGTGAACGCTCATGAGTGAAGGTGAGGCAAGAACACAAGGTGTGCATGGGAAGAATGTTGTGTCGAGTAGACGGGGCCTACCAGTCGCAATGCATCGCATTATCTGCGGATTTTAACTAAGATTTGACGAAAATCAAACGAAAGAAACGGAATCATAAGTCAGAGTAAGTAATTATGTCAACTATGCCGACTGTAATGTCGGAATCGGCTTCAAGAATAAAGTGGAATATTGCCTTCATTTCTTTTCTAACCTTATTCGCTGCGACCTGTCTTCAGAAATCGTTTTCGGGTTGTGCTGCGTCGTTGTTTGTTAATCTCGAGCTTTCCCTGACATTACTGGCAGCATCATCTTTATATCTTTATATATATAAAAGTCAATGTATGTATGTATGTATGTATGTATGTATGTATGTTCCACATCTCCTTCTAAACAACAGGACCGATTTTGATGAAATTTGGAACACATGTTTGTTACTGGTAGACAACAAACACTGTAGGGTTCAATTAACCGAAACCCTATTTTTTCAGGGTTAAGGGTGTGATCCTTACTAATATGTATAAAAATGTAATGGTGTCTGTCTGTCTGTTGATCCATCACGCAAAAACTACTGAACCGATTGAGCTGAAATTTAGCATGCAGATAGGAAACATGTCTGGTTGTAACATATGCTATATCAAAAAGCCCTCAGGGCCCCCAAAGGCCCCCTGAAGGTCCCCCCTTGTGGTCAATGGCAAGCATTGGGTTCGGTGCAGTGGTTTAATGTTTTACTTTTTAAAAGTACTTTCACTCAAGATATAGGGCTGGAATTTTTTTTATCGGATGGCTGAATAAATATAATTTCTAATTTTATCAATCGATTTTCTTCTACGCTCCGTATTTGTCTGCTATTCATGTTTTCATTTGAAAAATATCACATTTTTATCTGAAATCAACAATAACATATTTCCTTGACAACCATAGATTTGATTTTCAAAGGATATACACGCCTCTTAACTATTAAATATCACGTTTTCCTACAGGCCCATGATAGCATGTAGAAAGCAAATCTGAATAAAGAGGGCCCAGAGTCCCAAGGACCCCATGATAGATTGATTCGGGAGGTAATCGATACGATTCAATACGTATTTACAACAAGTATACTCTTCAACGTCTGTTCTCAAAGTGGCTCTCATAGGAGACCTGCATGTATATGAGAGAGCACTTATGTAGTAAACGTTACACAAAGGAATTAATAGGATACACACTTAATTAAATGTGCAAGAATATTTACATGCAGCGAATATCAATGGTAATAATGCCTCTGTTGCTACAACAAACACGGCGTTGTTTATTATCGTTTAATACTCAGATGTATTACACGTAGTGAAACCGTCTGCCTCTCATTACGATTTCGAACAGTTTTTTAGACCAATTCCCACATCATTAACGTCACGAGTTATTTATATGTTTAAAAGTGTTAAAGTGCAGTTAACTTAGGTACATTCCCTCAATCATCGAGTTGCCTATTCTAGACTCTCACTTGCCGCTGTGTTTCCGTTCCTTGGACTTAAAAATATATCCATCAACATGCCTAATAGAAAAGAGTAACCTTTCGAAAAAATCTTCTAATGCAAAATGAATGTCTTATTTGCGAGAAAATGAGCCCTTGAAATAAAAACGACAAAGGTTAGACTTGGATGGTCAAAGACATGCCCACCAGCGATCTCATGAGAATCTTCCCGTGGTGTTTCTTGGGTTACGCTAATATCCGCACAAATTTCATCCTCACCCAACGTACGGACGGGTAACCAGCTATAAACCTGGTTCAAATACAGACCCATCTGTTTCGAACCTTCAATCTGTTTTAAGATGGCGGGAATTATAATATAATTAATAAATCTCAAGTAAATTAATAACTCAACGCACATATCAACGTTGAATAGTGCAACTGAAATAATTCATTGAATGCAAATATATGTATTGTACACAAGGGAAGCGATCAAGCTGTTATTCACTCACAAGACTGCTCAAGAGAACTGTAGGGACGAGGTGACCATCTATCAACCTTTGCTGTTTAAGTAGTAATGAGTCTGAATGGCCGATTTTTGGGTTTCCTTTGCATGAAAGTGGACCAATAGTCACACATCTCTCCGTGCACCTGGAAAACGGTCAGCGTGTCTACTACAACGAACACAACATACAAGATAGGTTACGAACTCCTCGAATGTCCACGCATACAGTTTTTCTTCAGGGTTTGCAGTTTTCTTATAAAATAAGTTAAACGTTTTTCACACCCGTTGAATTTCAACGGTTACCTTCCGCTCGTCAGTAATAATAATGAACCATTTCTGATGATATAATTGTTCCTGAAGATGCTGCTTAATATGGTAGCGAAAGCTCGACATCAACAAACAAAGACGTAGCAGAACCCGAAAGCTATTTCTGAAGACAATACGTTGACTATTTTGCCACCAAAGCTTCCAAATTTTCATAGCATTTTCAGCAGGATGTGAAGTTGTTCCACCTTCAAATGACCGTAAAAATGTAATTTAATTCACATATTGGCTACCAATAGAGAAACAAGTTCTTTGTTTGACATGAGCGACGTAAAACCCAGCATTTCCACTCAAATCTTTTTGGAAATTGTACTTGAAAAAGCATACTTTTAAATGCGAGAATGGGAGGAACGTAAGGGAAAATTGTATTTTCATATCTAAAATGAATGCTTTTCGAAAGAAAATTGTCTATAAGGAGCGAATTCTCTCACGGAATTGTATGCTAATAAAATGTAGGCGCTTATAGTTCACCAAAAGAATCTTTCCTGCTAAATATGTCCATAAACTCTTCATAATATTACATGTTTAAAAAATCATATTTGGTTCAAATAAATTTTAAGATATACCATCACAGTGCCGCGACAGTTTTTTCCTTGGTAACTAAGTCTTTCGCTGATGAAACTCCATAACCAATCTACTCGAGTAAGAGGGATAGACTAGGGCTTACAGGTACAGGTGCTTTTATATCCTGAGGTTATTTATCAAAACCTAACCTAATATACTAATTCTAGGATGATCATCACATTAATCCCGTGGCGGGATTCGAATCCGTGACTTTTGCGCTGTCAGGATGTGATGTTAGCGACCTGGCAGCCATTCCCTGAACGCGGTGATATTTGTTGCATTCAAAAATACACATTTTATCGCGTGGTTTCGTCGGTTAAACATTCTCAAGTGGTCACATTTTGTCAACATGGGATGATAATTGATTGTGGAATATCAAGTGGTTCTACATCATGCGATTTTTGTTCATTCAGGTATTCTATCAGCTGATCGGTAGGTTCTTGGAGAGTCCGAATTCATACCCAATTTCATAGATATTGTCTCGCTTTCCCTCCTAAGGATTTCCTGCCATTATATCCCACTTAAATTCCTCATATCTTCTACCTCCTCTTATTTCGTCCAGAATGACTATCCTCTTCCTCCCTCTTCCACGCTTCCCCAGTGTTCTCCACATATCACTCTCTTCAACATGCCCTCTCCCCTCAAAACCTCCTCCATCCATCTCTTCTGCCTTCTCCGAACATCTGCCACAAGCTTCCTCTCCTCTCCAGCCATATCTAATATCTCCTCCTTCGTCTTTCTCGCCATCCAGCTCACGTTTTCCATCCTTCTCCAAACCCACATCTCAAACGCCTAAAGTCTACGCACATCCTCCCACCGCAATGACCAAGTTTCCGACTCATACCCGACCCGCACTCCATATTAAAGTTTTCACCAGCTATTTCTTTACGTCTCTTCTCAGACCCCCTTCAGCAATTCCCTTCTCTTCGAAAATAATTTCTACGAAATTATACGACAGTTTTCTCTTTCGCGTGCGATAATTATCGTGGAATTTAGAAAATCAAAGCATTGGGGGTCAATTCACGAAACATCGTGATGCATACCGCATGAGAAAATAACAGATTATTGTATGGTTTCGTCCAAGTATGGCCTGCTTCATCTCCGATTGATATTTTAATACAGTAATTATCCCACGCAGACAGAATGAGACAACTCAAAAATGCTGAATCGACGAAAGGTGCAACAACATTGTTATTTTCGCACACGATAATTATAACGGCGTTCGAGAATTGACCCCCTGACTGCTGCGGTCACCTTATCCACGCGATTCGCCCGAATACGCATTATAATGGTTCCGTTACTTCCCACTTCTATCTTCCCCTAAATATATTCTCTTCTCTAATCAATGGTCTGAGGGATATGCAGTATTTTTTGCTCTCTATCTTGGCGATGACGGCCGAAGGGAGGGGAATATCTGAACCTCGGTTATGAGCAATTCGCAGATTCAAGGAGACCAGTCTTGGCTCCCCTCCGACTTTACATTAAATTGTCGAAGAATTGAGAATTTATTGAACTTTCTAACTCTTCGATCATTAAACTCTTCAATTGCATGCCCTCGATGGAAGGCTGTGCTTACAGAGCGACCTGCTAGTCACCTCGAATGCATTTATCATAGTGTGAATCGTCACCGCAAAGTTACGTGCAGCGAAATGATTCATTATTATGCATTAATAAACTATTTATATGCCAAGCACACACAATTAGGCATTACAGTATTTCTATTTTGAAAGGTGAAGCAGGCATTTGAAACGTGCTGCCATTAGTTGTAAGTCTTTTATATAGAATTTAGAAGATGTTATTTTCCACAGATAAAAATTTATTCGACCCGAGTTTCGATGCTCTGCATCATCATCGAGTACATAAATTTTCAAACCGAGGTATTGCAAATTTATGTACCTGATGATGATACAGTGTATCGAAACCCGGGTCGAATAAATTTTTATCTGTGGAAATTTGCATCTTCTAAATTCTATATTATGTTGAAATTCCACAACATCACACCTGATACCTCACTTTTTGTTAGTCTTAACTTTTTTCAACATACGTTTCATAGAGTGTATTGTAAAAAAAAAGTTTGATAAAGACATACTACGAAATAGACTAGCTCTACGGATAAAAATACATCCAGCCTGGCTTAATGAGTGTCATTTTCACACTATCACGGAAAAAATATATTTCACACTTGTTCTTCAGGAAGTCTATTTTTCTATTCAAATGTTGGTAAAAATGTACCGTGATATGTCGATAAGATCCTAAGAAGTGAGAAAAGAGATAAGCTTCGAATTTACGAAGAATAGGTCTTCAATACTGAGAATAATTCATCGTTGCACGTCATAGTCAGTTTAATAAGAGAAGAATTTAGTCTATTTTATGTTTCAAAATGTTGTTCGGGAAGTAGATTTTCACGGCTTTTCGAAACACATGTCTTCGCCCCTCATGCTTTACTATGTATTGTGATACTTTGAACTCATCCTACTAGCAAATTGTAAGCACCCATTTACAAGATGCATTTTATAGGGGGCCTTATATGTATATTATGCAAGTTTTATACAAAGATGCTAAAAAACTATACTAGCTCTACGGACCAAAATGAATGTAGCCTAGTCTAAATGAGTGCCGTGTATCAAAACTGACAAAACGAGTTCCATTTTGATACGTGCGGAAAGAAATGCTAATTTAACCTTCTCATCAGGAAGTAAAAATAAAAAATATTAAATATAATATCAGGAAATATTTTTTTTAACTGTACACAAAAAAGGAGAGGAGTGTTTAATGTTGTAGGTAGGTATATGTATTTTTTAAACTTTGTCATAAATTTAATTTCAACCGATACTGATTATATATTGCCACCAGGTAATGTCTAATTGCAGTATCAGAGCAATAAATAAATAAATATTACGATACGTTCATAGATAGATAGGTACATAGACGTCTTTATTACGGCGAGATTGAGACTTTATAAGTTCCTTACACTTAACTTCTCGTCAGTATATGAATACTGTGAACATGACAAACACTGCAATATATAAATCGAAGAAATAACACAAAAAATAATTGAAATAGAAAATTAACGCGACATAATGAAGTATCAGAGATAAGTGAAAAAAGGATAATTACTATTGCGGGAAAAACGTTCACGGTGTTTTTAAGAGGCCCCGAGGTAATTCTTTATGAAGCGGGTTCGACACTTTGGGGTTTATGGCCTCCACCTATGCTGCTGAAGGCAGCGTTTTTCTTACGGCCTGAATCCTTAGCCCTCTTACTCTTTCCAGCGCCCCTTCCCCACTGTGCTTCCCAACCCAATTCCGTGCTTCCCCCATACCCACCGTTCCTTTCTACAGAGCTGCATACTCACACTCCTTTACATTCATAACATGTCTACTCTTCCATTCGACTTTTCGTTCGGAACCATCGGACTCAATTCAACCCCCTGTTGTCCATCATACGTTGACTCTCCCTCCGGACCTCCTGCACTTACCCGGCAGCCCTCACGCCCCTTTCCAACCCCTATTCACTCACACCACATCCCTGCTTCCAGTTCCGTGCTGTATAGGAAGCAGTGCACGTCGTGTGATTCTCTTAATGTGTTCGGGTGAAGTTCGTGAGGCGCTTGTGTGTGGTTGGCGATTTAGGCAGCTGAGGAAGTAAGGTAGGTACGAATCCCGGAGTTGGAGGAGATGACCAAGAGGAGTTCACGTAAGTCTTACTCTCTTAATCGCAGTGGATTTGTTTTCTCTGTTAGAGAGTTTCAATCCGAATAATTGTAGCATTGCACCTACCACATCAGTATTGTTAAGAGTAGACAATTGTTTCTTATTAGTGCGCATGATTAAATTTTAAAAGTGTGCATTTCTAGAATTCATCATAAAGCACATCTGATTAGTAATAAAGTTTATCTCTTGTGAGAGATTGTTCAAAGATTAATCATATTAGTAATTGGAATTGTTCCTTCAATTCATTTTATTCTGTAGGGGAGGACATTTACACTATTTTCTTTTTCCAGGGTTGGCTTTCAAATTCCGTAGCCGTGGTCTATTGTGGAAGATCCTGTTAGTGTTCTCCAATGTTCTCATTTGACTCGCAAGTGCAATTGCATACCAAAGGGGAATCTTAATTGTCCTCATCGTAATTCCTTTCCCCCGGTAGCGAAATGTTTTTCATTCAAATCTTCATGAGATTGTACATTCATTATTATCAATGACTCGTGGCCTCTTATAGTAGTCGCGAAATCTGTTCAATCTCTCCTCTTACAGAAACTTCGGAAACGTGTTAATTTCGTGGCATGAGCCGCTCCCGAGGCACGTTTTCGTATTTATTCTGCGGGGTATTTGACCAGGTGGCTTGTTTCAAAGTAATTTCCAATCCTGGGTCTTAGCTGAACTGAAGTCTTCCAGGGACTTGAAGTGAATTAAGGGCCCTGAGCTAAATATATATTCTCAATCTCTTTCAATTATGCAAAACGTCGTCTGCATTTTTCCTCTGCTATCTCCTGGCTCTTTCTCGCACCAGTAATTTTTCCCAAACTTTCTGTAGTTATCAGTTCCATCATTCACCTGTAATTGTACCTTGTGTATTCTAATTCCTCAATTTACATAATGCAATTTTATAAATCTCCTTTTTTCATACCAGAGGGAAGGCATTCCTTCTTATCAAATCTGATTATGACAATTGGATAATTTCAGCTCCTTAACTTTAAATTCTCCTCCATTCCTAGGAAATGTGCGAGAAGGCAGTTTATTCATCCTTCATCGTCTTTCTTTCCGCAAGTCCCGCATTGCTTCCTCGTTGCTATGCCGTTTTTTTTACCGTTATTGTCAAAACCTGGATTCTATTGCCAGTGAGATTTTTGACCCCGTTCTATTTCTTCAAAGCCCACCGTTCCGCGTCGTTTTCCGTCCTTGTGTCAATTTGCGCGTTCCGCCGGCCGAAGCTCCGCCCCTACACTTGCCGCTGATCTGTGATTGGCTTTCCGCTTTTCCGTTTCTGCGCTGTTTTCCGCCCCCCATGTGAACCCAGCTTTAGGAAGCCTGTTAGAATAGTTAAAATTTCAAGGATTAGCTGAGGTAAGTATACCTAATGCTAATTATCTAAGCAGTCTTGTTAACTTCTTGGTAACGGACTACCGACAGATTAAAGATTCTAAATTATTTGTGCTTCAATGACAGGATCATTTCCCTGGACTGGACTTGTCTTGAGCTGGTCGTAAAATCTCCCAGGTATATTTTGTTTGCTAAAATTAAAGAGTATTATAAAACGAAATCGCCTTCCAATTTTCATTTAGCCATCGGGTAACACTTGGCGCATTTAGCAATTTTAAAATAATTCTGAGGGTTTCTACAAATATTATTTTAACACTCCTGGTAGTCCATTGACCTTACACGAGGCTAGGTAGTCCTCCATAGGTAATTACTGATAGTACCTAGTGCACTATTTCATTTCGTTTGGATTGTGGGAGGAAAGTCATTTCCATGCTCAGTATTATCAGGGGGGGGGAGGGAGGAAGGAGACATAAATTTTTATAATTGGGAGAAAAATTATATTTTGTCGTGCATATATTTATGAGCGTAATTGCGATGAGCTGTAGCAGCTGATACCTTTATATTTAAAGATTTTAGCTGCGAAAAATTCTAAGAGGAATTTAACCTCAGTTTTAGTTAGAAAAGGAATTCAACATTCTCAGGTAAAATATAAAAACGAATAAAACTTTCGTGCCACTTTTTTCAGTGAAAATTCAAAATGTTGAAGTGTCCACACCCAATGGACCCTCCCCCCTTGGCTGTGTCACTGGACTCTGGCACAGGTTCAGTCCTTTGCCATTGCCACGTATGTGCAAGTAGATGTCCTAATCTTTGCCAGATTGCCAGTCCTCATCTTATTCGTAAAATCAGCAATTCTGCATAGCAAATGTCTGTATTCTATATTTCTTTCATTCCAATGTTGTGGAGGTGCTTTTTCACTCGTTTGCTTGGTTTGTTAGAAGAAGAAGAAGAAAGGGGAGAGATTCTTGGGAACCTCTCCCAAATTTTTTTTTTTAATCCATATTCTACATATTGAGGGTTTCTTAAAATTTACTTTACATACATAGTATACATACATTTAATATTTTTGTATTTATATATTTCAATGGCATTGCTCTTTAGTTCATGTTAATGAACGTTTATTTCTGTTTAAAATTTATGATTTTCAAGTCTGATTTGTTAAACTTACATTAGTCTGTTTTAGTTTCTTTTCTTTCACTTCTTAAGTTTTAATGATTTCCTAAACAATTTCAACTTAAGTTATTTTATTTCATAAATTCAAAAGTTTATATTCAAAATGAAATCTAAATAACGGCTGCCTTCTCGTCGCGCTTGGCATATTTCCCGCGCCGCCCGATGGCGTCGCCTCAGCCCGGTGCCCGCCCTCCACCCCTGCGCTTGGTCGGTTTAATGCGGTGGGCGATGGTCTGCTGAGATCATTTGCACCATTAAGGTTAGGCGGGTGAGGGTAGGATTTTTAGGGATTGGCTCAGGGCTGGGCGGAAACCCGGCATCAGCGGTAGCTCACATTTAACAAAAGACACCAGGAGGACCACAGCTTAACGTCTCATCCAACGGACTAAGTCTTGAAGTGTCCTCACAAAGCACCAAAGTAGGGATTGGGAATCCGCTGAAAAATGTCAACCACTGCTGGGATTTGAACTCGGGACCCTTGGGTTCGGAAGCGAGAACATACTCGAATCATCTTCTGTGATTATTTTCTGCACTTTCACAGGAAAAATTAATTTGGAGTGATGTTCATAATGCAGTCATTCAGCTATTGATATAAGATATTACTCGTTAATAGTATTTTGTCTAGTTTATTGTTCACAATTTACAATTAGTACTCTAACTTAAATATAATTCTGTATTTTTTCAGGTTGTAATGATAAGGCTGTACGGAAGTAAAATTGTACTTAGAAACTTCAAACCTAAAGACGAGTGAGAATGAGAATTAAGATATTAAGAAGAGGTTGGTCAAGCTCCCACATCGCTTTGGTGATAGCGACACAGAGCCAGAAATGGAATTGGCAGCTTAACTGGCTCCTATACCCGGAAGAGGTTTGTAGTCTTTGTTCAGCCATTGCATTTGGTTCATAGCAGTTGTGCATTAGTAAATATCCCAATGGTCATTAATTTTATAAATATCATTGCATAGGTGGGTATGATTTGATATGCAAATTAAGTTAGATTTAGCTTCTACCTATTTAAGAAAACTTACAACTATGTGCTGATGATAAGAAAAACTCTGGTTTTCATTCATTTATGCTGATTATACCTTAGTCAATTCACATTTTTGTTGTCCACACAATTGTACATTTTTAAATTTTTCCGTAGAAGCATCACAAAGATACCATTGGAATAAGAAGCTGTAGATCAGTCTTTACAGAGCAAGAGACTTCAGCTTCTACAAAAACACCAGTCCCTATGGTAATAAAAGTTGAAAAAGTTATTTAAATTCCATCAGTATGGGTGTACATAATATCTCAACATAATTTTACTCTTCAATACAAGCTTTGTTGTTAGTCTCGTTGGTGCATATCAGTGTTTTCAATCATTTTACTTAAATATACATATTATTATACACATGATTATACCTTAGTTCACAGTAGTAATAACCTGAGCTCACCTTAAGGTTGTAGTGTTATTATTAACCCAAGTTTTGTAGGTGCAACTAATTAAATCTTGTTTCACTATCTGCAGCGATGTCGCATTAGTAGAAGGCGTTTCTATGTCCTGGGCCACTTAATTTATGCAGGAATGTAGATTCAGCGACGCCGTCCCAGCCAATCAATCCCCCCCTCCACCTCAATATTCAACCTTTGAGGCCACATGACGCAAATGCTTTCCCACTCTCCACGAGCCTAAGCAGAACCACTCCGACGATCTACGTCGCCCGTTGACGATGCGCAATTATCCCTCCCCCTTTACCCAATCCCCAGATTGAATGATGACACATCAAGTATACGTTGCAACACTCCCCAGATGTGAGCGTGATTGTCATGAAAACCACGAGTTGACGTTGCGAAACTCCCCCTTGACCCATTTCCCAGCGTGAATGATGAAACATCAAGTATACGTTGCAACACTCTCCAGATGTGCATTAGTTATGAAACATTAGTTTTGCGTCAACTACCCCCTCCCAGGTTAACTTCCCTATCCACAGCGACCACCACGAGCTGACCACCCCCTCCATTACCCCCATTGATGATGACTATGTTCTTTTAGAGAGGTTTCAATCTTAAACCTTTTTTCTTACATCATCTGCTATTTCTTTGTTCTGAATAAAAAAACTTTCTTGTTCTTATTTATTAGGAAAGGTTTCATTTAAAATAAAAAACACAGAGGATGGGTTTTACAAATTTATTGTTTTTTCATATATATTATAATTTATTATTACTAACATTTTTTGTATTATCAATTATTATTAACAAAGTTTATTTTTGTGTACAAAGTTTCTAACAATTTCTATTACAATATTAACATAAGCTCCAAATCTCCGTGTAAATATCCTTAAGAAGTATTTTCAGTTCGTTTTTCATGTAGAATTTCTAAAATACACTCTTAACCCTTTCCCTTCTGAAGTTTAAATGCCCAAAAACGCGCTCCCTCTTAAGTCGGCCGAAACCGGCCGTCGATTTTTCTCTCCCTACTAAGTCGGCCGAAACCGCCCGTGTTGCTCTGCTCGTGGTTTGACCGGCCAAGGGCACTCTTTTGAGCTTCATAGGCATCTGTTTTATCTTATGAATGTTTATCGTTGCCTACGCAAGCATCTGCCTTTTCATTAACTCCTATCAGTTGAAACAGAGCCCCATTGTCTCAGCCACGAAACCCGAAAGAGCCCGAAATCCATTTGGGTGTTTGGGCTAGCGTTTTCTCACCAGCGAAGTGATGAGGGAATATTCTCGAGTCATCACGAAAGCCCTTTTAGAAGAGGCCTTGTCGTAGAGAGCAGATGACACACGGTTTCACGAGTGGGTTGTAAGGGACACTTTATGGGACGAAAAAAGATGAAAACACCACGCCTGCCTTGGATTGTTTAGGAGTGACTCTCATATCTACATACTGAGTTTTCTTCTTGGATGACCACCATCACTAACTCATATGCTTCGCAATGAGATAAATCACAGCCCTAATGAAAAAATATCTTCCCAAATGCCCCCCAGTTCTAACCATGGCTTCTTTGAGTGAGGACGCTATAGCGAGAGAAGTGGACAGAGACGATTTCCTTGGTGATACAGGGTGTTCGAGTTCTTCGGATGAAGCGGAGGAATTGCTTGAAAGTGCCAGTTCAGGTGATAGTGACATAGAAGAGGATTATACTCCCAGTGTTAGTGATGCGACAGGTGAAAGTACACTTCCATCCAAATGGGAATATTCATTACTGTATAACGTTCCTTGTGTTTTTAATGGAGGAATGGGGCCAAAGCACGACTTGCCCATTGGGTCGAGTGAATTAGATTATTTAATGCACATGTTAAGCGGTTCAGGAAAGAATGATAGGCATTGGGTTAACGTTACCTATGAGGAAATCAGAGCGTATTTTGGTGTCATGGTATATATGGGGGTGTTTGATCTGCCGGAAAGTGAAGACTACTGGAGAAGTGAGGATATAGACTGCCCTCTGATTCGAAAATGTATGACTTACAGTAGATTTACGGACATAACAAAATATTTTCATGTAAGTGATATCAGAAAAGAGAAAAAAGAAAGTGATGTTGGTTTTGATATCCTTCAAAAGCTGAGACCAGTACTAGATGTTTTAGATACTTTCCATGAAAATTACCAGCCTGATCGTGATTTAGCTATCGACGAAGCGATGGTGGGATTTAAAGGACGTCACCATATAAAACAGTACGTCAAATCAAAGCCAACAAAATGGGGTTTTAAAATTTGGGTGTTGGCGAGTCCGAGCGGTTATGTTTTAGAAGGGAATGTATATTTGGGCAAGAAAGAAAGTAGAAATAAAGAAATGCTGTTAGGAAACCAAGTTGTGATGAATTTACTTGAAAAGCACCTTGGTAAGAACCATCACGTTTATTTCGACAGTTTTTTTTCAAGCGTTTCTCTTATGAAAGAACTTTATAAAAGTAAAACTTATTCTTGCGCTACTACTTGACCAACACGTAAAGAATGGCCAGTTGAATTCAAACATCCCAAGAGCCTTAAACTTAAACGAGGTGAAAGTAAAATTTTACAATTAGCAGAAGTGACGGTAACTTTCTGGCATGACAGACGAGACATTTGTGTTCTATCGACAAACTGCGATCCAAAAGTGTTTGATGATTCCCAAGAAAACGAGGATGGGTAACAAACAAGTTCTGATTCCATGCCCAGAATCAATAGTAAGATATAATAGATTTATGGGTGGAGTTTATAGAGCCGATCAGAATAGGTCTTACTATGATTTCGGAAGGAAGACCAAGAAAAGGTGGAAATATATTTTCGCGTTCGTAATGAACACAGCCATTGTAAATAGTTACATACTTTATAAAGAAACAAATTTTCCTTCAACCTCGAAGCATGGGACAACACAAAAAGACTTTCGTCTAGCTCTATACAGACGGATGATAGGGAACTACTCCTCCCGCAAGATATTAGGTCGCAAAAGACATTACGTGGTGCCGTAAGTTTTCCGGTCACCCCCCACCATCTAGTGAAAATTAACGGAAGAAAAAGAGTGTGTGCTTGCTGTAGTGCCCAAAAAAGGAAGACAACTGCTGGAAGAAGTGTAGAAACCTCTTGGAAATGCCATGACTGTGATTTACCATTGTTTAAAGTTGGGTGTTTCTTCGAGTACCACAGATAGGTCTATGCTGAAATGGAGGCTACTCACGAGCATGAGCTAGAAACCTGGAGGTAGGTCTAAAAGTAGATAAAAACTATTTATTATCAAAATATTTTATGATATTACCAAAACTGTTTCACAATTTGAGGGTTAAATTTAAAAAGGAAACTTACGAACACGGTTGATCTCACTTGCGAATTAATAGGTTGAAAACTGGGGATAGTGGGCATTTAAATTCGCCGAGCGGCCAGAGAACAACATATGGCCGGTTTCGGCCGAGTTAAGAGGGAGAGGGTTAAGTATATCTCTCGCGAGTAGAGTTGGTTATTTATGAATGCCATATGTTACAGCATTTGTTTGCTGCTGTCATTACTTCACTGCACATCAATTGCAGTGAATCATCATCAGAATCCACAGAAGTACTCGTCCCGATAATCTGCCAAATTACACGGAGTTAACCGATGCCAGGGTTTGACAAATTATAAAAAAAAAAGAATATCCAACTCGCTCAAATATGAGTCATTGGGTGGACATCTTTTCACACACACACACACACACGTAATCAGAGTATAGCTAGGATATACTTTATGATTACTTTTTCATTCATTTGCTACGAGTATCATCTCAGATTCCAATCTTTCCAAATCTAATTTACATTTCAATGGCTTGACAAAGTTTCCAGTTTTAAAGCTGGAAACAAATTCTTTTACCACTCCACACAATGCTGAGATATTCTTAAGAATAATTATTATTAAATTGGACAGTGTACTTAAATAATTCCACTCTTCAAAATTTAAATTAAACGAACTATTGTCTCGCTTAATCGACAAATGTCTCTTCCGAAAGAAATTTGCAAAGGAGATAAATGATACAGAAAGCGGCTGTTTTGTGCCGGTGGAAAAATAATCACTCACTATATGCTGGTTATTTACAACATTTGTCCATTCACTGCTAGTAATTACAAGACTTTTTTTATTCATATGGGAAAATTGTACTACAGGTTCAAAGTCCCTATTGGGATCATAACCCACACAGACACTCTTTGTTCTCCCCACATTTAAATTATACACGGATTGCAAGAGAATGTTCTTATTGTCAGAAGTAAAGTTAGGAATTCGATTAGCCGGTCTCTTCCGCTTAGACGGAGGAGATGTCACGACCTCTCCTTGCGACTGTTCCATATCGACTGATGGTTGGACATTGAATAATGTCACTATGAAGGTTTTGGAGGAGGAGGGGTAGGGGAGCAGTTGTCATCTATGGAGGGGCAAGGATCGACTTCCACTTTTAGACGATTGTACTGAAACCACTGCGCCAATGAATGCGCATCCCTTAATGCGCACGTACTGTTCCTTAATTTATGGCATGGATTGAGACAGGAGAAGGCGGGGAAGGAGCATTTCTCAGGAGAGGGGGAATTCAACTCTTTTTTCATAGAGATGAAGGTACGCCCGGTGAGATCTGTGAGGAATTCACATTCAGCTTCGCTAAATGCATACAACGCCGTGGCACCTTCAATGATGGATTCCAATGCCGGCAGTAGCTCCACGTGCGAGATGAAACCATTGTCGAAGCTCGTCTCATCACAGTTTAGCGGGTCATGTAACCTGAGCTTCTTACCAGCACCAACGATCTTCCCATACTTTTTAAAGCTACCCCAAAACATCCGACTGGAATCCACGTCAACGGCAGCGAGCTCTATCACTTTCCCCTTTGAAAATGTCACCGCTGCGATGATCTGCATCTTTCGGGAGTTTTTTCTCTAATGTTCACCCTCACTCAAAGTATCCACTTTTTATTCTAGAACAACAACGTTGAGCTAGTGGGTAACAGGTACTCTTCTCCCTCAACGCGTTGAAGTTGTGTTGAAATAGTCGGAGGGCTCGACAATCGTTCAGATGAGGAATCGTATGATAAAATTGATCTAGGAATTCGTGTAGTGTTTCACCAAGTGATTTCGATAGCGCGTATAGACAAACGTATTCTCCACAAATGGCAGAATGATAGCTTTGTATCTGAACACGATTATGAGTGAGATTGAAATGTTTTAAAAATTCTAATATGTTTTCAACGAAAGGTTTTAGTCCGTAGGAGTCGAAATATTCGACAAATAGACCATTTATGTAAACTGCTACCCAGTGAGACCCAGGCAAGTGGGAAGGGTCCAAATTTATTACGTATATACCGTTTCTCGGGGAGTGAGGTAATTTGTCGGAAGGATAGACTCCGCAAAACTCTTTATATGCCCGCAATAGCCCATCAATCTGCACGCTATCCATGTCGATACTAAAAATTTGTGATCACGTTTGTTTTTATCTATTTCTAAGCTAGCATCGTATTCGGCAAAGAGCAAGCACGTCACGGTTTTATCCAATTCTCTATCGAATTTAGCCTCGATTCTAACCACGCCTCTATCTCCAAGACTAACATAGTCCTCGCCCCGGAATCGTCAGGTGTGAGGTCAAATACGAGCATAAAATAACCGTGTCCAAACATATCGTAAGTTATTTGATTACCTTTATTGTAATGTTTTATTCCACTTCCGGAGAATATAGTATCATAAGCACGTGCCCAATAATTTTTACTGGTAAAGCTACATTGTAGTCATTCAGCGGGTGTTTGAACACCGTTAATGTAAAGAGAAAAATTTTCTAGCGAATAGTGGGATAACGCAAACAGATTTTTTTCAAGGTGGCCTGCATACGCTTCGTTATCTACCATCGCGAATATTATAACGTTTGTAATTCTACCGGTGATGGCATTGTCTATGTTTAAAGTTCGACCCCAGAGGGAATCGTAAAAGTTTTCATCTCCGTTCGTTTGTAATGATATTTGCAATTAGTTTTTTCTAACATTTTATTATGCGCTACTAATATTTAAGGATTGATGTCGAAATGTTGGACGTATAGGGTGGCATCTAAGATTCTCATCAAACCGTCCTTTTCCATAAGATAGAAGTTGGAGTTTGAGAGCATTAATCTAATGCCAATGTCTACGCCATTGAGCACCAATTGATTTTAATTGAAAACGTCTACATGTAACTTTCCGTATTTCTCGACTTCCGCACTGTTTTTAAACCAACCTTTTCGCTTCACGTACCCAGAGTTTGAGGAATCAGTTTTGTTGATATCCGAGCCCGTGTCCAATTCCCATCCAACGTTACGCAAGTGCGTTCTGCTGGCATCCACACCATAGTTTAGCACGTTTTCGAAATAGCTTCTGTATTGATAATTATCCTCCGAAGGAGTCACCAAAGTTCCATTGAAATAAACACTGCAGTGTTCGAATAAAGAGTGTAGAATATTTTTGACAACCCCCGGTTGATTAGCTACATCACTCGCCCCAAAATCTACGAGATTTTTCTTACAGTTTCACTTTTAGTCTGAGGAATATACTATTCAAATCCTTGTACGCATCACCAGAATCTTTTATCAAAAATTCGATAACTGAACCATTATCTAGCGAGGAAATAGGTTTGTACGAAACTAGACGTTTTGCTAAAATGTTAGTCTGTATGGGCTGATTAGGTTGGAATAAATCCAACGAACTCAGCATATGCTCCGTCATTATGAAAAAATATCTCTCTGAACGCTCCTTTCCCTTCCTCGCCCTCTCGACGAATGACGCTCTGCTTTCGCAACGCTAGTTTTTATTTTCTTCAATCGAGGTCGTTTCGCAATCCTTAATCGGCCACCTTTCATATTCTGCAACTTTTCCTCGGCTTCCCGCTTCAAGTTTTGGCCCGCCTCGTTTAATCTATTACGTGAAATCTCCTTGACCGGTTTTGTTCCTAGATCGGCGATCGCAGCGGCTTCCGCGCTCGCAGCCTCTTTCCCCACAGTCTTCAACCCGCTAAACAGTAAAGGCTTTGCAAAACGCCACAAACCAGTGAGAAAACTACCAATGCCAAGCCCTTTTTGCATGCGATACGATGCTCTATAGGTCGGTCCTATCTCTCCCCCCACCTGTTTCGCGTAATAAGCATAATATCGATCCGCTGTCGGAGCCATCTCGATGCTCAATGATGAATCAACTAATTGTTTCGCTTGATTATAAAGTGCAAAACAGCAATAGAGGATTGTTCTCCAGCACGGAAGTTAATTCTTTCGCCTAGTTTATCTGCCAAGAGAATTTCCACACTCTCTATATTACTTTTCTCCACGGGAAAATAATATATAGGGTTGAATATTTGATACGCACCTGACTCGATATTAAGTATGCGAATACATGGACTCACAGAATCACCCACGAGTTGAGGTTTGATTATATCGCTGTAAACGTAAATATTTGCGGGATTAGGTACGATACTTCTCTTTCCTCTATTATTATTACCCATTTTATTACTACGGAGTAGTTCTGTAGCTTGCGCAACAATATTGTCTAAACCACGTGTTGACGTTTCCTCTAACAATATTATTAGAACTGTCGATAATAATTCGAGATCTTCTTTTATTTTATTTTTTCGCATACTGTTAAAGGTTGTCAGAGTTTTATTGAATAATTCGTTGAATGTGTTATACATCCCAGGTGGTAACGTATATTTAACGTGTTTACTTATAATCCGCACACCGGTGGCTGATGTGCGTTCATCTATTCCACCCATACCCCTCCGATATATTACTCTTTCTACGTAATGCTTTACATCATCTGCAATTTCTGTCCTATCAACTGCAGAAGCACTCATGAATGGTTCCGCGAAAGCGAAAGCTACACTATCATAAACCCCGTTTGGAATGATGAAAAATGTTCCGCTCTTTAATTTAATTATAACCTCATCCTGAGATCCACCTTTCTCACCACGAACCATCCCATCTTCGGTCCGGGTCCTATTATCCTTTGATGGAGGAGGAGTAACAATTGTATCTTCTTCTCTAACATCATCGTCTTCGAGTACATTTGTATTTCCTGGTAATGATTCAGGAGGAGTATCAATTTCTTCTCTAACGCGTCGAGAATGCACACTCGCATCTATTGAAGGAATGGAAATCTCGGCCAAACCCACCTGCCACTCGTCATTTTTTATATCTATGTGGTGCGATAACTTTGTGCGGTAGTGTGAAATAGTATTGTTTGGAAAAAACTGTTTAGAACTATCGCTAGGCAGCGTGATATAAAAATCGTTCATAATTTACGAACGGAAGAAGCGAAAATCCAAGAATTGAATGATGGGGGATTTCCAAGCCACTTTACGAAATACTCTAAATTTCTACCTCGCCCCCTTCGTTTTAGAATTTTTTCAATCTTATATTCCGTCTCTTGGGAAACCCTAACCTTTACTAACTCTTCTGGATAAAAACTACCGCTTATATCTTCTCCGTTCAGATCCTACAACTTGTAGGTGGGTATCTCTCTCGTTGGATCCACGCTAGTTACTTGAAATATTTCGCTAGTGTAATTAGCTGTATAACCTTTCGTGAAGGGAAGCCGCTCCTTGCTTATTCTCACATAGTTACCTGCGTTAAATTTAGCTTTTTTTCCCACGGTCGACAACTTCCGGCTAGCAACAGCGAATGCATTCTTTTCATTAACATTGGCTGGTGCGAAACCTGTGCTCGAATGAACGCTCTTATTAAAGCTACTAACCAATTTAGGGAGGATATCTATATAATTATTTGTCGAGTATTTTGTAAAGTACTTGTACATTTTAGATTTCAGAGTGCGGTTGAAGCGTACCACGATACTAGCCTTGACATCTGGGTTATTGGTAGTATAAAATTTTATTCCGCGACTGGAAAGAAAATTTCTAAATTTCGAGTTGACAAATTCGCCGCCTTTATCGCTTTGAATTTTTAGTGGCCGTCTGTCGAAATATTTCCCTGAAAGCATTTACAATTTCGTCCGCCTTCTTACTTCGTAACGGTTTTGCGAAACTATAACGAGAGAAAATATCAATAACTGTTAAAATGTACGCGTAGCCCTTGTTGAATTTTTTCAAATGTCGCATATCATTCAAATCACTCTGCCAGCACTCGTCTATATACGACACATTGTAATGATTTCTCGCAAACTTTTTTCTCGCGGGCTTGTGTCGAGTGTACGTCTCCTGACCCTCCAACCACTCGCGAATTACCTTTCGTCCAATTCCCGTAGCCTTGTGTAACTTTGCGATAGTTGAAAAACTTGCAGGATGCTCGGGGTCGTTGTACACCTGATCTATTACGTCGTAATCCAATCTTCGCCGAATTTTTTTAGCTTTCTCTCTCGCTCGCTTCGCCTGGGTAATGTTCTTGGTGACAGCATTTCTTTGGTTTCCCCCGATTATTTTCTTTTTCGCGACTTTGTTACGTTTGCCAGTGTCTGTGTCGACTTTTCTACCTTTAGAGATTTTGTTTTTATGAGTGGATGCATCAGCTTTTCCATCTTTTCCAGTCTTTCGGATATGAGCTCCCATGTCCTATCCAATTTTGCGTTTGCACGTTTAACATCGGCGAAGGATTTCCTCACTGCACGAGTCTCCTCCTCCTCCTCCTCCCCCTCACTGTCCCGTAACCTTCCTTGTGACTGGGTCTGACCCAAGGATTTCACTATCGGAATGTGTATAGGCGCCTTTATGTCTGAGGATGTGTTAAGATATTTATCCAGCACACGCTTGTACATGTGCCACTTGTCTGTATCCTTGATGCCTCTCTTGCTCAATATAGATTTCATTTCCGCATCTAACGCATTCAGTCTCCGTTTCATGCGACCTCGCTCGAATGACTCGGGGCTGACGACTAGCATTTATGCAAACTCATTTCCCTATAAGGCTTCCAATGACACCGCTTAGTATGGAGCCCAGCAGCATTGGCAAAAACCCACCCTTTGCGCGAGAAGGATGCGTTTTTTCTTGAGACACGTACCTCTCGAAGCCAAGGCTCTCAAAGTGTTACGATGCTTGGCGAGTTTATGTTTTAATCTCCCGTTTAACTTGTGATTCCCGTTGAGCGTGTTCAAGCAGCAGTCGCAAATGGCTTTGATTAACTCGTTATCTGAAGTCTTTACTATTGCAGAGCGTTATTTAGGCTTGGCAGATTTTAACACGTGAAGCAAATGCTTATTGTTCTTTAATCGTTTCATCGTACTCGGGCATATATACTTCAGTTACCTCGTCTTCGGGAAAGATTTTAGTACGAAATCGGAACCACTCATCCGTGTCCTGTCCGAGGTCCAGAACCAAATAGCCAAAAGGATCTCTTGTCACTTCTTTATATACCCTTTCCAAATCCTGCGAATTTTCGGGATAAACCTGACGGGCCAAGTGGCCGAATTGTAACCGGTCCCGAGGATTTTTAAACGTTACAATGTACTTTGCATTCAGAGAAATGTTTCTAGATTGAGGGCTTTGATAAAAAATATTTTGCGTAATCAAAAATACTGAAATGTTGAAATGGTGACTCCCTCTCGTGAATAATTTACATACTTCTTTACTGTATCCCCCCTCACCCATCAAATCGTCTATCACGTACGGAGTCGGTGTGCCGCTCGACTCCTCGAATGAGGGTATTTCGTGTCGAAATCTTAATCGCGGTAAATATAGGTTTGGTTTACTCCCTGGGCTGCAGCACGAAACAATCTCGTCAATGTCCTGATCTATCATGTGTGGTAGATTATCTAGAAATTTCGTGACAAACGTGGTCTTCCCACACCCAGAAGGGTCTGCGCAAATGCAGGTGAAAGGATGTTTCCACGGTAACGTCATACTTTACACTGATCTGTTTCATCAATTGAGGTATTATTAAAAAGACGTACTCAAAGGATAGATCTTAGCGCGTTTTCTCGGAGCTCTTCCAATATTTTTATTCAGGAGTATTTCTTTAAAATCGTCCAGTATTTTAATCACATTCGCTTTGACGTTGATATACAAATTTATGCGAGTGATCGTGCAAGGAAGTTCGTGGAAAGACTGTTTTATATCGACTCGCTTTAGTACACGATGCGTGATTAACTTAAGGCACAAGTAAAATAGCGAATTCGATTTGTTTTTGCTACGATAACGTGAACATTTATACTGATCTAATATATATATCGCTTCGTGATTCATTTCATCGAAGTTTTGTGTGTTCTCAGTACCGTCTAAGAAAAGATCTAATCTGATCGACTGTTCGATTGATGCTGAACTAATAATACTAAGTATCATCATGAAACGCCTCTTCGTGTGTTCTCTTTCGCGGGATTTTGTAATGTCCCCAAGGAAGCGTGTTTATTCCATCCTCGCATACGTATCGTTTATCATCGAATGCGTTTAGAGTAACTTTATTCATCTCCATAGTATATATCTCGTGTTTACTGCTGCGAATTACATTAATCTTTCTAAACTCTGTGGAATTTTTGTGCAGGCAACGTACTTAATCATCAAAATTTAGACTTTTATCTTTCACGGCTCTAGTTATTCCTTTCGCTTTCTTTTTCTCTTTACAGCCGAGGACCTTATAGGAGTAGAGTTTACTCCTTAGCCCCACGAAGTGAGTCATTATTTTGCCATCGCATTCGTCTTTGAATTTACCTATGACCTTTTTGTTTTTCTCAGAATAACATGGGTGATTTTTAGGATAGTTGGATGTATCAAACGCGTCTAGGTTATCTAGCATGTCCTTCTTTATGTCGTTGGTTTTGATATCGTAAATTAAACTGTCGGTATCGGTATAGACCAAGGATAGTTTTTCACTATATTTCGGAAGCATTGTTTCATAATGAAAATCGTACATTAGCGTTTTACTTAAATCTAAAACGCAGAAACCAATGTGTATAGGCTTGTTCATTTTGATTGTAGCCTTCCGCATGTGAACGGCTACCAAAGACTCGGTAAAAATCGTTCTGTCCAAAAAAGTCGATTTGTTAATTAATTTTTGCAATTGTTTTTCATGCGTCACTAATTGCATATTAATCCTCTTCCTTAAAGACTCCATGGTCTTGCCGAAGACTGAGTTGTTCATTAATTTGAAGAAGTCCTTGTCAAACTCGTTTTAGCCACTTTTCTTCGATCGGTATTTAAGTCGATATAAGACTTTAACCAAGGCGATTGACTGAATTGAATGACTCGGTGCACTTTTTTGAGTACCAAGCCAAGTGAGAGAGCTTGTTTCAAGTTGACATAGTGAATTACATATTTCGTCATGTCGTCAATAGGTTTTTTTGCTTACCGACCGGTGGAATTTTGTTCTCGGGGCAAAGGGGGAGGTCTGATTGTTTGTCATGCAGGTCTCGAGGATACTCTAAATCTACTTCAAGAATGTATCCCGTTTTGTTATCGTCTGGTATTTGCTCGATTTTTTTAATGTCATCGATTTGCTCTAGAGTTAGCTATTTGAAATTTGTATACGGTAGTGGTCTTGATAGAGCCCAACCATACAAGTTATTCGCGTCAAAATACATAATGAAATTAGAAGTCGATTCGGAATCGTTGTTTTCCATATACTTATTATTCGCCTCGCAATATCTTTTATAACATTGGGAAATTCCTCCTCTAATTCATTTCTCGATCATGAGTAGCATGTCGTAATCAGTCATTAGTTCGAGCTCGATATCGGTATGCTTCAGCATTGCATCAAATGTCAATCCCGGCGCCGTATAATACCACGCTGGATCGAGTTTGTATGCACCGAAACAGACGGTTCTAAAATTCTCGAAAACGTCCGCCAAGAGTGTGACGTCACTTTTTAAGTATACGTCACTATAATCACACAAATTGTTACAATTGAAAGCGGTCCATACGTTTTTGGCATGTTCATAGTCCTCGTCTGAAATGTGCTTGTCATTTAGTCTATTATAAAATTTTATCTTGTCCGGTAGCGAATTTTCTTCGAGTTTTTCCATAGAATCAGTGTAATCGTAAGGATATACACCTTTACGACTGACCAGATTTGTTAATTCGGAAAATGTTTCTCGCGTGTGTTTTAATTCGGTTAAGTTAGCCAATAATGACGCTAGTGAAGCTGACATGAAGCGACACGTATCGACAAATCTGATGCTGAAATTGTTTTTGATAGATTTCGAAAAAGAAATGTATTTTTCTTCAGAGTTTGGGATCACAAATATTCTCCTGTCATCGTAGTCCAGTTCACGAACGATAAAGTGTCCATCGTACGAAGACAGGTTATGGATAAATACAGGTAAGAAATTTGGCATTTTATATTGTAAGTTACAAAAAGAGTGTGCCGCACCTCTGTACTGCCCATTGAAATGATCGTGATCTCTAACTCTGTCCGCGTTAAGTTCTTTCTCGCAAATGTGACATAATGTCGTCTCGTTAAACCCGTTCTCTTGTTCGGGAGTGAGCGGATTCATCGGCACGGTATTTTTGTAGAGCTCGAATATTTTCTTAGCCTCCTCTTTCATGCGTTCTAGAAATATTCGCGTCGGGTTTGGTCCTCTGTACAAGTACGGTGTTTGACACCCTTCCGGTGTGACCACCATGTAACAGAAGCTAAATGGCTCGTGCTTTTGAAATTTGTTGGTAAATGATGAGTTTGGTGAAGGTTGGCAAGTGCTCACGTTCTCGAGTAGACATTCAAAGTCTGCGTAAATAACGTATGTCACTCTGAAAGAATAGTTTACGTTGGTAAATTTCAATGTTTTTTCGTCCTCGCTTGGCATTACAATCTTACTCGGTGCCCCCGTTCCTCTGCACAAATGCTTGTGCACTTCCAATTTAGTCTCATTATAATGAGTAAAGCAGCGTTTGCAAATGAATAATCTCAGACAGTCCTTAGTTATCTGAGAGTGTACCAGTTTATTGACATTTTTTATCCAGCAGTAGTGCGCAGTAGACTCGTTTGTGATATATAGCAAGTCGCGGTGATCTTCAAGTTCTCGTTCGACTATCTTAATAGGGTACACGTTATTTTTAACGATAGAACGAGATCTAATTCTATCCGCGTCGTTGTTTCCCGTACCAATATTTTTGTATCGAAGTTTTTTATCGATATTTCGTACCGATGACGTTGAAAGGCCAAAACGTTTTGTAATAAACATGAAACGATATTCTATCAAATTAGGGTACATCCATACCCTAACCCTGAACCCTTAAAATTCTGACTCAATTTGAGTGATGCATCTGAAACATATTAAAAAACGATGCAGCTTTTAAATTTAAACCATACCCGAAATCCTTGTAACAACGGAGATATAAGAAGTTTTCTTACAAGACTACCTTCTGTCTATGGATTGTCACCTAATATCATCGCCTATGAATTGCTCTCTATAAACTAAACTAATCGCTTTATTTAAATTTTAGTAACGGGATTGTTTTCCTAATCAATCTCTAATTTTTCCTAGAGGATATGGTGGTACTACGACAAGGATTTTGTTATACCCTTAGTACCCTAGGGTACATTTAAAAGGGTTGCTGGTTATTTCACCGGGGTTCGAAGGTGGGAATATAGGGTGTCCCATCCATGAATTTCTGCGTTAATAGAACTTATAGAAAACTTGTAAAAAAAATTGGTTGACATTGGAAATTATTTACTAAAGAGAGTGGAGAGGGAAGGGGGGATTTATTTAGTTCCTCAAGGCAAAAAAAATTGTTTCCCATGCATGTAATAAATATGAAAACGATATTCTATCAAATAAGGGTACATTAATACCCTAACCCTGAACCCTTAAAATTCTGAGTTAATCTGATTCGTGAATCTGAAACATATTAAAAAACGATGCAGCTTTTAAATTTGAACCATACCCGAATTCCTTGTAACAACGGAGATATAAGAAGTTTTCTTACAAGACTACCTTCTGTCTATGGATTGTCTCCTAATATCATCGCCTATGAATTGCTCTCTATAAACTAAACTAATCGCTTTATTTAAATTTTAGTAACGGGATTGTTTTCCTAATCAATCTCTAATTTTTCCTAGAGGATATAGTGGTACTACGACTAGGATTTTGTTATACCCTTAGTACCCTAGGGTACATTTAAAGAGGTTGCCGGTTATTTCACCGGGGTTCGAAGGTGGGAATATAGGGTGTCCCATCCGTGAATTTCTGCGTTTATAGAACTTATAGAAAACTTGTAAAAAAAAATTGGTTGAAATGGGAAGTTATTTACTAAAGAGAGTGGAGAGGGGAGGGGGGATTTATTTAGTTCCTCAAGGCAAAAAAAATTGTTTCCAATGCATGTAATAAATATGAAAACGATATTCTATCAAATAAGGGTACATTAATACCCTAACCCTGAACCCTTAAAATTCTGAGTTAATCTGATTCATGAATCTGAAACATTAAAAAACGATGCAGATTTTAAATTTAAACTATACCCGAATTCCTTGTAACAACGGAGATATAAGAAGTTTTCTTACAAGACTACCTTCTGTCTATGGATTGTCTCCTAATATCATCGCCTATGAATTGCTCTCTATAAACTAAACTAATCGCTTTATTTAAATTTTAGTAACGGGATTGTTTTCCTAATCAACTCTCTACTTTTTCCTAGAGGATATGGTGGTACTACTACTAGGATTTTGTTATACCCTTAGTACCCTAGGGTACATTTAAAGGTGTTGCTGGTTATTTCACCGGGGTTCGAAGGTGGGAATATAGGGTGTCCCATACATGAATTTCTGTGTTTATAGAACTTATAGATAAAATGAAAAAAAAACATACTTTTTCCGGCGTTACCACGAAAATCACTTGATGACGCCTGAAGATTATGTTGATAAGAACGGTGACACATCACACAAACACTAACTTCACTTGTCGCTGGTTAAGACTGGTTGGGGGAACATCCTGCGCGGTCTTTTATATTTCTCGAATGGGTGCTGTGGAGAGGGAAGTCAACCTGGGAGGGGGCTAGTCTGACGCAAAACTAATGTTTCATAACTAATGCACATCTGGAGAGTGTTGCAACGTATACTTGATGTTTCATCATTCAAGCTGGGAAATGGGTCAAGGGGGAGTTTCGCAACGTCAACTCGTGGTTTTCATGACCATCACGCTCACATCTGGGGAGTGTTGCAACGTATACTTGATGTGTCATCATTCAATCTGGGGATTGGGTAAAGGGGGAGGGATAATTGCGCATCGTCAACGGGCGACGTAGATCGTCGGAGTGGTTCTGCTTAGGCTCGTGGAGAGTGGGAAAGCATTTGCGTCATGTGGCCTCAAAGGTTGAATATTGAGGTGGAGGGGGGGATTGATTGGCTGGGGCGACGTCGCTGAATCTACATTCCTGCATAAATTAAGTGGCCCAGGACATAGAAGGGGATTGATTGGCTGGGGCGGCGTCGCTGAATCTGCATTCCTGCATAAATTAAGTGGCCCAGGACATAGAAACGCCCTCTTCTCGCATTTTCTTCCATGGAGGAAGATAACAGCAAAAGTGATGGGGAAATGGTGGCATGCCTAGTATTGTATGCCGAATTTAAGAAGTTTTAAAAATTTATAGAAAGACAATTCGAAACCAAATGTGGTTACTTAAGTGCACATAGCATTCAATCGGTATAGGTCCTCAATTCACGGGGAAGGGCGTAGAGTTTGAGGAATTCAAAGAGCGGTTTCAGTTTTATTTTGAAGCTCATGATATAAGCTCCGAAAACCAAAATTGGGCGGAGTTACTTTCGTGCACTGGTGGGAAAACATCTGACATGGTAAAGACACTTTGTGCTCCTGGTCCTCCGGCTTCTAAGACATTCGGGGAAATATTGGATTTACTATCCGAGCATTTCATTCCCTCCACTTTTGTTGGGGTGGAGCGCGAGAAATTCGACGCGCGAATTCAAGGGCCAAATGAGCTGGTAAAAGACTTTTAAGCAGACATGAGACAGTTGGCGAATATTTTCCCATTTGCAAATTTAGATCAATCTCTGTTGCGACAATTCCTCAGAGGAATGAAAAATTTGAACTTAAAAGAGCAACTGTTTTCCATCGCGTTCTAAGATTTGTATTTAAAACTAACCCTAGATCGTTCTACTGCTATGGAACAGGCCAGAGAGTGGCATCACCCAATGGGGGATTATCATCCGAATGCTTTTTGTATATTACCGTTGAAATAAAGGTTGCAAAGGATGAATAGTTCTCGGGTTTCCAGCCGGAAAATGGTGTTAAACTGCACCGACGTTTCAATGGAGTAGTCTGCCATCGTCTTCAGGGTTAATGATTTTTGCCAGAGTGGTCACATATTTATAGTGTCGCATTTGTATGAGGTTTTTCCTGATTCATCAGTTTTTTCCCGCCTTTCTTTTAGCATTCTCAGAGTAGGTTTCCAAGCACTGCTGAGTTTGAAACCTTTGTCTCGGTTCAAGGATTTTCTTTCTTGCCTTATCTCCACAGCTTCTTTCACAATACGATCCCAATAGTCCTTTGTTTTGCAAAGCACTTTTGTGTTAGCAAAGTCGATCCTATGGCTATTTTCCAGGCTGTGTTCCGCCACCGCCGATTTTTCCGGATGGAAGAGTCTGATGCACCTTTCGTGTTCCTTCAGGCGTGTTTCTACGGTGCGTCCAGTCTCACCAATGTACACCTTTCCTCATTCGCAAGGGATGCTGTATACTCCAGGTGTCTTCAACGTCAGGTTGTCTTTAGCGGTTCCTAGGATGTTTCTAAGTTTTGCCGTTGGTCAATGGGTCGTCTCGATCTCGTGCTTAGCTAGTATCCTCGAGATCTGGTTGGATATTTTTGGGATGAAGGGGAGACAGGCTCTGCTTCTTGGTTTGGTCTGCGTCTTTCTCGTCTTCTGAGTGATGGTTCTTTTCAGGGCCAATTGGATCTCTGTGTATCCGTTGGTACGAAAGGTCTTCTTCAGGTGCTCAATTTAGAAGTTTTGGTTCCTCTCATCCGACACGGCCTTCGCACGATGGAACAGCGTAGTCATCACTCCTTTTTTTTTGTGCGGGATGGTGGTTACTTTTCCCGTTCAGATATAGGTTGGTGTGTGTTGGCTTCCTATACACGCTGTGGCCCAAGCTTCCTTCGTTCTTCCTTTCGATGAGGAAGTCGAGGAAGGGCAAGCGGTTGTTCTCCTCGATATCGATGGTGAACTGGATCTCGGGACGGATGCCGTTCATGTGAGCAAGGAATTCTGTGAGCGATTCCCGTCCATGTGGCCACACAATGAATGTGTCGTCCACATATCTGAAGAAGTGCTTTGGACGGAGGGGTGCTGTTTCCAAGGCACGTTTTTCAAAGTGTTCCATGAAAAGATTGGCTATGGCCGGCGATAGTGGAGACCCCATGGGAATTCCTTCCTTTTGCTCAAAATATTGGCTGTTGTAAAGAAAGTAGGTGGATTTCAAGACGTGTTGGAACAATTCCACTGTCTTCTGGTCGAACAATGTCTTGAGGAGTTCTGCTTCGACTGGTACTCTCGTGAAGAGCGACACGACGTCTAAACTCGCCATGATGTCTCCTGCGTCAAGTTGGATGCTCTGTAGGGTTCTGACGAAGCTTACAGAATTCTTCACTCAGGCAAAATTCATTAACCCTGAAGACGATGGCAGACTACGCCATTGAAACGTCGGTGCAGTTTAACACCATTTCCCGTCTGTAAACCCGAGAACTATTCATCCTAAGCATTCGCCGGGAAAGATTTAAATCCTACTAAGTTTGCAAAGGTTTTAATTTATATGAACGGAATTCCTTAGAACCATTAATGCCTAATTGCCAAATAACTATTCATTAAAAGTTGCAATTTTTCCGTTTCCGCAAAATGCCGCCTGACGTAATTTCATCTTTCGATCAAACGCCCGTGGTTCAATTGCCGGTGAAGACTGATATTTTTCAAGGCATTTTCTAAATATTTATACTGTTGTATTTCGGGCAGAAGTGGACATCTTCACAAAAGCCTTTTTCAGGCATCTTTTAGAATGGATGGGGAAGAAGAGGGGAGAAGCGATGGATGAAATGACGTAACGGCCATTATGGGAAGGTCGCCCTTCCATTCAAGTTTAATCTTATATCTCTGGCAATCTGAGAGATGATTTTCAATGTATAATTTGTCGTAGTCCCCTGCACGATTAAGTAAAAAGCAAAAATCTTGATACACCCAAATTGAAAGCTAGCAATTTCGAGCACCAACGGACACGCAGCACACACCTGAACGCCATCATTGGTAGTGAAAGTGCGACTGACGGGGCGTTTAAATTCTATCACGAGTCCCCGTTCCTCTGTGTCCCCCGACATCTTTGGGTGTCGTCGTTGCGGAGGCATCACGATTTCCCGGCAAAAACTGCTGTGCCACTACTGCAACAATAAGGGTCATTAGGGTGAAAATGTTTTACCAAGCGCCGTCGGTTTACCCTTAGGTTTTCTACTAATCATCCACCCTCACGGTGGAGTCAGTGGCCAGCGTAGTTAATCGCAGCGCAGAATCGGCATGGTTTGAGATCTCATCCGGGACCTTCTCTACGCCGGAGTTTCAGCTCCGGGGCCGGGGAGACACCGAGTTTTCCAGCGGTATCACAAGCCCACAAGGTATCTTCTTAGGAGGCCACCCCTGACCCAATCTTAGGGTCACTGCTTTTTTATACCCCCTCTGCTGTAGCACTACCCACCGTCAGTGTTGAAGTGGAAGGTAAATAAATACCTCTCGGGCTCTCGGGTAATAGGACCCCCAGTGCTTTGGCCAAACGTTTTATAGCTTCTAAAGGGATAGTATAAACTAAGGCTGTGGCTCGCAGCTATGCTTGGTGGCCATGAATAGACTGATATAGAAGTCATGATTAGACAATGTAACATTTGTGCTCTCTCAAAATAATCCTAAGGCCGGAAGTCATTTCGTGGAGTAGGTCAGAAAAGCCGTGGTAGAGGCTTCACTAGGATTTTTCAGATCCCTTTAAGGAACATTCTTTTTTGGGGTGTGTTGATACGATGTCTAAACGGGTGGAAGTCTCTTTTTCTAATGGCTCCTTTTCGTATTCTATTTGCATTTCAAGCCTTTGTAAGTGATTTGCCACTCGTGGGTTGCCAGACTTGATAGTCACGGACAATGATCCTGCTTTTCTTGAACAGGAGTTGAAGGATTTTTTTGGGGAAAAATGGCATTGGGCACCATTTTATCCCCCCATTTCCATCCCCCTTCCAACGGGTCAACTGAGCGTGCGGTTCAAATGATATAGAGGGTTTTAGGGAAAATCCCTAGTAGTGAGTGGGTTAGAGAGCTCCCCAGCATACTTCTAAGCTCAAGGACCACTCGCTTTCATGGGTCGATATTGGAAAGATTGAATCCCGCTTTTTCAAATGGTGGTAATCTGTCCAAACTGACCACTTCCAATCTAAATTTCTCGATAGGAGACGTAGTTTATTACAGGGATTTTAAAGAGGGGGGAAGCCTTCTTGGAACCCAGGGGTCATAGTAGAGTTTGAGGAACCTAGAGTTGTACAAATCTTGGGCGAGAGTAGCGATAGAGTGGAAATATTGATCATATTATGAAATGGAGGGAGAATTCCAAATGTAACACTGGTAACACTATCAATCTTTTTTCCAGTGAGGAAAATGATTAAGGGCAATCAGAAGGCCCTCTTGACTGCTCCACAAGTTTTGGGACCTGAAGCTCAAGACGCACCTTCAGCTCAAGGTGACCCTGTGGAGGAAATAACAAGGCAGGGGCGAAGGTCCTCCAGCCTCAAGAGCACCACAGCCAGTGCTTGCGGCCAAGGAGGAATGTGAAACCACCTCCACGCTTGAATAGCTACAAAAAAGCATGTAGTAAATTAAAAGGGGTTGTTGAATACCTATTTGTGTATCTTTATATTTGCTGTTTATAGTCTGAATATGTAACTTTCTACCTTCTGCTTAAGCTATGTTGTGCATTTCGTTATTAATTTGAGGTACGGCCATGTTGTGTGTAAGAGCCTCTCTCTGCCGTTGGTCGTCATGGTGTAAAGACGTGTGGACGGGCAGCTCCTGTCAAATAAACCTTGTAGCAAATTAACCAGTTAATTAATCCGAGATCCCTCAAAAAAGAAGCCAACAGTTTGCTACCTTTTGATAAAATGTGTCATCCACTCTTAAGTTTTGTTTCCCATCCGTAGAGCGGGAGCATTGCCCTCATATTAGCTCTATTGGCTTTCAATTTTTTCTATTTCAGAGGAAACAGCTTAAGAGAAGCTTGACTTAAGGATCTCTCTAAAAGCATAAATTCAACACTCGGAGGACATTTTCACATTTTCTAGCGGAAAATACAAAATTGGTTTGGCCACAATGACAAGATAACCTTAAGAGATGCTGTAGTGTTAGTAGAAATCTTATATGGTAGGTACATGGTTCTGCTTGTTGAATTTATTAAGCCATAGCTATGCTTTTAAATGCTTACCTGAACTTCTTGAACTAATGTAAAGTATTTTTAAAGGCATTATTCAAGATACCATGCAGTTCAAAGGGAACGGCTGCAGATATATAGAATCAGTGATTCATGCCTGCCAGAAAAAAGCAAGTTGATAGCTCACAAAAAATATTAAATTTGGCAAAGGGAGTGAAGAAAATGTGATGCACATGGATGTATCACAGCAACAAAACTTTGATTGTAAACTCCTCGATTCTTTATAACATTCTGTTCCTCTTATCTTAAGTAACAAAGTTTCAAAGAGTTAATTACTACCTCATTTTATTTCTCGGTAATATATTATTCCTAGCCAACACCCTCGCACTTATTTTCCATCCTTGTCCACCGAATTCCTACCCCGCATCACTATTTGATTTTGCCTGCACTAGACACTCCCCTAGCCACCCTTTCTCCACTAGCCGCACAACATTTTCGGTAGTCAACAAAACTGCCTATCCAGTCACAGTTTTAGATATTCTGTGTTTCTTAGTTTTTGCTCATAATCACCTCGAAAGTACATAAATATTGGTCGCGGAAAAACCTTACAGGATACCGAGAGCGTACCATAAGAGGTTTGTTCTCGGTGTCATTCGCATTCACATCAAAGGGTTGAAAGGTCCGAAGACTACTCCAGGAAGAGAGGTGAAACTTTGAGAATAAGCAACCAAATGCGGTGGATCACAAGTGTAATAATAAGCAAATTATTTAAAATCGAGGAAACATGAAGAATATTCACCTCTTGTTCATACACGTCATTCCCATCTTCTTTCCATTGGTTACTTGCAGGAGAGTGTTTCTGAACGAAATGATTTTGCCTTTATTTAATAGACAAGTACCTATTCTGTACCTTGCCTCTTCTATAATTGCATCCGTGTAGTTACACAGTTACTCAAATTTCACTCTATAGTCTCTCCCACTATAAATTACTCTTAACTTTCACTTATTTACTCTCTGCTGTCCTTCCATCTCACTTCAGGTAATCTCAACACATTTAAGTTCCCTTTTCCATCTTTTATGCTTTCTTCCCAGCTCTTATGATCACCCTAATATTCCACATTCATATTTTAACCCTTTTTTCTCTCGTGCTCTTTTCCGTTGTCCTTGCCCCTGTATCAGTTGTTGCGCAAGGATTTTGAGTGATAACAACCAAGGAGTAATTGCTTCCCCCTTCGCCGGGCGCCATCGAATCCTTTGATATAGATAGTTTGTTAGATCGAGATCGGCCTTTCCAAACACTAGTTTTAACATTATATTATCATGTGGACTACATTTCGTCTGGTTCCTAACCTTTGATCTATCTGCTACGGGTGGGCCTACCAGGAGTTATATTTACAGTCCTCCCAATGCTAGGTCTAGGGTCACTGGAATGCCCATCCATCACGTCTAGGATGCAGGCCATGAGGAAGGTTTTAATTAAAGAATTTTCTTTTAACTTTTTTTAAATTTAAAAAATGATTTCATACTTGTAAATCACACACATCCTTAATTAAATCAAATTATTATTTGAGATTTTAAAAAGTTTTTAATTAGTGTTTCTTGATTCGCATCAGTTGTCTAATAGTGATTTGTGAATAAAATAAACTGAATTTTATTAATTAACATTCTAGGACAAACCATAAAAGTACGTCCCTAACACAAAGGCACAATGAAACACTTGCTGTTTGCCAATAGGTTGAAAGTCCATTCTGCGAAAGTCCTGCTTTTTTTCACATGGGTTTTCGATGCTGGGTTTTTTTTCCTTTCATAAACACTTGTTATTTTCAGGTTTTACCTTGTATGTACCCTTTCTTCCATTGATTTTGTTCTGGGTTTAAAGGAAAATAAAGATGTCTTAACTTGGTCAGTATTCTTCTATTATTTTAAGAATTGTACTGTGCTTTTACTCCCAGTTGTTCATTCATCACACAAACAGTAAGAGCATGTGATGGTTAACTCTGTCATCGTACTCCGCACTGTGAATCCAGATATTTTAGCTGTAAGGAAACCATTGTATAGCCTACTTCATTATAACATTTACCACTGCATGGGGCAGACTCTACGAAAGGAGGATGAGAGTAGTCTGCAGACATTCGAGATGTGGGTGTCGATGAAGACGAGGAAGGTAAGATGACGAGGATCTTGGATATAGGAGAACACTTAAAGAAGTGTGGTATGGATGGTGAAGAAAGGAAAAGGAAATTTATGAAATATATTTCATATCATTCATTAAAATATTTGTTGAATGTAGATTCAGATTTTATCTCCTGCTTACACACGGAGATAGTTCTGAAGTAATTTCTTGGTTATGTTCCCAACTCGAAGTGAATAAATGGTATTTCGGTAAAAAAAATGCTGGAATTTTCGTTGAGCAAAAGATAATTATAGATAACGGTAAACTTTTTTGTGAAAGTATATATTTTGGGTTCTGAAAATGGAAAGCCTGGCAACTGGAGCAAAATTTTGTTTGTCAATCTTCGTGTTTTAGGTGGAAATATGAAAGGCTTTGAAGTATTGTATGGAGAATAACAAAGCGAATAGCAAATTATAATAAAGAATTGTTAAATGGAAGAGGAATGGTATCATCGCCGTGCAAAATATTACTATTACATCAATTCAGCAGTGACGTCCGTGATGATCACAATGTGTGAGAGATTTATTTTACAAAAAAATTGTAAATGATGTAAATTATTTCGTGAATGTGTATTAATTTTGTACTGTTGAAGAGAATAAAAGTAGTAAACGAAAAAAATATGGAAAATTGCTTTTCATTCATGGGAAAGTTGTATTCATCAAGTCAAAAAATATTGATCTTCAGTTGTTGCTGGATCTTGGGATGTTAAGGTAATGGGAAAATTGCGCATTTGATTCAGGATTGAAGTTACATAAACTACCGCTATTAGTTTTTCCTTATTGAAATATTGAAACCCAATTATTTATACGTTTAGCCATTTAATTTACTGCCAGCTTCGAAAGATACATTAAAAAGAAGTTATTTCATAACGATATTCATTTGTTTTTCGCGCTATTACTATTGGACGAAAATTCAAGTCAAGGGGTTACTTCGTTCGACAAGTTGAAATTCCCGCAATTTGAGCCTCCGTGAACCTGACTTCTATCGCCTTTGAGGTTAGCAGAGTCATATATATTGAAAACGACATAACTTTTAATTGGGGATGTGGACGACACAGGAGAATAGTGAATGCAACCGCCATCTATTGGCCAAAATAGGAACTACAGTCTATTAAGTTCCCTCCCCCCTGAATTTTTATAAAAATGATGTCCACAAATTATTATATTGTGTTCAGAACGACGTGAGACGTCCAGAAAACCTTAAATTATTGATCATTTTTGTAGAATGAGCGAATTTTTTCCGGCCGCCCGGGCTGCCCGCCGGAAAAAAATTTCGCTCGTTTCACAAAAAATTGTTCATAATTTATGACTTTCTGGACGTCTTACGTTGTCCTGAATATATTATAACAACATGAGGAGAAGTTTTTTCCAAAAATTACAATTTCGAAAAATATTTTGAAAAAAAAAAAATTTGCTGGCAAAAGGATTCGTAGTAGTATGCCTTGTGTTCTTAACACCGGTTTCTGCCTCTTATCCCCTGGGCTACCCGGGTTCTTATGTAAAAGTGGGTCATAACTTTAACTTAAATTTAAAAATCACGGACTTGGTCGTTTTTTTGAAAATTTTGTCCGTGGCCAACCCAACCACCTTCCGAGGGTGCCGAGACAGGCCTACCCCTTGGCAATTCTACGCTCTCAGTGAGGGAGGCTCCGGACTTAGAATTATTTTTGTAGTCCGTTACATTCACTGCCAGAGAAGTTGAGATACGATCTCTGCATTTCGATGCTGACAATCCGTCAATGGTCAGCCGAATCGAATCTGTTCGTAGTGCCGGCCAGAGGCTCTAGGCTTATTTATCACTTGCCGCTTTACATTTAATTTCAAGGAGAGGCAGTCTCAATCATGGTCGTACGCAAGAGGGTTACCAAAAATAATCTTTGTCGCGCACGTAGTCTTCACATATTTTTATTTCCCTCCGCCATTCGACTATAATATTGCTCAATTTAAGCAGTATCATTAGATCTGCTGCGGGAACTATATTAATTTTATGAACTTAATTCATTGAATTATCTAAAATTTTGTTATACTTTAATGCAGCGTAGTAATTTGAAACTTTTTAAATATACCATTTTTTGCAGTATAACATTTTCCGCTTGAGATGTTGCTATTTCATACAAGGACATACTATACAGGACATTAATCCAGAGGCTCTTTGAAATAAAAATTATAATCCTCAATCAGATATTTCCTTCCAATAGCAGATTCATTTGGCTGCCAAGAAATCGCTTGAACACAAAAGCGGATTGAATTTACCAATCTATACCAGAGCAAACTTTGATTCCGAAATGGTAATGCCAGCAAACTCAGTTCAAATGAAATCAAGCTATTTCTCACCCCCTTTACCATATTATTTATACACGATGGGACAAGTAATAACAGGAAAAAATACAAGGTCTAGACGTGAATAATTTAACATTTATCTTTATTGAGTGAAAAACCATTTATCATCAAAATACAATCCTTGGTAAAATCTTATCCATCTTGATAAATTAGCATGCCGTACGCCAGTTTTCTTCTGTGCAGGTTTACACCCATGCCGCAGGTTAGGTGGTCATTCACACCCTATGTGAACCGCGAATCTGCGAACAGCCATAGTGCACCATCAGCCCTCAGGATATGGAAGAAGCTGCCCTCAGAAAATGGTAGAAGCCAGTAACTCTCCCGCAGGCACCGAAATCACCTCCAACCTGCACCATTCTTCCTCTGTTTAAGAATAGCCGTCTGCAAGTAAGCCTGAGACAAAAAGAAAAGGAAATAAAAATTTGGTCCTAGTCATTTTTTTCGCTAATGAACACATAAGAAAATATTTTATTCACTCGCATCATGTGTCCAAAAAGCACCAAATACTTTATCTACAGAAGTTTCATTAAGTAACAAAATAATTTCAGTTTATGAATGTGTAATGCAGACGGAACAGATTTTTAACCCGAAAACATTGGCAGGTGGACAGTTATTCAAAATCTTTTATTGTAATAAATTAAAATCTTATAAAGTTACTAGCGTCAGGAAATCACATAATTGTGAATTTGACGAAAGATGTAACAAAGACAAGTCAAAGACCTAAAAGGAGTTTTAATTAAACCTAAGATGAGTGTAATCAGTTGAATTCCGTTCTCATCAATAATTTACAGTACTTTTGTGTATGTATAGGCTCTATACTCAACATAATGTAAGAAATAATTGGAATTATTAACGATAAGGTGCCCTCAATAAATACAACCAAATGGGTATCAGGGATAACCTTTGCACGCCATATGCCACTATTTATTGTACTAACTGCATAATAACAATGATTAATGTACAGAAAAGCAACAATTAGCCCAATGGACACTATGAATAAGTGCTTTTTTTTGCTTATTTTATATACATTATTATTTCTGTTGCACAGTATTATGGATTATATGGTTTATTTTTCCATATAGTTAATAATTTTATCAAGAACAAACTTCATAAAATAAGTAATTTTGTGCATACACTAAATTATTGCTTGATATTGTAGCTACAGCATTTAAGTTCAAATAAAAAGTTTCAAATAAATATTATAAAAATGAATGAGTTGTAAGCTTATTAATAGTAGACTGAAAAAAATTACCTGCCAGAAAAAATACCCGGCTGCTGGGTTAATTTGGAAAAAAATCATGTATTTAATGCACTAAAAACATATTTCTGATGACACCAGCTGGAATGTTGGAGAAACATGTCGCCAATGAATATCTTCGCGCGGAGGGACGCACGAAAGCCATTCTACTTCAAAAACATGAGGTATTTTGGAGTGCGTGATACATGAATAAGCAGCATGTGCGCATGGAGTGATTGGATTAGCATACTAAGTCCACTACAGTTTTCAGATAACTCTATATCTACCTGTTCAGCAGATTAACAGTCACTGCTATGAAAATGATATGTTCATCGAATAAACAAATCCCCATAGACGGAAAAAATCTATCTGATCAATTCATATCATTTCAACAAAGCCATGAAACCACCTGACTCAGAATTCAGAAATTTGCCACGCACGTATCAGTTTAACAGAATATACTCTATAGGATACACTGCTAAGAAGTTAAATATCGTAGTATCGCAATAGGATATTGATCATCACCTTTAGAAATTTTATTTTTAAATGTTTGCTCAAGCATTGAGAAACATTGAAAGTATGTTTTTTTTAGTTTAGATCCCATCTGCCTTATTAGTCCACGATCACAATTGACACTGATACGGGTTAGATTTTCCATTAATGTTTTTCTTTGGTTAAAGTACATTGGGTAATGCTAGAGCCAGTTTCGAGTTACGTTTCTTTTTCCAAACCATGATAATAAAATCGAACCATCATGGAACTGCGAACTGAGTTAGGTACGGATAGAAACGTGAATCCAACTGAGAAGCTCGTAACTGTGGCCAAGAGAAATGCATTCAGATCAAGCAACTACATTTCAGGAAATCTTTCACTCTTGACCTTACTCAACTAGCATCTATACTCAATAAGTTATGTCTCCAAAATGTCGTGGAATTCCAAAATGGTCGGTTTAATAAAAAAAACTGAGTTGAAAAAATGTTTATCTGAAATATGGTATGACCCATCAGGAAATACGTTTCAAGAACCGTACAACTTTGCAATAAAAAGTAGAATGCTCTTAATATCTTTGCTTTTCCTGCAAAAAATAAGGTTAGCCATGATATATTTATAGCCTTTACTGATGAAAATATTAAATATGGTGCAGTGTGCATCATTTCTGTAATATCCAGAGGATTTTGTAAATCTTACAAACTGTAGATCCCTACTTGGGTGTGCCATTTGGAGATAATTTCAAGCACAGAACTCTGTCCGACGGAAGGGACGTTGAACTGTGGTCCCATTGGCAACCATCGATAAGGCTGTTTTACACGAGGCTCATAAGTGAACAGACTGATTTATGGATGGATGTGCGGTGAAAATTGCGTCATGTAAAGCAGTGACTTACTCGGATTATGCAAATGCATAAACAAATGACATGATAATAGTCCCTGATCGAAAAGCATGTTTGCGTTCTCGCAATTTCTGTTAATCAAGCAATGGGATTATATGCCTCGTGTAAAACGGTCTTTATAACTTACGAGTGGTCTCCCGGTAGAATCAAATTTGTTCGGAAATATTGCTTAAGCCAGCAACAGCATGATCTACTGCAGAGGATGATTAAACAACATGGACAAGGTCACTTGGTTGTCGTACTGGACGCATACTCTTTTCCATCCAGGTTTCATCCACGAGTCAACCTGAAATTTCAAGAAAGATGTCGTATTGAGCTATGAAGAATTCATTTTAGTGCATGTATACTACTATCTAGACCAGGTTTATAGGCAAGACACCGTTACTGGTAGATTGGCGTTAGTTGTTAGACTTAGAATTATACAGACAGTAAACCTTTAATAAAAAATAAAATCTATACACTAAAAGACACTCCTTTAAAATAAGAAAACGTCAAACATAACACCTAGATTCTCAATAAATAATCCATTTTTTCGCATAATTTGCCAGCAAATTAATATGCAGCCAGTAGGGAAATAATTAAGTTCCTACATATATACGATGAGATTCGGAAGATGACAAGATCTCATACGGGTCATCCCATTTTATACGATATTCTACGGACGCCATTTTTCTCCAAATTTGGTGAACCAAAATTATAATAATATACTTCTATTCAACGATTTTATAATTTGAGAGGGATGTTAACAATTCGTATGAGTTAATTAAGATTGTTCATCTATAGAGGGCCTCAAATGAAAGTACATTTCTATCTTTCTCAACCCTTCGCACGCCGCGCCGGCCTTAACTATTAAAAGTTAATGATTATACAAGGCATTCCATAATTTCTTTAAAATTTCTATCGGAATTATAATCTATTGAAGCCAATTCTAAAATTTGTATATAATATGTGCAAAATCAGTAGCAGTGATTGAGATCCATTTCCTACTGTCCAGTAAGAAAAATAGGTCTTCCGTAAATTTAGGGACCAGAAAACTTTTGTGAAAAGGTTACAAACTGAATATTAAGTGCTAGAGGCAATATGTCTACACATTATTATTTCAAGTGCTACGAATGCAAAAATAATCTTAAATATAGTGGAGAACTGAAGTGTGACCGATTTAGTTTCCCAATCCATGGCGATTGCTCCGGCTTAAGACTCGGAAAGGCTAAAATAAAATGTTCCAAGTGTCACGCACATGCTGTGACCCAGCGTTGTGGGGAATTATCTGAGCTTAGCAAAATTATGAAAGATCTGATGCTGCAAGTGGAGTGACAGCAAAATGAGAATCACGGTCATGAGGTCTACAAAGGAGACACTCGATTTGACACAAAAACTTGATTCGCAGATGACAACAGTTAATTTCATGCCAGAGTCAACTGTTGTTTTAGTTAGTGTGTGATGAAAAACATCAGCACTTCCGGTAAGTATTGCTGTACGAGTTGTTAACATAATTACTAGAGGAATATGCAAGTCAATTGAGTATCAACAGCAAACTACTCAATTCTGAAATCAAAATTTGTAAGCTCCCGTACGCAATGAAACCAGGTTCCAGAATATAACTTATTATGTAAAGCAATGCTGCAACATATAATACTGTAAAATTTTTGGATATAATCTTTTGTGAATATTCAAAATTACAAATCTTTGGTGTTCAATTAGGCAGAGCACATCCTCCATGAAAATGAAAAAAAAACTACTGGAGTGTTGAAATAGATAGAAAACCCAGCCCAGGGAAATACTTGAATCTGTATATCTGGGTTAATTTTACAATCTCTTAACGTAACTGCATTGCGTCTGATTGTTAGTAGTATACATGAAGTTAACTCTCAATTAAACGATGTAGATCACTGAAAATCCTTGATCGTTGGTACCCAGGAACACACACAAACTTTATTTAGTTAAAAAGTATTACACGAAAACTTTACCAGAAAAGCCGATGATTTTCATCTTGTTTCAGCAAAAACAATTGATGTTCAAGTATTTTACCATACCTTTTCGTCGGTACAAAATAGTTTGCCTTTAGAGAAAAAGTTGTAAAAATCAATGTTAACCAAAAAATAAGTTCAAAAAAAACCTCAGAGGGAACGTTCTATTGCCCCTTACATATTTACGACCCGCAGTGCATACACAGGCCTACCCATCCATCCAGGAATTATACACTTTTCAAAAGCTTTTACTGTAGAACCTTTATACGTACTTCAAATGGATGGAAATCAATAGCTTATGGTTAATATTTTCAGTATTTTTAGCACCGCGATATCGAGGAAACGATATTAGATTCATGGTCAAGGCGAAAGATTGGTCATATGAGCAATCCCCGTCCTTATTCGTACGTTAAGCTTACAACCATACCATCATGAACTACCGTAGGACGTTTTTCTGCAATTTGGGAGGCCACCGCTCGAAAAAAAACCTGAAATCAAATTCTCATCGACTTAGGAATTACGAGTGGCAGATGTGTTTTAAGAGATTAATAGATCTAATACTCAAGAAATAAACTAAAGGAAGAAACGAGGGCTGTGAGCCACAAAATATCAGTCAAATTAGATTCATCGCGAAGGAAATTTTTCAGTTTTTAAATAGTTTCCAGTACATTCCGGATACTTCGGCAGAAACATGACTGACTAAATCACAGCGAAAAAATCAACCCAGTCCGATAATACTATTAAATACGAAACCCCGAATTACATTACGAGAATAAAGGTGCCTACAGCGGAAGTGACAAACTTACAAATTCAGATCCAACATGCAACCTTGTTTGAACCAATCAATTTCGATCGAGGAATTCCATGAAGCATCTATTTCGAGAGTACCCATAAAATTTTCAGTAAAATTTGGAAAAATTCAAGGCATAACACGGATGTACGCTACATAAATTGCTTTTCGGCAGGACTATTTATCGGTTGAAAGTACAGATTACGATACTTAAATGAAAATGTTGCTGGGCCTGCTGTTGACCTGGATGTTGCAGTAAGGAAAAGGCTAAAACTGCATGTGAATTTGTCAGGAGGGAAACACGGATACAGATACGAAAGAACTCCATGAATGAATTCACGATCTTACGATGCGCCTAATTGCTTCGGTTTAGGCCGTTTTACACGTGGCACGAAATTACACAACTTCAAAACGAATGTTTTCCTCAATCGGGCGTGCAAGCATTTTCGAATTAGAGCATGGGATATTTTTCCATAACGCGTTCATGCATTCGCGCATGGGTTCTTCCAATTCACGGCTTTACACGATGCAATTTGGAATGCACGTTCGTGCGTACATCAGATTATGCAATTACGTGCCCCGTGTAAAACGGGCTTTAAAGAATATTATGTGGCAGAAAACGGAAACCGGATATATTTCTCGAGTAAAGCGCGAAGCCAATCGCAGAACATCTCCTGGTTCCACTGAATCCTGGATTGAAACAATCCTCCTTAATCACGGTTAAAGCAATTTTGATGGAACTCTTTAGTAAATTTCGCTTTCCTATTACGATGTCTATTAATTGCCGGCCGTTCGATATTAATTCCAATAGATTCAGCCATGAGCCAGAATGTTAACACCACTCCACCCTGAGTGGTCGAAATATTATTACGAATTATTTATTAGTACCAATGACAACGGTAATGAACAGCTGTGATTATTTACTCCAATTTCCAATCCCCTATTTCACTAACTTTCAAGTTACAAAAATTACAATAATTCACGGGTAAATTTTTCCATCTAGATTTATTTTTCAAATTGACATCATTAACCTATTCGTGGGGATGCATTTCGGAGGGGGGAAGGTTCGATAGCATACACAATAAGCGTTTGCCTACGGAAAGTTAAAATAATACTATACGCATAATATGAAATAACTGTCACTAGGAAAGAGGGTTAGAATTTGTAACATTTGTAACATAGAAAAACGAGGGTCAAACAAGAGCATTCTCAGGTTTTGGTGAATTGCGAATTAGAGCCGGCTTCGGAATCTCTATCCTCTTGAATCTAATAGGAGTCAACCGGCCAATTCCAGGGCTCCATATAAGTGTTTGCGTCGCATGTACGTTAAAATCTTCCACACCGACGGATTTTGAATCCCTGCTCCCAGCATGGAAAGCCAGATTTTAATAACCACACACATCGCAACTCAAACTGGCACAATACAACAAGCAATGTTATCCCCATTCCACCACGCCTGTTTTTACCGATCCTCCTCTCGTAAATAGCATAAATATTCCTAAGTACCTACATTTCAATAATATGATCAACACTATGAAATTGCGTAAGTCTTAAAAAAATTGTCCCTTGACCACTCAAGTATCAGAATCGGAGTGAAAAATATACTAAAGAGGGGGGAAAATAAAAAAGATTCCATTTGAAAAACCTTGACTTTAAATTACCTACTAGCTTAACTTGTCACGAAAGGGCTTTCTTGAGATAAGAGATTACTGAAACTGATAAGATTAAATAACAAATAGAATGAAATATCAGTTGAAACAAGCGAACCTTACAATATATCTACTTCCGATATAGACTACTCAGTGGACATTCTCCACGGTGGCACTTGACCCCTTTGAGAACTCCCCAAGGAAACCAAGGGATATAATTTTACACAACGCGGTTTAACTCAAAATAATTGACATAAAAATCACTTCATGATGACGGGTGCAGCCCACTTACCTCTCAGGGTATTTGAGGGATAATCTTCCATGGTCGCGGCGAGAAGTGGCCCCGAATTAGCAAGCAAGCAGTTCGCAGGACGAGAGCTGAACCGACTCCTCCCATTGGACTAGCTCATCCTCAACACGCTTTTTTTACTCTGCTGCCACTATCGAAATAACATTATTCCACCAGGAAGCTAAAAAAAAGGTATGTTACGAAATAACGCAAAGAATAGAGTACGTGCGTTTAAAATTTCTACTTTACTGATGTAAAAAATGTCCATTCATAACTATCATTCGCTAGAATAAAATTAATTAATCTTATAAATTAACTCACGTGTTCAAGACATTGGCACTTACGGTCCGAGGACTTCATTGACGAGAGCGCTGTTAGCATTTTAGACTTCAATGGGAAAGAAACCCGAGCTAGATAACATAACTTTCAACCACGCATGGAAACTTGCTGCGTCCAAGTCACGTACGCCGGCAGCCGTAAAATGATCGGTCTCTGAACCTCCTCGTGGCTGCCTCTCTCTTTGAACTTCCTCGGGCGCGATACTAGCGACGCCTCGCTCTCACTAATAAAAACAAAAAACAGTCTACATGATCAGCGGGGTATGCGAAACGGATGAATTTATATTCATAAATAAAATATGATACCAGAGATTCGAAATGAATTATTTAGTAACAGATGAAGCGTTAACCAATAAATTCATAGATTCACTGGTACCTTAGTGGGGAGAAAAACGAATGATGAATAGTAGTAATCCTTAATGTTTTACTTATGCCCAATTCTTTTAAATTCTTACGAGGGGTTAAAATTCCAATATAAGTAGCTTTTTATTATTTCAAGAGCCCATCGCGTATGGTTGACGACGTCTCTTGGAAAAGAGGCGAAACTTTGTGAATAAATTAGCCAAACGCGATGAATCCAAGAAATAATAAAAAGCAAATTATTATTTATCGCGGAAACATGAAGAATAATTCCAACATAAGTTTTTCGCGTTGTTTTCTTGATCACATGGTTAATTCTTCTTTCCGTCTGGAGTTTTGGTCAAATGAAAAGGTTCACGATTTCGTAACCAACGTTTCGCTTAAGATTTTTAGAATCACCAGGGCTATATTAACTATAGTGAAACGGTGGCAACGAAATCCTAGCTGAGCCTATCATTTTTGACCCAAACTCGGGATCAAAAGAAGAATAAGTTTTTCAATTATTCTAACTCTTAGGCATGTACTAAAAACTAAGCTTATTAGGTTTTTTCATTTCAATTACAAATAGGTGTGGGGCTATCACTCACCTGCTTTTTATTTATTCCTCTTTTCCCCAGTGAAAGCCAAACTCACGTTGACTCCAGTGGATCCGCTCCCATCCAATATAAATAGCACAATAACTATCACTCCAATAGTTATTTTTCACCTCAACCTTCACCATCCAACTCTCCTTCCACCTCTATTAACATAATCCAGAAAATAATGACTATTTCTATTTCCAATTTCATTTTCTCCAATATCCCATTTCTCATCACCACCTGCCAATTTCGGCTGTCCCAAGTTTTAAGTGTTTAAGTATCTCTAATTTCAGTCTTTTTTATTCTATGGAATAGATACACTCACCAAAAAGTAGTACTAAGCGATACTTAGATAAAAGATACTTAGTAAATATAGACATCAGGACTGAGTACTGAAATCTCAGTACACTATCGTACTCAGATTCCACGGTCAGTACATGAAAATGAGTGCTAATAGAATACAGATGCTTCATAGTAGAACTCAGTGGGGAGTTCTGACAATACTAGCACTCAGTAGGTACTAGCCTGTGATACCAATACTTCATTTATGTTCGCAACTCGATGAGAAGTACTGGCAGTACTACGAAATGTCTGCGATGTGTACTATAGGTTATAACCTGGTTTTTAAATACTTGATTAGTTAACATGGCAAGAAGTTTGAATCCTTTAGCTATTAAAATTTTCAAACATTTATCATACAAGAAATGTATTACCTGACTCAGTTATGACTTTCCATTACTAAAAATACTTAAACCAGATAGGTGTTCAGAGAGAGTTTAGAATGTGAAGAGAATTTACTTAAAAAATTTGCATAAAAAACTAGCCAACATCCTACCATGAAGTTCACTCCCCATCTGGTAGGTAGCTCAATGAGGTAACTCACAATTCCAGGAGAGTTCCTCAGACATGATATACATGAATAAAGTAATAGCAATTTTTTCTTTATTTTTTTAGCTTATCAAAACCCAAAATTGAGCTTGGATAAGTTTACACTCTGCAGCCCTACACTACTCAAACATATGGGTAGAGTGATGGGCTGATAACCGTATCATCCAGGTTCAATTATGGGAGAAGCCTCTATACATGCCCGGCTAAAACCAACCTGCATGATTTCTTGGGTATCAGATCTTTCTCGGAAACCACAGGTGGCACAGGCATAGGATCTGTCCCCCCTACACTGATGTGTGAATTTCACATGCTGTTGAGCTTAGTACTTGGTGAGCTCCATCCTCTCCGATCAAACAGACCGTCAGACTGAATACTATGTTTGTTGTCATATAATTCCTCTAGTAAAATCATAAAGGATGTCTCATGAGTTCCCCACATTCTTTACTCTGAGAGTGAACCACGAGGTCTATAAGTTGTGGAAACAGTCATTCGCTGAGGTTTAGTGCTTCTAAAGCAAAGTTTAATAATAATAATAATCATGCCTATTCAAGACAGTTATACGCACCAATAACTATGAAAAACATATTCTTAAACTATAAATATCCGAAAGATGTAGAAATTGTGGATGCACTGGTGAGTCAATTGAGCACATAATGGCAGGATGCTCAGCTCATGAATGTTTTACCTGAATAGACATAACCAACTGGCAAAAATAATCCACCAACACCTGGGACTAACTTACGGGCTCTTAAAGAAAAATATCCCACCATACTACAAGTATCAGCCACTTGCTGTAATTGAAACAAAAACCCATGTTTTGTTCTAGGACAGACTGATAATCACTGACAAAACCATAGATCACAATAGACCGGATATCCTATTACTCAATAAATTAGAAAAAAGGCTAATATAATCGATATAGCAGTACCACTAAGCCACAACGTAAGGTCTACCGAGAGAGAGAAAATCTCAAAAGTCAGAAATTTAGCCGACGAAATAAGAAATATCTGGAAATTAAATTATGTCAGCATTCACCCGATAGTAATCTCTGCGGAGGGAGTGATGTCCCATATGTTTAAAAAAACAAACGGAGAAGCTGGGAATAAAAAACTAATAACTAACCTCGGGAAAAAAGCTGTGCTACTCCAAACTTACCAAATCGTGAGGAGATTCCTAAGCCAAGAATATTCGGACACTGTAGGATAGGGTGAATTCTCTTCCTGAACTTCCAAGCCTAATGCTAATCCACCTTTAGGATAGGTGAAATTTTTCCAGTTGGTGTAATACTAGCTGAGAAAGTGTGATTCGAAAGTCGAAAATTATATTAATAACTGCCGTATACTTTCGGATGCATGAAGTGGAACGTCAACGAGTTGCAGAACCTCGATAGGGGAACCAGGAGGATGATGACCATCTACAGAAGTCTTCATCCGAAATCTTCCGTCGCCAGATTGTATCTCCCTCGCAATGTAGATGGGTAGAGAACTATTGAGTCTGGAGTGTCTCCACAACAGAGTTGTCCTGGGTACAGCATGCTGAGTGTTGAAAGCCAGGGACCCCCTACTCAATCGCGTGAGAGAGCACGAGAGTGCGGGAGTAGGGGCGTTTCTCTTCCAGGCGGCAAAGAGGGCAGCGGACGAAACCGATCTCGACTTCGACCCGTCATCCGACAGAAGCGACAATGACACAACAATCTGATCATTGAAGGCAGACGTCCTCAAGCTCGAAATAAAATAAGCCGAGCAGAAGGCCTTGCTCAAGGTGCATACCGATAAGCCCATGCATGGATGTTTCTATCGAAACATCGAAAAGCATGGGTTATCGAAGGAGCTGACGTTTGCCTTCCTACGCTCCGCCGGTCTGAAGTCCGAGACCGAGGGTTTTAATTTTTTTTCAGTCGGATGGAAAACAAATAAAAGAAGACTTGGTTTTATTTATAACTACTTTGTTAGCTGAGCACCTTGTTTCCATATTGGTGGCAGCATTTTGAGTAGTGACTGCAATGGTGCCATCATGTTTCAGATGATGGTTTGTGTCATCAGCATGCATAAAAATGTTTCCATTTATGTGTGAGGGAAGATCATTGATAAATAGCAAAAACGGCAGGGGCCCTAGGATGGAGCCGTGAGAAACACCCCTTATTACCTCCTGGTGAGGTATGTTTAATATGTTATCAGTTATGACGGCTACCGCCTGGGTTCTTTTTGATAAGAAGGGTCTGATCAGATTGTTTGAAGTTCCTCTCAAACCATATACATATATGAATTTTCTTCAAGAGTGTCTCATGGTCCACTGAATCAAAAGCCTTAGACAAATCATAAAAAAATGACAATGTTATTGAAGTTATGGTCGAGGCCGTCAAGAACGGAGTCAATAAATTTGTAATTTGCAAATTCTGCAGAGACACCACCTATGAATCCAAACGGTGATTTAGACATGATATTGATTTTGAGCAAGAATGACATTATCCTCTTTGAAATTATAATTTCTAATATTAAAAAAAAACTATTTTTGATATGGGTCCATTGATTGAAAATTCCTTTTTCGTGTAAAGGAGTAATAACTGCCATTTTTAATTTTTCAGGGAAAATGCCAGAGGAAAGAGAAGCATTGACCAAATCGCCAAAGCAATTTGGTCGTATTTAACATATGAAAATGAAAAGCTGCAGTGCTCTTTACTCGTTAAGGATATTTCTTTTGAACATTCGACTGGTCCACACATCCAGCAATGCAAATCTAGCAGGATAACGTCAAAACCCAAGTGACATCATGATTTTATCAACCATGGACGTTTCATTTTCTTGACTGGAATAATAATTAATAATACACATTTGTCATGGGCTCCGTAATTTCAAAACGCAAGGCAGAATTTCATGTATATACAAGTTATACAGTGATAGGATGAAACCCGTTAACATACACACCACCTTGCAACTGAATTGAAAATTACTTTCATTGGTGCCATTAATACAGCATTGGAAGAATGCCTAAACAAATTGAGTTTGCCAACTTTTAACAAATACCTGTAATTAATACTTCATGCGGCAGACAATGAACTTGGTCGGCAGAATTATATTCTCTTATCAGAGACATAAGTACTAATTGTCAGCATTAATTTAGAAACACTAAATAGGAAACTATTTCTATCTCGGTGTATGTACTGAATACACCATGCACACAGCTTGATCCCAGAAAATAGTGGTTAGCCTCAGCTAATAACCATTCCTCAAAAATGAGACGCAGTAGACTTTTCCTCATCACCTCAATTTTGTGGACGGGAGATAATTAGAAAAAATGGATGCTACTAGTTCTTTATTACTTAAATCTTCTCTTTACAGGTTAGATATTCATTTCATCTTGGTTCAAAATAAGCATGCAAAACGAAGGCAGCCAATCGTTCCAAGGACTACCTAGCCGACTGCCTCCTTAGGTCCTGCATCTCTTCCAGCACTGCCCGAGGCAGAGGATCTCGAAACGAGGACCGAACGACTCTGCCTCGCTCTTCTCCACTGAGTGTCCAACCGCATATGACTAAGGTAACCTCCGATGGCACTGGTGCACCGGAGCAGAAGAAGGTTGTGCCACCGAGACAGACTGCCACGTGTCCGCATGCAACTCACCGCCTTCCAGTCCTCTCCCTCTGGTATGATATCGGCGGTCCGACACAAATACGATAGCTGCAAGACAGGAGAAGAAAAGGAAGTTAATGTAGTCAGTATTTAAATGTTTCCTTTAGTATTTCCCCATTTCTGGCAGGTTCAATGTAAATGTTCAAGTTCTTTGCAGTTCTGCGAGTGTTTAAGAACATTAAATGCTATTTCTGATAATTTTTCTTCGGAAAAGTGCCTCCTTATTCTTATTCATTTCCATTTATAAAATTTGCTTGGAAAACAAGAGGTGAAGAAATTGCTGAACTCTCGTAAAAGGAAATTTAGTGATTAATTAATATTGGAACAGTGGTCAGTGTTGGGGTTAAACATTGAAAGGAAGTGTATAATTTGTAAGCATTTTAATAATGATACCCAAAAATTATCTCAAACATTCCACTCGTTTTGAGTAGTTAAAAACATTGATATTTTACTAATTTCATGAAGAAGAAAGAATAGGAGAAGAATGCCCATGAAGTAGTGTTCGACTATAAATTATGTTTACTCAAAAACATTTTTCAAAATGAAATATTAATATTTGATCAATTACATCTTCAACAATTTTCAAATACTTCTCGAAAATATCACTTACATACATAATGAACCATCATATGTTGATAGTTCTTGATAAGAAACATTCATTTATGGATAAATCAACCTTCGGAAATATTCGATAAGTGATTATGTTTAAGCCAAAAAATATTTCCACGGCAATAATGAAATTAACTGCACAATATGATTTTTTTTTAATAAAAAAAAACTTTGTACTCAAGCGGAGGACCTTGTTGAATTTTCCCTTCGGTGATAAGGTGATAAGTGTTCCAACAATGAACATCCTCCACGGATTGATATGTTAGATCGAAACTAATTATCACGCATCTTAATTAAATAATGAATTGCTTCACAGGGGCATCAATTTTGCATTACTGAAGGTGTATTAACCGGATTATTAAATCGTATGAAAAGATCCACGCCGGTGACTGGAGGCTGACCGAAGCAGAGGACCTCGTCGACATTGTGGGAGGACTGAAGGACCCTTCCTCGCTACCCCCTCCAGTGGAGCATCCAACCACATGTCATAGGCACACCCTATTGGCACTGGTGCAGTAGATGATTTGAGATGCCAGAAGTTGATGTCAACAGCTGTTCAAATTTTTGGTGGGGTGAGGAAATTATGAGTTCAATGAAGAATATGTTCCAAGTGGCTGGATTTTCAAATCAAAGAAAAAGTTATTCAGTATTCTTATATGTTTTTGTTTGACGCTTTAGTCAGTTGTGCCTCTGAAACTAAACATTATTGAAGAAATAATTACACACAATGAGACAACTCAATAACGGCTCAATCGACTTCGATGAAATATAATATCTCAGTGGTTTAAGCTTTGTAGCACTTCTTATGAAATTAGGTCTGATTTTGGGTAAAAAGTTGGTAAGGGGACTAGATTTGAACTAAAAAAATATCTCTGAAAATACCTTCTGAAATTACCTCAATTCCATAGTATGGTTTTTGTTAGATAGGGCTAAATCAATGCACTTTGTGATTTTGATGTCCCTTCTAATAAAATTGTCCTCGAGCAAATATTAAGGAATAATATAACCTCATAAAATTTTTTTTTTATGTACTTAATGTACTGTTCATATTCGCAGTGCATTTTATAAAAAAAAATTTTTTCATTGTTTTATGGCATCTTTACAATTAAATATTGTATTACCCAATTTAAAAAAAAATTTGTTTGTGAAAGGAAATCATTCTATCTTCACTGATATGCCAAATGATTCAGACAATCGACAACCATTAGAAACATAATAACTCGATATGACATTCATATTTATTGTTGAACATTCATTAGAGATAATCACAGTTGATGGCTCACCACGGTCCATCTCCCACAACGTCCAATGGCCAAGTCCTATCTTTTATCGTTGTCATTGATGAATAATTAATGAGTAAAATATTGCAAAACAATGTTTAGAGGCTATTCCGATGATGTAAACAAAATTGCTAAACATGGAAGTGAAAACTGCTATGAAAAATAAGAAAAATAATTTCCCCAGCAGGGAATCAAACACCACACCTTCCGCTCCAATGGGCTAGTACGTACACAGAAAAGCAGACAGTTTGAGCTAATATAAACTGAGTAAAGAGGCTGGAGAATTTTTCTTAAATATTAACAAGTCACCATGTTTCTTGTTCGTTGTTCATTCCAGTTTCTCTAAATTAAAAATGTTTAAGTTTACAAGGACATAGGAGTATTGTGATGCATGACAATGGATGGAGGCGAGAACGAAAACAGGAATGGACGTTGGGTTGTATTTAAGGCATCGAATATAGGCATTTCATGAAATTCTAGCCTCGCGCGAGTCTCTCGCCCTGCTATCTCCGCCACCACTCCCGCTGCGGTCGCTTTGAAAACGCTATATGCTATTTTAAATAACCAAAAAATCTCTTTTTCTCGACAAAAATAGTCTTTTGCAAATACGTCTTTGACTACTTCTTACAGTTTGGTTGGTTCCTTTCTTAATTGTTGTATACTAAGCGGCTGTGAATTTTTAAAAATAAATTTCTAACTTAGGCTCTATGGGTCGTAGGGCACTTTTTGTTTTTGATATTTGTTTAAAAGCCAGCTTTTGATATTTTATTCAAGTTACAAACTCGAACAATGTATGATCTATAAAGAGGCTCCAAAAGTACATTTTAAAAAGTACCCTCTTCTTTGAAGCAAGAAATAATTTAATATTTAATTTTTTCATCGAGTTTTATTAACAAGTCAAAACCTAATCTTTAGAAGAGAATCAAATTTTATTTGTCCCGGAAAGTTTATGCACAAAAAAGTTTTGGCTTTCACCATTTAACGTCTTGGGATAAACAATTTGATATATTTCAGCAACAAATCCACCGATTTACTCTTACTAGCCCTCTACCGCTTTGGAATTGGATAAGTTTCCTATTAAAATGACCAAAAGATTTTTTTTAATTGCTTTTGTGATCAATATTTAATCTTAAAAAATATCAGTTTTGGACGGTTTTTTGTTAAATTTGCAATAGCAAATTTTATCAAATTTCACTTACACGGGTAATATTAATGGTCTATAAATTACCTACAAGGATCCTATGCTATCAATTGTCTAAAAATCTAATATTGACTTTTAGATTTAGGAAATTGGTTTTGGCGAACCTTGGACGCACGTAGCTCAGGAAAGAGACAAAATTTCGAGTTGCAAATATACTGGGGGGATATAATACTCCTTTTATCCCCCCCTCCTACTGTGTAAAACAGATCCCATCCATTCCTCAATTAAATCCCTGAAATCTATTATTTTCTCTCTTTTTAGGGCTATTAGGACTAAATCGTGAGAAAGGCAATGAGAAATTGTGTATTTGGTAACCATGGACCAAAAATGAAGAGTGGAAAAGAAAAAAAACGGCTGTTTTACTCTTGTTAAATAAAATTATTTATTAGGATGGTCGATAAATGTGCAAAACGGTGTCAAGTGTCACCTTCCTCCATTGATATTATGGTGTCAAGTCTATTGGATTATGGCTTGCAGATATGGGCACATGGAAAGCAGGAAGGAAGAAAATAAATCGTGCAAGTACCGCTCACCTCTAGAGGCATTTTTAAGCAGGCTGTTTCGAGAAGAGTAAGCTAAGACTCGAGACGCCATTTACTTGCGAGGGACATACGAAAATGGAAATAAAAGGGAATGCCCCTCGAGGAGAGAAGACCTCGAAATATGAAACCTCAAGAAATAAATTTAATCCGCAAATTTTCACATAACATACGAAGCACTGAAACTCTCATTTAATTCCCAGCGCATATAGAAATATTTTTTTTGCATTCTGACGATTCTGGTGGTGCGCATGCCCCTACGATCCCAAAAGGCCATTGTCCCGTCAGATTTCGCAGGAGCTGAACCACCAGAGCTTGTAACCCCCATGCCCTGGGCAGGTGAAATACAGATTCCAGGCAGGGCTCGAACCCGCCACCCTCTTATTATCAGGAGAGGATTTTACCCCGCCGCCACCAGGGCCGGCGTTAAATTAACGTATGTGATTACGCTAAGGCTACAGTAGTGAATTTTTGGGGAAACATTATTTATTAAAATGAAAACTCAATAATCATAAATTCTGCTTCTTGAGTAGTGAGTATTATTGAAAGGAAAAAGTTCTTTTTTGTAATTAACAAAGATTCTAGTTGTTTACTATAGCTGTGCGAGTTTGACGATGCCATAGCATTATTGAAAAACGCACACGAAGTCAGAGTAAGGGCACTACGTTTACATAATTACAGAGAAAAAGTACTCTCGTTAATACCTCAATCGAGGCGCATATCTAAAATAGAAATGGACGAAAGTATATTTACCTTACATCGCACGACCAAAAGACAACCTTCCTCTTTTGCGCCTGCCCCCAGTCTCTTGCCTTGTGCTGTGCAGTACTGCTCCAGTCACTTCCCCCTCTATATCTACGATGAACGCACTGAAAAAAAATAAGTCGCCTTGTAAATGCACAGTGAACTTAATTGATACATTCGTAAGCTACATTTGGAACCGTGGAAAATCAGCAATAATCAAGGATTCATCATAATTTATAATAATTAGGATTCATCTCAGCTAGTTTCCCCTCTCGTCACGTCTTTACATAGTGCAGTTTAATTCCGTGTATCAACACTACGTTTTTCGAAAAAAAATATCTAGTAGCACTCAAGTCACAATAGGCTATAACTTATACGAGTTGAGTAACTAGAGCCAAGTATTTTAAGTATTTAATGCTTTTCCTTGCAAGTTTTAAATAAAGATCCAGAAAATCTATCTTTACATACTGTAAATAATGTGATTGAAATTTCTTTCACCCAAGTTACTGCACCGGGCATCGAAGATCATGTTCAGACAGCGCCTTCCTTTCTGTTCGTTCTTAGCCTTCGGAGTTTCCATCATCCTCATGATCGTTGAAACGGTGGGAGACTGCCTCCGAGTTCATACCATGGATTCACAGCGGGTTTTGCTCTCGCGTCTCCTCTCGTCCATCCTGGAAAGACAAACGGTACCCAACATGATATAAATAACTTTTATCTATATACGTGATATACCCATATCTATGAGGCGTAATCCTTTTGTCACATTACAACAACGAAGAAATTTCTTCATTTCACACTTGACCATGTCACAGCATTCATTACCTGTGAAACTGACGCTATTCATTTTATCTCGTATTACCTGTTAAGATTCATCTATATCTACAAAACACCCTGCAAGCCACCTCATGGGTGTGTGGCAGGGGGTGAGTAGTCACCAACATAAGTTACTGTAACTATGACTAATCATGGATTAGCATAAATCGCTAGGGCTTGTCACTTTATATATATATACGAATCCCGCCACGGGATTAATGTGATGATCATCCTAGAATTAGTATATTAGGTTAGGTTGTGATAAATAACCTCAGGATATAAAAGCACCTGTTCCTGTAAGCCCTAGTCTATCCCTCTTACTCGAGTAGATTGGTTATGGAGTTTCATCAGCGAAAGACTTAGTTACCAAGGAAAAAACTGTCGCGGCACTGTGATGGTATATCTTAAAATTTATTTGAACCAAATATGATTTTTTAAACATAATATTATGAAGAGTTTATGGACATATTTAGCAGGAAAGATTCTTTTGGTGAACTATAAGCGCCTACATTTTATTAGCATACAATTCCGTGAGAGAATTCGCTCCTTATAGACAATTTTTTTTCGAAAAGCATTCATTTTAGATATGAAAATACAATTTTCCCTTACGTTCCTCCCATTCTCGCATTTAAAAGTATGCTTTTTCAAGTACAATTTCCAAAAAGATTTGAGTGGAAATGCTGGGTTTTACGTCGCTCATGTCAAACAAAGAACTTGTTTCTCTATTGGTAGCCAATATGTGAATTAAATTACATTTTTACGGTCATTTGAAGGTGGAACAACTTCACATCCTGCTGAAAATGCTATGAAAATTTGGAAGCTTTGGTGGCAAAATGGTCAACGTATTGTCTTCAGAAATAGCTTTCGGGTTCTGCTACGTCTTTGTTTGTTGATGTCGAGCTTTCGCTACCATATTAAGCAGCATCTTCAGGAACAATTATATCATCAGAAATGGTTCATTATTATTACTGATGATGCTGCCAGTAATGTCAGGGAAAGCTCGAGATTAACAAACAACGACGCAGCACAACCCGAAAACGATTTCTGAAGACAGGTCGCAGCGAATAAGGTTAGAAAAGAAATGAAGGCAATATTCCACTTTATTCTTGAAGCCGATTCCGACATTACAGTCGGCATAGTTGACATAATTACTTACTCTGACTTATGATTCCGTTTCTTTCGTTTGATTTTCGTCAAATCTTAGTTAAAATCCGCAGATAATGCGATGCATTGCGACTGGTAGGCCCCGTCTACTCGACACAACATTCTTCCCATGCACCCCTTGTGTTCTTGCCTCACCTTCACTCATGAGCGTTCACGGCAATGCCTCCTCCACTTCACTTCAAAGCTCCTCGTCAGAGAAAGCCTACGATCCAAATTAAGGTAGTTTGTGCGATATTTTACCCTATAGTCATATTGGAGGCCATATTCGAGTATCATTTTTTTAATTTAAGAATTTAAGAAATCTACAAGAAGCATGAAGTGAATGATGTACTAGTTGATATTGGCACAAAAACATTGTTTTAAATCACAGATCTAAATATATATATATTAAGGCTTTAATTTTACTAATTTGTATCACGCCGTACGCTTAAAATGTCTTTACAGCAGATTTCCTTGCGTTTTTATTTAAATGTATCATGGTGATTGATGAGTTTATTTTTATTAATAGCTGAGAAAGCATACAAACTAACCACCTTGAAATTTATGACGCGACATATGCGTTAGGATCTCCTAATTTTTAAAAAAGTCTTTCTGGGGCGCATAGACGCAACATATTCAATGGGAAACGGCTTGTATATTTTGGAAAATATTTCTAAAAGTAGTACGTTAAGTGGCTGACATTTTGATATCATTGGAGATTTGAGATATGTTTATTGATAATCATGCCAAATATATTGAAAATAATGTGAAGCGATATATTCCTCAAACAACCTTGACTGCTTATTGACGCAGTTTGATGACCGTGGGATATAGTCTGCCTGCACTTAGAGTTCGTGCATAAACTACGTTACCAACTTAGGGGGGAGGGGAGGGGGTCGCGGAAAAGTCTAATGCGGGTAACGAGGGGGAGGGGGATTCACCCAAAGTTACGTAGCTGTTCACCCCCTGCCACACACCCTTGAGGTGGCTTACAGGGTATTCTGTGCATGTAGATGTACACTGCGCCTGTTTACGTTTCTTACTCGTCAGCATCGCGGAGACAATACTACAGAGTTTAACATGAGGAAGGGCACGAAGGGTGCCCTTCAATTGCAACTTTTATACAAATTACAGTCATGCGGCCTAAACGAAACGGTAGTATACTGGATACGCGACTTTCTGAGTGATCGTAAGCAAAAAGTAGTTCTTGACGGAATTAGCTCTGATGTAGTTACAGTGGCTACAGGTGTCCCGCAAGAAAGCGCCCCCTTTTGTTCATTATATACATAAATGATCTATGCTCTCGAAATAGCAGTAAAATACGTTTATTTACCGACGACGCTGTCATCTATCGTGAAATTAGTGATCACTCTGACTTTGAAACTCTGTCATCGGATTTAAACAACGTTCATGTGTGGAGCCAATAGTGGGGACTCGAACTTAATCTGAGCAAATGCACGGCGGTACATTTCTTGCGGAGGTCGTCCAACTATCCCCATGTATATGCTGTGGATGGTGTTAACATAAAGGCGACAGATGAAGTGGAGTATATGGGAGTTACGATAACTTCGGACCTATCGTGGGGAACACATATAAGAAATATTTGAGGCAGAGCTCTGAAGAAGCTAGGATTCTTCAAGCGTATCGTGGGAAGATTTTCGGATGAAAAGGTAATAGAGAGATGCTATTTCGCACTCGTCCGCCCACACCTTGAATATAAAGCGAGGATATATATCCGGTGCAGAAAGACTTAATCCGGGAACTTAATAAAATACAAAGGAAAGCTGCGCGATTCGTCAAAAACTGCTACGGGCGTGCAGACAGCATTACATAGATGTTAAACGAATTAGGCTGGGAGCCGCTAGAGACTCGAAGGCTGCGCGCTAGGCTTAGATTGCTTGAACAATTCGGGATAGATATCTTTCAGAGCGACACGGAGAACATCATATTAGAATCCCACTATATTTCCAGGTCCGATAGAAACGATAAATTAAGAGAGATATTTTGCCAAACGGATAGGAATGGGAATTTGTTTTTCCCCCGAACAATAAGGGACTTCAATAAATGCTAGGCGTAATTTCATTGGGGTGTTTTCTTTTTATATGTAAACGGCTGGTGTCCTAACATCCCCCGCCACACGCCTATTAAGGCGGCTTGCGGGGTAGTATGTAGATGTACATTAGTCAATGAACAACGGTTCAATGTTGAACCAATTTTTTTGGAAAACGTCCACATCCAATTTTTTCTGAAAAACCTCCGAATTAAAACTATTGCAGAACCTCTTGGAGTTCATTAGTGAAATAAAAATGTTTTTTCTTTAATAATTACTAATTATCTTTATATAAAATTAATGTATATGCGTTGAGAGCTACTTTGAATTTACGGTAATAATTGGCGAATTTACTTGGTTGAATTGGGACATTTAAATTAGAAGTTACTTTTCGTATATTTCACACTTGATTTGTGTCCCTCGACCGGCTTGGACGCATGTTGTTCAAGAGGACTAAAAAAAACTTCAAGAAATGTCTCTTATACCCTAGGATTTCTTTGTGTAAAGGGATGGGGGAGTTGTTTTTGAATGAAGGGGAGTGGATTATAACTCACTACTGGCGATGAGTAATTACTTAAGAGGGTAAACAGGAACAAGGTTACGGTCAGGGAAGGGGAACAGAAGCGCGAGGATCGGGGAACTGAATGGTTGAGAGGGGTGAGGTGTTCAAAGTATTTTCGCCATCCAACAAATCTGAGCCACAACATTTGGGAAAAAATCAAAATTGTTCATGTAGTCCAATTTGTTGACCTTATCGCATGCCTACATGTAAAATTATCGGACCATAAACCTCAGGATGAGTCATTTCATTTTGAGTGTTTGGCAAAGTTAACTATCATGAAAAGAATTAAAACAATCCTTTATTCTGAATCCCAATTTTTCCAATATGAAAACATGTAATCGGGCGAATTAAACTGAAGTAAGAATGCACACTCCACTTTTGTCTTCACCATGGCACTTGTCTTTTGACTTAAAAAAATAGTTTTCCAATAGCCACCGGGGTTGCATAAACACACTTTCACTCGGACTTTGGGGATAATATTCTGAAGCTTGTGAAATAATTTTTACAGAGAGAGTAACGTTTTCCATTTGGATTTTGCGTTTGAGGTAGGAGAAAGACTGCTAAGCAAACAAGTGGTTTGTTTTCGGAGTCGTCTATTAAACAGTTTATCTATAAGGGAAGAGTCGTAACCTTTTCGATTTGCTGTGTTGAATGTTATTTAGCTTTTTGGAAAATTCTCAGTTTGATAAGGCGATTGAGGTGAGGCGATAAATCCTTGCGTGAAACGTTGCATATGGTAGCACTTAGAATCACTTTGGATTATGACGTCAGTAAAATTTCTTTTCTAAAATATAGGAAAAGAATGGTTTTGATTCTTGAGGCAAATGCTTACGTTTAAAAATGTATTCGGTTTTCTTTGAACTTCTAAGGTTAAAGGTATTGACGTAAGAAGAGAATTTAAAAGAGTCACAAATTGATCTCGTTGTCTTAAGCCCGTTTTACACGGAGCACGTAATTGCACAATCTGATGTACTTACGAACATGCACTTCAAATTGCATCGTGTAAAGCCGTGAATTGCAACGACGCATGCGCGAATGCATGAACGCGAGGTGGAAAAATAGCCCCTGCTCTAATTCGAAAATGATTGCACGCCCGAATGAGAAAAAATTGCAGTTTGAAGTTGTGCAATTTCGTGCCCCGTGTAAAACGGCCTTTAGACTTCCTATCCAAAGGCAAGTAATATCTTATAAGTATTATCGGAAGTAAAAAAAACAAACATTTTTTTATTCCACGGTTTTTTTAATTTAAAAATTTTCGCCCGAAATTATCTTTTGAAAATTTCGGCAAAATTTGGAGAAAGTGATAATCTCATGTTTATCCCGTGAGTTTCCGTGCTAAGACGAAGGCGAACGTATGCGTAAGAGTATTGTTGGTTTTAAAAATGGTTGGTTTTTAAAACTGAAATAAGTTTCGCAATAGTAGCATTTCTCTTCGCTCACTACTTTCCATTCAGTTAATGTATAGAGAGCCGTTTGTTTTCTTGTTACTACTATCGCCGCAAAAAAGGTAGAACGCTGAACTTGAAGCATTCGTGCGAAATTCCGCCGGAGCTCCAAAGAGCCGTGTAATATATCGTTTTACTCCTTGTTTATTTGACTACAAAATTCATTCATTGCAAAGTGATTATATGTAAACGTTTAGCTCCTACGGTCGAAAGAGCGAAGAAAAAGACGCGAAAAACTAGGAGAACGGCGAAACGGTCGTCTTCTTAATCTCGTCACGGCCAAAATATTTAATTGGTTCACTTCATTATTTTTTTACGAAGAGGACGACATCTCAGTATTACAAATATTCTTTTAAAATTTTATTTTATCCATTCCTTGATTTTTTAAATGGTCGAAAACTAGATTTAAATTTCCGAGGTGTGGAAAAGTATATGAATATCGACATTACGTATGCTTTATGAAAAAAATATTGCAAAACTTCTCATGTAAGGAAATTTTTATATTCTTCCCCTTACTTAAAATAAACGACAAAGAAGAAAATTGCTCCGCGTCAATGCAAACTACCATTTTGCTCTGTTGGCAATGGTGAAACTCCTGGCCGCGCGTGACTCAAATCTCATTGCCAAGACCCCTCTAGTGAGACCTCTATCCAGCGCTGATTGGACAAGGAATGGGAAAAGCTCTAAGTATTTCATATTCTTTTAACTTTATGTGGATGGATTTATATTGAATATTTCGCAATTGGTTATTTAATTCAGTCTCAAAAATTACACACTTTAATGCGGTTCGTGGCAACAATACAATCCATAGAATCAATAAACTTCTAACAAATAAACAAACAGTATTTTGCTGAATTAAAGTGTGTAATTTCTGAGACTGAATTGAATATCTAATTGCAAAATATTCAATATAAATCCATCCACATAAAGTTAAAAGAATATGAAATACCTAGAGTTTTTCCCATTCCTTGTCCAATCAGCGCTGGATAGAGGTCTCACTAGAGGGGTCTTGGCCACGGTCTTGGCAATGAGATTTGAGTCACGCGCGGCCAGGAGTTTCACCATTGCCAACAGAGCAAAATGGTAGTTTGCATTGACGCGGAGCGATTTTCTTCTTTGTCGTTTATTTTAAGTAAGGGGAAGAATATAAAAATTTCCTTACATGAGAAGTTTTGCAATATTTTTTTCATAAAGCATACGTAATGTCGATATTCATATACTTTTCCACACCTCGGAAATTAAAATCTAGCTTTCGGCCATTTAAAAAATCAAATAATGGGTAAAATAAAATTTTAAAAGAATATTTGTAATACGGAGATGTCGTCCTCTTCGTAAAAAAATAATGAAGTGAACCAATTAAATATTTTGGCCGTGACGAGATTAAGAAGACGACCGTTTCGCCGTTCTCCTAGTTTTTCGCGTCTTTTTCTTCGCTCTTTCGACCGTAGGAGCTAAACGTTTGCATATAATCACTTTTCAATGAATGCACTTTGTAGTCAAATAAACAATGAATAAAACGATATATTACACGACTCTATGGAGCCCCGGCGGATTTCGTACGAATGCTTAAAGTTCAGCGTTCTACCTTTATTGCGGCGATAGTAGTTAGAACTGTTTTGACCTATCTGTTGAAATACATTGGAATAAAGGAACGGGAATAGGAAGAGGGAAAGGAGGAAATTTGTTTTATGTAAACGAAGTATCTTTTGGGCCATTCAAGTACATATTACGGAAGATAATTTTCGATTATTTTTCGATTACTTAATTTTTCCAATCCTGTTCCGAGGATTGTACTTTAAATGACTTCCTTACAATGTCCGGAAGGAAAGGAATTTCCAAAATCCCAAATGGAATAAGCCGAAATGAAATTAATTTTGTCTATCGTATTATCTAACTAATGGTGCATTTAATAAAGAAGTAGATTAATGAATTACGGCTGTTACAAACTAAGAATGAACTGATGTGGAGAAATAGATCTTCAATTTCTGTCAATTTAACAGACAAGATGCTACGTTGAAAGGCTATCTAATGATAGTGTAAGCAAATGAGGAAGCGCTGATTTTTATGAAATCGAAACTGGAATTTTAAATAATCATTTAAAAAACATGTGGGTCATCTCGGCATGTGCTGAAAAAATCTAATATATAGTGATGCTTTAATATTTGATTTGATAAAAGTGCCATTTTTATATAGAGACACTAATAATACTCTCTAAATTATTGAAACCAAAGACAGTAATTTCAATTTACACACGGCAGGATCATGTGTGTTATCCGATAACATTAACAAGGTGTTAATTTTCTCAACAATCTATGATTTAAAATCATTCTGCGTACAGTCCGTTGGAGAAAAAATATTTCCACTCGAAGCGGATCCGTAATTAATATCCTTTAGTTTAAATAAGGAAAAGCTGCGTGTTTTTAAATGTGTTTTGGTATTTCTACGTGTTTTTATGAGTATGGTTATTCAAAAAGCCTCGGTGATTTACGGCTGCTCAGGACGAGCGGGACTAGAGAAGCACTAGGAAAAGAGGGCAGCACTAACTCCAAGGAGTACGATGCTCGCACAGCTGATTGGAAGGAAAGCGTTGAAGGGCCAATGCCAAATTTACTCGCCCCACATCCTTGGAGACGCAAAAATTCTTTCCAGAACGTTGGCCCTTATATTTTTCGTTCAAAAACATTCGTATTCATATTTCTCCCTCTCGGTGGACAGGCAATCGCTCAAGTAAACCAGGGCGAGTTCAACGGCATTAGATTTCCAAATAAAACTTTTAATATCCTGCCGGAGTATCCCCGTTAGCTTATCGCCTATCAGAATGGGGTGGGGGTAAAAAAAGCCATCGAGTTGGGGATCGAGCTCACCGTTATCGCATTCTTTCCGAGGACGTTTCATCAGCTGCCAACACAACAGAGTGGAAGAAAGTCTACCGGTAAGATGCTCCAAACTTCCCCAGTAAAATAGGCCATTAAGAGCCCATTGACGATGGCTTTACCTCGCCTCGGCAACCTGACGGATACTCGGTGCTGACGGCGAGCAGGGAACCTTTCTTCATTTCATCAGGAGATAAGGGGAAACCCATGCACATGCAAACAAGCAAATATACCAAGTGCTCAGCTTTATTAAATACGCCAACGTCTTTTATACCTAAAATTAAACGTGGCTCGTATTTAATATGCTTCTTAAATGGATAAATAGTATGTGAAGTCATGAATTGTTACAATAAAGGGTGCCAAAAGACCTTTACCGTCGATACACCAAAAAAATCAACTACCTACTACAACTACAAAGGAGCCACAAGGAAACGGACAGAAAGGGTTAGGCGCTGCGAAGCAGAAATTCTCTCATTTGAAATAATTTCTAAATATCTTAAGAATGTTCATCTCCTTGACCCAGCAGATAGTGGCCGTAGTCAATTGGAAATAAAAATATAATTCAATGGATATCTGGAGCGATTGTTTAAATTTGATTGACGAAAACTTCTAGAGCAGGAAAAATTTAGTGAAGAAAATGTCCATCGAGATGAACCGAGAGAAATATTTAAAAAATCTAAGGTAAAGAACCCTTTTACATAGGGTAGAACGACGCAGAGAAAATTGAGTTGTTTTTTCTGAAGGAAACGAAATTGCTGGAATGGTGGAAGGAAGAAAAATGCCGTTGAAGATGAATTTTGGCAATCGCAAGAAGCCCAGCAAATTCTGGGAGTTCCGGCCGGAAATACGTCCTGAGAAAGAATTTTAGCCGAGCGGGTGCTAAAGCATATAATCGCCAGTTAGGTACCTCCCACAGTAAAGTATATGATCCATTTATTTGAGGAAGTAAATAATGGAGTATATTTTCGATATTTTTGAATAACCAGGCGCATAAGCGACCGGAATATGCTGAGCAAGAAGACGTCTATCGAACGTGAAACAAGCGAGATGTTGAACGACCTTTGTCAAAGAGGGCTCTTTTCCGCTTTGCAGAGCAGAATACTTGTGGTGCGGAAAGAAATGAGGACGACTATGACAGAGGAATGATCCAACTTAAGGGTAAGTCGAGAATATAGGCAAGGAAGGGATAGACGCGGGTGGGCAAAAAGGGACCACAAGACATTCAATAATTTCTCAATACCTACGTCGCAAAGTACGGGGGCACACACAGAGGCGAGAATGGACGGCAAGGTGATTTTTAACAAGCCTTCATCAGCTGGATTTTTTTTAACTTCCGAATTTTCAGCCGGTCGTAAGCCGGCCTTCCTTATTTTTTTCCAATAAAAATATAAATTCAAACATAAATATATCACAAGAGAATTTACAATGTTATTCTATGAGTGTGCTTTGCTATCATGTCCACCTTAGCCTTAGCCTCATCCGGTGCTCTTTTTACAGGAGTTTTCATAATTCTCGAAAGATGAAAACTCACGCCAGGTAAAACTATAAGAAATTGATTCATACCTCACTTCCGGAACCAAGTCATAATGATAAAACTAATAGCTTTGTGCACCCAGTTAAGGGCCATTCAAGCAGTATGATTGACGATTTTGGACGCTTTAAGATTCCCTCTCTCCCTAAGTAGGGCAGCGTAAGATTTCATTAACTCCTCTTCCTCTCTCATCGCAGTCAATCATAGACTTTAGAAGGTGGAATACATCATCTTTTAAATGAGCGATATTTTGGACAATGAAGGCTACTCATAGGAATACTGAGCACGAGATACTCGAGGCGTGCCGATGAAACCTACGTTTTCTGTCTGCCGACATGAAAATTTCGGCTGCAGAGAGTGCGCGGATCAACTCATGATACTCTGGGTCGCAGAATTTCATCTTGAAAATATCAAATTCATAAACTGGAAACTGTCAAAATCTATTTTTTGCCATAGGTTTCTAGAATTGTAACAATGCAAGACCAGGGTATGCTGAATATACGCCAAATAATATCATTCGATATTATTAGTTCTCACCATAAAAAATATAAGATTGATTTGTTTACCGTTTACGAGAAGAATCGATCACCCAAATCTCCCGTCAGCTCGCCAGTTACTATGCTATGCTAGATGATCCCTGACCCAGAAAAATAATCTGCTTTTTTACTGAGAAATACTTTAACTGATAATAACCAAATGTTTTCGCAAAAATTCTACGCACGGTAATCTACGCGTAGTTTGCTGTATTAAATCAAATTACGATTTGTCGATGGGCGATTATAAAGAAAAAGAGATACAGATACGATCTCTTGAGTAAATAAAAATCTCGCGGAAGATAACATCGGACTCTCACACTGCCCTAAGTAAGACTATGTGAGAAGAGCCTAACTCCCATTCCCTCTAACAAGTCTTACGTAATACATAAGTGAATGACCTTTGCAAAAAAGAGTCGTATCACTTCCCCATCATGCAATCCACCTGACTCACCAACCACCCTAGCAGATTGACGGAGCGGAATCGGGCCATTGCGGCATACGATTGCCAGGCATGAAACTTTACTCGCGTTGCTTTCAAGTCAGGAATGCGGGAGGGATTTTTGTGAGAAAACTCGAGGCGATGTAAACAAGAAAGCGGAGGAGGAGTTGGATTTGATGAGTCAGTCACCCATGTGGCGATCAGTAGAGAGGAGCAAAGCGAGGACTCCGAACATTTTATGCTTGGCCCATGAAAATCATGCCGCGATGGACTCCCGGGAAGAGATATGTGTGGCAGGAATGCGAATGGAAATTATACCAGATAGCGTGGCAATTCTACGTCTACATAATACCCAGCGAGCGTGGCAATGGGGAACTTGCATGGGTCGACGATTGCAATAAATTGCGATGATTGCTATCGACGATTGTTACGTCTACCCAGCGAGCCACCTCAGAGGAGAATGGCAGGGGGTGTTAGGACACCAGCCATGGAAAGGAGGGGGGAGAGGTGAATTGTGTCTCATTAATGTGGCTTAAGATAGTGTAACGCTGTTTTTGTTCAAATCACTAATTGTGCGAGGAAAGAAGGAATTTTTGTACATGTCAGTTCGGGAGCGTATATCTCTCTCTTATTTTGTCACTCCTATCGGTTCTAGATAGAGCGCGGGGTTGAAATGATATCCTCCGTGTCGTACTGAAACTCGCCTCATCAGAGTTTTTCAAGTAATCTAAGCTGAGCGTGAAGTCTCTAAACGGATCCCAACCTAATACTTCCATCAACTGTGTGACACTTTCTGTTCACTCGTGGCAGTTCTTAACAAAGCGTGCGGCTCTACTTTTTTATTTACTTCGTGAATTAAATCATTCTCTACCGGGTTCCAAATGCCAGCAGCGTGTTCAAGATGTCACCTATCCAGATCAAAATAGCATCTCTCTTTCTTTGTTTCATCAGAGAACCTTCCTACTGTTCGCTTGATAAACCCTATCTTTAATGAAACACCGCAAATGTTTCGTTTGTGTTTCCCCCGCGTTAGGTCTGAAGTCAAAGAGATTCCTATCCCACTTCTCGTAACAATATTGATTCAAATGGGTGGGATTGCATTCAGTGGCATGCAAGGTGGGGTTCAGTGGTCCCAAAATCACATATTCGGAGGAGTATGAGCGCATTGTGGGGCATGTCAGGAGAAATTATTTTTCTAAAGCGAAGAAACCAGGGATCGCCCAGCTATTCTCGTATAAACACAAGCCCCAAAGGCAACGAAGGAAGTCTACTGGAGTTCAATAGGATGGAAATTTTTCATTGTCTTAAAACAGCGTTCTTCAACCGGTGCCGGTCAAAAGAAATTTCCTCTACAGTCATTAAACATTTTGCTCTAATTACATAGCGACAAGTGGCAGCCACTACACGATTAGGGCCCATGAGCTAAAAAGTTCTATTTTTAAAGCATTGGTTTTAATAATATAAAATTTATCAATATTGATTATTATTTCTGTCTCACCCATCAGCCTGCCCACGAAATGTTTCCTATTTCGGCGGTCCGCAGCTGTAATAAATATTCTAGATTCTTTCAAGAGTAATTTCTGTGATTTATGACCTTTCTTTAGGGGCATAGTTATGTACTTTTACCATATTCACCTACAATTGAAATTGTTTTGGGGCCATTCAAGTATTAAGTAAGACGTTTTCGGGGGGAGGGGGGGAGATTATCTTCCATTGTCTAATGTAGTGGGGGTGGGGCAGGGGGTCTGGAACCAATTTACGTAAGATTTTTGTCCGTCTTGAAACATTGTATCTATCGTTTCCGAATGAAATTTAGCAGTGTCAATGAGCATCCGCTCGTTAATGGCGTATTTTCCGTAATCTCACCGCTACACCAATGCTCCTATTCTGTCGCTTGACTGGCTAGCTACATTACCTCTACGCTCAATGAATGTGGTACCCCAGCACTGCATGATTAGACGCTATCCAGTGCTCAAAGCTGCACGATGTATTCTATGGAAAGATAAAACTGCATAAAACGAGTACCTATTTAACGAAGAGTAGATACAAATGTCTAACGTCTTACGTAATACTGCTTTTGAGAGGGAGGGGCGGTGGGAAAATCTTACATAAGGGGAAAGGGTCAAAAATGGTATACATCGTCTTACGTAATACTTGAACGGCCCCTAAGCAGAGAACTGCACTGTGAATTGCATAGGAGGTTGGGTGAGCTCATTACGGTATTTGAAGAGAAGGGAGGGAGCGGGGGGAGGGGGTAAGATAACCAAAGTACAGAGGAGTTATGACTTCACAGAATGCACTCAGCTGGTACTTGTTTCAATTCAGTATTCTACTATATTAGGATTAGGGTGCTTCGACAACTAAGGTCATTCGCACTTCAATTCATTCCCAGTAACAGAGTTCTTTATATAGACCACTTACACCCCAATTACCATCCCAGTTACAAACAAAAAACACTTACATAGGAAGTTTGAAGAACGCCATATAAAAATTCTTGACTGAGTTAGGCTTGATTATTTACTGGCTCCGTTACTTCCTTTACACAGTCTTTATTCACATTGCATAAACGTTGCATGCTGATTCCGGGCATGTAGACTGTAATTCATAATCAATAACCAAAATTTAAAAGATGAATACATTTATTCAACAAACATAATCACAAATTACTCCTTTTTTTCATGTCATGTTGTAAACAAGGGCCTTCAAATTACATGAATTTTTCACAAGTCGAAAATATTTTATCATCCATCATTTAATCACGTTCCAATCATTTTCCAAGTAAAATTCTTATTAACAATCTTTGGATCGTTGTTTCCCAATAATTCCTTCGTTCAGAATTACTTAACCCTTTCTTTATCACTCTCAGAAAGCTTGCATCCAATTTTAGAATATTTCAACTATTTATTTTTAATATTTTTTGTGAATCCTCTGTGTAAGTAAGTACCTATGTCAACATTTTTCAGATTCTCATAGCAAATACTGTTTAAATTATAAAAGATTTATGAGATAAACCTATATTATTTGTTTTATAAAATGAAGTGTGAACAAATAAACTTTTTGCATGAGCCGATAAGTATATCAGCACCTTGAGCATCTAATGGTTAATTATGTTCAAAAGCTCTGCCTTCCTCATATGAATCAGTGAAATGAGTTTTAAAATCATCTAGAAGCCCTACATCTACTATCCTTTCCATGTAAATTAACACCCTTGTGGATATATATACAGTATTCCATTGATCGTGTGTCATCTCTAACCTATAATTTCAGACACATTTGGTACCTTGGTAGAAAAAGGTCGTAAGTTTTGTTGAGTGTATGCGGAATTTTATAAATATGGCCTTTTGACCCCGTAAATAGGTTCCTACCAAAAATCCAAATTTTGCATAATAGGCTTTCAATGTTAAATTTTTCGAAATACAAAAAAGGCAGAATTTCTTTGCGAAACTTTCATAGATTACGTTTTTGGGCACGAGGAACGCAATGAAAGAAATTTCCAGCTCTAAAATGCGACCGTGACCCCTGAAAGGGCACAGCCAAGGTCACAATGGTGATAAATCGAGAATCGCCGCTACAAACCTATCGAATCATAGTAAAGGAAACTTTTTTCGCACTATTTCATACTGATTACACTCAACCTTGCTCCACGGCATAATTATTCCGGCTGGCAACAGCTATTACCAGGTTTAATTTACTGCCCTAATTGAGCGTTTTGAAGTAGACATCGAGCAAGGTACTGCCCTTTCCTTCTTCCGTCGCCAACAGCCAAGAAAACCAGAGAAAATACGAGTTCGCTTAGTTCATACGACCAATTACTTTTACGCACATTAATCCCAAAGTATGACTAGCACTGGGCGCATACACTATCAAAGGGAAAAAACACTCAAGAACCCATACATATTTGTATCGGAATGTGGTGTGGGTACCTTTCTCCCCTTTCGCTTCAACCCAGTGATTGAAAAAATATCCTAAACGAGAGCTCAGCTGCGTTCCTGCAGATTGATTAAGAATAAAATAAGGGTTTCGTAGCTTAATACTTATTAGATATATAAACAAGAAGAGGATAAGTGGAACCATCCTATGAGATGCCAAAAGTCACGCCGCCGGAGAGGGAGTATAAAACCTTGTCAGCATCCTAGCCCAATTGGAAGCACTTGCATCTCTTCTTTGGGTTATCAGACGATACCCCCCTGAGAACATCGGGGGTGGGAATGAGTTGTCACCAAGCCAGTGCGGAAGCAGGCCACGGGATTGGCCAGGATCTTAGGGTAGGGGCGTTGAGGCATTACTTGTCACAAGTTGGCAAATTGTTGGCTGTAACCCCCAGCAATATAAATCTATAGATCTCGATCTCCAGGCTTGTAACGAAAATGACCAAGTTCTGATTTCTCCTAATAAGAATGAAGTTTTGCTCGCTCGGGATACATTACATCGATTACCAATTGTTAATGACATCGACTCCCAGTTCAGTTTGCATTTATCCAAATGAGAGGCCATGGTAAGAGGCTCCGACGATGGAGCGAAGTAAAGCGCAAAAATAAATAACTTTTTTGTTAAATGAGTGATTCTCTCGATAGAATAGCTGATGTATTTTTTATAATATACATTCATTCGTTTGTGGTATTTCTTTTTAAATTCCTATTCACTGATTCCCTTTTGTAATATTACCTCAATGGGTCGGAAATTTAGGAAATGCAAAAAAGAAATGCCCGCACATTCCCATATTGTTGTTCCCTAACCCAGCAATCCTCACCAGGAAAATTCACCCTGCTTTCCATCTCCGTTTCTCCAAAACCTCGGCTTACTCTTCTCCATCACCTTCTTTCTCACTTCCGGCGAACCTATCAAACGCTTCTCTTCTCTCCCACCTTGGTCATATTTCCCCTCAATTTTCCGTGTCCTTCCCTCCCCGCTCTTAAGGGTGGGCACGAGCCATCACCTTCACGCCGAAGTCCCCTTTCCGGCCCTTCAGGAGATCAGGCCCCTTTTAGTACCCCCTCCGTCCCACTCAACTCAACACTAGGTCAGGATGCGATGTCCCACGCTGACTCTGCCGGCCCCCCATGCCAACTCTTGGGCCCTCTAAGTAAAAGCCCTCCACTCTCCAAAGGCATGCCCTCCCTCTCCGCTGATGCAGCCGGTTAAGGTAAGGGAGGAGGAAGATAAGATGTGACTATTCGGCGTAATGCCGATGATTCATTCGATGTTTATTCCTCGCGTGCATTCCTTGGCATTGACTCCTAGGTAGATCAACGTCTCAAGTGACGCACAATACTCCTAGACCATGGATCGCGTAGCTGTTTTTGTGAGAAGGTGAATGGAGTAACCCCCGCAATGACGGGGAAAGGAGGAACAGACAGCTGATTCCGGCCTGGAGCGTGGCCTAACCTGGAGCTGCAATGCTCGGACGAAAATCTTCTTGCTTGATCGAAAGCAGAGGGAAACAATAAACAAAAATATCCCAAATTTTAGTTCAATATCGAATCTTCAAATGGATCCTGAGGTTTGACGAATGAAGGGCAGGTGACCCAATCTGAATAGTCACAAATGAAGCTTTCTCATGGTAGAGTGGAAAACGAAAGTTATTGATTTGTAGCGATAACATCGTTAGTAACCGATGATGTGTAAATGCCGTTATGTATATCACCTTAACCATTGAAGTGCGTGGCTTGTACAATCTACTTTTGAAAGGAGGTACATATTTAGCTGGACTCTTCTACTAGCTCTTCTATCAGCGCCATCGTATTGGAAATAACTGCGCACAAATAAGATGAATGATCCGAGGGAGAATAACGATTGTTATTTCGCGAGATTAACGGGCATATCAGTATTTGTACAAAATACATAACATGCATCCATCGCATAGCATCCACAAGAGAATCTTATTTTCACTGTCATCAGTATCCGGAGCAAATGATCGCGCAAGTCGCCCTCTTCCTTATTGTACGCATAAATCAATATTATTGATGATTATACATCGCTCACGCTAAAGTTACGAGTTCTCCAGTTAGGATATGATATAGAAAAATTCACTAAGAAGCTTCATAGGCTTAGCCCAATCAGCACGTAAATTGTGCAAAGACGCTTCATTGCATAATCATTCATTGGAAAAAAGGACGAAAAGTTAGTTGTTGTGATGTAAACTTCCATGGGGCTTGGATGGAGATTGATTCTTCTGATTTTCGGGATTTCCGCCACAAAAAGCTGGAACGATGCGGTGGAAATCTTGAAAATCGGAAGAATCAAACTCCGATAAATTAGTTGTGTACAACTGACAATGAGTTCACCCTGTGGGCATGAATACACATTTAAACATAATTTCATGAATTATAACTTCGTAAATCATGCAAGTACGTCGCGAGAGTATATCTTAATCTAAGGAAGCAAAAAAAAGCTTCATCGCGATGTTTTTGAAAGATACTCGTTGATACGAAATTTGATATTACGAAGTGCCGATTTTTCCGATCCCGTCGACTTCTTAATTTCGAGTTTCTACTGTAGTTCATTGGTAACCGAAGCAATTTCACGCAGCATTTAGTATCTACGATGGTCCTTAAGTTACGTTGCTTGAATGGGGCATCATCTCTTTTGAAGAGAAGGTCCTGCCCTGATGTGACAATTGCGACTCCTGTCCGATACATCCTGACTGAATGTAATGATAATTGGGATACATTAGAGGCAGAACATCTGAGGACATCTTGGATGAGTTCTAGGTATGTATCCCAATTGTCTGCCAACTTCAATTTTTCTATGCAACATTGGGCTTTTTAACAAATTATAATTTAATAACATTTTTATTTGGAAGGTATACATTGTGCCTAACTGTGCAAGCTCTAAATATTAACTAATTGCTTATTTCTTGGCCCATCAGATTAATTTGAAATCTAATATCAGAGGAAGAATTAAAAATAAGCTCTACCCTAATGTCCGACTTTTTAAGTTATTCATTCTGTTATGAGTTTAAAGTTGATACTTGAGATTCATTTTTATCTTTCAGATTTAAAAATTTAGATATTTCTTTCAGTTTTAATGGAAGAAACTCTTTAGATATGAACGGTTGTATGAATCTGAAGATACTGTGCTAAAATGACTTTCTTGACCTCATGGAATCTCGGGAAAAAATATTTCCCATGCAACTGCTGGATTAATTATTCATTTTTGGAAAAAATAAGACTTGTGTTAACATTTATAAAACATGCAACTACCCATGTGAAAATATTTGGTCTGTAACTAATCTGAAACTGGTCTGTAACTGGTCTGAAAGGCTAAATTTTGGTCTCTAAGTGGTCTGTAACAGAACTGCGCTGGTCTAGATTCTGGCCTGTATTTGTGTTGTAATATTTTATAGTGTGTAACTGGGCTGGATTATACGGCTATCTTGATGTGGGCTCTTCAATTTTGGTTGTGAGACAATGCACGTAGACCCGTAGGGTAGCTGAAAATTCGAGATAGGTGCAATATATCATCAGGTGGAAACTAGATAGGTTGATTAAATATATTAAAGCATGGTACGTGTAATAGTACATTCATAGTATTTAAATGGAAAGTATCATTTTTTTATTTTGAGAGAGCAGGGAGGAGACAGTGGAGATTGTGGGCAAGGGAGTTTTATTATAGACGGCAAGGGAGTTTCAGTGGAGAGCGCAAGGGAGTACCGGCTCATTAGGCAGCAAGGGTGTGCCAGACTAAACCGTCTAAACCTTCCAAGTCCAGCCCAATTCAAGAGCAGCGACCACCCATTGTCCAGAATTGTACTTACGGACCAGATGGTGTTCAGACCGGTTACAGACCATACTGGTCTGGAGCATTGTTTCAATTTCTTCCCAGTCACAGACCTCCTGCAGATCTCTAGCTCCACCCCAGACCTGTTCCAGATTTTGTTATAGACCTAATATTTTTACCTGGGTAATAATTTAAACTTAAAATAGATGGATGGATAATGTAATCAGAGAATTTTCTAGTTGGCACATCATTTTTAACGAATGTGTGATAATGACGAAAACACTTAAGGGGATGTGCAATATTGACAACTCTTGAGAGTAGATGATAAGGATGAGAGGTGGCTTTTTTTGCTGTCAGTCAAAAAGTTTTTTAAATCTTTTGTAAATGTGATGTGAATTTTGTGCCTATCTAACAACACTGGATATCCTACGGATATCCGATTCATGTCCGCCATATCCTATCCAGGTCCGCTGGCTTTCAGGATATCCGTCGGATGTCCCACGGATATCCGATGCCAGATGATCCCAAAAACGTCCGAATGGGATGTCCATGGATATACTGTTACAGAACTACATAACATTAATGTATTATAATAATTAATAATGCAATAATTATTATAATAATTATTGCATTCAAATTTGCACAATAACAATGCAGTTACGCCTTCCATTAAAAAAAGCCGCGACTGAATGTAAATACCAATTCTGACAGCTGAAATTATTGAAATAGGCATTGGAAATTTTTCCTGCAAGTTTCCACTCATTGTAACACGTGTTATCTGTCGAATGCAAGTACCTATGATGTAGCATTGGTAATTATATCATTTAAAATTTCCCTCTACAATAATAATTATGCTCTTTTCCTTTCCAAGTAGAATGATTAATTTATCATTTTAACCTAAAGGAAATCATAAGTTATATACATGCATTTGGGATCCTGTTCCATCTACAATTATAATTAATCTATTATACCTATGAACTCCATCATAATTGAATGCATATAGCGTTTTTGGGTAGCAGAAAACTACCCAAGTAGCAGAAAATGTTGTATGGATATCCATAAATGGTTACCAATATCCAAAAGACGTTAGGTCCAACCTGTAACATTATGTGGACATTCTATGGATATTACGTCGAAATATCCATACGAAAATATCTATGGAATGTTTGAAATAATATTTCTTATTTTTTTCCTAAATTGAGACGTGAAAAATAAATTTAGCATTATGATCGCACGAATTACATTCTTTACTCTTTGCATTTAGCATGATTTTCACGAATTATAAACTTATTTGCTCTTTGAACGAATTGATGTAGTTAAATTGACCTGTGACTTTGGTAAGTTATCGCAGAGATTTCCGGTTAACTCTCCTTGCGGTTAGTTTCCACCCAGTTTCTTTCTATTTATTTTCCTCTGGACTTATATTTATTTCACAAAAATTAACATGAATGAGTTTCCAACGGGAATGGATACTATTCATTCGAATAATTGTGGCTCTATACTTAATTCAAAATTCAAGAGAGATTCAAAATCTATGCTGGGAACCGAGAGAAAACTGACGAGAACGAAGAACTGGGTGTTTTGAAAAATGCGGGTTTTAAATACCAACAGGCGCTGCGCTGAACAAAAGAAGAGCGGTATTTGATTACGCATAGGAGCCAAATGAAGCCAAAGGACAAAATGTGACAAAATAATTGCTACCAGGGAATATACATTCGCTAAGTATAGTGGATATATTACCTGGCACAACGCTTTAAAATCCATATCTATATCTAATCTAATATTTTTACCTGGGTAATAATTTTAACTTAAAATAGATGGATGGATAAATGTAATCAGAGAATGTTCTAGTTGGCACATCATTTTTAACGAACGTGTGATAATGACGAAAACACTTAAGGGGATGTGCAATATTGACAACTCTTGAGAGTAGATGATAAGGATGAGAGGTGGCTTTTTTTGCTGTCAGTCAAAATGTTTTTTAAATCTTTTGTAAAATTGATGTGAATTTTGTGCCTATATGTATGTGATAATTATTTCCTCTTATGTATTGCATGTATTATTCAAACTAATCACTCATGCAAGTTCTTAACTATAATAAAAGAATTTTATGTTGAAATTTCCATCCATGATAAAAAATAAATGTTCACACTTAAATGTTATTGTATCCCATTGAGTTTCAAGAAGTTGCTAAGCTAAGTTTGGGAAGAATGATGGGAAAGAAAAATGGAAAATACCTCATGAATATGCATATTAGTCCTGTCAAATTAATACATATTCTATTTTGAATTTTTATGCTTTTTTGTGGAAATCCTTAATTCTCATAAATTTTGTCAAACATGGAGGAAAAATAATCTTTACTTACATACTCTGGACACGGGTTTTCACTATTACGTGCTTAGCTGCCAAAAATGACAAGTTTTTGTGAACAACTCAGTTCAGCCTTCAGTACGTTTCCATTCGTGAAAAATTCAAAATAGTTAAAAAAATGTTCACAACTTCACCACAATCCTAGCATATAAATAAGTGTTACCTTTATTTGTTTAATGTAAATATTGTTACTAAATAAAATCAAATGGAAAAACCAACATGTTATTCAATCACCTATCTATTGCTATGTACCGATATAGCAGCTACTGCATGTGACATTATTTCGATTATAACAATTGTCAATAACTTAAGTATGTAGTTGATTGCGTTTTTAGTTTCTATGATGAAAATTTGGAGTTATGAGACAGTAAAAGATGAGATTGAAACTGAAAATCAAAATTTCAATGTCTAATTACTTACTTCTTTACTTAGGTGGCCATTCAAACCGTAAAAGGTTTTTGGCCTTGTCAACCGCTTGTCTCCACCTCGGCCTGTCGAGTATTGTTCTTCACATATTTTCTCTACATCATCTGCTCTAATCTTACACTGAATGTACAGGAAGTAACCTGATGAGATTCTTGAATGAAGTGAAATACTTTTCTTATGAACAGAAATATGTACATTAAGGTAAATGAGGGAGTAATTGACCATGCACCAGTAGTTGACCATTTAGGATATAAACTGTCATAATAAGCCTTAATCTGGTTCACATATTGTAAAAATAGCAGGAAAGTACACTCCAGCCATCTGGCTGTAAAACATCAAAACACAGTGCACATGGGTGGCATGTAGAATTAAAATGGCTGACAATTAGTGTTCATGTGCAGTGCTGCTGCCTTATTTTGAAGTTTTCTACCGCCATTTGCTAAGGAGTCTTTGTGGATAAGGCTGATTTAAAGTGGTAAGTACCTTTATATTTCAATGTAGTTATTTACCTTTGATATAGGAATGTTTGATATGAATAAAAAGTTGTTTATAATCTGTTTATTATTATCTGGAAGTCAGTTATGAGGGTGGTCAAATTCTGAATCAGAAAACTACAAATTTTCAGTAATTGACCGAGATGGTCAACTACTCATTCTTTCCTTCCTTTCCTTAAACTCATCATAATTGACATATTTGTAATGTTTATAGCATACCAATACGTTTTATATAATTATTTTTGTAACAGATTAGGTTTTACTAATAGTTGACCAGGGGTCAACTACTAGATTATTGGTGTGTCAACTTCTGAATCTATTTTATTTTAAATATTGCTGCTTAACTATGCCTGCTATTAAAGGCCAGTTTCGTTGTTACACAGAGGAAATGATGAAGGAAGCCATCCATGATGTAAGGACAAACAACACACCAGTCCGTACTGCAGCAAATATATATGGTGTACCAAGAATCACACTGAAATACAAAGTGGAAGGGAAGTCACCAATTGAAAGAAAAATGGGACCCCATACCATAAGTCCTGAAGAAGAAACTATTCTTGCTAATTGGGTGTTAAAAATAGCAGAAGCAAGGTTTCCAGTGACTGTGAAGCAACTTCAAGACAGTGTGCAGCGCCTGATGACAGACCTTGGTAGAGACAATCCCTTTCATGACAACCATGCGGGGCGGACATGGATCCAAGGCTTTTTGCGGAGAAATAGCAATATATCTCAACGAATAAGCCAAAACCTAATAGTTTCTTGGGCATCAGTGACACAAGAAAATATTTCTCATTGGTTTGCAGAAGTAGAAGATTATTTGAAAACAAATGATTGCTTCCAAGTACTGATGGACCCCTCACGAATTTTTAATTGTGATGAAACTGCATTCTTCCTTAATCCTAAAGGGAATAAAGTTCTTGCAAGAAAAGGAGATAAGACAATATACCAACAAGTTAATTCAGATGACTAGGAATGCCTCACAGTGCTTCTTACTGGCAATGCCAATGGTAGTGTTGTAACTCCTTTATTGGTCTACAAATATGAGCGTCTGCCTCCTGAAATAACACTACATTTCCCTCCTAATAGGGCGCTTGGAAAAAGTGATTCAGGGTGGATGAACTCTGAATTATTTTATGAATTCATTGCAAACTTCTTCCACCCTTGGCTAAAAGACAATAATATAAAACTTCCTGTTTTATTATTTGTTGATAGACATGTTTCCCATTTGAGTTTACATACAAGTCAGTTCTGTGAAAAAAATGGTATCATATTGGTAGCTTTACATCCTAATTCTACACACATTCTACAGCCAATGGATCTTGCTGTGTTTCGAACTCTAAAAGAAAATTGGAAGCAACATGTCCATAAGTGGCGTATGAACCATTTAGATGATCCCATCTTGAAAAAAAAAAAGATTTTGCTAAACAGCTGAAAGAGGTAGTGGATGAGCATGTTACTCACTCTGTGTTAGCTAGTGGTTTCCGTAAATGTGGACTCCATCCCTGGGATCCGATGGTACCTAGGGTTCCAGGACATAATGATTGCAATGTCAGACCAAAGAACACTGTGCAGAATGATGACTTCTGTGCACGCTTGAACTATTTCAAGCAGGGATTACAATTTCTGAATGAGAGCATGGGGAAAGAAAAATTGGACTTATTTGAGAAATCTACAGATAATTGGGAAGGAGAACTTTCTGACCAATCACTCTTTATGCTGTGGAAGAAAACTAAGTTAGAATTTAATAGCCTTATCAACTCATCTGAACCGACTGCTTCAATTGACAACACTACCCCTGAAGAGAATGCAGCTACAACTATCTCCAGACCAATGGACATATCAATGGGAAGTGATTCAACTGAGCAATCTCCTACAAGAAGCATGCTCTCAGTTGAAGGCAATGAAAATACCACCATCTCAGGACCATCAAATGTAGTTTCCCACGGTTGAATGTAATGAAGACACTGCCATCACAAGGCCATCAAATACAATTGTCGAAGGCAAAGAAGACACTGCCATCCCAGGATCTTCTAGTGCACAGTCTCCCATGGTTGAAGGCAATGAAAACACTGTCATCCCAGGGCTATCAAATGTACCATCTCCATTTAAAAAATATGTGTTCAGTCCACCTGTAGGCAAGAAAAAGCCACTGAAGAAAATGCCAAAGGAAAGATTACCCGCTATAGTGTCTGGAGAAGTTGGCAAAAAGTATTTCGAAAACAAAATAAAGAAAAAGAATGAGATGGAAAGATTTAAAAGAGAAAGAGTGGCTGAAAGGGAAAGAAAAAAAGAAGAGAAAATGAAAGAGAATGAGAGGAAAAAAAAGAATGAAAGTAATTAGCTGAAGGCTAAGAAACAGAAACGTTATGAAGAGTCTGATTCAGAATCATCTATTTCCATTCCTGATTTGAGTGATGGTAAAGGTTCTGACTGGAACAAATGATTTTTGGAAGAGGATGATATGGATTCTCTGGAAAAGGAAGATTTTGCGATAGTTGAATATGAGGGGAGATATTTTCCAGGAAAAATAGTGGAAGTTGTGAGTGATGGCCATGGGATAGCCACTATGGTTAAGAGTGGCCATTCATCATACCGGTGGCCTGTTAAGGAAGATAAGCTTTACCACACAAGGGACCAGATAAAAAGAAAATCCATCTTCCAAAATTGTGTTCTCGCCGTGGGTCATACCTTATTCCAGAAATGAATTTTTAGTCGTCATTTTGTATGTAAGAAAATGTTGTCACTTATTTGCAGTTACTACAAAATAATTTGTCATTCATAGCTAATTAATACCATAAAACTGGAGAAAAATAACAAATATTGTCTTTGGTAGTTATTTTCCCTCCTTTGAACATATGGTCAACCACTGAAACAATGCATGGTCAATTACTAGAAAAAAATATTTTTAGACGGTCAATTACTAACACAAAATATTCCTTTTTTAAAAAAGACACACACACTAAACCGTGTGGTACTTTTAAAATATTGATTGACAGTGTGATAGTAGAGAGTATGGTAAGTAATTTGAGATGATAAAACTATATAATTGGCAAATAATTATCAAGGTATGGAAGATTTACGATTTAAAAAGCCTTAAGAGGTCAATTACTGGTACCATTACCTTACCCTTTGGAAAATTTTTACTTAAAAAACTATTTGTACAAAGTTTCATTCTGCACCAAAAGTAACAAATTTTTTGCCATTGCCACTTTTGTTATGCACCGTGTGTTTTATATGAGTGCATTTACATAAATTGGGGATTTAAAACTATCATCACATTGGATTTATTGAGAACAAATAATTGGCACAATATTTTAGAAATACTGGGCTGAACTAACAATTAGAACATCAATAGCCTTATAAATACCCATGAAATTCTTTTTTCTTGTAAAAACTTGTATAACTATTATAATAGAAAAATTTTCTATTATAAAATAATTATAATAGAAAATGTGTAAATGCTCACATAATTAATCATAGGATTATTTAGTTATATCTTTTTTAGAGAAAACTTAATTATTTACCAGTCTTCCACATGTTTGGTCAAGCAACATGGACCCATTTGCCCAGCCTCGTCATCTGTACATTTTTATTAATATTCTTTCTTTCAAAAAGATGACTATTTACACAAATAATGTGAGTGGAATTGTGGAGCTGTCAACAAAGACTTAATTAGGCTGAGTTGAGAATGCAAATAGCATGAAAACTTTGAATTTCTTGCTCTCCAATTCATGAAATGTTTCAAGAATTCCATTAACTTTTAATTCACATTCAATTTCATGTTGAAATCATGATTGTTAGTCTTTTGATACCAAGTTGAAGTTTAAGTTCAAATTAAATGCTTAAAACCACATCCTCACAAAATGTACTGTCATAAAGTTTGCTCTAAAATCATTCCAATTGACTTTCTTCTGTGTTGCCTTCATGGGAATGCTCTCAAGACTATTTTAAAAATATGTCACATTGCCCGGTTTAGCCTACCCTATCCATTAATCCTTTGTGAGAGTAGAACACATTCACCCTAGTCCCGAGTACGTCTTTCATGCTTCATTTCGTAGCAAGTCCTTTGCTCGTGATGCTCGTGCTGCATTATTTACTAGGAGTGTGTCACATATTTTGAGATTCACTGTTAATTTCTTTCCCTTTAAAAAGTGGAAGATAATTCTTGGGGTTGGACCATAGTTTCTTGCTCCTACCAGACAACGCACTTATTCATGGGGTTCATTGGAGAACCAATTGGGCAGGAGAAATCTTTTGCAAATTCTTCTGAGTTTGAAAATGGTCCAATTACACGATATCTGCCAGGTGAGTGGTAGCCAGTGAGCAGCCTCAAACGAAGGGCTTCAGGTCGGTACTTGCTGCACCACACATTTTTGGCACTGACCCAGAAGAGTTGACGAGATATCAAGCAAAATCCTGGCAGGGGTTCCTCAGGCCCATTGCGGGCTTCGTATGCACGATATTCTACCTTAACTCCGTCATTGACAGCGTTGTTTTCTCCTTGAGTATTGATACCATTAATCTGGAAAGGATAAAGGTGAGCCTTAGAATATTAGCTTTTGAAAGGAAAACAACATCCTAATGATCTGTCACTTCAGAAAAAAATTTTACTTATCATCATATTAAATAGACATGATTTCTTTTAGAGATAGAGGTCATTGATGTTTTTGCTCTGAATTACTGTCTCTCTTCAGGAAATAGAAATACTGTATGAAATTATTGTATTGTATATCATAATGTTATCCTGTGGCCAGTAGCAATTAAAATACGTTCAATTCCTAATGGGAAATAATCCGCATCAGAAGGGCAGATAGACGCTACTTCTCTCATCGTAAAAGTATCGGTCTCCTTTGAAATGATGCAGAAACAATTTTACTACCTTATAATTGTTGAAGATTAGATATTACATAAACAATTAAGGTTTTAGTGGATAATGAAAACTTAATGCATTATTTTGAAGAACCCAATTTAAGTGAATTTTTACCATATTCATGGGGTGAAATTGTACTTGTTTGAGTTGATTTTTACTTAAGTTTACCATTATGATTCGTCAAAGCAAATGACGTATGAATAAATATAGCGTGCTGTTTTAAATTAAGCCCTCATATACATGTGCGTACGTATATGCTTGGAAATATCTTTGATCTTAGCAGAGTCACACTCTAAACTATCGTGATACTTAATGTCCACATTCGTCACACCAGCCTGAACGTCTTTTTCACTCAGTTAAAACTAAAGTATTGCCATGAAATGCATGTCAGTCATCATGCCAAGTTTGCGCACTTATAAAAACTTTTCACTCTGCGAATTAACTCATTTCTCTTTAAATAGCAACGAGTCAAGCCGGAGAAGTGTCATTTTCCCTCTCCGCCGTATTTGAGATAGGGTCGAGCTATTGAGGATATCCCGGTATCAAAGGCCGAGCAATAATAATTCGACCCTCACCAGTGCTATCCCCCGTTCAGAATACTGAATAGCCACCATGCTGGAGGTTGGTTGGAGGCTTTTGAAGGTTAGGGATTTGGAAAAGAATTGGAAGGATAAGCTGTGTGGATAGGAAGATGAACTAGGAAGATCAACTTCCCCCCCCTCCAAAGGCTACTACTCATGGCGAAATCCGGAAAATGGCACATGGTTTATCCGCAGCCCCTTAGAAGAATTGCGCAGTTTAGTAACGACAGGGAAGGAGTTTCTTCAGATCCTGGTCAAGGTTCATGTTCGAGTTGCTTTTCAATATCAGTCTTTCAATGAGAAGGACCCATCTTTTGATGAGAAGAAACAGATCCCTTCTTTTGTGTGCATGCTCACAAGATGTTTGTATTTAATACCCAAAGAGACTCGTGTCTCAAATCTCGTGTTGGTAATGAGGGTAAATGTTGATAGATTTTATGATTTGTGTGCCATTCTTATGTTGTTATGATGTAAATTTGCTAATGTACATATTTTTGACAGAATTGCAAAAGAAGCTCATGTAGTTTGTAATGTTATCATGTTCCTTTATCAATTTAGTGCTTATTCTAAAAGAATCATTTGTAAGAATATCAGAATTCTGGAAGATAAATTTTTATTTTAATAGCACTTATTACAAGTGCCATCATGTGGGAACATATCACCATTCCAGGAAGACATTTTATTTTTTGTTGCATTTATGCTGTAATTAAGTATAATTAAAGTGCATTTTAGTTGGGCATTAGATAATTTGAACTCAGGTTTAGAATATCTATGGAGTTCCAATTTTGTTTGCTATCAAAATTGTTTTTATGAAGAAAATAATGCCTAGATCAAAGCTAAAATATGTATTGGTTGTAAATTTTAAAATTGATGTCACCAGTAGATTTTTTGGAGTTCTCCAGTTAACACGTTCAGGACCGAGGACGCACACACTGCGTCCTGGCGTGCGCCCGCCAGGACCCGTGGACGCAGCGTGTGCGTCCTGAAGTGTGTTAAAGAAGTGTGTTTAAATGCCGTATTAATTTTTTTCTTTTTATTGGCCCCTGGGCATAGGTATCCATTTTTAGGGCGGTCCTGAAAGTGTTAAAGTCCTAATGAGAGAATCTTCTTTGAATTTTGATTTTTATGTGATAATCCTCCTGGGGTGCAAAGTTTTTAATAACATTTCATGAAGCCTTGAGAAATGGCCTTGTTTTATTGTTGTTGAATGGCACAAGAGATGAGAAAGGGAATAAGTGGCATTCATGGTTAAGGGCTATCACCTGCCACTATAGAGGGTGATTCGGGATATGTATTGTTGAAATTAGATTAGAGGAAGTGCCTTTCATAGTTTTACCCGAAAAAGAAAACAAATGAAAAAAACTTAATTGTTATACCTGAAATAAAAAATTGAACGATATTTCGCCTGGTAGGTATCCTCCAAATGACTCCCATATCACAATGCTTCCTCTTACAAAAGCAAACAGGAAACTGCATCATTCAGAGTTAACATATTGACATTTAATTCTCAAAGCCCATCTTCAAAAGCTGCCAATTAAATCATCACACAAAGAACCACATGATTGATTACATAGTGATATAAATATGTGTAGATGTACATTAGCTAATTGTGCAGTAGCTATGTGTGTACTGCGAAGGTTCTCTAAAAGTCACTGTCAACCAAGCTAACACCCTCTCGTTTCATGCTCATCATTCACTAAATTCTGTTGCCTCATTGTTAAAATTTAGTGGTGCAATATGTATCATTGCGTTGATGTGTTTTATGTGGAGCTTGCCGGTTAAATTCATTATGGTGTTGTTGACTCATTTTTTGTGAGTTGACATCTAGGCATTTACATTGCTTAAACTGCTGTCTCCACTTGTGTATTCAGAGCTCAAGCCATTTCATAACATTTTTGTTTTTATGTGATACATGTTTTCTTGAGAAACGGTACACATTTTATCCAAAATTCTGCATCTAAAAGTTGACCATAACGGTCTTGGTTTTGTGTGAACCCATTGTTTTCTGCTGTATGCCAGTACAAAATAATAGAAATAATAATTAAACTGTATTCTTTTGCTGTTGTGAGTTAGAACACTATCCCTGCACCATCGTGTATGCCGAATAAAAAGTGCAGTGTAAAGGTAAAGCATCTGTCTTGCCATTTACAGTTTCCAGTGTATATTAAATGCATATCACCATTGCTCATTATTGGTAGATATTTGTGTATGGCCTTAAAGGAGCATGTGATCAAATTGTAAATGTCATTTTGTAATTAATTTGAACAACGTCACATTTAAAAAAAAGCCTTTAATCTTAAAAATGAAATGAAATTTGTCACATTTTCCACTGTAGTTTATAGGTATCAAAAGTGCAATTTTTTTGTGATCTCCAAGCACCTTGGTGCTTAACTCAAAACTGCCACATTTTGAGCAAAATATTTTTGCTGTCAAAAAAGTGCTATATTTATGGGGAAGTTTAAGGTCTAAATTTTGGACAAGAAGGGTAATTGAAGGTTATTTGTGTCCATTGGCTGTGCCTCCTTAATTAAAGCTATACTTCTATTGTAGTCTGAAGTATGCCACATAATATGCAGGTTATTTGATCTGGTGATGAAAGAAAACGGTTTGAAATGAGGGTTTGGAAGCATTATGCTGTTTATTGTTACCTGTGATCTGTATTTTCATATACTTTACAATTATATACATAGAAAATCATTTATTTGTTTAATTTATGTTGACTACTCTCATGTCTAAAAACAGAAAAAAGTTTTTGTGCCAATTCTTGTCATCCTTTCAGATGAACCTGGAAAATTTTTAGCCTGCTATGTTTGCATTAACTGTGGATGAAAATGAGATGGCTCTTACTTATTGTTCGACTTTTTCCAATGTGGAATGCTTGATTATACCACTTGCTGTATTTAAAGGATGGTAGAATTTCTCTCAAAATCGTTGAAAATATGTAGATCTGACTAACATTTTCTACCCTCATCTTGTAGCCTCTATGTTATGGTAGTTCCCGGTGAGCCACGGGGGCTATGTCATGCCTCCTAGCGGACATGCTTTTCTCAGGAAATGGAGAAGCATTTATCTGAACGCCGTAGGAACTTAGGATGGAATATGCATCTCTAAGTGCAAGTCACCATTGTGAACTATGCAGCTGTCCTAAAAGGATCACATTCTTCTGCATTCTATTTTACTTTCTATGTATCGTAGATTGCACAATGTGAATTTACATTCTACAAGTGATTTTGCTCTACCAACAAAATTTATTGGTAGGCAAGTACTCATATTGGTAGTAGTGGTATTTTGGTTCAACATGCTTCAATGGCTAATGTCATTTTGCACATACTGTCTGTCACTTGCAGACAGAGGCAGCAGCACTCGGAAGATCAATCATCCAAATACAATTCAATGATGTTTAACTTCGGTGACCGATAGGGAACCGGTGGTTCCAACGTGGCAGGCCATTGCCCAGTACTCATTAATGGCACCTGATAATTAATTATTTGTTCTTTAATGCTTTAGCCTCTTACCAAGAACTACAGCCTTGTCGTGTTGGGAGGGCTTGTATTTTCCGATGACCCCTAGAGCTGAACTGGTGGGAGCAATGCTCCTGTTAGGGCCACCTATGCCAGATAGGTCAAAGGTTAAGACACAGACAAATGGTAGTCCAAGCAGCATCTCTACCTCAGTGAGGCATCTGCAAAAGGCATGTGACCCCAATGGGGTGGCCTCTTTAAGTGATGGTGTCACTTAAAAAACACTTGAGGTTGGCCACAGAATGCCATCACAATTATTTAATAGACTTAATGTTCTCAGATGTTACTTTGTGGTACTCCATAATTAAGTAGAAGAATACTTTGTGTAGTCAAGGAACAATTTTTATTGAAAAATCATTCACATTGACCAGGAATAGCACCTGAATCTCTCAATATCCTGCCGAGTGCTTAAGCCAATTACCTAAGCTACCAAGGTGTCATCCCCTGTACATATTTTTGGGCTTTAACGAAACAAGATGCTTGAAAGTTCTGGCTACTCCTGATGCATCTTTCTCAACATTTTGATTGAATTTTCCATCCAACGTTTCTACCTACTGACCTTGATATTGACTGTATGTTGAAACCTTGGTCTGCAAATTGAATTAAAATTCAATAAATGTATCAGAGTGGCTCATCCCCAAAAGTCAGCCATCATGGAACAGTCTCAGCCGGGACCAGCAAATCGTATTCGACAACGCAAAGCTTCTTTGCAGATCAAGCGGATACTGGGACAGTTAACTAAAGAGGCTATTGAGATAAGGTTGGTAGGTAAGAACTTCAACCGAAATACAGGATACACGATCAGCAAAGTGTGGAAACCAGTGCCCAGGAAAATTAAGACGACGGGAAGAAACAAGGAGAGGATTGACGACGCCCAATGATAAATGACCTGACCTACGGCCGGAGGATATATGAACCTATATCAACTTCTGCCTCATCCTCCCATTTTGCAAGTTTTGCGGTGTGAAAAATGCACTCACTGTTTGACAAGTTATTTTAGATTGATTTGATATGGAGTATGGCGTTGTATGGGGCGGAAACGTGGTCTCTGAGAAAGGAAGACGGACATAGGCTAAAGGCGTTCGAGATATGGGTTTGGAGGAGGATGGAGAAGGTGCGGTGGACGGAAAGGAAGACAAATGAGGAAGTGCTTGACCTAGTTGGTGAGGAGAGGAAACTTGTGGATGAGATTAGGGGAATGCAGGGTACTTGGCTGGAAGGGGTAATGAAGGGTGGTGGTTTGCCTTCAGCAAACCATCACCCTTCATTACCCATTCAAACCATCATAGAGGGAAGGATGTTGGGTAAGCAGGGTAGGGGAAGAAAGAGAATAGGTTTTATGGATGGGATGAAGAAAGGTAGGACTTGAGCTGAGATGAAGGAAGAAATACTAGAGGTAGATAGATACCTAGGGCACTTCACGTTTAAGAGTCTGTTGGTTATTCTCTGACTTTCATCATAACCTACCTATAACCGGTAGATTACTCAAGTGATGATGTTTTATGAAACACACAAATAATATGGAAATCATAATAGTCTGCTGCGCGCGCAGGCTTTAAGTCTAAGTCGTTCGAGTTTAAGATGGTGGACCCTAATAGTATCGCTACTGAGTAAACTCTTAGGTATCGCAATCATGGTACTACTAATGCCTTGTATTAGTAGTACCATGTACACATGCATTAGTGGTACCATGATCGCAAGGAAATGAATCTCAATCAAATGCTCCATGCGCCCAATAATTAAATAGAACTTTGCGTGTCGAATGCAACGCTTTAAGCCAAACTACGATTAACCGTTGGAAACTAAGAGGAACAATTAATCAGTGGCAACGTAGTAGGTGCATATATTTTAAGATATCTATTGTTGAGAAATCTAAAGCAAGTTTTACATGGGGCACGTAATTGGGTGCCCTTAACCCTAAAGGGGATCAGTGTCCGATTGATAGGGGCCTCTATATCTCCTCCTTAAGACTTTTGCGTTCAGAGCTCATTCCCAAGACCAGTCCAGTTCAAAACACAAGACTTGTCTGACGAAAGTAGACTATTGAAATATATTTGCCTGGGTCACCTTAAATCGGAAATTTCACTTGAAAATTAGTCCCCTATGCTTCAAACGCAATGGAGTAATAGGACCACGACCAAGGCAGTGACTTGGTAAACTTACTCCTCAAAACATGGGCAATTTGTTTTAAGAGTGCACACATCATACACCGATGAATTTTAAAGGGTCATTTAAAGGAATTTATTAAGCTGCCATTACCATCGATTGAGACCTTTGGCCATGGTAGACATGACTTTTTTCTCAACAGAAGAATTTAATTGCAAATGCACCGATGATACCTTATAAGAGAAAATAATAGCCCAAAGCTCTGAAATTTAGATCTTGCGTGAGAAAATTTTTATTATCTCATAAAGGGTGCTTAATCTAGGGCCAGATACGAAGTATGCACCTGCCATTAAATCTAAAATGGGTTGTGTTTAATGCTCTTGGCTGAAGTGCACAAAAGGATATTTGTCCTGACAGAAGAAGAAAGAAACTTGAAGAATAAAATACATTGAAAATATTCCAGTAGTGTGATAATATGGCAAGTTGGTCTTACCTTGATCAATTTTGCGGCTGGTGAATTCAGGGGGCGTGGCGTGGACAGGAGGGGGGGAGGCTTAATAAAAGGCATAACTTGGGTGGCAGAGGCAATAGAGGAAGGGGAAGCAGGCGAGTGGAATGGGGATGCAGAAACTGTCGGAACTGGGGGTCTCCAACGGTTGGTTTTGGCGGCGGCTGTAGAGGAGGGGGCTGTTCCGGAATACGTGAGGGCAGTGAGGGCAGGGGCGGTCGACGGGACGGGTCGACCGGTAGGGGCAGTAAGGGCAGGGGTTTTTGGGGCGGCGGCGGTTGCAGTAGCGGGTGGGGAAGCGAGGGGAATTAGGGGGAGGAGGAGGGGGTGGGAACAGGTTACTCGGGGGACGGGAGCCTGATCCTTCCATCGAGGATCTCTTCTTTCTTTCACAGCAGGCTGAAACGGGAGGACAATGAATAAGTATAAGTCGTCTGAGCTCATTGACCGCCACATTTCCTTTCTGAGTGGTGCTAAAATCTACTAATTGTAAGCCATAACATGCGCATTGCCCGACTTTGCTGCGCGAGTCAATTGTGTGACCCACGTGTGAGCAAAGTGTCGTCGTAATTATGGAGTGAGAGCAACTCGAATCACATTTAATTATAATTTACTGCCGTTAGAGTTGGTCAACAATTCGAGGTGGATTTGGAATGGAGATTACTGGATGTCTGCCAATCACTCCTCTATTTCTTAAGGCCGCTTCGCACGTGCCAATTTACAGAGGCCCTCACGAGACCATTTTGAACAATACCACTAACTCTCTCTATATACCTTCTATAACACAATGTTGCTCTCATTGATCAAGAGTCCATGTTATATTTTTTGCCACGGCTAAAAACGTATATCTTTGATCCGCCTTTAGTTTTACTCATGGATAAAATTGGGACACACACTTTTCTAGATAAGTAGTGAAAGTCATGTAAAAGCCAAAACCATTTTGTTCATTCGAGATTTGGGCAACTAGTGAATTCGGATTTAAAATGTAATACATGTCTCCTTCCATGACATTGATTTAAAAGTGAGCCTTAGCAAGGGTAAAGATTCCCACGATAGATCAAAATCTTTGTATTACTAAGCCGTGTTTACACGATGCATTTACCCGCGCGGGTAGATGCGTGAACACAATCACCATCAAAATTTCACCGTGTAAACACTCAAAAATGCGTGAATGTGTGGACAGAAAATAGCCCCTGATCTAAGTTGGTGAATGTGTTCTCTCATCTGTCCAGCCACGTACTTGCGCGGGTAAATGCATCGTGTAAACACGGCTTTAGAATTAATAGTCAGTTAAACACTCGACGAATTGTCTTTTTAGATAATAAAGTTTTTGAAAAACGCGTTGGTACTCACACAGGGTCTGCCCCATGGCTTTCTTGAGATCAAATGTTGCGATCAAAGTATCGTATTCACTGCAGTATTCACAATTCACTCTTCACACAACTCACAACTCTTCAATCACTTCCTCTTTTTCCAATTTTCGAATGAAAATGTACAGGTTTCCCTAGCAACGATTGCGAGGAGGACCTATGGCGCTATGAGCATTGTTGCCCTTAGAAATTAGTACTGCAGAGTGAAAAATAGCTTAATGGTAGCGGTTTGAAATAGTGAATTTTTTAAAAGGACACTACTACTATGATAAATTATGGATTTATAATAATTCAAGTTTGTTAAGTCTAGACTATGTTCTTGGTATTCCCCTCGTCTTCATAAAAAAAAGACAAAATTTCTTTTCCTTTGCCAGAGACCTCGTCATGGTTAATAAATGCTGCCCTTTTGGAACATCGGACTTTATATTCTTAAGTCGTTGTAGAGGGAATGGGTTAGGGATGCGTACGCGGTACCAACATGTTGAAGTTCTTGGTTCTTCTTGAAATTATATTTATATATAGTATACTGCCGGCCACGACTCACTGATATTATATCTCTGTTTTCCGATGAAGGCTTTTTCATGCTTTTAAAACTATTTCTGACGCCTCCCAAATGATTTTTCTTTTGACAAGATATTTCTTTGGATTTCGAATAATTATGTTTTTTTGTATTCATAGTGGTTACGATTTTTTGTTATTAAAATCTTTAAGTTGCCCATCCACGTAGATTTTATTCGGCCATGATAAATGGAAAGCAAACGTATATTTATATCCGCAACGCGCGCGTTCAAAGTCAGAATTAATGCTGAATGCATGCATTAATGAATTCATGATTTTGAGAGCAGCTGTCACCCAAGTTTACGCACCTTTCTGCGATGATGGCATCCTTTGTCCGTAGCTCCAAGGGGATCACCAAAATAATTAGTGAATGCATGCAACTTTTCAGCATATACGGTTGAGCGGTCTCTTTAATCGACAATGTAAGTCTTACTTAAAGTTTATCATGGAGAATTTATAAGTGTCATGGCGAATTTTGATCAGTGGAACAATGGTAATTGTAGAATAGATGGAATCAACGTCTGCTACAAAGGAAGTGGAATCCGATGGAAAAAGAAACCTTGCTTTGAACAGTCGAAATACACGACGCAGACGATTCACAAATTGGCGAATTAGCCTTTGTTCTCTTCCCCCAACCACCAAAAGAGCTTTGGTTCAAGGTCGGAGGAGTTCCAATTGAGGTGTATTGAGGTTCAATGAGTAGAATATTTCGGTAGAAACCTGAAAACCTGGTCAATCAAATTATAATTAATGATTTGAATAACTTTTCAAGCACTGTTTCCTGGTGCACCCCTTACAGATGCGCGCCCGTTCAAAGGTTGAATTCCACCCGGACGGTTCAGTATTGCAGATTGAGCATTGACAGGCCGACAGAGAAGGGAATTTCTGCTCTTTTAATGGGACAAGTAAGTCGCGCCCACTGTTTGGGAATAAGGAAAAAAAGTATACGATGTCCTGGAGGCCGAGTATATTTATAATTCGGGAATGTCTCTAGACACCCCGTTGAAGCCCCTACAGACCATGAGACTACACCCTTAGTTTAAATTTCTTGAAAAACGCAACTATTATGACAAAGTAAGTTATAATAGTTGCGATAGATCAATTATATGAAGCTGCAATCCACCTCACTTGTTAAAGTAGACTTTTCACTTGTGTTTAATAACATAACATCATTAATAACACTTCATCCGACTTGAAATATCCGGCATTAGTAATATTTTATGCATGGAGTAGTATATCGTGACATTCATAAATTATTTGTATTAGTAACATTAACCAGTAGTTGTCTCTTACTCAGTGTACTGCATGTTTGCATGTTCGTCTACGTAGTACACTCCCAGTTTGTTCTCTCTTCTCCTGGACTGCTTCTTGGTACGCGCCTTGAGGCCGGGGCAACTTGCGCAAGGTCCTGATTTTAACTGCGACAACTTTTGCATTCCTGGTGTGTGGTATAAGAATGGGCCAAAATAACTGGCTTTATTCATAACAGGTTTTTTCCTGCTAACCGAAAAAACCGATTATGGTTAGGTTAACCGTTTAAAACCGGTTATTTAAATTACCGGAAGCCTGCACTCTCTCGAGGAACACTGGTACTATGTGCTGCTGCTGTTAACAACTGCAGGTAGTTATCAAGGTTTTTTCGGCGCAGGATAACCTGAGAGAACCGAGTACTTGGTTATTTTTTGGTACAACCGAGAGTATATAAGCGGAATAACCGGAAGAGTACCCTCTTTCTGGGAACTGTGGTACCTACTGCTAACAGAACAGCTGCCCGAGTTGAAGGGAATGCATGAAGTTCTAAAAATATTTAGTAGATAGCAAAGAAAGAGAGAGATGGGGTTTGGAGAACTGAAGCTCAATTTCTTAGGACCCCGTTCACACATTTCCGGGGAAAAAACACCCCTTCTTGAAGGGGGGGGGGTACCCCCCGGTGGGTGGGAGGTCCCATGGCCCCCCGCAGCCAAATTCCCTGGTTCCGCCCTTGCTCGTGGGCCGAATTATGGAGAATTCATATAAATACTGGTGTAAAGGAGGTTAGTCGTGTTCGCCCATGTTACGATTATGCTAATACAAAATGTGCCATCCATAAACCTCGGCAGTATTCCTTTCCAGGGTTTTCTACAGACCTGGAAAAGTCAGGGGAAATAAGAACTTACCAGAAAACTTACTTTCCAAAGTCAAATTGCCTTTCAATAAGTGAGCAGTACCAATTTAGGCACTTATTGTGTGTGTAGGCTTCGTGCTTATAGTACCTTGCCTAAATGAGGCATTGAGGCTCTTATTTGATCTTTATCCATTAATTCTATGCATCTATAATTAAATTTCAGGTCCTATTTTGTGCTATCATGCTGAGTATGGTGGAATATTTGTTTCTCCTCAGATTGTGTATGTATAGGTAATTCCTGGCTAGCCACTCCCAAGTCATAATAACCTCTAGAATGAGTCAGTAAAATCAAAAGAAATGAGCGCCAGAATCTCTGGTCCATTGAGGGCTCTTATTTCCTTTTTAGTGTGAGTTTTAGGTCTCGAATTTCTGAGGAAACTTTACTTTATCGTCGAAAGCCTTACTGTACATAGTGAAGCAATTTTTTCATTGAGAGGTAAAGGTACACAGGGAATGCTGGAATTGTTAATGATTAAAATGGGAGGGAGTTTATTAATTCCTGAAAAAGCTATAACGGTAGTGTTTAATTTGTTTTTGTACCTGCCTCAGAATTTCAGAATATTCCAGAGGTAGTATCCCACGCCCTTATTAAAGGTTTTGTGAGTTTAAAAGGTTTTCATTATCATGCAGTCATAGTTGGTGCATGACTCTGATCATACATCTTATCTTATTCGCACTTTATACCCTACGCATTTACGGAGTCAAATCTCTCAGAACCCTCAGTCAGACGAAAAACATACTTTTTTACTTATACCATAGTAGAAAATTACACAATTTCTTCATATATTACATAAAACAGGACTTATCATTTACGACAGCACTAAACAACATTTTAATTACAATAATGTAATAAAATGTACCGTTTTGGTGAAGAGCGTCTAATTGTAAACTGTCACACTGTCCACTTCGCTAAATTGATTTTGTTACTTCAGAAGAAGGTGGTTAGAGTAATCACCAGTACCGAACTCTAAATAAAAAAAACTACACACAAACTAATATTTTGTCACACTCATATGTACATTAACATTGCCCGTTTTTCCTCTCTGCGGTTCACGCCAACCAAAGGTGCCGGGCGGCGCGGCGTGCCGGCGCCAAACCGGCCGTGTCGGCTGGCCATACTTTGTCAGAACGACAAACGAGCGTAGCAAAACACTGTGTGGGGAGTCCCTACAGTTTATTCGTTCTGATTTTTAGATACCTAGTGTTATAGTCAGTATAGCGGGGGGCGCAAAATTATATATTGGGGGGCGCAAAATTCAAATTTTGCCAGAGGCGCTGGTGACCCTAGCTACGGCTCTGTTGAAAGTACACCCACTAGACGCAATTCAAGTGGAGTGCGCCGTCCAACGGATGAGGCGATGAAATGTGTGGCCTCTTGGTGTCATATTCATTCAGGAATTCTTAGGATTCTAAAATGCACTATTCGTCTAAAATTTACGAGAGGTAGATCTTTGGCATATTGAATTGTCGATCATAAACTGCATACTTAGCAAGTTTGTGCACAATCTGTGACCCAGTGGGACTCTTAACCCATAACGAGTCTCCGGGCGATAATTCGGTTTAGGGTGACTCAAGACTACGGGCATCACCTCTCGCTTCTTCCGATTACGCATCACCATTCTATCGTTACCGGGCGGAAAGTTCTTGCCTCCCGTTCTCACCCTCAGTGGAGGAGGTAAAGGGTAGTATTCCGCGGGAGAATCTTGATAATACGTTTTCCGAGCCTTTTTCTTATCACTCGTCACAACACAGCATCTTATTTCTCCCCATCTCCATTAGCAATAACACTCAAAATCCATAACAAGCAAATAAACATCGTTGTAACGCAAATTCACATTCTTTTCATAAATATGAATTTATCTTTATGTAACACATTCAACATCCTCCCACCTTTGCAAAAGTTGATCTTTTGCAAACAAACAAATTAAAACATAAAATTCAAGCCTTTAAAATGAAATAAAATTTTAAAGTCCAAAGTTTAAGGTTGAAAGTATCTTCCTAAAAGTTCATCACAAACCGCCGCATCCGACACCCTCTCCGTAGCACTGGGTCCGCTTCCCCTTCAGCATAATCATGTATGTACCAGCGGGATCGGTGAATTGTATATACATGTTGGGGCTGCGAGGCCTGGGGATGTGATGTATCCAGCTGCAACTCCAGTGGTTAAAGTCTTTTTACTGGTCTCAGTTGAACCCTGTTTGCCGTCTTAACCCAAACCAGTCTGTTCACTTTGTCTTTGTCTGGCAGCTTCACACTTTTTCCAACTACAGAGTCTGACTGTCTAAGAACCTTATATGCTCCCACAAGATGTGTGCCATTATCGGAGTAAATAATGGATACACTGACCTGGCGTACAATGAAACGACAGAGAGCCTGAATAAAGGCACCTGTGCTAAGGGACTGAATTAATTGTAAATGCACTGCTCTATAAACTGCGCGTGTAAAAAGCACAACCCGAAATTTTTCATGAAATTTTGTGAAGAGAGGATCAGTTAAAACTATTCCGGTGACCTGAAAAGTGGCAGACACATTTATTCCGTTAGCAGAAAGATGGGGTACTGGCACTTGAAAGGCCTTTGCTTGATTCTTTTTGCAAATGAAACAGTTTCCTATGGCCGACCTTACACTTTTCCTGCCCCTTAAAATCCAAACACTTTCATGAAGAATAATAAGTAGTGTTTGTGCCCCCACATATTTATGCAGAATGTGCCGGTATTCTATTAGCTTCTTAACAACTGGATGATTCGATGGAAGAATTATAGGACATACACACTCATCACTTTCTTCCCCTTCGAGTAAATGAGACTTCAAACTTATGATTCCTTCTTGGTCCATCATCTTCAATGTATTTACATAACTAAAGCTCTCCAATTGCAGCAAACGGAAGACTACATTTTCCGCCCGTACGAACTCTTCTCCAGTAATATAGCATCTCTCTTCTGCTTTTGAGGAAAAACGTAAGAGCCAAGCTACAGTTATAACTCTACTGGGGTATTTAGACAATCTTCTATTCACATATCCAAGAAATTTCTCATGAATGGGTGTCTGCTGCAACTACAATGGTTCTTCTTCTTTCTTCTTCAACCTCCTCGGCAGAAAGTGACGTGTTGGTCGTGGGCCATGCACTTGGTGGTTGTCGCAGCCATGATGGTCCCTCCCACCATCGCGGTAGGAAAAATTGCTGTGGTGTACACCCACGTGAAGGCAGATTTGGTCCCTTCTTCAGACAGTCGTTAAGTGACAGATTATTTTGATCCTTATCTGAAGCGTCAAACGCAGGTTGGCCCTTTGTGGTTCCTTGTTCCTTCAATACAGCTATGTGTGGCAAGTAATGTACCTTATTTGTCTCCTTCTCCTCTCCTTCACAATAATACCTGCGTTTTTCCATCCCCTTTAAAATCAAGTCGTATTTTTGAATTTTGATATATGGCGCAACCTTCGTGTAGTTGAACGTAGTCGACCTTCCTCGGATTCAAGATTTGTTTGCAGCAGTTGGTGACTTCCCTCTATCCAAGGTACATTAACAACATAGCGATCAGAAGAATCTCTTCTGTTTTCTGAAAAAAAATCTAATACTTCCCGGTCTTTGTCTTCCTAAATTTTATATGTCCCTGGGTCTCTATTTCCTAGCGTTTCCAAGTCCCAGAACTTTTAAATTTCCATGGAATTCAGCATGGTTATCAGCAGCGCTGCAGAAGCTGAATGATTCCTCATAGGTGAACCCATAAGCGTCCATCCAAGTTTCGGTTTCATGGTGACTAAACAACGTTCCATCCATATCGACATTGGTGTTATCACTTGAGACAAAACGTCAGAACCAAGGAGAACCTGTACGCTTTCTGAAACATCGGTTGTTGATGAGGAAATATCTGACAGTGTAGTTCCCTTTTCTTCTAGCAGTCAAAGTTCGTATTCTTTTGTGCGCTTTCCAGCGAAACTAAAGCGGCGGCTGAAGGCATATTTTGTTCGAATCTTACGGATTTTTCTTTTTTGCCGGCCCTTGTAGCCTCTCCCATTGGCTCGAAACTATTCTTTCTCAACACCAACCGCTCCTGGCTCTCTACTTCGACCTGCAGACATTTTATTAATTCGGTCAATTCGTCATTTCCTTCAGTGCTGTCTCTCATCGTTATTTGTCGCTCCCAAATCAAAAACAAATCTTCTGGAATTGCAGATTAAATCAGAAGAATTAACAGAGAAATATAATTGTTTCTCGTAACGCCAAGCGTTTCTAAGGCTCTTAAGTTAGCCTCAAAGTTGTCGTACAGCTGAGCTAGAGGTCGATCCTCTCTTTTACTCAATGCTAAAGATAAGAGTTCTCTTACGTAAACTTCGATTACTAGGCCTGGTCTAGGATAACGTGCTTTCATTAAGCCGATGGCTTTATCATAATTTTATTTGGAAGGGGAAACTCTTCTATAAGGATCCGAGGAGGTGAACTGGGCTTGTAATAAATATTGGAATTAATCTTCTTCTTGAATGTCTTCCTCCTCATGAATTTTCGAGATCTTACCTCAAATCCAATCCAATTTTTGACTCTGCCGTCGAGTCTTTTTATTTCTAATTTTGGCAATTTAAAATTCGTCTTTGGCGCACAGTTTAAGCTATTTTCGCGTCCTGGTTCTTCTGGCAGTTATCGCTCATTAACCTCAGTAATTATTTCTATAAATATTAACTACCGTAACTCGTATTCTCCCGCCTTTTGCATTTCTGCCTCTAGATCATCCTCACTAATATTTTCTCGAGTAAGAAGTTCTTTCAGGTACGATTCATCTAGTGATCTCAATTTGTCGTATTTAATCTTTAACGACGCAAACATTGCTCTTATGTCCGTTCTACATGCCCCCGAGCTGAACATTTCCTCAAATTGATTTGCTTCCTTAGTGAAAAGAGCTCGAACGGCTCGTCGTTCCATGATTTATCCCAACCCTGTCTCTCACTATTATAAGATAGCAAATCGCAAAATAATGCTCAACTTACCCGATAATGACACTTTATAATGTGGGGCACTCACTATTATTTGTAAGTTTTCCGAGCATTTTTCTTTTCATTCGCCCCAACACAACATTTTATTTCTCCCCATTTCCATTAAGAATAACACTCAAAATCAATAAAAACCTAATAAACATCGCTGTTACGTAAATTAACATTCTTTTCGTAAATATGAATTACTTTATGTAACACATTAAACAGGTAGAGTCACCCATCATGAGTTGTATTCACTTGGCGTTATTCTGATATTTTCTACTCGATTGACGATATTCTGTTGTTTTTACTCGCTTGCAGATAGTACGCTATTTGTTCACAATGAAAATTGTCGCTGCCCCGCTTTATTGAGGTATTTTATGCTGGTATTACTCTTTGGATTTTCCAGGTTAATGAAAAGCTCGTAATTAAACATATTTGCTTAATACTGGTATCATACTTCTTCAATTTAAAGCTAAGTCGTGAAAGTAATAAATTAATTGATTTTTCGGCTTTCATCCCGTTTAAATGTTCTATAATTGATTCCCAAGGAAATATATCCAAGAATAAGTAAGTAGACTGGAAGAACAGAATTCTAATAAGAGAATTGTACTTGACACAAAAAAAACGGTAATAGTGAAAAATTTTACTGACAGGTTGGATTCTGATTGACAGGGGGGTAAAGCAAGCCTCCTGCCTCTTTCCAACGTTATTCAATATCAATATCGAAGATATACTGAGCAACGTCTTAGAAAAAAGGAGGGATGAATATTGGGGGAAGAAAGGTAAACTGCAACAGATTTGCTGATGATATTGTGGTTCTAGCCGATGATGCTTTAGCACTTCAGATAATAATGACAAAACTAGATGAAATGAAGGAGTATGGGATGAAAATAAATGTTGGGAAAACAAAATTCGGAAAAATAAATGACATAGAAGATATGAACGTAAGGATAACGGAGAACGAATTGAACAAGTTTAAAGTGCACTTCTATAGGGAGCATGCTAACTGAGAACTAGGAAATTGAATAAGAGATTAGAACAAGAATACCCATGGCAAAAAAGCCCTTCAGTAGAAGAAAAGTATATTATGCAGCCACTTGGGACTGGAGTTGAGTAATAGACTAGCCAAGTGCTATGTATGGAGTGTCATAATGTACGGCTGTGAAACATATGCCTTGTGAAAAGAGAGAAACATAAGGTTGTGGACCTTGAAATGTGGACGTGGAAGAGAAGATACGATGGACAGACAGAATAAGGAATGAAGGGTAGCTGAAATGGGTTGGAGAGGATAGAAAACTCCTAAAAACTATTTGGAAGAGACACAATGGATCGGGCATGTATTGAGAGGGAAGTGGATACTAATTGCAGCTCTTAAAGTATGGGTGGAGTGGAAATGAATGAGAAGGCTGAGACTGATGGATGAGGTGGAGAGAGGAGGATACAAGGAGACCAAAGAACAGGCGCGCCTAGGCGGGGGGCAGAAGCGAATGGAGACAGCGACGGTGGATGGAATCTACTAGTTGGCAGAACAACTGTTGATGATGGTTAACTGATTCCTCCTTTCATGTCTGAGCATAAAAAATAAATTACCCAGGGAATATTAACACATAACACATTCTTTGTCTTTGCTTCACCTTCTTCGACTACCTGAGACTTATTGTGATGGGCCATGGCAAGTGCTCCGATAAATTCACAATTACGGTTTTCTGCTTTGTATTACCTTTTTATTCCAATACCCCAAATTGCAAAATAATATACCTAATTAAAGTATATACATCTATATACTACGCAGAGAGTCAGTACGCAGTGCTTGCACGGTTGTTCGTTTACAAAGATGACTTGGAAACTTTAAGGTGACATACAAATCCGACCTCTAGGTATTATGGGGGAATAAACTTTCCCAACAAACTTAGCGCCGCTACAGTCGCTCTCAGGAAAAATCTCTTTACTTTCTGATGACATAATAATTTTAAGTCTCGGTCACGACGATGGAAATTCAAACGCGCTAAGGTGATGGACTAATCGTCCGGAACGGTGATGGACTTCCCGTTTGCAAGTCGCTCCGAGCGCGTTTCTTGCCGGCCACGAGAGCTGAGGCACATTAGATAACCTTGTATGCATTTGAAACGTTTTATTTATCTCTCCCGGACGCATTAACCGAAACCAGTAATTAATGAATAGTTTTCCTTATGCAGAACTCCGCAGGTATGGCAAAAGGCAGCTTCTTGCAAAGACACTCATGACAGTTCACCGGTAGGTTTGATGGAGTGCGATTTTGAATGCATTTGATTTTGCAGGAACTTTAATTATTTCTCTGTGAGGACCTCCATGGATATTTTCAATATTCCATGAAGTCCAGGAGGGAAGGAATACATCGATGGTATATTTAACACATGCTTAACTGTCACTCACTCTAGGGCAATGAATTTGAACTGAAGCACAGTACATTGCTGGCTTAAATGCTCCAGGGAAGGTGATGAGACGATGGCAACACGACAAAGAATTAGAAACTATGATGCACGTCTCGAGATGATGACAGCAGCACTCGTTAACACCCTAATGACAATTCTCTTACTGTTGGCGGGGCGGCTGTGATGAAGAGGACATAAAACTTAAATTACAGCACCCGGACAATGAAAAACCGCCTCTATGAAGCCTGTTTGATAAATTTCAGACCGGCAAGAAAAACAATAAACAAAACTACCTAATAAAAAGGTGGCGTCAGATTTTACTCAGTCGAACCTGGATATAAACCAATCATATTGGAATATCGTAGGTTTTATCGATGATAAAATTTAAGAAGCGTTGAACTCACCAGACCTGAATCTAATACAAAACTTTTGCGAGTTATTGGTTGAGAAATTTTGAATATAAATAATGTGCTCTCTTTGCTTCTAGTTAAAATAAATAAATTTGTAAAAAAATTAGCTTTCATTTACAGTAAATATCTTAAACAAAACTTTTTTGTGGCTGCTGGAATGCATGATACCCCAAGTAAAATTATTTAAACCGGTTAAGTTCTCTACATAGAAGCATAATAAGTCAACAATTCAAAAAAAGCAATCGGCCATAAGAAAAATAAAGTATTATTCTTTCTTTCTTTTTTTGGCTATTTTTGCGTAGTTATTAACTCATTAGTATTTGCGCATTTACGGCTTGCGTAATCATTGAAATTCTACCTCCATCCTTGAAAAATGCATTGAACCTACGTTGTTTTCACGATCAAAAAAGGAAACCCTCTTTATTTGTGGTGTCTTGTCAAGCATCGTAGGTTACAGTGAGAGCGATGGTCAACGTGTGAATACCAGGACCTTGACATAGGGCGAGAGGAAGAGCGAGGCTTAGAGGAGTAAGGAAGGGAATGGAAAGAATGCAGAGGAAACATTTGCGAGAACGAGAGAGTTCAATGAAACGTTTCAAATGCATGCAAGGTTATCTAATATGCCTCCGTTTGGAGGGCAGTGCGAATAACACTCAAAAGCATGCAAGCGGCCAGTAATCCGTCAATGATTTCGACGATGAGTCATCACCTTACTGTGTTCGAATTTCCCTCGTCGTTGCCGACACCTGGGAATAATATGCCATCAGGCCCAATTTTCTACGGAGAGATTTAGCGGTTCTCTGTTTGTTGGCAAAATATTTCCCCCCAAGTATGTCACACTAGTGATTAGGATCATTTTTCAATGCTCACTCTACTTGGCATATTTCGATTTACGTTCTACAACACAAAATGCGTGCGCGAGACGGGATTATATCCCGCGATCATAGGCTTGCCAAGCCGACCACCGAGAATGGTATTCAGTTGTAGTCAGTTACATCCTGAGTTCTATGTTTTCTTTGACTATTAAGATTCTTGATGTTTAACATTTTAAAACACAGGTATGGTAATAGAAAATGGGAGCTACTTTACTGAGGATTCAGATAATAGTGAATTTTTTCTCCAGGGCATGAAAACAAGAGATTGAGCAGGTCGGATGGAGTGTTTGCAATAATGAAATGACTTTAAAAAAGTACCACCAATACATCCAATGAAAATGAATTAGAAATTGACGGAAGCCCCATGAAATAAACAACTGAATGTGTTTGAAGAAGCAAATTTTATCACTTTAAAAACCGGCCGAATGTAACAGGGAAAGTACACTCCAACTTGAAACTCAAATCTCGACATTCATGTCAGAAGACACAAAGGGCACAATATAGTGTTATCGGATACGATTTAAATTTTCGTTCTTTTAACTGGGGCACCTAGATTTAAAAAAATCAAGAAATCGATATCCTAGTCAAGTAAAATTCAATGCACTTGCAAGCCTTTCAAAAACCCATGCTGCTAGTAATCCACCCAGAAGAAATGAAGTGATAGTTCTTTGGGCTGTCAGCCTTCCTCCCAGCGGAGGCAGTCTCCCTCCAAGTCAATGATGAGGATGATGGCACCAGTGAGGACTAACAGGAAGAGAGTTGTTGCCAACAGCCATAAATTTGATTAATTTATTTAGAGATAAGCGCCATCTATTTCTCATTACATCTCATTCAAAACTTACCTTTACCGAAAATTACCTCAGTAATAATCTTTAATATTTTCGCCGATGACGACTCGCAACGTAGGTGTTGGGGGTTTAAGGAAGGCGACCGTTGCCCTGGAGGGTGGGCGATGTTCTCATGGCGGATAGGAGGGGGCGATAAGAGGGGAGGGGAGAGGGTTCGCATGCAGGAGACGAAGGGCGTATGAGGTGATCCACACCTTCGCTGAGCAGTTCTTCGGAGCCCAGCAGGAAAAGGGAATGCGAAGTGATTGGAATGGAACATTCAACCATCGGCTATTTTTCGAGGGCACATGAACCTATGACGGTGGCGTTAGTAATGGCTCAAATGATCATATTTTAAGTGGAGCCATTTTTCGACCTATGATGACTGACAGCGAGTGAAAAGGACGGATTTTGCTCACCTTGAAGTGCATACCTTGCCTCCGAGTAACTCGTATGCCGGCGGCATGAATATTTTTATTTTTGTTACAGAAGGAATCTATTGCCTTTGAGAGTTTTTCCGTCGTTGGAAATGGTTAATGTCCATGGTTCCAAATTAGGGACAATTAGACAGCAATCATATCTAGCGTATACAGTTACGACGTTGATTACATTTTAAGAAACCCGAAATACTACGGTAGATCAGATCATGAGGGTAAAATTAGGGAACTATACTGCAGAACGGACAGATTTAAAATGTAATTTTTCCCACGAACGATAAGGAACCATAACAGCTGGCAATGAGACTTTTAATCAGGTTTGTCGTTAGGTAGTGTAGCTCTTAGTAGTAGTAGTACTCCTAATACTTGAATCCTTATCTGTTACCTAGTGCATACTAACAGCACGCCTAGAATGTTTTCTACATGGGTCCTTAGTCTCTGTCCAACTGTGTAGTTGTAGAATGCATGTATATTGACGGTCCCTCTCCATTTTGATGACATCTGTAGTCTAGTGGTGCATGCTTGTGAATCTTCGCCTCGTGACAAGCATTAGCGATTTATGCTAAAGCATAATTAGACGTAGTTACACTAACTCTAGGGTAGAGTGTAATACATGTTGGTGATTACTAACCCCCTGCCACACACCCCTGAGGTGCCTTGCAGGGTATTTTGTAGATGTGGATATCCCTGAAGAGATCCATTTTTCAAGTGCAAAGTGATCAAAGTTTTATTTGTTCGGATGAGTGCAAATACCATTCACAGAAGTTAATACTATTGAATTAGTCAGTTCTATGCAAATACCTTATACATAAGTGAATACAGTTGATCACAATAATCTCATATCCCGGTTAATTTGCATGTCTATGAAAAGCGTAACTGAGTGACCGAAGGTCCCTAGCTGTACGTTAGTAAATATTTACCCTGAAATACACGCGGCGGTGATGCATTTTCTGTGAAAGTAGATAGAGCCGTTGGCTTTTCATCAGTTTTTGTTGAGTTTCATGTGTTTACACATCAAAAACCTCTTAAGTTTTCTAGCAGAATGGCCAGGTAGGGTATATCCTAGAAAGAATTTCACAAATGCTAATGCCCCTCCGTTTTCAGATTTCTTTCAAGGTCTTCACGTGCAATCTATTGAAGTAGAAAGTGGATTGCATGGAAGAGCCATTATTCATCTTGACGAATTCACTCATTAATCGATACAGCGTTTCCAATATTTGTAAAATATTATGGTATTTATTTAATTCCTTCTTAAAATAAACAACTATTTTAAACTATCACTTGTATCTGAATTTCTGGATCACTCTATTAACATAAAAAATGGCTTATGTGGTCGGATTCCTTAATAATTGTAAGTGTAAATTAATACCTTCGAAGTTTTTTCATTACTTAAGTTGTGCTTGCCGCCGCAACATTGCTGCTGGAGCTGCGATCGAGGAATCAATTTCATTAAATTGAATCACTTTATTATTATTTTTCATTTTTGTTAGTTTGAAACCAAGATACAAACACAGAATTTTATTAATATTTTATAACTATATTTATAATCAAATTTTTATCTATAATTTAAAATATATGGATAAATGTATAATTATTCTCCGCGCTAGGATATGATTATCATGTTTTTGGAAACAAATTGTTGATAAATTTAGCCAGGTTTCAAGCCAGCGTTTAGAAAATTTCCTCGCAGAAAAAAAACAAATTTATTTATTGAAATCATGCGGCGTGAACGAAAAAAAATAGAATTAAATCCATGATTTTCTAACAGACGGTAAAGTAATGTTGGTTAAATTCGCAAAAATAAAATATTATGCAATTGAAAATGGAAAGTATGGTGCAATAATTGAAACTTCTTACCTGAAATGTTAACAATCAAGCGGAAAAATTTTACTTACATACATTTAAGTCGACGTAAAACATAAACTTTTATGTTGTAAAAGTGTACAAAAGTCAACGTAAAACTTATAGTATGACGTTGACCTATTTCAAGCCCACGTTGGCGCACGTTTTTAAGATTACTCTTTGAGTCTTGCGATGAAGACAATTTCAAGAACTCTTTTTAAATTTCCATTATAAATACAAAACATAGTGATTTAGATACGAAAACGGAATAATCGGAAAGATGAGTTGGAAACGTGATTTTCTAAGAGATCGCTAAAAAGGTGGGATCGGATGCATAACAATGAAAAAATGTTCATTGTACATTGAAAAATAATGCGATAGTGAAATATTGTCCGATGTTAAAAAAGTTTCGAAAGAGACATTCATTCACAAGTGAAATATTTTTATTCAGATCCTAATGGATATTATTGTTGGACTCACGTTGGCTACTTTAGCTAACTAATTATTTAATAGAAATCTGCAGGACCGTAGACTTATCATATACGTTCACTTACACGAATGCAGCCCAACGACTTTCTTCGCATTCACACTCTCTTTGTCATTGACGTAGTTGCGTCACCTTGACGATTTTCTCAACCTCTGGGAACCATTCACTACCAGTATCTCCTCTTATCTCTCCCTCCATCACCCTCACTAACTCACAGTCTAAAAAGTGCGCTGTTCCCCTCCTACCTCTCTTCTTTTCGGATAAACAACCATTTTGACCTTCTCACCTTACGCCCGCTGTATACGTGCAAAGCTGACCTTGCCTGAAAATGCCAAACCCCTACTACGACCCCCTCCCCCTTCCTCGTTCTCGCCATTTCATCGTATTTCAGGTGATTGGTCGTCGTTAGCGTTTCTTTCTGTTTCGGGGCTCACTATGAAGAGGACGTGATAGAGGTTTAAAGTTGTGGTGTGTGAAATTCGCAATATAGTCTGTGATCAGAAGTCAAGAGCGAGGAACAGCAGCTGCCATCCGCCGTTGAAGAGGTGAGTGCATCACATGTAAAATATAGTGTGGTGATGTTAAAATAAATGTGTGCCTTTTGAATAGTTAATAGATAGTCGCAGCAATAACGCGTGGAACATGATGCTTCTATGTATGGTAACTTCAACGTGCGAAATTTGCACAAAGTCTCTTCATTAAGCACAACCGTATTTTAACTTGTAACTTGCTTATTATAGTTAAATATACTTGAATGATTTCAATTCTCTCTTTCAGAGGTAAACTGGCTGCACTCCACTAAATAAATCCATCTCATAACGAATGCAGATTGTTATTAGCTTCCTTAGATTCTCTATTATTTTTTCCTGTGGTTTCAATTCTGAACTCTCTTCTCTACTTATCTCGTGGGTCACCCAGTACTTGATCCTTCTACAGGACTGGCTCTGCGTGAAGGTTCGTCACTAACTGCACATTAAGTCACATCGTTTTTCTTCTTTGAAGGTAGTTTTAACTCAACATTCCCTCGCAACGTTTCCTTACCAGTCCTCTGGATGTTTCTTCTCGGATGCTTCTCGAAATCTCTTTCCATGGTGTACAGGTTCATAATTTGCTATTTGAGGTACCTATTTAATGAAATTCTAATAGGAAGTTCTTAAATGATACATATTATTATGCCCACGAGCCATCTTCCTAATATCTTCATTTGACATTTTCCCCTAAATTTCCTCTACTATAATATTCTGCTCCTAATATTCATAATCTTTTATTCGTGACACGGTATCTTGCCCTCTTCTTTAAACCTCTCCATTCCACGCGATTCATCAGATCAGTCTATTTTCAAACTTTTGTTGCCATGCCTAAAATACTTAGTTGTGTTAGTTTTCATCAGTTAACGGATACTTATTTTGCGAATTTATCTTTGTGCCCTTTTCATTGCTGAGTTGCCACCTTATTGCTTTATGAATAACTACCAACATTCCTAATTACACAACCTTAAAAACATTACGTGAACTAAACACTTATCGCCACCATTACTGCTGAAGGAGACACCTAGAAGACAGGCGATACTTCGCCCCAACATTGGTGTGTAAAGAGCAATGAAGAAAGTGTATCAGTGATTGCTTGAAGTGCATGGCCATTCTAGTGATTGTGAATTGGTGCAAAGTGTTTGATATGCGTGTGCATCGAGGGATCGTCGCTGGAGAGCTACGCAGTGCTGCCACCGGTGGACCTTGCTGAAAATATACCAGGTAGGGATTCGACTCCTCTCCGTGCGCATGAAGTTGGATAGAGGGCTCTTTCGCGTAATCACCCATCTATCCATCTATTTGTGCGCACCCAGGTGAAGTGTGTAGGGTTCTGCGTTAGCTTCAGAAAAGGATTCATTCGCGGCAGGGCCACCGAAGTGGCTTAAGGGTCAAAAACTTCACTTAGAGAATTGGAGGGAGAAATTAAAGTGAATTTAGCCGATGAAATATAGGTAGGCAATTAGTGACTGGTTCCAATAAATTACCGAAACACACAATGTACATAGGTATAGGTCTGAGAATCGTCGTAAACGTAACGAGGTATTACGCGCAAGTGGACTGCTTAATATTCCGTTACGTTAATGTAATAAAGTATCAAGCACTGAATTACATTGCTTTATATTTTGTCACATTCGCGATGGGGTATGAAGAACGTAGAGTACTTCATATTCCGTCGTGCTGAAAATGTTCAAATTCTCTTCTTGTATATTTCAAAATTTTAACGAAATTTCATAAAGATGTAAACTCAGAAATCGCTATTATTTACCTCATTTTTCCGAAGGCAGTGTTTCCCTTGTGTGAAGGGCACTGTAACATGGCACAGTATGACGTCTCTCTCTCTGCAGAGATCTGTTGGAGACCTGCATGAGCGGCGTGATGGACCGGCCATCGGCCTTCGTCTCCTCTTCGACGAATGCCGGAAGTGGGTTCCAGTGAGCTGGCTCGGTACCTCATAGGGTAGCAACAGGAAACCCGAGCAATCTTTCTTTCTTACTTTTACAATACTCTTTATTCAATAATCGTACTAATGAGTCATTTCATTTTTTCATATCCTATTTCCACTTGGTAAAATTCCTTCATGATTGGCATGCCTTCTCCTTATCTAACAAGATGCGTTTTTTCACGGATTTTTCATTCATGCAAGGACTCGTCCGTGAACATGCTTAAACTGCAGTGAAAATGTAAAATAATTGCGTCCTTTCTCAGTTCTCGGATTTTGATTGCACTGAGCTAATCATAGCACATTTTCTCTATATCTAACCGGTGTATCTAACCTTTTTATGCCATTAATGTACTCAAATTCTTGTCATGTTAATATTAAAATGCAATTTAGCATGTCCCTCGGCACCAGTATTATACAGAATGTCCTTAACCAACCAATGATGGATACTCGCTCGTGTTGTGTCACCGACAGAATTAATACTTCTCCAAATAATTTAAAACTGATTGCCGGGTACAATGCTGCAATAGCAGTGCAACTGAATATGCAGTTTATTTATATATAGGACTTTTTAAAAAATAAAAATTTAATCGAGGTTAACTTTTAACTACAAAGCCTGTCATACGTAAGGAATGCGGTGTGGTGTTTTCCTAGACGAAACCTCTCGAATCAATACTTGTTTGGCCCCTCAAGCCGGAAAAGAGTTGCAGGATATAAATTAATTAGGTGTACGTCCTATTTAAAATTAAATTAAACACCGTATTTCTGCAAAACATGCTAAAATATTTTCGGAAAAATTCACAAAACGTGGCTACATATCTCGATAAATTTCTCGTCATCACATATGATTGTAGCGGACAGGATCCGGAGGGTCACATAGTTAAGAAATTAAACTGTAAAGCTCTTAGTAATATTCCTTCATATCAAGAGATAAACGTGTCATCATAATGATCTTATAGTATTCCCTGTGCCATTTCAGGAAAGCGCTCTGATATACACTAGCTTCACGATCGTATTCAAACTCAGACCTTTCTGGCTTTTCTTCTTTATCGTTAATCCAAGATAAATCAGTAAAGATGGAGTAATAAGCCAATGTGGCAATCATTTCGGACCGAATTTGATAGTTTAATTTAAAATTTCCTCCAGTACCTCCAAGGGTATGCAAAGCCGGGTGCTGATACACAAGCCCAATACCAGTTTTCAAAATTTATAAATATCAGAATGCTTAGTGTGCTCTGCCGAATGAAGAACACTGCGAGAAATTAAAAAAATCTTAAAGTACTTGATACTCCGTGAATGATTAATTTGTTTATTTTTGACGCATTGTAAGATGTAACATGTTGAATATCTTACGGGCATTCCTTGAATTTTCCAGAGCACATAAAAGTTATTATTCGAGGATCCTGAATGTGTTCCTTGGTATCTAAACTAATTAAAGACCGTATGGCCGTATGCAGATGCCTAGACGACAGAATGCAATGTCATGCCAGTGTTTTTCCTCTAGATTTTATCTGAACTAGTTTTCCGAAGTCAAAATAATCCTTTATCGGCATTTTTGCTGTTACCTTGCTCTATCTTTGAATCTCTGTTAATAAAAGCCGCATAGGCCTTTCATGCTCGTATAACTAAATTATACGATGGCTTAGATTCTACAAGGTAATCGTATAATTTGGTGTTAAAATTTTTCAATTTGTCACAGGTAAATTTGTCTGCTCTTTTACTTGAATCTGTCGCTTGGTTGTGCTACTGAGTCTGTTGCAACATACAAATGCAACCATGCATTTTTAAGATAAATTTTTCTACTTGATTCGGCAGCAAAGGTCTTCAAAGTAATTTTAAGTTAATCAATCTCCACTACAAATTTCCTAAATAATGCAACATGTGCCATCCAGAATCAAAGGCAACAGCCAAATACTTGCTTTATTTATGAAGGGCAAGTGCAATCTTTTTTCTTTATTACTCCATTTAACTTGCATTACCGATGATCACCATAATTAAAAACCTAAGGTTACGCTAGGTTTCGTCTCGCAATGTAGGAGTGGGTGCTTTCACTAAGGTAACCGCTGCGTTGGCGGGTGGGCGATGATTTTAAGGACGGGGGAAGTTAGAAGGGAGGGCGGAGGGGAGGCAAGCACGGCACTAAGCATGAATACATCACCCCACACCTTCGCTGATCAGTTCTTCGGAACTCGGGAGCCAAGCACCAACAGGAAAAACGGGCGTATTGGAATGAATCATTCAACCATCGGTCCAGTCGCGAGGGCACGGGAACCACGGGTAGCGGGAATCGTGGATCAAGTGTTCGTTTTTTTGGTGGAGCAATTTCTCGAGCTACGACGGCTGACAGTTGACGGATGTTGTTCAACTTAAAGTGCATATCATCCCTACCTTTCTCCTTTCGGTATGAAGGATTTTATATTTGATTCAGGAGAAGTTGTTGCCTTAGAGAGTTTTTCCGTCGTTGGACGTTGTCAATATAGTTTTCAAAATTAAGTTATATTAGACAGTAGGAAATCACTTCTCAGGGAAGGTTTAGAATTTTTGAACTGCGAGGTGATCAAAAATTTAAGGAAAATAGTCATGAACCACATCATCATATAAATTTGTCGGGAGACAGCAGTGATCTATATAAACGGGTTATCGTCTTGGTGCAATAATTACACGATTTATGTCATATTCAAGGGAACTTACTGGTGCGGTTTCCTAACTCATACGTCTTTATTGTTCATGAATAACCTCATACTGGTTATTTCGCAAGTCAATGAAGTGTTTAACAGAATTCACATAAAATTCTACGTTGGCAATATTTTACCCCAAAATACATCCGAAAGTGATGCAATGTCCGTGAATTAGGATATAATCCGTGAATTTTCATTAGTTTTTGATTAATTTTACGTATTTCGGCATGAATACCCTATCAAGTGTTTTTGCAGTGTGAATTTTACGGTGCAAATGACCCTGCGTACAAAGGTTTCATGTGAATTCACTCAAGTTTATGCGAAAGCCGCGGACAGTGCAATATTATGAATTAGAAAGAGGATTACATGAAGTAGAAATTCTTTGAACTGAATCTCTTTCGTGATATAATCACTTAACTCATTATTAATCTTGGAATCATGGCATCTGTTAAAATATTAATGTCTGGATTTACAAAATCACTTATTAGAAATTCACTTGAAAATGAGTTTACAGATAGCTCTATTAAAATTTTAAAACAGCTTTTGTTAGATTCTTTGACGTGTTAATTTGTGCACTCGAAATCATACACCGAAGCTATACACCCCGCTGAAGTTCGCCTAGAAATGAGATGGCTTCGTGGTGTGACTGGCTAACACACTTGACAGGCAATTGGGAGATCCGGGTTCGATTCTCGGTCAAGTCAAATGATTTTTTCATGGCGAATTTCACTGTCTTCGGTGAATAACTTCGTAACCATGCGCGTGACTGCGTACCACACGATTTGTAAACGCAATGACTGGCAATTTGTCAGTTACTCATTTTAAAGCAGGGGCCCTCAAACTTTTTATCCCGTTGACCCCTTCATAGAATGTTTGCCATCTTATCGATCCCCAGGAGAAGTATTTAACAAAAATATTAAATAATTTTTTACAATTCTGATGTTAAACAATAGGGAATCACGCATAACAGCCCAACGAAAGAAACTATAGTTCCTATATCTTATAAAAGCCACCCAATAACATTACAACGACCCGGCATTATTCGACCCCCTTTCAACCCTCTTGTATCAATCGAGCCTGGAGAACCCTGTATAGAACCCTTGGGGTCGATAAAGATTTCTCTATCACTTCTCTCCATCTTCATCACAGATCGACCACTTTGAGGACCCCTGTTCTAAAGTGACAATGTTGGGTTTATTCTCCGCCAATGTGGCATATCATGCACGACCACGTCTCCCGTGCTACAATGTAGACTGGGGACGAGAACATCTTGTTCGCGTAAACCCACGCAGAAGTTCACCTTGCATGAAGATTCACCTTGGTGATGCGACTGGCTGACTCACCTGACCGGTGATTGAGAGATCTAAAGAGTTCGAATCCTGGTCAAGTAAAGTGATTTTTTCATTACGAATTCCACTGTCTTCGGTGGAGGACTTCGCTCCCGTGCGCGTGACTGCGTACCACATCATTTGTAAACGCAATGATTGGAAGCAATGTGTTAGTTTTCATGTATGCTGAGATGTGCTGATATGTGCTCACATGGATCGTCTTAACACGGCACCTTAATAAGTGAGAAAACCATATTATGTCCCAGCTCCACAAGGGACGGTTTAACACTCGCGCTACATCAGTCTATACGAGGTAGTCTATAACCCCCTAGTGTATGTAGCGAGTGCTCTTAGTATGTATTTCAAGGTAACAGAATAAATGGAGATATGCAAAGTGCTTGCTTCGCCCGCAGAGTACTCTTAAGGTGTCATTTGAAATAAAAGTTGGATATCTGTTAACTATTTACAATTAGCTACATAAAAAACCACATCTCGGATATTACTAAGTTTTATGGAAATTATTTCCTTTTTTTATGGGTGAGAACTTCCTACAGGGCCCAGATGATACAAAGATTTATGCACACCACATCCATGGTAACATTTATGAGGGAGATATGGCTGTAATCCAGCCCAAATTCTTGCCACAAATTTAAGAATGTTTTATCTTCCTTTAAGTGCTGCCTGTAGGCCATTGTCATTGGTGAATACACCTTTTGGAATGAACGACTGCATATTTAGGCTACCAAGTCCCAGATCAGGCGAATAAAACATTCCCAGATTTTACATTAGTGGCACATGGATCTCAATTTAGATTTTACCACACTCGTTTGTAATCAGCATACCCAGTTTTTCTCCAATGCTTGATCGTTGTCGCACCCATTATTGATAGGCTGATAAAAGTGACGACTGTAAATATTTTTCTGCTCAAAATTCCCATAAATTGCCCCGTTCTTTTTAATCTTCCGTGCAAAGGAAAATTTTATCTTCTCTGTGATGGAGTTCTGTGTCAATAATGGTGCGCCATTGGATTGGTTGGATTCGCCAGGGTGTATTTGAAATTTCTCCTCCCATTACAACAATAAAAGGCATACAATTTTCTAGCTGGATGTTGCTCTTGGTGGTGTGAAATGATGGGAACAGTTGAAATCCTCTGACGCTGATATGTTAGGTGAAATGAATAGGAGATTAAATAAAATTCCCATGAGGAAAGGTGATTTGTTAAATCCTGGACATGGTATTACAAGTTGAGACTTTTACTAGTGACAAGCCTTAGCGATTTATACTAATCCATAATTAGTCGTAATTACAGAAACTTTAGGGTGTAGTTTAATGAATGTTGGTGTCTACTCACCCCCTGCCACACACCCATGAGGTGGCTTGCAGAGTATTTTGTAGATATACGTGAATCTTAGCAGGTAATACGAGATAAAATGAACAGTCAGTTTCACAGGTAATGAATGCTGTGACATGGTCAAATGTGAAATGAAGAAATTTCTTAGTTGTTGTAATGTGACAAAAGGATTACACCTCATAGATATGGGTATATCACGTATATTGATGAAAGCTATTTATATTATGTTTGGTACTATTTGTCTTTCCAGGATGTACAAGAGGAGACGCGAGAGCGAAACCCGCTGTGATTCCATGGTATGAACTCAGCGGCAGTCTCCCACCGTTTCAACGATCGTGAGGATGGAAACTTCGAAGGCTAAGAACGAACAGAAAGGAAGGCGCTGTCTGAACATGATCTTCGATGTTCGCTGCAGTAACTTAGTTGAAAGAAATTTAAAAATCACGTTATTTACAGTATGTAAAGATAGATTATCAGGATCTTTATTTCAAACTTGCAAGGAAAAGCATTAAATACTTAAAATACTTGGCTCTAGTTACTCAACTCGTATAAGTTATAGCCTATTGTGGCTTGAATGCTACTAGATATATTTTTTCGAAAAACTTAGTGTTGATACACGGAACTGTAACTGCACTGTGTAAAGACGTGACGAGAGGGAAACTAGCTGAGATGAATCCTAATTATTATAAATTATAATGAATCCTTGATTATTGCCGATTTTCCACGGTTACAGAATGTAAATTACTAATGTATCAATTACGTTCACTGTGCATTTACAAGACGACTTATTTTTTTCAGTGCGTTCATCGTAGATATAGAGGGGGAAGTGACTGGAGCAGTACTGCACAGTACAAGGCAAAAGACTGGGGGCAGGCGGAAGAGAGGAAGGTTGTCTTTTGGTCGTGCGATGTAAGGTAAATATACTTTCGTCCATTTCTATTTTAGATATGCGCCTCGATCGAGGTATTAACGAGAGTCCTTTTTCTCTGTAATTATGTAAACGAAGTGCCCTTACTCTGACTTCGTGTGCGTTTTTCAATAATGCTATGGTATCGTTAAACTCTCAAAGCTATAGTAAACAACTAGAATCCTTTTAAGAATGAATTAAGAAGGTTTCCCCAAAAATTCACTACTGTAGCCTTAGTGTAATCAAATACGTTAATTTAACGCCGGCCCTGGTGGCGGCGAGGTAAAATCCTCTCCTGATAATAAAGAGGGTGGCGGGTTCGAGCCCCGCCTGGAATCTGTATTTCACCTGCCCAGGGCATGGGGGTTACAAGCTCGGGTGGTTCAGCTCCTGCGAAATCTGACGGGACAATGGCTTTTTGGGATCGTAGTGGCATGCGGACCACCAGAATCGTCAGAATGCAAAAAAATATTACTATATGCGCTTGGAATTAAATGAGAGTTTGTGCTTCGTATGTCATGGGAAAATTTGCGGATTAAATTTACTTTTGGAGCTTTCATATTTCTAGGTCTTCTCTCCTCAAGGGGCCTTCCCTTATATTTCCATTTTCGTATGTCCCTCGCAAGTAGGTAACTGGCGTCTCCGAGTCTTGTCTCACTCTTCTCGAAACAGTCTGCTTAAAAGTGCTTCTAGAGATGAGCGGTACTTGCACGACTTATTTTCTTCCTTCCTGCTTTCCATGTGCCCATATCTGCAAGCCATAATCCAATAGACTTGACACCATAATATCAATGGAGGAAGGTGACACTTGACACCGTTTTGCACATTTATCTACCATCCTAATAAATAATTTTATTTAACAAGAATAAAACAGCTGTTTTTTTTTCTTTTCCATTATTCATTTTTGGTTCTTTGTTACCAAATACACAATTTCTCATTGCCTTTCTCACGATTTAGTCCTAATAGCCCTAAAAAGAGAGAAAATAATAGAGATTTCAGGGATTTAATTGAGGAATGGATGGGACCTGTTTTACGCAGTAGGAGGGGGGGATGAAAGGAGATCCCCCCCAGTATATTTGCAACTCGAAATTTTGTCTCTTTCCTGAGCTACGTGCGTCCAAAGTTCGCCAAAACCAGTTTCCTAAATCTACAAGTCAGTATTAGATTTGTAGACAATTGATAGCATAGGATGCTTTTAGGAAATTTATAGACCATTAATATTACCCGTGGTAAGTAAAATTTGATTAATCTGCTATTGCAAAATTGACGAAAAACCGTTAAAAACGGATATTTTTTTAAATAAATTATTTATAATAAAAGCAATTTAAAAAAACCTTCTGGTCATTTTAAAAAGAAACTTTTCCAATTCCAAAGCGGTAGAGGGTTTGCAAGAGTAAATCAGTGGATTTGTTGCTGAAATATGTCACATTGTTTATCCCAAGACGTTAAATTCTGAAAGCCAAAACGTTTTTGTATATAAACTTTCCGGGACAAATCAAAACTGATTCTCTTCTAAAAGTTATGTTTTGACTTGTTAATAAAACTTGAAGAAAAATTTTAATATTAAATTATTTCTTGCTTCCAAGAAGACGGTCCTTTTTTAAAAATGTACTTTTGGAACCTCTTCATAAAACATACATTGTTAGAGTTTGTAACTTGAATAAAAGATCAAAAGCTTGCTTTTAAACAAATATCAAAAACAAAAAAGTGCCTTATGACCCATAGAATCCAAGTTAGAAATTTATTTTTAAAAATTCACAGCCGCTTAGTATACAACAATTAAGAAAGGAACCAAACGGTATTAAGTAGTCAAAGACATATTTACAAAAGACAATTTTTGTCAAGAAAAGAGCTTTTTGGTCATTTAAAATAACATCTAAACTGTAACGTTTTCAAAGCGGCCGCAGCGGGAGTGGTGGCGGAGATAGCATGGCGAGAGACTCGCGCGAGACTAGAATTTTATGAAATGCCTATATTTGATGCCTTAAATACAACCGAACGTCCATTCCTGTTTTCATTCTCGCTTCCATCCATTGTCATGCATCACAATATTTCTATGTCCTTGTAAAACTTAAACATTTATAGTTTGGTGAAACTAATCATGGAATGAACAAGGAAAAAGAAAGATGGGGACTTGCTAATATTTAAGACAAATGTCTCCAGCCTCTTTACTCAGTTTATATTAGCTCACACGGTCTGCTTTTCTGTGTACATACAAACCCATTGGAGCGGAAGGTGTGGTGTTTGATTCCCTGCTGGGGAAATTATTTTTCTTTTTTTTCATAGCAGTTTTCACTTCCATGTTTAGCAATTTAGTTTACATCATCGCATTACCCTCTTAACATTGTTTTGCAATATTTGTTCACTAATTATTCATTAATGACGGCGATCAAAGGTAGGACTTAGCCCTTGGACGTTGTGGGAGATGGACCGTGGTGAGCCATCAACTGTGATTATCGCTAATGAATGTTCATCAATAAATATGAATGTCATATAGAGTTATTATGTTCCTTATGGTTGTCGAATGTCTGAATAATTTGACATATCAGTGAAGATAGAATGATTTCCTTTCACAAACAAATTTTTTTAGAAATGTGGAAATACAATTTTCAATGGTAAAGATGCCATAAAACAATGAAAAAATTTAATAAAATGCACTTAGAATATGAGACAAAAAAACGTGACGTAATGCATATGAAAATAAAGGAAGTATAATAAAAATTTGTTTTTATGAGATAAAATTATTCTTTAATGTTTGCTCAAGGACAATTATATTACAAAGGACATCACAAGCACAAAGCGGATGGATTTAGTCTTGGAAAATCTCCTATCTAACTAATACCATAATATGGAATAGAGGTAATTTCAGAGGTATTTTCAGAGGTAATTTCAGAGTTCAAATCTAGTCCCCTTACCAAGATTTTACCCAAAACCAGACCTAACTTCATAAGAAGTGCTTCAAACCTTAAACCACCAATATATTATATTTCATCGAAATTGATCGAGAAGTTATCGAGTTGTCTCATTGTGTGTAATTATTTCTTCAATAATGTTTAGTTTCAGAGGCACAACTGAGTAAAGCGTCAAACAAAAACATAGAACAATTATGAATATCTTTTTCTTTGATTTGAAAATCCAGCCACTTGGAACATATTCCTCATTGAACTCATAATTTCCTCACCCCACCAGAACTTTGAACAGCTGTTGACATCAACTTCTGGCATCTCAAATCATCTACTGCACCAGTGCCAATAGGGTGTGCCTATGACATGTGGTTGGATGCTCCACTGGAGGGGGTAGCGAGGAAGGGTCCTTCAGTCCTTCAACGAGGTCCTCTGCTTCGGTCAGCCTCCTGTCTCCGGCGTGGATCTTTTCATACGATTTAATAATCCGGTTTATACACCTTCAGTAATGCAAAATTGATGCCCCTGTGAAGCAATTCATTAATTAATTAAGATGCATGATAATTAGTTTCGATCTAACATTCAATACGTGGAGGATGTTCATTGTTGGAACACTAGCACCAATTATTCTTTAAGGGAAAATTCAACAAGGTCCTCCGCTCGAGTACAAAGTTTTTTTTATTTAAAAAAAATCATATTTGCAGTTAATTTCATTATTGCCGTGGAAATATTTTTTGGCTTAAACGTAATCACTTGACGAATATTTCCGAAGGTTGATTTATCCATAAATGAATGTTTCTTATCAAGAACTATCAACATATGATGGTTCATTATAGATGTAAGTGATATTTTCGAGAAGTATTTGAAAATTGTTGAAGATGTAATTGATAACATATTAATATTTCATTTTAATGAAAAGTTTTTTGAGTAAACATAATTTTTAGTCGAACACTACTTCACTATTCTTGCTTCTTCATGTAATTAGTAAAATATCAATATTTGTTACTACTCAAAAAGAGTGAAATGGTTGAGATAATTTTTGGGTATCATTATTACAATGCTTACAAATTATACTTACTTTCAATTTTTAACCCCAACACTGACCACTGTTCCAATATTAATTTATCACTAAATTTCTTTTTACGAGAGTTCAGCAATTTCTTCACCTCTTGTTTTCCAAGCAAATGTTATAAATGGAAATGAATAAGAATTAGGAGTCACTTTTCCGTAGAAAAAAGCTCTTAAATAGCCTTTAATGTTCTAAAACACTGGGAAAACTGCATAAAACTTGAACATTTACATTGAACCTGCCAGAAACAGGGAAATACTAAAGGAAACATTTAAATACTCACTACATTAACTTCCTTTTCTTCTCCTGTCTTGCAGCTATCGTATTTGTGTCGAACCACCGATATCATACCAGAGGGAGAGGACTGGAAGGCGGTGAGTTGCGTGCGGACACGTGGCAGTCTGTCTCGGTGGCACAACCTTCTTCTACTCCGGTGCACCAGTGCCATCATGAGGTTGGACACACTAGTGGAGAAGAGCGAGGCGGAGTCGTCCGGTCCTCGTTTCGAGATCCTCTGCCTCGGGCAGTGCTGGAAGAGATGGAGGACCTAAGGAGGCAGTCGGCTAGGCAGTCCTTGGAACGAGTGGCTGCCTTCGTTTTCCATGCTTATTTTGAACCAAGATGAAAATTATTTATAACCTGTAAAGAGAAGATTTAAGTAATAAAGAACTAGTAGCATCCATTTTTCTTAATTTTCTCCCGTCCACAAAATTGAGGTGATGAGAAAAAAAATCAGTCACTATTTTCTGGGATTAAGCTGTGTGCATGGTGTATTCAGTACCTACACCAAGGTGGAAATAGTTTCCTATTTAGTGTTTCTAAATTAATGCTGCCAAATAGTACTTGTATCTCTGCTAAGAGAATATAATTCTGCTGACTAAGTTCATTGTCTGCCGCAGGAAGTATTAATTACAGGTAGTTGTTAAAAGAAGTCAAAACTCAATTTGTTTAGGCATTCTTCCAATGCTGTATTAATTTCACCAAATAAATAATTGTCAATTCAGTTGCAAGGTGCTGTGTATGTTAATGGGTTTCATCCTATCACTGTATAACTTGTATATACATGAAATTCTGCCTTGCGTTTTGAAATTACGGAGCCCATGACAGATGTGTATTATTAATTATTATTCCAGTCAAGAAAATGAAACGTCCATGGTTGATAAAATCATGATGTCACTTGGGTTTTGACGTTACCCTGCTAGTTTTGCATTACTGGATGTGTGGACCAGTCGAAAGTTCAAAAGAAATATCCTTAACGAGTAAAGAGCTCTGCAGCTTTTCACTTTCATATGTTAAATACGACCAGATTGCTTTGGCGATATGGTCAATGCTTCTCTTTCCTCTGGCATTTTCCCTGAAAAATTAAAAATGGCAGTTATTACTCCTTTACACGAAAAAGGAATTTTCAATCAATGGACCCATATCAAAAATCGTTTTTTTTAATATTAGAAATTATAATTTCAAAGAGGATAATGTCATTCTTGCTCAAAAACAATATCCTGTCTAAATCACCGTTTGGATTCATAGATGGTGTCTCTGCAGAATTTGCAAATTACAAATTTATTGACTCCGTTCTTGACGGCCTCGACTATAACTTCAATACCATTGTCATTTTTTATGATTTGTCTAAGGCTTTTGATTCAGTGGACCATGAGACACTCTTGAAGAAAATTCATATATGTATATGGTTTGAGAAGAACTTCAAACAATCTGATCAGACCCTTCTTATCAAAAAGAACCCAGGCGGTAGCCGTCATAACTGATAACATATTTAACATACCTCACCAGGAGGTATTAAGGGGTGTTTCTCACGGCTCCATCCTAGGGCCCCTGCCGTTTTTGCTATTTATCAATGATCTTCCCTCACACTTAAATGGATACATTTTTATGCATGCTGATGACACAAACCATCATCTGAAACATGATGGCACCATTGCAGTCACTACTCAAAATGCTGCCACCAATATGGAAACATGGTGCTCAGCTAACAAAGTAGTTATAAATAAAACCAAGTCTTCTTTCATTTTTTTTCCATCCGACTCTGAAAAAAAATTAAAACCCTCGGTCTCGGACTTCAGACCGGCGGAGCGTAGGAAGGCAAACGTCAGCTCCTTCGATAACCCATGCTTTTCGATGTTTCGATAGAAACATCCATGCATGGGCTTATCGGTATGCACCTTGAGCAAGGCCTTCTGCTCGGCTTATTTTATTTCGAGCTTGAGGACGTCTGCCTTCAATGATCAGATTGTTGTGTCATTGTCGCTTTTTTCGGATGACGGGTCGAAGTCGAGACCGGTTTCGACCGCTGCCCTCTTTGCCGCCTGGAAGAGAAACGCCCCTACTCCCGCACTCTCGTGCTCTCTCACGCGATTGAGCAGGGGGTCCCTGCCTTTCAACACTCGGCATGCTCTACCCAGGACAACTCTGTTGTGGAGACACTCCAGACTCAATAGTTCTCTACCCACCTACATTGCGAAGGAGATACAATCTGGCGACGGAAGATTTCGGATGAAGACTTCTGTAGATGGTCATCATCCTCCTGGTTCCCCTATCGACGTTCTGCAACTCGTTGACGTTCCACTTCATGCATCCGAAAGTATACGGCAGTTATTAATATAATTTTCGACTTTCGAATCACACTTTCTCAGCTAGTATTACACCAACTGGAAAAATTTCACCTATCCTAAAGGTGGATTAGCATTAGGCTTGGAAGTTCAGGAAGAGAATTCACCCTATCCTACAGTGTCCGAATTTTCTTGGCTTAGGAATCTCCTCACGATTTGGTAAGTTTGGAGTAGCACAGCTTTTATCCCGAGGTTAGTTATTAGTATCAGTCTGTCCCAGAACAAAGCATGGGTTTTTGTTTCAATTACAGCAGGTGGCTGACACTTGTAGTATGGTGGGATATTTTTATTTAAGAGCCCGTAAGTTAGTCCCAGGTGTTGGTGGATTCTTTTTGCCAGTTGGTTATGTCTATTCAGGTAGACATTCCCTGCAAGAGCTGAGCATCCTGCCATTATGTGCTCAATTGACTCACCAGTGCATCCACAATTTCTACATCTTTCGGATATTTATAGTTTAAGAATATGTTTTTCATAGTTATGGGTGCGTATAACTGTCTTGAATAGGCATGATTATGATTATTATTATTAAACTTTGCTTTAGAAGCACTAAACCTCAGCGAATGACTGTTTCCACAACTTATGGACCTCGTGGTTCACTCTCAGAGTAAAGAATGTGGGGAACTCGTGAGACATCCTTTATGATTTTACTGGAGGAATTATATGACAAAAAACATAGTATTCAGTCTGAAGGTCTGTTTGATCGGAGAGGATGGAGCTCACTAAGTACTAAGCTCAACAGCATGTGAAATTCACACATCAGTGTAGGGGGGCCAAATCCTATGCCTGTGCCACCTGTGGTTTCCCAGAAAGATCTGATACCCAAGAAATCATGCAGGTTGGTTTTAGCCGGGCATGTGTAGAGGCTTCTCCTATAATTGAACCTGGTTGATACGGTTATCAGCCCAGCGCTCTACCCATATGTATGAGTAGTGTTGGTGTTCAATGGTATATGGAAGAACAAACGAAAAATTGTAACTATAACTTAACGTTTATTTGTAGCAGCCAAGACAATGTGGTAGACAAAAATAATACTGCGCGTCTTTGCCAGCTGAACTCCAAGTCGTAACTGGTCGTGACCGCATGGCACATCAGCTGACGCGACGACAATCGATACTTGGCAATCGATACATACAAATGATTACAAATACTAAAGGGAAATAACCAATTATAATTAATAATATTTTCTAACAGTTGGGCTGCTAAGTTATGTTATGTTATGTTAGATGAAAGTGTTAACTTATCCAAACCCAATTTTGGGTATGGATAAGGTAAAAAAAATTTAAGAAAAAATTGCTATTGCTTAATTCATGTATATCATGTTTGAGGAACTCTCCTGGAATTGCGAATTCCCTCCTTGAGCTACCTACCTCGGGAGTGAACTTCATGGTAGGATGTGGGCTAGTTTTTTATGCAAATTTTTTAAGTAAATTCTCTTCACATTCTAAACTCTCTCTGAACACCTATCTTGTTTAGGTATTTTTAGTAATGGAAAGACATAACTGAGTGAGGTAATACATTTTGTAAGGAATATAAATTCATAGTATATGTATACTTGAGGAATGAGGTTGCAAAATGGTTTCTTGTATGATAAATGGTTGAAAATTTTAAAAGATAAAGGATTCAAACTTCTAGCCATGTTCACAATCAAGTATTTAAGAACCAGGTTATAACCTATAGTACACATCGCAGACAGTTTGTAGTACTGCCAGTACTTCTCATCAACTTGTGAACATAAATGAAGTATTGGTATCACAGGCTAGTACCTACTGAGTGCTAGTATTGTCAGTACTTCCCCACTGAGTTCTACCATGAAGCATCTGGGTACTATTAGTACTCATTTTCATGTACTTACCGTGGAATCTGAGTACGATAGTGTACTTAGATTTCAGTACTCAGTCCTGATGTCTATATTTACTAAGTACCTACGCTAAGTACTACTTTTTGGTAAGTGTATCTATTCCCTAGAATAAAAAAGACTGAAACTAGAGATACTTAAACACTTAAAACTTGGGACTTGGCCGAAATTGGCAGGTGGTGATGAGAAAAGGAATATTGGAGAGCATGAAATTGGAAATAGAAATAGGAATTATTTTCTGGATTATGTGAATAGAGGTGGAAGGAGAGTTGGTCGGTGAAGGGAGAGGTGAAAGATAACTATTGGAGTGATAGTTATAGTGTTACTTATATTGGATGGGAGCGGATCCGCTGGAGTCAATGTGAGTTTGGCTTTCACTGGGGAAAAGAGGAATAAATAAAAAGCAGGTGAGTGATAGCCCCACACCCATTTGTAATTGAAATAAAAAAACCTGATAAGCTTAGTTTTTAGTACATGCCTAAGAGTTAGAATAATTGAAAAACTTATTCTTCTTTTGATCTCGAGTTTTGGTCAAAAATGATAGGCTCAGCTAGGATTTCGTTGCCACCGTTTCACTATAGTTAATATAGCCCTGGTGGTTCTAAAAATCTTAAGCAAAACGTTGGCTACGAAATCGTGAACCTTTGCTTTTGACCAAATCTCCAGATGGAAAGAAGAATTAAACATGTGATCAAGAAAACAAAGCGAAAAACTTATATTGGAATTATTCTTCATGTTTCCGCGATAAATAATAATTTGCTTTTTATTATTTCTTGGATTCATCGTTTGGCTAATTTATTCACAACGTTTCGCCTCTCTTCCAGGAGACGTCGTCAACCATACGCGATGGGCTCCGGAAATAATAAAAAGCTACTTATATTGGAATTGTAATCCCTCGTAATAATGTAAAAGAATTGGGCATAAGTAAAACATTAAAGATTACTACTATTCATCATTCGTTTTTCTCCCCACTAAGTTGCCAGTGAATCTAAGAATTTATTGGTTATCGTTTCATCCATTACTAAATCATTCATTTCGAATCTCTGGTATCATATTTTATTTATGAATATAAATTCATCCGTTTCGCATACCCCGCTGATCATGTAGACTGTTTTTTGTTTTTATTAGTGAGAGCGAGGCGTCGCTAGTATCGCGCCCGAGGAAGTTCACAGAGAGAGGCAGCCACTAGGAGGTTCAGAGACCGATCATTTTACGGCTGGCGGCGTACGTGAATTGGACGCAGCAAGTTTCCATGCGTGGTTGAAAGTTATGTTATCTAGCTCGGGTTTCTTTCCCATTGAAGTCTAAAATGCTAAAAGCGCTCTCGTTAATGAAGTTCTCGGACCGTAAGTGCCAATGTCTTGAACACGTGAGTTAATTTATAAGATTAATTAATTTTATTCTAGCGAATGATAGTTATGAATGGACATTTTTTACATCAGTAAAGTTGAAATTTTAAACGCACGTACTCTATTCTTTGCGTTATTTCGTAGCATACCTTTTTTTAGCTTCCTGGTGGCATAATGTTATTTCGATAGTGGCAGCAGAGTAAAAAAAGAGTGTTGAGGATGAGCTAGTCCAATGGGAGTCCTCGGTTCAGCTCTCGTCCTGCGAACTGCTTGCTTGCTAATTCGGGGCCACTTCTCGCCGCGACCATGGAAGATTATCCCTCAATCACCCTGCGAGGTAAGTGGGCTCCACCCGTCATCACGAAGTGATTTTCTTGTCAATTATGTTGAGTTAAACCGCGTTGAGAACAAATTATATGCCATGGTTTCCTTGGGGAGTTCTCGAAGGGGTCAAGTGCCACCGTGGAGAATGTCCACTGAGTAGTCTATATCGGAAGTAGATATATTGTAAGGATCGCTTGTTTCAACTGATATTTCATTCTATTTGTTATTTAACCTTATCAGTTTCAACGATGGACGTCAATCCTCTTATCTCAGGAATGCCCTTTCGAGACAAGTTAAGCTAGTAGGTAATTTAAAGTCATGGTTTTTAAAGACTTGCCCAATTTCATAGTGTTGCTCATTTTACTGAAATATAGTTACTTTGGAATATTGATGCTATTTACGAGAGGCGGCTCAGTAAAAACAGGCGTGGTGGAATGGGGAGAACTTTGCTTGTTGTATTGTGCCAGTTTGAGTTGCGATGTGTGTGGTTATTAAAATCTGGCTTTCCATGCTGGGAGCAGGGATTCAAAATCCGTCGGTGTGGAAGATTTTAACGTACATGCGACGCAGACTCTTATTTGGAGCCCTGGAATTGGCCGGTTGATTCCTTTTAGATTCAAGAGGATAGAGATTCCGAAGCCGGCTCTAGTTCGCAATTCACCAAAACCTGAGAATGCTCTTGTTTGACCCTCGTTTTTCTTTGTTACAAATGTTACAAATTCTAACCCTCTTTCCTAGTGACATTTAGTTCATATTATGCGTATAGTATTATTTTAACTGTTCCTTAGGCAAACGCTTATATATGCTATCGAACCTTCCCCCCTCAGAAATGCATCCCCACAAATAGGTTAATGATGTCAATTTGAAAAATAAATCTAGATGGAAACATTTACTCGTGATTGAGTGTAATTTTTGTAACTTAAAAGTTAGTGAAATAGGTGATTGGAAATTGGAGTCAATAATCACAGCTGTTAATAACCGTTGTCATTGGCACTAATAAATAATTCGTAATAATATTTCGACCACTCAGGGTGGAGTGGTATTATCATTCTGGCTCATGGCTGAATCTATTGGAATTAATATCGAACGGCCGGCAATTAATAGACATCGTAATAGGACAGCGAAATTTATTTTCCGAGAGTTTCATCAAAATTGCTTTAACTGTGATTAAGGAGGATTGTTTCAATCCAGGATTCAATGGAACCCGGTGATGTTCTGCGATTGGCTTCGCGCTTTACTCGAGAAATATATCCGGTGTCCGTTTTCTGCCACATATTATTCTTTAAAGCCCGTTTTACACTGGGCATGTAATTGCACAATCTGATGTACGCACGAACGTGCATTCCTAATTGCATCGTGTAAAGCCGTGAATTGGAAGAACCCATGCGCGAATGCATGAACGCGATATGGCAAAATAGCCCATGCTCAAATTCGAAAATGATTGCACGCCCGATTGAGAAAAACATGCGTTTTGAAGTTTTGTAATTTCGTGCCCCGTGTAAAACGGCCTAAACCGAAGCAATTAGACGCATCGCAAGATCGCGAATTCACTAATGGAGTTCTTTTGTATCTGTATCCTTGTTTCCCTCCTGACAAATTCACATGCAGTTTTAATCTTTTCCTTACTGCCACATCCAGCTCAACAGCAGGCCCAGCAACATTTTCATATATGTATCGTAATCTGTGCTTTCAACCGATAAATAGTCCTGCCTAAAAGCAATTTATGTAGCGTACATCCGTGTTATGCCTTGAATTTTTCCAAATTTTACTGAAAATTTTATGGGTACTCGCGAAATTGATGCCTCATGGAATTCCTCGATCGAAAATGATTGGTTCAAACAAGGTTGCGTGTTGGATCTGAATTCGTAAGTTTGTCACTTCCGCTGTAGGCACCTTTATTCTCGTTATTTAATTCGGGGTTTCGTATTTAATAGTATTATCAGACTGGGTTGAATTTTTAGCTGTGATTTAGTCAGTCTCCGTTCTCCTTCTGCCGATGTATCCGGAATGTACTGGAAATTATTTAAAAACTGAAAAATTTCCTTCGCGATGAATCTAATTTGACTGATATTTTGTGGCTCACAGCCCTCGTTTTTTACTTTAATTGGTTTATTTCTTGAGTATTAGTTCTATTGATCTCTTAAGCCACATCTGCCACTCGTAATTCCAAAGACGATGAGAATTTGATTTCAGGTTTTTTTTCGAGCGGCGGCTTCCCAAATTGCAGAAAAACGTCCTACGGTAATTCATGATGTTATGGTTGTAAGCTTAACGTACGAATAAGTACGGGGATTGCTCGTATAACAAATCTTCCGCCTTGACCATGAATATAATGTCGTTCCCTCGATATCGCGGTGCTAAAAATACTGCAAATATTACCCATAGGCTATTGATTTCCATCCATTTGAAGTACGTAAACAGGTTCTACAGTAAAAGCTTTTGAAAAGTGTATAATTCCTGGATGGATGGGTAGGCCTGTGTATGCACTGCGGGTCGTAAATCTGTAAGGGGCAATAGAACGTTCCCTCTGATGTTTTCTTTAGAACTTATTATTTGGTGAACATTGATTTTTACAACTTTTTCTCTGAAGGCAAACTATTGTGTACAGACTGAAAGGTATGGTAAAATACTTGAACATCAATTGTTTTTGCTGCAACAAGATGAAAATCATCGGCTTTTCTGGTAAAGTTTTCGTGTAATACCTTTTAACTAAATAAAGTTCGTGTGTGTTCCTTGGTCCCAACGATCAAGGATTTTCAGTAATGTACATCGTTTAATTGAGAGTTAACTTCATGTTTACTACTAACAATCAGACGCAATGTAGTTACGTTAAGAGATTGTAAAATTAACCCAGATATAAAGATTCAAGTATTTCCCTGGGCTGGGTTTTCTATCTATTTCAACACTCCAGTAGTTTTTTTTTTCATTTTCATGGAGGATGTGCTCTGCCTAATTGAACACTAAAGATTTGTAATTTTGAATATTCACACAAGATTATATCTAAAAATTTTACAGTATTATATGTTGCAGCATTTCTTTACATAATAAGTTATATTCTGGAACCTGGTTTCATTGCGTACGGGATATAACATATTTTGATTTCACAATTGAGTAGTTGGCTGTTGTTACTCAATTTACTTGCATATTCCTCTAATAATTATGTTAACAACTCGTACAGCAATACTTACCGGAAGTGCTGATGTTTTTCATCACACACTAACTAAAACAACAGTTGAATCTGGCATGAAATTAACTGTTGTCATCTGCGAATCAAGTTTTTGTGTCAAATCGAGTGTCTCCTTTGTAGACCTCATGACCGTGATTCTCATTTTGCTGTCACTCCACTTGCAGCATCAGATCTTTCATAATTTTGCTAAGCTCAGATAATTCCCCACAACGCTGGGTCACAGCATGTGCGTGATACTTGGAACATTTTATTTTAGCCCTTCCGAGTCTTAAGCCATGGATTGGGAAACTAAATGAGTCACACTTTAGTTCTGCACTATATTTAAGATCATTTTTGCATTTGTAGCACTTGAAATAATAGTGTAGACATATTGCCACTAGCACTTAATATTCAGTTTGTAACCTTTTCACAAAAGTTTTCTGGTCCCTAAATTTACGGAAGACCTATTTTTCTTACTGGACAGTAGGAAATGGATCTCAATCACTGCTACTGATTTTGTACATATTATATACAAATTTTAGAATTGGCTTCAATAGATTATAATTCCGATAGAAATTTTAAAGAAATTATGGAATGCCTTGTATAATCATTAACTTCTAATAGTTACGGCCGGCGCGGCATGCGAAGGGTTGAGAAAGATAGAAATGTACTTTCATTTGAGGCCCTCTATAGATGAACAATCGTAATTAGCTCATACGAATTGTTAACATCCCTCTAAAATTATAAAATCGTTGAATAGAAGAATATTATTAAAATTTTGGTTCACCAAATTTGGAGACAAATGGCGTCCGTAGAATATCGTATAAAATGGGATGACCCGAATGAGATCTTGTCATCTTCCGAATCTCATCGTATATATGTAGGAACTTAATTATTTCCCTACTGGCTGCATATTACATTGCTGGCAAATAATGCGAAAAAATGGATTATTTATTGATAATCTAGGTGTTATGTTTGACGTTTTCTTATTTTCAAGGAGTATCTTTTAGTATATGGATTTTAATTTTTTATTAAAGGTTTACTGTCTGTATAATTCTAAGTCTAACAACTAACGCCAATATACCAGTAACGGTGTCTTGCCTATAAATCTGGTCTAGATAGTAGTATACATGCACTAAAATGAATTCTTCAAAGCTCAATACGACATCTTTCTTGAAATTTCAGGTTGACTCTTGGATGGAACTTTGATGGAAAAGAGTATGCCTCCAGTACGACAACAAAGTGACCTTGTCCATGCTGTTTAATCATCCTCTGCAGTAGATCGTGATGCTGCTGGCTTAAGCAATATTTCAGAACAAATTTGATTCTACCGGAAGACCACTCGTAAGTTATAAACACTGTTTTACACGAGGCATATAATCCCATTGCTTGATTAACAGAAATTGCGAGAATGCAAACATGCTTTTCGATCAGGGACTATTATCATGTCATTTGTTTATGCATTTGCATAATCCGAGTAAGTCACTGCTTTACATGACGCAATTTTCACCGCACATCCATCCATACATCAGTCTGTTCACTTATGAGCCTCGTGTAAAACAGCCTTATCGATGGTTGCCAATGGGACCACAGTTCAACGTCCCTTCCGTCGGACAGAGTTCTGTGCTTGAAATTATCTCCAAACGGCACACCCAAGTAGGGATCTACAGTTTGTAAGATTTACAAAATCCTCTGGATATTACAGAAATGATGCACACTGCACCATATTTAATATTTTCATCAGTAAAGGCTATAAATATATCATGGCTAACCTTATTTTTTGCAGGAAAAGCAAAGATATTAAGAGCATTCTACTTTTTATTGCAAAGTTGTACGGTTCTTGAAACGTATTTCCTGATGGGTCATACCATATTTCAGATAAACATTTTTTCAACTCATTTTTTTTATTAAACCGACCATTTTGGAATTCCACGACATTTTGGAGACATAACTTATTGAGTATAGATGCTAGTTGAATAAGGTCAAGAGTGTAAGATTTCCTGAAATGTTAGTTGCTTGATCTGAATGCATTCCTCTTGGCCACAGTTACGAGCTTCTCAGTTGGATTCACGTTTCTATCCGTACCTAACTCAGTTCGCAGTTCCATGATGGTTCGATTTTATTATCATGGTTTGGAGAAAGAAACGTAACTCGAAACTGGCTCTAGCATTACCCAATGTACTTTAACCAAAGAAAAACATTAATGGAAAATCTAACCCTTATCAGTGTCAATTGTGATCGTGGACTAATAAGGCAGATGGGATCTAAACTATAAAAAACATACTTTCAATGTTTCTCAATGCATGAGCAAACATTTAAAAATAAAATTTCTAAAGGTGATGATCAATATCCTATCGCGATACTACGATATTTAACTTCTTAGCGGTGTATCCAGAGAGTATATTCTGTTAAACTGATACGTGCGTGGCAAATTTCTGAATTCTGAGTCAAGTGGTTTCATGGCTTTGTTGAAATGATATGAATTGATCAGATAGATTTTTTTCGTCTATGGGGATTTGTTTATTCGATGAACATATCATTTTCATAGCAGTGACTGTTAATCTGCTGAACAGGTAGATATAGAGTTATCTGAAAACTGTAGTGGACTTAGTATGCTAATCCAATCACTCCATGCGCACATGCTGCTTATTCATGTATCACGCACTCCAAAATACCTCATGTTTTTGAAGTAGAATGGCTTTCGTGCGTCCCTCCGCGCGAAGATATTCATTGGCGACATGTTTCTCCAACATTCCAGCTGGTGTCATCAGAAATATGTTTTTAGTGCATTAAAGACATGATTTTTTTCCAAATTAACCCAGCAGCCGGGTATTTTTTCTGGCAGGTAATTTTTTTCAGTCTACTATTAATAAGCTTACAACTAATTCATTTTTATAATATTTATTTGAAACTTTGTATTTGAACTTAAATGCTGTAGCTACGCTATCAAGCAATAATTTAATGTATGCACAAAATTACTTATTTTATGAAGTTTGTTCTTGATAAAATTATTAACTATATGGAAAAATAAACCATATAATCCATAATACTGTGCAACAGAAATAATAATGTATATAAAATAAGCAAAAAAAAGCACTTATTCCTAGTGTCCATTGGGCTAATTGTTGCTTTTCTGTACATTAATCATTGTTATTATGCAGTTAGTACAATAAATAGTGGCATATGGCGTGCAAAAGTTATCCCTGATACCCATTTGGTTGTATTGATTGAGGGCACCTTATCGTTAATAATTCCAATTATTTCTTACATTATGATGAGTATAGAGCCTATACATACACAAAAGTACTGTAAATTTTTGATGAGAACGGAATTCAACTGATTACACTCATCTTAGGTTTAATTAAAACTCCTTTTAGGTCTTTAACTTGTCCTTGTTACATCTTTCGTCAAATTCACAATTATGTGATTTCCTGACGCTAGTAACTTTATAAGATTTTAATTTATTACACTAAAAGATTTTGAATCACTGTCCACCTGCCAATGTTTTCGGGATAAACATCTGTTCAGTCTGCATTACACCTTCATAAACTGAAATTATTTTGTTACTTAATGAAACTTCTGTAGATAAAGTATTTGGTGCTTTTTGGACACATGATGCGAGTGAATAAAATATTTTCTTATGTACTCATGAGCGAAAAAAATGACTAGGACCAAATTTTTATTTCCTTTTCTTTTTGTCTCAGTCTTACTTGCAGACGGCAATTCTTAAACAGAGGAAGAATGGTGCAAGTTGGAGGTGATTTCGGTGCCTGCGGGAGTGTTACTGGATTCTACCATTTCCTGAGGGCAGCTTCTTCCATATCCTGAGGGCTGATGGTGCACCATGGCTGTTCGCAGATTCGCGGTTTTCATAGGGTGTGAATGACCACCTAACCTGCGGCATGGGTGTAAACCTGCGCAGAAGAAAACTGGCGTACGGCATGCTAATTTATCAAGATGGATAAGATTTTACCAAGGATTGTATTTTGATGATAAATGGTTTTTCACTCAATAAAGATAAATGTTAAATTATTCACGTCTAGACATTGTATTTTTTCCTGTTATTACTTGTCCCATCGTGTATAAATAATATGGTAAAGGGGGTGAGAAATAGCTTGATTTCATTTGAACTGAGTTTGCTGGCATTACCATTTCGGAATCAAAGTTTGCTCTGGTATAGATTGGTAAATTCAATCCGCTTTTGTGTTCAAGCGATTTCTTGGCAGCCAAATAATTCTGCTATTGGAAGGAAATATCTGATTGAGGATTAAAATTTTAATTTCAAAGAGCCTCGCTGGAATAATGTCCCGTATAGTATGACCTTATATGAAATAGCAACATCTCAAGCGGAAAATGTTATACTGCAAAAAATGGTATATTTAAAAAGTTTCAAATTACTACGCTGCAATAAAGTATAACAAAATTTTAGACAATTCAATGAATTAAGTTCATAAAATTAAAATAGTTCCCCCAGCAGATCTAATGAATCTGCTTTAATTGAGCAATATTATAGTCGAATGGCGAAGGGAAATAAAAATATGTGAAGACTACGTGCGCGTCAAAAATTATTTTTGGTAACCCTCTTGCGTACGACCATGATTGAGACTGCCTCTCCTTAAAATTAAATGTAAAGCGGCAAGTGATAAATAAGCCTAGTGCCTCTGGCCTGCACTACGAACAGATTCGATTCGGCTGACCTCTGACAGATTGTCAGCAACGAAATGCCGAGTTCATATCTGAACTTCTCTGGCAATGAATGTAACGGACTACAAAAATAATTCTAAGTCCGGAGCCTCCCTCACTGAGAGCGTAGAATATCCAAGGGGTAGGCCTGCCTCGGAACCCTCGGAAGGTGGTTGGGTTGGCCACGGACAAAATTTTCAAAAAAACGACCAAGTCCGTGATTTTTAAAGTCAAGTTAAAGTTATGACCCTCTTTTTCATAAGAACCCGGGTAGCCCAGGGGATAAGAGGCAGAAACCGGTGTTAAGAACATAAGGCATATTACAACGAATCCTTTTGCCAGCAAATTTTTTTTCTTTTTCAAAATATTTTTCGAAATTGTAATTTTTGGAAAAAACTTCTCCACATGTTGTTATATTATATTCAGGACAACGTGAGACGTCCAGAAAGTCATAAATTATGAACAATTTTTTGTGAAACGAGCGAAATTTTTTTCCGGCGGGCAGCCCGGGCGGCCGGAAAAAAATCGCTCATTCTACAAAAATGATCAACAATTTAAGGTTTTCTGGACGTCTCACGTCGTTCTGAACACAATATAATAATTTGTGGATATCATTTTTATAAAAATTCAGGGGGGAGGGAACTTTATAGAACTGTAGTTCCTATTTTGGCCAATAGATGGCGGTTGCATTCACTATTCTCCTCAGTCGTCCACATCCCCAATTAAAAGTTATCACGTTTTCCATGTAGATGACTCTGCTAACCTCAAAGGCGATAGAAGTCAGGTTCACGGAGGCTCAAAATGCGGGAATTTCAACTTGTCGAACGAAGTAACCCCTTGACTTGAATTTTCGTCCAATAGTAATAGCGCGAAAAACAAATGAATATCGTTATAAAATAACTTCTTTTTAATGTATTTTTCGATGCTGGCAGTAAATTAAATGGCTAAACATATAAATAATTGGGTTTCAATATTTCAATAAGTAAACATTAATAGCGGTAGTTTAGGTAACCTCAATCCTGAATCAAATGCGCAATTTTCCCATTACCTTAACATCCCAAGATTCAGCAACAACTGAAGATCAATATTTTTTGACTTGATGAATACAACTTTCCCATGAATGAAAAGCAATTTTCCATATTTTTTTCGTTTACTACTTTTATTCTCTTCAACAGTACAAAATTAATACACAATCACGAAATAATTTACATAATTTACAATTTATTTGAAAAATACATCTCTCACACATTGGGATCATCACGGATGTCACTGCTGAATTGATGTAATAGTAATATTTTGAATGGCGATGATACCATTCCTCTTCCATTTAACAATTCTTTATTATAATTTGCTATTCGCTTTGTTATTCTCCATACAAGACTTCAAAGCCTTACATATTTCCACCTAAAACACGAAGATTGACGGACCAAATTTTGCTCCAGTTGCCAGGCTTTCCATTTTCAGAACCCAAACTTACACAAAAAAGTTTACCGTTATCTATAATCATCTTTTGCTCTACGAAAATTCCAGCATTTTTTACCGAAATACCATTTATTCACTTCGAGTTGGGAACATAACCAAGAAATTATTTCAGAACTATCTCCGTGTGTGAGCAGGAGATAAAATCTGAATCTACATTCAACAAATATTTTAATGAATGATATGAAATATATTTCATAAATATTTATACTATAAAAATATATTTTACAAAAATAACTAACAAAATTGGGCAAGTCTGCATTCTGACAGAAGTAAACTCAAAAGCTGAACCTAAATACACCTAGAAAAGGTGTCAATCCTTGTAGTAAGGAATTTTAGTAGTGACCTGTTAGTGAATTTTACTTGAGGCTACATCTGTCAGTCATTCTGTGAAAGTATGAACATAATATTACTCAAGTATTGAACTTGATTTCCTGAGAACTTCAAGTAACTGAAATAACAATCAACACATTAAAAACTATTGCGAGAAGCAAACACCAAAATGATTATATTGTTATCTATCGGATAACTATCGGATAAGGTAGGTTAAAGAGAGTCAAAATCCTTCATATTTTCCCATTTGCAGGGCCCTATCTATCAACACGATTTTTTTCTTTATCTCAGAATACATCTTGCCCTTCATCTCTCCCATGGAAACTATTTGCTTTTTTCCCCTCCCATGCTTACCCAACATCCTTTCTACTATCACAGCCTCTTCCCACCAACAACTTCGCCTCTCCCTAGTCCATTCCTGAAGTTTCCTTTCTTCAACATCCATATCACACTTCTTTAAGTCTTCCTCTATATCCACCATCCTCATCATCTTACCTTCTTCGTCTTCATCCACACCCACATCTCGAATGCCTGCAGACTACTCATCCTCCTTTCGTCGAGTCGGCCACATGCAGTGGTAAATGTTATAATCAAGAAGGCTATACAATGTTTTCCCCACAGCTAAAATATCTGGATGCACAGTGCCAAGTACGATGACAGAGTTAACCATCACATTCTCTTACTGTTTGTGTGATGAATGAACAACTGGGAGTAAAAGCACAGTACAATTCTTAAAATAATAGAAGAATACTGACCGAGTTAAGACATCTTTATTTTCCTTTAAACCCAGAACAAAATCAATGGAAGAAAGGGTACATATAAGGTAAAACCTTAAAATAACAAGTGTTTATGAAAGGACAAAAAAGCCCAGCATCGAAAACCCATGTGAAAAAAAGCATGACTTTCGCAGAATGGACTTTCAACCTATTGGCAAACAGCAAGTGTTTCATTGTGCCTTTGTGTTAGGGACGTACTTCTATGGTTTGTCCTAGAATGTTAATTAATAAAATTCAGTTTATTTTATTCACATAAGACAACTGATGCGAATCAAGAAACACTAATGAAAAACTTTTTAAAATCTCAAATAATAATTTGATTTAATCAAGCATGTGTGTGATTTACAAGTATCAAATCATTTTTTAAATTTAAAAAAAGTTAAAAGAAAATTCTTTAATAAAACCTTCCTCATGGCGTGCATCCTAGACGTGATGGATGGGCATTCCAGTGACCCCTAGACCTAGCATTGGGAGGACTGTAAATATTACTCCTGATAGGCCCACCTGTAGCAGATAGATCAAAGGTTAGGAACCAGACGAAAGCTAGTCCACATGATAATATCATGTTAAAACTAGTGTTTGGAAAGGCCGATCTCGATCTAACAAACCATCTATATCAAAGGATTCGATGGCGCCCGGCGAAGGGGGAAGCAATTACTCCTTGGTTGTTATCACTCAAAATCCTTGCGCAACAACTGATACAATGGCAATGACAACGGAAAAGAACACGAGAGAAAAAAAGTTTAAAATATGAATGTGGAATATTAGGGTCATCATAAGAGCTGGGATGAAAGCATAAAAGATGGAAAAGGGAACTTGAATGTATTGAGGTTACATGAAGTGAGATGGAAGGACAGCAGAGAGTAATGAAGTGAAAGTTAAAGAGTAATTTATAGTGGGAGAGACTATAGAGTCAAATTTGTGTAACTGTGTAACTACACGGATGCAATTATAGAAGAGGCGAGGTATAGAATAGGTACTAGTCTATTAATTAAAGGCAAAATCATTTCGTTCAGAAACACTCTCCTGCAAGTAACCAATGGAAAGAAGATGGGAATGACGTGTATGAACAAGAGGTGAATATTCTTCATGTTTCCTCGATTTTAAATTATTTCCTTATTATTACACTTGTGATCCATCGCATTTGGTTGCTTATTCTCAAAGTTTCACCTCTCTTCCTGGAGGAGTCTTCGGACCTTTTAACCCTTTGATGTGAATGCGAATGACACCGAGAACGAACATCTTATGGTACGCTCTCGGTATCCTGTAAGGTTTTGCCGCGACCAATATTTATGTACTTTCGAGGTCATAATGAGAAAAAACTAAGAAATACAGAATATCTAAAACTGTGACTGGATAGGCCGTTTTGTTGACTACCGAAAATGTTGTGCGGCTAGTGGAGAGAGGGTGGCTAGGTGATTGTCTAGTGCAGGTAAAATCAAGTAGTGATGCGGGGTAGGAATTCGGTGGACAAGGATGGAAAATAAGTGCGAGGGTGTTGGCTAGGAATAATATATAACCGAGAAATAAAATGGCGTAGTAGTACTTAACTCTTTGGAACTTTGTTACTTAAGATAAGAGGAACAGAAATGTTATAAAGAATCGAGGAGTTTACAATCAAAGTTTTGTTGCTGTGATGCATCCATGTGCATCAAATTTTCTTCACTCCCTTTGCCAAATTTAATATTTTTTGTGAGCTATCAACTTACTCTTTTCTGGCAGGCTTGAATCACTGATTCTATATCTCTGCAGCCGTTCCTTTTGAACTGAATGGTATCTTGAATAATGCCTTTAAAAATATTTTACATTAATTCAAGAAGTTCAGGTAAGCATTTAAAAGAATAGCTATGGCTTAATAAAATCAACAAGCAGAACCATTTACCTACCATAAAAGATTTCTACTAACACTACAGCATCTCTTAAGGTTATCTTGCCATTGTGGCCAAAACAACTTTGTATTTTCCGCTAGAGAATGTGAAAATGTCCTCCCGAGTGTTGACTTTATGCTTTCAGAGAGGTCCTTATTCAAGCTTCTCTTAAGCGGTTTCCTCTGAAATAGAAAAAATTGAAAGCCAATATTTAGCCAATAGAGCTAATATGAGGGCAATGCTCCCGCTCTACGGATGGGAAACAAAACTTAAGAGTGGATGACACACTTTATCAAAAGGTAGCAAACTGTTGGCTTCTTTTTTGAGGGATCTCGGATTAATTAACTGGTTAATTTGCTACAAGGTTTATTTGACAGGAGCTGCCTGTCCACACGTCTTTGCACCATGACGACCAACGGCAGAGAGAGACTCATACACACAACATGGCCGTACCTCAAAACAAATTAATAACGAAATGCACAACATAGCTTAAGCAGAAGGTAGAAAGTTACATATTCAGATTATAAACAGCAAATACAAGGATACACAAATAGGTATTCAACAACCCCTTTTAATTTACTACATGCTTGTTTGTAGCTATTCAAGCGTGGAGGTGGTTTCACATTCTTCCTTGGCCGCAAGCTCTGGCTGTGTTGCTTTTGAGGCTGGAGGACCTTCGACACTGCCTTGTTCTTTCCTCCACAGGGTCACCTTGAGCTGAAGGTGCGTCTTGAGCTTCAGGTCCCTAAAATTGTGGAGCAGTCAAGAGGGCGTTCTGATTGCCCTAAATCATTTTCCTCAATGGAAAAAAGATTGATAGTGTTACCAGAGTTACATTTGGATTTCTCCCTCCATTTCATAATATGATCAATATTTCCACTCTATCGCTACTCTCGCCCAAGATTTGTACGACTCTAGGTTCCTCAAACTCTACTATGACCCCTGGGTTCCAAGAAGGCTTCCCCCCTCTTTAAAATCCATGTAATAAACTACGTCTCCTATCGAGAAATTTAGATTGGGAGTGGTCAGTTTGGACAGATTACCACCATTTGAAAAAGCGGGATTAAATCTTTCCAATATCGACCCATGAAAGCGAGTGGTCCTTAAGCTTAGAAGTATGCTGGGGAGCTCTCTAACCCACTCACTTCTAGGGATTTTCCCTAAAACCCTCTATATCATTTGAACCGTACGCTCAGTTGACCCGTTGGAAGGTGGATGGAAATGGGGGGATGAAATTGTGCCCAATGCCATTTTTCCCCAAAAAAATCCAACTCCTGTTCAAGAAAAGCAGGATCATTGTCTGTGACTATCAAGTCTGGCAACCCACGAGTGGCAAATCACTTACAAAGGCTTAATATGCAAATAGAATACGAAAACGAGCCATTAGTAAAAGAGACTTCCACCCGTTTAGACATCGTATCAACACACCCCAAAAAAGAATGTTCCTTAAAGGGATCTGAAAAATCCTAGTGAAGCCTGTACCACGGCTTTTCTGACCTACTCCACGAAATGACTGCCGGGCTTAGGATTATTTTGAGAGAGCACAAACGTTACATTGTCTAATCATGACCTCTATATCAGTCTATTCATGGCCACCAAGCATAGCTGCGAGCCACAGCCTTAGTTTATACTATCCCTTGAGGAGCTATAAAACGTTTGGCCACAGCACTGGGGGTCCTATTACCCGAGAGCCCGAGAGGTATTTATTTACCTTCCACTTCAACACTGACGGTGGGTAGTGCTACAGCAGAGGGGGTATAAAACAGCAGTGACCCTAAGATTGGGTCAGGGGTGGCCTCCGAAGAAGATACCTTGTGTGCTTGTGATACCGCTGGAAAACTCCGTGTCTCTCCGGCCCCGGAGCTGAAACTCCGGCGTAGAGATGGTCCCGGATGAGATCTCAAACCGTGCCGATTCTGCGCTGCGATTAACTACGCTGGCCACTGACTCCACCGTGAGGCTGGATGATTAGTGGAAAACCCAAGGGTAAACCGACGGCGATTGGTGAAACATTTTCACCCTAATGACCCTTATTGTTGCAGTAGTGGCACAGCAGTTTGCGCCGGGAAATCGTGATGCCTCCGCAACGACGACACCCAAAGTTATCGGGGGACACATGAGAGGAACGGGGACTCGAGATAGAATTTAAACACCCCGTCAGTCGCACTTTCACTACCAATGATGGCGTTCAGGTGTGTGCCGCGTGTCCGTTGGTGCTCGAAATTGCTAGCTTTCAATTTGGGTGTATCAAGATTTTTCCTTTTAACTTAATCGTGCAGGGGACTACGACCAATTATAGATTGAAAATCATCTCTCAGATTGCCAGAGATATAACATTAAACTTGAATGGAAGGGCGACCTTCCCATAATGGCCGTGACGTCATTTCATCCATCGCTTATCCCCTCTTCTTCCCGATCCATTCTAAAAGATGCCTCAAAAAGTCTTTTGTGAAGATTTCCACTTCTGCCCGAAATACAACAGTATAAAGATTTAGAAAATGCCTTGAAAAATATCAGTCTTCACCGGGAATTGAACCACGGGCGTTTGATCGAAGGATGAAATTACGTCAGGCGGCATTTTGCGGAAACGGAAAAATTGCAACTTTTAACGAATAGTTATTTGGCAGTTAGGCATTAATGGTTCTAAGCAATTCCGTTCATATAAATGAAAACCTTTGCAAACTTTGTAGGATTTAAGTCTTTCCCGGCGAATGCTTAGGATGAATAGTTCTCGGGTTTCCAGCCGGGTAATGGTGTTAAACTGCACCGACGTTTCAATGGCGTAGTCTGCCATCGTCTTCAGGGTTAATGATTTTTGCCAGAGAGTTAATAATTCTGTAAGCTTCGTCAGAACCCTACAGAGCATCCAACTTGACGCAGGAGACATCATGGCGAGTTTCGACGTCGTGTCGCTCTTCACGAGAGTACCAGTCGAAGCAGAAATTGAACTCCTCAAGACATTGTTCGACCAGAAGACAGTGGAATTGTTCCAACACGTCTTGAAATCCACCTACTTTCTTGACAACAACAGCCAATATTTTGAGCAAAAGGAAGGAATTCCCATGGGGTCTCCACTATCGCCGGCCATAGCCAATCTTTTCATGGAAGACTTTGAAAAACGTGCCTTGGAAACAGCACCCCTCCGTCCAAAGCACTTCAGATATGTGGACGACACATTCATTGTGTGGCCACATGGACGTGAATCACTCACAGAATTCCTTGCTCACATGAACGGCATCCGTCCCGAGATCCAGTTCACCATCGAAATCGAGGAGAACAACCGCTTGCCCTTCCTCGACTTCCTCATCGAAAGGAAGAACGACGGAAGCTTGGGCCACAGCGTGTACAGGAAGCCAACACACACAAACCTATATCTGAACGGGAAAAGTAACCACCATCCCACACAAAAAACAGATGTGATAACTACGCTGTTCCATCGTGCGAAGGCCGTGTCGGATGAGAGGAACCAAAACTCGGAAATTGAGCACCCGAAGAAGACCTTTCGTACCAACGGATACACAGAGAGATCCAATTGACCCTGAAAAGGACCATCACTCAGAAGACGAGAGAGACGCAGACCAAACCAAGAAGCAGAGCCTGTCTCCCCTTCGTCCCAAAAATATCCAACCAGATCTCGAGGATGCTAGCCAAGCACGAGATCGAGACGTCCCACAGACCAACGGCAAAACTTAGAAACATCCTAGGAACCGCTAAAGACAACCTGCCGTTGAAGACACCTGAGGTATACAGCATCCCTTGCGAATGCGGAAAGGTGTATATTGGTGAGACTGGACGCACCGTAGAAACACGCCTGAAGGAACACGAAAGGTGCATCAGACTCTTCCATCCGGAAAAATCGGCGGTGGCGGACACAGCCTGGAAAATGGCCATAGGATCGACTTTGCTAACACAAAAGTGCTTTGCAAAACAAAGGACTATTGTGAAAGAAACTGTGGAGATAAGGCTAGAAACAAAAATCTTGAACCGAGACAAAGGTTTCAAACTCAGCAGTGCTTGGAAACCTACTCTGAGAATGCTAAAAGAAAGGCGGGAAAAAAATGACGAATCAGGAAAAACCTAATGAAAATGTGACACTATAAATATGTGACCACTCTGGCAAAAATCATTAACCCTGAAGACTATGGCAGACTACGCCATTGAAACGTCGGTGCAGTTTAACACCATTACCCTGCTGGATACCCGAGAACTATTCATCCTTGGCAAACTTTATTTCAACGGTAATATACAAAAAGCATTCGGATGATAATCCCCCATTTGGTGATCCCACTCTCTGGCCTGTTCCATAGCAGTAGCACGATCTACGGTTAGTTTTAAATTCAAATCTTAGAACGTGATGGAAAATAGTTGCTTTTTTAAGTTCAAATTTTTCATTCCTCTTAGGAATTGTCGCAACAGAGGTTGATCTAAATTTTCGAAGCGGAAAATATTCGCCAACTGTCTCATGTATGCTTAAAAGTCTTCTTACCAGCTCATTTGGCCCTTGAACTCGCGCGTCGAATTTCTCACGCTCCACCCCAACACAAGTGGAGGGAATGAAATGCTCGGATAGTAAATCTAATATTTCCCCGAATGTCTTAGAAGCCGGACGACCAGGAGCACAAAGTTTCTTTACCATGCCAGATGATTGCCCACCAGTGCACGAAAGTAACTCCGCCCACTTTTGGTTTTCGGAGCTTATATTATGAGCTTCAAAATAAAACTGAAACCGCTCTTTGAATTCCTTAAATCTACGCCCTTCCCCGTGAAATGAGGACCTATACCGATTGAATGCTATTTGCACTTAAGTAACCACATTTGGTTTCGAATTGTCTTTCTATAAATTTTTATAACTTCTTAAATTCGGCATACAATACTAGGCATGCCACCATTTCCCCATCACTTTTGCTGTTATCTTCCTCCATGGAAGATAATGCGACATCGCTGCAGATAGTGAAACAAGATTTAATTAGTTGCACCTACAAAACTTGGGTTAATAATAACACTACAACCTTAAGGTGAGCTCAGGTTATTACTACTGTGAACTAAGGTTACACTATTTAAGTAAAATGATTGATAACACACATGCACCAACGAGACTAACAACAAAGCATGTATTGAAGAGTGAAATTATGTTGAGATATTATGTACACCCATACTAATGGAATTAAAATAACTTTTTTAACTTTTATTACCATAGGGACTGGTGTTTTTGTATAAGCTGAAGTCTCTTGCTCTGTAAAGACTGATCTACAGCTTCTTATTCCAATGGTATCTTTGTGATGCTACCACGGAAAAATTTAAAACTGTACAATTGTGTGGACAACAAAAATGTGAATTGACTAAGGTATAATCAGCATAAATGAATGAAAATCAGAGTTTTTCTTATCATCAGCACATAGTTGTAAGTGTTCTTAAATAGGTAGAAGCTAATTCTAACTTAATTTGCATGCCAAATCATACCCACCTATGCAATGATATTTATAAACTTAATGACCATTGGGATATTTACTAATGCACAACTGAAATGAACCTTATACAATGGCTGAACAAAGACTACACAAACCTCTTCCGGGTATAGGAGCCAGTTAAGCTGCCAATTTCATTTCTGGCACTGTGTCGCTATCACCAAAGCGATGTGGGAGCTTGACCAACCTCTTCTTAATATCTTAATTCTCATTCTCACTCGTCTTTAGGTTTGAAGTTTCTAAGTACAATTTTACTTCCGTACAGCCTTATCATTACAACCTGAAAAAATACAGAATTATATTTAAGTTAGAGTACTAATTGTAAATTGTGAACAATAAACTAGACAAAATACTATTAACGAGTAATATCTTATATCAATAGTTAAATGACTGCATTATGAACATCACTCCAAATTAATTTTTCCTGTGAAAGTGCAGAAAATAATCACAGAAGATGATTCGAGTATGTTCTCGGTTCCGAACCCAAGGGTCCCGAGTTCAAATCCCAGCAGTGGTTGACATTTTTCAGCGGAATTTCAATCCCTAATTTGGTGCCTTGTGAGGACACTTCAAGACTTAGTCCGTTGGATGAGACGTTAAGCTGTGGTCCTCCTGGTGTCTTTTGTTAAATGTGAGCTACCGCTGATGCCCGGTTTCCACCCAGCCCTGCGCCAATCCCTAAAAATCCTACCCTCACCCACCTACCCTTAATGGTGCAAATGATCTCAGCAGACCATCGCCCACCGCGATGAAGGATGAGATAACTGCCTTCTCGCACATTTACTAGGAATGGATGACAATTTAAAATTAAAGAGCTAAAATTATCCAATTATCATAATCAGATTTGATAAGAAGGAATGCCTTCCTTCTAGTATGAAAAAAGGAGATTTATAAAATTGCATTATGTAAATTGAGGAATTAGAATAGACAAGGTACAATTACAAGTGAATGATGGAACTGATAACTACAGAAAGTTTGGGAAAAATTACTGGTGCGAGAAAGAGCCAGGAGATAGCAGAGGTTAAATGCAGACGACGTTTTGCATAAATGAAAGAGATTGAGAATATATATTTAGCTCAGGCCCCTTAATTCACTTCAAGTCCCTGGAAGACTTCAGGTCAGCTAAGACCCAGGATTGGAAATTATTTGAAACAAGCCACCTGGTCAAATACCCCGCAGGATAAATACGAAAACGTGCCTCGGGAGCGGCTCATGCCACGAAATTAACACGTTTCCGAAGTTCCTGTAAGAAGAGAGATTGTACAGATTTCGCGACTACTATAAGAGGCCACGGGTCATTGATAATAATGAATGTACAATCTCATGAAGATTTGAATGAAAAACATTTCGCTACCGGGTGAAAGGAATTACGATGAGGACAATTAAGATTCCCCTTTGGTATGCAATTGCACTTGCGAGTCAAATGAGAACATTGGAGAACACTAACAGGATCTTCCACAATAGACCACGGCTACGGAAATTGAAAGCCAACCCTGGAAATAGAAAATAGTGTAAATGTCCTCCCCTACAGAATAAAATGAATTGAAGGAACAATTCCAATTACTAATATGATTAATCTTTGAACAATCTCTCACAAGAGATAAACTTTATTACTAATCAGATGTGCTTTGTGAGGAATTCTAGAAATGCACACTTCGAAAATTAAATCATGCGAACTAAAAAGAAACCATTATCTACTCTTTAACAATGCTGATGTGGTAGGCGCAATGCTACAATGATTCGGATCCAAACTCTCTGACAGAGAAAACAAATGCACTGCGATTAAGAGAATAAGACTTACGTGAACTCCTCTTGGCCATCTCCTCCAACTCCGGGATTCGTACCTTACTTCTTCAGCTGCCTAAATCGCCAACCACACACAAGCGTCTCACGAACTTCACCAAAACACATTAAGAGAATCACACGACGTGCACTGCTTCCTATACAGCACGGAACTGGAATCAGGGATGTGGTGTGAATAGGGGTGGGAAAGGGGCGTGGGGGCTGCCGGGTAAGTGCAGGAGGTCCGGAGGGAGAGTCAACGTATGATGGACAACAGGGGGTTGAATTGGGTCCGATGTTTCCGAACGAGAAGTCGAACGGAAGAGTAGGCATGTTATGAATGTAAAGGAATGTGAGTATGCAGCTCTGTGGAAAGGAACGGTGGGTATGGGGGAAGCACGGAATTGGGTTGGGAAGCACAGTGGGGAAGGGACGCTGGAAAGGGCACGAGGGCTAAGGATTTAGGCCGTGGCCAAAAGAAGAACGCTGCCTTGAGCAGCATAGGTGGAAGCCATAAACCCCAAAGTGTCGAACCCGCTTCATAAAGAATTACCTCAGGGCCTCTTAAAAATACCGTGAACGTTTTTCCCGCAATAGTAATTATCTTTTTTTCACTTATCTCTGATACTTCATTATGTCGCGTTAATATTCTATTTCAATTGTTTTTGGTTTTATTTCTTCGATTTAGATATTGCAGTGTTTGTCATGTTCACAGTATTCACATACTGACGAGAAGTTAAGTGTAAGGAACTTATAAAGTTTCAATCTCGCCGTAATAAAGACGTCTATGTACCTATCTATCTATGAGCGTATCGTAAAATTTATTTATTTATTTATTACACTGATACTGCAAAATAGACATTATCTGGTGGCAATATATCATTAGTTTTGGTTGAAATTAAATTGATGAAAAAGTTAAAAAAATACATATCCCTACATACAACATCAAAAACTCCTCTCCTTTTTTATGTGTACAATTAAAAAAAAATATATTGAATGTTATTATATTTAATATTTTTTATTTTTACTTCCTGATGAAAAGGTTAAATTTGCATTTTTTTCCGCACGTGTCAAAATGGAACTCGTTTTGTCAGTTTTGATACACGGCACTCATTTAGACTAGGCTACATTCATTTTGGTCCGTAGAGCTAGTCTAGTTTTTATTATCTTTGTATAAAACTTGCATAATATACATATAAGGTCCCCTATAAAATGCATCTTGTAAATGGGTGCTTACAATTTGCTAGCAGGAGGAGTTAACATTACCACAACACATAGTAAAGCATGAGGGGCGAAGACATGTGTTTTGAAAAGCCGTGAAAATCTACGTCCCGCACAACATTTTGAAGCATAAAAAAGACTAAATTCTTCTCTTAATTAACTGACTATGACGTGCTACGATGAATTATTCTCAGTATTGAAGACCTATTCTTCGTAAATTCGAAGCCTATCTCTTTTCTCACTTCTTAGGATCTTATGGACATATCACGGTACATTTTTACCAACATTCGAATAGAAAAATAGACTTCCTGAAGAACAAGTGTGAAATATATTTTTTCCGTGATAGTGTCAAAATGACACTCATTAAGCCAGGCTGGATGTATTTTTGTCCGTAGAGCTAGTCTATTTCGTAGTATGTCTTTATCAAAGTTGTTTATTACAATACACTCTATGAAACGTATGTTGAAAAAAGTTAAGACTAACAAAAAGTGAGGTATCAGGTGTGATGTTGTGGAATTTCAACATAATATAGAATTTAGAAGACACAATTTTCCATAGATAAAAATTTATTCGACCCGGGTTTCGATACACTGTATCATCATCAGGTACATAAATTTGCAATACCTCGGTTTGAAAATTTATGTACTTGATGATGATGCAGAGCATCGAAACTCGGGTCGAATAAATTTTTATCTGTGGAAAATTGCATCTTCTTAATTCTATATAAGACTTACAACTAATGGCAGCACGAATGCCTGCTTCACCTTTCAAAATAGAAATACTGTAACGCCTAATTGTGTGTGCTTGGTATATAAATAGTTTATTAATGCATAATGATGAATCATTTCGCTGCACGTAACTTTGCGGTGACGACTCACACTATGATAAATGCATTCGAGGTGACTAGCAGGTCGCTCTGTAAGCACAGCCTTCCATCGTGGGCATGCAATTGAAGAGTTTAATGATCGAAGAGTTTGAAAGTTCAATAAATTCTCAATTCTTCGACAATTTAATGTAAAGTCGGAGGGGAGCCAAGACTGGTCTCCTTGAATCTGCGATGTGCTCATAACCGAGGTTCAGATATTCCCCTCCCGTCGGCCGTCATCGCCAAGATAGGGAGCAAAAAATACTGCATATCCCTCAGACCCTTGAGAATTCAGAAGAGAATATATTTAGGGGAAGATAGAAGTGGGAAGTAATGGAACCATTATAATGCGTATTCGGCCGAATCGCATGGATAAGGTGACCGCAGAACCAAGGGGGTCAATTCTCGAACGCCGTTGTAATTATCGTGTGCGAAAATAACAATGTTATTGAACCTTTCGTCGATTCAGTATTTTTGAGTTGTCTCATCCTGTCTGCGCGGGATAATTACTGTATTAAAATATCAATCGGAGGTGAAGCAGGCCATTCTTAGACGAAACCGTAAAATAATCTGTTATTATCTCATGCGGTATGCATCACGATGTTTCGAGAATTGACCCCCAATGCTTTGATTTTACAAATTCCACGATAATTATCGCACGCGAAAGAGAAAACTGTCGTATAATTTCGTAGAAATTATTTTCGAAGAGAAGGGAATTGCTGAAGGGGGTCTGAGAAGTGACGTAAAGAAATGGCTGGTGAAAACTTTAATATGGAGAGCGGGTCGGGTATGGGTCGGAAACTTGGTCATTGCGAAGGGAGGATGTGCGTAGACTTTAGGCGTTTGAGATGTGGGTTTGGAGAAGGATGGAAAACGTGAGCTGGATGGCGAGAAAGACGAACTAGGAGATATTAGATATGGCTGGAGAGGAGAGGAAGCTTGTGGCAGAGGTTCGGAGAAGGCAGAAGAGATGGATGGAGGAGGTTTTGAGAGGAGAGGGCATGTTGAAGAGAGTTATATGTGGAGAACACTGGGGAAGCGTGGAAGAGGGAGGAAGAGGATAGTAATTCTGGACGAAATAAGAGGAGGTAGAAGATATGAGGAATTTAAGAGGGATATAATGGCAAGAAATCCTTAGGAGGGAAAGCGAGACAATGTCTTTGAAATTGGGTATGAATTTGGACTGTCCAAGAACCTACCAATCAGCTGATAGAATACCTGAATGAACAAAAATCGCATGATGTAGAACCATTCGATATTCCACAATCAATTATCATCCCATGTTGACAAAATGTGACCACTTGAGAATGTTTAACCGACGAAACCACGCGATAAAATGTGTATTTTTGAATGCAACAAATATCACCGCGTTCAGGGAATGGAACCAAATATAATTTTTTAAACTTATAATATTATGAAGAGTTTCTGGACATATTTCGCTGGAAAGATATTTTTGGTGAACTTTAAGCGCCTACATTTTATTACCATACAATTCCCTGAGAGAATTCGCTCCTTATAAACAATGTTTTTCGAAAAGCATTCCTATTAGATATGAAAATACAATGTTCTTTTACGTTTCGCCCATTCTCGCCTTTAAAAGTATGCTATATCAAGTTCAATTTCCAAAAACATTTGAGTGGAAATGCTGGGTTTTACGTTGCTCATGTCAAACAGAGAACTTGTTTCTCTATCGGTAGCCAATATGTGAATTAAATTACATTTTTACGGTCATTTGAAGGTGGAACCACCTTACATCCTGCTGAAAATGCCTTGAAAATTTGGAAGCCTTGGTGGCGAAATGCTCATCGTATTGTCTTCAGAAATAGCTTTCGGGTTCTGCTACGTCTTTGTTTGTTGATGTCGAGCTTTCGCCACCATATTAAGCAGCATCTTCTGGAACAATTATATCATCAGAAATGGTTCATTATTATTACTGATGATGCTGCCAGTAATATCAGGGAAAGCTCGAGATCAACAAACAACGACGCAGCACAACCCGAAAGCTATTTCTGAAGACAGGTCGCAGCGAATAAGGTTAGAAAAGAAATGAAGGCAATATTTCACTTGATTCTTGAAGCCGATTCCGGCATTACAGTCGGCATAGTTGACATAATTACTTACTCTGACTTATGATTCCGTTTCTTTCGTTTTATTTTCGTCAAATCTTAGTTAAAATCCACAGGTAATGCGATGGATTGCGACTGGTATTTCTATTCGACACAAAATTCTTCCCATGCACCCCTTGTGTTCTTGCCTCACCTTCACTCATGAGCGTTCACGGCAATGCCTCCTCCACTTCACTTTAAAGCTCCTCGGCAGAGAAAGCCTACGATCCAAATTAAGGTAGTTTGTGCGATATTTTACCCTATACTCATATTGGAGACCATATTCGAGTAACATTTTTTTAATTTAAGAATTTAAGAAATCTACAAGAAGCATGAAGTGAATGATGTAGTAGTTGATATTGGCACAAAAACATTGTTTTAAATCACAGATCTAAATATATATATTAAGGCTTTAATTTTACTAATTTGATTCACGCCGTACGCTTAAAATGTCTTAACAGCAGATTTCCTTGCGTTTTTTTTTAAATGTATCATAATGATTGATGAATTTTTTTTTTTTAATAGCTGAGAAAGCATACAAACTAACTACCTTGAAATTTATGACGCGATCTATGCGTTAGGATCTCCTAATTTAAAAAAATGTCTTTCTGGGGCGCATAGACGCAACATATTCAATGGGAAACGGCTTGTATATTTTGGAAAATATTTCTAAAAGTAGTACGTTAAGTGGCTGACATTTTGATATCATTGGAGATGTGATATATGTTTATTGATAATTATTCCAAATTTATTCAAAATAATGTGAAGGGATATATTCCTCAAACTAACTTGACTGCTTATTGACACAGTTTGATGACCGTGTAATATAGTCTACCTGCACTTAGAGGTCGTGCATAAACTACGTTACCAACTTAGTTGGGGGGGGGAGGGAGGGGGGGTCGCCGAAAAGTCTAATGCGGGTAACGTTGGGGAGGGGGGTTCACCCAAAGTTACGTTGCTGTTCACCCCCTGCCACACACCCTTGAGGTGGCTTACAGGGTATTCTGTGCATGTAGATGTACACTGCGCCTGTTTACGTTTCTTACTCGTCAGCATCGCGGAGACAATACTACAGAGTTTAACATGAGGAAGGGCACAAAGGGTGCCCTTCAATTGCAACTTTTATACAAATTACAGTCATGCGGCCTAAACGAAACGGTAGTAAACTGGATACGCAACTTTCTGAGTGATCGTAAGGAAAAAGTAGTTCTTGACGGAATTAGCTCTGATGTAGTTACAGTGGCTACAGGTGTCCCGCAAGAAAGCGCCCCCTTTTGTTCATTATATACATAAATGATCTATGCTCTCGAATTAGCAGTAAAATACGTTTATTTGCCGACGACGCTGTCATCTATCGTAAAATTAGTGATCACTCTGGCTTTGAAACTCTGTCATCGGATTTAAACAACGTTCATGTGTGGAGCCAAGAGTGGGGACTCGAACTTAATCTGAGCAAATGCACGGAGGTACATTTCTTGCGGAGGTCGTCCAACTATCCCCATGTATATGCTGTGGATGGTGTTAACATAAAGGCGACAGATGAAGTGGAGTATCTGGGAGTTACGATAACTTCGGACCTATCGTGGGGAACACATATAAGAAATATTTTAGGCAGAGCTCTGAAGAAGCTAGAATTCTTCAAGCGTATCGTGGGAAGATTTTCGGATGAAAAAGTAATAGAGAGATGCTATTTCGCACTCGTCCGCCCACCTTGAATATAAAGCGAGCATATATATCCGGTGCAGAAAGACTTAATCCGGGAACTTAATAAAATACAAAGGAATGCTGCGCGATTCGTCAAAAACTGCTACGGGCGTACAGACAGCATTACACAGACGTTAAAAGAATTAGGCTGGGAGCCGCCAGAGACTCGAAGGCTGCGCGCTAGGCTTAGATTGCTTGAACAATTCGGGATAGTTATCTTTCAGAGCGACACGGAGAACTTCATATTAGAATCCCACTATATTTCCAGGTCCGATAGAAACGATAAATTAAGAGAGATATTTTGCCAAACGGATAGGTATGGAAATTTGTTTTTCCCCCGAACAATAAGGGACTTCAATAAATGCTAGGCGTAATTTCATTGGAGCGTTTCCTTTTGATATGTAAACGGCTGGTGTCCTAACACCCCCCGCCACACGCCTATTGAGGCGGCTTGCGGGGTAGTATGTAGATGTAGATTAGTCAATGAACAACGGCTCAATGTTGAACCAATTTTTTCGAAAAACGTCCACATCCAATTTTTTCTGAAAAACCTCCGAATTAAAACTATTGCAGAACCTCTTGGAGTTCATTAGTGAAATAAAAATGTTTTTTTTTTAAATAATTACTAATTATCTTTATATAAATTTAATGTATATGCGTTGAGAGCTACTTTGCATTTACGGTAATAATTGGCGAATTTACTTGGTGGAATTGGGACATTTAAATTAGAAGTTATTTTTCGTATATTTCACACTTGATTTGTGTCCCTCGACCGGCATGGACGCATATTGTTCAAGAGGACTAAAAAAAACTTCAAGTAATGTCTTTTATACCCTAGGATTTCTTTGTGTAAAGGGATGGGGGAGTTGTTTTTGAATGAAGGGGAGTGGATTATAACTCACTACTGGCGAAGAGTAATTACTTAAGAGGGTAAACAGGAACAAGGTCAGGGTCAGGGAAGGGGAACAGAAGCGGGAGGATCGGGGAACTGAATGGTTGAGAGGGGTGAGGTGTTCAAAGTAATTTCGCCATCCAACAAATCTGAGCCACAACATTTGGGAAAAAATCAAAATTGTTCATGTAGTCCAATTTGTTGACCTTATCGCATGCCTACATGTAAAATTATCGGACCATAAAGCTCAGGATGAGTCATTTCATTTTGAGGGTTTGGCAAAGTTAACTATCATGAAAAGAATTAAAACATTGCTTTCATTCTGAATCCCAATTTTTCCCATATGAAAACATGTAATCGGGCGAATTAAACTGAGGTAAGAATGTACACTCCACCTTTGTCTTCACCTTGGCACTTGTCTTTTGACTTAAAAAAATAGTTTTCCAATAGCCACCGGGGTTGCATAAACACACTTTCACTCGGACTTGGGAGACAATATTCTGAAGTTTGTGAAATAATTTTTACAGAGAGAGTAACGTTTTCCATTTGGATTTTGCGTTTGAGGTAGGAGAAAGACTGCTAAGCAAACAAGTGGTTTGTTTTTGGAGTCGTCTATTAAACAGTTTATCTATAAGGGAAGAGTCGTAACCTCTTCGATTTCCTGTGTTGAATGTTATTTAGCTTTTTGGAAAATTCTCAGTTTGATAAGGCGATTGAGGTGAGGCGATAAATCCTTGCGTGAAACGTTGCATATGGTAGCACTTAGAATCACTTTGGATTATGACGTCAGTAAAATTTCTTTTCTAAAATATAGGAAAAGAATGGTTTTGATTCTTGAGGCAAATGCTTACGTTTAAAAATGTATTCGGTTTTCTTTGAACTTCTAAGGTTAAAGGTATTGACGTAAGAAGAGAATTTAAAAGAGTCACAAATTGATCTCGTTGTCTTAAGCCCGTTTTACACGGAGCACGTAATTGCACAATCTGATGTACTTACGAACATGCACTTCAAATTGCATCGTGTAAAGCCGTGAATTGCAAGGACGCATGCGCGAATGCATGAACGCGAGGTGGAAAAATAGCCCCTGCTCTAATTCGAAAATGATTGCACGCCCGAATGAGAAAAAAATGCAGTTTGAAGTTGTGCAATTTCGTGCCCCGTGTAAAACGGCCTTTAGACTTCCTATCCAAAGGCAAGTAATATCTTATAAGTATTATCGGAAGTAAAAAAAACAAACATTTTTTTATTCCACGGTTTTTTTTTTTATTTAAAAATTTTCGCCCGAAATTATCTTTTGAAAATTTCGGCAAAATTTGGAGAAAGTGATAATCTCATGTTTATCCCGTGAGTTTCCGTGCTAAGACGAAGGCGAACGTATGCGTAAGAGTATTGTTGGTTTTAAAAATGGTTGGTTTTTAAAACTCAAATAAGTTTCGCAATAATAGCATTTCTCTTCGCTCACTACTTTCCCTTCAGTTAATGTATAGAGAGCCGTTTGTTTTCTTGTTACTAGTTAGAACTGTTTTGACCTATCTGTTGAAATACATTGGAATAAAGGAACGGGAATAGGAAGAGGGAAAGGAGGAAATTTGTTTTATGTAAACGAAGTATCTTTTGGGCCATTCAAGTACATATTACGGAAGATAATTTTCGATTATTTTTTTACCCCACTTTTCCCCCTTATGTGAGACAGCGTAAGATTTCATTAACTCTCCCCCCCTCTCATCCAAATCTTACGTAAGATAAAAAAAGATTTTTGAACGGATGCACATGGGTAAAAATTTCGATGATGGATGTTTTCGGCGACTTTGTTCGTTACTTTCAACCTCACTGTTCTGAATTCTTAAGTAATATTTGCTGCTTAAAATAATGTATCGATAATGATGAACGAGAAAAAATATTTATTACTTAATTTTTCCAATCCAGTTCCGAGGATTGTACTATAAATGACTTCCTTACAATGTCCGGAAGGAAAGGAATTTCCAAAATCCCAAATGGAATAAGCCGAAATGATATTAATTTTGTCATGGTGCATTTTATAAAGAAGTAGATTAATGAATTACGGCTGTTACAAACTAAGAATGAACTGATGTGGAGAAATAGATCTTCAATTTCTGTCAATTTAACAGACAAGATGCTACGTTGAAAGGCTATCTAATGATAGTGTAAGCAAATGAGGAAGCGCTGATTTTTATAAAATCGAAACTGGAATTTTAAATAATCATTTAAAAAACATGTGGGTCGTCTCGGCATGTGCTGAAAAAATCTAATATATAGTGCAGCTTTAATATTTGATTTCATAAAAGTGCCATTTTTATATAGAGACACTAATAATACTCTCTAAATTATTGAAACCAAAGACAGTAATTTCAATTTACACACGGCAGGATCATGTGTGTTTACGATAACATTAACAAGGTGTTAATTTTCTCAACAATCTATGATTTAAAATTTTTCTGCGTACAGTCCGTTGGAGAAAAAATATTTCCACTCGAAGCGGATCCGTAATTTATATCCTTTAGTTTAAATAAGGAAAAGCTGCGTGTTTTTAAATGTTCTTTGGTATTTCTACGTGTTTTTATGAGTATGGTTATTTAAAAAACCTCGGTGATTGACGGCTGCTCAGGACGAGCGGGACTAGAGAAGCACTAGGAAAAGAGGGCAGCACTAACTCCAAGGAGTACGATGCTCGCACAGCTGAGATGAAGGAAAGCGTTGAAGGGCCAATGCCAGGCCCTGGTGGACAGGCAATCGCTCAAGTAAACCAGGGCGAGTTCAACGGCATTAGATTTCCAAATAAAACTTTTAATATCCTGCCGGAGTATCCCCGTTAGCTTATCGCCTATCAGAATGGGGTGGGGGTAAAAAAAGCCATCGAGTTGGGGATCGAGCTCACCGTTATCGCATTCTTTCCGAGGACGTTTCATCATGCTGCCAGCACAACAGAGTGGAAGAAAGTCTACCGGTAAGTTGCTCCAAAGATCCCCAGTAAAATAGGCCATTAAGGCCATTGACGATGGCTTTACCTCGCCTCGGCAACCTGACGGATACTCGGTGCTGACGGCGAGCAGGGAACCTTTCTTCATTTCATCAGGAGATAAGGGGAAACCCTCGCACATGCAAACAAGCAAATATACCAAGTGCTCAGCTTTATTAAAGACGCCAACGTCTTTTATACCTAAAATTAAACGTGGCTCGTATTTAATATGCTTCTTAAATGGATAAATAGTATGTGAAGTCATGAATTGTTACAATAAAGGGTGCCAAAAGACCTTTACCGTCGATACACCAAAAAAATCAACTACCTACTACAACTACAAAGGAGCCACAAGAAAACGGACAGAAAGGGTTAGGCGCTGCGAAGCAGAAATTCTCTCATTTCAAATAATTTCTAAATATCTTAAGAATGTTCATCTCCTTGACCCAGCAGATAGTGGCCGTAGTCAATTGGAAATAAAAATATAATTCAATGGATATCTGGAGCGATTGTTTAAATTTGATTTACGAAATCTTCTAGAGCAGGAAAAATTTAGTGAAGAAAATGTCCATCGAGATGAACCGAGAGAAATATTTAAAAAATCTAAGGTAAAGAACCCTTTTACATAGGGTAGAACGACGCAGAGAAAATTGAGTTGTTTTTTCTGAAGGAAACGAAATTGCTGGAATGGTGGAAGGAAGAAAAATGCCGTTGAAGATGAATTTTGGCAATCGCAAGAAGCCCAGCAAATTCTGGGAGTTCCGGCCGGAAATACGTCCTGAGAAAGAATTTTAGCCGAGCGGGTGCTAAAGCATATAATCGCCAGTTAGGTACCTCCCACAGTAAAGTATATGATCCATTTATTTGAGGAAGTAAATAATGGAGTATATTTTCGATATTTTTGAATAACCAGGCGCATAAGCGACCGGAATATGCTGAGCAAGAAGACGTCTATCGAACGTGAAACAAGCGAGATGTTGAACGACCTTTGTCAAAGAGGGCTCTTTTCCGCTTTGCAGAGCAGAATACTTGTGATGCGGAAGGAAATGAGGACGACTATGGCAGAGGAATGATCCAACTTAAGGGTAAGTCGAGAATATAGGCAAGGAAGGGATAGACGCGGGTGGGCAAAAAGGGACCACAAGACATTCAATAATTTCTCAATACCTACGTCGCAAAGTACGGGGGCACATACAGAGGCGAGAATGGACGGCAAGGTGATTTTTAACAAGACTTCATCAGCTGGATTTTTTTTAACTTCCGAATTTTCAGCCGGTCGTAAGCCGGCCTTCCTTATTTTTTTGGCCGCGATGGACTCCCGGGAACAGATATGTGTGGCAGGAATGCGAATGGAAATTATACCAGATAGCGTGGCAATTCTACGTCTACATAATACCCAGCGAGCGTGGCAATGGGGAACTTGCATGGGTCGACGATTGCAATAAATTGCGATGATTGCTATCGACGATTGTTACGTCTACCCAGCGAGCCACCTCAGAGGAGAATGGCAGGGGGTGTTAGGACACCAGCCATGGAAAGGAGGGGGGAGAGGTGAATTGTGTCTCATTAATGTGGCTTAAGATAGTGTAACGCTGTTTTTGTTCAAATCACTAATTGTGCGAGGAAAGAAGGAATTTTTGTACATGTCAGTTCGGGAGCGTATATCTCTCTCTTATTTTGTCACTCCTATCGGTTCTAGATAGAGCGCGGGGTTGAAATGATATCCTCCGTGTCGTACTGAAACTCGCCTCATCAGAGTTTTTCAAGTAATCTAAGCTGAGCGTGAAGCCTCCGAGTCTCTAAACGGATCCCAACCTAATACTTCCATCAACTGTGTGACACTTTCTGTTCACTCGTGGCAGTTCTTAACAAAGCGTGCGGCTCTACTTTTTTATTTACTTCGTGAATTAAATCATTCTCTACCGGGTTCCAAATGGCAGCAGCGTGTTCAAGATGTCACCTATCCAGATCAAAATAGCATCTCTCTTTCTTTGTTTCATCAGAGAACCTTCCTACTGTTCGCTTGATAAACCCTATCTTTAATGAAACACCGCAAATGTTTCGTTTGTGTTTCCCCCGCGTTAGGTCTGAAGTCAAAGAGATTCCTATCCCACTTCTCGTAACAATAGTGATTCAAATGGGAAGGATTGCATTCAGTGGCAAGCAAGGTGGGGATCAGCGGTCCCATAATCACAGACTCGGAGGAGTATGAGCGCATTGTGGAGCATGTCAGGAGAAATTATTTTTCTAAAGCGAAGAAACCAGGGATCGCCCAGCTATTCTCGTATAAACACAAGCCCCAAAGTCAACGAAGGAAGTCTACTGGAATTCAATAGGATGGAAATTTTTCATTGTCTTAAAACAGCGTTCTTCAACCGGTGCCGGTCAAAAGAAATTTCCTCTACAGTCATTAAAAATTTTGCTCTAATTACATAGCGACAAGTGGCAGCCACTACACGATTAGGGCCCATGAGCTAAAAAGTTCTATTTTTAAAGCATTGCTTTTAATAATATAAAATTTATCAATATTGATTATTATTTCTGTCTCACCCATCAGCCTGCCCACGAAATGTTTCCTATTTCGGCGGTTCGCAGCTCTAATAAATATTCTAGATTCTTTCAAGAGTAATTTCTGTGATTTTTGACCTTTCTTTAGGGGCATAGTTATGTACTTTTACCATATTCACCTACAATTGAAATTGTTTTTGGGGCCATTAAAGTATTAAGTAAGACGTTTTTGGGGGGAGGGGGGGGAGATTATCATACATTGTCTAATGTAGTGGGGGTAGGGCAGGGGGTCTGGAACCAATTTACGTAAGATTTTTGTCCGTCTTGAAACATTGTATCTATCGTTTCCGAATGGAATTTAGAGGTAACAAGGAGCGTCCGCACGATAATTAATGGCGTATTTTCCGTAATCTCACTGCTACACCAATGCTCCTATTCTGTCGCTTGACTGGCTAGCTACATTACCTCTACGCTCAATTAATATGGTACCCCAGCACTGCATGATTAGACGCTATCCAGTGCTCAAAGCTGCACGATGTATTCTATGGAAAGATAAAACTGCATAAAACGAGTACCTATTTAACGAAGAGTAGATACAAATGTCTAACGTCTTTTGTAATACTGCTTTTGAGAGGGAGGGGCGGTGGGAAAATCTTACATAAGGGGAAAGGGTCAAAAATGGTATACATCGTCTTACGTAATACTTGAACGGCCCCTAAGCAGAGAACTGCACTGTGAATTGCATAGGAGGTTGGGTGAGCTCATTACGGTATTTGAAGAGAAGGGAGGGAGCGGGGGGAGGGGGTAAGATAACCAAAGTACAGAGGAGTTATGACTTCACAGAATGCACTCAGCTGGTACTTGTTTCAATTCAGTATTCTACTATATTAGGATTAGGGTGCTTCGACAACTAAGGTCATTCGCACTTCAATTCATTCCCAGTAACAGAGTTCTTTATATAGACCACTTACACCCCAATTACCATCCCAGTTACAAACAAAAAACACTTACATAGGAAGTTTGAAGAACGCCATATAAAAATTCTTGACTGAGTTAGGCTTGATTATTTACTGGCTCCGTTACTTCCTTTACACAGTCTTTATTCACATTGCATAAACGTTGCATGCTGATTCCGGGCATGTAGACTGTAATTCATAATCAATAACCAAAATTTAAAAGATGAATACATTTATTCAACAAACATAATCACAAATTACTCCTTTTTTTCATGTCATGTTGTAAACAAGGGCCTTCAAATTACATGAATTTTTCACAAGTCGAAAATATTTTATCATCCATCATTTAATCACGTTCCAATCATTTTCCAAGTAAAATTCTTATTAACAATCTTTGGATCGTTGTTTCCCAATAATTCCTTCGTTCAGAATTACTTAACCCTTTCTTTATCACTCTCAGAAAGCTTGCATCCAATTTTAGAATATTTCAACTATTTATTTTTAATATTTTCTGTGAATCCTCTGTGTAAGTAAGTACCTATGTCAACATTTTTCAGATTCTCATAGCAAATACTGTTTAAATTATAAAAGATTTATGAGATAAACCTATATTATTTGTTTTATAAAATGAAGTGTGAACAAATATATTTTTTGCATGAGCCGATAAGTATATCAGCACCTTGAGCATCTAATGGTTAATTATGTTCAAAAGCTCTGCCTTCCTCATATGAATCAGTGAAATGAGTTTTAAAATCATCTAGAAGCCCTACATCTACTATCCTTTCCATGTAAATTAACACCCTTGTGGATATATATACAGTATTCCATTGATCGTGTGTCATCTCTAACCTATAATTTCAGACACATTTGGTACCTTGGTAGAAAAAGATCGTAAGTTTTGTTGAGTGTATGCGGAATTTTATAAATATGACCTTTTGACCCCGTAAATAGGTTCCTACCAAAAATCCAAATTTTGCATAATAGGCTTTCAATGTTAAATTTTTCGAAATACAAAAAAGGCAGAATTTCTTTGCGAAACTTTCATAGATTACGTTTTTGGGCACGAGGAACGCAATGAAAGAAATTTCCAGCTCTAAAATGCGACCGTGACCCCTGAAAGGGCACAGCCAAGGTCACAATGGTGATAAATCGAGAATCGCCGCTACAAACCTATCGAATCATAGTAAAGGAAACTTTTTTCGCACTATTTCATACTGATTACACTCAACCTTGCTCCACGGCATAATTATTCCGGCTGGCAACAGCTATTACCAGGTTTAATTTACTGCCCTAATTGAGCGTTTTGAAGTAGACATCGAGCAAGGTACTGCCTTTTCCTTCTTCCGTCGCCAACAGCCAAGAAAACCAGAGAAAATACGAGTTCGCTTGTTCATACGACCAATTACTTTTACGCACATTAATCCCAAAGTATGACTAGCACTGGGCGCATACACTATCAAAGGGAAAAAATCACTCAAGCACCCATACATATTTGTATCGGAATGTGGTGTGGGTACCTTTCTCCCCTTTCTCTTCAACCCAGTGATTGAAAAAATATCCTAAACGAGAGCTCAGCTGCGTTCCTGCAGATTGATTAAGAATAAAATAAGGGTTTCGTAGCTTAATACTTATTAGATATATAAACAAGAAGAGGATAAGTGGAACCATCCTATGAGATGCCAAAAGTCACGCCGCCGGAGAGGGAGTATAAAACCTTGTCAGCATCCTAGCCGAATTGGAAGCACTTGCATCTCTTCTTTGGGTTATCAGACGATACCCCCCTGAGAACATCGGGGGTGGGAATGAGTTGTCACCAAGCCAGTGCGGAAGCAGGCCACGGGATTGGCCAGGATCTTAGGGTAGGGGCGTTGAGGCATTACTTGTCACAAGTTGGCAAATTGTTGGCTGTAACCCCCAGCAATTTAAATCTATAGATCTCGATCTCCAGGCTTGTAACGAAAATGACCAAGTTCTGATTTCTCCTAATAAGAATGAAGTTTTGCTCGCTCGGGATACATTACATCGATTACCAATTGTTAATGACATCGACTCCCAGTTCAGTTTGCATTTATCCAAATGAGAGGCCATGGTAAGAGGCTCCGACGATGGAGCGAAGTAAAGCGCAAAAATAAATAACTTTTTCGTTAAATGAGTGATTCTCTCGACAGAATAGCTGATGTATTTTTTATAATATACATTTATTCGTTTGTGGTATTTCTTTTTAAATTCCTATTCACTGATTCCCTTTTGTAATATTACCTGAATGGGTCGGAAATTTAGGAAATGCAAAAAAGAAATGCCCGCACATTCCCATATTGTTGTTCCCTAACCCAGCAATCCTCACCAGGAAAATTCACCCTGCTTCCCATCTCCGTTTCTCCAAAACCTCGGCTTACTCTTCTCCATCACCTTCTTTCTCACTTCCGGCGAACCTATCAAACGCTTCTCTTCTCTCCCACCTTGGTCATATTTCCCCTCAATTTTCCGTGTCCTTCCCTCCCCGCTCTTAAGGGTGGGCACGAGCCATCACCTTCACGCCGAAGTCCCCTTTCCGGCCCTTCAGGAGATCAGGCCCCTTTTAGTACCCCCTCCGTCCCACTCAACTCAACACTAGGTCAGGATGCGATGTCCCACGCTGACTCTGCCGGCCCCCCATGCCAACTCTTGGGCCCTCTAAGTAAAAGCCCTCCACTCTCCAAAGGCATGCCCTCCCTCTCCGCTGATGCAGCCGGTTAAGGTAAGGGAGGAGGAAGATAAGATGTGACTATTCGGCGTAATGCCGATGATTCATTCGATGTTTATTCCTCGCGTGCATTCCTTGGCATTGACTCCTAGGTAGATCAACGTCTCAAGTGACGCACAATACTCCTAGACCATGGAATGCGTAGCTGTTTTTGTGAGAAGGTGAATGGAGAAACCCCCGCAATGACGGGGAAAGGAGTAACAGACAGCTGATTCCGGCCTGGAGCGTGGCCTAACCTGGAGCTGCAATGCTCGGACGAAAATCTCCTTGCTTGATCGAAAGCAGAGGGAAAACAATAAACAAAAATATCCCAAATTTTAGTTCAATATCGAATCTTCAAATGGATCCTGAGGTTTGATGAATAAAGGGCAGGTGACCCAATCTGAATAATCACAAATGAAGCTTTCTCATGGTAGAGTGGAAAACGAAATTTATTGATTTGTAGCGATAACATCGTTAGTAACCGATGAAGTGTAAATGCCCTTATGTATATCACCTTCACCATTGAAGTGCGTGGCTTGTACAATCTACTTTTGAAAGGAGGTACATATTTAGCTGGACTCTTCTACTAGCTCTTCTATCAGCGCCATCGTATTGGAAATAACTGCGCACAAATAAGATGAATGATCCGAGGGAGAATAACGATTGTTATTTCGCGAGATTAACGGGCATATCAGTATTTGTACAAAATACATAACATGCATCCATCGCATAGCATCCACAAGAGAATCTTATTTTCACTGTCATCAGTATCCGGAGCAAATGATCGCGCAAGTCGCACTCTTCCTTAGTGTACGCATAAATCAATATTATTGATGATTATACATCGCTCACGCTAAAGTTACGAGTTCTCCAGTTAGGATATGATATAGAAAAATTCACTAAGAAGCTTCATAGGCTTAGCCCAATCAGCACGAAAATTGTGCAAAGACGCTTCATTGCATAATCATTCATTGGAAAAAAGGACGAAAAGTTAGTTGTTGTGATGTAAACTTCCATGGGGCTTGGATGGAGATTGATTCTTCTGATTTTCGGGATTTCCGCCACAAAAAGCTGGAACGATGCGGTGGAAATCTTGAAAATCGGAAGAATCAAACTCCGATAAATTAGTTGTGTTCAACTGACAATGAGTTCACCCTGTGGGCATGAATACACATTTAAACATAATTTCATGAATTATAACTTCGTAAATCATGCAAGTACGTCGCGAGAGTATATCTTAATCTAAGGAAGTAAAAAAGAGCTTCATCGCGATGTTTTTGAAAGATACTCGTTGATACGAAATTTGATATTACGAAGTGCCGATTTTTCCGATCCCGTCGACTTCTTAATTTCGAGTTTCTACTGTAGTTCATTGGTAACCGAAGCAATTTCACGCAGCATTTAGTATCTACGATGGTCCTTAAGTTACGTTGCTTGAATGGGGCATCATCTCTTTTGAAGAGAAGGTCCTGCCCTGATGTGACAATTGCGACTCCTGTCCGATACATCCTGACTGAATGTAATGATAATTGGGATACATTAGAGGCAGAACATCTGAGGACATCTTGGATGAGTTCTAGGTAAGTATCCCAATTGTCTGCCAACTTCAATTTTTCTATGCAACATTGGGCTTTTTAACAAATTATAATTTAATAACATTTTTATTTGGAAGGTATACATTGTGCCTAACTGTGCAAGCTCTAAATATTAACTAATTGCTTATTTCTTGGCCCATCAGATTAATTTGAAATCTAATATCAGAGGAAGAATTAAAAATAAGCTCTACCCTAATGTCCGACTTTTTAAGTTATTCATTCTGTTATGAGTTTAAAGTTGATACTTGAGATTCATTTTTATCTTTCAGATTTAAAAATTTAGATATTTCTTTCAGTTTTAATGGAAGAAACTCTTTAGATATGAACGGTTGTATGGATCTGAAGATACTGTGCTAAAATGACTTTCTTGACCTCATGGAATCTCGGGAAAAAATATTTCCCATGCAACTGCTGGATTAATTATTCATTTTTGGAAAAAATAAGACTTGTGTTAACATTTATAAAACATGCAACTACCCATGTAAAAATATTTGGTCTGTAACTAATCTGAAACTGGTCTGTAACTGGTCTGAAAGGCTAAATTTTGGTCTCTAAGTGGTCTGTAACAGAACTGCGCTGGTCTAGATTCTGGCCTGTATTTGTGTTGTAATATTTGATAGTGTGTAACTGGGCTGGATTATACGGCTATCTTGATGTGGGCTCTTCAATTTTGGTTGTGAGACAATGCACGTAGACCCGTAGGGTAGCTGAAAATTCGAGATAGGTGCAATATATCATTAGGTGGAAACTAGATAGGTTGATTAAATATATTAAAGCATGGTACGTGTAATAGTACATTCATAGTATTTAAATGGAAAGTATCATTTTTTTAATTTGAGAAAGCAGGGAGGAGACAGTGGAGAGGGTGGGCAAGGGAGTTTTATTATAGACGGCAAGGGAGTTTCAGTGGAGAGCGCAAGGGAGTACCGGCTCATTAGGCAGCAAGGGTGTGCCAGACTAAACCGTCTAAACCTTCCAAGTCCAGCCCAATTCAAGAGCAGCGACCAGCCATTGTCCAGAATTGTACTTACGGACCAGATGGTGTTCAGACCGGTTACAGACCATACTGGTCTGGAGCATTGTTTCAATTTCTTCCCAGTCACAGACCTCCTGCAGATCTCTAGCTCCACCCCAGACCTGTTCCAGATTTTGTTATAGACCTAATATTTTTACCTGGGTAATAATTTAAACTTAAAATAGATGGATGGATAATGTAATCAGAGAATTTTCTAGTTGGCACATCATTTTTAACGAATGTGTGATAATGACGAAAACACTTAAGGGGATGTGCAATATTGACAACTCTTGAGAGTAGATGATAAGGATGAGAGGTGGCTTTTTTTGCTGTCAGTCAAAATGTTTTTTAAATCTTTTGTAAATGTGATGTGAATTTTGTGTCTTTATGTATGTGATAATTTTTTCCTCTTATGTATTGCATGTATTATTCAAACTAATCACTCATGCAAGTTCTTAACTATAATAAAAGAATTTTATGTTGAAATTTCCATCCATGTTAAAAAATAAATGTTAAAAGTTTTTTAAATCTTTTGTAAATGTGATGTGAATTTTGTGCCTACCCTAACAACACCGGATATCCTACGGATATCCGATTCATGTCCGCCATATCCTATCCAGGTCCGCTGGCTTTCAGGATATCCGTCGGATGTCCCACGGATATCCGATGCCAGATGATCCCAAAAACGTCCGAATGGGATGTCCATGGATATACTGTTACAGAACTACATAACATTATTGTATTATAATAATTAATAATGCAATAATTATTATAATAATTATTGCATTCAAATTTGCACAATAACAATGCAGTTACGCCTTCCGTTAATAAAAGCCGCGACTGAATGTAAATACCAATTCTGACAGCTGAAATTATTGAAATAGGCATTGGAAATTTTTCCTGCAAGTTTCCACTTATTGTAACACGTGTTATCTGTCGAATGCAAGTACCTATGATGTAGCATTGGTAATTATATCATTTAAAATTTCCCTCTACAATAATAATTATGCTCTTTTCCTTTCCAAGTAGAATGAATAATTTATCATTTTAACCTAAAGGAAATCATAAGTTATATACATGCATTTGGGATCCTGTTCCATCTACAATTATAATTAATCTATTATACCTATGAACTCCATCATAATTGAATGCATATAGCGTTTTTGGGTAGCAGAAAACTACCCAAGTAGCAGAAAATGTTGTATGGATATCCATAAATGGTTACCATTATCCAAAAGACGTTAGGTCCAACCTGTAACATTATGTGGACATTCTATGGATATTACGTCGAAATATCCATACGAAAATATCTATGGAATGTTTGAAATAATATTTCTTATTTTTTTCCTAAATTGAGACGTGAAAAATAAATTTAGCATTATGATCGCACGAATTACATTCTTTACTCTTTGCATTTAGCATGATTTTCACGAATTATAAACTTATTTGCTCTTTGAACGAATTGATGTAGTTAAATTGACCCGTGACTTTGGTAAGTTATCGTAGAGATTTCCGGTTAACTCTCCTTGCGGTTAGTTTCCACCCAGTTTCTTTCTATTTATTTTCCTCTGGACTTATATTTATTTCACAAAAATTAACATGAATGAGTTTCCAACGGGAATGGATACTATTCATTCGAATAATTGTGGCTCTATACTTAATTCAAAATTCAAGAGAGATTCAAAATCTATGCTGGGAACCGAGAGAAAACTGTCGAGAACGAAGAACTGGGTGTTTTGAAAAATGCGGGTTTTAAATACCAAGAGGCGCTGCGCTGAACAAAAGAAGAGCGGTATTTGATTACGCATAGGAGCCAAATGAAGCCAAAGGACAAAATGTGACAAAATAATTGCTACCAGGGAATATACATTCTCTAAGTATAGTGGATATATTACCTGGCACAACGCTTTAAAATCCATATCTATCTAATCTAATATTTTTACCTGGGTAATAATTTTAACTTAAAATAGATGGATGGATAAATGTAATCAGAGAATGTTCTAGTTGGCACATCATTTTTAACGAACGTGTGATAATGACGAAAACACTTAAGGGGATGTGCAATATTGACAACTCTTGAGAGTAGATGATAAGGATGAGAGGTGGCTTTTTTTGCTGTCAGTCAAAATGTTTTTTAAATCTTTTGTAAATGTGATGTGAATTTTGTGCCTTTATGTATGTGATAATTTTTTCCTCTTATGTATTGCATGTATTATTCAAACTAATCACTCATGCAAGTTCTTAACTATAATAAAAGAATTTTATGTTGAAATTTCCATCCATGTTAAAAAATAAATGTTCACACTTAAATGTTATTGTATCCCATTGAGTTTCAAGAAGCTGCTAAGCTAAGTTTGGGAAGAATGATGGGAAAGAAAAATGGAAAATACCTCATGAATATGCATATTAGTCCTGTCAAATTAATACATATTCTATTTTGAATTTTTATGCTTTTTTGTGGAAATCCTTAATTCTCATAAATTTTGTCAAACATGGAGGAAAAATAATCTTTACTTACATACTCTGGACACGGGTTTTCACTATTACGTGCTTAGCTGCCAAAAATGACAAGTTTTTGTGAACAAATCAGTTCAGCCTTCAGTACGTTTCCATTCGTGAAAAATTCAAAATAGTTAAAAAAATGTTCACAACTTCACCACAATCCTAGCATATAAATAAGTGTTACCTTTATTTGTTTAATGTAAATATTGTTACTAAATAAAATCAAATGGAAAAACCAACATGTTATTCAATCACCTATCTATTGCTATGTACCGATATAGCAGCTACTGCATGTGACATTATTTCGATTATAACAAGTATGTAGTTGATTGCGTTTTTAGTTTCTATGATGAAAATTTGGAGTTATGAGACAGTAAAAGATGAGATTGAAACTGAAGATCAAAATTTCAATGTCTAATTACTTACTTCTTTACTTAGGTGGCCATTCAAACCGTAAAAGGTTTTTGGCCTTGTCAACCGCTTGTCTCCACCTCGGCCTGTCGAGTATTGTTCTTCACATATTTTCTCTACATCATCTGCTCTAATCTTACACTGAATGTACAGGAAGTAACCTGATGAGATTCTTGAATGAAGTGAAATACTTTTCTTATGAACAGAAATATGTACATTACCCTTTGGAAAATTTTTACTTAAAAAACTATTTGTACAAAGTTTCATTCTGCACCTAAACTAACAAATTTTTTGCCATTGCCACTTTTGTTATGCACCGTGTGTTTTATATGAGTGCATTTACATAAATTGGGGATTTAAAACTATCATCACATTGGATTTATTGAGAACAAATAATTGGCACAATATTTTAGAAATACTGGGCTGAACTAACAATTAGAACATCAATAGCCTTATAAATACCCATGAAATTCTTTTTTCTTGTAAAAACTTGTATAACTATTATAATAGAAAAATTTTCTATTATAAAATAATTATAATAGAAAATGTGTAAATGCTCTCATAATTAATCATGGGATTATTTAGTTATATCTTTTTTAGAGAAAACTTAATTATTTACCAGTCTTCCACATGTTTGGTCAAGCAACATGGACCCATTTGCTCAGCCTCGTCATCTGTACATTTTTATTAATATTCTTTCTTTCAAAAAGATGACTATTTACACAAATAATGTGAGTTGAATTGTGGAGCTGTCAACAAAGACTTAAATAGACTGAGTTGAGAATGCAAATAGCATGAAAACTTTGAATTTCTTGCTCTCCAATTTATGAAATGTTTCAAGAATTCCATTAACTTTTAATTCACATTCAATTTCATGTTGAAATCATGATTGTTAGTCTTTTGATACCAAGTTGAAGTTTAAGTTCAAATTAAATGCTTAAAACCACATGCTCACAAAATGTACTGTCATAAAGTTTGCTCTAAAATCATTCCAATTGACTTTCTTCTGTGTTGCCTTCATGGGAATGCTCTCAAGACTATTTTAAAAATATGTCACATTGCCCGGTTTAGCCTACCCTATCCATTAATCCTTTGTGAGAGTAGAACACATTCACCCTAGTCCCGAGTACGTCTTTCATGCTTCATTTCGTAGCAAGTCCTTTGCTCGTGCTGCATTATTTACTAGGAGTGTGTCACATATTTTGAGATTCACTGTTAATTTCTTTCCCTTTAAAAATTGGAAGATAATTCTTGGGGTTGGACCATAGTTTCTTGCTCCTACCAGACAACACACTTATTCATGGAGTTCATTGGAGAACCAATTGGGCAGGAGAAATCTTTTGCAAATTCTTCTGAGTTTGAAAATGGTCCAATTACATGATATCTGCCAGGTGAGTGGTAGCCAGTGAGCAGCCTCAAACGAAGGGCTTCAGGTCGGTACTTGCTGCACCACACATTTTTGGCACTGACCCAGAAGAGTTGACGAGATGTCAAGCAAAATCCTGGCAGGGGTTCCTCAGGCCCATTGCGGGCTTCGTATGCACGATATTCTACCTTAACTCCGTCATTGACAGCGTTGATTTCTCCTTGAGTATTGATACCATTAATCTGGAAAGGATAAAGGTGAGCCTTAGAATATTAGTTTTTGAAAGGAAAACAACATCCTAATGATCTGTCACTATAGAAAAAAATTTTACTTATCATCATATTAAATAGACATGATTTCTTTTAGAGATAGAGGTCATTGATGTTTTTGCTCTGAATTACTGTCTCTCTTCAGGAAATAGAAATACTGTATGAAATTATTGTATTGTATATTATAATGTTATCCTGTGGCCAGTAGCAATTAAAATACGTTCAATTCCTAATGGGAAATAATCCGCATCAGAAGGGCAGATAGACGCTACTTCTCTCATCGTAAAAGTATCGGTCTCCTTTGAAATGATGCAGAAACAATTTTACTACCTTATAATTGTTGAAGATTAGATATTACATAAACAATTAAGGTTTTAGTGGATAATGAAAACTTAATGCATTATTTTGAAGAACCCAATTTAAGTGAATTTTTACCATATTCATGGGGTGAAATTGTACTTGTTTGAGTTGATTTTTACTTAAGTTTACCATTATGATTCGTCAAAGCAAATGACGTATGAATAAATATAGCGTGCTGTTTTAAATTAAGCCCTCATATACATGTGCGTACGTATATGCTTGGAAATATCTTTGATCTTAGCAGAGTCACACTCTAAACTATCGTGATACTTAATGTCCACATTCGTCACACCAGCCTGAACGTCTTTTTCACTCAGTTAAAACTAAAGTATTGCCATGAAATGCATGTCAGTCATCATGCCAAGTTTGCACACTTATAAAAACTTTTCACTCTGCGAATTAACTCATTTCTCTTTAAATAGCAACGAGTCAAGCCGGAGAAGTGTCATTTTCCCTCTCCGCCGTATTTGAGATAGGGTCGAGCTATTGAGGATATCCCGGTATCAAAGGCCGAGCAATAATAATTCGACCCTCACCAGTGCTATCCGCCATTCAGAATACTGAATAGCCATCGTGCTGGAGGTTGGTTGGAGGCTTTTGAAGGTTAGGGATTTGGAAAAGAATTGGAAGGATAAGCTGTGTGGATAGGAAGATGAACTAGGAAGAAAAGAGGTTGGTGGGGAAATTGGTTTGGAGGTGGAAGAAGTGGCTGTAGGTTAAGAGAGAGGTGGGAGGGAAGAATATGGAGCGTGAGGTGGAAGTGGAGTGGGGGTTTCAGATGCTGTGAAGGAGAGGAGGTGGTATGAAGAGTTATGGGAAAATTGATGACTTATGCATTGATTCATGACTCAGTTGGATTTGAATGAACCTTGGAATCTGAAGGTTAGGATTTAGGTAGTAACTGTCCATGGACCTATGGAGGTAGAACACCTTGAAGGAAATGAATGTGCTGTCCTGCTGAATTTATCCCTAAACGTAAATACCCTTTCCTTCTACCAGCACTCCACCCTAAGCCTCTACCATGGTGGATATTTGTGCCTTTCAACAATTATCATCATGAAATGATCTGCCTCTGGATGATTCTGTTAATTTTAGCTTCCTTATTATTGAAAATGTTTTGTCAATCAAGGGTATTGGATTTTTATCTTCAACGACTTCCCCCCCCTCCAAAGGCTACTACTCATGGCGAAATCTGGAAAATGGCACATGGTTTATCCGCAGCCCCTGTGAAGAATTGCGCAGTTTAGTAACGATAGGGAAGGAGTTTCTTCAGATCCTGGTCAAGGTTCATGTTCGAGTTGCTTTTCAATATCAGTCTTTCAATGAGAAGGACCCATCTTTTGATGAGAAGAAACAGATCCCTTCTTTTGTGTGCATGCTCACAAGATGTTTGTATTTAATACCCAAAGAGACTGAAAAATCTCGTGTTGGTAATGAGGGTAAATGTTGATAGATTTTATGATTTATGTGCCATTCTTATGTTGTTATGATGTAAATTTGCTAATGTACATATTTTTGTCAGAATTGCAAAAGAAGCTCATGTAGTTTGTAATGTTATCATGTTCCTTTATCAATTTAGTGCTTATTCTAAAAGAATCATTTGTAAGAATATCAGAATTCTGGAAGATAAATTTTTATTTTAATAGCACTTATTACAAGTGCCATCATGTGGGAACATATCACCATTCCAGGAAGACATTTTATTTTTTGTTGCATTTATGCTGTAATTAAGTATAATTAATGTGCATTTTAGTTGGGCATTAGATAATTTGCACTCAGGTTAAGAATATCTATGGAGTTTAAATTTTGTTTGCTATCAATTTTGTTTTTATGAAGAAAATAATGCCTAGATCAAAGCTAAAATATGTATTGGTTGTAAATGTTAAAATTGATGTCACCAGTAGATTTTTTGGAGTTCTCAATTTAACACGTTCAGGACCGAGGACGCACACGCTGCGTCCTGGCGTGCGCCCGCCAGGACCCGTGGACGCAGCGTGTGCGTCCTGAAGTGTGATAAAGAAGTGTGTTTAAATGCCGTATTAAATTTTTTCTTTTTATTGGCCCCTGGGCATAGGTATCCATTTTTAGGGCGGTCCTGAAAGTGTTAAAGTCCTAATGAGAGAATCTTCTTTGAATTTTGATTTTTATGTGATAATCCTCCTGGGGTGCAAAGTTTTTAATAACATTTCATGAAGCCTTGGGAAATGGCCTTGTTTTATTGTTGTTGAATGGCACAAGAGATGAGAAAGGGTGGCATTCATGGTTAAGGGCTATCACGTGCCACTATAGAGGGTGATTCGGGATATGTATTGTTGAAATTAGATTAGAGGAAGTGCCTTTCATAGTTTTACCCGAAAAAGAAAACAAATGAAAAAAACTTAATTGTTATACCTGAAATAAAAAATTGAACGATATTTCACCTGGTAGGTATCCTCCAAATGACTCCCATATCACAATGCTTCCTCTTACAAAAGCAAACAGGAAACTGCATCATTCAGAGTTAACATATTGACATTTAATTCTCAATGCCCATCTTCAAAAGCTGCCAATTAAATCATCACACAAAGAACCACATGATTGATTACATAGTGATATAAATATGTGTAGATGTACATTAGCTAATTGTGCAGTAGCTATGTGTGTACTGCGAAGGTTCTCTAAAAGTCACTGTCAACCAAGCTAACACCCTCTCGTTTCATGCTCATCATTCACTAAATTCTGTTGCCTCATTGTTAAAATTTAGTGGTGCAATATGTATCATTGCATTGATGTGTTTTATGTGGAGCTTGCCGGTTAAATTCATTATGGTGTTGTTGACTCATTTTTTGTGAGTTGACATCTAGGCATTTACATTGCTTAAACTGCTGTCTCCACTTGTGTATTCAGAGCTCAAGCCATTTCATAACATTTTTGTTTTTATGTGATACATGTTTTCTTGAGAAACGGTACACATTTTATCCAAAATTCTGCATCTAAAAGTTGACCATAACGGTCTTGGTTTTGTGTGAACCCATTGTTTTCTGCTGTATGCCAGTACAAAATAATAGAAATAATAATTAAACTGTATTCTTTTGCTGTTGTGAGTTAGAACACTATCCCTGCACCATCGTGTATGCCGAATAAAAAGTGCAGTGTAAAGGAAGAGCATCTGTCTTGCCATTTACAGTTTCCAGTGTATATTAAATGCATATCACCATTGCTCATTATTGGTAGATATTTGTGTATGGCCTTAAAGGAGCATGTGATCAAATTGTAAATGTCATTTTGTAATTAATTTGAACAAAGTCACATTTTAAAAAAGCCTTTAATCTTAAAAATGAAATGAAATATGTCACATTTTCCATTGTAGTTTATAGGTATCAAAAGTGCAATTTTTTTGTGATCTCCAAGCACCTTGGTGCTTAACTCATAACTGCCACATTTTGAGCAAAATATTTTTGCTGTCAAAAAAGTGCTATATTTATGGGGAAGTTTAAGGTCAAAATTTTTGACAAGAAGGGTAATTGAAGGTTATTTGTGTCCATTGGCTGTGCCTCCTTAATTAAAGCTATACTTCTATTGTAGTCTGAAGTATGCCACATAATATGCAGGTTATTTGATCTGCTGATGAAAGAAAACGGTTTGAAATGAGGGTTTGGAAGCATTATGCTGTTTATTGTTACCTGTGATCTGTATTTTCATATACTTTACAATTATATACATTGAAAATCATTTATTTGTTTAATTTATGTTGACTACTCTCATGTCTAAAAACAGAAAAAAGTTTTTGTGCCAATTCTTGTCATCCTTTCAGATGAACCTGGAAAATTTTTAGCCTGCTATGTTTGCATTAACTGTGGATGAAAATGAGATGGCTCTTACTTATTGTTCGACTTTTAAAATGTGGAATGCTTGATCTTGCTGTATTTAAAGGATGGTAGAATTTCTCTCAAAATCGTTGAAAATATGTAGATCTGACTCACATTTTCTACCCTCATCTTGTAGCCTCTATGTTATGGTAGTTCCCGGTGAGCCACGGGGGCTATGTCATACCTCCTAGCGGACATGCTTTTCTCAGGAAATGGAGAAGCATTTATCTGAACGCCGTAGGAACTTAGGATGGAATATGCATCTCTAAGTGCAAGTCACCATTGTGAACTATGCAGCTGTCCTAAAAGGATCACATTCTTCTGCATTCTATTTTACTTTCTATGTATCGTAGATTGCACAATGTGAATTTACATTCTACAAGTGATTTTGCTCTACCAACAAAATTTATTGGTAGGCAAGTACTCATATTGGTAGTAGTGGTATTTTGGTTCAACATGCTTCAATGGCTAATGTCATTTTGCACATACTGTCTGTCACTTGCAGACAGGGGCAGCAGCACTCGGAAGATCAATCATCCAAATACAATTCAATGATGTTTAACTTCGGTGACTGATAGGGAACCGGTGGTTCCAACGTGGCAGGCCATTGCCCAGTACTCATTAATGGCACCTGATAATTAATTATTTGTTCTTTAATGCTTTAGCCTCTTACCAAGAACTACAGCCTTGTCGTGTTGGGAGGGTTTGTATTTTCCGATGACCCCTAGAGCTGAACTGGTGGGAGCAATGCTCCTGTTAGGGCCACCTATGCCAGATAGGTCAAAGGTTAAGACACAGACAAATGGTAGTCCAAGCAGCATCTGTACCTCAGTGAGGCATCTGCAAAAGGCATGTGACCCCAATGGGGTGGCCTCTTTAAGTGATGGTGTCACTTAAAAAACACTTGAGGTTGGCCACAGAATGCCATCACAATTATTTAATAGACTTAATGTTCTCAGATGTTACTTTGTGGTACTCCATAATTAAGTAGAAGAATACTTTGTGTAGTCCATGAACAATTTTTATTGAAAAATCATTCACATTGACCAGGAATAGCACCTGAATCTCTCAATATCCTGCCGAGTGCTTAAGCCAATTACCTAAGCTACCAAGGTGTCATCCCCTGTACATATTTTTGGGCTTTAACAAAACAAGATGCTTGAAAGTTCTGGCTACTCCTGATGCATCTTTCTCAACATTTTGATTGAATTTTCCATCCAACGTTTCTACCTACTGACCTTGATATTGACTGTATGTTGAAACCTTGGTCTGCAAATTGAATTAAAATTCAATAAATGTATCAGAGTGGCTCATCCCCAAAAGTCAGCCATCATGGAACAGTCTCAGCCGGGACCAGCAAATCGTATTCGACAACGCAAAGCTTCTTTGCAGATCAAGCGGATACTGGGACAGTTAACTAAAGAGGCTATTGAGATAAGGTTGGTAGGTAAGAACTTCAACCGAAATACAGGATACACGATCAGCAAAGTGTGGAAACCAGTGCCCAGGAAAATTAAGACGACGGGAAGAAACAAGGAGAGGATTGACGACGCCCAATGATAAATGACCTGACCTACGGCCGGAGGATATATGAACCTATATCAACTTCTGCCTCATCCTCCCATTTTGCAAGTTTTGCGGTGTGAAAAATGCACTCACTGTTTGACAAGTTATTTTAGATTGATTTGATATGGAGTATGGCGTTGTATGGGGCGGAAACGTGGTCTCTGAGAAAGGAAGACGGACATAGGCTAAAGGCGTTCGAGATATGGGTTTGGAGGAGGATGGAGAAGGTGCGGTGGACGGAAAGGAAGACAAATGAGGAAGTGCTTGACCTAGTTGGTGAGGAGAGGAAACTTGTGGATGAGATTAGGGGAATGCAGGGTACTTGGCTCCATGCGCCCAATAATTAAATAGAACTTTACGTGTCGAATGCAACGCTTTAAGCCAAACAACGATTAACCGTTGGAAACTAAGAGGAACAATTAATCAGTGGCAACGTAGTAGTTGCATATATTTTAAGATATCTATTGTTGAGAAATCTAAAGCAAGTTTTACATGGGGCACGTAATTGGGTGCCCTTAACCCTAAAGGGGATCAGTGTCCGATTGATAGGGGCCTCTATATCTCCTCCTTAAGACTTTTGCGTGCAGAGCTCATTCCCAAGACCAGTCCAGTTCAAAACACAAGACTTGTCTGACGAAAGTAGACTATTGAAATATATTTGCCTGGGTCACCTTAAATCGGAAATTTCACTTGAAAATTAGTCCCCTATGCTTCAAACGCAATGGAGTAATAGGACCACGACCAAGGCAGTGACTTGGTAAACTTACTCCTCAAAACATGGGCAATTTGTTTTAAGAGTGCACACATCATACACGGATGAATTTTAAAGGGTCATTTAAAGGAATTTATTAAGCTGCCATTAACATCGATTGAGACCTTTGGCCATGGAAGACATGACTTTTTTCTCAACAGAAGAATTTAATTGCAAATGCACCGATGATACCTTATAAGAGAAAATAATAGCCCAAAGCTCTGAAATTTAGATCTTGCGTGAGAAAATTTTTATTATCTCATAAAGGGTGCTTAATCTAGGGCCAGTTACGAAGTATGCACCTGCCATTAAATCTAAAATGGGTTGTGTTTAATGCTCTTGGCTGAAGTGCACAAAAGGATATTTGTGCTGACAGAAGAAGAAAGAAACTTGAAGAATAAAATACATTGAAAATATTCCAGTAGTGTGATAATATGGCAAGTTGGTCTTACCTTGATCAATTTTGCGGCTGGTGAATTCAGGGGGCGTGGCGTGGACAGGAGGGGGGGAGGCTTAATAAAAGGCATAACTTGGGTGGCAGAGGCAATAGAGGAAGGGGAAGCAGGCGAGTGGAATGGGGATGCAGAAACTGTCGGAACTGGGGGTCTCCAACGGTTGGTTTTGGCGGCGGCTGTAGAGGAGGGGGCTGTTCCGGATTACGTGGGGGCAGTGAGGGCAGGGGCGGTCGACGGGACGGGTCGACCGGTAGGGGCAGTAAGGGCAGGGGTTTTTGGGGCGGCGGCGGTTGCAGTAGCGGGTGGGGAAGCGAGGGGAATTAGGGGGAGGAGGAGGGGGTGGGAACAGGTGACTCGGGGGACGGGAGCCTGATCCTTCCATCGAGGATCTCTTCTTTCTTTCACAGCAAGCTGAAACGGGAGGACAATGAATAAGTATAAGTCGTCTGAGCTCATTGACCGCCACATTTCCTTTCTGAGTGGTGCTAAAATCTACTAATTGTAAGCCATGACATGCGCATTGCCCGACTTTGCTGCGCGAGTCAATTGTGTGACCCACGTGTGAGCAAAGTGTCGTCGTAATTATGGAGTGAGAGCAACTCGAATCACATTTAATTATAATTTACTGCCGTTAGAGTTGGTCAACAATTCGAGGTGGATTTGGAATGGAGATTACTGGATGTCTGCCGATCACTCCTCTATTTCTTAAGGCCGCTTCGCACGTGCCAATTTACAGAGGCCCTCACGAGACCATCTTGAACATTACCACTAACTCTCTCTATATACCTTCTATAACACAATGTTGCTCTCATTGATCAAGAGTCCATGTTATATTTTTTGCCACGGCTAAAAACGTATATCTTTGATCCGCCTTTAGTTTTACTCATGGATAAAATTGGGACACACACTTTTCTAGATAAGTAGTGAAAGTCATGTAAAAGCCAAAACCATTTTGTTCATTCGAGATTTGGGCAACTAGTGAATTCGGATTTAAAATGTAATACATGTCTCCTTCCATGACATTGATTTAAAAGTGAGCCTTAGCAAGGGTAAAGATTCCCACGATAGATCAAAATCTTTGTATTACTAAGCCGTGTTTACACGATGCATTTACCCGCGCGGGTAGATGCGTGAACACAATCACCATCAAAATTTCACCGTGTAAACACTCAAAAATGCGTGAAAGTGTGGACAGAAAATAGCCCCTGATCTAAGTTGGTGAATGTGTTCTCTCATCGGTCCAGCCACGTACTTGCGCGGGTAAATGCATCGTGTAAACACGGCTTTAGAATTAATAGTCAGTTAAACACTCGACGAATTGTCTTTTTAGATAATAAAGTTTTTGAAAAACGCGTTGGTACTCACAAAGGGTCTGCCCCATGGCTTTCTTGAGATCAAATGTTGCGATCAAAGTATCGTATTCACTGCAGTATTCACAATTCACTCTTCACACAACTCACAACTCTTCAATCACTTCCTCTTTTTCCAATTCTCGAATGAAAATGTACAGGTTTCCCTAGCAACGATTGCGAGGAGGACCTATGGCGCTATGAGCATTGTTGCCCTTAGAAATTAGTACTGCAGAGTGAAAAATAGCTTAATGGTAGCGGTTTGAAATAGTGAATTTTTTAAAAGGACACTACTACTATGATAAATTATGGATTTATAATAATTCAAGTTTGTTAAGTCTAGACTATGTTCTTGGTATTCCCCTCGTCTTCATAAAAAAAAGACAAAATTTCTTTTCCTTTGCCAGAGACCTCGTCATGGTTAATAAATGCTGCCCTTTTGGAACATCGGACTTTATATTCTTAAGTCGTTGTAGAGGGAATGGGTTAGGGATGCGTACGCGGTACCAACATGTTGAAGTTCTTGGTTCTTCTTGAAATTATATTTATATATAGTATACTGCCGGCCACGACTCACTGATATTATATCTCTGTTTTCCGATGAAGGCTTTTTCATGCTTTTAAAACTATTTCTGACGCCTCCCAAATGATTTTTCTCTTGACAAGATATTTCTTTGGATTTCGAATAATTATGTTTTTTTGTATTCATAGTGGTTACGATTTTTTGTTATTAAAATCTTTAAGTTGCCCATCCACGTAGATTTTATCCGGCCATGATAAATGGAAAGCAAACGTATATTTATATCCGCAACGCGCGCGTTCAAAGTCAGAATTAATGCTGAATGCATGCATTAATGAATTCATGATTTTGAGAGCAGCTGTCACCCAAGTTTACGCACCTTTCTGCGATGATGGCATCCTTTGTCCGTAGCTCCAAGGGGATCACCAAAATAATTAGTGAATGCATGCAACTTTTCAGCATATACGGTTGAGCGGTCTCTTTAATCGACCATGTAAGTCTTACTTAAAGTTTATCATGGAGAATTTATAAGTGTCATGGCGAATTTTGATCAGTGGAACAATGGTAATTGTAGAATAGATGGAATCAACGTCTGCTACAAAGGAAGTGGAATCCGATGGAAAAAGAAACCTTGCTTTGAACAGTCGAAATACACGACGCAGACGATTCACAAATTGGCGAATTAGCCTTTTATCTCTTCCCCCAACCACCAAAAGAGCTTTGGTTCAAGGTCTGAGGAGTTCCAATTGAGGTGTATTGAGGTTCAATGAGTAGAATATTTCGGTAGAAACCTGAAAACCTGGTCAATCAAATTATAATTAATGATTTGAATAACTTTTCACGCACTGTTTCCTGGTGCACCCCATTACAGATGCGCGCCCGTTCAAAGGTTGAATTCCACCCGGACGGTTCAGTATTGCAGATTGAGCATTGACAGGCCGACAGAGAAGGGAATTTCTGCTCTTTTAATGGGACAAGTAAGTCGCGCCCGCTGTTGGGGAATAAGGAAAAAAGTATACGATGTCCTGGAGGCCGAGTATATTTATAATTCGGGAATGTCTCTAGACACCCCGTTGAAGCCTCTACAGACCATGAGACTACACCCTTAGTTTAAATTTCTTGAAAAACGCAACTATTATGACAAAGTGAGTTATAATAGTTGCGATAGATCAATTATATGAAGCTGCAATCCACCTCACTAGTTAAAGTAGACTTTTCACTTGTGTTTAATAACATAACATCATTAATAACACTTCATCCGACTTGAAATATCCGGCATTAGTAATATTTTATGCATGGAGTAGTATATCGTGACATTCATAAATTATTTGTATTAGTAACATTAACCAGTAGTTGTCTCTTACTCAGTGTACTGCATGTTTGCATGTTCGTCTACGTAGTACACTCCCAGTTTGTTCTCTCTTCTCCTGGACTGCTTCTTGGTACGCGCCTTGAGGCCGGGGCAACTTGCGCAAGGTCCTGATTTTAACTGCGACAACTTTTGCATTCCTGGTGTGTGGTATAAGAATGGGCCAAAATAACTGGCTTTATTCATAACAGGTTTTTTCCTGCTAACCGAAAAAACCGATTATGGTTAGGCTAACCGTTTAAAACCGGTTATTTAAATTACCGGAAGCCTGCACTCTCTCGAGGAACACTGGTACTATGTGCTGCTGCTGTTAACAACTGCAGGTAGTTATCAAGGTTTTTTCGGCGCAGGATAACCTGAGAGAACCGAGTACTTGGTTATTTTTTGGTACAACCGAAAAATAGCCTGAGCGGAATAACCGGAAGAGTACCAACTTTCTGGGAACTGTGGTACCTACTGCTAACAGAACAGCTGCCCAAGTTGAAGGGAATGCATGAAGTTCTAAAAATATTTAGTAGATAGCAAAGAAAGAGAGAGATGGGGTTTGGAGAACTGAAGCTCAATTTCTTAGGACCCCGTTCACACATTTCCGGGGAAAAAACACCCCTTCTTGAAGGGGGGGGGTACCCCCCGGTGGGTGGGAGGTCCCATGGCCCCCCGCAGCCAAATTCCCTGGTTCCGCCCTTGCTCGTGGGCCGAATTATGGAGAATTCATATAAATACTGGTGTAAAGGAGGTTAGTCGTGTTCGCCCATGTTACGATTATGCTAATACAAAATGTGCCATCCATAAACCTCGGCAGTATTCCTTTCCAGGGTTTTCTACAGACCTGGAAAAGTCAGGGGAAATAAGAACTTACCAGGAAACTTACTTTCCAAAGTCAAATTGCCTTTCAATAAGTGAGCAGTACCATTTTAGGCACTTATTGTGTGTGTAGGCTTCGTGCTTATAGTACCTGGCCTAAATGAGGCATTGAGGCTCTTATTTGATCTTTATCCATTAATTATATGCATCTAAAATTAAATTTCAGGTCCTATTTTGTGCTATCATGCTGAGTATGGTGGAATATTTGTTTCTCCTCAGATTGTGTATGTATAGGTAATTCCTGGCTAGCCACTCCCAAGTCATAATAACCTCTAGAATGAGTCAGTAAAATCAAAAGAAATGAGCGCCAGAATCTCTGGTCCATTGAGGGCTCTTATTTCCTTTTTAGTGTGAGTTTTAGGTCTCGAATTTCTGAGGAAACTTTACTTTATCGTCGAAAGCCTTACCGTACATAGTGAAGCAATTTTTTCATTGAGAGGTAAAGGTACACAGGGAATGCTGGAATTGTTAATGATTAAAATGGGAGGGAGTTTATTAATTCCTGAAAAAGCTATAACGGTAGTGTTTAATTTGTTTTTGTACCTGCCTCAGATTTTCAGAATATTCCAGAGGTAGTATCCCACGCCCTTATTAAAGGTATTGTGAGTTTAAAAGGTTTTCATTATCATGCAGTCATAGTTGGTGCATGACTCTGATCATACATCTTATCTTATTCGCACTTTATACCCTACGCATTTACGGAGTCAAATCTCTCAGAACCCTCAGTCAGACGAAAAACATACTTTTTTACTTATACCATAGTAGAAAATTACATAATTTCTTCATATAATACATAAAACAGGACTTATCATTTACGACAGCACTAAACAACATTTTAATTACAATAATGTAATAAAATGTACCGTTTTGGTGAAGAGCGTCTAATTGTAAACTGTCACACTGTCCACTTCGCTAAATTGATTTTGTTACTTCAGAAGAAGGTGGTTAGAGTAATCACCAGTACCGAACCCTAAATAAAAAAAACTACACACAAACTAATATTTTGTCACACTCATATGTACATTAACATTGCCCGTTTTTCCTCTCTGCGGTTCACGCCAACCAAAGGTGCCGGGCGGCGCGGCGTGCCGGCGCCAAACCGGCCGTGTCGGCTGGCCATACTTTGTCAGAACGACAAACGAGCGTAGCAAAACACTGTGTGGGGAGTCCCTACAGTTTATTCGTTCTGATTTTTAGATACCTAGTGTTATAGTCAGTATAGCGGGGGGCGCAAAATTATATATTGGGGGGCGCAAAATTCAAATTTTGCCAGAGGCGCTGGTGACCCTAGCTACGGCTCTGTTGAAAGTACACCCACTAGACGCAATTCAAGTGGAGTGCGCCGTCCAACGGATGAGGCGATGAAATGTGTGGCCTCTTGGTGTCATATTCTTTCAGGAATTCTTAGGATTCTAAAATGCACTATTCGTCTAAAATTTACGAGAGGTAGATCTTTGGCATATTGAATTGTCGATCATAAACTGCATACTTAGCAAGTTTGTGCACAATCTGTGACCCAGTGGGACTCTTAACCCATAACGAGTCTCCGGGCGATAATTCGGTTTAGGGTGACTCAAGACTACGGGCATCACCTCTCGCTTCTTCCGATTACGCATCACCTTTCTATCGTAACCGGGCGGAAAGTTCTTGCCTCCCGTTCTCACCCTCAGTGGAGGAGGTAAAGGGTAGTATTCCGCGGGAGAATCTTGATAATACGTTTCCCGAGCCTTTTTCTTATCACTCGTCACAACACAGCATCTTATTTCTCCCCATCTCCATTAGCAATAACACTCAAAATCCATAACAAGCAAATAAACATCGTTGTAACGCAAATTCACATTCTTTTCATAAATATGAATTTATCTTTATGTAACACATTCAACATCCTCCCACCTTTGCAAAAGTTGATCTTTTGCAAACAAACAAATTAAAACATAAAATTCAAGCCTTTAAAATGAAATAAAATTTTAAAGTCCAAAGTTTAAGGTTGAAAGTATCTTCCTAAAAGTTCATCACAAACCGCCGCATCCGACACCCTCTCCGTAGCACTGGGTCCGCTTCCCCTTCAGCATAATCATGTATGTACCAGCGGGATCGGTGAATTGTATATACATGTTGGGGCTGCGAGGCCTGGGGATGTGATGTATCCAGCTGCAACTCCAGTGGTTAAAGTCTTTTTACTGGTCTCAGTTGAACCCTGTTTGCCGTCTTAACTCAAACCAGTCTGTTCACTTTGTCTTTGTCTGGCAGCTTCACACTTTTTCCAATTACAGAGTCTGACTGTCTAAGAACCTTATATGCTCCCACAAGATGTGTGCCATTGTCGGAGTAAATAATGGATACACTGACCTGGCGTACAATGAAACGACAGAGAGTCGAATAAAGGCACCTGTGCTAAGGGACTGAATTAATTGTAAATGCACTGCTCTATAAACTGCGCGTGTAAAAAGCACAACCCGAAATTTTTCATGAAATTTTGTGAAGAGAGGATCAGTTAAAACTATTCCGGTGACCTGAAAAGTGGCAGACACATTTATTCCGTTAGCAGAAAGATGGGGTACTGGCACTTGAAAGGCCTTTGCTTGATTCTTTTTGCAAATGAAACAGTTTCCTATGGCCGACCTTACACTTTTCCTGCCCCTTAAAATCCAAACACTTTCATGAAGAATAATAAGTAGTGTTTGTGCCCCCACATATTTATGCAGAATGTGCCGGTATTCTATTAGCTTCTTAACAACTGGATGATTCGATGGAAGAATTATAGGACATACACACTCATCACTTTCTTCCCCTTCGAGTAAATGAGACTTCAAACTTATGATTCCTTCTTGGTCCATCATCTTCAATGTATTTACATAACTAAAGCTCTCCAATTGCAGCAAACGGAAGACTACATTTTCCGCCCGTACGAACTCTTCTCCAGTAATATAGCATCTCTCTTCTGCTTTTGAGGAAAAACGTAAGAGCCAAGCTACAGTTATAACTCTACTGGGGTATTTAGACAATCTTCTATTCACATATCCAAGAAATTTCTCATGAATGGGTGTCTGCTGCAACTACAATGGTTCTTCTTCTTTCTTCTTCAACCTCCTCGGCAGAAAGTGACGTGTTGGTCGTGGGCCATGCACTTGGTGGTTGTCGCAGCCATGATGGTCCCTCCCACCATCGCGGTAGGAAAAATTGCTGTGGTGTACACCCACGTGAAGGCAGATTTGGTCCCTTCTTCAGACAGTCGTTAAGTGACAGATTATTTTGATCCTTATCTGAAGCGTCAAACGCAGGTTGGCCCTTTGTGGTTCCTTGTTCCTTCAATACAGCTATGTGTGGCAAGTAATGTACCTTATTTGTCTCCTTCTCCTCTCCTTCACAATAATACCTGCGTTTTTCCATCCCCTTTAAAATCAAGTCGTATTTTTGAATTTTGATATATGGCGCAACCTTCGTGTAGTTGAACGTAGTCGACCTTCCTCGGATTCAAGATTTGTTTGCAGCAGTTGGTGACTTCCCTCTATCCAAGGTACATTAACAACATAGCGATCAGAAGAATCTCTTCTGTTTTCTGAAAAAAAATCTAATACTTCCCGGTCTTTGTCTTCCTAAATTTTATATGTCCCTGGGTCTCTATTTCCTAGCGTTTCCAAGTCCCAGAACTTTTAAATTTCCATGGAATTCAGCATGGTTATCAGAAGCGCTGCAGAAGCTGAATGATTCCTCATAGGTGAACCCATAAGCGTCCATCCAAGTTTCGGTTTCATGGTGACTAAACAACGTTCCATCCATATCGACATTGGTGTTATCACTTGAGACAAAACGTCAGAACCAAGGAGAACCTGTACGCTTTCTGAAACATCGGTTGTTGATGAGGAAATATCTGACAGTGTAGTTCCCTTTTCTTCTAGCAGTCAAAGTTCGTATTCTTTTGTGCGCTTTCCAGCGAAACTAAAGCGGCGGCTGAAGGCATATTTTGTTCGAATCTTACGGATTTTTCTTTTTTGCCGGCCCTTGTAGCCTCTCCCATTGGCTCGAAACTATTCTTTCTCAACACCAACCGCTCCTGGCTCTCTACTTCGACCTGCAGACATTTTATTAATTCGGTCAATTCGTCATTTCCTTCAGTGCTGTCTCTCATCGTTATTTGTCGCTCCCAAATCAAAAACAAATCTTCTGGAATTGCAGATTAAATCAGAAGAATTAACAGAGAAATATAATTGTTTCTCGTAACGCCAAGCGTTTCTAAGGCTCTTAAGTTAGCCTCAAAGTTGTCGTACAGCTGAGCTAGAGGTCGATCCTCTCTTTTACTCAATGCTAAAGATAAGAGTTCTCTTACGTAAACTTCGATTACTAGGCCTGGTCTAGGATAACGTGCTTTCATTAAGCCGATGGCTTTATCATAATTTTATTTGGAAGGGGAAACTCTTCTATAAGGATCCGAGGAGGTGAACCGGGCTTGTAATAAATATTGGAATTAATCTTCTTCTTGAATGTCTTCCTCCTCATGAATTTTCGAGATCTTACCTCAAATCCAATCCAATTTTTGACTCTGCCGTCGAGTCTTTTTATTTCTAATTTTGGCAATTTAAAATTCGTCTTTGGCGCACAGTTTAAGCTATTTTCGCGTCCTGGTTCTTCTGGCAGTTATCGCTCATTAACCTCAGTAATTATTTCTATAAATATTAACTACCGTAACTCGTATTCTCCCGCCTTTTGCATTTCTGCCTCTAGATCATCCTCACTAATATTTTCTCGAGTAAGAAGTTCTTTCAGGTACGATTCATCTAGTGATCTCAATTTGTCGTATTTAATCTTTAACGACGCAAACATTGCTCTTATGTCCGTTCTACATGCCCCCGAGCTGAACATTTCCTCAAATTGATTTGCTTCCTTAGTGAAAAGAGCTCGAACGGCTCGTCGTTCCATGATTTATCCCAACCCTGTCTCTCACTATTATAAGATAGCAAATCGCAAAATAATGCTCAACTTACCCGATAATGACACTTTATAATGTGGGGCACTCACTATTATTTGTAAGTTTTCCGAGCATTTTTCTTTTCATTCGCCCCAACACAACATTTTATTTCTCCCCATTTCCATTAAGAATAACACTCAAAATCAATAAAAACCTAATAAACATCGCTGTTACGTAAATTAACATTCTTTTCGTAAATATGAATTACTTTATGTAACACATTAAACAGGTAGAGTCACCCATCATGAGTTGTATTCACTTGGCGTTATTCTGATATTTTCTACTCGATTGACGATATTCTGTTGTTTTTACTCGCTTGCAGATAGTACGCTATTTGTTCACAATGAAAATTGTCGCTGCCCCGCTTTATTGAGGTATTTTATGCTGGTATTACTCTTTGGATTTGCCAGGTTAATGAAAAGCTCGTAATTAAACATATTTGCTTATTACTGGTATGATACTTCTTCAATTTAAAGCTAAGTCGTGAAAGTAATAAATTAATTGATTTTTCGGCTTTCATCCCGTTTAAATGTTCTATAATTGATTCCCAAGGAAATATATCCAAGAATAAGTAAGTAGACTGGAAGAACAGAATTCTAATAAGAGAATTGTACTTGACACAAAAAAAAACGGTAATAGTGAAAAATTTTACTGACAGGTTGGATTCTGATTGACAGGGGGGTAAAGCAAGCCTCCTGCCTCTTTCCAACGTTATTCAATATCAATATCGAAGATATACTGAGCAACGTCTTAGAAAAAAGGAGGGATGAGTATTGGGGGAAGAAAGGTAAACTGCAACAGATTTGCTGATGATATTGTGGTTCTAGCCGATGATGCTTTAGCACTTCAGATAATAATGACAAAACTAGATGAAATGAAGGAGTATGGGATGAAAATAAATGTTGGGAAAACAAAATTCGGAAAAATAAATGACATAGAAGATATGAACGTAAGGATAACGGAGAACGAATTGAACAAGTTTAAAGTGCACTTCTATAGGGAGCATGCTAACTGAGAACTAGGAAATTGAATAAGAGATTAGAACAAGAATACCCATGGCAAAAAAGCCCTTCAGTAGAAGAAAAGTATATTATGCAGCCACTTGGGACTGGAGTTGAGTAATAGACTAGCCAAGTGCTATGTATGGAGTGTCATGATGTACGGCTGTGAAACATATGCCTTGTGAAAAGAGAGAAACATAAGGTTGTGGACCTTGAAATGTGGACGTGGAAGAGAAGATACGATGGACAGACAGAATAAGGAATGAAGGGTAGCTGAAATGGGTTGGAGAGGATAGAAAACTCCTAAAAACTATTTGGAAGAGACACAATGGATCGGGCATGTATTGAGAGGGAAGTGGATACTAATTGCAGCTCTTAAAGGATGGGTGGAGTGGAAATGAATGAGAAGGCTGAGACTGATGGATGAGTTGGAGTGAGGAGGATACAAGGAGACCAAAAAACAGGCGCGCCTAGGCGGGGGGCAGAAGCGAATGGAGACAGCGACGGTGGATGGAATCTACTAGTTGGCAGAACAACTGTTGATGATGGTTAACTGATTCCTCCTTTCATGTCTGAGCATTAAAAATAAATTACCCAGGGAATATTAACACATAACACATCCGTTGTCTTTGCTTCACCTTCTTCGACTACCTGAGACTTATTGTGGTGGGCCATGGCAAGTGCTCCGATAAATTCACAATGACGGTTTTCTGCTTTGTATTACCTTTTTCTTCCAATACCCCAAATTGCAAAATAATATACCTAATTAAAGTATATACATCTACATACTACGCAGAGAGTCAGTACGCAGTGCTTGCACGGTTGTTCGTTTACAAAGATGACTTGGAAACTTTAAGGTGACCTACAAATCCGACCTCTAGGTATTATGGGGGAATAAACTTTCCCAACAAACTGAGCGCCGCTACAGTCGCTCTCAGGAAAAATCTCTTTCCTTTCTGATCACATAATAATTTTAAGTCTCGTTCACGACGATGGAAATTCAAACGCGCTAAGGTGATGGACTAATCGTCCGGATCGGTGATGGACTTCCCGTTTGCAAGTCGGCTCCGAGCGCGTTTCGTGCCGGCCACGAGAGCTGAGGCACATTAGATAACCTTGTATGCATTTGAAAAGTTCTATTTATCTCTCCCGGACGCATTACCCGAAACCAGGAATTAATGAATAGTTTTCCTTATGCAGAACTCCGCAGGTATGGCAAAAGGCAGCTTCTCGCAAAGACACTCATGGCAGTTCACCGGTAGGTTTGATGGATTGTGATTTTGAATGCATTTGCTTTTGGAGGAACTTTAATTATTTCTCTGTGAGGACTTCCATGGATATTTTCAATATTCCATGAAGTCCAGGAGGGAAGGAATACATCGATGGAATATTTAACACATGCTTAACTGTCACTCACTCTAGGGCAATGAATTTGAACTGAATCACAGTACATTGCTGGCTTAAATGCTTCAGGGAAGGACATGAGACGATGGCAACACGACAAAGAATTAGAAACTATAATGCACGTCTCGAGATTATGACAGCAGCACTCGTTAACACCCTAATGACAATTCTCTTACTGTTGGCGGGGCGGCTGTGATGAAGAGGACATAAAACTTAAATTACAGCACCCGCACAATGAAAAACCGCCTCTATGAAGCCAGTTTGATAAATTTCAGACCGGCAAGAAAAACAATAAACAAAACTACCTAATAAAAAGGTGGCGTTAGATTTTACTCATTCGAACCTGGATATAAACCAATCATATTGGAATATCGTAGCTTTTATCGATGATAAAATTTAAGAAGCGTTGAACTCACCGGACCTGAATCTAATACAAAACTTTTGTGAGTTATTGGTTGAGAAATTGTGAATATAAATAATGTGCTCTCTTTGCTTCTAGTTAAAATTATTAAATTTGTAAAAAAATTAATTTTCATTTCCAGTAAATATCTTAAACAAAACTTTTTTGTGGCTGCTGGAATGCATGATACCCAAAGTAAAATTATTTAAACCGGTTAAGTTCTCTACATAGAAGCATAATAACTCAACAATTCAAAAAAAGCAATCGGCCATAAGAAAGATAAAATATTATTCTTTCTTTCTTTTTTTGGCTATTTTTGCGTAGTTATTAACTCATTAGTATTTGCGCATTTACGGCTTGCGTAATCATTGAAATTCTACCTCCATCCTTGAAAAATGCATTGAACCTACGTTGTTTTCACGATCAAAAAAGGAAACCCTCTTTATTTGTGGTGTCTTGTCAAGCATCGTAGGTTACAGTGAGAGCAATGGTCAACGTATGAATACCAGGACCTTGACAGAGGGCGAGAGGAAGAGCGAGACTTAGAGGAGTAAGGAAGGGAATGGAAAGAATGCAGAGGAAACATTTGCGAGAACGAGAGAGTTCAATGAAACGTTTCAAATGCATGCAAGGTTATCTAATATGCCTCCGTTTGGAGGGCAGTGAGAATAACACTCAAAAGCATGCAAGCGGCCAGTAATCCGTCAATGATTTCGACGTTAAGTCATCACCTTACTGTGTTCGAATTTCCCTCGTCGTTGCCGACACCTGGGAATAATATGCCATCAGGCCCAATTTTCTACGGAGAGATTTAGCGGTTCTCTGTTTGTTGGCAAAATATTTCCCCCCAAGTATGTCACACTAGTGATTAGGATCATTTTTCAATGCTCACTCTACTTGGCATATTTCGATTTACGTTCCACAACACAAAATGCGTGCGCGAGACGGGATTATATCCCGCGACCATAGGCTTGCCAAGCCGACCACCGAGAATGGTATTCAGTTGTAGTCAGTATCCTGCGTTCTATGTTTTCTTTGACTATTCAGATTCTTGATGTTTAACATTTTAAAACACAGGTATGGTAATAGAAAATGGGAGCTACTTTACTGAGAATTCAGATAATAGTGAATTTTTTCTCCGGGGCATGAAAACAAGAGATTGAGCAGGTCGGATGGAGTGTTTGCAATAATGAAATGACTTTAAAAAAGTACCGCCAATACATTCAATGATAATTAATTTGAAATTGACGGAAGCCCCATGAAATAAACAACTGAATGTGTTTGAAGAACCAAATTTTATCACTTTAAAAACCGGCCGAATGTAACAAGGAAAGTACACTCCAACTTGAAACTCAAATCTCGACATTCATGTCAGAAGACACAAAGGGCACAATATAGTGTTATCGGATACGATTTAAATCTTCGTTCTTTTAACTGGGGCACTTATATTTTTAAAAAAATCAAGAAATCGATACCCTAGTCAAGTAAAATTCAATGCACTTGCAAGCCTTTCAAAAACCCATGCTGCTAGTAATCCACCCAGAAGAAATGAAGTGATAGGTCTTTGGGCTGTCAGCCTTCCTCCCAGCGGAGGCAGTCTCCTTCCAAGTCAATGATGAGGATGATGGCACCAGAGAGGACTAACAGGAAGAGAGTTGTTGCCAACAGCTATAAATTTGCTTCATTTATTTAGAGATTAGCGCCATCTATTTCTCAATTCATCTCATTCAAAACTTACCTTTACCGAAAATTACCTCAGTAATAATCTTTAATATTTTCGCCGATGACGACTCGCAATGTAGGTGTTGGGGGTTTAAGGAAGGCGACCGTTGCCCTGGAGGGTGAGCGATGTTCTCATAGGGGATAGGAGGGCAGTGGCGGCTGGTGCAGAAGATCAGCAATGTGCTGCCCCCCCCCCTCCCCTCGCCCCTCTACTGTCCCCCCCTCCCCTCCTCACCCCCAAAATGAAATGTGTGGAAATATAAAATTTACTCAGTCAGTGACGAAAAAACAACTCAATGCGCCGCTCCTTCCCACTACATAATTTGTCAATCACCCTGGCATTGAACCCTTGTGTGGTGGAGACCATCTTATTCTCAATGGAGAGCATTGCCAGTGCACTTAGCCGTTCCTGTGACATTGTGTTCCGTAGGAAGGTCTTAATCGGTTTTAGCGATGAGAAACACCTCTCAGGCTCCAATGTTGTCATTGGTGTTGTTATTAATATTCTCAGAAGCTTCGTTTTTTGGTAGAATGTGCCTTGCAGATTGTCGTAAATAATGAACTACAGTAGTGGCACTGCTCCTGCTATATTCTTAAAATCTGGCCTACAGTACAAAACCGATAGTTCTGTTTTAGTCTCTTTTTTCCAGAATGTTGTAGGCCCTGACTGTTATATCTTATTCTTTATCTGGAAACTGTTTCGAATATAGTTCGAAATTTGTTAGAAGCGATCTCGTGTTTCTCGCGCAATTCTGTCACACTTCTTTGGCATCAGTACGTCGATATGATGCCTTTTTACGTTTGCTTTCTGCTCCGCGTAATTTTTGAGGATTAACGCCAATATTTTCTGTCAAGTCCCTTATTCTGTTAACTTCATGAATGAAATTCCAAACAGCAGATTTAACATTCACAACGTCAGCTGTTCTTGAATGTAGCTGACTGTAGAGGATATCCACATGTGGCATTAATTTATGGAAAAATTCGAGCCAGAAGATGAATCCCTCGTCTTTTAAAATGCGCCGAAGTTCGTTTGCTTTCAGGCAAGTTTTATTTGACGTGTTTTTCTCTAAGTTTAGCAAGCAGTCAAATAATGAGTCCCTATATTTAAATACGGTGTTATCAGTGCGTGACTTGAAATTCCACCTGGTTGCTGATCCTCTTGGAATTTTCCGAGATGCTACAGAATCTAATGCAGACATTCTCTGCGGTAATCTTGAAAAAAGGCAGGGAACTCTGACAGATTTTCGAAAAAAACCCTTGCCGAGTGATTTTGTGAGTTCCATTATTAAATTAAGTTGGTGAGCGTAACAATGGATGTAATGAGCGTTGGGTAGCAGGCTTTTATCTTTGCTTGCACTCCTCCTGTACCACCACTTATTACTGAAGCACCATCATACGTCTGTGCAATGACAATATGCGGAGTGTCCTTAAGCATGCCGTCCATTTCATGTAATATACATTATACAAGATGCAGCTCACTCTGACCCTCTGGTTTAAAGAAACCCCAAAATCGCTCATAAGGAGCACCTTTCATCTCATAACGAAACACCAACACCAATTGCGTCTGCTCATAAATATCGGATAGTCTCATCAGCCATGACACTCACGTAATCTCCTTGTCTTATTTCCTCTGCTATAACTTCTCGGCAGATTTCTAGCATGCAATCCAAAAGTTCATTTTGGATGGTTTTGGACGTCCCCTTGAAAACATTATTGGACTCTATTTGCTCTTTGACTGCGCTATCTATACTGGAAACTAAATCCACTAGGCCTAAGAACACACCAGGATTTCCGGAACTATCACTTTCGTCGTGGCCCCTCAAAGCTAACTCAAATGCTACGCAAAACTTTATGCAATCAATTATTCTTGAGAGCACATACCTGTATTTTCCACTTGTTGGTTGTGCCTTTCTTCGTGGTAAGCTCGACTTAGTAACTTTGCTTTGTTAACAGTACCTAGAGGGCTGAGGTTTTAAGCATTAACCCATTAACGCCTAGCGTGACCATATGGTCACGGAAAGAAGTTACTTTGTAATCTCGAAACAATAAATGGTTGTAGGGCCGCCGTCTTGTCTACATGGTTTTACATTAACGCCAAGGGTCTTTGAAAGCACCACAGGCAGTTTTTAGACCACTATCATAACGTTTGCTGCAGTTAAGCTCATGAGATCTTTCTCGGGCCATTGAATCTCCTCCTCATGGATTTCCACCTTGTGTAAGTATGGTATTACTAAAATACCTTGGTAAATGCATGTATTTTAATTAATAGTATTATCATGTTAAGGTTCATTTTAATGTACTTACATATTATTCCATATGTATTTTCCATAGTAGATATTTTATAAGTAGTTTTTCACAGGTGTGACCATATGGTCACGCTAGGCGCATATGGGGTCAATTGTTTTCAAATTCGGGGGTTACTAGTTTCTTATTTTGTTCTGCATGTATAAATATAACCTGTCCTAATCTGAATGTATTTACATACTTTTGTAAGTTTCAACTATACATTTAATAATATACGTTTATATATTTTGTAGAGACTTGACATTGCCAGATTCTCTTGACATTTTGGAGTATGAGGATGTTAATAAAATAAACATCGAGCGTCCAGATGTAAACGACCTCACGGACTAAGATTCTACCGATGAGGATGATGGTGGTCTGGTTGATAATCTAAGCGGCCGACAGCTCCGGTGCGCTGTGGAAGTTGTACTGCCCAAAGCAAACAACGGCCGCTATCCCAGATCACAAGGTGGCCACAAAAAGTAATTCCATGGCGAAGAAGAGAAAGAAATCATTGGTGCATCGGGAGTGGAATGCAGCCTGACTGCAGAAAACCATCCCTATTTTTCTTGATTTAGATTACACCAATGAACGTAATTTGAGTCCAGTAGAACTATTTTAATCAATCATTGACGATAACATGGTTCGTTTTCTATGTGCCGAATGTGCCAATAGGTACCCCCTTCAAAAAACATTTCCACACCCATATATAACCATAGAAGAGATGAAAACTTTTATCGCTATATTGCTCCTGTCTGGATACAACAACGTTCCTTCTAAAAGATCATACTGGGAATCAAAGAGATATATTCACAATGATCTAGTTTGTTATGCTATGCGTAGAGACGGATTTCTCCAAATTTCCTGCTTTGTTGACTGCGCAGACAGACTGATATTTTGCAGGACAAATTTATGACTAAGTTTAGAAGTGAACAGCATTTAAGTTATGATTAATGTATGGTGCCTTACTTTGGCCGTCATGTATGTAAACAATTCATCCGAGGAAAGCCTATCCGATTTGGCTATATGATTTGGTGCATGAACACTCCATCAGGTTATCTAGTGTCAAATGATTTTTACCAGGGAAAGTCTTCTAACCCTAACACTGAGTATGAGAGTGATTTTGGTAAGGCTGCCAAACCCATGCTCAAGATTCTTGATAAGTTTCCTGAGTAAATGGAATTACTGCCATTTCAGCTGTACTTTGACAATTTCTTTACTGGAATTCCTCTCCTCACTCACCTCAAAGAGCGAGGATATGGAGGTACGCGAACGATTCGCGAAAACCGAATTCCTAGTGATGTCCCAATTACTCCGGTAAAAACCATGAAGAAGACGAAAAGAGAGTCACTTCATGAGATTACAAGCAGCGACGAAATCTCAATAGTACGCTGGGTTGACGACTCAGTTATGACAATCGCATCGACATTGTATAGTGCAAATCCTGCGGTTATTGTGAAACAATATTCAAGGGAAGAGAAAAAATGAATTCTCATTCCCCGTCCCGGCGCATTTGGTGAGTACAATAAATTTATGGGAGGTACTAATTGAATGGATCAGAACATAAGTTACAACAGGATTGGCATTAAAAGTAAAGAGTGCTGGTGGCCTCTCTTTACGTGGATGATCAACGCTGTCACGACCAATGCATGGATCCTCGCCAAAAAAGCTTGAAGTAAAATATCTTAGCTAGAATTCAGAAGAGATATTGTTGAGAAATACCTCACAAGGTACCAAAACGCTCCTCAGAGAAGTGGAAAACAGCCAGTTACTAACAGTTAAATCCAAAGCCATGTTGTAGTCAGCCTGCGATTGGGTGGTCTAAACCATTTAGTCCATCGATGAGGGAGTGAAATAAGACGATCTGCGTTATGTGGTTCCTCTATGCGCACAGAATGTGTTAAGTGCAACGTTGGATTGAGCATTGAGTGCTTTATTCAATTTCACACGAAATAACACCACGATAAGAGATGTCATTTAGTAATTTAGAAGCTTTTTTTGAATTTTGAAAAGAAAATTTGTTTTTTATGCTATTTTAAATCTTGTATTGTGCTTAATTGATTTTATGATTTCACCATGTCCCGAAGTGTTTTCGAAATTCTGTTGCTTTGTAACGCGCACCAAATTTTATAGAGTATTGTCTTGCATTTCGATGTGTTCTAAATGAATTAAAAATTTAAATATTTATGAATTTGTTTAAAAATAAATAAATAAAAATTAATTTATCACTTATAATTTGTAATGATATTTCTCTAGATGTTTTTATGTAAGATGAATAAACCTCAAGACGATAAAACAAAGCTTTTTCATTTTGAAAAAAATTGACCCCACAAGCGCCTAGCGTGACCATATGGTCACGCCCCATAACTCTATCATTTTGAATCTTATGTTGCTAAAACTTTGTGATAATTATATTTAGGTGCTCCTAATACTCATATGTAAAAATCAAGAAGATCGGGCAAAAAAAATTTCCTCGGCGTTAAAGGGTTAATAATATGTCTTTCACTGTCTTTGTGTTTTTTTATTAAAGCATTACGGTGTCCAAGGTCTTGAACACCAACTGTTCCCCAAGAGTCACTTTTGCCAAAGAGCAAACACGGAAAACAAAAAAGGGCGTTCCTAATTTCGCATCCACACACCCAGTCATGCTCGGACATTCTTTCTTGTTTTATTTTCTAGTGTTCTTGTTTTTTTTGAAGAAGTACTCCGATTGATAACTAAGTCCGGGGTGGGTCTTCCTAACTATTTAACTTTAATTTTTTCTTCTAAAGTTCTGGTAGAAAATGGAAAACACAACAGTTTTTCCATGGAATTATCCATGTTGAACTGTAACTAGATACACAGAACACGCAACGCTCACACCTTAAACTTAATCGATCATTCAAAAATACACGAGGCACTTGCTCCAGACCACGGTCGTGTATACTAGACAGTAGACACCAGACTGATCCACAGAACAAGTAGCTGACCGCGCAAAAATTTTCAGTGTTACCAAAAAAGGTAAATACATAAACTAAAGATGTACCGAAAGATGAGATTAGTATTATCCCCTAATCATGATTTTTTTTATTAAAAAATAGAAAAGTATCAAAATCTAAGCTCCATTATAAGCATAAATATTATAACTTGGATAAAAAGTAGCAACAGAGTAAATAAGTTGGGAACCCTTCTAACGGGTAAACGTGTAGCTCCGTCTTTCCCAAGCCGCGCTTTTTAATCTTACATTGTCTTTACAAAGTCAAGTGTGGCAAGCGTTGTCACCCTGTGGCCAAAAGAAGAAATTATCCCCGCCTGGGCTACTGGAGGGGTAGCGCTGCCCGATGTACAGCACGCAATTTACGTAGCTCGCGCATGCGCAAAACCGCGTTTTCTACTCGATGAGGAGAATCCCTCCAAATTCTTGCTGGCTGCGAACTCGCCAGCACACGCCGCGTGCTTACCCCTCGTACGAAGGGGAGTCGGGGAGTTCTGAAGACTTCTCCGTATTCAATCGATGAGTAAAGCAAGCGCGCTCAGATTGTTTCAGATAGGATCCTAGTAGGTGTCTTATTTTCAAATATTTAATGTGCTGCAGCTCTTCAGCACACAAGCACCAACCGCCACTGTAGGAGGGGGCGATAAGAGGGGAGGGGAGACGGTTCGCATGCAGGAGACGAAGGGCTTATGAGGTGATTCACACCTTCGCTGAGCAGTTCTTCGGAGCCCAGCCTGGAAAAGGGAATGCGAAGTGATTGGAATGGAACATTCAACCATCGGCTATTTTTCGAGGGCACATGAACCTACGACGGTGGCGGGAGTCATGGCTCAAATGATCATATTTTTAGTGGAGCCATTTTTCGACCTATGATGACTGACAGCGAGTGAAAAGGACGGATGTTGTTGCTCACCTTGAAGTGCATACCTTGCCTCCGAGTAACTCGTATGCCGGCGGTATGAATATTTTTATTTTTGTTACAGGAGGAAGCTATTGCCTTTCAGAGTTTTCCCGTCGTTGGAAATGGTTAATGTCCATGGTTCCAAATTAGGGACAATTAGACAGCAATCATATCTAGCGAATACAGTTACGACGTTGATTACATTTTAAGAAACCCGAAATACTACGGTAGATCAGATCATGAGGGTAAAATTAGGGAACTATACTGCAGAACGGACAGATTTAAAATGTAATTTTTCCCACGAACGATAAGGGACCATAACAGCTGCCAATTAGACTTTTATTTAGGTTTGTCGTTAGGTAGTGTAGCTCTTAGTAGTAGTAGTACTCCTAATACTTGAATCCTTATCTGTTACCTAGTGCATACTAACAGCACGCCTAGCATGTTTTCTACATGGGTCTTGAGTCTCTGTCCAACTGTGTAGTTGTAGAATGCATGTATATTGACGGTCCCTCTCCATTGTGATGACATCTGTAGTGTAGTGTTGCATGCTTGAGAATCTTTGCCTCGTGACAAGCATTAGCGATTTATGCTAATGCATAATTAGTCGTAGTTACACTAACTTTAGGGTATAGTGTAATGCATGTTGGTGATTACTCACCCCCTGCCACACACCCCTGAGGTGGCTTGCAGGGTATTTTGTAGATGTAGATATCCTTGAAGAGATCCATTTTTCAAGCGCAAAGTGATCAAAGTTTTATTTGTTCGGATGAGTGCAAATACCATTCACAGAAGTTAATACTATTGAATTAGTCAGTTCTATGCAAATACCTTATACATAAATCAATACAGTTGATCACAATAATCTCATATCCCGGTTTTTTTCCATGTCTATGAAAAGCGTAACTGAGTGACCGAAGGTCCCTAGGTCTACGTTAGTAAATATTTACCCTGAAATACACGCGGCGGTGATGCATTTTCTGTGAAAGTAGATAGAGCCGTTGGCTTTTCATCAGTTTTTGTTGGGTTTCATGTGTTTGCACATCAATAACCTCTTAAGTTTTCTAGCAGAATGGCCAGGTGAGGGTATATCCTAGAAGGAATTTCACAAATGCTAATGCCCCTCCGTTTTCAGATTTCTTTCAAGGTCTTCACGTGCAATCTATTGAAGTAGAAAGTGGATTGCATGGAAGAGCCATTATTCATCTTGACGAATTCACTCATTAATCGATACAGCGTTTCCAATATTTGTAAAATATTATAGTATTTATTTATTTATGTCTTAAAATAAACAACTATTTTAAACTATCACTTGTATCTGAATTTCCGGATCACTCTATTAACATAAAAAATGGCTTATGTGGTCGGATTCCTTACTAATTGTAAGTGTAAATTAATACCTTCGATGTTTTTTCATTACTTAAGTTGTGCTTGCCGCCGCAACATTGCTGCTGGAGCTGCGATCGAGAAATCAATTTCATTAAATTGAATCACTTTATTATTATTTTTAATTTTTGTTAGTTTGAAACCAAGATACAAACACAGAATTTTATTAATATTTTATATTTATCTTCCAATTTTTTTCTATAATTTAAAATATATGGATAAATTTATAATTATTTTCCGCGTTTGGTGATGATTATCATGTTTTTAGAAACAAATTGTTGATAAATTTAGCCAGGTTTCAAGCCAGCGTTTAGAAAATTTCATCACAGAAAAAAAAAACAAATTTTTTTATTGCAACCATGCGGCGTGAACGAAAAAACAGAGAATTATATCCATGATTTTCTAACAGGCGGTAAAGTAATGTTGGTTAAATTCGCAAAAATAAAAAAATCATGCAATTTAAAATAAAAAATATGGTGCAATAATTGAAATTTCTTACGTGAAATGTTAACAACCAAGCGGAAAATATTTACTTACAAACAGTTAAGTCAACGTAAAACATAAACTTTTACGTTGTAAAAGTGTTTAAAAGTCAACGTAAAACTTATAGTTTGACGTTGACCTTTTTCAAGCCCACGTTGGCGCACGTTTTTAAGATTACTCTTTGAGTGTACGTCTTGCGATGAAGACAATTTCAAGAACTCTTTTTAAATTTCCATTATAAATATAAAACATAGTGATTTAGATACGAAAACGGAATAATCGAAAAGATGAGTAGGAAACGTGATTTTCTAAGAGATCGCAAAAAAGGTGGGATCGGATGCCTAACAATGAAAATATGTTCATTGTACATTGAAAAATAATGCAATAATGAAATATTGTCCGATGTTAAAAAAGTTTCGAAAGAGACATTCATTCACAAGTGAAATATTTTTATTCAGATCCTAATAGATATTATTGTTGGACTCACGTTGGCTACTTTAGCTTACTAATTATTTAATAGAAATCTGCAGGACAGTAGACTTATCATATACGTTCACTTACACGAATACGACCCAACAACTTTCTTCGCATTCACTCTTTCTTTCTCATTGACGTAGTTGCGTCACCTTGACGATTTTAACCGCGCGAGAGTTGGGCTTCGCCACGCCGAAACAGTTCCTGAAAGGTTGTATTTCCGCAGTCAACCACGGCCTCATGAAAAGTGGATGAGTTCAGACGGGCGGTGAGTTTCGTCGAGACGACTGAGCGGTGGGCCTTAAAGTACCCCATTCGATCCTCGATGCGTGTCTCAACCTCTGGGGGCTATTCACTCCCCGTATCTCCTCTTATCTCTCCCTCCATCACCCTCACTTATTCACAGTCTAAAAAGTGCACTGTTCCCCTCCTATCTCTCTTATTTTCGGATAGACAACCATTTTGACCTCCTCACCTTACGCCCTCTGTATACGTGCAAAGCTGACCTTGCCTGAAAATGCCAAACCCCTACTACGACCCCTTCCCCCTTCCTCGTTCTCGCCATTTCATCGTATATAAGGTGATTGGTCGTCGTTAGCATTTATTTCTGTTTCGGGGCTCACTATGAAGAGGACGTGATAGAGGTTTAAAATTGAGGTGTGTGAAATTCGCAATATAGTCTGTGATCGGAAGTCAAGAGCGAGGAACAGCAGCTGCCATCCGCCGTTGAAGAGGTGAGTGTATCACATGTAAAATATAGTGTGGTGATGTTAAAATAAATGTGTGCCTTTTGCATTGTTAATAGATAGTCGCAGCATTTACGCGTGGAACATAATGCTTCTATGTATGGTAACTTCAACGTGCGAAAATCGCACAAAGTCTCTTCATTAAGCACAACCGTATTTTAACTTGTAACTTGCTTATTATAGTTAAATATGCTTGAATGATTTCAATTCTCTCTTTCAGAGGTAAACTGGCTGCACTTCACTAAACAAATCCATCTCATAACGAATGCAGATTGTTATTAGCTTCCTTAGATTCTCTATTATTTTTTCCTGTGGTTTCAATTCTGAACTTTCTTCTCTACTTATCTCGTGGGTCATCCAGTACTTGATCCTTCTACAGGACTGGCTCTACGTGAAGGCTCATCACTAACTGCACAATAAGTCACATCGTTTTTCTTCTTTGGAGGTAGTTTTAACTCAACATTCCCTCGCAACGTTTCCTTACCAGTCCTCTGGATGTTTCTTCTCGGATGCTTCTCGAAATCATTTTCCATGGTGTACAGGTTCATAATTTGCTATTTGAGGTACCTATTTAATGAAATTCTATTAGGAAGTTCTTAATTGATACATATTATTATGCCCACGAGCCATCTTCCTAATATCTTCATTTGACATTTTCCCCTAAATTTCCTCTACTAAAATATTCTGCTCCTAATATTCATAATCTTTTATTCGTGACACGGTATCTTGCTCTCTTCTTTAAACCTCTCCATTTGACGCGATTCATCAGATCAGCCTATTTTCAAACTTTTGTTGCCATGCCTAAAATACTTAGTTGTGTTAGTGTTCATCCGTTAACGGATACTTATTTTGCGAATATAATTCTCTTTGTGCCCTTTTCATTGCTGAGTTGCTACCATATTGCTTTATGGATAACCACCAACATTCCTAATCACACAACCTTAAAAACATTACGTGAACTAAACACTTATCGCCACCATTACTGCTGAAGGAGACACCTAGAAGACAGGCGATACTTCGCCCCAACATTGGTGTGTAAAGAGCAATGAAGAAAGTGTATCAGTGATTGCTTGAAGTGCATGGCCATTCTAGTGATTGTGAATTGGTGCAAAGTGTTTGATATGTGTGTGCATCGAGGGATCGTCGCTGGAGAGCTACGCAGTGCTGCCACCGGTGGACCTTGCTGAAAATATACCAGGTAGGGATTCGACTCCTCTCCGTGCGCATGAAGTTGGATAGAGGGCTCTTTCGCGTAATCACCCATCTATCCATCTATTTGTGCGCACCCAGGTGAAGTGTGTAGGGTTCTGCGTTAGCTTCAGAAAAGGATTCATTCGCGGCAGGGCCACCGAAGTGGCTTAAGGGTCAAAAACTTCACTTAGAGAATTGGAGGGAGAAATTAAAGTGAATTTAGCCGATGAAATATAGGTAGGCAATTAGTGACTGGTTCCAATAAATTACCGAAACACACACTGTACATAGGTATACGTCTGAGAATCGTCGTAAACGTAACGAGGTATTACGCGCAAGTGGACTGCTTAATATTCCGTTACGTTAATGTAATAAAGTATCAAGCACTGAATTACATTGCTTTATATTTTGTCACATTCGCGATGGGGTATGAAGAACGTAGAGTACTTCATATTCCGTCTTGATAAAAATGTTCAAATTCTCTTCTTGTATATTTCAAAATTTTAACGAAATTTCATAAAAATGTAAACTTAGAAATCGCTATTATTTACCTCTTTTTTCCGAAGGCAGTGTTTCCCTTGTTTGAAGGGCACTGTAACATGGCACAGTATGACGTCTCTCTCTCTGCAGAGATCTGTTGGAGACCTGCATGAGCGGCGTGATGGACCGGCCATCGGCCTTCGTCTCCTCTTCGACGAATGACGGAAGTGGGTTCCAGTGAGCTGGCTCGGTACCTCATAGGGTAGCAACAGGAAACCCGAGCAATCTTTCTTTCTTACTTTTACAATACTCTTTATTCAATAATCGTACTAATGAGTCATTTCATTTTTTCATATCCTATTTCCACTTGGTAAAATTCCTTCATGATTGGCATGCCTTCTCCTTATCTAACAAGATGCGTTTTTTCACGGATTTTTCATTCATGCAAGGACTCGTCCGTGAACATGCTTAAACTGCAGTGAAAATGTAAAATAATTGCGTCCTTTCTCAGTTCTCGGATTTTGATTGCACTAAGCTAATCATAGCACATTTTCTCTATATCTAACCGGTGTATCTAACCTTTTTATGCCATTAATGTACTCAAATTCTTGTCATGTTAATATTAAAATGCAATTTAGCATGTCCCTCGGCACCAGTATTATACAGAATGTCCTTAACCAACCAATGATGGATACTCGCTCGTGTTGTGTCACAGACAGAATTAATACTTCTCCAAATAATTTAAAACTGATTGCCGGGTACAATGCTGCAATAGCAGTGCAACTGAATATGCAGTTTATTTATATATAGGACTTTTTAAAAAATAAAAATTTAATCGAGGTTAACTTTTAACTACAAAGCCTGTCATACGTAAGGAATGCGGTGTGGTGTTTTCCTAGACGAAACCTCTCGAATCAATACTTGTTTGGCCCCTCGAGCCGGAAAAGAGTTGCAGGATATAAATCAATTAGGTGTACGTCCTATTTAAATTTAAATTAAACACCGTATATCTGCAAAACATGCTCAAATATTTTCGGAAAAATTCACAAAACGTGGCTACATATCTCGATAAATTTCTCGTCATCACACATGATTGTAGCGGACAGGATCCGGAGGGTCACATAGTTAAGAAATTAAACTGTAAAGCTCTTAGTAATATTCCTTCATATCAAGAGATAAACGTGTCATCATAATGATCTTATAGTATTCCCTGTGCCATTTCAGGAAAGCGCTCTGATATACACTAGCTTCACGATCGTATTCAAACTCAGACCTTTCTGGCTTTTCTTCTTTATCGTTAATCCAAGATAAATCAGTAAAGATGGAGTAATAAGCCAATGTGGCAATCATTTCGGACCGAATTTGATAGTTTAATTTAAAATTTCCTCCAGTACCTCCAAGGGTATGCAAAGTCGGGTGCTGATACACAAGCCCAATACCAGTTTTCAAAATTTATAAATATCAGAATGCTTAGTGTGCTCTGCCGAATGAAGAACACTGCGAGAAATTAAAAAAATCTTTAAAAGTACTTGATACTCCGTGAATGATTAATTTGTTTATTTTTGACGCATTGTAAGATGTAACATGTTGAATATCTTACGGGCATTCCTTGAATTTTCCAGAGCACATAAAAGTTATTATTCGAGGATCCTGAATGTGTTCCTTGGTATCTATACTAATTAAAGACCGTATGGCCGTATGCAGATGCCTAGACGACAGAATGCAATGTCATGCCAGTGTTTTTCCTCTAGATTTTATCTGGACTAGTTTTCCGAAGTCAAAATAATCCTTTATCGGCATTTTTGCTGTTACCTTGCTCTATCTTTGAATCTCTGTTAATAAAAGCCGCATAGGCCTTTCATGCTCGTATAACTAAATTATACGATGGCTTAGATTCTACAAGGTAATCGTATAATTTGGTGTTAAAATTTTTCAATTTGTCACAGGTAAATTTGTCTGCTCTTTTACTTGAATCTGTCGCTTGGTTGTGCTACTGAGTCTGTTGCAACATACAAATGCAACCATGCATTTTTAAGATAAATTTTTCTACTTGATTCGGCAGCAAAGGTCTTCAAAGTAATTTTAAGTTAATCAATCTCCACTACAAATTTCCTAAATAATGCAACATGTGCCATCCAGAATCAAAGGCAACAGCCAAATACTTGCTTTATTTATGAAGGGCAAGTGCAATCTTTTTTCTTTATTACTCCATTTAACTTGCATTACCGATGATCACCATAATTAAAAACCTAAGGTTTCGCTAGGTTTCGTCTCGCAATGTAGGAGTGGGTGCTTTCACTAAGGTAACCGCTGCGTTGGCGGGTGGGCGATGATTTTAAGGACGGGGGAAGTTAGAAGGGAGGGCGGAGGGGAGGCACGCACGGCACTAAGCATGAATACATCACCCCACACCTTCGCTGATCAGTTCTTCGGAACTCGGGAGCCAAGCACCAACAGGAAAAACGGGCGTATTGGAATGAATCATTCAACCATCGGTCCAGTCGCGAGGGCACGGGAACCACGGGTAGCGGGAATCGTGGATCAAGTGTTCGTATTTTTGGTGGAGCAATTTCTCGAGCTACGACGGCTGACAGTTGACGGATGTTGTTCAACTTAAAGTGCGTATCATCCCTACCTTTCTCCTTTCGGTATGAAGGATTTTATATTTGATTCAGGAGAAGTTGTTGCCTTAGAGAGTTTTTCCGTCGTTGGACGTTGTCAATATAGTTTTCAAAATTAAGTTATATTAGACAGTAGGTAATCACTTCTCAGGGAAGGTTTAGAATTTTTGAACTGCGAGGTGATCAAAAATTTAAGGAAAATAGTCCTGAACCACATCATCAAATCAATTTGTCGGGAGACAACAGCGATCTATATAAACGGGTAATCGTCTTGGTGCAATAATTACACGATTTATGTCATATTCAAGGGAACTTACTGGTGCGGTTTCCTAACTCATACGTCTTTATTGTTCATGAATAATCTCATACTGGTTATTTCGCAAGTCAATGAAGTGTTTAACAGAATTAAAATAAAAAATTCTACGTTGGCAATATTTTACCCCAAAATACATCCGAAAGTGATGCAATGTCCGTGAAATAGGATATAATCCGTGAATTTTCATTAGTTTTTGATTAATTTTACGTATTTCGGCATGAATACCCTATCAAGTGTTTTTGCAGTGTGAATTTTACGGTGCAAATGACCTTGCGTACAAAGGTTTCATGTGAATTCTTTCAAGTTTATGCGAAAGCCGCGGATAGTGCAATATTATGAATTAGAAAAAGGATTGCATGAAGTAGAAATTCTTTGAACTTAATCTCTTACGTGATATAATCACTTAACTCATTATTAATCTTGGAATCATGGCATCTGTTAAAATATTAATGTCTGGATTTACAAAAGCACTCATTAGGAATTCACTTGAAAATGAGTTTACAGATCGCTCTGTTAAAATTTTAAAACAGCTTTTGTTAAGATTCTTTGACGTGTTAATTTGTGCACTCGAAATCATACACCGAAGTTATACACCCCGATGAAGTTCGCCTAGAAATGAGATGGCTTCGTGGTGTGACTGGCTAACACACTTGACAGGCAATTGGGAGATCCGGGTTCGAATCTCGGTCAAGTCTAATGATTTTTTCATGGCGAATTTCACTGTCTTCGGTGAATAACTTCGTAACCATGCGCGTGACTGCGTACCACACGATTTGTAAACGCAATGACTGGCAATTTGTCAGTTACTCATTTTAAAGCAGGGGCCCTCAAACCTTTTATCCCGTTGACCCCTTCATAGAATGTTTGCCATCTTATCGATCCCCAGGAGAAGTATTTAACAAAAGTATTAAATAATTATTTACATTTCTGATGTTAAACAATAGGTAAACACGCATAACTGCCCAACGAAAGAATGTATAGTTCCTATATCTTATAAAAGCCACCCAATAACATTACAACGACCCGGCATTATTCGATCCCCTTTCAACCCTCTAGTATCAATCGACCCTGGAGAACCCTTTATAGAACCCTTGGGGTCGATAAAGATTTCTCTATCACTTCTCTCCATCTTCATCACAGATCGACCACTTTGAGGACCCCTGTTCTAAAGTGACAATGTTGGGTTTATTCTCCGCCAATGTGGCATATCAAGCACGACCACGTCTCCCGTGCTACAATGTCGACTGGGGACGAGAACATCTTGTTCGCATAAACCCCCGCTGAAGTTCACCTTGCATGAAGATGCACCTTGGTGATGCGACTGGCTGACTCACCTGACCGGTGATTGAGAGATCAAAAGAGTTCGAATCCTGGTCAAGTCAAATGATTTTTTCATTACGAATTCCACTGTCTTCGGTGGAGGACTTCGCTCCCGTGCGCGTGACTACGTACTACATCATTTGTAAACGCAATGATTGGAAGCAATTTGTTAGTTTTTATGGATGCTGAGATGTGCTGATATGTGCTCAAATGGATCGTCTTAACACGGCACCTTAATAAGTGAGAAAACTATATTATGTCCCAGCTCCACAAGGGACGGTGCAACACTCGCGCAACACCAGTCTATACGAGACAACACTAACCCCCTAGTGTATGTAGCGAGTGCTCTTGGTATGTATTTCAAGGTTACAGAATATATGGAGGTATGGAAAGTACTTGCTTCGCCCGCAGAGTACTCTTAAGGTGTCATTTGAAATAAAAGTTGGATATCTGTAGACTATTTACAACTAGCTGCATTAAAAACCTCATCTCGGATATTACCAAGTTTTATGGAAATTATTTCCTTTTTCTTGTGGGTGAGAACTTCCTACAGGGCCCAGATGATGCAACCATTTATGCACACCACATCCATGGTAAAATTTATGGGGGAGATATGGCTGTAATCCAGCCTAAATTCTTGCCACAAATTTAGGAATGTTTTATCTACACTTAAGTGCTGCCCGTATGCCATTGTCATTGGTGAATACACCTTTTGGAATGATCGACTGCATATTTAGCCTACCAAGGCCCAGATCAGGCGAATAAAACTTTCCCAGATTTTACATTAGTGGCACATGGATCTCAATTTAAATTTTACCACACTCGTTTGTAATCAGCATACCTGGTTTTACTTCAATGTTTGATCGTTGTCGCACCCATTATTGATTGGTTGATAAAACTGACGACTGTCAATATTTTTCAGCTCAACATTCCCATAAATTTCCCAGTTTTTTAATCTTCCGTGGAAAGGAAAGTTTTATCTTCTATGTGATGGAATTCTGTGTCAATAATGGTGTTGGATGCGCCAGGGTGTACGTGAAATTTCTTCTGCTATTACAACAATAAAAAGCATACAATTTTCTAGCTGGATGTTGCTCTTGGTGGTGTGAAATGATGGGAACAGTTGAAATCCTCTGACGCTGATATGTTAGGTGAAATGCATAGGAGATAAAATTAAATTCCCATGAGGAAAGGTGATTTGTTAAATCCTGGACATGGTATTACAAGTTGAGACTTTTACCAGTGACAAGCCCTAGCGATTTATGCTAATCCATGATTAGTCATAGTTACAGTAACTTAAGGGTATAGTTTAATGCATGTTGGAGACTACTCACCCCCTTCCACACACCCATGAGGTGGCTTGCAGGGTGTTTTGTAGATATAGATGAATCTTAACAGGTAATGCGAGATAAAATGAACAGCGTCAGTTTCACAGGTAATGAATGCTGTGACATGGTCAAGTGTGAAATGAAGAAATTTCTTCGTTGTTGTAATGTGACAAAAGGATTACGCCTCATAGATATGGGTATATCACGTATATTGATGAAAGCTATTTATATTATGTTTGGTACTATTTATCCTTCCAGGGTGTACGAGAGGATACGCGAGAGCAAAAACCGCTGTGATTCCATGGTATGAACTCGGAGGCAGTCTCCCACCGTTTCAACGACCATGAGGATGATGGAAACTCCGAAGGCTAAGAACGAACAGAAAGGAAGGCGCTGTCTGAACATGTTCTTCGATGCCCGTTGCAGTAACTTGGGTGAAAAAAATTTAAAAATCACGTTATTTACAGTATGTAAAGATAGATTTTCTGGATTATTATTTCAAACTTGCAAGGAAAAGCATTAAATACTTAAAATACTTGGCTCTAGTTACTCAACTCGTATAAGTTATAGCCTATTGTGGCTTGAATGCTACTAGATATATTTTTTCGAAAAACGTAGTCTTGATACACGGAATTATAACTGCACTATGTAAAGACGTGACGAGAGGGAAACTAGCTGAGATGAATCCTAATTATTATAAATTATGATGAATCCTTGATTATTGCTGATTTTCCACGGTTCCAAATGTAACTTACGAATGTATCAATTACGTTCACTGTGCATTTACAAGGAGACTTATTTTTTTTCAGTGCGTTCATCGTAGATATAGAGGGGGAAGTGACTGGAGCAGTACTGCACAGTACAAGGCAAGAGACTGGGGGCAGGCGCAAAAGAGGAAGGTTGTCTTTTGGTCGTGCGATGTAAGGTAAATATACTTTCGTCCATTTCTAATTTAGATATGCGCCTCGATAGAGGTATTAACGAGAGTACTTTTTCTCTGTAATTATGTAAACGTAGTGCCCTTACTATGACTTCGTGTGCGTTTTTCAATAATGCTATGGCATCGTCAAACTCGCACAGCTATAGTAAACAATTAGAATCTCTGATAATTACAAAAAAAAACTTTTTCCTTTCAATAAAACTCACTACTCAAGAAGCAGAATTTATGATTATTGAGTTTTCATTTTAATAAGGTTTCCCCAAAAATTCACTACTGTAGCCTTAGCGTAATCAAATACGTTAATTTAACGCCGGCCCTGGTGGCGGCGGGGTAAAATCCTCTCCTGATAATAAGAGGTTGGCGGGTTCGAGCCCCGCCTGGAATCTGTATTTCACCTGCCCAGGGCATGGGGGTTACAAGCTCTGGTGGTTCAGCTCCTGCGAAATCTGACGGAACAATGGCTTATCGGGATCGTAGGGTCATGCGGACCACCAGAATCGTCAGAATGCAAAAAAATATTTCTATATGCGCTAGGAATTAAATGAGAGTTTCAGTGCTTCGTATGTTATGTGAAAATTTGCGGATTAAATTTATTTCTCGAGGTTTCATATTTCGAGGTCTTCTCTCCTCGAGGGGTATTCCCTTTTATTTCCATTTTCGTATGTCCCTCGCAAGTAAATGGCGTCTCGAGTCTTAGCTTACTCTTCTCGAAACAGCCTGCTTAAAAATGCCTCTAGAGGTGAGCGGTACTTGCACGATTTATTTTCTTCTTTCCTGCTTTCCATGTGCCCATATCTGCAAGCCTTAATAGATTTCAGGGATTTTATTGAGGAATGGATGGGACCTGTTTTACACAGTAGGAGGGGGGGATAAAAGGAGTATTATATCCCCCCAGTATATTTGCAACTCGAAATTTTCTCTTTCCTGAGCTACGTGCGTCCAAGGTTCGCCAAAACCAATTTCCTAAATCTAAAAGTCAATATTAGATTTTTAGACAATTGATAGCATAGGATCCTTGTAGGTAATTTATAGACCATTAATATTACCCGTGTAAGTGAAATTTGATAAAATTTGCTATTGCAAATTTAACAAAAAAACAGTCCAAAACTGATATTTTTTAAGATTAAATATTGATCACAAAAGCAATTAAAAAAAATCTTTTGGTCATTTTAATAGGAAACTTATCCAATTCCAAAGCGGTAGAGGGCTAGTAAGAGTAAATCGGTGGATTTGTTGCTGAAATATATCAAATTGTTTATCCCAAGACGTTAAATGGTGAAAGCCAAAACTTTTTTGTGTATAAACTTTCCGGGACAAATCAAATTTGATTCTCTTCTAAAGATTAGGTTTTGACTTGTTAATAAAACTTGATGAAAAAATTAAATATTAAATTATTTCTTGCTTCAAAGAAGAGGGTACTTTTTAAAATGTACTTTTGGAGCCTCTTCATAGATCATACATTGTTCGAGTTTGTAACTTGAATAAAATATCAAAAGCTGGCTTTTAAACAAATATCAAAAACAAAAAAGTGCCCTACGACCCATAGAGCCTAAGTTAGAAATTTATTTTTAAAAATTCACAGCCGCTTAGTATACAACAATTAAGAAAGGAACCAACCAAACTGTAAGAAGTAGTCAAAGACGTATTTGCAAAAGACTATTATGGGAGATGACCGTGATTATCGATATTGAATGTTCAACAATGAAAATAAATGTGATATTGAATTACTAATGTTCATAATGGTTGTCGAATGTCTGAATCATTTGACATATCAGTGAAGATAGAATGATTTCCTTTAACAAACAAATTTTTTTTGAAATTGGGTAATACAATATTTAATTGTAAAGATGCCATAAAACAATGAAAAATTTTTTTTATAAAATGCACTGCGAATATGAGACACAAAAACGTGGGGCAATGGATATGAAAATAATGGAAGTACATTAAAAAAAATTTTATGGGGTTATATCATTCCTTAATATTTGCTCGAGGACAATTGTATTAGAAGGGACATCAAAAGCACAAAGTGCATTGATTTAGCCCTATCTAACTAAAAACCATAATATGGAATTGAGGTAATTTCAGAAGGTATTTTCAGAGATATTTTTTTAGTTCAAATCTAGTCCCCTTACCAACTTTTTACCCAAAATCAGACCTAACTTCATAAAAAGTGCTACAAAGCTTAAACCACTAAGATATTATATTTCATCCAAGTCGATTGAGCCGTTATTGAGTTGTCTCATTGTGTGTAATTATTTCTTCAATAATGTTTTGTTTCAGAGGCACAACTGAATAAAGTGTCAAACAAAAACATATAAGAATACTGAATAACTTTTTCTTTGATTTGAAAATCCAGCCACTTAGAACATATTCTTCATTGAACTCATAATTTCCTCACGCCACCAAAAATTTGAACAGCTGTTGACATCAACTTCTGGCATCTCAAATCATCTACTGCACCAGTGCCAATAGGGTGTGCCTAAGACATGTGGTTGGATGCTCCACTGGAGGGGGTAGCGAGGAAGGGTCCTTCAGTCCTTCCACGAGGTCCTCTGCTTCGGTCAGCCTCAAGTCTCCGGCGTGGATCTTTTCATACGATTTAATAATCCGGTTTATACACCTTCAGTAATGCAAAATTGATGCCCCTGTGAAGAAATTCATTATTTAATTAAGATGCGTGATAATAAGTTTCGATCTAACATATCAATACGTGGAGGATGTTCATTGTTGGAACACTTATCACCTCATCACCTAAGGGAAAATTCAACAAGGTCCTCCGCTTGAGTACAAAGTTTTTTTTTATTAAAAAAAATCATATTTGCAGTTAATTTCATTATTGCCGTGGAAATAATTTTTGGCTTAAACGTAATCACTTGACGAATATTTCCGAAGGTTGATTTATCAATAAATGAATGTTTATTATCAAGAACTATCAACATATGATGGTTCATTGTAGATGTTAGTGATATTTTCGAGAAGTATTTGAAAATTGTTGAAGATGTAATTGATCACATATTAATATTCCATTTTAATGAATAGGTTTTTGAGTAAACATAATTTATAGTCGAACACTACTTCATGGGCATTCTTCTCCTATTCTTGCTTCTTCATGAAATTAGTAAAATATCATTTTTTTTAACTACTCAAAATGAGTGGAATGTTTGAGATAATTTTTGGGTATCATTATTAAAATGCTTACAAATTATACACTTACTTTCAATTTTTAACCCTAACACTGACCTCTGTTCCAATATTAATTCATCACTAAATTTCTTTTTACGAGAGTTCAGCAATTTCTTCACCTCTTGTTTTCCAAGCAAATTTTATAAATGGAAATGAATAAGAATTAGGAGGCACTTTTCCGAAGAAAAATGCTCAGAAATAGCATTTAATGTTCTTAAACACTCGCAGAACTGCAAAGAACCTGAACATTTACATTGAACCTTCCAGAAATGGGGAAATACTAAAGGAAAAATTTAAATACTGACTACATTAACTTCCTTTTCTTCTCCTGTCTTGCAGCTATCGTATTTGTGTCGGACCACCGATATCATACCAGAGGGAGAGGACTGGAAGGCGGTGAGTTGCATGCGGACACGTGGCAGTCTGTCTCGGTGGCACAACCTTCTTGTGCTCCGGTGCACCAGTGCCATCGGAGGCTACCTTAGTCATATGCGGTTGGACACTCAGTGGAGAAGAGCGAGGCAGAGTCTTCCGGTCCTCGTTTCGAGATCCTCTGCCTCGGGCAGTGCTGGAAGAGATGGAGGACCTAAGGAGGCAGTCGGCTAGGTAGTCCTTGGAACGATTGGCTGCCTTCGTTTTGCATGCTTATTTTGAACCAAGATGAAATGAATATCTAACCTGTAAAGAGAAGACTTAAGTAATAAAGAACTAGTAGCATCCATTTTTTCTAATTATCTCCCGTCCACAAAATTGAGGTGATGAGAAAAAGTCTACTGCGTCTCATTTCTGAGGAATGGTTATTAGCTGAGGCTAACCACTATTTTCTGGGATCAAGCTGTGTGCATGGTGTATTCAGTACATACACCAAGGTAGAAATAGTTTCCTATTTAGTGTTTCTAAATTAATGCTGCCAATTAGTACTTATGTCTCTGATAAGAGAATATAATTCTGCCGACCAAGTTCATTGTCTGCCGCATGAAGTATTAATTACAGGTAGTTGTTAAAAGTGGTCAAACTCAATTTGTTTAGGCATTCTTCCAATGCTGTATTAATGGCACCAATGAAAGTAATTGTCAACTCAGTTGCATGGTGGTGTGTATGTTAACGGGTTTCATCCTATCACTGTATAACTTGTATATACATGAAATTCTGCCTTGCGTTTTTAAATTACGGAGCCCATGACAGATATGTATTATTAATTATTATTCCAGTCAAGAAAATGAAACGTCCATGGTTGATAAAATCATGATGTCACTTGGGTTTTGACGTTACCCTGCTAGTTTTGCATTACTGGATGTGTGGACCAGTCGAAAGTTCAAAAGAAATATCCTTAACGAGTAAAGAGCTCTGCAGCTTTTCACTTTCATATGTTAAATACGACCAGATTGCTTTGGCGATTTGGTCAATGCTTCTCTTTCCTCTGGCATTTTCCCTTGAAAATTAAAAATGGCAGTTATTACTCCTTTACACGAAAAAGGAATTTTCAATCAATGGACCCATATCAAAAATCGTTTTTTATATATTAGAAATTATAATTTCAAAGAGGATAATGTCATTCTTGCTCAAAAACAATATCCTGTCTAAATCACCGTTTGGATTCATAGGTGGTGTGTCTGCAGAATTTGCAAATTACAAATTTATTGACTCCGTTCTTGACGGCCTCGACCATAACTTCAATAACATTGTCATTTTTTATAATTTGTCTAAGGCTTTTGATTCAGTGGACCATGAGACACTCTTGAAGAAAAAATTTATATATGTATATGGTTTGAGAGGAACTTCAAACAATCTGATCTGACCCTTCTTATCAAAAAGAACCCAGGTGGTAGCCGTCATAACTGATAACATATTTAACATACCTCACCAGGAGGTATTAAGGGGTGTTTCTCACGGCTCCATCCTAGGGCCCCTGCTGTTTTTGCTATTTATCAATGATCTTCCCTCACACTTAAATGGAAACATTTTTATGCATGCTGATGACACAAACCATCATCTGAAACATGATGGCACCATTGCAGTCACTACTCAAAATGCTGCCACCAATATGGAAACATGGTGCTCAGCTAACAAAGTAGTTATAAATAAAACCAAGTCTTCTTTTATTTTTTTTCCATCCAACTCTGAAAAAAAAATTAAAACCCTCGGTCTCGGACTTCAGACCGGCGGAGCGTAGGAAGGCAAACGTCAGCTCCTTCGATAACCCATGCTTTTCGATGTTTCGATAGAAACATCCATGCATGGGCTTATCGGTTTGCACCTTGAGCAAGGCCTTCTGCTCGGCTTATTTTATTTCGAGCTTGAGGACGTCTGCCTTCAATGATCAGATTGTTGTGTCATTGTCGCTTCTGTCGGATGACGGGTCGAAGTCGAGACCGGTTTCGTCCGCTGCCCTCTTTGCCGCCTGGAAGAGAAACGCCCCTACTCCCGCACTCTCGTGCTCTCTCACGCGATTGAGTAGGGGGTCCCTGGCTTTCAACACTCAGCATGCTGTACCCAGGACAACTCTGTTGTGGAGACACTCCAGACTCAATAGTTCTCTACCCATCTACATTGCGTGGGAGATACAATCTGGCGACGGAAGATTTCGGATGAAGACTTCTGTAGATGGTCATCATCCTCCTGGTTCCCCTATCGAGGTTCTACAACTCGTTGACGTTCCACTTCATGCATCCGAAAGTATACGGCAGTATTTAATATTATTTTCGACTTATCACACTTTCTCAGCTAGTATTACACCAACTGGAAAAATTTCACCTATCCTAAAGGTGGATTAGCATTAGGCTTGGAAGTTCAGGAAGAGAATTCACCCTATCCTACAGTGTCCGAATATTCTTGGCTTAGGAATCTCCTCACGATTTGGTAAGTTTGGAGTAGCACAGCTTTTTTCCCGAGGTTAGTTATTAGTTTTTTATTCCCAGCTTCTCCGTTTGTTTTTTTAAACATATGGGACATCAATCCCTCCGCAGAGATTACTATCGGGTGAATGCTGACATAATTTAATTTCCAGATATTTCTTATTTCGTCGGCTAAATTTCTGTATTTTGAGATTTTCTCTCTCTCGGTGGACCTTACGTTGTGGCTTAGTGGTACTGCTATATCGATTATATTAGCCATTTTTCTAATTTATTGATTAATAGGATATCCGGTCTATTGTGATCTATGGTTTTGTCTTTGGTTATCAGTCTGTCCTAGAACAAAACATGGGTTTTTTTTCAATTACAGCAGGTGGCTGATACTTGTAGTATGGTGGGATATTTTTCTTTAAGTAAGTTAGTCCCAGGTGTTGGTGGATTATTTTTGCCAGTTGGTTATGTCTATTCAGGTAGACATTCCCTGCAAGAGCTGAGCATCCAGCCATTATGTACTCAATTGACTCACCAGTGCGTCCACAATTTCTGCATATTTCGGATATTTATAGTTTAAGAATATGTTTTTCATAGTTATGGGTGCGTATAACTGTCTTGAATAGGCATGATTAATATTCTTATCAAACTTTGCTTTAGAAGCACAAAACCTCAGCGAATGACTGTTTCCACAACTTATAGACCTCGTGGTTCACTCTCAGAGTAAAGAATGTGGGGAACTCATGAGACATCCTTTATGATTTTACTAGAGGAATTATATGACAAAAAACATAGTATTCAGTCTGACGGTCTGTTTGATCGGAGAGGATGGAGCTCACTAAGTACTAAGCACAACAGCATGTGAAATTCACACATCAGTGTAGGGGGGCCAGATCCTATGCCTGTGCCACCTGTGGTTTCCCAGAAAGATCTGATACCCAAGAAATCATGCAGGTTGGTTTTAGCCGGGCAGGTATAGAGGCTTCTCCCATAATTGAACCTGGATGATACGGTTATCAGCCCATTACTCTACCCATATGTTTGAGTAGTGTTGGGCTGCAGAGTGTAAACTTATCCAAGCTCAATTTTGGGTTTGGATAAGCTAAAAAAAAATTAAGAAAAAATTGCTATTGCTTTATTCATGTATATCATGTCTGAGGAACTCTCCTGGAATTGTGAGTTACCTCATTGAGCTACCTACCAGCTGGGGAGTGAACTTCATGGTAGGATGTTGGCTAGTTTTTTATGCAAATTTTTTAAGTAAATTCTCTTCACATTCTAAACTCTCTCTGAACACCTATCTTGTTTAGGTATTTTTAGTAATGGAAAGTCATAACTGAGTCAGGTAATTCATTTTGAAAGGAATATAAATTCATAGTATATGTATACTTGAGGAATGAGGTTGCAAAATGGTTTATTGTATGATAAATGGTTGAATATTTTAAAAGCTAAAGGATTATAACTTCTAGCCATGTTCACTAATCAAGTATTTAAGAACCAGGTTATAACCTATAGTACACATCGCAGTCATTTCGTAGAACTGTCAGTACTTCTCATCAACTTGTGAACATAAATGAAGTATTGGTATCACAGGCTAGTACCTACTGAGTGCTAGTATTGTCAGTACTTCTCCACTGAGTTCTACCATGAAGCATCTGTGTACTATTAGTACTCATTTTCATGTACTGACCGTGGAATCAGAGTACGATAGTGTACTGAGATTTCAGTACTCAGTCCTGATGTCTACATTTACTAAGTACCTACGCTTAGTACTACTTTTTGGTAAGTGTATCTATTCTCTAGAATAAAAAAGACTGAAATTAGAGATACTTAAACACTTAAAACTTGGGACTTAGCCGAAATTGGCAGGTGGTGATGAGAAAAGGGATGTTGGAGAGCATGAAATTGGAAATAGAAATAGGAATTATTTTCTGGATTATGTGAATAGAGGTGGAAGGAGAGTTGGATGGTGAAGGCAGAGGTGAAAGATAACTATTGGAGTGATAGTTATAGTGCTATTTATATTGGATGGGAGCGGATCCGCTGAAGTAAATGTGAGTTTGGCTTTCACTGGGGAAAAGAGGAATAAATAAAAAGCAGGTGAGTGATAGCCCCACACCCATTTGTAATTGAAATAAAAAAACCTGATAAGCTTAGTTTTTAGTACATGCCTAAGAGTTAGAATAATTGAAAAACTTATTCTTCTTTTGATCTCGAGTTTTGGTCAAAAATGATAGGCTCAGCTAGGATTTCGTTGCCACCGTTTCACTATAGTTAATATAGCCCTGGTGATTCTAAAAATCTTAAGCGAAACGTTGGTTACGAAATCGTGAACCTTTGCATTTGACCAAAACTCCAGATGGAAAGAAGAATTAACCATGTGATCAAGAAAACAACGCGAAAAACTTATGTTGGAATTATTCTTCATGTTTCCGCGATAAATAATAATTTGCTTTTTATTATTTCTTGGATTCATCGCGTTGGGCTAATTTATTCACAACGTTTCGCCTCTCTTCCAGGAGACGTCGTCAACCATACGCGATGGGCTCCGGAAATAACAAAAGGCTACTTATATTGGAATTTTAACCCCTCGTAAGAATGTAAAAGAATTGGGCATAAGTAAAACATTAAAGATTACTACTATTCATCATTCGTTTTTCTCCCCACTAAGTTGCCAGTGAATCTAAGAATTTATTGGTTATCGTTTCATCTGTTACTATATCATTCATTTCGAATCTCTGGTATCATATTTTATTAATGAATATAAATTCATCCGTTTTGCATACCCCGCTGATCAAGTAGACTGTTTTTTGTTTTTATTAGTGAGAGCGAGGCGTCGCTAGTATCGCGCCCGAGGAAGTTCACACGGAGAGACAGCCACGAGGAGGTTCAGAGACCGATTCATTTTACGGCTGGCGGCGTACGTGACATGGACGTGGCAAGTTTCCATGCATGGTTGAAAGTTATGTTATCTAGCTCGGGTTTCTTTCCCATTGAAGTATAAAATGCTAACAGCGCTCTCGTTACTGAAGTCCTCGGACCGTAAGTGCCAATGTCTTGAACACGTGAGTTAATGCATAAGATAAATTAATTTTATTCTAGCGAATGATAGTTATGAATGGACATTTTTTACATCAGTAAAGTTGAAATTTTAAACGCACGTACTCTATTCTTTGCGATATTTCGTAGCACACCTTTTTTTAGCTTCCTGGTGGCATAATGTTATTTCGATTGTGGCAGCAGAGTAAAAAAAGTGTTGAGGATGATCTAGTCCAATGGGAGTCCTCGGTTCAGCTCGCGTCCTGCGAACTGCTTGCTTGCTAATTCGGGGCCACTTCTCGCCGCGACCATGGAAGATTATCCCTCAAATACCCTGCGAGGTAAGTGGGCTGCACCTGTCATCACGAAGTGATTTTCTTGTCAATTATTTTGATTTAAACCGCGTTGAGAACAAATTATTAGCCATGGTTTCGCTGGGGAGTTGTCGAAGGGGTCAAGTGCCACCGTGGAGAATGCCCACTGAGTAGTCTATATCGGAAGTAGATATATTGTAAGGTTCGCTTGTTTCAACTGATATTTCATTCTATTTGTTATTTAACCTTATCAGTTTCAATGATCTCTTATCTCAGGAATGCCCTTTCGAGACAAGTTAAGCTAGTAGGTAATTTAAAGCCATGGTTTTTCAAATGGACTCTTTTTTTATTTTCCCCCACTTTAGTATATTTTTCACTCAGATTCTGATACTTGAGTGGTCAAGGGACTATTTTTTAAGACTTGCGCAATTTCATAGTTGATCTTTTTATTGAAATGTAGCTACTTTGGAATATTGATGCTATTTACGAGAGGCGGCTCAGTAGAAACAGGCGTGGTGTAATGGGGAGAACTTTGCTTGTTGTATTGTGCCAGTTTGAGTTGCGATGTGTGTGGTTATTAAAATCTGGCTTTCCATGCTGAGAGCAGGGATTCAAAATCCGTCGGTGTGGAAGATTTTAATGTACATGCGACGCAGACTCGTATTTGGAGCCGTGGAATTGGCCGGATGATTCATTTTAGATTCAAGAGGATAGAGATTCCGAAGCCGGCTCTAGTTCGCAATTCACCTAAACCTGAGAATGCTCTTGTTTGACCCTCGTTTTTCTATGTTACAAATGTTACAAATTCTGCCCTCTTTCCTAGTGACAGTTATTTCATATTATGCGTATAGTATTATTTTAACTGTTCCATAGGCAAACGCTTATCGTATATGCTATCGAACCTTCCCCCCTCCGAAATGCATCCCCACAAATAGTTTAATGATGTCAATTTTAAAAATAAATCTAGATGGAAACATTTTCTCGTGAATTAGTGTAATTTTTGTAACTTGAAAGTTAGTGAAATAGGTGATTGGAAATTAGAGTAAATAATCACAGCTGTTCATTACCGTTGTCATTGGTACTAATAAATAATTCGTAATAATATTTCGACCACTCAGGGTGGAGTGGTATTAACATTCTGGCTCATGGCTGAATCTATTGGAATTAATATCGAACGGCCGGCAATTAATAGACTTCGTAATAGGAAAGCGAAATTTATTTTCCGCGAGTTTCATCAAAATTGCTTTAACGGTGATTAAGGAGGATTGTTTCAATCCAGGATTCAGTGGAACCCGGAGATGTTCTGTGATTGGCTTCGCGCTGTACTCGAGAAATATATCCGGTGTCCGTTTTCTGCCACATAATGTTCTTTAAAGCCCGTTTTACACTGGGCACGTAATTGCACAATCTGATGTACGCACGAACGTGCATTCCAAATTGCATCTTGTAAAGCCTTAAATTGGAAGAAGCCATCCGCGAATGCATGAACGCGAGGTGGAAAAATAGCCCATGCTCTAATTCGAAAATGATTGCACGCCCGATTAAGAAAAACATGCGTTTTGAAGTTGTGTAATTTCGTGCCCCGTGTAAAATGGCCTAAACCGAAGCAATTAGGCGCATCGCAAGATCGCGAATTCATTCATGGAGTTCTTTTGAATCTGTATCAGTGTTTCCCTCCTGACAAATTCACATGCAGTTTTAACCTTTTCCTTGCTGCAACATCCAGCTCAACAGCAGGGCCAGCAAAATTTTAATTTAAGTATCGTAATCTGTGCTTTCAACCGATAAATAATCCTGCCTAAAAGCAATTTATGTAGCGTATATCAGTGTTATGCCTTGAATTTTTCCAAATTTTACTGAAAATTTTATGGGTACTCGCGAAATAGATGCTTCATGGAATTCCTCGATCGAAATTGATTGGTTCAAACAAGGTTGCGTGTTGGATCTGAATTCGTAAGTTTGTCACTTCCGCTGTAGGCACCTTTATTCTCGTTATTTAATTCGGGGTTTCGTATTTAATAGTATTATCAGACTGGGTTGAATTTTTCGATGTGATTTAGTCATGCTTCTGCCGAAGTATCCGGAATGTACTGGAAACTATTTAAAAACTGAAAAATTTCCTTCGCGATGAATCTAATTTGACTGATATTTTGGGGCTCACAGCCCTCGTTTCTTCCTTTAATTAGTTCATTTCTTGGGTGTTAGTTCTATTAATCTCTTAAGCCACATCTGCCACTCGTTATTCCAAAGTCGATGAGAATTTGATTTCAGGTTTTTTTTCGAGCGGCGGCCTCCCAAATTGCAGAAAAATGTCCTACGGTAGTTCCATGATGGTATGGTTGTAAGCTTAACGTATGAATAAGTACGGGGATTGCTCATATGACAAATCTTCCGCCTTGACCATGAATCGAATATCGTTCCCTCGATATCGCGGTGCTAAAAATACTGAAAATATTAACCATAAGCTATTGATTTCCATCCATTTGAAGTACGTATAAAGGTTCTACAGTAAAAGCTTTTGAAAATTGTATAATTCCTGGATGGATGGGTAGGCCTGTGTATGCACTGCGGGTCGTAAATATGTAAGGGGCAATAGAACGTTCCCTCTGAGGTTTTTTTTGAACTTATTTTTTGGTTAACATTGATTTTTACAACTTTTTCTCTAAAGGCAAACTATTTTGTACCGACGAAAAGGTATGGTAAAATACTTGAACATCAATGGTTTTTGCTGAAACAAGATGAAAATCATCGGCTTTTCTGGTAAAGTTTTCGTGTAATACTTTTGAACTAAATAAAGTTAGTGTGTTCCTGGGTTTCAACGATCAAGGATTTTCAGTGATGTACATCGTTTAATTGAGAGTTAACTTCATGTATACTACTAAAAATTAGACGCAGTGCAGTTACGTTCAGAGACTGTGAATTAACCCAGATATAAAGATTCAAGTATTTCCCTGGGCTGGGTTTTCTATCTATTTCAACACTCCAGTAGTTATTTTTTCATTTTCATGGAGGATGTGCTCTGCCTAATTGAACACCAAAGGTTTGTAATTTTGAATATTCACAAAAGATTATATCCAAAAATTTTACAGTATTATATGTTGCAGCATTGCTTTACATAATAAGTTATATTCTGGAACCTGGTTTCATTGCGTACGGGAGATTACAAATTTTGATTTCAGAATTGAGTAGTTGGCTGTTGTTACTCAATTGACTTGCATATTCCTCTAGTAATTATGTTAACAACTCGTACAGCAATACTTACCGGAAGTGCTGATGTTTTTCATCACACACTAACTAAAACAACAGTTGAATCTGGCATGAAATTAACTGTTGTCATCTGCGAATCAAGTTTTTGTGTCAAATCGAGTGTCTCCTTTGTAGACCTCATGACCGTGATTCTCATTTTGCTGTTACTCCACTTGCAGCATCAGATCTTCCAAAATTTTGCTAAGCTCAGATAATTCCCCACAACTCTGGTCATAGGTATAGCATGTACGTGATACTTGGTACATATTATTTTAGCTCTTCTGAGTCTTAAGCCCGAGCAATCGCCATGGACTGGCAAACTAAATCGGTCACACTTTAGTTCTCCACTATATTTAAGATCATTTTTGCATTCGTAGCACTTGAAATAATAGTATAGGCATATTGCCTCTAGCACTTAATATTCAGTTTGTAACCTTTTCACAAAAGTTTTCTGGTCCCTAAATTTAGGAAAGACTATTTTTCTTACTGGACAGTAGGAAATGGATCTCAACCACTGCTACTGATTTTGCACATATTATATACAAATTTTAGAATTGGCTTCAATTTGTTTAAATTCCGATAGAAATTTTAAAGAAATTATGGAATGCCTTGTATAATCATTAACTTCTAATAGTTACGGCCGGCGCGGCGTGCGAAGGGTTAAGAAAGATAGAAATGTACTTTCACTTGAGGCCCTGTATAAATGAACAATCTTAATTAGCTCATACGAATTGTTAACATCCCTCTCAAATTATAAAATCATTGAATATAAGGATATTATATAAATTTTGGTTTACCAAATTTGGAGACAAATGGCGTCCGTAGAATATCGTATATAATGAGATGACCCGTATGAGATCTTTTCATCTTCCGAATCTCATCGTATATATGTAGGAACTTAATTATTTCCCTGGCTGCTGCTGGAACTGGCTGCATATTACATTGCTGGCAAACAATGCGAAAAAATGGATTATTTATTGAGAATCTAGGTGTTATGTTTGACGTTTTCTTGTTTTCAAGGAGTATCTTTTAGTGTATAGATTTTATTTTTTATTAAAGGTTTACTGTCTGTATAATTCTAAGTCTAACAACTAACGCCAATCTACCAGTAACGGTGTCTTGCCTATAAACCTGGTCTAGACAGTAGTATACATGCACTAAAATGAATTCTTCATAGCTCAATACGACATCTTTCTTGAAATTTCAGGTTGACTCGTGGATGAAACCTGGATGGAAAAGAGTATGCGTCCAGTACGACAACCAAGTGACCTTGTCCATGTTGCTTAATCATCCTCTGCAGTAGATCGTGATGCTGCTGGCTTAAGCAATATTTCAGAACAAATTTGATTCTACCGGGAGACCACTCGTAAGTTATAAAGACCGTTTTACACGAGGCATATAATCCCGTTGCTTGATTAACAGAAATTGCGAGAACGCAAACATGCTTTTAGATCAGGGACTATTATCATGTCATTTGTTTATGCATTTGCATAATCCGAGTAAGTCACTGCTTTACATGACGCAATTTTCACCGCACATCCATCTATAAATCAATCTGTTCACTTATGAGCCTCGCGTAAAACAGCATTAACGATGGTCGCCAATGGGACCACAGTTCAACGTCCCATCCGTCGGACAGAGTTCTGCGCTTGAAATTATCTCCAAATGGCACACCCAAGTAGGGATTTACAGTTTGTAAGATTTAAAAAATCCTCTGGATATTACAGAAATGATGCACACTGCACCATATTCAATATTTTCATCAGTAAAGGCTATAAATATATCATGGCTAACCTTATTTTTTGTAGGAAAAGCAAGGATATAAGAGCATTCTACTTGTTATTGCCAAGTTGTACGGTTCTGAAAACGTCATTCCTGATGGGTCATACCATATTTCAGATAAACATTTTTTCAACTCTGTTTTTTATAATCTTGGAATTCCACGACATTTTGGAGAAGTACAACCTATTTAGTATAGATGCTAGTTGAGTAAGGTCAAGAGTGTAAGATTTCCTGAAATGTAGTTGCCTGAACTGAAGGCATTTCTCTTGGCCACAGTTACGAGCTTCTCAGTTGGATTCACGTTTTTATCCGTACCTAACTCAGTTCGCAGTTCCATAATGGTTCGATTTTATTATCATGGTTTGGAAAAAGAAACTTAACTCGAAACTGGCTCTAGCATTACCCAATGTACTTTAACCAAAGAAAAACATTAATGGAAAATCTAACCCATATCAGTGTCAATTGTGATCGTGGACTAATAAGGCAGATGGGGTCTAAACTAAAAAAAACTTACTATAAATGTTTCTCAATGCATGAGCAAACAATTAAAAATAAAATTTCTAAAGGTCATGATCATTATCCTATTGCGATACTACGATAGTTAACTTCTTAGCAGTGTATCCAGGGAGTATATTCTGTTAAACTGATACGTGCGTGGCAATTATCTGAATTCTGAGTCAGGTGGTTTGAATTCTCAGTCAGGGTGGTCCTGACGCTAGTAACTTTATAAGATTTTAATTTATTACACAAAAAGATTTTGAATAACTGTCCATCTGCCAATGTTTTCGGGATAAACATCTGTTCCGTCTGCATTACGTCTTCATAAACTGAAATTTTTTTGTTGCTTACTGAAACTTATGTAGATAAAGTATTTGGTGCTTTTTGGACACGTGATGCGAGTGAATAACAAATTCTCTTATGTGCTCATGAGCGAAAAAAATGACTAGGACCAAATTTTTCTGTTCTTTTTATTTCAGGCTTACTTGCAGACGGCAATTCTTAAACAGATGAAGAATGGTGCAAGTTGGAGGTGATTTCGGTGCCTGCGGGAGAGTTACTGGCTTCTACCATTTCTTGAGGGCAGCTTCTTCCATATCCTGAGGGCTGATGGTGCACCATGGCTGTTCGCAGATTCGCGGTTCACATAGGGTGTGAATGACCACCTAACCTGCGGCATGGGTGTAAACCTGCACAGAAGAAAACTGGCGTACGGCATGCTAATTTATCAAGATGGATAAGATTTTACCAAGGATTGTATTTTGATGATAAATGGTTTTTCACTCAATAAAGATAAATGTTCAATTATTCACGTCTAGACCTTTTATTTTTTCCTGTTATTATCAAAGTTCGCTCAGGTATAGATTGGTACATTCAATCAGCTTTTGTGTTCAAGTGATTTCTTGGCAGCCAAATGAATCTGCTATTGGAAGAAAATGTCCGATTAAGGATTAAAATTTTAATTTCAAAGTGCCTCTGGAATAATGTCCCGTACAGTGTCTTTGTATGAAATAGCAACATCTCAAGCGGAAAATGTTTTACTGCAAAAAATGGTATATTTAAAAAGTTTCAAATTACTACGCTGCATTAAAGTATAACAAAATTTTAGATAATTCAATGAATTAAGTTCATAAAATTAATATAGTTCCCGCAGCAGATCTAATGATACTGCTTAAATAGAGCAATATTAAAGTCGAATGGCGGAGGGAAATAAAAATATGTGAAGACTACGTGCGCGACAAAAATTATTTTTGGTAACCCTCTTGCGTACGACCATGATTGAGACTGCCTCTACTTGAAATTAAATGTAAAGCGGCAAGTGATAAATAAGCCTAGAGTCTCTGGCCGGCACTACGAACAGATTCGATTCGGCTGACCTCTGACAGATTGTCAGCAACGAAATGCCGAGTTCATATCTGAACTTCTCTGGCAATGAATGTAACGGACTACAAAAATAATTCTAAGTCCGGAGCCTCCCTCACTGAGAGCGTAGAATATCCAAGGGGTAGGCCTGCCTCGGAACCCTCGGAAGGTGGTTGGGTTGGCCACGGACAAAATTTTCAAAAAAACGACCAAGTCCGTGATTTTTAAAGTCAAGTTAAAGTTATGACCCTCTTTTTCATAAGAACCCGGGTAGCCCAGGGGATAAGAGGCAGAAACCGGTGTTAAGAACATAAGGCATATTACAACGAATCCTTTTGCCAGCAAATTTTTTTTCTTTTTCAAAATATTTTTCGAAATTGTAATTTTTGGAAAAAACTTCTCCACATGTTGTTATATTATATTCAGGACAACGTGAGACGTCCAGAAAGTCATAAATTATGAACAATTTTTTGTGAAACGAGCGAAATTTTTTTCCGGCGGGCAGCCCGGGCGGCCGGAAAAAAATCGCTCATTCTACAAAAATGATCAACAATTTAAGGTTTTCTGGACGTCTCACGTCGTTCTGAACACAATATAATAATTTGTGGATATCATTTTTATAAAAATTCAGGGGGGAGGGAACTTTATAGAACTGTAGTTCCTATTTTGGCCAATAGATGGCGGTTGCATTCACTATTCTCCTGTGTCGTCCACATCCCCAATCAAAAGTTATTACGTTTTCCATGTAGATGACTCTGCTAACCTCAAAGGCGATAGAAGTCAGGTTCACGGAGGCTCAAAATGCGGGAATTTCAACTTGTCGAACGAAGTAACTCCTTGACTTGAATTTTCGTCCAATAGTAATAGCGCGAAAAACAAATGAATATCGTTATAAAATAACTTCTTTTTAATGTATTTTTCGATGCTGGCAGTAAATTAAATGGCTAAACATATAAATAATTGGGTTTCAATATTTCAATAATGAAAAACTAATAGCGGTAGTTTAGGTAACCTCAATCCTGAATCAAATGCGCAATTTTCACATTACCTTAACATCCCAAGATCCAGCAACAACTGAAGATCAATATTTTTTGACTTGATGAATACAACTTTCCCATGAATGAAAAGCAATTTTCCATATTTTTTTCGTTTACTACTTTTATTCTCTTCAACAGTACAAAATTAATGCACATTCACGAAATAATTTACATCATTTACAATTTATTTGAAAAATACATCTCTCACACATTGGGATCATCACGGATGTCACTGCTGAATTGATGTAATAGTAATATTTTGCATGGCGATGATACCATTCCTCTTCCATTTAACAATTCTTTATTATAATTTGCTATTCGCTTTGTTATTCTCCATACAAGACTTCAAAGCCTTTCATATTTCCACCTAAAACACGAAGATTGACGGACAAAATTTTGCTCCAGTTGCCAGGCTTTCCATTTTCAGAACCCAAAATATCTACTTTCACAAATAAGTTTACCGTTATCTATAATCATCTTTTGCTCTACGAAAATTGCAGCATTTTTTTACCGAAATACCATTTATTCACTTCGAGTTGGGAACATAACAAATAAATTATTTCAGAACTATCTCCGTGTGTAAGCAGGAGATAAAATCTGAATCTACATTCAACAAATATTTTAATGAATGATATGAAATATATTTCATAAATTTTTATTCTATAAAAATATTTTTTTCACAAAAATAACTAAACAAAATTGGGCAAGTCTGCATTCTGGCAGAAGTTAACTCAAAAGCTGAACCTAAATACACCTAGAAAAGGTGTCAATCCTTATAGTAAGGAATTTTAGTGGTGACCTGTTAGTGAATTTTACTTGAGGCTACATCTGTCAGTCATTCTGTGAAAGTATGAACATAATATTACTTAAGTATTGAACTTGATTTCCTGAGAACTTCAAGTAACTGAAATAACAATCAACACATTAAAAACTATTGCGAAAAACAAACACCAAAATGATTATATTGTTATCTATCGGATGGCTATCGGATAAGGTAGGTTAAAGAGAGTCAAAATCCTCATTTTTTCCCATTTGCAGGGCCCTATCTATCAACACGATTTTTTTCTTTATCTCCGAATACATCTTACCCTTCATCTCTCCCATGGAAACTATTTGCTTTCTTCCCCTTCCATGCTTACCCAACATCCTTTCTATTATCATAGCCTCTTCCTACTAACAACTTCGCCTCTCCCTAGTCCATTCCAGAAGTTTCCTTTCTTCACCATCCATACCACACTTCTTTAAGTGTTCTCCTATATCCACCATCCTCCTCTTACCTTCTTCGTCTTCATCCACACCCACATCTCGAATGCCTGCAGACTACTCTCATCCTCCTTTCGTAGAGTCTGCCCCATGCAGTGGTAAATGTTATAATCAAGTAGGCTATACAATGGTTTCCCCACAGCTAAAATATCTGGATGCACAGTGCGAAGTACGATGATAGAGTTAACCATTACATGCTCTTACTGTTTGTGTGATGAATGAACAACTGGGAGTAAAAGCACAGTACAATTCTTAAAATAATAGAAGAATACTGACCGAGTTAAGACATCTTTATTTTCCTTTAAACCCAGAACAAAATCAATGGAAGAAAGGGTACATATAAGGTAAAACCTGAAAATAACAAGTGTCTATGTAAGGACAAAAAAACCCAGCATCGAAAAATCATGTTAAAAAAGCATGACTTTCACAGAATGGACTTTCAACCTATTGGCAAACAGCAAGTGTTTCATTGTGCCTTTGTGTTAGGGACGTACTTTTATGGTTTGTCCTAGAATGTTAATTAATAAAATTCAGTTTATTTTATTCACAAATCACTATAAGACAACTGATGCGAATCAAGAAACACTAATGAAAAACTTTTTAAAATCTCAAATAATAATTTGATTTAATAAGGCATGTGTGTGATTTACAAGTATCAAGTCATTTTTTAAATTTAAAAAAAGTTAAAAGAAAATTCTTTAATTAAAACCTTCCTCGTGGCCTGCATCCTAGACGTGATGGATGGGCATTCCAGTGACCCCTAGACCTAGCATTGGGAGGACTGTAAATATTACTCCTGGTAGGCCCACCCTTAGCAGATAGATCAAAGTTAGGAACCAGACGAAAGGTAGTCCACATGATAATATCATGTTAAAACTAGTGTTTGGAAAGGCCGATCTCGATCTAACCAACTATCTATATCAAAGGATTCGATGGCGCCCGGCGAAGGGGGAAGCAATTACTCCTTGGTTGTTATCACTCAAAATCCTTGCGCAACAACTGATACAAGGGCAATGACAACGGAAAAGAACACGAGAGAAAAGAAAAGGGTTAAAATATGAATGTGGAATATTAGGGTGATCATAAGAGCTGGGAAGAAAGCATAAAAGATGGAAAAGGGAACTTAAATGTGTTGAGGTTACATGAAGTGAGATGGAAGGTCAGCAGAGAGTAATGAAGTGAAAGTTAAGAGAAATTTATAGTGGGAGAGACTAAAGAGTCAAATTTGAGTAACTGTATAACTACACGAATGCAATTATAGAAGAGGCGAGGTATAGAATAGGTACTAGTCTATTAAATAAAGGCAAAATCATTTCGTTCAGGAACACTCTCCTGCAAGTAACCAATGGAAAGAAGATGAGAATGACGTGTATAAACAAGAGGTGAATATTCTTCACGTTTCCTCGATTTTAAATAATTTGCTTATTATTACACTTGTGATCCATCGCATTTGGTTGCTTATGCTCAAAGTTTCACCTCTCTTCCTTGAGGAGTCTTCGGACCTTTCAACCTTTTGATGTGAATGCGAATGACACCGAGAACGAACATCTTATGGTACGCTCTCGGTATCCTGTAAGGTTTTGCCGTGACCAATATTTATGTACTTTCGAGGTCATTATGAGCAAAAACTAAGAAATACAGAATATCTAAAACTGTGACTGGATAGGCCGTTTTGTTGACTACCGAAACTTTTGTGCGGCTAGTGGAGAGGGGGTGGCTAGGGGAGAGTCTAGTGCAGGCAAAATCAAATAGTGATCAAACAGGGATGGAAAATAAGTGCGATGGTGTTGGCTAGGAATAATATATAACCGAGAAAGAAAATGAGGTAGTACTTAACTATTTGGAACTTTGTTACTTAAGATAAGAGGAACAGAATGTTATAAAGAATCTAGGAGTTTATAATCAAAGTTTTGTTGCTGTGATACATCCATGTGCATCACATTTTCTTCACTCCCTTTGCCAAATTTAACATTTATTGTGAGCTATCAAATTACTCTTTTTTGGCAGGCTTGAGGTAGGCTTGAATCACTGATTCTATATCTCTGCTGCCGTTCCCTTTGAACTGCATGGTATCTTGAATAATGCCTTTAAAAAAACTTTACATTAGTTCAAGAAGTTCAGGTAAGCATTTAAAAGCATAGCTATGGCTTAATAAATTCAACAAGCAGAACCATGTACCTACCATATAAGATTTCTACTAACACTACAGCATCTCTTAAGGTTATCTTGCCATTGTGGCCAAACCAATTTTGTATTTTCCGCTAGAAAATGTGAAAATGTCCTCCGAGTGTTGAATTTATGCTTTTAGAGAGATCCTTAACTCAAGCTTCTCTTAAGCTGTTTCCTCTGAAATAGAAAAAATTGAAAGCCAATAGAGCTAATATGAGGGCAATGCTCCCGCTCTACGGATGGGAAACCAAACATAAGAGTGGATGACACACTTTATCAAAAGGTAGCAAACTGTTGGCTTCTTTTTTGAGGGATCTCGGATTAATTAACTGGTTAATTTGCTACAAGGTTTATTTGACAGGAGCTGCCCGTCCACACGTCTTTACACCATGACGACCAACGGCAGAGAGAGGCTCTTACACACAACATGGCCGTACCTCAAATTAATAACGAAATGCACAACATAGCTTAAGCAGAAGGTAGAAAGTTACATATTCAGACTATAAACAGCAAATATAAAGATACACAAATAGGTATTCAACAACCCCTTTTAATTTACTACATGCTTTTTTGTAGCTATTCAAGCGTGGAGGTGGTTTCACATTCCTCCTTGGCCGCAAGTTCTGGCAGTGGTGCCCTTGCGGCTGGAGGTCCTTCGACCCTGCCTTGTTCTTTCCTCCACAGGGTCACCTTGAGCTGAAGGTGCGTCTCGAGCTTCAGGTCCCAAAACTTGTGGAGCAGTCAAGAGGGCCTTCTGATTGCCCTTAATCATTTTCCTCACTGGAAAAAAGATTGATAGTGTTACCAGTGTTACATTTGGAATTCTCCCTCCATTTCATAATATGATCAATATTTCCACTCTATCGCTACTCTCGCCCAAGATTTGTACGACTCTAGGTTCCTCAAACTCTACTATGACCTCTGGGTTCCAAGAATGCTTCCCCCCTCTTTAAAATCCCTGTAATAAACTACGTCTCCTATCGAGAAATTTAGATTGGGAGTGGTCAGTTTGGACAGATTACCACCATTTGAAAAAGCGGGATTAAATCTTTCCAATATCGACCCATGAAAGCGAGTGGTCCTTAAGCTTAGAAGTATGCTGGGGAGCTCTCTAACCCACTCACTTCTAGGGATTTTCCCTAAAACACTCTATATCATTTGAACTGCACGCTCAGTTGACCCGTTGGAAGGTGGATGGAAATTGGGGGATGAGATGGTGCTCAATGCCATTTTTCCCCAAGAAATCCTTCAAATCATGTTCAAGAAAAGCAGGATCATTGTCCGTGACTATCAATTCGGGCAACCCACGAGTGGCAAATAGAATACAAAAAGGAGCCATCAGTAAAAGAGACTTCCACCCGTTTAGACATATCAACACACCCCAAAAAAGAATGTTCCTTAAAGGGATCTGAAAAATCCTAGTGAAGCCTGTACCACGGCTTTTCTGACCTACTCCACGAAATGACTTCCGTTCTTAGGATTATTTTGAGAGAGCAAAAACGTTACATTGTCTAGTCATGGCCTCTTATATCAGTCTATTCATGGCCACCAAGCATAGCTGCGAGCCACAGCCCTAGTTTTTACTATCGCTTGAGTAGCTATAAAACTTTTGGCCACAGCACTGGGGGTCCTACCACCCGAGGGCCCGAAAGGTATTTATTTACCTTCCGCTTCAACACGGACACTGATGGTGGGTAGTGCTACAGCAGAGGGGGTATAAAACAGCAATGACCCTAAGATTGTGTCAGGGGTGGCCTCCCAAGAAGATACCTTGTGGGCTTGTGATACCGCTGCAAAACTCCGGGTCTCCCCGGCCCCTGAGCTGAAACTCAGGCGTAGAGATATCAAACCGTGCTGATTCTTTGCTGCGATTAACTGCGCTGGCCACTGACTCCACCGTGAGGGTGGATGATTAGTGGAAGACCCAAGGGTAAATCGACGGCGCTAGGTGAAACATTTTCACCCTAATGACCCTCATTGTTGCAGTAGTGGCACAGCAGTTTGCGCCGGGCAATCGTGGTGTCGCGGCCCTCCGCAACGACGACACCCAGAGATGTCGGGGGACACATGAGAGGAACGACGCTGGGACTCGTGATAGAATTTAAACACCCCGTCAGTCGCACTTTCACTACCAATGATGGCGTTTAGGTGTGTGCCGCGTGTCCGTTGGTGCTAGAAATTGCTAGCTTTTAATTTGGGTGTATCAAGATTTTTGCTTTTTACTTAATCGTGCAGGGGACTACGACAAATTATAGATTGAAAATCATCTCTCAGATTGCCAGAGATATAAGATTAAACTTGAATGGAAGGGTGACCTTCCCATAATGACCGTGACGTCATTTCATCCATCGCTTCTTCCCTCTTCTTCCCGATCCATTCTTAAAGATGCCTCAAAAAGGCTTTTGTGAAGACGTCCACTTCTGCCAGAAATAGAACAGTATAAAGATATAGAAAATGCCTTGAAAAAATATCAGTCTTCACCGGGAATTGAACCACGGGCCTTTCATCGAAGGATGAAATTACGCCAGGGGGTATTTTGCGGAAACTGAAAACATTGCAACTTTTAATGAATAGTTATTTGGCAATTAGGCATTAAAGGTTCTAAGCAATTCCGTACATACAAATTAAAACCTTTACAAACTTTATTTCAACGGTAATATCGAAAAAGCATTCGGATGATAATCCCCCATTGGGTGATGCCACTCCCTGGCCTGTTCCATAGCAGTAGCACGATCTACGGTTAATTTTAAATACAAATCTTAGAACATGATGGAAAACAGTTGCTCTTTTAAGTTCAAATTTTTCATTCCTCTTAGGAATTGTCGCAACAGAGGTTGATCTTAATTTTCGAAGCGGAAATCATTCGCCAACTGTCTCATGTACGCTCTCAAGTCTTTTGCCAGCTCATTTGGCCCTTGAACTCGCGCGTCGAATTTCTCGCGCTCCACCCCAACACAAGTGGAGGGAATGAAATGCTTGGAAAGTACATCCAATATTTCCCCGATTGACTTTGAAGCCGGACGACCAGGAGCACAAAGTTTCTTTACCATGCCAGAAGTTTGCCCACCAGTGCACGAAAGTAACTCCGCCCACTTTTGGTTTTCGGAGCTTATGTCATGAGATTCAAAATCAAACTGAGGCCTCTCTTTGAATTCCTCAAACTCTAAGCCTTTCCCCGTGAATTGAGGACCTATACCGATTAAATGCTAAGTGCACTTAAGTAACCACATTTGGTTTCGAATGGCCTTTTTAAAAATTTTTAAAACTTCTTAAATTCGGCATACAATACTAGGCATGCCACCATTTCCCCATCACTTTTGCTGTATCTTCCTCCATGGAAGATAATACGACGTCGCTGCAAATAGTGAAACAAGATTTAAATAGTTGGTAAAATTCTGTATCCTGGCGGCACCTACTTTTCTCCCCCCCCTCCCCAAAATGGCTGAATTTGCGGTTTTTTCGGAGGGAAACCCGGTGCTCACTTGAGGGGAACTCGATGAAATTAAAAAAAAATATATTGAAAGTGAACTTACCGAAAAAACGTGATATAAACATCTGAGGTGGAAATGCGTAGGAATGTATTCATGGTGAAGTACGGCGGCTCTTCGCCAGGTGGCAGCACAAGCTCGGTGGCAATGAAACTTCGCCATGTTCTAGAGATTCTTTGTGCGTCGATGTTGGAGCACGCGATTTGAACTTGGGTAGAATGATGTTGCAAAACATTTCATCCGTCCTCCTCCGGAAGAATAGTACTCACCGCAGATGTACACGAAAATGAACAGGAATTACATCACATAACGAACCAAGGAAAAATGAAATAAATAAAAGAATTGAAAGGAAAAGGCAGACACTTGAAAGCGGCATACGAACACTTACACACACAGAACTACTGATGCACACGGATGAATAGATGTATGAACACGGATAAATAGATAACTAAACACGAATATATATTTGATGAAACCACTAGGCACAGATGTAGGTACGTACTCACTAGAAACGTCGAATGAAGTGATTTCTCTGAACGAAGCACATACGGGTCAGTGAGATAGGTAAGGGATGGGAAAGTAGGGGTAGTAAAAAGGAGGGGGTTGTATGGTGATATAGACAGGGCCAGTTAAATAGCATAGAATAGTGAAGGGATAGCGTAAAATGGGTTAAAAGCGCATTGATAGCTCTGAGATACGCCCACCTGAGATAAGGGAATGGGAAAAGAGTTGATGTGGAGAATAGCGGTAGATTTAAAATAAAACCGAAACGTTTCAAGGTATATAAGCAAAAAGGAAAGGTTTTATAGCATGAAGAAGATATATTCTTGAATGGTACATCCAAAAGAAGATATTTCCATGAAAAAATACCTGAAAATCCCGTGCCGCCTTCAAGTAGAATCTGTGCCCTCGTGACATAGAGAGGTCATTTAGAGTGGCAAGGGGTGGTTTCCGCAGAATGAGGGTTACATATTCGTGAATGGCAGAATGTAAGGAAGATATTTCCATGAAAAAATACCTGAAAATCCCGTGCCGCCTTCAAGTAGAATCTGTGCCCTCGTGACATAGAGAGGTCATTTAGAGTGGCAAGGGGTGGTTTCCGCAGAATGAGGGTTACATATTCGTGAATGGCAGAATGAAAGGAAGATATTTCCATGAAAAAATACCTGAAAATCCCGTGCCGCCTTCAAGTAGAATCTGTGCCCTCGTGACATAGAGAGGTCATTTAGAGTGGCAAGGGGTGGTTTCCGCAGAATGAGGGTTACATATTCGTGAATGGCAGAATGAAAGGAAGATATTTCCATGAAAAAATACCTGAAAATCCCGTGCCGCCTTCAAGTAGAATCTGTGCCCTCGTGACATAGAGAGGTCATTTAGAGTGGCAAGGGGTGGTTTCCCCAGGATGAGGGTTACATATTCGTGAATGGCAGAATGTAAGGAAGATATTTCCATGAAAAAATACCTGAAAATTCCGTGCCGCCTTCAAGTAGAATCTGTGCCCTCGTGACATAGAGAGGTCATTTAGAGTGGCAAGGGGTGGTTTCCCCAGGATGAGGGTTACATATTCGTGAATGGCAGAATGTACCGAAGATATTTCTATGAAAAAATACCTGAAAATCCCGTGCCGCCTTTAAGTAGAATCGGTGATCGAAGTTGTACACTGCTGTCGGAGGTGAATAGAAAGCGTTATTTTCGTGTGTAAGTAATGTGTAGGAGGTAATTTTCTAAACCCTGTGGTAGTTAATCTTTCAGGATGATACTTATCCTGAAAAAATTTTACGAAGAAAACGGCAATTATGAACACCGGGTTTCCTTCCTCTCACATTTTGTAACTAATTTACCACGTTTTTCAGATGATCAAAGAATCGCGAGCGCAGCGAGCGAAATTTTTGCCCTTCACTGCGTTCGCGCGCGCGCGCTCTCGCAGTGAAGGGCAAAAATTTACTCCGATGGAAACCGGTGGTAATAGCTCTAAAACTGGATACCTAAGGAGGGAAACCCGGTGCCTGTTGCCCTAAAGACGCGTTTCTAGGTAGTTTCATTTGAGATATGAAGATCTCTGGCTTTTGGCGACACCTGTACGGCTGCCCGCTTAACTAAATTACGCCGCGAATTGGCGGAGGACGACGCGAAATAGTCCATTAAAACGTATCAATTTGTAAGGAAGTGGGACATTTCTGAGCATTATTCCATTGATAACATCTTTCAACCAGGTCCTGTGCATCTTTTAGTACAAACAGTAAGTTTCTATTACCTGTAGATTCCGTGCCGCCATTAACGGGAATAATACCAAATAGTTTTACCTACAAAACTTGGGTTAGTAATAACACTACAACCTTAAGGTGAGCTCAGGTTATTACTACTGTGAACTAAGGTTACACTATTTAAGTAAAATATTGATAACACTGATATGCACCAACGAGACTAACAACAAAGCTTGCATTGAAGAGTGAAATTATGTTGAGATATTATTTACACCCATACTAATGAAATTAAAATAACTTTTTCAACTTTTATTACCATACGTACTGGTGTTTTTGTATAAGCTGAAGTCTCTTGCTCTGTAAAGACTTATCTACAGCTTCTTAATCCAATGGTATCTTTGTGATGCTACCACGGAAAAATTTAAAAATGTACAATTGTGTGGACAACTAAAATGTGAATTGACTAAGGTAAAATCAGCATAAATAAATGAAAATCAAGAGTTTTTCTTATCATCAGCACATAGTTGTAAGTGTTCTTAAATAGATAGAAGCTAATTCTAACTTAATTTGCATACCAAATCAAACCCACCTATGCAATGATATTTATAAACTAAATGACCATTGGGATATCTACTAATACACAACTGAAATGAACTATACACAATGGCTGAACAAAGACTACAAACCTCTTTCGGGTATAGGAGCCAGTTAAGCTGCCAATTCCATTACTGGCTCTGTGTCGCTATCACCAAAGCGATGTGGGAGCTTGACCAACCTCTTCTTAATATCTTAATTCTCATTCTCACTCGTCTTTAGGTTTGAAGTTTCCGAGTACAATTTTACTTCCGTACAGCCTTATCATTACAACCTGAAAAAATACAGAATTATATTTAAGTTAGAGTACTAATTGTAAATTGTGAACAATAAACTAGACAAAATACTATTAACGAGTAATATCTTATATCAATAGTTAAATGACTGCATTATGAACATCACTCCAAATTAATTTTTCCTGTGAAAGTGCAGAAAATAATCACAGAAGATGATTCGAGTATGTTCTCGCTTCCGAACCCAAGGGTCCCGAGTTCAAATCCCAGCAGTGGTTGACCTTTTTCAGTGGAATCCCAATCCCTACTTTGGTGCCTTGTGAGGGCACTTCAAGACTTAGTCCGTTGGATGAGACGTTAAGCTGTGGTCCTCCTGGTGTCTTTTGTTAAATGTGAGCTACCGCTGATGCCCGGTTTCCGCCCAGCCCTGCGCCAATCCCTAAAAATCCTACCCTCACCCACCTACCCTTAATGGAGCAAATTATCTCAGCAGACCATCGCCCTCCGCGATGAAGGATGAGAAAACTGCCTTCTCGCTCATTTACTAGGAATGGAGGACAATTTAAAGTTAAAGAGCTAAAATTATCCAATTATCATAATCAGATTTGATAAGAAGGAATGCCTTCCCTCTAGTATGAAAAAGGGAGATTTATGAAATTGCATTATGTAAATTGAGGAATTAGAATAGACAACGTACAATTACAGGTGAATGATGGAACTGATAACTACAGAAAGTTTGGGAAAAATTACTGGTGCGAGAAAGAGCCAGGAGATAGCATAGGAAAAATGCAGTCGTTTCGCATAAATAAAAGAGATTGAGAATATATATTTAGCTCAGAGCCCTTAATTCACTTCAAGACCCTGGAAGACTTCAGTTCAGCTAAGACCCAGAATTGGAAGTTACTTTGAAACAAGCCACCTGGTCAAATACCCTGGAGAATTAATACGAAAACATGCCTCGGGAGCGGCGAATGCCTCGAAATTAACATGTTTCCGAAGTTTCTGTAAGAGGAGAGAGAGTACATATTTCGCGACTACTATAAGAGGCCACGGGTCATTAATAATAATAAGTGAACAATCTAATGAAGATTTGAATGAAAAACATTTCGCTACCGGGGGAAAGGAATTACGATGAGGACAATTAAGATTCCCCTTTGGTATGCAATTGGACTTGCGAGTCAAATGAGAACATTGTAGAAGATCTTCCACAATATACCACGGCTACGGAATTTGAAAGCCAACCCTGGGAATAGAAAATAGTGTAAATGTCCTCCCCTACAGAATAAAATTAATTGAATGAACAATTCCAATTACTAATATGATCAATCTTTGAACCACCTCTCACAAGAGATAAACTTTATTACTAATCAGATGTGCTTTGTGAGGAATTCTAGAAATGCACACTTCGAAAATTAAATCATGCGAACTAAAAAGAAACCATTATCTACTCTTTAACAATGCTGATGTGGTAGGCGCAATGCTACAATGATTCGGATCCAAACTCTCTGACAGAGAAAACAAATGCACTGCGATTAAGAGAATAAGACTTACGTGAACTCCTCTTGGCCATCTCCTCCAACTCCGGGATTCGTACCTTACTTCTTCAGCTGCCTAAATCGCCAACCACACACAAGCGTCTCACGAACTTCACCAAAACACATTAAGAGAATCACACGACGTGCACTGCTTCCTATACAGCACGGAACTGGAATCAGGGATGTGGTGTGAATAGGGGTGGGAAAGGGGCGTGGGGGCTGCCGGGTAAGTGCAGGAGGTCCGGAGGGAGAGTCAACGTATGATGGACAACAGGGGGTTGAATTGGGTCCGATGTTTCCGAACGAGAAGTCGAACGGAAGAGTAGGCATGTTATGAATGTAAAGGAATGTGAGTATGCAGCTCTGTGGAAAGGAACGGTGGGTATGGGGGAAGCACGGAATTGGGTTGGGAAGCACAGTGGGGAAGGGACGCTGGAAAGGGCACGAGGGCTAAGGATTTAGGCCGTGGCCAAAAGAAGAACGCTGCCTTGAGCAGCATAGGTGGAAGCCATAAACCCCAAAGTGTCGAACCCGCTTCATAAAGAATTACCTCAGGGCCTCTTAAAAATACCGTGAACGTTTTTCCCGCAATAGTAATTATCTTTTTTTCACTTATCTCTGATACTTCATTATGTCGCGTTAATATTCTATTTCAATTGTTTTTGGTTTTATTTCTTCGATTTAGATATTGCAGTGTTTGTCATGTTCACAGTATTCACATACTGACGAGAAGTTAAGTGTAAGGAACTTATAAAGTTTCAATCTCGCCGTAATAAAGACGTCTATGTACCTATCCATCTATGAACGTATCGTAAAATTTATTTATTTATTTATTACACTGATACTGCAAATTAGACATTATCTGGTGGCAATATATCATTAGTTTCGGTTGAAATTAAATTGATGAAAAAGTTAAAAAAATACATATCCCTACGTACAACATCAAACACTCCTCTCCTTTTTTATGTGTACAATTAAAAAAAAATATATTGAATGTTATTATATTTAATATTTTTTATTTTTACTTCCTGATGAAAAGGTTAAATTTGCATTTCTTTCCGCACGTGTCAAAATGGAACTCGTTTTGTCAGTTTTGATACACGGCACTCATTTAGACTAGGCTACATTCATTTTGGTCCGTAGAACTAGTATAGTTTTTAGTATCTTTGTATAAAACTTGCATAATATACATATAAGGCCCCCTATAAAATGCATCTTGTAAATGGGTGCTTACAATTTGCTAGTAGTTGGTGTTAAAAGTATCACAATACATAGTAAAGCATGAGGGGCGAAGACATGTGTTTTGAAAAGCCGTGAAAATCTACGTCCCGAACAACATTTTGAAGCATAAAATAGACTAAATTCTTCTCTTATTAAACTGACTATGACGTGCTACGATGAATTATTCTCAGTATTGAAGACCTATTCTTCGTAAATTCGAAGCCTATCTCTTTTCTCACTTCTTAGGATCTTATCGACATATCATGGTACATTTTTACCAACATTCGAATAGAAAAATAGACTTCCTGAAGAACAAGTGTGAAACATATTTATTCCAAGATAGTGTGAAAATGACACTCATTAAGCCAGTCTGGATGTATTTTTGTCCGTAGAGCTAGTCTATTTCGTAGTATGTCTTTATCAAACTTGTTTATTACAATACACTCTATGAAACGTATGTTGAAAAAAGTTAAGACTAAAAAAAAGTGAGGTATCAGGTGTGATGTTGTGGAATTTCAACATAATATAGAATTTAGAAGACGCAATTTTCCATAGATAAAAATTTATTCGACCCGGGTTTCGATACACTGTATAATCATCAGGTACATAAATTTGCAATACCTCGGTTTGAAAATGTATGTACTTGATGATGATGCAGAGCATCGAAACTCGGGTCGAATAAATTTTTATCTGTGGAAAATTGCATCTTTTAAATTCTATATAAAAGACTTACAACTAATGGCAGCACGAATGCCTGCTTCACCTTTCAAAATAAAAATACTGTAACGCCTAATTGTGTGTGCTTTGCATATAAATAGTTTATTAATGCATAATGATGAATCATTTCGCTGCACGTAACTTTGCGGTGACGATTCACACTATGATAAATCCATTCGAGGTGACTAGCAGGTCGCTCTGTAAGCACAGCCTTCCATCGTGGGCATGCAATTGAAGAGTTTAATGATCGAAGAGTTTGAAAGTTCAATAAATTCTCAATTCTTCGAAAATTTAATGTAAAGTCGGAGGAGAGCCAAAACTGGTCTCCTTGAATCTGCGAAGTGTTCATAACCGAGGTTCAGATATTCTACTCCCGTCGGCCGTCATCGCCAAGATAGGGAGCAAAAAATAATTCATATCCCTCAAACCATTGATTAGAGAAGAGAATATATTTAGGGTAAGATAGAAGTGGGAAGTAATGGAACCATTATAATGCGTATTCGGCCGAATCGCGTGGATAAGGTGACCGCAGAAGTCAGGGGGTCAATTCTCGAACGCCGTTATAATTATCGTGTGCGAAAATAACAATGTTATTGAACCTTTCGTCGATTCAGTATTTTTGTATTGTCTCATCCTGTCTGCGCGGGAAAATTACTGTATTAAAATATCAATCGGAGGTGAAGCAGGCCTTACTTGGACGAAATCGTACAATAATCTGTTATTTTCTCATGCGGTATGCATCACGATGTTTCGAGAATTGACCCCCAAAGCTTTGATTTTACAAATTCCACGATAATTATCGCACGCGAAAGAGAAAACTGTCGTATAATTTCGTCGAAATTATTTTCGAAGAGAAGGGAATTGCTGAAGGGGGTCTGAGAAGAGACGTAAAGAAATGGCTGGTGAAAACTTTAATATGGAGAGCGGGTCGGGTATGGGTCGGAAACTTGGTCATTGCGAAGGGAGGATGTGCGTAGACTTTAGGCGTTTGAGATGTGGGTTTGGAGAAGGATGGAAAACGTGAGCTGGATGGCGAGAAAGACGAACTAGGAGATATTAGATATGGCTGGAGAGGAGAGGAAGCTTGTGGCAGAGGTTCGGAGAAGGCAGAAGAGATGGATGGAGGAGGTTTTGAGAGGAGAGGGCATGTTGAAGAGAGTGATATGTGGAGAACACTGGGGAAGCGTGGAAGAGGAAGGAAGAGGATAGTAATTCTGGACGAAATAAGAGGAGGTAGAAGATATGAGGAATTTAAGAGGGATCTAATAACGAACTACACGACAGTCCTTATGAGGGAAAGCGAGACAATTTCTATTAGGTTTGGATACAGAATAGGGACTGTCCAATAACCTACCAATCAGCTGGTAGAATACCTGAATGAACAAAAATTGCATGATGTAGAACCACTCCATATTCCCTAATCAATTATCATCCCATGTTGACAAAATGTGACCACTTGAGAATGTTTAACCGACGAAGCCACGCGATAAAATGTGTATTTTTGAATGCAACAAATATCACTGCGTTCAGGGAATGGCTGCCAGGTCGCTAACACCACATCCTGACAGCGCAAAAGTCACGGATTCGAATCCCGCCACGGGATTAATGTGATGATCATCCTAGAATTAGTATATTAGGTTAGGTTGTGAGAAATAACCTCAGAATTTAAAAGCACCTGTAAGCCCTAGGCTATCACTCTTACTCGAGTAGATTGGTTATGGAGTTTCATCAGCGAAAAACAGAAGTACCAATGGAAAAAATGTCGCGGCACTGTGATGGTATATCTTAAAATTTATTTGAACCAAATATGATTTTTTAAACATATAATATTATGAAGAGTGTCTGGACATATTTCGCAGGAAAGATATTTTTGGTGAACTTTAATCGCCTACATTTTATTACCATACGATTCCCTGAGAGAATTCGCTCCTTATAAACAATTTTTTTCGAAAAGCATTCATTTTAGATATGAAAATACAATTTTCCCTTACGTTTCTCCCATTCTCGCATTTAAAAGTATGCTATTTCAAGTTCAATTTCCAAAAAGATTTGAGTGGAAATGGTGAGTTTTACGTCGCTCATGTCAAACAGGGAACTTGTTTCTCTATAGGTAGCCAATATGTGAATTAAATTACATTTTCACGGTCATTTGAAGGTGGAACCACCTTACATCCTGCTGAAAATGTTATGAAAATTTGAAAGCTTTGGTGGCGAAATGGTCAACGTATTGTCTTCAGAAATAGCTTTCGGGTTATGCTACGTCTTTGTTTGTTGATGTTGAGCTTTCGCCACCATATTAAGCAGCATCTTCAGGAACAACTATATCATCAGAAATGATTCATTATCATTACTGAAGATGCTGCCAGTAATGTCAGGGAAAGCTCGAGATCAACAAACAACGACGCAGCACAACCCGAAAGCTATTTCTGAAGACATGTCGCAGCGAATAAGGTTAGAGAAGAAATGAAGGCAATGTTCCACTTGATTCTTGAAGCCGATTCCGACATTACAGTCGGCATAGTTGGCATAATTACTTACTCTGGCTTATGATTCCGTTTCTTTCGTTTGATTTTCGTCAAATCTTAGTTAAAATCCACAGGTAATGCGATGCATTGCGACTGGTAGGCCCCGTCTACTCGACACAACATTCTTCCCATGCACCCCTTGTGTTCTTGCTTCACCTTCACTCATGAGCGTTCACGGCAATGCCTCCTCCACTTCACTTTAAAGCTCCTCGTCAGAGAAAGCCTACGATCCAAATTAAGGTAGTTTGTGCGATATTTTACCCTATAGTCATATTGGAGGCCGTATTCGAGTAACATTTTTTTAATTTAAGAATTTAAGAAATCTACAAGAAGCATGAAGTGAATGATGTAGTAGTTGATATTGACACAAAAACATTGTTTTAAATCACAGATCTAAATATATATATTGAGGCTTTAATGTTACTAATTTGTTTCACGCCGTACGCTTAAAATGTCTTAACAGCAGATTTGCTTGCGTTTTTTTAAATGTATCATGGTGATTGATGAATTTATTTTTATTAATAGCTGAGAAAGCATACAAACTAACCACCTTGAAATTTATGACGCGACATATGCGTTAGGATCTCCTAATTTAAAAAAAAGTCTTTCTGGGACGCATAGACGCAACATATTCAATGGGAAACGGCTTGTATATTTTGGAAAATATTTCTAAAAGTAGTACGTTAAGTGGCTGACATTTTGATATCATTGGAGACGTGAGATATGTTTATTGATAATTATTCCAAATTTATTCAAAATAATGTTAAGCGATATATTCCTCAAGCAACCTTGACTGCTTATTGACACAGTTTTATGACCGTGCAATATAGTCTGCTTGCACTTAGAGGTCGTGCATAAACTACGTTACCAACTTAGGGGGGAGGGGAGGGGGTCGCCGAAAAGCCTAAGGTGGGTAACGAGGGGGAGGGGGGTTCACCCAAAGATACGTAGCTGTTCACCCCCTGCCACACACCCTTGAGGTGGCTTACAGGGTATTCTGTGCATGTAGATGTACACTGCGCCTGTTTATGTTTCTTACTCGTCAGCATCGCGGAGACAATACTACAGAGTTTAACATGAGGAAGGGCACGAAGGGTGCCCTTCAATTGCAACTTTTATACAAATTACAGTCATGCGGCCTAAACGAAACGGTAGTATACTGGATACGCGACTTTCTGAGTGATCGTAAGCAAAAAGTAGTTCTTGACGGAATTAGCTCTGATGTAGTTACAGTGGCTACAGGTGTCCCGCAAGAATGCGCCCCCTTTTGTTCATTATATACATAAGTGATCTATGCTCTCGAATTAGCAGTAAAATACGTTTATTTGCCGACGACGCTGTCATCTATCGTGAAATTAGTGATCACTCTGACTTTGAAACACTGTCATCGGATTTAAACAACGTTCATGTGTGGAGCCAAGAGTGGGGACTCGAACTTAATCTGAGCAAATGCACGGAGGTACATTTCTTGCGGAGGTCGTCCAACTATCCCCATGTATATGCTGTGGATGGTGTTAACATAAAGGCTTTTGAAATGATGAAGTGGAGTATCTGGGAGTTACGATAACTTCGGACCTATCGTGGGGAACACATATAAGAAATATTTGAGGCAGAGCTCTGAAGAAGCTAGGATTCTTCAATCGTATCGTGGGAAGATTTTCGGATGAAAAAGTAATAGAGAGATGCTATTTCGCACTCGTCCGCCCACACCTTGAATATAAAGCGAGCATATATATCCGGTGCAGAAAGACTTAATCCGGGAACTTAATAAAATACAAAGGAAAGCTGCGCGATTCGTCAAAAACTGCTACGGGCGTACAGACAGCATTACACAGATGTTAAACGAATTAGGCTGGGAGCCGCTAGAGGCTCGAAGGCTGCGCGCTAGGCTTAGATTGCTTGAACAATTCGGGATAGATATCTTTCAGAGCCACACGGAGAACATCATATTAGAATCCCACTATATTTCCAGGTCCGATAGAAACGATAAATTAAGAGAGATATTTTGCCAAACGGATAGGAATGGGAATTTGTTTTTCCCCCGAACAATAAGGGACTTCAATAAATGCTAGGCGTATATTCATTGGGGTGTTTTCTTTTTATATGTAAACGGCTGGTGTCCTAACATCCCCCTCCACACGCCTATTGAGGCGGCTTGCGGGGTAGTATGTAGATGTAGATTAGTCAATGAACAACGGCTCAATGTTGAACCAATTTTTTCGGAAAACGTCCACATCCAATTTTTTCTGAAAAACCTCCGAATCAATACTATTGCAGAACCTCTTGGAGTTCATTAGTGAAATAAAAATGTTTTTTTTTTAATAATTACTAATTATCTTTATATAAATTTAATGTATATGCGTTAGAGCTACTTTGCATTTACGGTAATAATTGGCGAATTTACTTGGTGGAATTGGGACATTTAAATTAGAAGTTACTTTTCGTATATTTCACACTTGATTTGTGTCCCTCGACCGGCTTGGACGCATATTGTTCAAAAGGACTAAAAAAAAACTTCAAGAAATGTCTTTTGTACCCTAGGATTTCTTTGTGTAAAGGGATGAGGGAGTTGTTTTTGAATGAAGGGGAGTGGATTATAACTCACTACTGGCGATGAGTAATTACTTAAGAGGGTAAACAGGAACAAGGTCAGGGTCAGGGAAGGGGAACAGAAGCGGGAGGATCGGGGAACTGAATGGTTGAGAGGGGTGAGGTGTTCAAAGAAATTTCGCCATCCAACAAATCTGAGCCACAACATTTGGGAAAAAATCAAAATTGTTCATGTAGTCCAATTTGTTGACCTTATCGCATGCCTACATGTAAAATTATCGGACCATAAACCTCAGGATGAGTCATTTCATTTTGAGTGTTTGGCAAAGTTAACTATCATGAAAAGAATTAAAACAATCCTTTATTCTGAATCCCAATTTTTCAAATATGAAAACATGTAATCGGGCGAAATACACTGAAGTAAGAATGCACACTCCACTTTTGTCTTCACCTTGGCACTTGTCTTTTGACTTAAAAAAATAGTTTTCCAATAGCCACCGGGGTTGCATAAACACACTTTCACTCGGACTTTAGGGATAATATTCTGAAGCTTGTGAAATAATTTTTACAGAGAGAGTAACGTTTTCCATTTGGATTTTGAGTTTGAGGTAGGAGAAAGACTGCTAAGCAAACAAGTGGTTTGTTTTCGGAGTCATCTATTAAACAGTTTATCTATAAGGGAAGAGTCGTAACCTTTTCGATTTGCTGTGTTGAATGTTATTTAGCTTTTTGGAAAATTCTCAGTTTGATAAGGCGATTGAGGTGAGGCGATAAATCCTTGCGTGAAACGTTGCATATGGTAGCACTTAGAATCACTTTGGATTATGACGTCAGTAAAATTTCTTTTTTAAAATATAGGAAAAGAATGGTTTTGATTCTTGAGGCAAATGCTGACGTTTAAAAATGTATTCGGTTTTCTTTGAACTTCTAAGGTTAAAGGTATTGACGTAAGAAGAGAATTTAAAAGAGTCACAAATTGATCTCGTTGTCTTAAGCCCGTTTTACACGGAGTACGTAATTGCACAATCTGATGTACGTACGAACGTGCATTTCAAAATGCATTGTGTAAAGCCGTGAATTGCAAGGACGCATGCGCGAATGCATGAACGCGAGGTGGAAAAATAGCCCCTGTTCGAAAATGATTGCACGCCCTATTGAGAAAAAAATGCAGTTTGAAGTTGTGTAATTTCGTGCCCCGTGTAAAACGGCCTTTAGACTTCCTATCCAAAGGCAAGCAATATCTTATAAGTATCGGAAGTAAAAAAAAACTAACATTTTTCTTTCCACGGTTTATTTTTTTTTTTAAATTTTCGCCAGAAATTATCTTTTAAAAATTTCGGCAAAAACTTTCGAGAAAGTGATAATCTCATGTTTATCCCGTGAGTTTCCGTGCTAAGACGAAGGCGAGCGTATGCGTAAGAGTATTGTTGGTTTAAAAAATGGTTGGTTTTTAAAACTCAATAAAGTTTCGCAATAATGGCATTACTCTACGCTCACTACTTTCCCTTCAGTTAATGTATAGAGAGCCGTTTGTTTTCTAGTTACTAGTTAGAACTGTTTTGACCTCTCTGTTGAAAAATATTGGAATAAAGGAACGGGAATAGGAAGAGGGAAAGGAGGAAATTTGTTTTATGTAAACGGAGTATCTTTTGGGCCATTCAAGTACATATTACGGAAGATAATTTTCGACTATTTTTTTACCCCACTTTTCCCCCTTATGTGAGACAGCGTAAGATTTCATTAACTCTCGCCCCATCCCATCCAAATCTTACGTAAGTTAATAAAAGATTTTGCAACGGATGCACATGGATAAAAATTTCGATGACAGATATTTTCGGCGACTTTTTTCGTTACTTTCAATCTCACTGTTCTGAATTCTTAAGAAATATTTGCTGCTTAAAATAATGTATCGATAGTGATGAACGAGAACAAATATATTATTAATTAATTTTTCCAATCCTGTTCCGAGGATTGTACTTTAATTGACCTTCAAACAATGTCCGGAAGGATAGGAATTTCCAAAATCCAAAATGGAATAAGTCAAAATGAAATTAATTTTGTCTATCGTATTATCTAACCAATGGTGCATTTTATAAATTCATTTTATTAATTCATTACGGCTGTTGCAAACTAAGAATGAACTGATGTGGAGAAATAGATCTTCAATTTCTGTCAATAAACAGACAAGATGCTACGTTGAAAGGCTATCTAATGGTAGTGTAAGCAAATGAGGAAGCGCTTATTTTTATGAAATCGAAACTGAAATTTTAAAAAATCATTTAAAAAACGTGTAGGTCATCTCGGCATGTGCAGAAAAAATCTAACATATAGTGCAGCTTTAATATTTGCTTTGATTAATGTGGCATTTTTATATGGAGACACTAATATTACTCTTTAAATTAATGAAACCAAAGACATTCATTTCAATTTACACGCGGGGGGATCATGTGTGTTATCCGATAACATTAACAACGTGTTAATTTTCTCAACAATCTTTGATTTAAATTTTTTCTACGTACAGCCCGTTGGAGAAAAAATATTTCCACCAGAACCGGATCCGTAAGTTACATCCTTTAGTTTAAATAAGCAAAAGCTGCGTGTTTGTAAATGTCTTTTGGTATTTTTTTGTGTTTTTATGTGTATGGTTATTTTAAAAACCTCGGTGATTGACGGTAGCTCATCAGAGGACGAGCGGGACTAGAGAAGCACTAGGAAAATAGGGAAGGTAAAACTAGCTCCAAGGAGTACGATGCTCGAACAGCTGATTGGAGGGAAAGCGTTGAAGGGCCAATGCCAAATTTACTCGCCCCACATGCTTGGTGACGCAGAAATTCTTTCCAAAACGTTCGCCCTTATATTTTTCGTTCAAAAACATTCGTATTCCTCTTTCTCCCTCTCGGTGGACAGGCAATCGCTCAAGTAAACCAGGGCGAGTTCAACGGCATTAGATTTCAAAATAAAACTTTTAATATGATGCCGGAGTATCCCCGTTAGCTTACCGCCTATCAGAATGGGGTGGGGGTAAAAAAAGCCATGGAGTTGGGGATTGAGCTCACCGTTATCGCATTCTTTCCGAGGACGTTTCTTCTGTTGCCAGCACAACTTAAGAGTGGAAGAAAGTCTACCGGTAAGATGCTCCAAACTTCCCCAGCAAAGTAGGCTATTAAGAGCCTATTGACGATGGCATTACCTCGCCTCGGCAACCTGACGGATACTCCGTGCTGACGGCGAGCAGGGAACCTTTCTTCATTTCATCAGGAGATAAGGGGAAACCCATGCACATGCAAACCAGCAAATATACCAAGTGCTCAGCTTTATTAACCCTCTGGTTACCGACCCTCATTTTCTTACTTTGGTTACCGTTGGGGTCCTTTAGGGACCCCATTGTATTTTTCTATGTACCGGGGTACTGAAAACAATTTTTAACTGTAGTTCATTGATTTTATTGAGAAAACATCATAACAGGTCATATTAATACCTAAAATTAAACAATTTGTGCATGATAACATTTATAAATAAACAAAAAATATTGTTTACAAAAAAAAGAAGACAATTCAGTTAGACATTTCAATTATTGATTTTTCAAAAAGGATAATAACACAACTTAATAATACAGAAAATTAAACAATGTTTTCAACAATATTTATAATAAAAAAAAATGTTTTTTGCAAAAAAAGAGGAAAATTCAATTATACTCTTCTATTTTACATGTAAATGTGACATTTTTGTTGCGATGTTCTGAACAAACAAATCCTTTACACACGGAGCATCTTACATTAACCTTTAAGTCAAGATTTCATGGGCAAATATTACATCTGCACCTTTTGGATTTGCCACAACTTGGTTCAGATTCGGCCATTTCTGAGTTTGCTTTTTTACTCCACATGCCAGAAAAGCAGAAGTAACAAGTAGACTATTCGTTGTTTCTGCGCGTTTTATCATGCATGGTAGAGCAAGTTCATGCCCTAAAGACTTGAGAAAGACTCTCCTTCTAAACGAAGTCTTGCCATTCCAGTCTGGATTTTTGCACATAAATATGGCAAATGCATTCCTAGCTGCTATGTCGATCATATTCATGAACACAATGAATGGCCATCTATAAGTTTTTCTCGCGCATGTATACTCTCTTATACAGTTCTATAGCTCCTTTTGTTCTATTATATTCTAATATCATTAGTGGTTTCTTATATTCACTCTCAGATATTTTGTTATCCAAGTATTGTGAAGTTAGCAAGTGTACCATTTCATTTTTCATTGGCATATACGTGATCATAGCCAATCCTTCTTTATGTAAGAAAACAAACTTAGAAGAAAAAGTTTCACGATCTGTAGTGCTATTCAAGTCCGGCTTGTTCTTTCTCACTGTTCCTAGAAGAGTTACGTTTTTCGATGATAAATAGAGTGCCAACTCCACGGAAGTGAAAAAATTGTCCATTGTGGCACTGTGGGCTGTGTTATATAGTGGCGCAATGAGATCTTTGACCACTCTAGTCCCTTGGTTCTTTTCAGCTCGCTGCCCAGGTAATTTCCCTGTATAAACTTGCAAATTGAAGAGATACGAAGTTTTGACATCAGCTGCATCCCATATCTCCCGGGTTTGGATTTAATATATTGCCTAAATGGACACTTTCCTCTGAACGATACCAGTTGGTCATCAACAGTAACAAATTCAAATGGTTCTAAGTTTTTTTTGGAATTTCCGACAAAAATATCCCAAACATTACGGAAAGCGGCTAATTTGTCATTTTCTTTTCTTTGGGCCCTAGTATCTTTGTCATCAAAGCGTATGAATCTCATGATTTTTTAAAATCTTGTGCGGGACATAATGCTGTGAAAAAAGTTCTACGGATGCTAGTATCAGTGGACCACAATTCTTAAATGTTTTCTTTTCCACAACTAAGAGCACCTGCAGTCAATAATATACGAATAAATGCATCCAGATCATCAATGTTCATATTAGTCCAAATATTTTCAAATTTAGGGTTATTCACTAACAACTCATTGTAGAATTGTTGGGCGTAAATATTAGTGCATTCAACAATAGTAATTTTGACATCGTTGTTTATAAACAAATTAAAAGTATCTCGAATGGAACTTGCACAACTTGAATGTTTGGTAGGACCTGGTTTACAGTAAAGAATGTTTCGTTGCTAAGTTTTTGTGAATTATGGAGGATTTTTTTCCCATATACGCCCTGACATTTCCCATTTTGACTTTAAAACGTCAAAGTTAGCTATACTTTTATTTATCTCCACATCACTGTCAATGTCTTCTTCAGTAGGCAGTTGGTCAAATGGCTCCTCCTCTACTTCTTACAAATCATCTTCAGATTCAGATGTACACTCTGCTGGGAGGAATTCATTACCACTGTCACTGTAACAAAAATCATCGCAGTCACTGTCCACTGCGATTCTCTCAATTTCTTCCCCCGTTAGGATTCTTTTCGAAGTCATTTCTAAGTAAAAAATAATTTTATCACAGAATGAATAAAATTGTAAGTCCCATCACGGTAGGCATTAGGAAACATTAGAAAAGCCAGAGGTAGCCGGGGTTTTCCTGCGTCGAGGGCCTTCGGGCAGTGGGGGCGCAGCAGTTGAGAAAATGAAAGGGAAGGACTAGAAAGGAACACATCAATTCGGTGTATTTTCTGAGAATTTTTATAAACATAGTCGATGGTTATGAGCAAGTCCAGGCTATTCATGAGATAGCAGGTGATTTGGAGGGAAGGCTGAGCAAGGGAGTGTAATGACACTCGGGATCGGGATAACTATTTCTTGGAATCTGTTAATGGCTCACTTCTGGTTCAGTCACCGGGAATTTAGGCAAAAAGGGAGTGGTTAGAAAAAGGAGGCATTGGAGATGTTATCACTAGAGGAATAGTTCGTTGAGTAATAAGGGGAAATGAGACCCATGCCAAAGCAAGTGAGGAAACAACGTGCACCTGGCGTACCCTCTCACTTGCTTGGTGGTGGTACTCAACAAGGAGCTTACTCATCAATAGCCTAGACTTGCTGGTCACCATTGAATATTGTGCATAGAAATTTTCAGCACATACACTGTGTTGATGTGTTCCTTGCTAATCCTTCCCCTTCCTCTTCTCAACTGCTACACCCCCCGCTGCCTATAGGCCTTCAACGCAGGAAAACCCCGGCCAGCCAAACGAAGCCTATTATCTCCCCCAACCCTTTTTCTCCCTCACACACCCCCTCTGCCTCCTACCCTCAACATCAACCTTCGACGCCCGGTGTCCAATCCCTTTCTTACCAGTACGCAACTCAATTTATATATATGCTGACGTGAAATGATGCGAGACCCGGGTCGTGAATAAATAACTCGGTTAGTGGTCCATCACAAAGTATGATCTCTATTTTCGCTACGGAGAGCAATGCCAAACCTGAAGTTATGATCGATGAACAAAGATATTTCGATGCGTAAATGGTATTAGGACGCAAAGTTTGGTCGAAGATCCGCAGTTATTTACCAGTAAGCAAATTAGCTGAAACGTAAAATGAATACGGAAAATTTCGAATAGGAATTACTTCTGTAATAGTGAATGTAACTGACACGAGCCGAGAACTACCAATGTAAAGAACACGCACTCTCAATTCCCGATATATTTTAGATCTCTCACCAATGTTATAGAGTCAGATACGACGAAACAATATTTCAGAGGGAATATGTGTGGATTATACGTACGGACGACATGTGCTAAATATGTCAAGTGTAGGAACGTAAAGCGGTACAGAGGACCAGAATAAGATAGAAAAGTTGGGATAAGCTATGAAGAAGCTATTTTGATGCGTTAGTTGTAATATTACACTAAGAACATTCGTAGAGTTCGAGACGCCTAACAGAAGGCCAAGTCACAATCCCATGATAAAAATTATCTCGATCATATTACTCAATAAAATCGCCAAAAACAAAGCTTGGTGACAGTGCATAAATAATAATAACACATAATAATAAAAATTTTGTAATAAATATATTCGAAATTAAAACAATGTTAATAGATATTAACAATGATTAATAACAGAATCATTTATACACGCACACCATTGAAAAACAGTCAAAAATTCAGTCTGGGACGTTGGTTACCAAGTGGGGTCCTTCTGGGACCCCATCCGTATTTTATATGATACAGAATCCAAATGAACGTAATTTTGATCATACTTTGGCCACTAAAAAGGACTAAAAAAGTTGGTCACATACCAGGAGACCCATGAACGTGAAAAAAAAATTATGAAATTTATTCAAATATTTTCGAGTGTGGGGTCCCTGAAGGTCCCTGAACCCTCGGTAACCAGAGGGTTAAAGACGCCAACGTCTTTTATAACTAAAATTAAAACGTTTCTAGTATTTAATATGCTTCTTAAATAGATAAATAGTATGTGAAGTCATGACTTGTTACAATAAAGGGTGCCAAATGACCTTTACCGTCTATAAATCAAACAAATCAACTACCTACTACAACTACAAAGGATCCACAAGAAAACGGACAGAAAGGGTTAGGTGCTGCGAAGTAGAAATTCTCTCATTTGAAATAATTTCTAAATATCTTAAGAATGTTCATCTCCTTGACCCAGTAGATAGTGGCCGTAGTCAATTGGAAATAAAAATATAATGCAATGGATATCTGGAGCGATTCTTTAAATTTGATTTACGATAACTTCTAGAGCAGGTAAAATTTATTGAAGAAAATGTCCACAAAGATGAACCGAAAGAAATAAAAAAACCTAAGGTAAAGAACCCATTAACATAGGAAAGAACGACGCAAAGAAAATTGAGTTGTTTTTTCTGAAGGAAACGAAATTGCTGGAATGGTGGAAGGAGGGAAAAAATGCCGTTGAAAATGAATTTTGGCAATCGCAAGAAGCCCAGCAAATTCTGGGAGTTCCGGCCGGAAATACGTCCTGAGAAAGAACTTTAGCCGAGCGGGTGCTAGAGCATATAATCGCCGGTAAAGTTCCTCCCACAGTAAGGTATATGATCCATTGATTTGAGGAAGTAAACAATGGAGTGTATTTTCGATAATTTTGAATAACCAGGCACATAAGCGGCCGGAATATGCTGAGCGAGAAGACGTCTATCGTACGTGAAACAAGCGAGATGTTGAACGACCTTTGTCAAAGAGGGCTCTTTTGCGCTTTGCAGAGCAGAATACTTGTGGTGCGGAAGGAAATGAGGACGACTATGGCAGAGGAATGATCCAACTTAAGGAAGTCGAGAATTCAGGCAAGGAAGGGATGGACGCGGGTGGGCAAAAAGGGACCACAAGGCATTCAATAATTTCTCATTACATACGTCACAAAGTACGGGGGCACATACAGAGGCGAGATTGGATGGCAAGGTGATTTTTAACAAGCCTTTATATGCTGGATTTTTTTTTAACTTCTGAATTTTCAGCCGGCCCTAAGCCGGCCTTCCTAATTTTTTTCCAATACAAATATAAATTCAAACACAAATATATCACAAGAGAATTTACAATGTTATACTATGAGTGTACTTTGCTATCATGTCCACCTTAGCCTTAGCCTCATCCGGTGCTCTTTTTACAGGAGTTTTTTTTTCTCGAAAGATGAAAACTCACGCCAGGTAAAAATATAAGAAATGGATTCAGATCTCACATCCGGAAACAAGTCATAATGATAAAACTAATAGCTTTGTACACCCAGTTAAGGGCCATTCAAGCAGTATGTTTGACGATTTTGGACGCTTTAAGATTCCCTCTCTCCCTAAGTAGGGCAGCGTAAGATTTCATTAACTCCTCTTCCTCTCTCATCGCAGTCAATCATAGACTTTAGAAGATGGAATACATCATCTTTTCAATGAGCGATGCTTTGGACAATGAAGGCTACTCATGGGAATACTGAGCACGAGATATTGAAGGCGTGCCGATGAAACCAACGTTTGCTGTCTGCCGACATGAAAATTTCGGCTGCAGAGAGTGCGCGGATCAACTCATAATATTCTGGGTCGCAGAATTTCATCTTGAAAATATCAAAATCATAAACTGGAAACTGTCAAAATCTATTTATTGCCATAGATTTCTAGAATTGTATCAATGCAAGACCAGGGTATGCTGAATATACGCCAAATAATATCATTCGATATTATTAGTTCTCACCATAAAAAATATAAGATTGATTTTTTGACCGTTTACGAGAAAAATCGATCACCCAAATCTCCCGTCAGCTCGCCAGTTACTATGCTATGCTAGATGATCCCTGACCCAGAAAAATAATCTGCTTTTTTACTGAGAAATACTATAACTGATAATAACCAAATGTTTTCACAAAAAATTCTACGAACGGTAATCTACGCGTAGTTTGCTGTATTAAATCAAATTACGATTTGTCATGGGCGATTATAAAGAAAAAGAGATACAGATACGATCTCTTGAGTATATAAAAATTTCGCGGAAGATAACATCGGACTCTCACACTGCCCTAAGTAAGACTATGTGAGAAGAGCCTAACTCCCATTCCCTCTAACAAGTCTTACGTGATACATAAGTGAATGACCTTTGCAAAAAAGAGTCGTATCACTTCCCCATCATGCAATCCACCTGACTCACCAACCACCCTAGCAGATTGACGGAGCGGAATCGGGCCATTGCGGCATACGATTGCCAGGCATGAAACTTTACTCGCGTTGCTTTCAAGTCAGGAATGCGGGAGGGATTTTTGTGAGAAAACTCGAGGCGATGTAAACAAGAAAGCGGAGGAGGAGTTGGATTTGATGAGTCAGTCACCCATGTGGCGATTAGTAGAGAGGAGCAAAGCGAGGACTCCGAACATTATATGCTTGGCCCATGAAAATCATTCCGCGATGGACTCCCGGGAAGAGATATGTGTGGCAGGAATGCGAATGGAAATTATACCAGATAGCGAGGCAATGGGGAACTTGCATGGGTCGACGATTGCAATAAATTGCGATGATTGCTATCGACGATTACTACGTCTACCCAGCGAGCCACCTCAGAGGAGAATGGCAGGGGGTGTTAGGACACCAGCCATGGAAAGGAGGGGAGAATAGGGAAAAGGAGGGTGGGAGAGGCGAATTGTGTGTCACTAATGTGGCTTAAGATAGGGTGACGCTGTTTTTGTTCAAATCACTAATTGTGCGAGGAAAGAAGGAATTTTTGTACATGTCCGTTCGGGAGCGTATCTCTCTTATTTTGCCACTCCTATCGGTTCTAGATAGAGCACGGGGTTGAAATGATATCCTCCGTGTCGTACTGAAACTCGCCCGATTAGAGTTTTTCAAGTAATCTAAGCTGAGCGTGAAGCCTCCGAGTCTCTAAACGGATCCCAACCTAATACTTCCATCAACTGTCTGACACTTTCTGTTCACTCGTGGCAGTTCTTAACAAACCGTGCGGCTCTACTTTTTTATTTACTTCGTGAATTAAATCATTCTCTTCCGGGTTCCAAATACTCGCAGCGTGTTCAAGATGTCGCCTATCCAGATCAAAATAGCATCTCTCTTCCTTTTTTTCATCCGAGAACCTTCCTACTGTTGGCTTGATAAACCCTATCTTTAATGAAACACCGAAAATGTTTCGTTTGTGTTTCCCTCGCGTTAGGTCTGAAGTCAAAAGAGATTCCTATCCCACTTCTCGTAAAAATAGTGATTCAAATGGGTGGGATTGCATTCAGTGGCAAGCAAAGTGGGGTTCAGCGGTCCCAAAATCACATATTCGGAGGAGTATGAGCGCATTGTGGAGCATGTCAGGAGAAATTATTTTTCTAAAGCGAAGTAACCAGGGATCGCCCAGCTATTCTCGTATAAACACAAGCCCCAAAGTCAACAAAGGCAGTGTACTGGAATTCAATAGGATGGAAATTTTTCATTGTCTTAAAACAGCGTTCTTCAACCAGTGCCGGTTAAAAGAAATTTCCTCTCCAGTCATTAAACATTTTTCTCTAATTACATAGCGACAAGTGGCAGCCACTACAAGATTAGGGCCCATGAGCTAAAAAAAATCTATTTTTAAAGCATTGCTTTTAATAATATAAAATTTATCAACATTGATTATTGTTTCTGTCTCACCCATCAGCCAGCCCGCGAAATGTTTCCTATTTCGGCGGTCCGCAGCTGTAATAAATATTCTAGATTCTTTCAAGAGTAATTTCTGTGATATATGACCTTTCTTTAGGGGCAAAGTTATGTACTTTCACCATATTCACCTACAATTGAAATTGTTTTCGGGGCCATTAAAGTATTAAGTAAGACGTTTTCGGGGGGGGGGATTATCTTACACTGTCTTATGTTATGGGGGTGGGGCAGGGTGTCTGGAACCAATTTACGTAAGATTTTTGTCCGTCTTGAAACATTGTATCTATCGTTTCCGAATGAAATTTAGAGGTAACAAGGAGCGTCCGCTCGATTATTAATGGCGTATTTTCCGTAATCTCACCGCTACACCAATGCTCCTATTCTGTCGCTTGACTGGCTAGCTACATTACCTCTACGCTCAATTAATGTGGTACCCCAACACTGCATGATTAGACGTTATCCAGTGCTCAAAGCTGCACGATGTATTCTATGGAAAGATAAAACTGCATAAAACGAGTATTTAACGAAGAGTAGATACAAATATCTAACGTCTTACGTAATACTGCTTTTGAGAGGGAGGGGCGGTGGGAAAATCTTACATAAGGGGAAAGGGTCAAAAATGGTATACATCGTCTTACGTAATACTTGAACGGCCCCTAAGCAGAGAACTGCACTGTGAATTGCATAGGAGGTTGGGTGAGCTCATTACGGTATTTGAGGAGAAGGGAGGAAGTGGGGGGAGGGGGTGAGAGATCCAAAGTACAGAGGAGTTATGACTTCCTAGAATGCACTCAGCTGGTACTTGTTTCAATTCAGTATTCTACTATATTAGGATTAGGGTGCTTCGACAACTATGGTCATTCGCACTTTAATTCATTCCCAGTAACAGAGTTCTTTATATAGACCACTTACACCCCAATTACCGTCCCAGTTACAAACAAAAAACATTTACTTAGAAAGTTTGAAGAACGCCATATAAAAATTCTTGACTGAGTTAGGCTTGATTATTTACTGGCTCCGTGACTTCCTTTACACAGTCTTTATTCACATTGCATAAACGTTGCATGCTGATTCCGGGCATGTAGACTGTAATTCATAATCAATAACCAAAATTTAAAAGATGAATACATTTATTCAACAAACATAATCACAAATTACTCCTTTTTTTCATGTCATGTTGTAAACAAGGGCCTTCAAATTACATGAATTTTTCACAAGTCGAAAATATTTTATCATCCATCATTTATTCAGGTCCCAATCATTTTCCAAGTAAAGTTCTTATTAACAATCTTTGGATCGTTGTTTCCCAATAATTCCTTCGTTCAGAATTACTTAACCCTTTCTTTATCACTCTCAGAAAGCTTGCATCCAATTTTCGAATATTTCAACTATTTATTTAAATATTTTCTGTGAATCTTCTGTGTAAGTAAGTACCTATGTCAACATTTTTCAGATTCTCATAGCAAAATACTGTTTAAATTATAAAAGTATTGTGAGATAAAGCAATATTATTTGTTTTATAAAATGAAGTGTGAACATCAACTTTTTGCATGAGCCGATAAGTATATCAGCACCTTGAGCATCTAAAGGTTAATTATGTTCAAAAGCACTGCCTTCCTCATATGAATCAGTGAAATGAGTTTTAAAATCATCTAGAAGCCCTACGTATACTATCCTTTCCTCGTAAATTAACACCCTTGTGGATATATACAGTATTCCATTGATCGTGTGTCGTCTCTAACCTATAATTTCAGACACATTTGGTACCTTGGTAGAAAAAGGTCGTAAGTTTTGTTGAGTGTATGCGGAATTTTATAAATATGACCTTTTGACCCCGTAAATAGGGTCCTACCAAAAATCCAAATTTTGCATAATAGGCTTTCAATGTTAAATTTTTCGAAATACAAAAAAGGCAGAATTTCTTTGCGAAACTTTCATAGATTACGTTTTTGGGCACGAGGAACGCAATGAAAGAAATTTCCAGCTCTAAAATGCGACCGTGACCCCTGAAAGGGCACAGCCAAGGTCACAATGGTGATAAATCGAGAATCGCCGCTACAAACCTATCGAATCATAGGAACGGAAACTTTATTTTTGCACTATTTCATACTGATTACACTCAACCTTGCTCCACGGCATAATTATTCCGGCTGGCAATAGCTATTACCAGGTTTAATTTACTGCCCTAATTGAGCGTTTTGAAGTAGACATCGAGCAAGGTACTGCCCTTCCCTTCTTCCGTCGCCATCAGCCAAGAAAACCAGAGAAAATACGAGTTCGCTTAGTTCATACGACCAATTACTTTTACGCACATTAATTCCAAAATATCCTAAACGAGAGCTCAGCTGCGTTCCTTCAGATTGATCTAGAATTAAATAAGGGTTTCGTAGCTTAATACTTATTAGATATATAAACAAGAAGAGGATAAGTGGAACCATCCTATGAGATGCCAAAAGTCACGCCACCGGAGAGGGAGTATAAAACCTCGTCAGCATCCTAGCCCAATTCGAAGCACTTGCATCTCTTCTTTGGGTTATCATACGATACCCCCCTGAGGACATCGGAGATGGGAATAAGTTGTTACCTAACCAGTGCGGAAGAAGGCCACAGGATTGGCCAGGATCTTAGGGTAGGGGCGTTGAGGCATTACTTGTCACAATTTGGCAGTTTGTTGGCTGTACCCCCAGCAATTTAAATCTATAGATCTCGATCTCCAGGCTTGTAACGAAAATGACCAAGTCCTGATTTCTCCTAATAAGAATGAAGTTTTGCTCGCTCGGGATACATTACATCGATTACCAATTGTTAATGACATCGACTCCCAGTTCAGTTTGCATTTATCCAAATGAGAGGCCATGGTGAGAGGCTCCGACTATGGAGCGAAGTAAAGCGCAAAAATAAATAACTTTTTTTGTTAAATGAGTGATTCTCTCGACAGAATAGCTGACGTATTTTTTATAATATACATTCATTCGTTTGTGGTATTTCTTTTTAAATTCTTATTCAATGATTCCCTTTTGTAATACTACCTGAATGGGTCGGGAATTAAGGAAATGCAAAATAGAAATGCCCGCACATTCCCATATTGTTTTTCCCCCACCCAGCAATCCTCACCAGGAAAATTCACCCTGCTTTCCATCTCCATTGCTCCAAAACCTCGGCTTACTCTTCTCCATCACCTTCTTTCTCACTTCCGGCGAACCTATCTAAAGGTTCTCTTGTCTCCCACCTTGGTCATATTTCCCCTCAAGTTTCCGTGTCCACACCTCCCCGTTCTAAAGGGTGGGCACGAGCCATCACCTTCACACCGAAGTCCCCTTTCCGGCCCTTCAGGAGATCAGGCCCCTTCTAATACCCCCTCAGTCCCACTCAACTCAACACTAGGTAAGGATGCGATGTCCCACGCTGACTCTGCCGGCCCCCCATGCCATCTCTTGGGAATCGTCCCGAATGGAGGAAGGGATAACCTTTTTGGCATAACTACGTCATACAAGATGGCGAAATGCGTACGTAAGTATAAAAGCGCAAAATTTAACTGAATTTCAAAGAAAGAAAGGGTATAAAGTCGATAGAGAGATATAAAGAATGGTTATGTTAAAAAAGGATATTAATAAACGAATACGTAAGAAAAGGAATTACAACATGAAAACAATACATCTTTAGAAATGAGAAGGGGTTCAGTAAATCGATTTATTTCAGAACGTTTACAAACCACAGAATAAAATAAACACACATTCACACCCGACACAGAGCACCAATAAACGATTACATGAAATAAATAAATTTAAAGAAAAGGAGTTCAATAAAATATAATAATAAAATGCATTGATTCCTCGAATTTTAAGGAAAGGTAGGGTTAAAGAGTTCTGTTGGTTAAAGTATACATTTAATTATGAAATAAGCTTACAAATATGGTGAAAACCAAAGTCCAAGTAATTCCTTCTCGATGGAATTAGGTACAATTCTGACTTGGCATACCTGATAAAAATTCAACAGAGGCAAAAGGCATAACTTTTCTGGATCCTCATGTAACTCTGACACTAGAGAAAGGAATAAAGTTTTTGGCATACCTGATGTAATTTCAAAGTTGGCACAAGGCATAACCTTTCAGGGAAACCTCATGCAATTCTTACACTGAAGAAAGGGATAACCTTTTTGGCATAACTATAAAAAATTTCAAAATTGGCAAAAGGCATAACCTTTCTGGATCCTCATGTATAACTCTTACACTGAAGAAAGGGATAACCTTTTTGGTATACCTAATAAAATTTCAAAATTGGCAAATTAAGGCATATACTTTTAGGAACACTACATCCAGTTCTCGCTCAAGAGAAAGGGATAACCTTTTTGGCATACCTAATAAAATTTCAAAATTGGCAAATTAAGGCATAAACTTTTAGAAACACTACATGCAGTTCTCGCTCAAGAGAAAGGGATAACCTTTTTGTCATACCCAATAAAATTTCGAAATTGGCAAAAGGCAAAAGTTTTCTGGATCCTTATGTAACTGTACGTTACACTGAAGAAAGGGATAACCTTTTTGGCAAACCTGATGTAACTTCAAAATTGGCAAAAGGCATAACCTTTCAGGGAAACCTCATGCAATTGTTACACTGGAGAAAGAGATAACCTTTTTGGCATACCTAATAAAATTTCAAAACTGGTAAAAGGCATATATAACATTTTAGGGATTGGCAAAAGGCATAACCTTTTCGGGATTGGCAAAAGGCATAACCTTTATAGGAAAACCTCATGCAATTCTTAAACTGGAGAAAGGGTTTATGTTTTTGGCATACCTTCTACAATTCTCACAACTGGAATTTGTATCTTTGAATACTGGATGACAGGAGACAAGTTAACTAATTTAACACTCCCTGGTTACTGTGTTGGTGATTTCTTTTCTATAGGCAAAGCTTCAAAAATGGTGGTTTTGTTATAGGTACTTGTAAAAATAAGGCTTTCAATTGATTCAACAAAAATGTCAAGTACAAATCAATATTTGCGGACAAATACTATCAAATGCTTTTTGGAGATTTTTCCCTCTTGGAAACTCAGTTAATTATTTTGTCCTTGCACAGATCTCCTATTGGGCAGAATAAAGGTTGTTCTTGGAAAAATTCAACTCCTTGTTAGAGAGAGTTTATAATAGAGTTTGGGGTGCAAGCATATATTATATTAACTGTTGATTTCAATATTAATTTGTTTTGTGACAGTTGTCTCAAGTGATGTTGGTGATATTCTAAACTTTTATAATCTGGTGTGTACTAACAATGAGCCAATTAGGGTCACTCAGTGTTGATTATGTTTACTTGATATTGTTCTGACTATAATATGGGCTCGAATCTTGTGAAATCTTCCACAATCAAGGGTGATATTTCGTACCATTACCCAGTGCTATCCTTGTTCTCTCTCTCTCCTCGGGTAACCGATTCAATGTGTCATATCGCAGGTCTTTCAGTGAACTGAATAGGATTAATTTCATTAACATGCTATGTATGGAATCCTGGTGTGAATTGTGTTTAATTACGAGTCATTTGATATAAATTAATTTAAATTTCATCTATTTTAGGGAAAGTTTAATTATTATTTCAATGTAGCATTTCCTCTGACTCGAAAGCTTGTGAGACCTCCAAAAAAGCAAAAACAGATATTTAATAACTGTCATTTCCACAAATACTCCATGAGAAAGAAAAATTATATTTAATTTTTCTCAATTACCAAAAAAAAAGACTGAGAAAGGGCCTAAGGAAATGGGTGTACCCTGCACCCACCCACGATTGACACCTACCAACTTGGATTTCCATGAAATTTGCTGTGGACATATATTTTGATAAGAATAGTGACCAAATAAAGTTTAAGTATCCTACTGTTAATAGTTTCTGGAATGTAGGCGTTTGAAATTTGGGCCTGGCCCCTATAGTGCTGCAACATGCAACACATGTTGATTTTTGTTTTCACCCGTTACTCCATTTCTATTGAATAAAAATTCATCAAATCTTTTCCTGGAGCTAATAAGTCCAAACAGATCCCAGAAATATCATTTAATATGCCATACATGAAATACTTCTGCAGAAAAAAAATATATTCAGTCAATGTAAGCAGTGAATTTCACATAAGTTAATCTGTCAGAATATCTAACATTGCAATATTCAGGCTGAATCTTATGAAGGAGTTTGGAATAGAACACCTTGTAAGTGGCAGTCTGCTTCCTTTCCATGTCCTCCCTAGCTATCCAGTGGAATCTTAGCCATGTCAGAGTTAGCATTGTGCAGCATCAGCAAAGAACCCAAATCCAAATGCCACGAAAAGAGCTACACAAATTCACCCCAAAATTTTACTTTTGAGGAACTACCAGAGGTAGACAGGGAATATTGCACTGAGGTGCAATATTCCACCTTCATTACTGTACACCGTGTGCTCCCATCACCTTTATTCCTACTTGAAGAAATGTGAGTGCTACCAAGTTTATAGTTATTGTAACCCCTTTGCCATATATAAAGTTCCTGTGAAATCATTTCTGACAACCATATATCTCCAAAAGTGTAAGTCACTAAAAGCAGATGTGTGTGTATGAAGCCAAATATGCTGTCGGTGTGACAAGAGGATTTCCACAACTTATAATAGTGTATGTTCTAATTTTGTTCCCTTAGACCCAAATGGTGAGTGATCCCTGGTGCTTCAGGGACTCATTCAGTGAGTGTTTGTGTCAAATATCAAAACATAAAATTGGTTATTAGTACTAGGCAATTGAAGGAAACATACAAGGAGTTATGGATATAATAATTTGTGACAAAAAAATACAAAATGTATGCTCAGAAAATGCTCGAATTGTCCAGATGCTTCCAGGCTTAAGGACATCTTAATTGATAAATTTTTGTTAATATGACCCCTCTGATACAGTAAAATACAGGCAGTGGGTTTCTACTGATAGAGCAGAACTGCAATCATGTACTATACATCAATGGATGAACTCTTGGATATTTTATGTCTCAAAATGAATGAACTATAATTCCAAATTATTATGTCACTATGTCCATCCATGTTTTTCAGAATGAGCAAAGACACCCTTGATCATGAAATGGCAATTATCATCATGGATTTCAGTGAAAGCTTTACATTTTTAATTCTGGATGAAGTTCAAAGTTATCACTGGACAAACCAATCATGCACTGTACACCTTCGTTTCATTTACTTGTGGACTGATAGTACTCTCACAACCTCAACTCACTGCTTTATATCTGACGATCTTAACCATGACATGGCTTTTGTTATGGAAAATTTTTTAGAAGAACCTCGCCTCTGATCCGAGAAGTTGAGTATTTTACAGATGGATGTCCCAGGCATTATAAAAACTGTAAATCTTTTTTAAACATGTGCCATCATCACAATGATTTTAGCATGAATGCAACTTGGTCTTTTTTGTCCACCAGTCATGGCAAGTACTCTTGTGATGGTATTGGAGGTACTATCAAGCGAATGGTGAGGAAAGCCAGCCTGCAACGCCCATTGGCGTACCAGATAACAAACAGTAGTGGGGTGTATGAATTTTGTAGAGATGATATAAAAATATCAAAATTCATTACAATAAGTAAAGTGACATGGCTAAGTCTTGTATCAATCTCCTTGAAAGATACTCCAGTGCAAAAACAAATCCAGTACGAGGATCTTTCACCATTTTGTGCCTTTATCGACAAGAAGATCAGTTGCTGTGCTAAGTTCAAAGGTCTTGATTTTGAAGACAGCATTATAATTTTTATTTTGCTCTGAAACAATGAAGTTCCCAGAAAATTTGACTATTAGTTCCTACATCCTAGTTCCTTGCAGTAACTTTAACATATTTTACAGTATGTTTAAAGTAGTTTTTAAAGTTGACATGTACATACTGTAAGAGCCTTACAGTTGTCCAAGGCTCTCATAGCGAAGCTGATAATCACAGACCTATATCTATTATTTCAGTTTTCTCTAAGTTGTTTGAAAAATTGTTTCACAAACGAATGCAGGATTATTTAGCATCTTTCAACTTACTTCATGAAAACCTGCATGATTTCAGAATTGGCAAGTCCACAACCGCTGCCTCTTTTGAGCTGATAAAGAACATCCTACTGAGCCTAAAAGAGAAATTCCTTACGGTTGGATTTTTCTTTGATTTAACAAAGGCCTTTGACTTAATTAATTGATCACAGTATTCTAAATAACAAGTTGTGCACTCTCGGTATCACTGGTCCAGCCCATAACTGGATCATGTCATTCGTAAGTGACAGGCAACAAGTGGTCTGTTATCCTTGTACACCCTCAATCATTTAATCCAGTTCCATAACATTAATGAGGGGAGTACCTGAAGAATCCCTCCTTGGTCTACTGCTTTTTATACTTATCATCAATGATCTCCCTAATCACCTGTCCTGCTGCCAATCTATTCTTTATGCCGATGATAGCTCCTCCATTATTACAGCCAATAGTACTCAAAATGTAATTGATTCTTCTAATTCTACAGTTAAAGAAATGCACCAGTGGTGTAATAACAATAATCTCACATTTAATGATGAGAAAAAATGTTTCAAAGTCTGTGACACTATTAATTCCAAGGATTTCATGATGATTCCCTTGAACAGTTGACGATGTCCATTCGAATTAATGTTACAGCAGTATAATACTTAAGACTTAAAATGTGCCTTGTCTGTACCCAAAGATTACAAGAAGATCACTAATAATAATATCACTATAATAATGTACTATAGTTCATGTAATTCTCTTTTAGTACTCAAGACTCCTTTAGCTCAAATACACCTGATGGCATAAAATGAACAGTAAGGGGGTGCTCATTCACATAATTTCTGATGGGTATGCTACTCTGCTAGCCATTACCATTGACTAAGGTGTGAATATGCATGCTCAAGTATTGTTTTCACAACAAAAATAGATCGTTTTATCCCTTCAATATCATGTAATTTCATTTTCATTGTTTCCCTTGTAAAAGATATAATTTTCTCCCTCAAGTAAGAATAAGTCATTTTTCTACTAAAAGCAATGCAAGACTTGTAAGTTTTTTCTCACAAGAACTTAGCTCATAGATTAAGGATTATTTTAAACAAAACTAATAGTCTGGATTCCCATTGCCTATTACTGTGGATACAGTCAATTGAAATTGGTACACGTTGGATTTTTTTTGTTGAATTAATTTTTTTTCTGCAGAAGTATTTCATTTATGGCATATTAAATGATATTTCTGGAATCTGATTGGACTTCTTAGCTCCAGGAAAAGATTTGATGTTTTTTATGTAATAAAAATAGAGCAACAGGTGAAAACAAAAATTGTGTTGGATGTTGCAGCACTATAGGGGCCATGCCCAAATTTCCATCGCCCATATTCCTGAAATTATTGACAGAAGGAGGCTAAATTTTATTTGCTAACTATTCTTATCAAAATATATGTCCACAGTAAATCTATTTATTTAATTAATTGCTCACATATAGCATTTCTGCCAATTTAAAGTGACACAGTAACAGAACTTTAAATAAAAACAAAACGATCAATGAAAACAATTGGAATACGGTGAAAATAATAAAAAATACAAATAAAACATAGGTAGGATGGGAGGTAAATGGGAGAGGTATTATTTATTCATGGGAAAATGGGACATAGCGAGACTGATAAATGAGTCTGGAGAAAAAACGGATCTATATTATTAGGCAAAGAATTCAGTAGGGAGGAGAGGCGTAGTGAAGTGAGCGCTTGACAAGGGATAGGCATATGGAGTAAGGAATGCGTACGTGTTGATCGACAAGGGACTCTGAACTTTATGGAGGAAAGCAATTCAGGATAATCAATGAACATACATGGACATCCAAGTCGGTGGGTTTCATTTGGTTAAAATATTGGTCGATATGACATGGAATGACCCCAACTTGTTCTAATGCCAGTTTATTTTCACCATTGGCAAATACACATAGGTTACGTCATAGACAATACATAGTACATAAAAATGAAAAGTAATTCTGAAGAAAAATAAATAAACACATAATTATAACACATTAGTATCAGATTAGAACAGTCGGTGACTCTTCTAAATATTCAGCGACACTATTATAACACCTCCTCACTATAAATTTTTTATCCAAGATGTTTTGTTGGCACAGGATTAAATAAATAAATTGGCGAAAGGGATAAGCTATTTTGAATATCTCATACAGTTCTCATATTGGAGAAAGGGTTAAGCAAACTGGCACACCTCATTCTATCCATATTTGAGGTGTGATTAAAAAAAATTGCCGGAATTTTTCATTTCGCAGGCTTTATAATTTCGATTTTCAATAATTCCGAGTTTCTGCCATATGGTGGTACGGTCAATAAGGAATAGTACCTGGAATTTATGCCCTGTTTGCGTGAAGCAATCCGACAAAAACTACCAGAATTGTGGCAAAAAAATTCGTGGAAATTGCACCACGATAATGCTCTCACTCACACTTCACTGCTTATTCGTGATTTTTTGTAAAACAAAACTAACTGTTATTTAGCTTCAGCACCGTATTCGCCGGACATGCCCCCCAGTGACTTCTTTCTATTCCCGAGGCTGAAGAGAACCATGAAAGGACGACGTTTTGCCACCATAGATGAGATAAAAACAGAATTGCTGAAGAAGCTGAACATTATACCGAAAATTGAGTTCCAGAAGTGTTTCCATGATTGGAAAAACCGCTGGCACAAGTGTATTATATCTAAGGAGGTTTAATTTGGAGGGGACAAAATTGATATTGATTAATATAGAAATATTCTTTATGAAAAACGAAAATACCCATTATTTTTTATCACACCTCGTATGGTTCAAATGGTTAACCGACAGATTTTTAAAACACTTAAACCACCATAGGACCGAAATACAGATGAGGCGGCTCAGAAATTCGCTGCTTCTGGGTGCTATCAGTGAAATCACTCCAGCATACAAGAAAAACTGAAATACTTACATACAGGGAAAAAACAACCCACCGAATAACAGAAATACAGAGGATAATGCAAAGATTATATAAGAATTATGCTTTTAAAGCAGCACGTTGTGCTACGAAAAACAAAAATCTTATGAAAATTCATATTTATGATAGTGGCCGCAACGGAACAGTGGCACTGGATAGGAAGAAGAGGTATTTCCGATACTGACCGCTACAGCACAGTGGCGCTAGAGTCAGGTATGCCAGAAAGGTTATCCCTCCCTCCATTCAGTAAAACTCAACTCTTGGGCCCTTTAAGTAAAAGCCCCCCACTCTCCAAAGGCATGCCCTCCCTCTCCGCTGATGCAGCCGGTTGAGGTAAGGGAGGAGGAAGATGAGATGTGACTATTAGGCGAGATGCCGATGATTCATTCGATGTTTATTCCTCGCGTGCATTCCTTGGCTTTGACTCCCAGGTAGATCAACGTCTCAAGTGACGCACAATACTCCTAGACCATGGATCGCGTAGCTGTTTTTGTGAGAGGGTGAATGGAGTAACCCCCGCAATGACGGGGAAAGGAGGAACAGACAGCTGATTCCGGCCTGGAGCGTGGCCTAACCTGGAACTGCAATGCTCAGAGGAAAATCTTGATCTTGCTCGATCGAAAGCAGAGGGAAAACAATAATAAAAAATATCCCAAATTTTAGTTCAATATCGAATCTTCAAATGGATCCTGAGGTTTGATGAATGAAGGGCAGGTGACCCAATCTGAATAGTCACTAATGAAGCTTTCACATTGTAGAGTGGAAAACGAAAATTATTGATTTGTAGCGATAACATCGTTAGTAACCGATGAAGTGTAAAGGGAGTTATGTATATCACCTTCACCGTTGAAGTACGTGGCTTGTATGTACAATCTACTTTTGAAAGGAGGTACATATTTAGCTGGACTCTTCTATTAGCTCTTCTATCAGCGCCATCGTCTTGGAAATAACTGCGCACAAATAAGATGAATCCAAGGGAGAATAACTATTGTTATTTCGCGAGATTAACGGGCATATCAGTATTTGTACAAAATACGTAACATGCATCCATCGCATAGCATCCGCGAGAGAATCTTATTTTCACTGTCATCAATATCTGGTGCAAATGATCGTGCAAGTCGCTCTCTTCCTTAGTGTACACATAAATCAATATTATTGATGATTATACATCGCTCACGCTAAAGTTACGAGTTCTCCAGTTAGGAAATAATATAGAAAAATGCACTAAGAAACTTCATAGGCTTAGCCCAATCTGCACGAAAATGGTGCAAAGACGCTTCATTGCATAATCATTCATTGGTAAAAAGGATGAAAAGTTAGTTGTTGTGATGTAAACTTCCGTGGGGCTTGGATGGAGGTTGTTTATTCCGATTTTCGGGATATCCGCCACAAAAAGCTGGAACGATGTGAGGGAAATCTTGAGAATCGGAAGAATCAAACTCCGATAAATTAGTTGTGTTCAACTGACAATGAGTTCACCCTGTGGGCATGAATACACATTTAAATATAATTTCATTAATTATAACTTCGTAAATCATGCAAGTACGTCCCGAGAGTATATCTTAATCTAAGGAAGCAAATAAAGATCTTCAACGCGATGTTTTTGAAAGATACTCGTTAATACGAAATTTGATATTACGAAGTGCCGATTTTTCCGATCCCGTCGACATCATAATTTCGAGTTTCTACTGTAGTTCATTGGTAACCGAAGCAATTTCACGCAGCATTTAGTATCTACGATGGTCCTTAAGTTACGTTGCTTGAATGGGGCATCATCTCTTTTGAAGAGAAGGCCCTACCCTGATGTGACAATTGCGACTCCTGTGCGATAAATCCTGACTGAATGTAATGATAATTGGTAAACATTAGAGGTAGAACATCTGAGGAGATCTTGGATGAGTTCTAGGTAAGTATCCCAATTGTCTGCCAACTTCAATTTTTCTATGCAACATTGGGCTTTTTAACAAATTATAATTTAATAAAATTTTTATTTGGAAGATATACATGGTGCCTAACTGTGCAAGCTCTAAATATTAATTTATTGCTTATTTCTTGGCCCATGAGATTAATTTGAAATCTAATATCAGAGGAAGAATTAAAAATAAGCTGTACCCTAATGTCCAACTTTTTAAGTTTTTCTTTCTGTTATGAGTTTAAAGTTGATACTTGAGATTCATTTTTATCTTTCAGATTTAAAAATTTAGATATTTCTTTCAGTTTTAATGGAAGTAACTCTTTAGAAATGAACGGTTGTATGGATCTGAAGATCATGTGCTAAAATGACTTTCTTGACCTCATGGAATCTCGGGAAAAAATATTTCCCATGCACCTGCTGGATTAACCATTCATTTTTGGGAAATATAGGACTTGTGTTAACATTTATAAAACATGCAACTATCCAGGTAAAAATATTTGGTCTGTAACTAATCTGAAACTGGTCTGTAACTGGTCTGAAAGGCTTAATTTTGGTCTCTAAGTGGTCTGTAACAGGACTGCGCTGGTCTGGATTCTGGCCTGTATTTGCATGGTAATATTTGATAATGTGTAACTGAACTGGATTATACGGCTTTCTTGATGTGGGCACTTCAATTTTGGGTGTGAGACAATGCACGTAGACCCGTAGGGTAGCTGAAAATTCGAGATAGGTGCAATATCATTAGGTGGAAACTAGGTAGGTTGATTAAATATATTAAAGCATGGTATCGTGTAATAGTACATTCATAGTATTTAAATGGAAAGTATCATTTTTTTATTTTGAGAGAGGAGGGAGGAGTCATTGGAGAGGGTGGGCAAGGGAGTTATTTTATAGACGGCAAGGGAGTTTCAGTGGAGAGCGCAAGGGAGTACCGGCTCATTAGGCAGCAAGGGTGTGCCAGACTAAACTGGCTAAACCTTCCAAGTCCAGCCCAATTCAAGAGCAGCGACCACCCATTGTCCAGAATTGTACTTACGGACCAGATGGTGTTCAGACCGGTTACAGACCATACTGGTCTGGAGCATTGTTTCAATTTCTTCCCAGTTACAGACCTCCTGCAGATCTCTAGCTCCACCCCAGACCTGTTCCAGATTTGTTATAGACCTAATATTTTTTCCTGGGTAATAATTTAAACTTAAAATAGATGGATGGATAAATGTAATCAGAGAATGTTCTAGTTGGCACATCATTTTTAACAAATGTGTGATAATGACGAAAACACTTAAGAGGGATGTGCAATATTGACAACTCTTGAGAGTAGATGATAAGGATGAGAGGTGGCTTTTTTTGCTGTCAGTCAAAAAGTTTTTTAAATCGTTTGTAAATGTGATGTGAATTTTGTGCCTAAATGTATGTGCTAATTTTTTCCTCTTATGTATTGCATGTATTATTCAAACTAATCACTCATGCAAGTTCTTAACTATAATAAAAGAATTTTATGTTGAAATTTCCATCCATGTTAAAAAATAAATGTTCACACTTAAATGTTATTGTATCCCATTGAGTTTCAAGAAGCTGCTAAGCTAAGTTTGGGAAGAATGATGGGAAAGAAAAATGGAAAATACCTAATGAATATGCATATTTGTCCTGTCAAATTAATACATATTCTATTTTGAATTTTTATGCTTTTTTGTGGAAATCCTTAATTCTCATAAATTTTGTCAAACATGGAAGAAAAATAATCTTTACTTACATACTCTTGACACGGATTTCCACTATTACGTGCTTAGCTGCCAAAATGACAAGTTTTTGTGAACAAATCAGTTCAGCCTTCAGTACGTTTCCATTCGTGAAAAATTCAAAATGGGGGCTGTTCACAACTTCACCACAATCCTAGCATATTAATAAGTGTCACCTTTATTTGGTTAATGTAAATATTGTTACTAAAAAAAATCAAATGGAAAAACCAACATGTTATTCAATCACCTATCTATTGCTATGTACCGATATAGCAGCTACTGCATGTAACATTATTTCGATTATAACAAGTATGTAGTTGATTGCGTTTTTAGTTTCTATGATGAAAATTTGGAGTTATGAGACAGTAAAAGATGAGATTGAAACTGAAGATCAAAATTTCAATGTCTAATTACTTACTTCTTTACTTAGGTGGCCATTTAAACCGTAAGAGGTTTTTGGCCTTGTCAACTGCTTGTCTCCACCTCGGCCTGTCGAGTATTGTTCTTCACTTATTTTCTCTACATCATCTGCTCTAATTTTACACTGAATGTACAGGAAGTAACCTGATGAGATTCTTGTTAGAAGTGAAATACTTTTCTTATGAACAGAATTGTGTACATTACCCTTTGGAAAATTTTTACTTAAAAAATTATTTGTACAAAGTTTCATTCTGCACCAAATCTAACAAATTTTTTGCCATTGCCACATTTTGTTATGCACCGTGTGTTTTATATGAGTGCATTTACATAAATTGGGGATTTAAAACTATCATCACAGTGGATTTATTGAGAACAAATAATTGGCACAATATTTTAGAAATACTGGGCTGAACTAACAATTAGAACATCAATAGCCTTATAAATACCCATGAAATCCTTTTATCTTGTAAAAACTTGTATAACTATTATAATAGAAAAATTTTCTATTATAAAATAATTATAATAGAAAATGTGTAAATGTTCACATAATTAATCAGGATTATGTAGTTATATCTTTTTTAGAGAAAACTTAATTATTTACCAGTCTTCCACATGTTTGGTCGAGCAACATGGACCCATTTGCTCAGCCTCGTCATCTGTACCATTTTACTAATATTCTTTCTTTCAAAAAGATGACTATTTACACAAATAATGTAAGTTGAATTGTGGAGCTGTCAACAAAGACTTAAATAGACTGAGTTGAGAATGCAAATAGCATGAAAACTTTGAATTTCTTGCTCTCCAATTTATGAAATGTTTCAAGAATTCCATTAACTTTTAATTCACATTCAATCTCATGTTGAAATCATGATTGTTAGTCTTTTGATACCAAGTTGAAGTTAAGTTCAAGATAAATGCTTAAAACCACATCCTCACAAAATGTACTGTCATAAAGTTTGCTCTAAAATCATTCCAATTGACTTTCTTCTGTGTTGCCTTCATGGGAATGCTCTCAAGAATATTTTAAAAATATGTCACATTGCCCGGTTTAGCCTACCCTATCCATTAATCCTTTGTGAGAGTAGAACATATTCACCCTAGTCCCGAGTACGTCTTTCATGCTTCATTTCGTAGCAAGTCCATTGCTCGTGATGCTCGTGCTGCATTATTTACTAGGAGTGTGTCACATATTTTGAGATTCACTGTTAATTTCTTTGCCTTTAAAAAGTGGAAGATAATTCTTGGGGTTGGACCATAGTTTCCTGCTCCTACCAGACAGCACACTTATTCATGGGGTTCATTGGAGAACCAATTGGGCAGGAGAAATCTTTAGCAAATTCTTCTGAGTTTGAAAATGGTCCAATTACACGATATCTGCCAGGTGAGTGGTAGCCAGTGAGCAGCCCCAAACGAAGGGCTTCAGGTCGGTACTTGCTGCACCACACATTTTTGGCACTGACCCAGAAGAGTTGACGAGATGTCAAGCAAAATCCTGGCAGGGGTTCCTCAGGCCCATTGCGTGCTTCCCATGCTTCGTATGCACGATATGCTTCCTTAACTCCACCATTGTCAACCATGTTTTATCCTTGAGTATTGATACCATAAATCTGGAAAGGATAAAGGTGAGCCTTAGAATATTAGCTTTAGAAAGGAAGCGAACATCCTAATGATCTGTCACTTCAGAAAAAATATTTACTTATCATCATATTAAATAGACATGATTTCTTTTAGAGATAGAGGTCATTGATGTTTTTGCTCTGAATTACTGTCTCTCTTCAGGAAATAGAAATACTGTATGAAATTATTGTATTGTATATTATAATGTTATCCTGTGGCCAGTAGCAATTAAAATAGGTTCAATTCCTAATGGGAAATAATCCGCAACAGAAGGGCACACAGACGCTACTTCTCTCATCGTAAATGTATCGGTCTCCTTTGAAATGATGCAGAAACAATTTTACTGCCTTATAATTGTTGAAGATTAGCTATTACGTAAACAATTAAGGTTGTAGTGGGTAATGAAAACTTAATGCATTATTTTGAAGAACCCAATTTAAGTGAATTTTTACCATATTCACGGGGTGAAATTGTACTTGTTTGAGTTGATTTTTACTTAAGTTTCCTCTCCGCCGTATTTGAGATAGGGTCGAGCTATTGAGGATATCCCGGTATCAATGGGCGAGCAGTAATAATTCGACCCTCACCAGTGCTATCCGCCGTTCAGAATACTGAATAGCCACCGTGCTGGAGGTTGGTTGGAGGCTTTTGAAGGTTAGGGATTTGGAAAAGAATTGGAAGGATAAGCTGTGTGGATAGGAAGATGAACTAGGAAGAAAAGAGGTTGGTGAGGAAATTGGTTTGGAGGTGGAAGAAGTGGCTGTAGGTTAAGAGAGAGGTGGGAGGGAAGAATATGAAGCGTGAGGTGGAAGTGGAGTGGGGGTTTCAGATGCTGTGAAGGAGAGGAGGTGGTATGAAGAGTTATGGGAAAATTGAGGACTTATGCATTGATTCATGACTCAGTTGGATTTGAATGAACCTTGGAATCTGAAGGTTAGGATTTAGGTAGTAACTGTCCATGGACCTATGGAGGTAGAACACCTTGAAGGAAATGAATGTGCGGTCCTGCTGAATTTATCCCTAAACGTAAATACCCTTTCCTTCTACCAGCACTCCACCCTAAGCCTCTACCATGGTGGATATTTGTGCCTTTCAACAATTATCATCATGAATTGATCTGCCTCTGGATGAATCTTTTAATTTTAGCTTCCTTATTGTTGAAAATGTTTTGTCAATCAAGGGTATTTGATTTTTATCTTCAACGACTTCCCCCCCCTCCAAAGGCTACTACTCATGGCGAAATCCGGAAAATGGCACATGGTTTATCCGCAGCCCCTGTGAAGAATTGCGCAGTTTAGTAACGAAAGGGAAGGAGTTTCTTCAGATCCTGGTCAAGGTTCATGTTCGAGTTGCTTTTCAATATCAGTCTTTCAATGAGAAGGACCCATCATTTGATGAGAAGAAACAGATCCCTTCTTTTGTGTGCATGCTCACAAGATGTTTGTATTTAATACCCAAAGAGACTGAAAAATCTCGTGTTGGTAATGAGGGTAAATGTTGATAGATTTTATGAATTATGTGCCATTCTTATGTTGTTATGTTGTAAATTTGCTAATGTATATATTTTTGTCAGAATTGCGAAAGAAGCTCATGTAGTTTGTAATGTTATCATGTTCCTTTATCAATTTAGCGCTTATTCTAAGAGAATCATTTGTAAGAATATCAGAATTCTGGAAGATAATTTTTTATTTTAATAGCACTTATTACAAGTGACATCATCTGGGAACATTTCACCATTCCAGGAAGACATTTTATTTTTTGTTGCATTTATGTTTTAATTAAGTATAATTAATGTGCCTTTTAGCTGGGCATTAGATAATTTGCACTCAGGTTAAGAATATCTATGGAGTTCCAATTTTGTTTGCTATCAATTTTGTTTTTATGAAGAAAATAATGCCTAGATCAAAGCTAAAATATGTATTGGTTGTAAATGTTAAAATTGATGTCACCAGTAGATTTTTTGGAGTTCTCCACTTAACACGTTCAGGACCGAGGACGCACACGCTGCGTTCTGGCGTGCGGCGGCCAGGACCCGTGGACGCGGCGTGTTCGTCCTGAAGTGTGTTAAAGAAGTGTGTTTAAATGCCGTATTAAATTTTTTCTTTTTATTGGCCCCTGGGCATAGGTATCCATTTTTAGGGCGGTCCTGAAAGTGTTAAAGTCCTAATGAGAGAATCTTCTTTGAATTTTGATTTTTATGTGATAATCCTCCTGGGGTGCAAAGTTTTTAATAACATTTCATGAAGCCTTGGGAAATGGCCTTGTTTTATTGTTGTTGAATGGCACAAGAGATGAGAAAGGGATTAAGTGGCATTCATGGTTAAGGGCTATCACCTGCCACTATAGAGGGTGATTCGGGATATGTATTGTTGAAATTAGATTAGAGGAAGTGCCTTTCATAGTTTTACCCGAAAAAGAAAACAAATGAAAAAAACTTAATTGTTATACCTGAAATAAAAGATTGAACGATATTTCGCCTGGTAGGTATCCTCCAAATGACTCCCATATCACAATGCTTCCTCTTACAAAAGCAAACAGGAAACTGCATCATTCAGAGTTAACATATTGACATTTAATTCTCAATGCCCATCTTCAAAAGCTGCCAATTAAATCATCACACAAAGAACCACATGATTGATTACATAGTGATATAAATATGTGTAGATGTACATTAGCTAATTGTGCAGTAGCTATGTGTGTACTGCGAAGGTTCTCTAAAAGTCACTGTCAACCAAGCTAACACCCTCTCATTTCATGCTCATCATTCACTAAATTCTGTTGCCTCATTGTTAAAATTTAGTGGTGCAATATGTATCATTGCATTGATGTGTTTTATGTGGAGCTTGCCGGTTAAATTCATTATGGTGTTGTTGACTCATTTTTTGTGAGTTGACATCTAGGCATTTACATTGCTTAAACTGCTGTCTCCACTTGTGTATTCAGAGCTCAAGCCATTTCATAACATTTGTGTTTTTATATGATACTTGAGGAATGGTACACATTTTATCCAAAATTCTGCATCTAAAAGTTGACCATAACGGTCTTGGTTTTGTGTGAACCCATTGTTTTCTGCTGTATGCCAGTACAAAATAATAGAAATAATAATTAAACTGTATTCTTTTGCTGTTGTGAGTTAGAACACTATCCCTGCACCATCGTGTATGCCGAATAAAAAGTGCAGTGTAAAGGTAGAGCATCTGTCTTGCCATTTACAGTTTCCAGTGTATATTAAATGCATATCACCATTGCTCATTATTGGTAGATATTTGTGTATGGCCTTAAAGGAGCATGTGATCAAATTGTAAATGTCATTTTGTAATGAATTTGAACAAAGTCACATTTAAAAAAAGCCTTAAATCTTAAAAATGAAATGAAATTTGTCACATTTTCCACTGTAGTTTATAGGTATCAAAAGTGCAATTTTTTTGTGATCTCCAAGCACCTTGGTGCTTAACTCAAAACTGCCACATTTTGAGCAAAATATTTTTGCTGTCAAAAAAGTGCTATATTTATGGGGAAGTTTAAGGTCAAAATTTTGGACAAGAAGGGTAATTGAAGGTTATTTGTGTCCATTGGCTGTGCCTCCTTAATTAAAGCTATACTTCTATTGTAGAGCGAAGTATGCCACATAATATGCAGGTTATTTGATCTGGTGATGAAAGAAAACGGTTTGAAATGAGGGTTTGGAAGCATTATGCTGTTTATTGTTACCTGTGATCTGTATTTTCATATACTTTACAATTATATACATTGAAAATCATTTATTTGTTTAATTGATGTTGACTACTCTCATGTCTAAAAACAGAAAAAAGTTTTTGTGCCAATTCTTGTCATCCTTTCAGATGAACCTGGAAAATTTTTAGCCTGCCATGTTTGCATTAACTGTGGATGAAAATGAGATGGCTCTTACTTATTGTTCGACTTTTTCCAATGTGGAATGCTTGATTATACCACTTGCTGTATTTAAAGGATGGTAGAATTTCTCTCAAAATCGTTGAAAATATGTAGATCTGACTAACATTTTCTACCCTCATCTTGTAGCCTCTATGTTATGGTAGTTCCCGGTGAGCCACGGGGGCTATGTCATGCCTCCTAGCGGACATGCTTTTCTCAGGAAATGGAGAAGCATTTATCTGAACGCCGTAGGAACTTAGGATGGAATATGCATCTCTAAGTGCAAGTCACCATTGTGAACTATGCAGCTGTCCTAAAAGGATCACATTCTTCTGCATTCTATTTTACTTTCTATGTATCGTAGATTGCACAATGTGAATTTACATTCTACAAGTGATTTTGCTCTGTCAACAAAATTTATTGGTAGGCAAGTACTCATATTGGTAGTAGTGGTATTTTGGTTCAACATGCTTCAATGGCTAATGTCATTTTGCACATACTGTCTGCCACTTGCAGACAGGGGCAGCAGCACTCGGAAGATCAATCATCCAAATACAATTCAATGATGTTTAACTTCGGTGACTGATAGGGAACCGGTGGTTCCAACGTGGCAGGCCATTGCCCAGTACTCATTAATGGCACCTGATAATTAATTATTTGTTCTTTAATGCTTTAGCCTCTTACCAAGAACTACAGCCTTGTCGTGTTGGGAGGGCTTGTATTTTCCGATGACCCCTAGAGTTGAACTGGTGGGAGCAATGCTCCTGTTAGGGCCACCTATGCCAGATAGGTCAAAGGTTAAGACACAGACAAATGGTAGTCCAAGCAGCATCTGTACCTCAGTGAGGCATCTGCAAAAGGCATGTGACCCCAATGGGGTGGCCTCTTTAAGTGATGGTGTCACTTAAAAAACACTTGAGGTTGGCCACAGAATGCCATCACAATTATTTAATAGACTTAATGTTCTCAGATGTTACTTTGTGGTACTCCATAATTAAGTAGAAGAATACTTTGTGTAGTCAATGAACAATTTTTATTGAAAAATCATTCACATTGACCAGGAATAGCACCTGAATCTCTCAATATCCTGCCGAGTGCTTAAGCCAATTACCTAAGCTACCAAGGTGTCATCCCCTGTACATATTTTTGGGCTTTAACGAAACAAGATGCTTGAAAGTTCTGGCTACTCCTGATGCATCTTTCTCAACATTTTGATTGAATTTTCCATCCAACGTTTCTACCTACTGACCTTGATATTGACTGTATGTTGAAACCTTGGTCTGCAAATTGAATTAAAATTCAATAAATGTATCAGAGTGGCTCATCCCCAAAAGTCAGCCATCATGGAACAGTCTCAGCCGGGACCAGCAAATCGTATTCGACAACGCAAAGCTTCTTTGCAGATCAAGCGGATACTGGGACAGTTAACTAAAGAGGCTATTGAGATAAGGTTGGTAGGTAAGAACTTCAACCGAAATACAGGATACACGATCAGCAAAGTGTGGAAACCAGTGCCCAGGAAAATTAAGACGACGGGAAGAAACAAGGAGAGGATTGACGACGCCCAGTGATAAATGACCTGACCTACGGCCGGAGGATATATGAACCTATATCAACTTCTGCCTCATCCTCCCATTTTGCAAGTTTTGCGGTGTGAAAAATGCACTCACTGTTTGACAAGTTATTTTAGATTGATTTGATATGGAGTATGGCGTTGTATGGGGCGGAAACGTGGTCTCTGAGAAAGGAAGACGGACATAGGCTAAAGGCGTTTGAGATATGGGTTTGGAGGAGGATGGAGAAGGTGCGGTGGACGGAAAGGAAGACAAATGAGGAAGTGCTTGACCTAGTTGGTGAGGAGAGGAAACTTGTGGATGAGATTAGGGGAATGCAGGGTACTTGGCTGGAAGGGGTAATGAAGGGTGGTGGTTTGCCTTCAGCAAACCATCACCCTTCATTACCCATTCAAACCATCATAGAGGGAAGGATGTTGGGTAAGCAGGGTAGGGGAAGAAAGAGAATAGGTTTTATGGATGGGATGAAGAAAGGTAGGACTTGAGCTGAGATGAAGGAAGAAATACTAGAGGTAGATAGATACCTAGGGCACTTCACGTTTAAGAGTCTGTTGGTTATTCTCTGACTTTCATCATAACCTACCTTTAACCGGTAGATTACTCAAGTGATGATGTTTTATGAAACACACAAATAAAATGGAAATCATAATAGTCTGCTGCGCGCGCAGGCTTTAAGTCTAAGTCGTTTGAGTTTAAGATGGTGGACCCTAATAGTATCGCTACTGAGTAAACTCTTAGGTATCGCAATCATGGTACTACTAATGCCTTGTATTAGTAGTACCATGTACACATGCATTAGTGGTACCATGATCGCAAAGAAATGAATCTCAATCAAATGCTCCATGCGCCCAATAATTAAATAGAACTTTGCGTGTCGAATGCAACGCTTTAAGCCAAACTACGATTAACCGTTGGAAACTAAGAGGAACAATTAATCAGTGGCAACGTAGTAGGTGCATATATTTTAAGATATCTATTGTTGAGAAATCTAAAGCAAGTTTTACATGGGGCACGTAATTGGGTGCCCTTAACCCTAAAGGGGATCAGTGTCCGATTGATAGGGGCCTCTATATCTCCTCCTTAAGACTTTTGCGTGCAGAGCTCATTCCCAAGACCAGTCCAGTTCAAAACACAAGACTTGTCTGACGAAAGTAGACTATTGAAATATATTTGCCTGGGTCACCTTAAATCGGAAATTTCACTTGAAAATTAGTCCCCTATGCTTCAAACGCAATGGAGTAATAGGACCACGACCAAGGCAGTGACTTGGTAAACTTACTCCTCAAAACATGGGCAATTTGTTTTAAGAGTGCACACATCATACACCGATGAATTTTAAAGGGTCATTTAAAGGAATTTATTAAGCTGCCATTACCATCGATTGAGACCTTTGGCCATGGTAGACATGACTTTTTTCTCAACAGAAGAACTTAATTGCAAATGCACCGATGATACCTTATAAGAGAAAATAATAGCCCAAAGCTCTGAAATTTAGATCTTGCGTGAGAAAATTTTTATTATCTCATAAAGGGTGCTTAATCTAGGGCCAGTTACGAAGTATGCACCTGCCATTAAATCTAAAATGGGTTTTTGTTTAATGATCTTGGCTGAAGTGCACAAAAGGATATTTGTCCTGACAGAAGAAGAAAGAAACTTGAAGAATAAAATACATTGAAAATATTCCAGTAGTGTGATAATATGGCAAGTTGGTCTTACCTTGATCAATTTTGGGGCTGGTGAATTCAGGGGGCAGGAGGGGGGGAGGGGGGGGAGGCTTAATAAAAGGCATAACTTGGGTGGCAGAGGCAATAGAGGAAGGGGAAGCAGGCGAGTGGAATGGGGATGCAGAAACTGTCGGAACTGGGAGTCTCCAACGGTTGGTTTTGGCGGCGGCTATAGAGGAGGGGGCTGTTCCGGAATACGTGGGGGCAGTGAGGGCAGGGGCGGTCGACGGGACGGGTCGACCTGTAGGGGCAGTAAGGGCAGGGGTTTTTGGGGCGGCGGCGGTTGCAGTAGCGGGTGGGGAAGCGAGGGGAATTAGGGGGAGGAGGAGGGGGTGGGAACAGGTGACTCGGGGGACGGGAGCCTGATCCTTCCATCGAGGATCTCTTCTTTCTTTCACAGCAAGCTGAAACGGGAGGACAATGAATAAGTATAAGTCGTCTGAGCTCATTGACCGCCACATTTCCTTTCTGAGTGGTGCTAAAATCTACTAATTGTAAGCCATGACATGCGCATTGCCCGACTTTGCTGCGCGAGTCAATTGTGTGACCCACGTGTGAGCAAAGTGTCGTCGTAATTATGGAGTGAGAGCAACTCGAATCACATTTAATTATAATTTACTGCCGTTAGAGTTGGTCAACAATTCGAGGTGGATTTGGAATGGAGATTACTGGATGTCTGCCAATCACTCCTCTATTTCTTAAGGCCGCTTCGCACGTGCCAATTTACAGAGGCCCTCACGAGACCATCTTGAACATTACCACTAACTCTCTCTATATACCTTCTATAACACAATGTTGCTCTCATTGATCAAGAGTCCATGTTATATTTTTTGCCACGGCTAAAAACGTATATCTTTGATCCGCCTTTAGTTTTACTCATGGATAAAATTGGGACACACACTTTTCTAGATAAGTAGTGAAAGTCATGTAAAAGCCAAAACCATTTTGTTCATTCGAGATTTGGGCAACTAGTGAATTCGGATTTAAAATGTAATACATGTCTCCTTCCATGACATTGATTTAAAAGTGAGCCTTAGCAAGGGTTAAGATTCCCACGATAGATCAAAATCTTTGTATTACTAAGCCGTGTTTACACGATGCATTTACCCGCGCGGGTAGATGCGTGAACACAATCACCATCAAAATTTCACCGTGTAAACACTCAAAAATGCGTGAAAGTGTGGACAGAAAATAGCCCCTGATCTAAGTTGGTGAATGTGTTCTCTCATCTGTCCAGCCACGTACTTGCGCGGGTAAATGCATCGTCTAAACACGGCTTTAGAATTAATAGTCAGTTAAACACTCGACGAATTGTCTTTTTAGATAATAAAGTTTTTGAAAAACGCGTTGGTACTCACACAGGATTTGCCCCATGGCTTTCAAATGTTGCGATCAAAGTATCGTATTCACTGCAGTATTCACAATTCACTCTTCACACAACTCACAACTCTTCAATCACTTCCTCTTTTTCCAATTCTCGAATGAAAATGTACAGGTTTCCCTAGCAACGATTGCGAGGAGGACCTATGGCGCTATGAGCATTGTTGCCCTTAGAAATTAGTACTGCAGAGTGAAAAATAGCTTAATGGTAGCGGTTTGAAATAGTGAATTTTTTAAAAGGACAGTACTACTATGATAAATTATGGATTTATAATAATTCAAGTTTGTTAAGTCTAGACTATGTTCTTGGTATTCCCCTCGTCTTCATAAAAAAAAGACAAAATTTCTTTTCCTTTGCCAGAGACCTCGTCATGGTTAATAAATGCTGCCCTTTTGGAACATCGGACTTTATATTCTTAAGTCGTTGTAGAGGGAATGGGTTAGGGATGCGTACGCGGTACCAACATGTTGAAGTTCTTGGTTCTTCTTGAAATAATATTTATATATAGTATACTGCCGGCCACGACTCACTGATATTATATCTCTGTTTTCCGATGAAGGCTTTTTCATGCTTTTAAAACTATTTCTGACGCCTCCCAAATGATTTTTCTCTTGACAAGATATTTCTTTGGATTTCGAATAATTATGTTTTTTTGTATTCATAGTGGTTACGATTTTTTGTTATTAAAATCTTTAAGTTGCCCATCCACGTAGATTTTATCCGGCCATGATAAATGGAAAGCAAACGTATATTTATATCGGCAACGCGCGCGTTCAAAGTCAGAATTAATGCTGAATGCATGCATTAATGAATTCATGATTTTGAGAGCAGCTGTCACCCAAGTTTACGCACCTTTCTGCGATGATGGCATCCTTTGTCCGTAGCTCCAAGGGGATCACCAAAATAATTAGTGAATGCATGCAACTTTTCAGCATATACGGTTGAGCGGTCTCTCTAATCGACCATGTAAGTCTTACTTAAAGTTTATCATGGAGAATTTATAAGTGTCATGGCGAATTTTGATCAGTGGAACAATGGTAATTGTAGAATAGATGGAATCAACGTCTGCTACAAAGGAAGTGGAATCCGATGGAAAAAGTAACCTTGCTTTGAACAGTCGAAATACACGACGCAGACGATTCACAAATTGGCGAATTAGCCTTTGTTCTCTTCTCCCAACCACCAAAAGAGCTTTGGTTCAAGGTCGGAGGAGTTCCAATTGAGGTGTATTGAGGTTCAGTGAGTAGAATATTTCGGTAGAAACCTGAAAACCTGGTCAATCAAATTATAATTAATGATTTGAATAACTTTTCACGCACTGTTTCCTGGTGCACCCCTTACAGATGCGCGCCCGTTCAAAGGTTGAATTCCACCCGGACGGTTCAGTATTGCAGATTGAGCATTGACAGGCCGACAGAGAAGGGAATTTCTGCTCTTTTAATGGGACAAGTAAGTCGCGCCCACTGTTTGGGAATAAGGAAAAAAAGTATACGATGTCCTGGAGGCCGAGTATATTTATAACTCGGGAATGTCTCTAGACACCCCGTTGAAGCCCCTACAGACCATGAAACTACACCCTTAGTTTAAATTTCTTGAAAAACGCAACTATTATGACAAAGTAAGTTATAATAGTTGCGATAGATCAATCATATGAAGCTGCAATCCACCTCACTAGTTAAAGTAGACTTTTCACTTGTGTTTAATAACATAACATCATTAATAACACTTCATCCGACTTGAAATATCCGGCATTAGTAATATTTTATGCATGGAGTAGTATATCGTGGCATTCATAAATTATTTGTATTAGTAACATTAACCAGTAGTTGTCTCTTACTCAGTGTACTGCATGTTTGCATGTTCGTCTACGTAGTACACTCCCAGTTTGTTCTCTCTTCTCCTGGACTGCTTCTTGGTACGCGCCTTGAGGCCGGGGCAACTTGCGCAAGGTCCTGATTTTAACTGCGACAACTTTTGCATTCCTGGTGTGTGGTATAAGAATGGGCCAAAATAACTGGCTTTATTCATAACAGGTTTTTTCCTGCTAACCGAAATCACCGATTATGGTTTGGTTAACCGTTTAAAACCGGTTATTTAAATTACCGGAAGCCTGCACTCTCTCGAGGAACACTGGTACTATGTGCTGCTGCTGTTAACAACTGCAGGTAGTTATCAAGGTTTTTTCGGCGCAGGATAACCTGAGAGAACCGATTACTTGGTTATTTTTTGGTACAACCGAAAAATAGCCTGAGCGGAATAACCGGAAGAGTACCCTCTTTCTGGGAACTGTGGTACATACTGCTAACAGAACAGCTGCCCGAGTTGAAGGGAATGCATGAAGTTCTAAAAATATTTAGTAGATAGCAAAGAAAGAGAGAGATGGGGTTTGGAGAACTGAAGCTCAATTTCTTAGGACCCCGTTCACACATTTCCGGGGAAAAAACACCCCTTCTTGAAGGGGGGGGTACCCCCCGGTGGGTGGGAGGTCCCAAGGCACCCCGCAGCCAAATTCCCTGGTTCCGCCCTTGCTCGTGGGCCGAATTATGGAGAATTCATATAAATACTGGTGTAAAGGAGGTTAGTCGTGTTCGCCCATGTTACGATTATGCTAATACAAAATGTGCCATCCATAAACCTCGGCAGTATTCCTTTCCAGGGTTTTCTACAGACCTGGAAAAGTCAGGGGAAATAAGAACTTACCAGGAAACTTACTTTCCAAAGTCAAATTGCCTTTCAATAAGTGAGCAGTACCATTTTAGGCACTTATTGTGTGTGTAGGCTTCGTGCTTATAGTACCTTGCCTAAATGAGGCATTGAGGCTCTTATTTGATCTTTATCCATTAATTATATGCATCTAAAATTAAATTTCAGGTCCTATTTTGTGCTATCATGCTGAGTATGGTGGAATATTTGTTTCTCCTCAGATTGTGTATGTATAGGTAATTCCTGGCTAGCCACTCACAAGTCATAATAACCTCTAGAATGAGTCAGTAAAATCAAAAGAAATGAGCGCCAGAATCTCTGGTCCATTGAGGGCTCTTATTTCCTTTTTAGTGTGAGTTTTAGGTCTCGAATTTCTGAGGAAACTTTACTTTATCGTCGAAAGCCTTACTGTACATAGTGAAGCAATTTTTTCATTGAGAGGTAAAGGTACACAGGGAATGCTGGAATTGTTAATGATTAAAATGGGAGGGAGTTTATTAATTCCTGAAAAAGCTATAACGATAGAGTTTAATTTGTTTTTGTACCTGCCTCAGAATTTCAGAATATTCCAGAGGTAGTATCCCACGCCCTTATTAAAGGTTTTGTGAGTTTAAAAGGTTTTCATTATCATGCAGTCATAGTTGGTGCATGACTCTGATCATACATCTTATCTTATTCGCACTTTATACCCTACGCATTTACGGAGTCAAATCTCTCAGAACCCTCAGTCAGACGAAAAACATACTTTTTTACTTATACCATAGTAGAAAATTACATAATTTATTCATATATTACATAAAACAGGACTTATCATTTACGACAGCACTAAACAACATTTTAATTACAATAGTGTAATAAAATGTACCGTTTTGGTGAAGAGCGTCTAATTGTAATCTGTCACACTGTCCACTTCGCTAAATTGATTTTGTTACTTCAGAAGAAGGTGGTTAGAGTAATCACCAGTACCGAACCCTAAATAAAAAAAACTACACACAAACTAATATTTTGTCACACTCATATGTACATTAACATTGCCCGTTTTTCCTCTCTGCGGTTCACGCCAACCAAAGGTGCCGGGCGGCGCGGCGTGCCGGCGCCAAACCGGCCGTGTCGGCTGGCCATACTTTGTCAGAACGACAAACGAGCGTAGCAAAACACTGTGTGGGGAGTCCCTACAGTTTATTCGTTCTGATTTTTAGATACCTAGTGTTATAGTCAGTATAGCGGGGGGCGCAAAATTATATATTGGGGGGCGCAAAATTCAAATTTTGCCAGAGGCGCTGGTGACCCTAGCTACGGCTCTGTTGAAAGTACACCCACTAGACGCAATTCAAGTGGAGTGCGCCGTCCAACGGATGAGGCGATGAAATGTGTGGCCTCTTGGTGTCATATTCTTTCAGGAATCCTTAGGATTCTAAAATGCACTATTCGTCTAAAATTTACGAGAGGTAGATCTTTGGCATATTGAATTGTCGATCATAAACTGCATACTTAGCAAGTTTGTGCACAATCTGTGACCCAGTGGGATTCTTAACCCATAACGAGTCTCCGGGCGATAATTCGGTTTAGGGTGACTCAAGACTACGGGCATCACCTCTCGCTTCTTCCGATTACGCATCACCATTCTATCGTTACCGGGCGGAAAGTTCTTGCCTCCCGTTCTCACCCTCAGTGGAGGAGGTAAAGGGTAGTATTCCGCGGGAGAATCTTGATAATACGTTTTCCGAGCCTTTTTCTTATCACTCGTCACAACACAGCATCTTATTTCTCCCCATCTCCATTAGCAATAACACTCAAAATCCATAACAAGCAAATAAACATCGTTGTAACGCAAATTCACATTCTTTTCATAAATATGAATTTATCTTTATGTAACACATTCAACATCCTCCCACCTTTGCAAAAGTTGATCTTTTGCAAACAAACAAATTAAAACATAAAATTCAAGCCTTTAAAATGAAATAAAATTTTAAAGTCCAAAGTTTAAGGTTGAAAGTATCTTCCTAAAAGTTCATCACAAACCGCCGCATCCGACACCCTCTCCGTAGCACTGGGTCCGCTTCCCCTTCAGCATAATCATGTATGTACCAGCGGGATCGGTGAATTGTATATACATGTTGGGGCTGCGAGGCCTGGGGATGTGATGTATCCAGCTGCAACTCCAGTGGTTAAAGTCTTTTTACTGGTCTCAGTTGAACCCTGTTTGCCGTCTTAACCCAAACCAGTCTGTTCACTTTGTCTTTGTCTGGCAGCTTCACACTTTTTCCAATTACAGAGTCTGACTGTCTAAGAACCTTATATGCTCCCACAAGATGTGTGCCATTATCGGAGTAAATAATGGATACACTGACCTGGCGTACAATGAAACGACAGAGAGTCGAATAAAGGCACCTGTGCTAAGGGACTGAATTAATTGTAAATGCACTGCTCTATAAACTGCGCGTGTAAAAACCACAACCCGAAATTTTTCATGAAATTTTGTGAAGAGAGGATCAGTTAAAACTATTCCGGTGACCTGAAAAGTGGCAGACACATTTATTCCGTTAGCAGAAAGATGGGATACTGGCACTTGAAAGGCCTTTGCTTGATTCTTTTTGCAAATGAAACAGTTTCCTATGGCCGACCTTATACTTTTCCTGCCCCTTAAAATCCAAACACTTTCATGAAGAATAATAAGTAGTGTTTGTGCCCCCACATATTTATGCAGAATGTGCCGGTATTCTATTAGCTTCTTAACAACTGGATGATTCGATGGAAGAATTATAGGACATACACACTCATCACTTTCTTCTCCTTCGAGTAAATGAGACTTCAAACTTATGATTCCTTCTTGGTCCATCATCTTCAATGTATTTACATAACTAAAGCTCTCCAATTGCAGCAAACGGAAGACTACATTTTCCGCCCGTACGAACTCTTCTCCAGTAATATAGCATCTCTCTTCTGCTTTTGAGGAAAAACGTAAGAGCCAAGCTACAGTTATAACTCTACTGGGGTATTTAGACAATCTTCTATTCACATATCCAAGAAATTTCTCATGAATGGGTGTCTGCTGCAACTACAATGGTTCTTCTTCTTTCTTCTTCAACCTCCTCGGCAGAAAGTGACGTGTTGGTCGTGGGCCATGCACTTGGTGGTTGTCGCAGCCATGATGGTCCCTCCCACCATCGCGGTAGGAAAAATTGCTGTGGTGTACACCCACGTGAAGGCAGATTTGGTCCCTTCTTCAGACAGTCGTTAAGTGACAGATTATTTTGATCCTTATCTGAAGCGTCAAACGCAGGTTGGCCCTTTGTGGTTCCTTGTTCCTTCAATACAGCTATGTGTGGCAAGTAATGTACCTTCTTTGTCTCCTTCTCCTCTCCTTCACAATAATACCTGCGTTTTTCCATCCCCTTTAAAATCAAGTCGTATTTTTGAATTTTGATATATGGCGCAACCTTCGTGTAGTTGAACGTAGTCGACCTTCCTCGGATTCAAGATTTTTTTGCAGCAGTTGGTGACTTCCCTCTATCCAAGGTACATTAACAACATAGCGATCAGAAGAATCTCTTCTGTTTTCTGAAAAAAAATTTATACTTCCCGGTCTTTGTCTTCCTAAATTTTATATGTCCCTGGGTCTCTATTTCCTAGCGTTTCCAAGTCCCAGAACTTTTAAATTTCCATGGAATTCAGCATGGTTATCAGCAGCGCTGCAGAAGCTGAATGATTCCTCATAGGTGAACCCATAAGCGTCCATCCAAGTTTCGGTTTCATGGTGACTAAACAACGTTCCATCCATATCGACATTGGTGTTATCACTTGAGACAAAACGTCAGAACCAAGGAGAACCTGTACGCTTTCTGAAACATCGGTTTTTGATGAGGAAATATCTGACAGTGTAGTTCCCTTTTCTTCTAGCAGTCAAAGTTCGTATTCTTTTGTGCGCTTTCCAGCGAAACTAAAGCGGCGGCTGAAGGCATATTTTGTTCGAATCTTACGGATTTTTCTTTTATGCCGGCCCTTGTAGCCTCTCCCATTGGCTCGAAACTATTCTTTCTCAACACCAACCGCTCCTGGCTCTCTACTTCGACCTGCAGACATTTTATTAATTCGGTCAATTCGTCATTTCCTTCAGTGCTGTCTCTCATCGTTATTTGTCGCTCCCAAATCAAAAACAAATCTTCTGGAATTGCAGATTAAATCAGAAGAATTAACAGAGAAATATAATTGTTTCTCGTAACGCCAAGCGTTTCTAAGGCTCTTAAGTTAGCCTCAAAGTTGTCGTACAGCTGAGCTAGAGGTCGATCCTCTCTTTTACTCAATGCTAAAGATAAGAGTTCTCTTACGTAAACTTCGATTACTAGGCCTGGTCTAGGATAACGTGCTTTCATTAAGCCGATGGCTTTATCATAATTTTATTTGGAGGGGGAAACTCTTCTATAAGGATCCGAGGAGGTGAACTGGGTTTGTAATAAATATTGGAATTAATCTTCTTCTTGAATGTCTTCCTCCTCATGAATTTTCGAGATCTTACCCCAAATCCAATCCAATTTTTGACTCTGCCGTCGAGTCTTTTTATTTCTAATTTTGGCAATTTAAAATTCGTCTTTGGCGCACAGTTTAAGCTATTTTTGCGTCCTGGTTCTTCTGGCAGTTATCGCTCATTAACCTCAGTAATTATTTCTATAAATATTAACTACCGTAACTCGTATTCTCCCGCCTTTTGCATTTCTGCCTCTAGATCATCCTCACTAATATTTTCTCGAGTAAGAAGTTCTTTCAGGTACGATTCATCTAGTGATCTCAATTTGTCGTATTTAATCTTTAACGACGCAAACATTGCTCTTATGTCCGTTCTACATGCCCCCGAGCTGAACATTTCCTCAAATTGATTTGCTTCCTTAGTGAAAAGAGCTCGAACGGCTCGTCGTTCCATGATTTATCCCAACCCTGTCTCTCACTATTATAAGATAGCAAATCGCAAAATAATGCTCAACTTACCCGATAATGACACTTTATAATGTGGGGCACTCACTATTATTTGCGTCCTGTCACGGTCTCCACCAATATTCCGCAGGAGAGTCTTGATAATAAGTTTTCCGAGCCTTTTTCTTTTCATTCACCCCAACACAACATTTTATTTCTCCCCATTTCCATTAAGAATAACACTCAAAATCAATAAAAACCTAATAAACATCGTTGTTACGTAAATTAACATTCTTTTCGTAAATATGAATTACTTTATGTAACACATTAAACAGGTAGAGTCACCCATCATGAGTCGTATTCACCTGGCGTTATTCTGATATTTTCTACTCGATTGGCGATATTCTGTTGTTTTTACTCGCTTGCAGATAGTACGCTATTTGTTCACAATGAAAATTGTCGCTGCCCCGCTTTATTGAGGTATTTTATGCTGGTATTACTCTTTGGATTTGCCAGGTTAATGAAAAGCTCGTAATTAAACATATTTGCTTATTACTGGTATGATACTTCTTCAATTTAAAGCTAAGTCGTGAAAGTAATAAATTAATTGATTTTTAGGCTTTCATCCCGTTTAAATGTTCTATAATTGATTCCCAAGGAAATATATCCAAGAATAAGTAAGTAGACTGGAAGGACAGAATTCTAATAAGAGAATTGTACATGACACAAAAAAAAACGGTAATAGTGAAATATTTTACTGACAGGTTGGATTCTGATTGACAGGGGGGTAAAGCAAGCCTCCTGCCTCTTTCCAACGTTATTCAATATCAATATCGAAGATATACTGAGCAACGTCTTAGAAAAAAGAAGGGATGAATATGGGGGAGAAAGGTAAACTGCATCAGATTTGCTGATGATATTGTGGTTCTAGCCGATGATGCTTTAGCACTTCAGATAATAATGACAAAACTAGAAGAAATGAAGGAGTATGGGATGAAAATAAATGTTGGGAAAACAAAATTCTGGAAAATAAATGACATAGAAGATATGAACGTAAGGATAACAGAGTACGAGTTGAACAAGTTGAAAGTGCACTTCTATAGGGAGCATGCTAACTGAGAACTAGGAAATTGAATAAGAGATTAGAACAAGAATACCCATGGCAAAAAAGCCCTTCAGTAGAAGAAAAGTATATTATGCAGCAACTTGGGACTGGAGTTGAGGAATAGACTAGTCAAGTGCTATGTATGGAGTGTCATGATGTACGGCTGTGGAACATAGGCCTTGTGAAAAGAGGGAAACATAAGGTTGTGGCCCTTGAAATGTGGACTTGGAAGAAATTAGAGAAGATACGATGGACAGACAGAATAATGACTGAAGGGTAGCTGAAATGGGTTGGAGAGGATAGAAAACTCCTAAAATCTATTTGAAAGAGACACAATGGATCGGGCATGTATTGAGAGGGAAGTGGATACTAATTGCAGCTCTTAAAGGATGAGTGGAGTGGAAATGAATGAGAAGGCTGAGACTGATGGATGAGTTGGAGAGAGGAGGTTACAAGGAGACCAAAGAACAGGCGCGCCTAAGCGGGGGGCAGAAGCGAATGGAGACAGCGACGGTGGATGGAATCTACTAGTTGGCAGAACAACTGTTGATGATGGTTAACTGATTCCTCCTTTCATGTCTGAGCATTAAAAATAAATTACTCAGGGAATATTAACACATAACACTTCCGTTGTGTTTGCTTCACCTTCTTCGGCTACCTGAGACTTATTGTGGTGGGCCATGGCAAGTGCTCCGATAAATTCACAATTACGGTTTTCTGCTTTGTATTACCTTTTTCTTCCAATACCCCAAATTGCAAAATAATATACCTAATTAAAGTATATATACATCTACATACTACGCAGAGAGTCAGTACGCAGTGCTTGCACGGTTGTTCGTTTACAAAGATGACTTGAAAACTTTAAGGTGACCTTCAAATCCGACCTCTAGGTATTATGGGGGAATAAACTTTCCCAACAAACTGAGCGCCGCTACAATCGCTCTCAGGGAAAATCTCTTTCCTTTCTGAGTACGTAAAAATTTTAAGTCTCGGTCACGACGATGGAAATTCAAACGCGCTAAGGTAATGGACTAATCGTCCGGATCGGTGATGGACTTCCCGTTTGCAAGTCGGCTCCGAGCGCGTTTCGTGCCGGCCACGAGAGCCAAGGCACATTAGATAACCTTGCATGCATTTGAAACGTTCTATTTATCTCTCCCGGACGCATTACCCGTAACCAGGAATTAATGAATAGTTTTCCTTATGCAGAACTCCGCAGGTATGGCAAAAGGCAGCTTCTTGCAAAGACACTCATGGCAGTTCACCGGTAGGTTAGATAGAATGCGAATTTGAATGCATTTGCTTTTGGAGGAACTTGAATTATTTCTCCGTGAGGACTTCCATGGATATTTTCAATATTCCATGAAGTCCATGAGGGAAGGAATACATCGATGGAATATTTAACACATGCTTAACTGTCACTCACTCTAGGGCACTGAATTTGAACTGAAGCACAGTACATTGCTGGCTTTAATGCTTCAGGGAAGGAGATGAGACGATGGCAACACAAAAAAGAATTAGAAACTATGATGCACGTCTCGAGATGATGACAGCAGCACTCGTTAACACCCTAATGACAATTCTCCTACTGTTGGCGGGGCGGCTGTGATGAAGAGGACATAAAAATTAAATTACAGCACCCGCAAAATGAAAAACCGCCTCTATGAAGCCAGTTTGAGAAATTTCAGACCGGCAAGAAAAACAATAAACAAAACTACCTAATAAAAAGGTGGCGTTAGATTTTACTCATTCGAACCTGGATATAAACCAATCATATTGGAATATCGTAGCTATTATCGATGATAAAATTTAAGAAGCGTTGAACTCACCGGACCTGAATCTAATACAAAACTTTTGCGAGTTATTGGTTGAGAAATTGTGAATATAAATAATGTGCTCTCTTTGCTTCTAGTTAAAATTAATAAATTTGTAAAAAAAATTAGCTTTCATTTCCAGTAAATATCTTAAACAAATGTTTTTTTTGTGGCTGCTGGAATGCATGATACCCCAAGTAAAATTATTTAAACCGGTTAAGTTCTCTACATAGAAGCATAATAAGTCAACAATTCAAAAAAAGCAATCGGCCATAAGAAAGATAAAATATTATTCTTTCTTTCATTTTTTGGCTATTTTTGAGTAGTTATTAACTCATTAGTATTTGCGCATTTACGGCTTGCGTAATCATTGAAATTCTTCCTCCATCCTTGAAAAATTCATTGAACCTACGTTGTTTTCACGATCAAAAAAGGAAACCCTCTTTATTTGTGGTGTCTTGTCAAGCATCGTAGGTTACAGTGAGAGCAATGGTCAACGTGTGAATACCAGGACCTTGACATAGGGCGAGAGGAAGAGCGAGGCTTAGAGGAGTAAGGAAGGGAATGGAAAGAATGCAGAGGAAACATTTGCGAGAACGAGAGAGTTCAATGAAACGTTTCAAATGCATGCAAGGTTATCAAATATGCCTCCGTTTGGAGGGCAGTGCGAATGACACTCAAAAGCACGCAAGCGGCCAGTAATCCGTCAATGATTTCGACGATGAGTCATCACCTTACTGTGTTCGAATTTCCCTCGTCGTTGCCGACACCTGGGAATAATATGCCATCAGGCCCAATTTTCTACGGAGAGATTTAGCGGTTCTCTGTTTGTTGGCAAAATATTTCCCCCCAAGTATGTCACACTAGTGATTAGGATCATTTTTCAATGCTCACTCTACTTGGCATATTTCGATTTACGTTCCACAACACAAAATGCGTGCGCGAGACGGGATTATATCCCGCGACCATTGGCTTGCCAAGCCGACCACCGAGAATGGTTATCAGTTGTAGTCAGTTATATCCTGAGTTCTATGTTTTCTTTGACTATTAAGATTCTTGATGTTTAACATTTTAAAACACAGGTATGGTAATAGAAAATGGGAGCTACTTTACTGAGGATTCAGATAATAGTGAATTTTTTCTCCAGGGCATGAAAACAAGAGATTGAGCAGGTCGGATGGAGTGTTTGCAATAATGAAATGACTTTAAAAAAGTACCGCCAATACATCCAATGATAATTAATTAGAAATTGACGGAAGCCCCATGAAATAAACAACTGAATGTGTTTGAAGAAGCAAATGTTATCACTTTAAAAACCGGCCGAATGTAACAGGGAAAGTACACTCCAACTTGAAACTCAAATCTCGACATTCATGTCAGAAGACACAAAGGGCACAATATTGTGTTATCGGATACGATTTAAATTTTCGTTCTTTTAACTGGGGCACCTATATTTAAAAAAATCAAGAAATCGATATCCTAGTCAAGTAAAATTCAATGCACTTGCAAGCCTTTCAAAAACCCATGCTGCTAGTAATCCACCCAGAAGAAATGAAGTGATAGTTCTTTGGGCTGTCAGCCTTCCTCCCAGCGGAGGCAGTCTCCCTCCAAGTCAATGATGAGGATGATGGCACCAGTGAGGACTAACAGGAAGAGAGTTGTTGCCAACAGCCATAAATTTGATTAATTTATTTAGAAATAAGCGCCATCTATTTCTCATTACATCTCATTCAAAACTTACCTTTACCGAAAATTACCTCAGTAATAATCTTTAATATTTTCGCCGATGACGACTCGCAACGTAGGTGTTGGGGGTTTAAGGAAGGCGACCGTTGCCCTGGAGGGTGGGCGATGTTCTCATGGGGGATAGGAGGGGGCGATAAGAGGGGAGGGGAGAGGGTTCGCATGCAGGAGACGAAGGGCGTATGAGGTGATCCACACCTTCGCTGAGCAGTTCTTCGGAGCCCAGCAGGAAAAGGGAATGCGAAGTGATTGGAATGGAACATTCAACCATCGGTTATTTTTCGAGGGCACATGAACCTATGACGGTGGCGTTAGTCATGGCTCAAATGATCATATTTTAAGTGGAGCCATTTTTTGACCTATGATGACTGACAGCGAGTGAAAAGGACGGATTTTGCTCACCTTGAAGTGCATACCTTGCCTCCGAGTAACTCGTATGCCGGCGGCATGAATATTTTTATTTTTGTTACAGAAGGAATCTATTGCCTTTGAGAGGTTTTCCGTCGTTGGAAATGGTTAATGTCCATGGTTCCAAATTAGGGACAATTATACAGCAATCATATCTAGCGTATACAGTTACGACGTTGATTACATTTTAAGAAACCCGAAATACTACGGTAGATCAGATCATGAGGGTAAAATTAGGGAACTATACTGCAGAACGGACAGATTTAAAATGTAATTTTTCCCACGAACGATAAGGGACCATAACAGCTGGCAATGAGACTTTTAATCAGGTTTGTCGTTAGGTAGTGTAGCTCTTAGTAGTAGTAGTACTCCTAATACTTGAATCCTTATCTGTTACCTAGTGCATACTAACAGCACGCCTAGAATGTTTTCTACATGGGTCCTTAGTCTCTGTCCAACTGTGTAGTTGTAGAATGCATGTATATTGACGGTCCCTCTCCATTTTGATGACATCTGTAGTCTAGTGGTGCATGCTTGTGAATCTTCGCCTCGTGACAAGCATTAGCGATTTATGCTAAAGCATAATTAGACGTAGTTACACTAACTCTAGGGTATAGTGTAATGCATGTTGGTGATTACTCACCCCCTGCCACACACCCCTGAGGTGCCTTGCAGGGTATTTTGTAGATGTGGATATCCCTGAAGAGATCCATTTTTCATGTGCAAAGTTATCAAAGTTTTATTTGTTCGGATGAGTGCAAATACCATTCACAGAAGTTAATACTATTGAATTAGTCAGTTCTATGCAAATACCTTATACATAAGTGAATACAGTTGATCACAATAATCTCATATCCCGGTTAATTTGCATGTCTATGAAAAGCGTAACTGAGTGACCGAAGGTCCCTAGGTCTACGTTAGTAAATATTTACCCTGAAATACACGCGGCGGTGATGCATTTTCTGTGAAAGTAGATAGAGCCGTTGGCTTTTCATCAGTTTTTGTTGAGTTTCATGTGTTTACACATCAAAAACCTCTTAAGTTTTCTAGCAGAATGGCCAGGTAGGGTATATCCTAGAAAGAATTTCACAAATGCTAATGCCCCTCCGTTTTCAGATTTCTTTCAAGGTCTTCACGTGCAATCTATTGAAGTAGAAAGTGGATTGCATGGAAGAGCCATTATTCATCTTGACGAATTCACTCATTAATCGATACAGCGTTTTCAATATTTGTAAAATATTATGGTATTTATTTAATTCCTTCTTAAAATAAACAACTATTTTAAACTATCACTTGTATTTGAATTTCTGGATCACTCTATTAACATAAAAAATGGCTTATGTGGTCGGATTCCTTACTAATTGTAAGTGTAAATTAATACCTTCGAAGTTTTTTAATTACTTAAGTTGTGCTTGCCGCCGCAACATTGCTGCTGGAGCTGCGATCGAGAAATCAATTTCATTAAATTGAATCACTTTATTATTATTTTTCATTTTTGTTAGTTGGAAACCAAGATACAAACACAGAATTTTATTAATATTTTATAACTATATTTATAATCAAATTTTTATCTATAATTTAAAATATATGGATAAATGTATAATTATTCACCGCGCTAGGTGATGATTATCATGTTTTATGAAACAAATTGTTGATAAATTTAGCCAGGTTTCAAGCCAGCGTTTACAAAATTTCCTTGCAGAAAAAAAAAATTTATTTATTGAAATCATGCGGCGTGAACGAAAAAAAAGAGAATTAAATCCATGATTTTCTAACAGACGGTAAAGTAATGTTGGTTAAATTCGAAAAAATAAAATATTATGGAATTGAAAATGGAAAGTATGGTGCAATAATTGAAACTTCTTACCTGAAATGTTAACAATCAAGCGGAAAAATTTTACTTACATACATTTAAGTCGACGTAAAACATAAACTTTTACGTTATAAAAGTGTATAAAAGTCAACGTAAAACTTATAGTTTGACGTTGACCTATTTCAAGCCCACGTTGGCGCACGTTTTTAAGATTACTCTTTGAGTCTTGCGATGAAGACAATTTCAAGAACTCTTTTTAAATTTCCATTATAAATACAAAACATAGTGATTTAGATACGAAAACGGAATAATCGGAAAGATGAGTTGGAAACGTGATTTTCTAAGAGATCGCTAAAAAGGTGGGATCGGATGCATAACAATGAAAAAATGTTCATTGTACATTGAAAAATAATGCGATAATGAAATATTGTCCGATGTTAAAAAAGTTTCGAAAGAGACATTCATTCACAAGTGAAATATTTTTATTCAGTTCCTAATGGATATTATTGTTGGACTCACGTTGGCTTCTTTAGCTAACTAATTATTTAATAGAAATCTGCAGGACAGTAGACTTATCATATACGTTCACTTACACGAATGCAGCCCAACGACTTTCTTCGCATTCACACTCTCTTTGTCATTGACGTAGTTGCGTCACCTTGACGATTTTAACCGCGCGAGAGTTTGGCTTCGCCACGCCGAAACAGTTCCTGAAAGGTTGTATTTCCGCAGTCAACCACGGCCTCATGAAAAGTGGATGAGTTAAGACGGGCGGTGAGTTTCGTCGAGACGACTGAGCGGTGGGCCTTAAAGTACCCCATTCGATCCTCGATGTGGGTCTCAACCTCTGGGAACCATTCACTACCCGTATCTCCTCTTATCTCTCCCTCCATCACCCTCACTAACTCACAGTCTAAAAAGTGCGCTGTTCCCCTCCTACCTCTCTTCTTTTCAGATAAACAACCATTTTGACCTTCTCACCTTACGTTTACGTGCCCTCTGTATACGTGCAAAGCAGACCTTGCCTGAAAATGCCAAACCCCTACTACGACCCCCTCCCCCTTCCTCGTTCTCGCCATTTCATCGTATATAAGGTGATTGGTCGTCGTTAGCGTTTCTTTCTGTTTCGGGGCTCACTATGAAGAGGACGTGATAGAGGTTTAAAGTTGTGGTGTGTGAAATTCGCAATATAGTCTGTGATCGGAAGTCAAGAGCGAGGAACAGCAGCTGCCATCCGCCGTTGAAGAGGTGAGTGTATCACATGTAAAATATAGTGTGGTGATGTTAAAATAAATGTGTGCCTTTTGAATAGTTAATAGATAGTCGCAGCATTTACGGTGGAACATAATGCTTCTATGTATGGTAACTTCAACGTGCGAAATTCGCACAAAGTCTCTTCATTAAGCACAACCGTATTTTAACTTGTAACTTGCTTATTATAGTTAAATATACTTGAATGATTTCAATTCTCTCTTTCAGAGGTAAACTGGCTGCACTCCACTAAAGAAATCCATCTCATAACGAATGCAGATTGTTATTAGCTTCCTTAGATTCTCTATTATTTTTTCCTGTGGTTTCAATTCTGAACTCTCTTCTCTACTTATCTCGTGGGTCACCCAGTACTTGATCCTTCTACAGGACTGGCTCTGCGTGAAGGTTCGTCACTAACTGCACATTAAGTCACATCGTTTTTCTTCTTTGGAGGTAGTTTTAACTCAACATTCCCTCGCAACGTTTCCTTACCAGTCCTCTGGATGTTTCTTCTTGGATGCTTCTCGAAATCTCTTTCCATGGTGTACAGGTTCATAATTTGCTATTTGAGGTACCTATTTAATGAAATTCTATTAGGAAGTTCTTAAATGATACATATTATTATGCCCACGAGCCATCTTCCTAATATCTTCATTTGACATTTTCCCCTAAATTTCCTCTACTATAATATTCTGCTCCTAATATTCATAATCTTTTATTCGTGACACGGTATCTTGCCCTCTTCTTTAAACCTCTCCATTCGACGCGATTCATCAGATCAGCCTATTTTCAAACTTTTGTTGCCATGCCTAAAATACTTCGTTGTGTTAATTTTCATCAGTTAACGGATACTTATTTTGCGAATTTAATTATCTTTGTGCCCTTTTCATTGCTGAGTTGCCACCCTATTGCTTTATGAATAACCACCAACATTCCTTATCACACAACCTTAAAAACATTACGTGAACTAAACACTTATCGCCACCATTACTGCTGAAGGAGACAGCAGTTTCCCTAGAAGACGGGTGATACTTCGCCCTAACATTGGTGTGTTAAGAGCAATGAAGAAAGTGTATCAGTGATTGCTTGAAGTGCATGGCCATTCTAGTGATTGTGAATTGGTGCAAAGTGTTTGATATGCGTGTGCATCGAGGGATCGTCGCTGGAGAGCTACGCAGTGCTGCCACCGGTGGACCTTGCTGAAAATATACCAGGTAGGGATTCGACTCCTCTCCGTGCGCATGAAGTTGGATAGAGGGCTCTTTCGCGTAATCACCCATCTATCCATCTATTTGTGCGCACCCAGGTGAAGTGTGTAGGGTTCTGCGTTAGCTTCAGAAAAGGATTCATTCGCGGCAGGGCCACCGAAGTGGCTTAAGGGTCAAAACCTTCACTTAGAGAATTGGAGGGAGAAATTAAAGTGAATTTAGCCGATGAATTATAGGTAGGCAATTAGTGACTGGTTCCAATAAATTACCGAAACACACAATGTACATAGGTATAGGTCTGAGAATCGTCGTAAACGTAACGAGGTATTACGCGCAAGTGGCCTGCTTAATATTCCGTTACGTTAATGTAATAAAGTATCAAGCACTGAATTACATTGCTTGATATTTTGTCACATTCGCGATGGGGTATGAAGAACGTGGAGTACTTCATATTCCGTCGTGCTGAAAATATTCAAATTCTCTTTTCGTATATTTCAAAATTTTAACAAAGTTTCATAAAGATGTAAAATTTAGAAATCGCTATTATTTACCTCTTTTTTCCGAAGGCAGTGTTTCCCTTGTTTGAAGGGCACTGTAACATGGCACAGTATGACGTCTCTCTCTCTGCAGAGATCTGTTGGGAACCTGCATGAGCGGCGTGATGGACCGGCCATCGGCCTTCGTCTCCTCTTCGACGAATGCCGGAAGTGGGTTCCAGTGAGCTGGCTCGGTACCTCATAGGGTAGCAACAGGAAACCCGAGCAATCTTTCTTTCTTACTTTTACAATACTCTTTATTCAATAATCGTACTAATAAGTAATTTCTTTTTTTCATATCCTATTTCCACTTGGTAAAATTCCTTCATGATTGCCATGCCTTCTCCTTATCTAACAAGACGCGTTTTTTCACGGATTTCTCATTCATGCAAGGACTCATACGTGAACATGCCTAAACTGCAGTGAAAATGTAAAATAATTGCGTCCTTTCCCAGTTCTCGGATTTTATTGATTGCACTAAGCTAATCATAGCACATTTTCTCTATATCTAACCGGTGTATCTAACCTTTTTATGCCATTAATGTACTCAAATTCTTGTCACGTTGATATTGAAATGCATTTTAGCATGTATCTCGGCACCAGTATTATACAGAATGTCCTTAATCAATCAATGATGGATACTCGCTCGTGTTGTCACCGACAGAATTAATACTTCCCCAAATAATTTAAAACTGATTGCCGGGTACAATGCTGCAGTAGCAGTGCAACTGAATATGCAGTTTATTTCTATGTAGGACTTCTTAAAAAATAAAAATTTAATCGAGGTGAACTCGTAACTACAAAGCCTGTCATACGTAAGGAATGCGGTGTGGTGTTTTCCTGGACGAAACCTCTCGAATCAATACTTGTTTAGCCCCTCGAGCCGGAAAAGAGTTGCAGGATATAAATTAATTAGGTGTACGTCCTATTTAAATTTAAATTAAACACCGTATATCTGCAAAACATGCTCAAATATTTTCGGAAAAATTCACAAAACGTGGCTATTTATCTCGATAAATTTCTCGTCATCACATATGATTGTAGCGGACAGGATCCGGAGGGTCACATAGTTAAGAAATTAAACTGTAAAGCTCTTAGTAATATTCCTTCATATCAAGAGATAAACGTGTCATCATAATGATCTTATAGTATTCACTGTACCATTTCAGGAAATCTCTCTAATATACACTAGCTTCACGATCATATTCAAACTTCGACCTTTCTGGCTATTCTTTATCGTTAATCCAAGATAAATCAGTAAAGATGGAGTAATAAGCCAATGTGGCAATCATTTCGGACCGAATTTGATAGTTTAATTTAAAATTTCCTCCAGTACCTCCAAGGGTATGCAAAGTCGGGTGCTGATACACAAGCCCAATACCAGTTTTCAAAATTTATAAATATCAGAATGCTTAGTGTGCTCTGCCGAATGAAGAACACTGCGAGAAATTAAAAAAATCTTTAAAAGTACTTGATACTCCGTGAATGATTAATTTGTTTATTTTTGACGCATTGTAAGATGTAACATGCTGAATATCTTACGGGCATTCCTTGAATTTTCCAGAGCACATAAAAGTTATTATTCGAGGATCCTGAATGTGTTCCTTGGTATCTAAACTAATTAAAGACCGTATGGCCGTATGCAGATGCCTAGACGACAGAATGCAATGTCATGCCAGTGTTTTTCCTCTAGATTTTATCTGAACTAGTTTTCCGAAGTCAAAATAATCCTTTATCGGCATGTTTGCTGTTACCTTGCTCTATCTTTGAATCTCTGTTAATAAAAGCCGCATAGGCCTTTCATGCTCGTATAACTAAATTATACGATGGCTTAGATTCTACAAGGTAATCGTATAATTTGGTGTTAAAATTTTTCAATTTGTCACAGGTAAATTTGTCTGCTCTTTTACTTGAATCTGTCGCTTGGTTGTGCTACTGCGTCTGTTGCAACATACAAATGCAACCATGCATTTTTAAGATAAATTTTTCTACTTGATTCGGCAGCAAAGGTCTTCAAAGTAATTTCAAGTAAATCAACCTCCTCTACAAATTTCCTAAATAATGCAACATGTGCCATCCAGAATCAAAGGCAACAGCCAAATACTTGCTTTATTTATGAAGGGCAAGTGCAATCTTTTTTCTTTATTACTCCATTTAACTTGCATTACCGATGATCACCATAATTAAAAACCTAAGGTTTCGCTAGGTTTCGTCTCGCAATGTAGGAGTGGGTGCTTTCACTAAGGTAACCGCTGCGTTGGCGGGTGGGCGATGTTTTTAAGGACGGGGGAAGTTAGAAGGGAGGGCGGAGGGGAGGCTCGCACGGCACTAAGCATGAATACATCACCCCACACCTTCGCTGATCAGTTCTTCGGAACTCGGGAGCCAAGCACCAACAGGGAAAACGGGCGTATTGGAATGGAGCATTCAATCATCGGTCCAGTCGCGAGGGCACGGGAACCACGGGTAGCGGGAATCGTGGATCAAGTGTTCGTATTTTTGGTGCAGCAATTTCTCGAGCTACGACGGCTGACAGTTGACGGATGTTGTTCAACTTAAAGTGCATATCATCCCTACCTTTCTCCTTTCGGTATGAAGGATTTTATATTTGATTCAGGAGAAGTTGTTGCCTTAGAGAGTTTTTCCGTCGTTGGACGTTGTCAATATAGTTTTCAAAATTAAGTTATATTAGACAGTAGGTAATCACTTCTCAGGGAAGGTTTAGAATTTTTGAACTGCGAGGTTATCAAAGATATAAGGAAAATAGTCCTGAATCACATCATCATATAAATTTGTCGGGAGACAACAGTGATCTATATAAACGGGTAATCGTCTTGGTGCAATAATTACACGATTTATGTCGTATTCAAGGGAACTTACTGGTGCGGCTTCCTAACTCATACGTCTTTATTGTTCATGAATAATCTCATACTGGTTATTTCGCAAGTCAATGAAGTGTTTAACAGAATTCACATAAAATTGTACGTTGGCAATATTTTACCCCAAAATACATCCGAAAGTGATGCAATGTCCGTGAATTAGGATATAATCCGTGAATTTTCATTAGTTTTTGATTAATTTTACGTATTTCGGCATGAATACCCTATCAAGTGTTTTTGCAGTGTGAATTTTACGGTGCAAATGACCCTGCGTACAAAGGTTTCATGTGAATTCACTCAAGTTTATGCGAAAGCCGCGGATAGTGCAATATTATGAATTAGAAAGAGGATTACATGAAGTAGAAATTCTTTGAACTGAATCTCTTTCGTGATATAATCACTTAACTCATTATTAATCTTGGAATCATGGCATCTGTTAAAATATTAATGTCTGGATTTACAAAATCACTTATTAGAAATTCACTTGAAAATGAGTTTACAGATAGCTCTATTAAAATTTTAAAACAGCTTTTGTTAGATTCTTTGACGTGTTAAATTGTGCACTCGAAATCATACACCGAAGTTATACACCCCGCTGAAGTTCGCCTAGAAATGAGATGGCTTCGTGGTGTGACTGGCTAACACACTTGACAGGCAATTGGGAGATCCGGGTTCGATTCTCGGTCAAGTCAAATGATTTTTTCATGGCGAATTTCACTGTCTTCGGTGAATAACTTCGTAACCATTCGCGTGACTGCGTACCACACGATTTGTAAACGCAATGACTGGCAATTTGTCAGTTACTCATTTTAAAGCAGGGGCCCTCAAACTTTTTATCCCGTTGACCCCTTCATAGAATGTTTGCCATCTTATCGATCCCCAGGAGAAGTATTTAACAAAAATATTAAATAATTTTTTACATTTCTGATATTAAACAATAGGGAAACACGCATAACAGCCCAACGAAAGAAACTATAGTTCCTATATCTTATAAAAGCCACCCAATAACATTACAACGACCCGGCATTATTCGACCCCCTTTCAACCCTCTTGTATCAATCGACCCTGGAGAACCCTTTATAGAACCCTTGGGGTCGATAAAGATTTCTCTATCACTTCTCTCCATCTTCATCATAGATCGACCACTTTGAGGACCCCTGTTCTAAAGTGACAATGTTGGGTTTATTCTCCGCCAATGTGGCATATCATGCACGACCACGTCTCCCGTGCTACAATGTAGACTGGGGACGAGAACATCTTGTTCGCATAAACCCACGCTGAAGTTCACCTTGCATGAAGATTCACCTTGGTGATGCGACTGGCTGACTCACCTGACCGGTGATTGAGAGATCTAAAGAGTTCGAATCCTGGTCAAGTAAAGTGATTTTTTCATTACGAATTCCACTGTCTTCGGTGGAGGACTTCGCTCCCGTGCGCGTGACTGCGTACCTGATCATTTGTAAACGCAATGATTGGAAGCAATGTGTTAGTTTTCATGTATGCTGAGATGTGCTGATATGTGCTCACATGGATCGTCTTAACACGGCACCTTAATAAGTGAGAAAACCATATTATGTCCCAGCTCCACAAGGGACGGTTTAACACTCGCGCTACATCAGTCTATACGAGGGCACTAACCCCCTAGTGTATGTAGCGAGTGCTCTTAGTATGTATTTCAAGGTAACAGAATAAATGGAGATATGCAAAGTACTTGCTTCGCCCGCAGAGTACTCTTAAGGTGTCATTTGAAATAAAAGTTGGATATCTGTTAACTATTTACAATTAGCTGCATAAAAAACCACATCTCGGATATTACTAAGTTTTATGGAAATTATTTCCTTTTTTTTATGGGTGAGAACTTCCTACAGGGCCCAGATGATACAAAGATTTATGCACACCACATCCATGGTAACATTTATGAGGGAGATATGGCTGTAATCCAGCCCAAATTCTTGCCACAAATTTAAGAATGTTTTATCTTCCTTTAAGTGCTGCCTGTAGGCCATTGTCATTGGTGAATACACCTTTTGGAATGAACGACTGCATATTTAGCCTACCAAGTCCCAGATCAGGCGAATAAAACATTCCCAGATTTTACATTAGTGGCACATGGATCTCAATTTAGATTTTACCACACTCGTTTGTAATCAGCATACCCAGTTTTTCTCCAATGCTTGATCGTTGTCGCACCCATTATTGATAGGCTGATAAAAGTGACGACTGTAAATATTTTTCTGCTCAAAATTCCCATAAATTGCCCAGTTCTTTTTAATCTTCCGTGCAAAGGAAAGTTTTGACTTCTCTGTGATGGAGTTCTGTGTCAATAATGGTGCGCCATTGGATTGGTTGGATTCGCCAGGGTGTATGTGAAATTTCTCCTCCCATTACAACAATAAAAGGCATACAATTTTCTAGCTGGATGTTGCTCTTGGTGGTGTGAAATGATGGGAACAGTTGAAATCCTCTGACGCTGATATGTTAGGTGAAATGAATAGGAGATAAAATAAAATTCCCATGAGGAAAGGTGATTTGTTAAATCCTGGACACGGTATTACAAGTTGAGACTTTTACTAGTGACAAGCCTTAGCGATTTATACTAATCCATAATTAGTCGTAATTACAGAAACTTTAGGGTGTAGTTTGATGAATGTTGGTGTCTACTCACCCCCTGCCACACACCCATGAGGTGGCTTGCAGAGTATTTTGTAGATATACGTGAATCTTAACAGGTAATACGAGATAAAATGAAAAGTCAGTTTCACAGGTAATGAATGCTGTGACATGGTCAAATGTGAAATGAAGAAATTTCTTAGTTGTTGTAATGTGACAAAAGGATTACACCTCATAGATATGGGTATATCACGTATATTGATGAAAGCTATTTACATTATGTTTGGTACTATTTGTCTTTCCAGGGTGTACGAGAGGATACGCGAGAGCAAAACCCGCTGTGATTCCATGGTATGAACTCAGCGGCAGTCTCCCACCGTTTCAACGATCGTGAGGATGGAAACTTCGAAGGCTAAGAACGAACAGAAAGGAAGGCGCTGTCTGAACATGATCTTCGATGTTCGCTGCAGTAACTTAGTTGAAAGAAATTTAAAAATCACGTTATTTACAGTATGTAAAGATAGATTATCAGGATCTTTATTTCAAACTTGCAAGGAAAAGCATTAAATACTTAAAATACTTGGCTCTAGTTACTCAACTCGTATAAGTTATAGCCTATTGTGACTTGAGTGCTACTAGATATGTTTTTTCGAAAAACTTAGTGTTGATACACGGAACTGTAACTGCAATGTGTAAAGACGTGACGAGAGGGAAACTAGCTGAGATGAATCCTAATTATTATAAATTATAATGAATCCTTGATTATTGCCGATTTTCCACGGTTACAGAATGTAAATTACTAATGTATCAATTACGTTCACTGTGCATTTACAAGACGACTTATTTTTTTCAGTGCGTTCATCGTAGATATAGAGAAGGAAGTGACTGGAGCAGTACTGCACAGTACAAGGCAAAAGACTGGGGGCAGGCGGAAAAGAGGAAGGTTGTCTTTTGGTCGTGCGATGTAAGGTAAATATACTTTCGTCCATTTCTATTTTAGATATGCGCCTCGATCGAGGTATTAACGAGAGTCCTTTTTCTCTGTAATTATGTAAACGAAGTGCCCTTACTCTGACTTCGTGTGCGTTTTTCAATAATGCTATGGTATCGTTAAACTCTCAAAGCTATAGTAAACAACTAGAATCCTTTTAAGGATGAATTAAGAAGGTTTCCCCAAAAATTCACTACTGTAGCCTTAGTGTAATCAAATACGTTAATTTAACGCCGGCCCTGGTGGCGGCGAGGTAAAATCCTCTCCTGATAATAAAGAGGGTGGCAGGTTCGAGCCCCGCCTGGAATCTGTATTTCACCTGCCCAGGGCATGGGGGTTACAAGCTCGGGTGGTTCAGCTCCTGCGAAATCTGACGGGACAATGGCTTTTTGGGATCGTAGTGGCATGCGGACCACCAGAATCGTCAGAATGCAAAAAAATATTACTATATGCGCTTGGAATTAAATGAGAGTTTGTGCTTCGTATGTCATGGGAAAATTTGCGGATTAAATTTACTTTTGGAGCTTTCATATTTCTAGGTCTTCTCTCCTCAAGGGGCCTTCCCTTATATTTCCATTTTCGTATGTCCCTCGCAAGTAGGTAACTGGCGTCTCAGAGTCTTGTCTTACTCTTCTCGAAACAGTCTGCTTAAAAGTGCTTCTAGAGATGAGCGGTACTTGCACGACTTATTTTCTTCCTTCCTGCTTTCCATGTGCCTATATCTGCAAGCCATAATCCAATAGACTTGACACCATAATATCAATGGAGGAAGGTGACACTTGACACCGTTTTGCACATTTATCTACCATCCTAATAAATAATTTTATTTAACAAGAGTAAAACAGCTGTTTTTTTTTCTTTTCTATTATTCATTTTTGGTTCTTTGTTACCAAATACACAATTTCTCATTGCCTTTCTCACGATTTAGTCCTAATAGCCCTAAGAAAGAGAGAAAATAATAGAGATTTCAGGGATTTAATTGAGGAATGGATGGGACCTGTTTTACGCAGTAGGAGGGGGGGATGAAAGGAGATCCCCCCAGTATATTTGCAACTCGAAATTTTGTCTCTTTCCTGAGCTACGTGCGTCCAAAGTTCGCCAAAACCAGTTTCCTAAATCTACAAGTCAGTATTAGATTTGTAGACAATTGATAGCATAGGATGCTTTTAGGAAATTTATAGACCATTAATATTACCCGTGGTAAGTAAAATTTGATTAATTTGCTATTGCAAATTTGACGAAAAACCGTTAAAAACGGATATTTTTTTAAATAAATTTATAATAAAAGCAATTTAAAAAAACCTTCTGGTCATTTTAAAAAGAAACTTTTCCAATTCCAAAGCGGTAGAGGGTTTGCAAGAGTAAATCAGTGGATTTGTTGCTGAAATATGTCAAATTGTTTATCCCAAGACGTTAAATTCTGAGAGCCAAAACGTTTTTGTATATAAACTTTCCGGGACAAATCAAAACTGATTCTCTTCTAAAAGTTATGTTTTGACTTGTTAATAAAAATTGAAGAAAAAATTTAATATTAAATTATTTCTTGCTTCCAAGAAGACGGTCCTTTTTTAAAAATGTACTTTTGGAACCTCTTCATAAAACATACATTGTTAGTTTGTAACTTGAATAAAAGATCAAAAGCTTGCTTTTAAACAAATATCAAAAACAAAAAAGTGCCTTATGACCCATAGAATCCAAGTTAGAAATTTATTTTTAAAAATTCACAGCCGCTTAGTATAGAACAATTAAGAAAGGAACCAAACGGTATTAAGTAGTCAAAGACATATTTACAAAAGACAATTTTTGTCAAGAAAAGAGCTTTTTGGTTATTTAAAATAACATCTAAACTGTAACGTTTTCAAAGCGGCCGCAGCGGGAGCGGTGGCGGAGATAGCATGGCGAGAGACTCGCGCGAGACTAGAATTTTATGAAATGCCTATATTTGATGCCTTAAATACAACCGAACGTCCATTCCTATTTTCATTCTCGCTTCCATCCATTGTCATGCATCACAATATTTCTATGTCCTTGTAAAACTTAAACATTTATAGTTTGGTGAAACTAATCATGGAATGAACAAGGAAAAAGAAAGATGGGGACTTGCTAATATTTACGACAAATGTCTCCAGCCTCTTTACTCAGTTTATATTAGCTCACACGGTCTGCTTTTCTGTGTACATACAAACCCATTGGAGCGGAAGGTGTGGTGTTTGATTCCCTGCTGGGGAAATTATTTTTCTTTTTTTTCATAGCAGTTTTCACTTCCATGTTTAGCAATTTAGTTTACATCATCGCATTACCCTCTTAACATTGTTTTGCAATATTTGTTCACTAATTATTCATTAATGACGGCGATCAAAGGTAGGACTTAGCCCTTGGACGTTGTGGGAGATGGACCGTGGTGAGCCATCAACTGTGATTATCGCTAATAAATATTCAACAATGAATATGAATGTAATATCGAGTTATTATGTTCCTAATGGTTGTCGAATGTCTGAATAATTTGACATATCAGTGAAGATAGAATGATTTCCTTTCACAAACAAATTTTTTTAGAAATGTGGAAATACAATTTTCAATGGTAAAGATGCCATAAAACAATGAAAAAATTTAATAAAATGCACTTAGAATATGAGACAAAAAAACGTGACGTAATGCATATGAAAATAAAGGAAGTATAATAAAAATTTGTTTTTATGAGATAAAATTATTCTTTAATATTTGCTCAAGGACAATTATATTACAAAGGACATCACAAGCACAAAGCGGATGGATTTAGTCTTGGAAAATCTCCTAAATAACTAATACCATAATATGAAATAGAGGTAATTTCAGAGGTATTTTCAAAGGTAATTTCAGAGTTCAAATCTAGTCCCCTTACCAAGATTTTACCCAAAACCAGACCTAACTTCATAAGAAGTGCTTCAAACCTTAAACCACCAATATATTATATTTCATCGAAATTGATCGAGCAGTTATCGAGTTGTCTCATTGTGTGTAATTATTTCTTCAATAATGTTTAGTTTCAGAGGCACAACTGAGTAAAGCGTCAAACAAAAACATAGAACAATTATGAATATCTTTTTCTTTGATTTGAAAATCCAGCCACTTGGAACATATTCCTCATTGAACTCATAATTTCCTCACCCCACCAGAACTTTGAACAGCTGTTGACATCAACTTCTGGCATCTCAAATCATCTACTGCACCAGTGCCAATAGGGTGTGCCTATGACATGTGGTTGGATGCTCCACTGGAGGGGGTAGCGAGGAAGGGTCCTTCAGTCCTTCCACGAGGTCCTCTGCTTCGGTCAGCCTCCTGTCTCCGGCTTGGATCTTTTCATACGATTTAATAATCCGGTTTATACACCTTCAGTAATGCAAAATTGATGCCCCTGTGAAGCAATTCATTAATTAATTAAGAAGCATGATAATTAGTTTCGATCTAACATTCAATACGTGGAGGATGTTCATTGTTGGAACACTAGCACCAATTATTCTTTAAGGGAAAATTCAACAAGGTCCTCCGCTCGAGTACAAAGTTTTTTTTATTTAAAAAAAATCATATTTGCAGTTAATTTCATTATTGCCGTGGAAATATTTTTTGGCTTAAACGTAATCACTTGACGAATATTTCCGAAGGTTGATTTATCCATAAATGAATGTTTCTTATCAAGAACTATCAACATATGATGGTTCATTATAGATGTAAGTGATATTTTCGAGAAGTATTTGAAAATTGTTGAAGATGTAATTGATCACATATTAATATTTCATTTTAATGAAAAGTTTTTTGATTAAACATAATTTTTAGTCGAACACTACTTCACTATTCTTGCTTCTTCATGTAATTAGTAAAATATCAATATTTGTTACTACTCAAAAAGAGTGAAATGGTTGAGATAATTTTTGGGTATCATTATTACAATGCTTACAAATTATACTTACTTTCAATTTTTAACCCCAACACTGACCACTGTTCCAATATTAATTTATCACTAAATTTCTTTTTACGAGAGTTCAGCAATTTCTTCACCTCTTGTTTTCCAAGCAAATGTTATAAATGGAAATGAATAAGAATTAGGAGTCACTTTTCCGTAGAAAAAAGCTCTTAAATAGCCTTTAATGTTCTAAAACACTGGGAAAACTGCATAAAACTTGAACATTTACATTGAACCTGCCAGAAACAGGGAAATACTAAAGGAAACATTTAAATACTCACTACATTAACTTCCTTTTCTTCTCCTGTCTTGCACCTATCGTAATTGTGTCGAACCACCGATATCATACCAGAGGGAGAGGACTGGAAGGCGGTGAGTTGCGTGCGGACACGTGGCAGTCTGTCTCGGTGGCACAACTATCTTCTACTCCGGTGCACCAGTGCCATCATGAGGTTGGACACACTAGTGGAGAAGAGCGAGGCTGAGTCGTCCGGTCCTCGTTTCGAGATCCTCTGCCTCGGGCAGTGCTGGAAGAGATGCAGGACCTAAGGAGGCAGTCGGCTAGGTAGTCCTTGGAACGATTGGCTGCCTTCGTTTTCCATGCTTATTTTGAACCAAGATGAAATTAATTTATAACCTGTAAAGAGAAGATTTAAGTAATAAAGAACTAGTAGCATCCATTTTTCTTAATTTTCTCCAGTCCACAAAATTGAGGTGATGAGAAAAAAAATCAGTCACTATTTTCTGGGATTAAGCTGTGTGCATGGTGTATTCAGTACCTACACCAAGGTGGAAATAGTTCCCTATTTAGTGTTTCTAAATTGATGCTGCCAAATAGTACTTGTATCTCTGCTAAGAGAATATAATTCTGCTGACTAAGTTCATTGTCTGCCGCAGGAAGTATTAATTACAGGTAGTTGTTAAAAGAAGTCAAAACTCAATTTGTTTAGGCATTCTTCCAATGCTGTATTAATTTCACCAAATAAATAATTGTCAATTCAGTTGCAAGGTGCTGTGTATGTTAATGGGTTTCATCCTATCACTGTATAACTTGTATATACATAAAATTCTGCCTTGCGTTTTGAAATTACGGAGCCCATGACAGATGTGTATTATTAATTATTATTTCAGTCAAGAAAATTAAACGTCCATGGTTGATAAAATCATGATGTTACCTGGGTTATGACGTTACCCTGCTAGTTTTGCGTTACTGGATGTGTGGACCGGTCGAAAGTTCAAAAGAAATATCCTTAACGAGTAAAGAGCTCTGCAGCTTTTCACTTTCATATGTTAAATACGACCAAATTTCTTTGGCGATTTGGTCAATGCTTCTCTTTCCTCTGGCATTTTCCCTGATAAAATAAAAATGGCAGTTATTACTCCTTTACACGAAAAAGGAATTTTCAATCAATGGAACCATATCAAAAATCGATCTTTTTAATATTAGAAATTATAATTTCAAAGAGAATAATGTCATTCTTGCTCAAAAACAATATCCTGTCTAAATCACAGTTTGGATTCATAGGTGGTCTCTCTGCAGAATTTGCAAATTACAAATTTATTGACTCTGTTCTTGACGGCCTCGACCATAACTTCAATACCATTGTCATTTTTTATGATTTGTCTAAGGCTTTTGATTCAGTGGACCAGGAGACACTCATGAAGAAAATTCAAATATGTATATGGTTTGAGAGGAACTTCAAACAATCTGATCAGACCCTTCTTATCAAAAAGAACCCAGGCGGTAGCCGTCATAACTGATAACATATTTAACATACCTCACCAGGAGGTATTAAGGGGTGTTTCTCACGGCTCCATCCTAGGGCCCCTGCTTTTTTTGCTATTTATCAATGATCTTCCCTCACACATAAATGGAAACATTTTTATGCATGCTGATGACACAAACCATCATCTGAAACATGATGGCACCATTGCAGTCACTACTCAAAATGCTGCCACCAATATGGAAACATGGTGCTCAGCTAACAAAGTAGTTATAAATAAAACCAAGTCTTCTTTTATTTTTTTTCCATCCAACTCTGAAAAAAAAATTAAAACCCTCGGTATCGGACTTCAGACCGGCGGAGCGTAGGAAGGCAAACGTCAGCTCCTTCGATAACCCATGCTTTTCGATGTTTCGATAGAAACATCCATGCATGGGCTTATCGGTTTGCACCTTGAGCAAGGCCTTCTGCTCGGCTTATTTTATTTCGAGCTTGAGGACGTCTGCCTTCAATGATCAGATTGTTGTGTCATTGTCGCTTCTGTCGGATGACGGGTCGAAGTCGAGACCGGTTTCGTCCGCTGCCCTCTTTGCCGCCTGGAAGAGAAACGCCCCTACTCCCGCACTCTCGTGCTCTCTCACGCGATTGAGCAGGGGGTCCCTGCCTTTCAACACTCTGCATGCTGTACCCAGGACAACTCTGTTGTGGAGACACTCCAGACTCAATAGTACTCTACCACCTACATTGCGAAGGAGATACAATCTGGCGATGGAAGATTTCGGATGAAGACTTCTGTAGATGGTCATCATCCTCTTCGTTCCCCTATCGACGTTCTGCAACTCGTTGACGTTCCACTTCATGCATCCGAAAGTATACGCCAGTTATTAATATTATTTTCCACTTATCATACCTTCTATGCTAGTATTACACGAACTGGAAAAATTTCACCTATCCTAAAGGTGGATTAGCATTAGGCTTGGAAGTTCAGGAAGAGAATTCACCCTATCCTACAGTGTCCGAATTTTCTTGGCTTAGGAATCTCCTCACGATTTGGTAAGTTTGGAGTAGCACAGCTTTTTTCCCGAGGTTAGTTATTAGTATCAGTCTGTCCCAGAACAAAACATGGGTTTTTGTTTCAATTACAGCAAGTGGCTGATACTTGTAGTATGGTGGGATATTTTTCTTTAAGAGCCCGTAAGTTAGTCCCAGGTGTTGGTGGATTCTTTTTGCCAGTTGGTTATGTCTATTCAGGTAGACATTCCCTGCAAGAGCTGAGCATCCAGCCATTATGTACTCAGTTGACTCACCAGTGCATCCACAATTTCTACATCTTTCGGATATTTATAGTTTAAGAATATGTTTTTCATAGTTATGGGTGCGTATAACTGTCTTGAATAGGCATGATTATGATTATTATTATTAAACTTTGCTTTAGAAGCACTAAACCTCAGCGAATGACTGTTTCCACAACTTATGGACCTCGTGGTTCACTCTCAGAGTAAAGAATGTGGGGAACTCGTGAGACATCCTTTATGATTTTACTAGAGGAATTATATGACAAAAAACATAGTATTCAGTCTGAAGGTCTGTTTGATCGGAGAGGATGGAGCTCACTAAGTACTAAGCTCAACAGCATGTGAAATTCACACATCAGTGTAGGGGGGACAGATCCTATGCCTGTGCCACCTGTGGTTTCCCAGAAAGATCTGATACCCAAGAAATCATGCAGGTTGGTTTTAGCCGGGCATGTGTAGAGGCTTCTCCTATAATTGAACCTGGTTGATACGGTTATCAGCCCAGCGCTCTACCCATGTGTATGAGTAGTGTTGGTGTTCAATGGTATAAGGAAGAACAAACGAAAAATTGTAACTATAACTTAACGTTTATTTGTAGCAGCCAAGACAATGTGGTAGACAAAAATAATACTGCGCGTCTTTGCCAGCTGAACTCCAATTCGTAACTGGTCGTGACCGCATGGCACATCAGCTGACGCGACGACAATCGATACTTGACAATCGATACATACAAATGATTACAAATACTAAAGGGAAATAACCAATTATAATTAATAATATTTTCTAACAGTTGGGCTGCTAAGTTATGTTATGTTATGTTAGATGAAAGTGTTAACTTATCCAAGCCCAATTTTGGGTTTGGATAAGGTAAAAAAAATTTAAGAAAAAATTGCTATTGCTTAATTCATGTATATCATGTTTGAGGAACTCTCCTGGAATTGTGAATTCCCTCCTTGAGCTACCTACCTGGGGAGTGAACTTCATGGTAGGATGTTGGCTAGTTTTTTATGCAAATTTTTTAAGTAAATTCTCTTCACATTCTAAACTCTCTCTGAACACCTATCTTGTTTAGGTATTTTTAGTAATGGAAAGACATAACTGAGTCAGGTAATACATTTTGTAAGGAATATAAATTCATAGTATATGTATACTTGAGGAATGAGGTTGCAAAATGGTTTATTGTATGATAAATGGTTGAAAATTTTAAAAGATAAAGGATTCAAACTTCTAGCCATGTTCACAATCAAGTATTTAAGAACCAGGTTATAACATATAGTACACATCGCAGACAGTTTGTAGTACTGCCAGTACTTCTCATCAACTTGTGAACATAAATGAAGTATTGGTATCGCAGGATAGTACCTACTGAGTGCTAGTATTGTCAGAACTCCCCACTGAGTTCTACCATTAAGCATCTGTGTACTATTAGTACTCATTTTCATGTACTTACCGTGGAATCTGAGTACGATAGTGTACTGAGATTTCAGTACTCAGTCCTGATGTCTACATTTACTAAGTACCTACGCTAAGTACTACTTTTTGGTAAGTGTATCTATTCCCTAGAATAAAAAAGACTGAAACTAGAGATACTTAAACACTTAAAACTTGGGACTTAGCCGAAATTGGCAGGTGGTGATGAGAAAAGGGATATTGGAGAGCATGAAATTGGAAATAGAAATGGGAATTATTTTCTGGATTATGTAAATAGAGGTGGAAGGAGAGTTGGATGGTGAAGGGAGAGGTGAAAGATAACTATTGGAGTGATAGTTATAGTGCTATTTATATTGGATGGGAGCGGATCCACTGGAGTCAATGTGAGTTTGGCTTTCACTGGGGAAAAGAGGAATAAATAAAAAGCAGGTGAGTGATAGCCCCACACCCATTTGTAATTGAAATGAAAAAACCTGATAAGCTTAGTTTTTAGTACATGCCTAAGAGTTAGAATAATTGAAAAACTTATTCTTCTTTTGATCTCGAGTTTTGGTCAAAAGTGATAGGCTCAGCTAGGATTTCGTTGCCACCGTTTCACTATAGTTAATATAGCCCTGGTGGTTCTAAAAATCTTAAGCAAAACGTTGGCTACGAAATCGTGAACCTTTGCATTTGACCAAATCTCCAGTTGGAAAGAAGAATTAAACATGTGATCAAGAAAACAACGCGAAAAACTTATATTGGAATTATTCTTCATGTTTCCGCGATAAATAATAATTTGCTTTTTATTATTTCTTGGATTCATCGCGTTTGGCTAATTTATTCACAACGTTTCGCCTCTCTTCCAGGAGACGTCGTCAACCATACGCGATGGGCTCCGGAAATAATAAAAAGCTACTTATATTGGAATTTTAATCCCTCGTAAGAATGTAAAAGAATTGGGCATAAGTAAAACATTAAAGATTACTACTATTCATCATTCGTTTTTCTCCCCACTAAGTTGCCAGTGAATCTAAGAATTTATTGGTTATCGTTTCATCCATTACTAAATCATTCATTTCGAATCTCTGGTATCATAGTGATATCATTTTGAGTGATAACAACCAAGGAGTAATTGCTACCCCCTTCGCCGGGCGCCATCGAATCCTTTGATATAGATAGTTGGTTAGATCGAGATCGGCCTTTCCAAACACTAGTTTTAACATGATATTATCATGTAGACTACCTTTCGTCTGGTTCCTAACCTTTGATCTATCTGCTACGGGTGGGCCTACCAGGAGTAATATTTACAGTCCTCCCAATGCTAGGTCTAGGGGTCACTGGAATGCCCATCCATCACGTCTAGGATGCAGGCCATGAGGAAGGTTTTAATTAAAGAATTTTCTTTTAACTTTTTTTAAATTTAAAAAAATGATTTGATATTTGTAAATCACACACATGCTTGATTAAATCAAATTATTAATTGAGATTTTAAAAAGTTTTTAATTAGAGTTTCTTGATTCGCATCAGTGGTCTATTAGTGATTTGTGAATAAAATAAACTGAATTTTATTAATTAACATTCTAGGACAAACCATAGAAGCACGTCCTTAACACAAAGGCACAATGAAACACTTGCTGTTTGCCAATAGGTTGAAAGTCCATTCTGCGAAAGTCATGCTTTTTTCACATGGGTTTTCGATGCTGGGTTTTTTTGTCCTTTCATAAACACTTGTTATTTTCAGGTTTTACCTTATATGTACCCTTTCTTCCATTGATTTTGTTCTGGGTTTAAAGGAAATAAAGATGTCTTAACTTGGTCAGTATTCTTCTATTATTTTAAGATGTGTACTGTGCTTTTACTCCCAGTTGTTCATTCATCACACAAACAGTAAGAGCATGTGATGGTTAACTCTGTCATCGTACTTCGCACTGTGCATCCAGATATTTTAGCTGTGGGGAAACCATTGTATAGCCTACTTGATAATAACATTTACCACTGCATGTGGCCGACTCTACGAAAGGAGGATGAGTAGTCTGCAGGCATTCGAGATGTGGGTGTGGATGAAGACGAAGAAGGTAAGATGACGAGGATGGTGGATATAGAGGAAGACTTAAAAAAGTGTGATATGGATGTTGAAGAAAGGAAACTTCTGGAGGGGACTAGGGAGAGGCGAAGTTGTTAGTGGGAAGAGGCTGTGATAATAGAAAGGATGTTGGGTAAGCATGGAAGGGGAAGAAAGCAAATAGTTTCCATGGGAGGGATGAAGGGTAAGATGTATTCGGAGATAAAGAAAAAAATCGTGTTGATAGATAGGGCCCTGCAAATGGGAAAAAATGAAGGATTTTGACTCACTTTAACCTACCTTATCCGATAGATAACAATATAATCATTTTGGTGTTTGTTTCTCGCAATAGCTTTCAATGTGTTAATTGTTATTTCAGTTACTTGATGTTCTCCGGAAATCAAGTTCAATACTTAAGTAATATTATGTTCATACTTTCACAGAATAACTGACAGATGTAGCCTCAAGTAAAATTCACTAACAGGTCAATACTAAAATTCCTTACTATAAGGATTGACACCTTTTCTAGGTGTATTAAGGTTCAGCTTTTGAGTTAACTTCTGTCAGAATGCAGACTTGCCCAATTTTTTTGAGTTATTTTTGTGAAAAATATTTTTTTATAGTAAAAAAATTTATGAAATATATTTCATATCATTCATTAAAATATTTGTTGAATGTAGATTCAGATTTTATCTCCTGCTTACACACGGAGATAGTTCTGAAATAATTTCTTGGTTATGTTCCCAACTCGAAGTGAATAAATGGTATTTCGGTAAAAAAAATGCTGGAATTTTCGTTGAGCAAAAGATGATTATAGATAACGGTAAACTTTTTTGTGAAAGTAGATATTTTGGGTTCTGAAAATGGAAAGCCTGGCAACTGGAGCAAAATTTTGTCCGTCAATCTTCGTGTTTTAGGTGAAAATATGAAAGGCTTTGAAGTCTTGTATGGAGAATAACAAAGCGAATAGCAAATTATAATAAAGAATTGTTAAATGGAAGAGGAATGGTATCATCGCCATGCAAAATATTACTATTACATCAATTCAGCAGTGACATCCGTGATGATCCCAATATGTGAGAGATGTATTTTACAAAAAAATTGTAAATGATGTAAATTATTTCGTGAATGTGTATTAATTTTGTATTGTTGAAGAGAATAAAAGTAGTAAACGAAAAAAATATGGAAAATTGCTTTTCATTCATGGGAAAGTTGCGTTCATCAAGTCAAAAAATATTGATCTTCAGTTGTTGCTGGATCTTGGGATGTTAAGGTAATGGGAAAATTGCGCATTTGATTCAGGATTGAGGTTACATAAACTACCGCTATTAGTTTTTCCTTATTGAAATATTGAAACCCAATTATTTATACGTTTAGCCATTTAATTTACTGCCAGCTTCGAAAGATACATTAAAAAGAAGTTGTTTAATAACGATATTCATTTGTTTTTCGCGCTATTACTATTGGACGAAAATTCAAGTCAAGGGGTTACTTCGTTCGACAAGTTGAAATTCCCGCATTTTGAGCCTCCGTGAACCTGACTTCTCTCGCCTTTGAGGTTAGCAGAGTCATCTATATGGAAAACGACATAACTTTTAATTGGGAATGTGGACGACACAGGAGAATAGTGAATGCAACCGCCATCTATTGGCCAAAATAGGAACTACAGTCTATAAAGTTCCCTCCCCCCTGAATTTTTATAAAAATGATATCCACAAATTATTATATTGTGTTCAGAACGACGTGAGACGTCCAGAAAACCTTAAATTATTGATCATTTTTGTAGAATGAGCGAATTTTTTCCGGCCGCCCGGGCTGCCCGCCGGAAAAAAATTTCGCTCGTTTCACAAAAAATTGTTCATAATTTATGACTTTCTGGACGTCTCACGTTGTCCTAAATATAATATAACAACATGTGGAGAAGTTTTTTCCAAAAATTACAATTTCGAAAAATATTTTGAAAAAGAAAAAAAATTTGCTGGCAAAAGGATTCGTTGTAATATGCCTTATGTTCTTAACACCGGTTTATACCTCTTATCCCCTGGGCTACCCGGGTTCTTACGAAAAAGAGGGTCATAACTTGAAGTTAAATTTGAAAATCACGGACTTGGTCGTTTTTTTGAAAATTTTGTCCGTGGCCAACCCAACCACCTTCCGAGGGTGCCGAGGCAGGCCTACCCCTTGGCAATTCTACGCTCTCAGTGAGGGAGGCTCCGGACTTAGAATTATTTTTGTAGTCTGTTACATTCAATGCCAGAGAAGTTAAGATATGAACTCGGCATTTCGATGCTGACAACCCGTCAATGGTCAGCCGAATCGAATCTGTTCGTATCTGTTTCGGCACGGCCAGAGACTCTAGGCTTATTTATCACTTGCCGCTTTACATTTAATTTCAAGGAGAGGCAGTCTCCATCATGGTCGTACGCAAGAGGGTTACCAAAAATATATTTTGACGCGCACGTAGTCTTCACATATTTTTATTTCCCTTCGCCATTCGACTATAATATTGCTCAATTTAAGCAGATTCATTAGATCTGCTGCGGGAACTATATTAATTTTATGAACTTAATTCATTGAATTGTCTAAAATTTTGTTATACTTTAATGCAGCGTAGTAATTTGAAACTTTTTAAATATACCATTTTTTGCAGTATAACATTTTCCGCTTGAGATGTTGCTATTTCATACAAGGACATACTATACGGGACATTATTCCAGAGGCACTTTGAAATTAAAATTTTAATCCTCAATCAGATATTTCCTTCCAATAGCAGAATTATTTGGCTGCCAAGAAATCGCTTGAACACAAAAGCGGATTGAATTTACCAATCTATACCAGAGCAAACTTTGATTCCGAAATGGTAATGCCAGCAAACTCAGTTCAAATGAAATCAAGCTATTTATCACCCCCTTTACCATATTATTTATACACGATGGGACAAGTAATAACAGGAAAAAATACAATGTCTAGACGTGAATAATTTAACATTTATCTTTATTGAGTGAAAAACCATTTATCATCAAAATACAATCCTTGGTAATATCTTATCCATCTTGATAAATTAGCATGCCGTACGCCAGTTTTCTTCTGTGCAGGTTTACACCCATGCCGCAGGTTAGGTGGTCATTCACACCCTATGTGAACCGCGAATCTGCGAACAGCCATAGTGCACCATCAGCCCTCAGGATATGGAAGAAGCTGCCCTCAGAAAATGGTAGAAGCCAGTAACTCTCCCGCAGGCACCGAAATCACCTCCAACTTGCACCATTCTTCCTCTGTTTAAGAATAGCCGTCTGCAAGTAAGCCTGAGACAAAAAGAAAAGGAAATAAAAATTTGGTCCTAGTCATTTTTTTCGCTAATGAACACATAAGAAAATATTTTATTCACTCGCATCATGTGTCCAAAAAGCACCAAATACTTTATCTACAGAAGTTTCATTAAGTAACAAAACAATTTCAGTTTATGAAGACGTAATGCAGACGGAACAGATGTTTATCCCGAAAACATTGGCAGGTGGACAGTGATTCAAAATCTTTTATTGTAATAAATTAAAATCTTATAAAGTTACTAGCGTCAGGAAATCACATAATTGTGAATTTGACGAAAGATGTAACAAAGACAAGTTCAAGACCTAAAAGGAGTTTTAATTAAACCTAAGATGAGTGTAATCAGTTGAATTCCGTTCTCATCAATAATTTACAGTACTTTTGTGTATGTATAGGCTCTATACTCAACATAATGTAAGAAATAATTGGAATTATTAACGATAAGGTGCCCTCAATAAATACAACCAAATTGGTATCAGGGATAACTTTTGCACGCCATATGCCACTATTTATTGTACTAACTGCATAATAACAATGATTAATGTACAGAAAAGCAACAATTAGCCCAATGGAAACTAGGAATAAGTGCTTTTTTTTGCTTATTTTATATACATTATTATTTCTGTTGCACAGTATTATGGATTATATGGTTTATTTTTCCATATAGTTAATAATTTTATCAAGAACAAACTTCATAAAATAAGTAATTTTGTGCATACACTAAATTATTGCTTGAAATTGTAGCTACAGCATTTAAGTTCAAATACAAAGTTTCAAATAAATATTATAAAAATGAATGAGTTGTAAGCTTATTAATAGTAGACTGAAAAAAATTAGCTGCCAGAAAAAATACCCGGCTGCTGGGTTAATTTGGAAAAAAATCATGTCTTTAATGCACTAAAAACATATTTCTGATGACACCAGCTGGAATGTTGGAGAAACATGTCGCCAATGAATATCTTCGCGCGGAGGGACGCACGAAAGCCATTCTACTTCAAAAACATGAGGTATTTTGGAGTGCGTGATACATGAATAAGCAGCATGTGCGCATGGAGTGATTGGATTAGCGTACTAAGTCCACTACAGTTTTCAGATAACTCTATATCTACCTGTTCAGCAGATTAACAGTCACTGCTATGAAAATGATATGTTCATCGAATAAACAAATCCCCATAGACGGAAAAAATCTATCTGATCAATTCATATCATTTCAACAAAGCCATGAAACCACCTGACTCAGAATTCAGAAATTTGCCACGCACGTATCAGTTTAACAGAATATACTCTCTGGATACACCGCTAAGAAGTTAAATATCGTAGTATCGCAATAGGATATTGATCATCACCTTTAGAAATTTTATTTTTAAATGTTTGCTCAAGCATTGAGAAACATTGAAAGTATGTTTTTTTTAGTTTAGATCCCATCTGCCTTATTAGTCCACGATCACAATTGACACTGATACGGGTTAGATTTTCCATTAATGTTTTTCTTTGGTTAAAGTACATTGGGTAATGCTAGAGCCAGTTTCGAGTTACGTTTCTTTTTCCAAACCATGATAATAAAATCGAACCATCATGGAACTGCGAACTGAGTTAGGTACGGATAGAAACGTGAATCCAACTGAGAAGCTCGTAACTGTGGCCAAGAGAAATGCATTCAGATCAAGCAACTACATTTCAGGAAATCTTTCACTCTTGACCTTACTCAACTAGCATCTATACTCAATAAGTTATGTCTCCAAAATGTCGTGGAATTCCAAAATGGTCTGTTTAATAAAAAAAACTGAGTTGAAAAAATGTTTATCTGAAATATGGTATGACCCATCAGGAAATACGTTTCAAGAACCGTACAACTTTGCAATAAAAAGTAGAATGCTCTTAATATCTTTGCTTTTCCTGCAAAAAATAAGGTTAGCCATGATATATTTATAGCCTTTACTGATGAAAATATTAAATATGGTGCAGTGTGCATCATTTCTGTAATATCCAGAGGATTTTGTAAATCTTACAAACTGTAGATCCCTACTTGGGTGTGCCATTTGGAGATAATTTCAAGCGCAGAACTCTGTCCGACGGAAGGGACGTTGAACTGTGGTACCATTGGCAACCATCGATAAGGCTGTTTTACACGAGGCTCATAAGTGAACAGAATGATTTATGGATGGATGTGCGGTGAAAATTACGTCATGTAAAGCAAGGACTTACTCGGATTATGCAAATGCATAAACAAATGACATGATAATAGTCCCTGATCGAAAAGCATGTTTGCGTTCTCGCAATTTCTGTTAATCAAGGAATGGGATTATATGCCTCGTGTAAAACGGTCTTTATAACTTACGATTGGTCTCCCGGTAGAATCAAATTTGTTCGGAAATATTGCTTAAGCCAGCAACATCATGATCTACTGCAGAGGATGATTAAACAACATGGACAAGGTCACTTGGTTGTCGTAATGGACGCATACTCTTTTCCATCCAGGTTTCATCCACGAGTCAACCTGAAATTTCAAGAAAGATGTCGTATTGAGCTATGAAGAATTCATTTTAGTGCATGTATACTACTATCTAGACCAGGTTTATAGGCAAGACACCGTTACTGGTAGATTGGCGTTAGTTGTTAGACTTAGAATTATACAGACAGTAAACCTTTAATAAAAAACAAAATCTATACACTAAAAGACACTCTTTGAAAATAAGAAAAGGTCAAACATAACACCTAGATTCTCAATAAATAATCCATTTTTTCGCATAATTTGCCAGCAAATTAATATGCAGCCAGTAGGGAAATAATTAAGTTCCTACATATATACGATGAGATTCGGAAGATGACAAGATCTCATACGGGTCATCCCATTTTATACGATATTCTACGGACGCCATTTTTCTCCAAATTTGGTGAACCAAAATTATAATAATATACTTCTATTCAACGATTTTATAATTTGAGAGGGATGTTAACAATTCGTATGAGTTAATTAAGATTGTTCATCTATAGAGGGCCTCAAATGAAAGTACATTTCTATCTTTCTCAACCCTTCGCACGCCGCGCCGGCCGTAACTATTAGAAGTTAATGATTATACAAGGCATTCCATAATTTCTTTAAAATTTCTATCGGAATTATAATCTATTGAAGCCAATTCTAAAATTTGTATATAATATGTGCAAAATCAGTAGCAGTGATTGAGATCCATTTCCTACTGTCCAGTAAGAAAAATAGGTCTTCCGTAAATTTAGGGACCAGAAAACTTTTGTGAAAAGGTTACAAACTGAATATTAAGTGCTAGAGGCAATATGTCTACACATTATTATTACAAGTGCTACGAATGCAAAAATAATCTTAAATATAGTGGAGAACTGAAGTGTGACCGATTTAGTTTCCCAATCCATGGCGATTGCTCCGGCTTAAGACTCGGAAGGGCTAAAATAAAATGTTCCAAGTATCACACACATGCTGTGACCCAGCGTTGTGGGGAATTATCTGAGCTTAGCAAAATTATGAAAGATCTGATGCTGCAAGTGGAGTGACAGCAAAATGAGAATCACGGTCATGAGGTCTACTAAGGAGACACTCGATTTGACACAAAAACTTGATTCGCAGATGACAACAGTTAATTTCATGCCAGATTCAACTGTTGTTTTAGTTAGTGTGTGATGAAAAACATCAGCACTTCCGGTAAGTATTGCTGTACGAGTTGTTAACATAATTATTAGAGAAATATGCAAGTCAATTGAGTAACAACAGCAAACTACTCAATTCTGAAATCAAAATTTGTAAGCTCCCGTACGCAATGAAACCAGGTTCCAGAATATAACTTATTATGTAAAGCAATGCTGCAACATATAATACTGTAAAATTTTTGGATATAATCTTTTGTGAATATTCAAAATTACAAATCTTTGGTGTTCAATTAGGCAGAGCACATCCTCCATGAAAATGAAAAAAAAACTACTGGAGTGTTGAAATAGATAGAAAACCCAGCCCAGGGAAATACTTGAATCTGTATATCTGGGTTAATTCACAGTCTCTGAACGTAACTGCACTGCGTATAATTGTTAGTAGTATACATGAAGTTAACTCTCAATTAAACGATGTAGATCACTGAAAATCCTTGATCGTTGAAACCCAGGAACACACTAACTTTATTTAGTTCAAAAGTATTACACGAAAACTTTACCAGAAAAGCCGATGATTTTCATCTTGTTTCAGCAAAAACAATTGATGTTCAAGTATTTTACCATACCTTTTCGTCGGTACAAAATAGTTTGCCTTTAGAGAAAAAGTTGTAAAAATCAATGTTAACCAAAAAATAAGTTCAAAAAAACCTCAGAGGGAACGTTCTATTGTCCCTTACATATTTACGACCCGCAGTGCATACACAGGCCTACCCATCCATCCAGAAATTATACACTTTTCAAAAGCTTTTACTGTAGAACCTTTATACGTACTTCAAATGGATGGAAATCAATAGCTTATGGTTAATATTTTCAGTATTTTTAGCACCGCGATATCGAGGAAACGATATTAGATTCATGGTCAAGGCGAAAGATTGGTCATATGAGCAATCCCCGTCCTTATTCGTACGTTAAGCTTACAACCATACCATCATGAACTACCGTAGGACGTTTTTCTGCAATTTGGGAGGCCACCGCTCGAAAAAAAACCTGAAATCAAATTCTCATCGACTTAGGAATTACGAGTGGCAGATGTGTTTTAAGAGATTAATAGATCTAATACTCAAGAAATAAACTAAAGGAAGAAACGAGGGCTGTGAGCCACAAAATATCAGTCAAATTAGATTCATCGCGAAGGAAATTTTTCAGTTTTTAAATAGTTTCCAGTACATTCCGGATACTTCGGCAGAAACATGACTGACTAAATCACAGCGAAAAAATCAACCCAGTCCGATAATACTATTATATACGAAACCCCGAATTACATTACGAGAATAAAGGTGCCTACAGCGGAAGTGACAAACTTACAAATTCAGATCCAACATGCAACCTTGTTTGAACCAATCAATTTCGATCGAGGAATTCCATGAAGCATCTATTTCGAGAGTACCCATAAAATTTTCAGTAAAATTTGGAAAAATTCAAGGCATAACACGGATGTACGCTACATAAATTGCTTTTCGGCAGGACTATTTATCGGTTGAAAGTACAGATTACGATACTTAAATGAAAATGTTGCTGGGCCTGCTGTTGACCTGGATGTTGCAGTAAGGAAAAGGCTAAAACTGCATGTGAATTTGTCAGGAGGGAAACACGGATACAGATACAAAAGAACTCCATGAATGAATTCACGATCTTACGATGCGCCTAATTGCTTCGGTTTAGGCCGTTTTACACGTGGCACGAAATTACACAACTTCAAAACGAATGTTTTCCTCAATCGGGCGTGCAAGCATTTTCGAATTAGAGCATGGGATATTTTTCCATAACGCGTTCATGCATTCGCGCATGGGTTCTTCCAATTCACGGCTTTACACGATGCAATTTGGAATGCACGTTCGTGCGTACATCAGATTATGCAATTACGTGCCCCGTGTAAAACGGGCTTTAAAGAATATTATGTGGCAGAAAACGGAAACCGGATATATTTCTCGAGTAAAGCGCGAAGCCAATCGCAGAACATCTCCTGGTTCCACTGAATCCTGGATTGAAACAATCCTCCTTAATCACGGTTAAAGCAATTTTGATGGAACTCTTTAGTAAATTTCGCTTTCCTATTACGATGTCTATTAATTGCCGGCCGTTCGATATTAACTCCAATAGATTCAGCCATGAGCCAGAATGTTAACACCACTCCACCCTGAGTGGTCGAAATATTATTACGAATTATTTATTAGTACCAATGACAACGGTAATGAACAGCTGTGATTATTTACTCCAATTTCCAATCCCCTATTTCACTAACTTTCAAGTTAAAAAAATTACAATAATTCACGGGTAAATTTTTCCATCTAGATTTATTTTTCAAATTGACATCATTAAACTATTTGTGGGGATGCATTTCGGAGGGGGGAAGGTTCGATAGCATACACAATAAGCGTTTGCCTACGGAAAGTTAAAATAATACTATACGCATAATATGAAATAACTGTCACTAGGAAAGAGGGTTAGAATTTGTAACATTTGTAACATAGAAAAACGAGGGTCAAACAAGAGCAGACATTCTCAGGTTTTGGTGAATTGCGAATTAGAGCCGGCTTCGGAATCTCTATCCTCTTGAATCTAATAGGAGTCAACCGGCCAATTCCAGGGCTCCATATAAGTGTTTGCGTCGCATGTACGTTAAAATCTTCCACACCGACGGATTTTGAATCCCTGCTCCCAGCATGGAAAGCCAGATTTTAATAACCACACACATCGCAACTCAAACTGGCACAATACAACAAGCAATGTTATCCCCATTCCACCACGCCTGTTTTTACCGATCCTCCTCTCGTAAATAGCATAAATATTCCTAAGTACCTACATTTCAATTATATGATCAACACTATGAAATTGCGTAAGTCTTAAAAAAATTGTCCCTTGACCACTCAAGTATCAGAACCGGAGTGAAAAATATACTAAAGAGGGGGGAAAATAAAAAAGATTCCATTTGAAAAACCTTGACTTTAAATTACCTACTAGCTTAACTTGTCACGAAAGGGCTTTCTTGAGATAAGAGATTACTGAAACTGATAAGATTAAATAACAAATAGAATGAAATATCAGTTGAAACAAGCGAACCTTACAATATATCTACTTCCGATATAGACTACTCAGTGGACATTCTCCACGGTGGCACTTGACCCCTTTGAGAACTCCCCAAGGAAACAAAGGGATATAATTTTACACAACGCGGTTTAACTCAAAATAATTGACATAAAAATCACTTCATGATGACGGGTGCAGCCCACTTACCTCTCAGGGTATTTGAGGGATAATCTTCCATGGTCGCGGCGAGAAGTGGCCCCGAATTAGCAAGCAAGCAGTTCGCAGGACGAGAGCTGAACCGAGGACTCCCATTGGACTAGCTCATCCTCAACACGCTTTTTTTACTCTGCTGCCACTATCGAAATAACATTATTCCACCAGGAAGCTAAAAAAAGGTATGTTACGAAATAACGCAAAGAATAGAGTACGTGCGTTTAAAATTTCTACTTTACTGATGTAAAAAATGTCCATTCATAACTATCATTCGCTAGAATAAAATTAATTAATCTTATAAATTAACTCACGTGTTCAAGACATTGGCACTTACGGTCCGAGGACTTCATTGACGAGAGCGCTGTTAGCATTTTAGACTTCAATGGGAAAGAAACCCGAGCTAGATAACATAACTTTCAACCACGCATGGAAACTTGCTGCGTCCAAGTCACGTACGCCGGCAGCCGTAAAATGATCGGTCTCTGAACCTCCTCGTGGCTGCCTTTCTCTTTGAACTTCCTCGGGCGCGATACTAGCGACGCCTCGCTCTCACTAATAAAAACAAAAAACAGTCTACATGATCAGCGGGGTATGCGAAACGGATGAATTTATATTCATAAATAAAATATGATACCAGAGATTCGAAATGAATTATTTAGTAACAGATGAAGCGTTAACCAATAAATTCATAGATTCACTGGTACCTTAGTGGGGAGAAAAACGAATGATGAATAGTAGTAATCCTTAATGTTTTACTTATGCCCAATTCTTTTAAATTCTTACGAGGGGTTAAAATTCCAATATAAGTAACTTTTTATTATTTCAAGAGCCCATCGCGTATGGTTGACGACGTCTCTTGGAAAAGAGGCGAAACTTTGTGAATAAATTAGCCAAACGCGATGAATCCAAGAAATAATAAAAAGCAAATTATTATTTATCGCGGAAACATGAAGAATAATTCCAACATAAGTTTTTCGCGTTGTTTTCTTGATCACATGGTTAATTCTTCTTTCCATCTGGAGTTTTGGTCAAATGAAAAGGTTCACGATTTCGTAACCAACGTTTCGCTTAAGATTTTTAGAATCACCAGGGCTATATTAACTATAGTGAAACGGTGGCAACGAAATCCTAGCTGAGCCTATCATTTTTGACCCAAACTCGGGATCAAAAGAAGAATAAGTTTTTCAATTATTCTAACTCTTAGGCATGTACTAAAAACTAAGCTTATTAGGTTTTTTCATTTCAATTACAAATAGGTGTGGGGCTATCACTCACCTGCTTTTTATTTATTCCTCTTTTCCCCAGTGAAAGCCAAACTCACGTTGACTCCAGTGGATCCGCTCCCATCCAATATAAATAGCACAATAACTATCACTCCAATAGTTATTTTTCACCTCAACCTTCACCATCCAACTCTCCTTCCACCTCTATTAACATAATCCAGAAAATAATGACTATTTCTATTTCCAATTTCATTTTCTCCAATATCCCATTTCTCATCACCACCTGCCAATTTCGGCTGTCCCAAGTTTTAAGTGTTTAAGTATCTCTAATTTCAGTCTTTTTTATTCTATGGAATAGATACACTCACCAAAAAGTAGTACTAAGCGTAGATACTTAGTAAATATAGACATCAGGACTGAGTACTGAAATCTCAGTACACTATCGTACTCAGATTCCACGGTCAGTACATGAAAATGAGTGCTAATAGAATACAGATGCTTCATAGTAGAACTCAGTGGGGAGTTCTGACAATACTAGCACTCAGTAGGTACTAGCCTGTGATACCAATACTTCATTTATGTTCGCAACTCGATGAGAAGTACTGGCAGTACTACGAAATGTCTGCGATGTGTACTATAGGTTATAACCTGGTTCTTAAATACTTGATTAGTTAACATGGCAAGAAGTTTGAATCCTTTAGCTATTAAAATTTTCAAACATTTATCATACAAGAAATGTATTACCTGACTCAGTTATGACTTTCCATTACTAAAAATACTTAAACCAGATAGGTGTTCAGAGAGAGTTTAGAATGTGAAGAGAATTTACTTAAAAAATTTGCATAAAAAACTAGCCAACATCCTACCATGAAGTTCACTCCCCATCTGGTAGGTAGCTCAATGAGGTAACTCACAATTCCAGGAGAGTTCCTCAGACATGATATACATGAATAAAGCAATAGCAATTTTTTCTTAATTTTTTTAGCTTATCAAAACCCAAAATTGAGCTTGGATAAGTTTACACTCTGCAGCCCTACACTACTCAAACATATGGGTAGAGTGATGGGCTGATAACCGTATCATCCAGGTTCAATTATGGGAGAAGCCTCTATACATGCCCGGCTAAAACCAACCTGCATGATTTCTTGGGTATCAGATCTTTCTCGGAAACCACAGGTGGCACAGGCATAGGATCTGTCCCCCCTACACTGATGTGTGAATTTCACATGCTGTTGAGCTTAGTACTTGGTGAGCTCCATCCTCTCCGATCAAACAGACCGTCAGACTGAATACTATGTTTGTTGTCATATAATTCCTCTAGTAAAATCATAAAGGATGTCTCATGAGTTCCCCACATTCTTTACTCTGAGAGTGAACCACGAGGTCTATAAGTTGTGGAAACAGTCATTCGCTGAGGTTTAGTGCTTCTAAAGCAAAGTTTAATAATAATAATAATCATGCCTATTCAAGACAGTTATACGCACCCATAACTATGAAAAACATATTCTTAAACTATAAATATCCGAAAGATGTAGAAATTGTGGATGCACTGGTGAGTCAATTGAGCACATAATGGCAGGATGCTCAGCTCATGAATGTTTTACCTGAATAGACATAACCAACTGGCAAAAATAATCCACCAACACCTGGGACTAACTTACGGGCTCTTAAAGAAAAATATCCCACCATACTACAAGTATCAGCCACTTGCTGTAATTGAAACAAAAACCCATGTTTTGTTCTAGGACAGACTGATAATCACTGACAAAACCATAGATCACAATAGACCGGATATCCTATTAATCAATAAATTAGAAAAAAGGCTAATATAATCGATATAGCAGTACCACTAAGCCACAACGTAAGGTCTACCGAGAGAGAGAAAATCTCAAAAGTCAGAAATTTAGCCGACGAAATAAGAAATATCTGGAAATTAAATTATGTCAGCATTCACCCGATAGTAATCTCTGCGGAGGGAGTGATGTCCCATATGTTTAAAAAAACAAACGGAGAAGCTGGGAATAAAAAACTAATAACTAACCTCGGGAAAAAAGCTGTGCTACTCCAAACTTACCAAATCGTGAGGAGATTCCTAAGCCAAGAATATTCGGACACTGTAGGATAGGGTGAATTCTCTTCCTGAACTTCCAAGCCTAATGCTAATCCACCTTTAGGATAGGTGAAATTTTTCCAGTTGGTGTAATACTAGCTGAGAAAGTGTGATTCGAAAGTCGAAAATTATATTAATAACTGCCGTATACTTTCGGATGCATGAAGTGGAACGTCAACGAGTTGCAGAACCTCGATAGGGGAACTAGGAGGATGATGACCATCTACAGAAGTCTTCATCCGAAATCTTCCGTCGCCAGATTGTATCTCCCTCGCAATGTAGATGGGTAGAGAACTATTGAGTCTGGAGTGTCTCCACAACAGAGTTGTCCTGGGTACAGCATGCTGAGTGTTGAAAGCCAGGGACCCCCTACTCAATCGCGTGAGAGAGCACGAGAGTGCGGGAGTAGGGGCGTTTCTCTTCCAGGCGGCAAAGAGGGCAGCGGACGAAACCGATCTCGACTTCGACCCGTCATCCGACAGAAGCGACAATGACACAACAATCTGATCATTGAAGGCAGACGTCCTCAAGCTCGAAATAAAATAAGCCGAGCAGAAGGCCTTGCTCAAGGTGCATACCGATAAGCCCATGCATGGATGTTTCTATCGAAACATCGAAAAGCATGGGTTATCGAAGGAGCTGACGTTTGCCTTCCTACGCTCCGCCGGTCTGAAGTCCGAGACCGAGGGTTTTAATTTTTTTTCAGAGTCGGATGGAAAAACAAAAAAAAGAAGACTTGGTTTTATTTATAACTACTTTGTTAGCTGAGCACCATGTTTCCATATTGGTGGCAGCATTTTGAGTAGTGACTGCAATGGTGCCATCATGTTTCAGATGATGGTTTGTGTCATCAGCATGCATAAAAATGTTTCCATTTATGTGTGAGGGAAGATCATTGATAAATAGCAAAAACGGCAGGGGCCCTAGGATGGAGCCGTGAGAAACACCCCTTATTACCTCCTGGTGAGGTATGTTTAATATGTTATCAGTTATGACGGCTACCGCCTGGGTTCTTTTTGATAAGAAGGGTCTGATCAGATTGTTTGAAGTTCCTCTCAAACCATATACATATATGAATTTTCTTCAAGAGTGTCTCATGGTCCACTGAATCAAAAGCCTTAGACAAATCATAAAAAAATGACAATGTTATTGAAGTTATGGTCGAGGCCGTCAAGAACGGAGTCAATAAATTTGTAATTTGCAAATTCTGCAGAGACACCACCTATGAATCCAAACGGTGATTTAGACATGATATTGATTTTGAGCAAGAATGACATTATCCTCTTTGAAATTATAATTTCTAATATTAAAAAAAAACTATTTTTGATATGGGTCCATTGATTGAAAATTCCTTTTTCGTGTAAAGGAGTAATAACTGCCATTTTTAATTTTTCAGGGAAAATGCCAGAGGAAAGAGAAGCATTGACCAAATCGCCAAAGCAATTTGGTCGTATTTAACATATGAAAATGAAAAGCTGCAGTGCTCTTTACTCGTTAAGGATATTTCTTTTGAACATTCGACTGGTCCACACATCCAGCAATGCAAATCTAGCAGGGTAACGTCAAAACCCAAGTGACATCATGATTTTATCAACCATGGACGTTTCATTTTCTTGACTGGAATAATAATTAATAATACACATTTGTCATGGGCTCCGTAATTTCAAAACGCAAGGCAGAATTTCATGTATATACAAGTTATACAGTGATAGGATGAAACCCGTTAACATACACACCACCTTGCAACTGAATTGAAAATTACTTTCATTGGTGCCATTAATACAGCATTGGAAGAATGCCTAAACAAATTGAGTTTGCCAACTTTTAACAAATACCTGTAATTAATACTTCATGCGGCAGACAATGAACTTGGTCGGCAGAATTATATTCTCTTATCAGAGACATAAGTACTAATTGTCAGCATTAATTTAGAAACACTAAATAGGAAACTATTTCTATCTCGGTGTATGTACTGAATACACCATGCACACAGCTTGATCCCAGAAAATAGTGGTTAGCCTCAGCTAATAACCATTCCTCAAAAATGAGACGCAGTAGACTTTTCCTCATCACCTCAATTTTGTGGACGGGAGATAATTAGAAAAAATGGATGCTACTAGTTCTTTATTACTTAAATCTTCTCTTTACAGGTTAGATATTCATTTCATCTTGGTTCAAAATAAGCATGCAAAACGAAGGCAGCCAATCGTTCCAAGGACTACCTAGCCGACTGCCTCCTTAGGTCCTGCATCTCTTCCAGCACTGCCCGAGGCAGAGGATCTCGAAACGAGGACCGAACGACTCTGCCTCGCTCTTCTCCACTGAGTGTCCAACCGCATATGACTAAGGTAACCTCCGATGGCACTGGTGCACCGGAGCAGAAGAAGGTTGTGCCACCGAGACAGACTGCCACGTGTCCGCATGCAACTCACCGCCTTCCAGTCCTCTCCCTCTGGTATGATATCGGCGGTCCGACACAAATACGATAGCTGCAAGACAGGAGAAGAAAAGGAAGTTAATGTAGTCAGTATTTAAATGTTTCCTTTAGTATTTCCCCATTTCTGGCAGGTTCAATGTAAATGTTCAAGTTCTTTGCAGTTCTGCGAGTGTTTAAGAACATTAAATGCTATTTCTGATAATTTTTCTTCGGAAAAGTGCCTCCTTATTCTTATTCATTTCCATTTATAAAATTTGCTTGGAAAACAAGAGGTGAAGAAATTGCTGAACTCTCGTAAAAGGAAATTTAGTGATTAATTAATATTGGAACAGTGGTCAGTGTTGGGGTTAAACATTGAAAGGAAGTGTATAATTTGTAAGCATTTTAATAATGATACCCAAAAATTATCTCAAACATTCCACTCGTTTTGAGTAGTTAAAAACATTGATATTTTACTAATTTCATGAAGAAGAAAGAATAGGAGAAGAATGCCCATGAAGTAGTGTTCGACTATAAATTATGTTTACTCAAAAACATTTTTCAAAATGAAATATTAATATTTGATCAATTACATCTTCAACAATTTTCAAATACTTCTCGAAAATATCACTTACATACATAATGAACCATCATATGTTGATAGTTCTTGATAAGAAACATTCATTTATGGATAAATCAACCTTCGGAAATATTCGATAAGTGATTATGTTTAAGCCAAAAAATATTTCCACGGCAATAATGAAATTAACTGCACAATATGATTTTTTTTTAATAAAAAAAAACTTTGTACTCAAGCGGAGGACCTTGTTGAATTTTCCCTTCGGTGATAAGGTGATAAGTGTTCCAACAATGAACATCCTCCACGGATTGATATGTTAGATCGAAACTAATTATCACGCATCTTAATTAAATAATGAATTGCTTCACAGGGGCATCAATTTTGCATTACTGAAGGTGTATTAACCGGATTATTAAATCGTATGAAAAGATCCACGCCGGTGACTGGAGGCTGACCGAAGCAGAGGACCTCGTCGACATTGTGGGAGGACTGAAGGACCCTTCCTCGCTACCCCCTCCAGTGGAGCATCCAACCACATGTCATAGGCACACCCTATTGGCACTGGTGCAGTAGATGATTTGAGATGCCAGAAGTTGATGTCAACAGCTGTTCAAATTTTTGGTGGGGTGAGGAAATTATGAGTTCAATGAAGAATATGTTCCAAGTGGCTGGATTTTCAAATCAAAGAAAAAGTTATTCAGTATTCTTATATGTTTTTGTTTGACGCTTTAGTCAGTTGTGCCTCTGAAACTAAACATTATTGAAGAAATAATTACACACAATGAGACAACTCAATAACGGCTCAATCGACTTCGATGAAATATAATATCTTAGTGGTTTAAGCTTTGTAGCACTTCTTATGAAATTAGGTCTGATTTTTGGTAAAAAGTTGGTAAGGGGACTAGATTTGAACTAAAAAAATATCTCTGAAAATACCTTCTGAAATTACCTCAATTCCATAGTATGGTTTTTGTTAGATAGGGCTAAATCAATGCACTTTGTGATTTTGATGTCCCTTCTAATAAAATTGTCCTCGAGCAAATATTAAGGAATAATATAACCTCATAAAATTTTTTTTTTATGTACTTAATGTACTGTTCATATTCGCAGTGCATTTTATAAAAAAAAATTTTTTCATTGTTTTATGGCATCTTTACAATTAAATATTGTATTACCCAATTTCAAAAAAAAATTTGTTTGTGAAAGGAAATCATTCTATCTTCACTGATATGCCAAATGATTCAGACAATCGACAACCATTAGAAACATAATAACTCGATATGACATTCATATTTATTGTTGAACATTCATTAGAGATAATCACAGTTGATGGCTCACCACGGTCCATCTCCCACAACGTCCAATGGCCAAGTCCTATCTTTTATCGTTGTCATTGATGAATAATTAATGAGTAAAATATTGCAAAACAATGTTTAGAGGCTATTGCGATGATGTAAACAAAATTGCTAAACATGGAAGTGAAAACTGCTATGAAAAATAAGAAAAATAATTTCCCCAGCAGGGAATCAAACACCACACCTTCCGCTCCAATGGGCTAGTACGTACACAGAAAAGCAGACAGTTTGAGCTAATATAAACTGAGTAAAGAGGCTGGAGAATTTTTCTTAAATATTAACAAGTCACCATGTTTCTTGTTCGTTGTTCATTCCAGTTTCTCTAAATTAAAAATGTTTAAGTTTACAAGGACATAGGAGTATTGTGATGCATGACAATGGATGGAGGCGAGAACGAAAACAGTAATGGACGTTGGGTTGTATTTAAGGCATCGAATATAGGCATTTCATGAAATTCTAGCCTCGCGCGAGTCTCTCGCCCTGCTATCTCCGCCACCACTCCCGCTGCGGTCGCTTTGAAAACGCTATATGCTATTTTAAATAACCAAAAAATCTCTTTTTCTCGTCAAAAATAGTCTTTTGCAAATACGTCTTTGACTACTTCTTACAGTTTGGTTGGTTCCTTTCTTAATTGTTGTATACTAAGCGGCTGTGAATTTTTAAAAATAAATTTCTAACTTAGGCTCTATGGGTCGTAGGGCACTTTTTGTTTTTGATATTTGTTTAAAAGCCAGCTTTTGATATTTTATTCAAGTTACAAACTCGAACAATGTATGATCTATGAAGAGGCTCCAAAAGTACATTTTAAAAAGTACCCTCTTCTTTGAAGCAAGAAATAATTTAATATTTAATTTTTTCATCGAGTTTTATTAACAAGTCAAAACCTAATCTTTAGAAGAGAATCAAATTTTATTTGTCCCGGAAAGTTTATGCACAAAAAAGTTTTGGCTTTCACCATTTAACGTCTTGGGATAAACAATTTGATATATTTCAGCAACAAATCCACCGATTTACTCTTACTAGCCCTCTACCGCTTTGGAATTGGATAAGTTTCCTATTAAAATGACCAAAAGATTTTTTTTAATTGCTTTTGTGATCAATATTTAATCTTAAAAAATATCAGTTTTGGACGGTTTTTTGTTAAATTTGCAATAGCAAATTTTATCAAATTTCACTTACACGGGTAATATTAATGGTCTATAAATTACCTACAAGGATCCTATGCTATCAATTGTCTAAAAATCTAATATTGACTTTTAGATTTAGGAAATTGGTTTTGGCGAACCTTGGACGCACGTAGCTCAGGAAAGAGACAAAATTTCGAGTTGCAAATATACTGGGGGGATATAATACTCCTTTTATCTCCCCCTCCTACTATGTAAAACAGATCCCATCCATTCCTCAATTAAATCCCTGAAATCTATTATTTTCTCTCTTTTTAGGGCTATTAGGACTAAATCGTGAGAAAGGCAATGAGAAATTGTGTATTCGGTAACCATGGACCAAAAATGAAGAGTGGAAAAGAAAAAAAACGGCTGTTTTATTCTTGTTAAATAAAATTATTTATTAGGATGGTCGATAAATGTGCAAAATGGTGTCAAGTGTCACCTTCCTCCATTGATATTATGGTGTCAAGTCTATTGGATTATGGCTTGCAGATATGGGCACATGGAAAGCAGGAAGGAAGAAAATAAATCGTGCAAGTACCGCTCACCTCTAGAGGCATTTTTAAGCAGGCTGTTTCGAGAAGAGTAAGCTAAGACTCGAGACGCCATTTACTTGCGAGGGACATACGAAAATGGAAATAAAAGGGAATGCCCCTCGAGGAGAGAAGACCTCGAAATATGAAACCTCAAGAAATAAATTTAATCCGCAAATTTTCACATAACATACGAAGCACTGAAACTCTCATTTAATTCCCAGCGCATATAGAAATATTTTTTTTGCATTCTGACGATTCTGGTGGTGCGCATGCCCCTACGATCCCAAAAGGCCATTGTCCCGTCAGATTTCGCAGGAGCTGAACCACCAGAGCTTGTAACCCCCATGCCCTGGGCAGGTGAAATACAGATTCCAGGCAGGGCTCGAACCAGCCACCCTCTTATTATCAGGAGAGGATTTTACCCCGCCGCCACCAGGGCCGGCGTTAAATTAACGTATGTGATTACGCTAAGGCTACAGTAGTGAATTTTTGGGGAAACATTATTTATTAAAATGAAAACTCAATAATCATAAATTCTGCTTCTTGAGTAGTGAGTATTATTGAAAGGAAAAAGTTCTTTTTTGTAATTAACAAAGATTCTAGTTGTTTACTATAGCTGTGCGAGTTTGATGATGCCATAGCATTATTGAAAAACGCACACGAAGTCAGAGTAAGGGCACTACGTTTACATAATTACAGAGAAAAAGTACTCTCGTTAATACCTCAATCGAGGCGCATATCTAAAATAGAAATGGACGAAAGTATATTTACCTTACATCGCACGACCAAAAGACAACCTTCCTCTTTTGCGCCTGCCCCCAGTCTCTTGCCTTGTGCTGTGCAGTACTGCTCCAGTCACTTCCCCCTCTATATCTACGATGAACGCACTGAAAAAAAATAAGTCGCCTTGTAAATGCACAGTGAACTTAATTGATACATTCGTAAGCTACATTTGGAACCGTGGAAAATCAGCAATAATCAAGGATTCATCATAATTTATAATAATTAGGATTCATCTCAGCTAGTTTCCCCTCTCGTCACGTCTTTACATAGTGCAGTTTAATTCCGTGTATCAACACTACGTTTTTCGAAAAAAAACATCTAGTAGCACTCAAGTCACAATAGGCTATAACTTATACGAGTTGAGTAACTAGAGCCAAGTATTTTAAGTATTTAATGCTTTTCCTTGCAAGTTTGAAATAAAGATCCAGAAAATCTATCTTTACATACTGTAAATAATGTGATTGAAATTTCTTTCACCCAAGTTACTGCAGCGGGCATCGAAGATCATGTTCAGACAGCGCCTTCCTTTCTGTTCGTTCTTAGCCTTCGGAGTTTCCATCATCCTCATGATCGTTGAAACGGTGGGAGACTGCCTCCGAGTTCATACCATGGATTCACAGCGGGTTTTGCTCTCGCGTCTCCTCTCGTCCATCCTGGAAAGACAAACGGTACCCAACATGATATAAATAACTTTCATCTATGCGTGATATACCCATATCTATGAGGCGTAATCCTTTTGTCACATTACAACAACGAAGAAATTTCTTCATTTCACACTTGACCATGTCACAGCATTCATTACCTGTGAGACTGACGCTATTCATTTTATCTCGTATTACCTGTTAAGATTCATCTATATCTACAAAACACCCTGCAAGCCACCTCATGAGTGTGTGGCAGGGGGTGAGTAGTCACCAACATAAGTTACTGTAACTATGACTAATCATGGATTAGCATAAATCGCTAGGGCTTGTCACTTTATATATATATACGAATCCCGCCACGGGATTAATGTGATGATCATCCTAGAATTAGTATATTAGGTTAGGTTGTGATAAATAACCTCAGGATATAAAAGCACCTGTACCTGTAAGCCCTAGTCTATCCCTCTTACTCGAGTAGATTGGTTATGGAGTTTCATCAGCGAAAGACTTAGTTACCAAGGAAAAAACTGTCGCGGCACTGTGATGGTATATCTTAAAATTTATTTGAACCAAATATGATTTTTTAAACATAATATTATGAAGAGTTTATGGACATATTTAGCAGGAAAGATTCTTTTGGTGAACTATAAGCGCCTACATTTTATTAGCATACAATTCCGTGAGAGAATTCGCTCCTTATAGACAATTTTTTTTCGAAAAGCATTCATTTTAGATATGAAAATACAATTTTCCCTTACGTTCCTCCCATTCTCGCATTTAAAAGTATGCTTTTTCAAGTACAATTTCCAAAAAGATTTGAGTGGAAATGCTGGGTTTTACGTCGCTCATGTCAAACAAAGAACTTGTTTCTCTATTGGTAGCCAATATGTGAATTAAATTACATTTTTACGGTCATTTGAAGGTGGAACAACTTCACATCCTGCTGAAAATGCTATGAAAATTTGGAAGCATTGGTTGCAAAATGGTCAACGTATTGACTTCAGAAATAGCTTTCGGGTTCTGCTACGTCTTTGTTTGTTGATGTCGAGCTTTCGCTACCATATTAAGCAGCATCTTCAGGAACAATTATATCATCAGAAATGGTTCATTATTATTACTGATGATGCTGCCAGTAATGTCAGGGAAAGCTCGAGATTAACAAACAACGACGCAGCACAACCCGAAAAAGATTTCTGAAGACAGGTCGCAGCGAATAAGGTTAGAGAAGAAATGAAGGCAATATTCCACTTGATTCTTGAAGCCGATTCCGACATTACAGTCGGCATAGTTGACATAATTACTTACTCTGACTTATGATTCCGTTTCTTTCGTTTGATTTTCGTCAAATCTTAGTTAAAATCCGCAGATAATGCGATGCATTGCGACTGGTAGGCCCCGTCTACTCGACACAACATTCTTCCCATGCACCCCTTGTGTTCTTGCCTCACCTTCATTCATGAGCGTTCACGGCAATGCCTCCTCCACTTCACTTCAAAGCTCCTCGTCAGAGAAAGCCTACGATCCAAATTAAGGTAGTTTGTGCGATATTTTACCCTATAGTCATATTGGAGGCCATATTCGAGTATCATTTTTTTAATTTAAGAATTTAAGAAATCTACAGGAAGCATGAAGTGAATGATGTACTAGTTGATATTGGCACAAAAACATTGTTTTAAATCACAGATCTAAATATATATATTAAGGCTTTAATTTTACTAATTTGTATCACGCCGTACGCTTAAAATGTCTTTACAGCAGATTTCCTTGCGTTTTTATTTAAATGTATCATGGTGATTGATGAGTTTATTTTTATTAATAGCTGAGAAAGCATACAAACTAACAACCTTGAAATTTATGACGCGACATATGCGTTAGGATCTCCTAATTTTTAAAAAAGTCTTTCTGGGGCGCATAGACGCAACATATTCAGAGGGAAACGGCTTGTATATTTTGGAAAATATTTCTAAAAGTAGTACGTTAAGTGGCTGACATTTTGATATCATTGGAGATTTGAGATATGTTTATTGATAATCATGCCAAATATATTGAAAATAATGTGAAGCGATATATTCCTCAAACAACCTTGACTGCTTATTGACGCAGTTTGATGACCGTGGGATATAGTCTGCCTGCACTTAGAGTTCGTGCATAAACTACGTTACCAACTTAGGGGGGAGGGGAGGGGGTCGCCGAAAAGTCTAATGCGGGTAACGAGGGGGAGGGGGATTCACCCAAAGTTACGTAGCCGTTCACCCCCTGCCACACACCCTTGAGGTGGCTTACAGGGTATTCTGTGCATGTAGATGTACACTGCGCCTGTTTACGTTTCTTACTCGTCAGCATCGCGGAGACAATACTACAGAGTTTAACATGAGGAATGGCACGAAGGGTGCCCTTCAATTGCAACTTTTATACAAATTACAGTCATGCGGCCTAAACGAAACGGTAGTATACTGGATACGCGACTTTCTGAGTGATCGTAAGCAAAAAGTAGTTCTTGACGGAATTAGCTCTGATGTAGTTACAGTGGCTACAGGTGTCCCGCAAGACAGCGCCCCTTTTTGTTCATTATATACATAAATGATCTATGCTCTCGAAATAGCAGTAAAATACGTTTATTTACCGACGACGCTGTCATCTATCGTGAAATTAGTGATCACTCTGACTTTGAAACTCTGTCATCGGATTTAAACAACGTTCATGTGTGGAGCCAATAGTGGGGACTCGAACTTAATCTGAGCAAATGCACGGCGGTACATTTCTTGCGGAGGTCGTCCAACTATCCCCATGTATATGCTGTGGATGGTGTTAACATAAAGGCGACAGATGAAGTGGAGTATATGGGAGTTACGATAACTTCGGACCTATCGTGGGGAACACATATAAGAAATATTTGAGGCAGAGCTCTGAAGAAGCTAGGATTCTTCAAGCGTATCGTGGGAAGATTTTCGGATGAAAAAGTAATAGAGAGATGCTATTTCGCACTCGTCCGCCCACACCTTGAATATAAAGCGAGGATATATATCCGGTGCAGAAAGACTTAATCCTGTAACTTAATAAAATACAAAGGAAAGCTGCGCGATTCGTCAAAAACTGCTACGGGCGTACAGACAGCATTACACAGATGTTAAACGAATTAGGCTGGGAGCCGCTAGAGACTCGAAGGCTGCGCGCTAGGCTTAGATTGCTTGAACAATTCGGGATAGATATCTTTCAGAGCAACACGGAGAACATCATATTAGAATCCCACTGTATTTCCAGGTCCGATAGAAACGATAAATTAAGAGAGATATTTTGCCAAACGGATAGGAATGGGAATTTGTTTTTCCCCCGAACAATAAGGGACTTCAATAAATGCTAGGCGTAATTTCATTGGGGTGTTTTCTTTTTATATGTAAACGGCTGGTGTCCTAACATCCCCCGCCACACGCCTATTAAGGCGGCTTGCGGGGTAGTATGTAGATGTAGATTAGTCAATGAACAACGGTTCAATGTTGAACCAATTTTTTCGGAAAACGTCCACATCCAATTTTTTCTGAAAAACCTCCGAATTAAAACTATTGCAGAACCTCTTGGAGTTCATTAGTGAAATAAAAATGTTTTTTCTTTAATAATTACTAATTATCTTTATATAAAATTAATGTATATGCGTTGAGAGCTACTTTGCATTTACGGTAATAATTGGCGAATTTACTTGGTGGAATTGGGACATTGAAATTAGAAGGTACTTTTCATATATTTCACACTTGATTTGTGTCCCTCGACCGGCTTAGACGCATGTTGTTCAAGAGGACTAAAAAAAAAACTTCAAGAAATGTCTCTTATACCCTAGGATTTCTTTGTGTAAAGGGATGGGGGAGTTGTTTTTGAATGAAGGGGAGTGGATGATAACTCACTACTGGCGATGAGTAATTACTTAAGAGGGTAAACAGGAGCAAGGTTACGGTCAGGGAAGGGGAACAGAAGCGCGAGGATCGGGGAACTGAATGGTTGAGAGGGGTGAGGTGTTCAAAGTAATTTCGCCATCCAACAAATCTGAGCCACAACATTTGGGAAAAAATCAAAATTGTTCATGTAGTCCAATTTGTTGACCTTATCGCATGCCTACATGTAAAATTATCGGACCATAAACCTCAGGATGAGTCATTTCATTTTGAGTGTTTGGCAAAGTTAACTATCATGAAAAGAATTAAAACAATCCTTTATTCTGAATCCCAATTTTTCCAATATGAAAACATGTAATCGGGCGAATTAAACTGAAGTAAGAATGCACACTCCACTTTTGTCTTCACCTTGGCACTTGTCTTTTGACTTAAAAAAATAGTTTTCCAATAGCTACCGGGGTTGCATAAACACACTTTCACTCGGACTTTGGGGATAATATTCTGAAGCTTGTGAAATAATTTTTACAGAGAGAGTAACGTTTTCCATTTGGATTTTGCGTTTGAGGTAGGAGAAAGACTGCTAAGCAAACAAGTGGTTTGTTTTCGGAGTCGTCTATTAAACAGTTTATCTATAAGGGAAGAGTCGTAACCTTTTCGATTTGCTGTGTTGAATGTTATTTAGCTTTTTGGAAAATTCTCAGTTTGATAAGGCGATTGAGGTGAGGCGATAAATCCTTGCGTGAAACGTTGCATATGGTAGCACTTAGAATCACTTTGGATTATGACGTCAGTAAAATATCTTTTTTAAAATATAGGAAAAGAATGGTTTTGATTCTTGAGGCAAATGCTTACGTTTAAAAATGTATTCGGTTTTCTTTGAACTTCTAAGGTTAAAGGTATTGACGTAAGAAGAGAATTTAAAAGAGTCACAAATTGATCTCGTTGTCTTAAGCCCGTTTTACACGGAGCACGTAATTGCACAATCTGATGTACGTACGAACATGCACTTCAAATTGCATCGTGTAAAGCCGTGAATTGCAAGGACGCATGCGCGAATGCATGAACGCGAGGTGGAAAAATAGCCCCTGCTCTAATTCGAAAATGATTGCACGCCCGAATGAGAAAAAAATGCAGTTTGAAGTTGTGCAATTTCGTGCCCCGTGTAAAACGGCCTTTAGACTTCCTATCCAAAGGCAAGTAATATCTTATAAGTATTATCGGAAGTAAAAAAAACAAACATTTTTTTATTCCACGTTTTTTTTAATTTAAAAATTTTCGCCCGAAATTATCTTTTGAAAATTTCGGCAAAATTTGGAGAAAGTGATAATCTCATGTTTATCCCGTGAGTTTCCGTGCTAAGACGAAGGCGAACGTATGCGTAAGAGTATTGTTGGTTTTAAAAATGGTTGGTTTTTAAAACTCAAATAAGTTTCGCAATAGTAGCATTTCTCTTCGCTCACTACTTTCCCTTCAGTTAATGTATAGAGAGCCGTTTGTTTTCTTGTTACTAGTTAGAACTGTTTTGACCTATCTGTTGAAATACATTGGAATAAAGGAACGGGAATAGGAAGAGGGAAAGGAGGAAATTTGTGTTATGTAAACGGAGTATCTTTTGGGCCATTCAAGTACATATTACGGAAGATAATTTTCGATTATTTTTTTACCCCACTTTTCCCACTTATGTGAGACAGCGTAAGATTTCATTAACTCTCCCCCCCTCTCATCCAAATCTTACGTAAGATAAAAAAAGATTTTTGAACGGATGCACATGGGAAAAAATTCGATGATAGATGTTTTCGGCGACTTTGTTCGTTACTTTCAATCTCACTGTTCTGAATTCTTAAGAAATATTTGCTGCTTAAAAAAATGTATCGATAATGATGAACGAGAAAAAATATTTTATTACTTAATTTTTCCAATCCTGTTCCGAGGATTGTACTTTAAATGACTTCCTTACAATGTCCGGAAGGAAAGGAATTTCCAAAATCCCAAATGGAATAAGCCGAAATGATATTAATTTTGTCTATCGTATTATCTAACTAATGGTGCATTTTATAAAGAAGTAGATTAATGAATTACGGCTGTAACAAACTAAGAATGAACTGATGTGGAGAAATATATCTTCAATTTCTGTCAATTTAACAGACAAGATGCTACGTTGAAAGGCTATCTAATGATAGTGTAAGCAAATGAGGAAGCGCTGATTTTTATGAAATCGAAACTGGAATTTTAAATAATCATTTAAAAAACATGTGGGTCACCTCGGCATGTGCTGAAAAAATCTAATATATAGTGCAGCTTTAATATTTGATTTCATAAAAGTGCCATTTTTATATAGAGACACTAATAATACTCTATAAATTATTGAAACCAAAGACAGTAATTTCAATTTACACACGGCAGGATCATGTGTGTTTACGATAACATTAACAAGGTGTTAATTTTCTCAACAATCTATGATTTAAAATTTTTCTGCGTACAGTCCGTTGGAGAAAAAATATTTCCACTCGAAGCGGATCCGTAATTTATATCCTTTAGTTTAAATAAGGAAAAGCTGCGTGTTTTTAAATGTGTTTTGGTATTTCTACGTGTTTTTATGAGTATGGTTATTAAAAAAACCTCGGAGATTGACGGCTGCTCAGGACGAGCGGGACTAGAGAAGCACTAGGAAAAGAGGGCAGCACTAACTCCAAGGAGTACGATGCTCGCACAGCTGATTGGAAGGAAAGCGTTGAAGGGCCAATGCCAGGCCCTGGTGGACAGGCAATCGCTCAAGTAAACCAGGGCGAGTTCAACGGCATTAGATTTCCAAATAAAACTTTTAATATCCTGCCGGAGTATCCCCGTTAGCTTATCGCCTATCAGAATGGGGTGGGGGTAAAAAAAGCCATCGATTTGGGGATCGAGCTCACCGTTATCGCATTCTTTCCGAGGACGTTTCATCATGCTGCCAGCGCAACAGAGTGGAAGAAAGTCTACCGGTAAGTTGCTCCAAACATCCCCAGTAAAATAGGCCATTAAGACCCCATTGACGATGGCTTTACCTCGCCTCGGATACCTGACGGATACTCTGTGCTGACGGCGAGCAGGGAACCTTTCTTCATTTCATCACGAGATAAGGGGAAACCCTCGCACATGCAAACAAGCAAATATACCAAGTGCTCAGCTTTATTAAATACGCCAACGTCTTTTATACCTAAAATTAAACGTGGCTCGTATTTAATATGCTTCTTAAATGGATAAATAGTATGTGAAGTCATGAATTGTTACAAAAAAGGGTGCCAAAAGACCTTTACCGTCGATACACCAAAAAAATAAACTACCTACTACAACTACAAAGGAGCCACAAGAAAACGGACAGAAAGGGTTAGGCGCTGCGAAGCAGAAATTCTCTCATTTCAAATAATTTCTAAATATCTTAAGAATGTTCATCTCCTTGACCCAGCAGATAGTGGCCGTAGTCAATTGGAAATAAAAATATAATTCAATGGATATCTGGAGCGATTGTTTAAATTTGATTTACGAAATCTTCTCGAGCAGGAAAAATTTAGTGAAGAAAATGTCCATCGAGATGAACCGAGAGAAATATTTAAAAAATGTAAGGTAAAGAACCCTTTTACATAGGGTAGAACGACGCAGAGAAAATTGAGTTGTTTTTTCTGAAGGAAACAAAATTGCTGGAATGGTGGAAGGAAGGAAAATGCCGTTGAAGATGAATTTTGGCAATCGCAAGAAGCCCAGCAAATTCTGGGAGTTCCGGCCGGAAATACGTCGTGAGAAAGAATTTTAGCCGAGCGGGTGCTAAAGCATATAATCGCCAGTTAGGTACCTCCCGCAGTAAAGTATATGATCCATTTATTTGAGGAAGTAAATAATGGAGTATATTTTCGATATTTTTGAATAACCAGGCGCATAAGCGACCGGAATATGCTGAGCAAGAAGACGTCTATCGAACGTGAAACAAGCGAGATGTTGAACGACCTTTGTCAAAGAGGGCTCTTTTCCGGTTTGCAGAGCAGAATACTTGTGGTGCGGAAAGAAATGAGGACGACTATGGCAGAGGAATGATCCAACTTAAGGGTAAGTCGAGAATATAGGCAAGGAAGGGATAGATGCGGGTGGGCAAAAAGGGACCACAAGACATTCAATAATTTCTCAATACCTACGTCGCAAAGTACGGGGGCACATACAGAGGCGAGAATGGACGGCAAGGTGATTTTTAACAAGCCTTCATCAGCTGGATTTTTTTTAACTTCCGAATTTTCAGCCGGTCGTAAGCCGGCCTTCCTTATTTTTTTCCAATAAAAATATAAATTCAAACATAAATATATCACAAGAGAATTTACAATGTTATTCTATGAGTGTGCTTTGCTATCATGTCCACCTTAGCCTTAGCCTCATCCGGTGCTCTTTTTACAGGAGTTTTCATAATTCTCGAAAGATGAAAACTCACGCCAGGTAAAACTATAAGAAATTGATTCATACCTCACTTCCGGAACCAAGTCATAATGATAAAACTAATAGTTTTGTGCTCCCAGTTAAGGGCCATTCAAGCAGTATGATTGACGATTTTGGACGCTTTAAGATTCCCTCTTTCCCTAAGTAGGGCAGCGTAAGATTTCATTAACTCCTCTTCCTCTCTCATCGCAGTCAATCATAGACTTTAGAAGGTGGAATACATCTTCTTTTAAATGAGCGATATTTTGGACAATGAAGGCTACTCATAGGAATACTGAGCACGAGATACTAGAGGCGTGCCGATGAAACCTACGTTTTCTGTCTGCCGACATGAAAATTTCGGCTGCAGAGAGTGCGCGGATCAACTCATGATACTCTGGGTCGCAGAATTTCATCTTGAAAATATCAAAATCATAAACTGGAAACTGTCAAAATCTATTTTTTGCCATAGGTTTCTAGAATTGTAACAATGCAAGACCAGGGTATGCTGAATATACGCCAAATAATATCATTCGATATTATTAGTTCTCACCATAAAAAATATAAGATTGATTTGTTTACCGTTTACGAGAAGAATCGATCACCCAAATCTCCCGTCAGCTCGCCAGTTACTATGCTATGCTAGATGATCCCTGACCCAGAAAAATAAGCTGCTTTTTTACTGAGAAATACTTTAACTGATAATAACCAAATGTTTTCGCAAAAATTCTACGCACGGTAATCTACGCGTAGTTTGCTGTATTAAATCAAATTACGATTTGTCGATGGGCGATTATAAAGAAAAAGAGATACAGATACGATCTCTTGAGTAAATAAAAATCTCGCGGAAGATAACATCGGACTCTCACACTGCCCTAAGTAAGACTATGTGAGAAGAGCCTAACTCCCATTCCCTCTAACAAGTCTTACGTAATACATAAGTGAATGACCTTTGCAAAAAAGAGTCGTATCACTTCCCCATCATGCAATCCACCTGACTCACCAACCACCCTAGCAGATTGACGGAGCGGAATCGGGCCATTGCGGCATACGATTGCCAGGCATGAAACTTTACTCGCGTTGCTTTCAAGCAAGGAATGCAGGATGGATTTTTTTGAGAAAACTCGAGGCGATGTAAACAAGAAAGCGGAGGAGGAGTTGGATTTGATGAGTCAGTCACCCATGTGGCGATCAGTAGAGAGGAGCAAAGCGAGGACTCCGAACATTTTATGCTTGGCCCATGAAAATCATGCCGCGATGGACTCCCGGGAAGAGATATGTGTGGCAGGAATGCGAATGGAAATTATACCAGATAGCGTGGCAATTCTACGTCTACATAATACCCAGCGAGCGTGGCAATGGGGAACTTGCATGGGTCGACGATTGCAATAAATTGCGATGATTGCTATCGACGATTGCTACGTCTACCCAGCGAGCCACCTCAGAGGAGAATGGCAGGGGGTGTTAGGACACCAGCCATGGAAAGGAGGGGGGAGAGGTGAATTGTGTCTCATTAATGTGGCTTAAGATAGTGTAACGCTGTTTTTGTTCAAATCACTAATTGTGCGAGGAAAGAAGGAATTTTTGTAGATGTCAGTTCGGGAGCGTATATCTCTCTCTTATTTTGTCACTCCTATCGGTTCTAGATAGAGCGCGGGGTTGAAATGATATCCTCCGTGTCGTACTGAAACTCGCCTCATCAGAGTTTTTCAAGTAATCTAAGCTGAGCGTGAAGCCTCCGAGTCTCTAAACGGATCCCAACCTAATACTTCCATCAACTGTGTGACACTTTCTGTTCACTCGTGGCAGTTCTTAACAAAGCGTGCGGCTCTACTTTTTTATTTACTTCGTGAATTAAATCATTCTCTACCGGGTTCCAAATGCCCGCAGCGTGTTCAAGATGTCACCTATCCAGATCAAAATAGCATCTCTCTTTCTTTGTTTCATCAGAGAACCTTCCTACTGTTCGCTTGATAAACCCTATCTTTAATGAAACACCGCAAATGTTTCGTTTGTGTTTCCCCCGCGTTAGGTCTGAAGTCAAAGAGATTCCTATCCCACTTCTCGTAACAATAGTGATTCAAATGGGAAGGATTGCATTCAGTGGCAAGCAAGGTGGGGATCAACGTTCCCATAATCACATATACGGAGGAGTATGAGCGCATTGTGGAGCATGTCAGGAGAAATTATTTTTCTAAAGCGAAGAAACCAGGGATCGCCCAGCTATTCTCGTATAAACACAAGCCCCAAAGGCAACGAAGGAAGTCTACTGGAGTTCAATAGGATGGAAATTTTTCATTGTCTTAAAACAGCGTTCTTCAACCGGTGCCGGTCAAAAGAAATTTCCTCTACAGTCATTAAACATTTTGCTCTAATTACATAGCGACAAGTGGCAGCCACTACACGATTAGGGCCCATGAGCTAAAAAGTTCTACTTTTAAAGCATTGCTTTTAATAATATAAAATTTATCAATATTGATTATTATTTCTGTCTCACCCATCAGCCTGCCCACGAAATGTTTCCTATTTCGGCGGTCCGCAGCTGTAATAAATATTCTAGATTCTTTCAAGAGTAATTTCTGTGATTTATGACCTTTCTTTAGGGGCATAATTATGTACTTTTACCATATTCACCTACAATTGAAATTGTTTTGGGGCCATTCAAGTATTAAGTAAGACGTTTTCGGGGGGAGGGGGGGAGATTATCTTCCATTGTCTAATGTAGTGGGGGTGGGGCAGGGGGTCTGGAACCAATTTACGTAAGATTTTTGTCCGTCTTGAAACATTGTATCTATCGTTTCCGAATGAAATTTAGCAGTGTCAATGAGCATCCGCTCGTTAATGGCGTATTTTCCGTAATCTCACCGCTACACCAATGCTCCTATTCTGTCGCTTGACTGGCTAGCTACATTACCTCTACGCTCAATTAATATGGTACCCCAGCACTGCATGATTAGACGCTATCCAGTGCTCAAAGCTGCACGATGTATTCTATGGAAAGATAAAACTGCATAAAACGAGTACCTATTTAACGAAGAGTAGATACAAATGTCTAACGTCTTACGTAATACTGCTTTTGAGAGGGAGGGGCGGTGGGAAAATCTTACATAAGGGGAAAGGGTCAAAAATGGTATACATCGTCTTACGTAATACTTGAACGGTCCCTAAGCAGAGAACTGCACTGTGAATTGCATAGGAGGTTGGGTGAGCTCATTACGGTATTTGAAGAGAAGGGAGGGAGCGGGGGGAGGGGGTAAGATAACCAAAGTACAGAGGAGTTATGACTTCACAGAATGCACTCAGCTGGTACTTGTTTCAATTCAGTATTCTACTATATTAGGATTAGGGTGCTTCGACGACTAAGGTCATTCGCACTTCAGTTCATTCCCAGTAACAGAGTTCTTTATATAGACCACTTACACCCCAATTACCATCCCAGTTACAAACAAAAAACACTTACATAGGAAGTTTGAAGAACGCCATATAAAAATTCTTGACTGAGTTAGGCTTGATTATTTACTGGCTCCGTTACTTCCTTTACACAGTCTTTATTCACATTGCATAAACGTTGCATGCTGATTCCGGGCATGTAGACTGTAATTCATAATCAATAACCAAAATTTAAAAGATGGATACATTTATTCAACAAACATAATCACAAATTACTCCTTTTTTTCATGTCATGTTGTAAACAAGGGCCTTCAAATTACATGAATTTTTCACAAGTCGAAAATATTTTATCATCCATCATTTAATCACGTTCCAATCATTTTCCAAGTAAAATTCTTATTAACAATCTTTGGATCGTTGTTTCCCAATAATTCCTTCGTTCAGAATTACTTAACCCTTTCTTTATCACTCTCAGAAAGCTTGCATCCAATTTTAGAATATTTCAACTATTTATTTTTAATATTTTCTGTGAATCCTCTGTGTAAGTAAGTACCTATGTCAACATTTTTCAGATTCTCATAGCAAATACTGTTTCAATTATAAAAGATTGATGAAATAAACCTATATTATTTGTTTTATAAAATGAAGTGTGAACAAATAAACTTTTTGCATGAGCCGATAAGTATATCAGCACCTTGAGCATCTAATGGTTAATTATGTTCAAAAGCTCTGCCTTCCTCATATGAATCAGTGAAATGAGTTTTAAAATCATCAAGAAGCCCTACATCTACTATCCTTTCCATGTAAATTAACACCCTTGTGGATATATATACAGTATTCCATTGATCGTGTGTCATCTCTAACCTATAATTTCAGACACATTTGGTACCTTGGTAGAAAAAGGTCGTAAGTTTTGTTGAGTGTATGCGGAATTTTATAAATATGACCTTTTGACCCCGTAAATAGGTTCCTACCAAAAATCCAAATTTTGCATAATAGGCTTTCAATGTTAAATTTTTCGAAATACAAAAAAGGCAGAATTTCTTTGCGAAACTTTCATAGATTACGTTTTTGGGCACGAGGAACGCAATGAAAGAAATTTCCAGCTCTAAAATGCGACCGTGACCCCTGAAAGGGCACAGCCAAGGTCACAATGGTGATAAATCGAGAATCGCTGCTACAAACCTATCGAATCATAGGAAAGGAAACTTTTTTCGCACTATTTCATACTGATTACACTCAACCTTGCTCCACGGCATAATTATTCCGGCTGGCAACAGCTATTACCAGGTTTAATTTACTGCCCTAATTGAGCGTTTTGAAGTAGACATCGAGCAAGGTACTGCCCTTTCCTTCTTCCGTCGCCAACAGCCAAGAAAACCAGAGAAAATACGAGTTCGCTTAGTTCATACGACCAATTACTTTTACGCACATTAATCCCAAAGTATGACTAGCACTGGGCGCATACACTAACAAAGGGAAAAAACACTCAAGCACCCATACATATTTGTATCGGAATGTGGTGTGGGTACCTTTCTCCCCTTTCGCTTCAACCCAGTGATTGAAAAAATATCCTAAACGAGAGCTCAGCTGCGTTCCTGCAGATTGATTAAGAATAAAATAAGGGTTTCGTAGCTTAATACTTATTAGATATATAAACAAGAAGAGGATAAGTGGAACCATCCTATGAGATGCCAAAAGTCACGCCGCCGGAGAGGGAGTATAAAACCTTGTCAGCATCCTAGCCCAATTGGAAGCACTTGCATCTCTTCTTTGGGTTATCAGACGATACCCCCCTGAGAACATCGGGGGTGGGAATGGGTTGTCACCAAGCCATTGCGGAAGCAGGCCACGGGATTGGCCAGGATCTTAGGGTAGGGGCATTGAGGCATTACTTGTCACAAGTTGGCAAATTGTTGGCTGTAACCCCCAGCAATTTAAATCTATAGATCTCGATCTCCAGGCTTGTAACGAAAATGACCAAGTTCTGATTTCTCCTAATAAGAATGAAGTTTTGCTCGCTCGGGATACATTACATCGATTACCAATTGTTAATGACATCGACTCCCAGTTCAGTTTGCATTTATCCAAATGAAAGGCCATTGTAAGAGGCTCCGACGATGGAGCGAAGTAAAGCGCAAAAATAAATAACTTTTTTGTTAAATGAGTGATTCTCTCGACAGAATAGCTGTTGTTTTTTTTATAATATACATTCATTCGTTTGTGGTATTTCTTTTTAAATTCCTATTCACTGATTCCCTTTTGTAATATTACCTGAATGGGTCGGAAATTTAGGAAATGCAAAAAAGAAATGCCCGCACATTCCCATATTGTTGTTTCCTAACCCAGCAATCCTCACCAGGAAAATTCACCCTGCTTTCCATCTCCGTTTCTCCAAAACCTCGGCTTACTCTTCTCCATCACCTTCTTTCTCACTTCCGGCGAACCTATCAAACGCTTCTCTTCTCTCCCACCTTGGTCATATTTCCCCTCAATTTTCCGTGTCCTTCCCTCCCCGCTCTTAAGGGTGGGCACGAGCCATCACCTTCACGCCGAAGTCCCCTTTCCGGCCCTTCAGGAGATCAGGCCCCTTTTAGTACCCCCTCCGTCCCACTCAACTCAACACTAGGTCAGGATGCGATGTCCCACGCTGACTCTGCCGGCCCCCCATGCCAACTCTTGGGCCCTCTAAGTAAAAGCCCTCCACTCTCCAAAGGCATGCCCTCCCTCTCCGCTGATGCAGCCGGTTAAGGTAAGGGAGGAGGAAGATAAGATGTGACTATTCGGCGTAATGCCGATGATTCATTCGATGTTTATTCCTCGCGTGCATTCCTTGGCATTGACTCCTAGGTAGATCAACGTCTCAAGTGACGCACAATACTCCTAGACCATGGATCACGTAGCTGTTTTTGTGAGAGGGTGAATGGAGTAACCCCCGCAATGACGGGGAAAGGAGGAACAGACAGCTGATTCCGGCCTGGAGCGTGGCCTAACCTGGAGCTGCAATGCTCGGACGAAAATCTCCTTGCTTGATCGAAAGCAGAGGGAAAACAATAAACAAAAATATCCCAAATTTTAGTTCAATATCGAATCTTCAAATGGATCCTGAGGTTTGATGAATGAAGGGCAGGTGACCCAATCTGAATAGTCACAAATGAAGCTTTCTCATGGTAGAGTGGAAAACGAAAGTTATTGATTTGTAGCGATAACATCGTTAGTAACCGATGAAGTGTAAATGCCGTTATGTATATCACCTTAACCATTGAAGTGCGTGGCTTGTACAATCTACTTTTGAAAGGAGGTACATATTTAGCTGGACTCTTCTACTAGCTCTTCTATCAGCGCCATCGTATTGGAAATAACTGCGCACAAATAAGATGAATCCCCATACAGCACACACGGAGCATATTTAGTTGCAATCACGAGTAGAACACGTGATTTATCTGGTCGAAAAACCGCTTTTCAACGACTAAGAACGGTTGAAAAATGGTCAATATTCGGTTTACTGGCCGCTATTTCTGGTGTAAACACGTGTATCGACCACAACCTGTCTAATATGCAAATTCCCATGCAAATTTATATTTACCAACGGAAAATAAACTGTTATTAGTATTATGACCGCTAGACAGCATTGCCAGCAAAATTCGCGGCTGATTTAGATTCATATTTGACCGAGAAAAAAAATTGCCGCTGGAGAGCCGCGAACCTTAGAACCTGACTCTTCCGAACTCACCTACGCCTTAACCCACTCGGCCACCAAGGTACTTGATTGGAGATGGTAATGCCAAGAAGTTATTTCCTCCTCATTCACGGCCAGACCAATATAAAATATTCCGTATTTGTGCTTGGCCTGGAGAGAAATACATTTTTACAAATATTTGGTACCAAGAAATTAATGCAGATATTCACGTGTGCTTGAAAATGGCTGTCAGAATCATACGAAAGCAGATAATATTATCGTGGAACATGATTTTATTTCTGGTTAGTTACAATTGTACCAAAATGCAACGTATGATCAAAAAAGGAAGTATTTATCGCATGGAAAAATCATCGTTTTTTGTAAAAAAAATATATCCACCCATTGTGTACAAATATATGTTTTTCACGATTATCAGGATTACCGAATAGAAAAAGTTCTTTGGTAGATGCATATTGAATTAACATATGTTACATACATACCTATATATAACATATGTTATAACAGAGAAATATCTTCGTACTGGAATAATAGCGTATATCTCATCTTTAATATGCAGTTATTCCCATGGAAATGTGAAAAAGGCAAAGTGGCATGTTGTACATAATTAAATTCTATAAAATACAGAAGTCCACTCAGATAATTTGGACCAAAATATGCACTGAAAGAACACGTGTAAAAAAGGACTAATTTTGGAATTATCCCTTATCCCATATATCAACCGAGAGTACACGAGTATATTTCTCCCCGTGCTGTATGGGTCCAAGGGAGAATAACGATTGTTATTTCGCGAGATTAACGGGCATATCAGTATTTGTACAAAATACATAACATGCATCCATCGCATAGCATCCACAAGAGAATCTTATTTTCACTGTCATCAGTATCCGGAGCAAATGATCGCGCAAGTCGCACTCTTCCTTAGTGTACGCATAAATCAATATTATTGATGATTATACATCGCTCACGCTAAAGTTACGAGTTCTCCAGTTAGGATATGATATAGAAAAATTCACTAAGAAGCTTCATAGGCTTAGCCCAATCAGCACGAAAATTGTGCAAAGACGCTTCATTGCATAATCATTCATTGGAAAAAAGGACGAAAAGTTAGTTGTTGTGATGTAAACTTCCATGGGGCTTGGATGGAGATTGATTCTTCTGATTTTCGGGATTTCCGCCACAAAAAGCTGGAACGATGCGGTGGAAATCTTGAAAATCGGAAGAATCAAACTCCGATAAATTAGTTGTGTTCAACTGACAATGAGTTCACCCTGTGGGCATGAATACACATTTAAACATAATTTCATGAATTATAACTTCGTAAATCATGCAAGTACGTCGCGAGAGTATATCTTAATCTAAGGAAGTAAAAAAGAGCTTCATCGCGATGTTTTTGAAAGATACTCGTTGATACGAAATTTGATATTACGAAGTGCCGATTTTTCCGATCCCGTCGACTTCTTAATTTCGAGTTTCTACTGTAGTTCATTGGTAACCGAAGCAATTTCACGCAGCATTTAGTATCTACGATGGTCCTTAAGTTACGTTGCTTGAATGGGGCATCATCTCTTTTGAAGAGAAGGTCCTGCCCTGATGTGACAATTGCGACTCCTGTCCGATACATCCTGACTGAATGTAATGATAATTGGGATACATTAGAGGCAGAACATCTGAGGACATCTTGGATGAGTTCTAGGTAAGTATCCCAATTGTCTGCCAACTTCAATTTTTCTATGCAACATTGGGCTTTTTAACAAATTATAATTTAATAACATTTTTATTTGGAAGGTATACATTGTGCCTAACTGTGCAAGCTCTAAATATTAACTAATTGCTTATTTCTTGGCCCATCAGATTAATTTGAAATCTAATATCAGAGGAAGAATTAAAAATAAGCTCTACCCTAATGTCCGACTTTTTAAGTTATTCATTCTGTTATGAGTTTAAAGTTGATACTTGAGATTCATTTTTATTTTTCAGATTTAAAAATTTAGATATTTCTTTCAGTTTTAATGGAAGAAACTCTTTAGATATGAACGGTTGTATGGATCTGAAGATACTGTGCTAAAATGACATTCTTGACCTCATGGAATCTCGGGAAAAAATATTTCCCATGCAACTGCTGGATTAATTATTCATTTTTGGAAAAAATAAGACTTGTGTTAACATTTATAAAACATGCAACTACCCATGTAAAAATATTTGGTCTGTAACTAATCTGAAACTGGTCTGTAACTGGTCTGAAAGGCTAAATTTTGGTCTCTAAGTGTTCTGTAACAGAACTGCGCTGGTCTAGATTCTGGCCTGTATTTGTGTTGTAATATTTGATAGTGTGTAACTGGGCTGGATTATACGGCTATCTTGATGTGGGCTCTTCAATTTTGGTTGTGAGACAATGCACGTAGACCCGTAGGGTAGCTGAAAATTCGAGATAGGTGCAATATATCATTAGGTGGAAACTAGATTGGTTGATTAAATATATTAAAGCATGGTACGTGTAATAGTACATTCATAGTATTTAAATGGAAAGTATCATTTTTTTATTTTGAGAGAGCAGGGAGGAGACAGTGGAGAGGGTGGGCAAGGGAGTTTTATTATAGACGGCAAGGGAGTTTCAGTGGAGAGCGCAAGGGAGTACCGGCTCATTAGGCAGCAAGGGTGTGCCAGACTAAACCGTCTAAACCTTCCAAGTCCAGCCCAATTCAAGAGCAGCGACCACCCATTGTCCAGAATTGTACTTACGGACCAGATGGTGTTCAGACCGGTTACAGACCATACTGGTCTGGAGCATTGTTTCAATTTCTTCCCAGTCACAGACCTCCTGCAGATCTCTAGCTCCACCCCAGACCTGTTCCAGATTTTCTTATAGACCTAATATTTTTACCTGGGTAATAATTTAAACTTAAAATAGATGGATGGATAATGTAATCAGAGAATTTTCTAGTTGGCACATCATTTTTAACGAATGTGTGATAATGACGAAAACACTTAAGGGGATGTGCAATATTGACAACTCTTGAGAGTAGATGATAAGGATGAGAGGTGGCTTTTTTGCTGTCAGTCAAAAAGTTTTTTAAATCTTTTTTAAATGTGATGTGAATTTTGTGCCTACCCTAACAACACCGGATATCCTACGGATATCCGATTCATGTCCGCCATATCCTATCCAGGTCCGCTGGCTTTCAGGATATCCGTCGTATGTCCCACGGATATCCGATGCCAGATGATCCCAAAAACGTCCGAATGGGATGTCCATGGATATACTGTTACAGAACTACATAACATTATTGTATTATAATAATTAATAATGCAATAATTATTATAATAATTATTGCATTCAAATTTGCACAATAACAATGCAGTTACGCCTTCCGTTAATAAAAGCCGCGACTGAATGTAAATACCAATTCTGACAGCTGAAATTATTGAAATAGGCATTGGAAATTTTTCCTGCAAGTTTCCACTCATTGTAACACGTGTTATCTGTCGAATGCAAGTACCTATGATGTAGCATTGGTAATTATATCATTTAAAATTTCCCTCTACAATGATAATTATGCTCTTTTCCTTTCCAAGTAGAATGAATAATTTATCATTTTAACCTAAAGGAAATCATAAGTTATATACATGCATTTGGGATCCTGTTCCATCTACAATTATAATTTATCTATTATACCTATGAACTCCATCATAATTGAATGCATATACCGTTTTTGGGTAGCAGAAAACTACCCAAGTAGCAGAAAATGTTGTATATGGATATCCATAAATGGTTACCAATATCCAAAAGACGTTAGGTCCAACCTGTAACATTATGTGGACATTCTATGGATATTACGTCGAAATATCCATACGAAAATATCTATGGAATGTTTGAAATAATATTTCCTACTTTTTTCCTAAATTGAGACGTTAAAAATAAATGTAGCATTATGATCGCACGAATTACATTCTTTACTCTTTGCATTTAGCATGATTTTCACGAATTATAAACTTATTTGCTCTTTGAACGAATTGATGTTGTTAAATTGACCTGTGACTTTGGTTAGTTATCGCAGAGATTTCCGGTTAACTCTCCTTGCGGTTAGTTTCCACTCAGTTTCTTTCTATTTATTTTCCTCTGGACTTATATTTATTTCACAAAAATTAACATGAATGAGTTTCCAACGGGAATGGATACTATTCATTCGAATAATTGTGGCTCTATACTTAATTCAAAATTCAAGAGAGATTCAAAATCTATGCTGGGAACCGAGAGAAAACTGACGAGAACGAAGAACTGGGTGTTTTGAAAAATGCGGGTTTTAAATACCAAGAGGCGCTGCGCTGAACAAAAGAAGAGCGGTATTTGATTACGCATAGGAGCCAAATGAAGCCAAAGGACAAAATGTGACAAAATAATTGCTACCAGGGAATATACATTCTCTAAGTATAGTGATATATTACCTGGCACAACGCTTTAAAATCCATCGTCAATTTTGCCGTTTCTGTGACTCGAGTTTGGACGTGCAATGCTTTTATCCTGAAGTGCCCTTCGCAATTTACTCTAGTTGGATCGTACATACATACATCGCCAAGCTTTACTGAAGCAAGGTAAGTTTTGGTTGATTAAGTTTTCATTAATTTGCTGAACCTGAAAATTGTTCTATTATCATCGCGGTTTAAGAAACTATCTACTAAAAGTTCACTTCTTATTTCACATTAGGTTATTTCGTGTACATAAAAATGGCGTCATTTCAGGATGTGAAGAAGATGCCATGAAAACATTACTTTTCATCAAACGGGCAGTCATTGGGCTTGATATGTGTCTGCGAGGGGTAGAGGAAGATATGGAGAAGGGTTCATGCTAAAAAAAGATGTGATGAAGAGAATAAAGAATCTGATCCTGGTATTTTGGTTAGTTTTCCCATCAAAACTTGACAGGAATTGGAGGTCGTAGAGGAAAATTTGAGTGATGCCTCTCAAAGAAAACAGTTGGTATGTCACTCATTTGTGTGTTTTATGTGGCCAAATATTGTATTGTAATGATACTGGAGTTTAAAATATTTTCCCAATTTCACAGGTGCGTGAGCTTGGTCTTATTGGGGTTAGCTCAGCAAAAGAGTTTGTTGTGCGAATTTTGCGAGCAGCAGTAACGGTTGAAGTGGCGTCAGACTTCAGCTGGCTGGTTAACAATCTTCCCTATTAAATCCATGAAGAAGAAGAGGGTTTTTGTGGCTCTAGAGATGAAGGATATTATATTTGGTAAGAATTTTAAAATTAAACAAGAAGGCAATGAATGACTCCTAGCCATGCATTAAATAGTCTGGTGATTCTTCGCATTCTTGAAAGTAATCCCCTTGGCTGGAATTTTCAAGCAGCCTTATTCAAAGTTTTGTGGTATTTTATAAGTAAAAAAATACTACTTCTAGTCTCAAACTTGATGTTTCGTCTTACAATAGATGTAATAGTCATTTAACTATTTTTTTGTGACTTCGAATTGTGGATATTTTGACGATTTATGAGCAGGCCCGAATTTAGGACCTCTGACGCCCCTGGGCAAAAAAACATTTGCTGCCCCCCCAACTTGCAATACATATATTACTTAAATTTTTTTGTGCAACTTTCCAGTAATTTTGCCGCCCCCTAAAATGTGCCGCCCTGGGCAGTTGCCCGGTTTTCCCTGCCGTAAATACGGCCGTTTATGAGCATTACATTTTGGACTTAATTATCCATATTATCTTTTGGTTATGCACAAGTGACACTTAGTCTCTTTTTTCCCAAAAAATCTATTTTGTGCCCTGAGAGTTATTTTCCAGGGTTCATCAATGTCATTATAGTTGGTAGAAAACACTAATTTAAAAAAATAGGTGGACTACACAGAAGGTAAAAACATAATGAGCATTTTCTTCATTAATGTTTTTACAAGAATACAGGGTGGCCAGTGACTGGGGGAACTGGGAAAAATCGGGGAAAGGACAGGATTGTTTTTGAGTGCTCTTGCAAAATTTGTTGGAAGCAGGAAATTCATTAAATGGTAATTTAGTATTTTATCAATAACTCCTCTCTTGCCTTCATTGTCACATCACCGAGAAATAGTTTTTTTATGTGACATTTAATTTTTTCTACTTAGTTTTTAAATGTAAAATAAAGGACCTAGATAACCTTGTGAAGGCTTCAGCAGCGTACTTAGTTCATTTGAAAAAACCATTCTTGCCGGTGTTGCTGTCTGTGTCTTCAGGCCAAATGAAATTAAGAATTCTTGCATCAACCATTAGACAGGTGCACCGTTATATTTGGTTGAAACCTCGTAGTTGAAAAGATGTATCCAAATGTTTGATAGCATAGCAATCTTCTCTGTTCAAATTATAATGATTTTTATTTATTTAAACTGCTTTTATCAGACGAGGGAAGTAAGCATTTAATCTCGTGATTAATTTTTCCGCATCAAAGTTTATGTTGCGCTTGGGCCCTGGCCAGATACGGTTGTTTGTGAAGGAATACCCAGACGAATGGTTATTTCAAAGGTAGCTAAATGTTTATCAGAATTGTAGTGCAAGAATTCTTTAGTATTTTAAATACATTACTGCATGTACAATAGTTTTTAAAGAACGAATTTATTGGGACTGGCTTTTTACTTAAGAGGCAAACACGAGAAACACAATGTACATACCTCTACACAGCACTCGGCTGGTACTTTGGTATCACAAAGAGCTTCAGTCACCTTATTGGCTATAGTGGTTTCTGTATCATCAGGTATTAAGAAAATTATATTAATATATGAAAAAAATTTGTTTCAGAGACTGTAAGAAAATACAAGTGGAGTTATATAGCTCTTTTTACTGTGTCTACCTTAAAAGGAATTGCATCAGGGTCAAATAACTCTGTGACTGCTTTTTTATAATATTTCCTTTTGCTTCTATATTGTAGGGGCCAGGATAATAACCAGTTGCAGTGAGGAAGCCCTTGGCTGTAAGGCAGAAAACTTTGTAGAAATATCGTTCGACTTTGTAATAGACGGAAAATAAATTCATTTTTTTGCAATGTAATTTTGTTTTTTTTTATAATCAGCAGTCACTCGTTTATGCATTCATTGGTCAATGGTTACTACTCCCACCAGTTCATCTATAGGTGCCATCTGTACGTTTAAGTCCTTCCACCTTGTAAAGGTTTTATTTCATGTGAAGGAATCTTTTTGGTATATATTTTTGCAACAATATGCATGAAAGAATATTAATATCTGATACGGACATTTTATGGATATCCGTCGGATATCGGATTTTGGGACATATGGATATCCTACGGACATCCGTGGGCAATTATTGAAATAGGCATTGGAAATTTTTCCTGCAAGTTTCCACCAGGGATGTGAAACGTAACCGAACCTCTGAAGCGGTACGGTTCCACGTGAAACCGAACCTCTTTCTCGGTAAGAGAGCGGTTCGTTCCGAACCGAACCGTGTCTGCGAAAGAGAAGAGGTTCGGTTCAAGCTGAAGCGGAACCGGCCGTAACAATTTGAACCGCTTTTGGAACGGTTTTTTGCGGTCCAGTTGCGGTACAGGTGCGCAAGGGGAAGGGGAGCAATCCCTTTGGCAGGGACTGAGAAAACCGAGATATGTAATATGACACGTCAATCCTGCTGCTCGCTGCTGCGTTCGAGTATAAGGGTGCTATCTTAGAATATTGAATAATATTTGTTATTTTCCTTCTCAACCAACTATTTTGATCGTTGGGTGTTTTACTCCTTTCATATTTTCCGCTCCGCCCGAAACTTTTACTCGAAGACGACAACTCGTAAGCGTTAATCCGGTGTCCCACGGTAAATGTTTTCGTAAATTTATTCATGAATACTCTCATAGTTACACTGCGCATGCGCAAGACAATATTCGGTAAATTTCTGTAAAAAAGAAAACTCAATAAATTCTTCATGAAACTCAGACACTGATTGGCTTTTCTGACACGATTTTCCGGCGCGACATCATCATAGTACATCGAGCGCGATTACGTGATAGCGCAACATTTAGCGCAGTATCATGATACTTTATCGTGACGTTTATCGTGATATTTTATCGGCCACGATTACCTTATCGAGCGCATTATCACGATATTTTATCGTGATATTTATCGTGATATTTTATCGGGCGTGATTGTTTTATCGAGCACAATATCACGATATTTTATCGACCGCAATATCACGATACTTTATCGACCGCAATATCACGATACTTTTTCGACCGCAATATCACGATATTTTATCGACCGCAATATCACGATACTTCATCGACCGCAATATCACTATACTTTTTCGACCGCAATATCACGATATTTTATCGACCGAAATATCACGATATTTTATCGACCGCAATATCACCATATTTTATCGTGACATTTTATCGGGCGCGATTATTTTATCGAGCGCAACTTCACGATATTTTATCGTGATATTAATTGTGATATTTTATCGAGCGCAATATCACGATATTTTTAGGTAATATTTATCGTCATATTTTATTAGGGCACAACATCGTGATATTTATCGTGATGTTTTATCGGGCGTGATTAATTTACCGAGCGCAATATCACGATCAGTTATCGTGATATTTTAACTCAGCGTGATATCGTGATTCTTTATCGGAACGTGATATTGCGGTTTTTATCGCGTGATATATCACAATATTTTGAGGCGCGATAACACTATATTTATCGTCACGAAATAAGTTGTCGTTTGATGCGCGATAAGACGATATTTATCGTCACGATATGAGTTATCGTTATCGCCAAGATACGGTATACTAAAATTATCATATCACGATATTGAATCACCAATATCGCCCAGGCCTAGTTTCGGCGACTCTGGGCTAGCGAACTGCTACTTAGGGATTCTGACGTGTTCCATTGTGAGCAAGCATGCTTGTTCTTTCAATTCCTTCAGTTTATACGTATGGCTATAGTAATTCCCGGGTAATTATAGAAATATGTGCGTGCTATTCCTTATCATGGCTCGTAGGTCCCGCAAAAATATCTTCTCTGATTGTACAGAGACCACACTATTGATGGCAGCACAAAAAGTTCTCTTCTTGGCCGTCAGCCGATCAGCGCCCAATTCATGAATTTTTCCTGCTCGTGTGACATGGGGTCCAACAGCTCACGAATCTCTTTTCATGAATATGGAATTCATGAATAAATTTACGAAACAATTTACCGTGGGACACCGGCTTAGAAACAAAACAACTAAGGGTTCCACATAGCATCGGCGATTTTGCTGCAGCTGCATGTGTTAGGTGGTATTCCCCTTTCAAGATTTCTCTTTGTTTATTTACGATGGTGGATTAGGGTGTCCCTTGGTGTGCACCACTCAGTCCGGCTCGCTAAGGTCGGAGGGGGGGGGGCGAGAAGAGGTAAGAGGGTGAGGAAGTATAATAGCACGCTGTAAGTGGCAAGATTTAGTCGGTACGTTTGTATGCACATTGAGGACAGATTTCGGCGACGTGATTTCAGCCCAGGCGCTCCGCACCCCAAAGTCGAAAACGGCAGTGCTGCCAACATCGTTCCCCAGTGAGATGTTGAACTTAAATAAGAAAAATGCTATCAATACTTACTTCCATTTCTCCAGGTTTCAAGTTCTTGTTTCCGGAATTATATTCTTCGTCAAAGCCGGGCACAGAAATCCAAAACTTCTCTCGCGACACTCACCGACCAATCAACTTACTTCAACGAATGAACGAAAGAGAGAGAAAAAAATGGAAGGTTGGAATTTGGGAAGGCTCGGATAAGCCCTCTACATGGCCATCGTGGCAACTAATCACCATCGTTGAAACCTATACGAGTTGATTATAACGAAATGCGTGAAATGCAAATAATATAGGTATAAAAATGCCACGAATTTACTACGCAAAATAATGATAATTATTTTTATGTGCCTTTCCAAAATAAGAGGTATACTTACCTCTTGCCTTAAGTTTAAGATCTTCGCGAACTGGAGAGGTTTTATAGTCATTGTCGCATCTGATGTGCTTATCTAATATGATTTCTTTACTTAAAATATATTCAAAAAATCTATTGCGGACTATTTGAAGCTAATCATTACTTTATATTTTCCCATATATATCGTATCACTGATGTCTCAAGACTTTTTCCGTGCCGAGAAACACATGCCTGATGTGCGCTAGTAATGCGGTATTAATGCGGATTCGCGACCAATGCAGTTGTACGCGCACACAATGCGCATTTCATGCGCTCAGGCGCTGCTTGGGATGGAAACGTACTGAAGGCTGAACTGATTTGTTCACAAAAACTTGTCATTTTTGGCAGCTAAGCACGTAATAGTGAAAACCCGTGTCCAGAGTATGCAAGTAAAGATTATTTTTCTTCCATGTTTGACAAAATTTATAAGAATTAAGGATTTCCACAAAAAAGCATAAAAATTCAAAATAGAATATGTATTAATTTGACAGGACTAATATGCATATTCATGAGGTATTTTCCATTTTTCTTTCCCATCATTCTTCCCAAACTTAGCTTAGCAGCTTCTTGAAACTCAATGGGATACAATAACATTTAAGTGTGAACATTTATTTTTTAACGTGGATGGAAATTTCAACATACAATTCTTTTATTATAGTTAAGAACTTGCATTAGTGATTAGTTTGAATAATACATGCAATACATAAGAGGAAAAAATTAGCACATACATATAGGCACAAAATTCACATCACATTTAAAAAAGATTTAAAAAACTTTTTGACTGACAGCAAAAAAAGCCACCTCTCATCCTTATCATCTACTCTCAAGAGTTGTCAATATTGTACATCCCCTTAAGTGTTTTCATCATTATCACACATTCGTTAAAAATGATGTGCCAACTAGAACATTCTCTGATTACATTTATCCATCCATCTATTTTAAGTTTAAATTATTACCCAGGTAAAAATATTAGGTCTATAACAAATCTGGAACAGGTCTGGGGTGGAGCTAGAGATCTGCAGGAGGTCTGTAACTGGGAAGAAATTGAAACAATGCTCCAGACCAGTATGGTCTGTAACTGGTCTGAACACCATCTGGTCCGTAAGTACAATTCTGGACAATGGGTGGTCGCTGCTCTTGAATTGGGCTGGACTTGGAGGGTTTAGCCGGTTAAGTCTGGCACACCCTTGCTGCCTAATGAGCCGGTACTCCCTTGCGCTCTCCACTGAAACTCCCTTGCCGTCTATAATAAAACTCCCTTGCCCACCCTCTCCACTGACTCCTCCCTGCTCTCTCAAAATAAAAAAATTATACTTTCCATTTAAATACTATGAATGTACTATTACACTTACCATGCTTTAATATATTTAATCAACCTAACTAGTTTCCACCTAATGATATATTGAACCTATCTCGAATTTTCAGCTACCCTACGGGTCTACGTGCAATGTCTCACCCCCAAAATTGAAGTGGCCGCGTCAAGAAAGCCTTATAATCCAGACCAGTTACACACTATCAAATATTACAACGCAAATACAGGCCAGAATCCAGACCAGCGCAGTTCTGTTACAGACCACTTAGAGACCAAAATTTAGCCTATCAGACCAGTTACTGACCAGTTTCAGATTAGTTACAGACCAAATATTTTTATCTGGATAGTTTCATGTTCTATAAATGTTTACACAAGTCTTATTATTCCCAAAAATGAATGGTTAATCCTGCAGGTGCATGGGAAATATTTTTTCCCGAGATTCCATGAGGTCAAGAAAATCATTTTAGCACATGATCTTCAGATCCATACAGCCGTTCATTTCTAAAGAGTTTCTTCCATTAAAACTGTAAGAAATAACTAATTTTTTAAATCTGAAAGATAAAAATGAATCTCAAGTATCAACTTTAAACTCATAACAGAAAGAATAACTTAAAAAGTTGGACATTAGGGTACAGCTTATTTTTAATTCTACCTCTGATATTAGATTTCAAATTAATCTGATGGGCCAAGAAATAAGCAATAGGTTAATATTTAGAGCTTGCACAGTTAGGCACAATGCATACATTCCAAATAAAAATGTTATTAAATTATTATTTGTTAAAAAGCCCAATGTTGCATAGAAAAATTGAAGTTGGCAGACAATTGGGATACTTAGCTAGAACTCATCCAAGATGTCCTCAGATGTTCTGCCTCTAATGTATCCCAATTATCATTACATTCAGTCAGGATGTATCAGACAGGAGTCGCAATTGTCACATCAGGGCAGGACCTTCTCTTCAATAGAGATGATGCCCCATTCAAGCAACGTAACTTAAGGACCATCGTAGATACTAAATGCTGCGTGAAATTGCTTCGGTTACCAATGAACTACAGTAGAAACTCGAAATTATGAAGTCGACAGGATTGAAAAATCGGCACTTCGTAATATTAAATTTCGTATCAACGAGTATCTTTCAAAAACATCGCGATGAAGCTCTTTTTTACTTCCTTAGATTAAGATATACTCTCGCGACGTACTTGCATGATTTACGAAGTTATAATTCATGAAATTATGTTTAAATGTGTATTCATGCCCACAGGGTGAACTCATTGTCAGTTGAACACAACTAATTTATCGGAGTTTGATTCTTCCGATTCTCAAGATTTCCACCGCATCGTTCCAGCTTTTTGTGGCGGAAATCCCGAAAATCAGAAGAATCAACCTCCATCAAAGCCCCACGGAAGTTTACATCACAACAACTAACTTTTCGTCCTTTTTTCCAATGAATGATTATGCAATGAAGCGTCTTTGCACAATTTTCGTGCTGATTGGGCTAAGCCTATGAAGCTTCTAAGTGCGTCTATATCATATCCTAACTGGAGAACTCGTAACTTTAGCGTGAGCGATGTATAATCATCAATAATATTGATTTATGCGTACACTAAGGAAGAGTGCGACTTGCGCGATCATTTGCTCCGGATACTGATGACAGTGAAAATAAGATTCTCTCGTGGATGCTATGCGATGGATGCATGTTATGTATTTTGTACAAATACTGATATGCCCGTTAATCTCGCGAAATAACAATCGTAATTCTCCCTCGGATTCATCTTATTTGTGCGCAGTTATTTCCAATACGATGGCGCTGATAGAAGAGCTAGTAGAAGAGTCCAGCTAAATATGTACCTCCTTTCAAAAGTAGATTGTACAAGCCACGCACTTCAATGGTGAAGGTGATATACATAAGGGCATTTACACTTCATCGGTTACTAACGATGTTATCGCTACAAATCAATAAATTTCGTTTTCCACTCTACCATGAGAAAGCTTTATTTGTGATTATTCAGATTGGGTCACCTGCCCTTTATTCATCAAACCTCAGGATCCATTTGAAGATTCGATATTGAACTAAAATTTGGGATATTTTTGTTTATTGTTTTCCCTCTGCTTTCGATCAAGCAAGGAGATTTTCGTCCGAGCATTGCAGCTCCAGGTTAGACCACGCTCCAGGCCGGAATCAGCTGTCTGTTCCTCCTTTCCCCGTCATTGCGGGGGTTACTCCATTCACCTTCTCACAAAAACAGCTACGCGATCCATGGTCTAGGAGTATTGTGCGTCACTTGAGACGTTGATCTACCTAGGAGTCAATGCCAAGGAATGCACGCGAGGAATAAACATCGAATGAATCATCGGCATTACGCCGAATAGTCACATCTTATCTTCCTCCTCCCTTACCTTAACCGGCTGCATCAGCGGAGAGGGAGGGCATGCCTTTGGAGAGTGGAGGGCTTTTACTTAGAGGGCCGAAGAGTTGGCATGGGGGGCCGGCAGAGTCAGCGTGGGACATCGCATCCTGACCTAGTGTTGAGTTGAGTGGGACGGAGGGGGTACTAAAAGGGGCCTGATCTCCTGAAGGGCCGGAAAGGGGACTTCGGCGTGAAGGTGATGGCTCGTGCCCACCCTTAAGAGCGGGGAGGGGAGGACACGGAAAATTGAGGGGAAATATGACCAAGGTGGGAGAGAAGAGAAGCGTTTGATAGGTTCGCCGGAAGTGAGAAAGAAGGTGATGGAGAAGAGTAAGCCGAGGTTTTGGAGAAAAGGAGATGGAAAGCAGGGTGAATTTTCCTGGTGAGGATTGCTGGGTTAGGGAACAACAATATGGGAATGAGCGGGCATTTCTTTTTTGTATTTCCTAAATTTCCGACCCATTGAGGTAATATTACAAAAGGGAATCAGTGAATAGGAATTTAAAAAGAAATACCACAAACGAATGAATGTATATTATAAAAAATACATCAGCTATTCTGTCGAGAGAATCACTCATTTAACAAAAAAAGTTATTTATTTTTGCGCTTTACTTCGCTCCATCGTCGGAGCCTCTTACCATGGCCTCTCATTTGGATAAATGCAAACTGAACTGGGAGTCGATGTCATTAACAATTTGGAATCGATGTAATGTATCCCGAGCGAGCAAAACTTCATTCTTATTAGGAGAAATCAGGACTTGGTCATTTTCGTTACAAGCCTGGAGATCGAGATCTATAGATTTAAATTGCTGGGGGTTACAGCCAACAATCTGCCAACTTGTGACAAGTAATGCATCAACGCCCCTACCCTAAGATCCTGGCCAATCCCGTGGCCTGCTTCCGCACTGGCTTGGTGACAACTTATTCCCACCCCCGATGTCCTCAGGGGGGTATCGTGTGATAACCCAAAGAAGAGATGCAAGTGCTTCCAATTGGGCTATGATGCTGACGAGGTTTTATACTCCATCTCAGGCGGCGTGACTTTTGGCATCTCATAGGATGGTTCCACTTATCCTTTTCTTGTTTATATATCTAATAAGTACTAAGCTACGAAACCCTTATTTAATTCTTGATCAATCTGCTGGAACGCAGCTGAGCTCTCCTTTAGGATATTTTTTCAATCACTGGGTTGAAGCGAAAAGGGAGAAAGGTACCCACACCACATTCCGATACAAATATGTATGGGTGCTTGAGCGTGTTTTCCCTTTGATAGTGTATGCGCCCAGTGCTAGTCATACTTTGGAATTAATGTGCGTAAAAGTAATTGGTCGTATGAACCAAGCGAACTCGTATTTTCTCTGGTTTTTTTGGCTGTTGTCGACGGAAGAAGGGAAGGGCAGTACCTTGCTCGATGACTACTTCAAAACGCTCAATTAGGGCAGTAAATTAGACCTGGTAATAACTATTGCCAGCCGGAATAATTATGCCGTGGAGCAAGGTTGAGTGTAATCAGTATGAAATAGTGCGAAAAAAAGTTTCCTTTCCTATGATTCGATAGGTTTGTAGCGGCGATTCACTGTTATCACCATTGTGACCTTGGCTGTGCCCTTTCAGGGGTCACGGTCGCATTTTAGAGCTGGAAATTTCTTTCATTGCGTTCCTCGTGCCCAAAAACGTAATCTATGAAAGTTTCGCAAAGAAATTCTGCCTTTTTTGTATTTCGATAAAGTTAACATTGAAAGCCTATTATGCAAAATTTGGATTTTTGGCTGGACCCTATTTTCGGGGTCAAAAGGTCATATATATAAAATTCCGCATACACTCAACAAAACTTACGACCTTTTTCTACCAAGGTACCAAATGTGTCTGAAATTATAGGTTAGAGATGACACACGATCAATGGAATACTGTATATATCCACAAGGGTGTTAATTTACAAGGAAAGGATAGTAGACGTAGGGCTTATAGATGACTTTAAAACTCATTTCACTGATACATATAAGGAAGGAAGTGCTTTCGAACATAATTAACCATTAGATGCTCAAGGTGCTGATATACTTATCGGCTCATGCAAAAAGTTGATTTGTTCACACTTCATTTTATAAAAACAAATAATATTGCTTTATCTCATACAACTTTTATAATTTAAACAGTATTTTGTTATGAGAATCTGAAAAATGTTGACATACTTACACAGAAGATTCACAGAAAATATTTAAATAAATAGTTGAAATATTCTAAAATATTCGAAAAGGCGAGAAAGAGGAGGGGGGAGGGGGTCGTAGTAGGGGTTTGGCATTTTCAGGCAAGGTCTGCTTTGCACGTATACAGAGGGCGTAAGGTGAGGAGGTCAAAATGGTTGTTTATCCGAAAAGAAGAGAGGTAGGAGGGGAACAGCGCACTTTTTAGACTGTGAATGAGTGAGGGTGATGGAGGGTGAGATAAGAGGAGATACGGGGAGTGAATAGCCCCCAGAGGTTGAGACCCACATCGAGGATCGAATGGGGTACTTTAAGGCCCACCGCTCAGTCGTCTCGACGAAACTCACCGCCCGTCTTAACTCATCCACTTTTCATGAGGCCGTGGTTGACTGCGGAAATACAACCTTTCAGGAACTGTTTCGGCGTGGCGAAGCCCAACTCTCGCGCGGTTCCAATCGTCAAGGTGACGCAACTACGTCAATGGCAAAGAAAGTGTGAATGCGAAGAAAGTCGTTGGGCCGCATTCGTGTAAGTGAACGTATATGATAAGTCTACTGTCCTGCAGATTTCTATTAAATAATTAGTTAGCTAAAGTAGCCAACGTGAGTCCAACAATAATATCCATTAGGATCTGAATAAAAATAATTCACTTGTGAATGAATGTCTCTTTCGAAACTTTTTTAACATCGGACAATATTTCATTATCGCATTACTTTTCAATGTACAATGCACATTTTTTCATTGTTATGCATCCGATCCCACCTTTTTTGCGATCTCTTAGAAAATCACGTTTCCAACTCATCTTTCCGATTATTCCGTTTTCGTATCCAAATCACAATGTTTTGTATTTATAAAGGAAAATTAAAAAGAGTTCTTGAAATTGTCTTCATCGCAAGACGGACACTCAAAGAATTATCTTAAAAACGTGCGCCAACGTGGGCTTGAAAAAGGTCAACGTCAAACTATAAGTTTTACGTTGACTTTTATACAATTTTACAACGTAAAAGTTTATGTTTTACGTTGACTTAACTGTATGTAAGTAAATATTTTCCGCTTGATTGTTAACATTTCACGTAAGAAATTTCAATAATTGTACCATATTTTCCATTTTCAATTGCACGATTTTTTTATTTTTTCGAATTTAACCAACATTACTTTACCGCCTGTTAGAAAATCATGGATATAATTCTCTGTTATTACGTTCACGCCGCATGATTTCAATAAATAAATATTTTTTTTTGCGAGGAAAATTTTGAAACGCTGGCTTGAAACCTTGCTAAATTTATCAATAATTTGTTTCCAAAAACATGATAATCATCACCTAACGCGGAGAATAATTATACATTTATCAATATATTTTAAATTATAGAAAAAAATTTGAAGATAAATATAAAATATTAATAAAATTCTGGGTTTGTATCTTGGTTTCAAACTAACAAAAATTAAAAATAATAATGAAGTGATTCAATTTAATGAAATTGATTTCTCGATCGCAGCTCCAGTAGAAATGTTGCGGCGGCAAGCACATTTTAAGTAATGAAAAAACATCGAGGGTATTAATTTACACTTACAATTATTAAGAAATCCGACCACATAAGTCATTTTTAATGTTAATAGAGTGATCCAGAAATTCAGATAGAAGTGATAGTTTAAAATAGTTGTTTATTTTAAGAAGGAATTAAATAAATACCATAATATTTTACAAATATTCGAAACGCTGTATCGATTAATGAGTGAATTCGTCAAGATGGATAATGGCTCTTCCATGCAATCCACTTTCTTTTTCAATAGATTGCACGTAAAGACCTTGAAAGAAATCTGAAAACGCAGGGGCATTAGCATTTGTGAAATTCTTTCTAGGATATACCCTCACCTGGCCATTCTGCTAGAAAACTTAAGAGGTTTTTGATGTGTAAACACATGAAACTCAACAAAAACCGTTGAAAAGCCAACGGCTATATCTACATTCACAGAAAATGCATCACCGCCGCGTGTATTTCAGGGTAAATATTTACTAACGTAGACCTAGGGACCTTCGGTCACTCAGTTACGCTTTTCATAGACATGCAAATTAACCGGGATATGAGATTATTGTGATCAACTGTATTCACTTATGTATAAGGTATTTGCATAGAACTGACTAGTTCAATAGTATTAACTTATGTGAATGGTATTTGCACTCATCCGAACAAATAAAACTTTGATCACTTTGCACTTGAAAAATGGATCTCTTCAGGGATATCCACATCTACAAAATACCCTGCAAGGCACCTCAGGGGTGTGTGGCAGGGGGTGAGTAATCACCAACATGCATTACACTATACCCTAGAGTTAGTGTAACTACGTCTAGTTATGCATTAGCATAAATCGCTAATGCTTGTCACGAGGCGAAGATTCACAAGCATGCACACTAGACTACAGATGTCATCACAATGGAGAGGGACCGTCAATATACATGCATTCTACAACTACACAGTTGGTCAGAGACTAAGGACCCATGTAGAAAACATTCTAGGCGTGCTGTTAGTATGCACTAGGTAACAGATAAGGATTACTACTACTATTAGGAGTACTACTACTACTAAGAGCTACACTACCTAACGACAAACCTGATTAAAAGTCTCATAGCCAGCTGTTATGGTCCCTTATCGTTCGTGGGAAAAATGACATTTTAAATCTGTCCGTTCTGCAGTATAGTTCCCTAATTTTACCCTCATGATCTGATCTACCGTAGTATTTCGGGTTTCTTAAAATGTAATCAACGTCGTAACTGTATACGCTAGATATGATTGCTGTCTAATTGTCCCTAATTTGGAACCATGGACATTAACCATTTCCAACGACGGAAAAACTCTCAAAGGCAATAGATTCCTTCTGTAACAAAAATAAAAATATTCATGCCGCCGGCATACGAGTTACTCGGAGGCAAGGTATGCACTTCAAGGTGAGCAAAATCCGTCCTTTTCACTCGCTGTCAGCCATCATAGGTCGAAAAATGGCTCCACTTAAAATATGATCATTTGAGCCATGACTCACGCCACCGTCATAGGTTCATGTGCCCTCGAAAAATAGCCGATGGTTGAATGTTCCATTCCAATCACTTCGCATTCCCTTTTCCTGCTGGGCTCCGAAGAACTGCTCAGCGAAGGTGTGGATCACCTCATACGCCCTTCGTCTCCTGCATGCGAACCCTCTCCCCTCCACTCTTATCGCCCCCTCCTATCCCCCATGAGAACATCGCCCACCCTGCAGGGCAACAGTCGCCTTCCTTAAACCCCCAACACCTACGTTGCGAGTCGTCATCGGCGAAAATATTAAAGATTATTATTGAGGTAATTTTCGGTAAAAGTAAGTTTTGAATGAGATGTAATGAGAAATAGATGGCGCTTATCTCTAAATAAATTAATCAAATTTATGGCTGTTGGCAACAACTCTCTTCCTGTTAGTCCTCACTAGTGCCATCATCCTCATCATTGACTTGGAGGGAGACTGCCTCCGCTGGGAGGAAGGCTGACAGCCCAAAGAACTATCACTTCATTTCTTCTGGGTGGATTACTAGCAGCATGGGTTTTTGAAAGGCTTGCAAGTGCATTGAATTTTACTTGACTAGGATATCGATTTCTTGATTTTTTTAAATCTAGGTGCCCCAGTTAAAAGAACGAAAATTTAAATCGTATCCGATAACACTATATTGTGCCCTTTGTGTCTTCTGACATGAATGTCGAGATTTGAGTTTCAAGTTGGAGTGTACTTTCCTTGTTACATTCGGCCGGTTTTTAAAGTGATAAAATTTGCTTCTTCAAACACATTCAGTTGTTTATTTCATGGGGCTTCCGTCAATTTCTAATTAATTATCATTGGATGTATTGGCGGTACTTTTTTAAAGTCATTTTATTATTGCAAACACTCCATCCGACCTGCTCAATCTCTTGTTTTCATGCCGTGGAGAAAAAATTCACTATTATCTGAATCCTCAGTAAAGTAGCTCCCATTTTCTATTACCATACCTGTGTTTTAAAATGTTAAACATCAAGAATCTTAATAGTCAAAGTAAACATAGAACTCAGGATATAACTGACTACAACTGAATACCATTCTCGGTGGTCGGCTTGGCAAGCCTATGGTCGCGGGATATAATCCCGTCTCGCGCACGCATTTTGTGTTGTAGAACGTAAATCGAAAGGTGCCAAGTAGAGTGAGCATTGAAAAATGATCATAATCACTAGTGTGACATACTTGGGGGGAAATATTTTGCCAACAAACAGAGAACCGCTAAATCTCTCCGTAGAAAATTGGGCCTGATGGCATATTATTCCCAGGTGTCGGCAACGACGAGGGAAATTCGAACACAGTAAGGTGATGACTCATCGTCGAAATCATTGACGGATTACTGGCCGCTTGCATGCTTTTGAGTGTTATTCGCACTGCCCTCCAAACGGAGGCATATTAGATAACCATGCATGCATTTGAAACGTTTCATTGAACTCTCTCGTTCTCGCAAATGTTTCCTCTGCATTCTTTCCATTCCCTTCCTTACTCCTCTAAGCCTCGCTCTTCCTCTCGCCCTATGTCAAGGTCCTGGTATTCACACGTTGACCATTGCTCTCACTGTAACCTACGATGCTTGACAAGACACCACAAATAAAGAGGGTTTCCTTTTTTGATCGTGAAAACAACGTAGGTTCAATGCATTTTTCAAGGATGGAGGTAGAATTTCAATGATTACGCAAGCCGTAAATGCGCAAATACTAATGAGTTAATAACTACGCAAAAATAGCCAAAAAAAGAAAGAAAGAATAATATTTTATCTTTCTTATGGCCGATTGCTTTTTTTGAATTGTTGACTTATTATGCTTCTATGTAGAGAACTTAACCGGTTTAAATAATTTTACTTGGGGTATCATGCATTCCAGCAGCCACAAAAAAGTTTTGTTTAAGATATTTACTGTAAATGAAAGCTAATTTTTTTACAAATTTATTTATTTTAACTAGAAGCAAAGAGAGCACATTATTTATATTCAAAATTTCTCAACCAATAACTCGCAAAAGTTTTGTATTAGATTCAGGTCCGGTGAGTTCAACGCTTCTTAAATTTTATCATCGATAAAACCTACGATATTCCAATATGATTGGTTTATATCCAGGTTCGGATGAGTAAAATCTAACGCCACCTTTTTATTAGGTAGTTTTGTTTATTGTTTTTCTTGCCGGTCTGAAATTTCTCAAACTGGCTTCATAGAGGCGGTTTTTCATTGTGCGGGTGCTGTAATTTAATTTTTATGTCCTCTTCATCACAGCCGCACCGCCAACAGTAAGAGAATTGTCATTAGGGTGTTAACGAGTGCTGCTGTCATCATCTCGAGACGTGCATCATAGTTTCTAATTCTTTGTCGTGTTGCCATCGTCTCATCTCCTTCCCTGGAGCATTAAAGCCAGCAATGTACTGTGCTTCAGTTCAAATTCATTGCCCTAGAGTGAGTGACAGTTAAGCATGTGTTAAATATTCCATCGATGTATTCCTTCCCTCCTGGACTTCATGGAATATTGAAAATATCCATGGAAGTCCTCACAGAGAAATAATTAAAGTTCCTCCAAAAGCAAATGCATTCAAAATCACAATCCATCAAACCTACCGGTGAACTGCCATGAGTGTCTTTGCGAGAAGCTGCCTTTTGCCATACCTGCGGAGTTCTGCATAAGGAAAACTATTCATTAATTCCTGGTTTCGGGTAATGCGTCCGGGAGAGATAAATAGAACGTTTCAAATGCATACAAGGTTATCTAATGTGCCTCCGTTCTCGTGGCCGGCACGAAACGCGCTCGGAGCAGACTTGCAAACGGGAAGTCATCACCGATCCGGACGATTAGTCCATCACCTTATCGCGTTTGAATTTCCATCGTCGTGACCGAGACTTAAAATTATTATTTCATCAGAAAGGAAAGAGATTTTTCCTGAGAGCGACTGTAGCGGCGCTAAGTTTGTTGGGAAAGTTTATTCCCCCATAATACCTAGAGGTCGGATTTGTAGGTCACCTTAAAGTTTCCAAGTTATCTTTGTAAACGAACAACCGTGCAAGCACTGCGTACTGACTCTCTGCGTAGTATATAGATGTATATACTTTAATTAGGTATATTATTTTGCAATTTGGGGTATTGGAATAAAAAGGTAATACAAAGCAGAAAACCGTCATGGTGAATTTATCGGAGCACTTGCCATGGCCCATCACAATAAGTCTCAGGTAGTCGAAGAAGGTGAAGCAAAGACAACGGATGTGTTATGTGTTAATATTCCCTGGGTAATTTATTTTTAATGCTCAGACATGAAAGGAGGAATCAGTTAACCATCATCAACAGTTGTTCTGCCAACTAGTAGATTCCATCCACCGTCGCTGTCTCCATTCACTTCTGCCCCAGCCTGTTCTTTGGTCTCCTTGTATCCTCCTCTCTCCACCTCATCCATCAGTCTCAGCCTTCTCATTCATTTCCACTTTACCCATCCTTTAAGAGCTGCAATTAGTATCCACTTCCCTCTCAATACATGCCCGATCCATTGTGTCTCTTCCAAATAGTTTTTAGGAGTTTTCTATCCTCTCCAACCCATTTCAGCTACCCTTCATTCCTTATTCTGTCTGTCCATCGTATCTTCTCTAATCTCTTCCACGTCCACATTTCAAGGGCCACAACCTTATGCTTCTCTCTTTTCACAAGGCCTATGTTCCACAGCCGTACATCATGACACTCCATACATAGCACTTGACTAGTCTATTGCTCAACTCCAGTCCCAAGTTGCTGCATAATATACTTTTCTTCTACTGAAGGGCTTTTTTGCCATGGGTATTCTTGTTCTAATCTCTTATTCAATTTCCTAGTTCTCAGTTAGCATGCTCCATATAGAAGTGCACTTTAAACTTGTTCAATTCGTTCTCCGAATTTTGTTTTCCCAACATTTATTTTCATCCCAAACTCCTTCATTTCTTCTAGTTTTGTCATTATTATCTGAAGTGCTAAAGCATCATCGGCTAGAACCACAATATCATCAGCAAATCTGATGCAGTTTACCTTTCTCCCCCCAATATTCATCCCTTCTTTTTTCTAAGACGTTGCTCAGTATATCTTCGATATTGATATTGAATAACGTTGGAAAGAGGCAGGAGGCTTGCTTTACCCCCCTGTCAATCAGAATCCAACCTGTTAGTAAAATGTTTCACTATTACCGTTTTTTTTTGTGTCAAGTACAATTCTCTTATTAGAATTCTGTCCTTCCAGTCTACTTACTTATTCTTGGATACATTTCCTTGGGAATCAATTATAGAACATTTAAACGCGATGAAAGCCGAAAAATCAATTAATTTATTACTTTCACGACTTAGCTTTAAATTGAAGAAGTATCATACCAGTAATAAGCAAATATGTTTAATTACGAGCTTTTCATTAACCTGGCAAATCCAAAGAGTAATACCAGCATAAAATACCTCAATAAAGCGGGGCAGCGACAATTTTCATTGTGAACAAATAGCGTACTATCTGCAAGCGAGTAAAAACAACAGAATATCGCCAATCGAGTAGAAAATATCAGAATAACGCCAGGTGAATACGACTCATGATGGGTGACTCTACCTGTTTAATGTGTTACATAAAGTAATTCATATTTACGAAAAGAATGTTAATTTACGTAACAGCGATGTTTATTAGGTTTTTATTGATTTTGAGTGTTATTCTTAATGGAAATGGGGAGAAATAAAATGTTGTGTTGGGGCGAATGAAAAGAAAAATGCTCGGAAAACTTACAAATAATAGTGAGTGCCCCACATTATAAAGTGTCATTATCGGGTAAGTTGAGCATTATTTTGCGATTTGCTATCTTATAATAGTGAGAGACAGGGTTGGGATAAATCATGGAACGACGAGCCGTTCGAGCTCTTTTCACTAAGGAAGCAAATCAATTTGAGGAAATGTTCAGCTCGGGGGCATGTAGAACGGACATAAGAGCAATGTTTGCGTCGTTAAAGATTAAATACGACAAATTGAGATCACTAGATGAATCGTACCTGAAAGAACTTCTTACTCGAGAAAATATTAGTGAGGATGATCTAGAGGCAGAAATGCAAAAGGCGGGAGAATACGAGTTACGGTAGTTAATATTTATAGAAATAATTACTGAGGTTAATGAGCGATAACTGCCAGAAGAACCAGGACGCAAAAATAGCTTAAACTGTGCGCCAAAGACGAATTTTAAATTGCCAAAATTAGAAATAAAAAGACTCGACGGCAGAGTCAAAAATTGGATTGGAAATTGGGTAAGATCTCGAAAATTCATGAGGAGGAAGACATTCAAGAAGAAGATTAATTCCAATATTTATTACAAGCCCAGTTCACCTCCTCGGATCCTTATAGAAGAGTTTCCCCTTCCAAATAAAATTATGATAAAGCCATCGGCTTAATGAAAGCACGTTATCCTAGACCAGGCCTAGTAATCGAAGTTTACGTAAGAGAACTCTTATCTTTAGCATTGAGTAAAAGAGAGGATCGACCTCTAGCTCAGCTGTACGACAACTTTGAGGCTAACTTAAGAGCCTTAGAAACGCTTGGCGTTACGAGAAACAATTATATTTCTCTGTTAATTCTTCTGATTTAATCTGCAATTCCAGAAGATTTGTTTTTGATTTGGGAGCGACAAATAACGATGAGAGACAGCACTGAAGGAAATGACGAATTGACCGAATTAATAAAATGTCTGCAGGTCGAAGTAGAGAGCCAGGAGCGGTTGGTGTTGAGAAAGAATAGTTTCGAGCCAATGGGAGAGGCTACAAGGGCCGGCAAAAAAGAAAAATCCGTAAGATTCGAACAAAATATGCCTTCAGCCGCCGCTTAAGTTTCGCTGGAAAGCGCACAAAAGAATACGAACTTTGACTGCTAGAAGAAAAGGGAACTACACTGTCAGATATTTCCTCATCAACAACCGATGTTTCAGAAAGCGTACAGGTTCTCCTTGGTTCTGACGTTTTGTCTCAAGTGATAACACCATGTCGATATGGATGGAACGTTGTTTAGTCACCATGAAACCGAAACTTGGATGGACGCTTATGGGTTCACCTATGAGGAATCATTCAGCTTCTGCAGCGCTGCTGATAACCATGCTGAATTCCATGGAAATTTAAAAGTTCTGGGACTTGGAAACGCTAGGAAATAGAGACCCAGGGACATATAAAATTTAGGAAGACAAAGACCGGGAAGTATTAGATTTTTTTTCAGAAAACAGAAGAGATTCTTCTGATCGCTATGTTGTTAATGTACCTTGGATAGAGGGAAGTCACCAACTGCTGCAAAAAAATCTTGAATCCGAGGAAGGTCGACTACGTTCAACTACACGAAGGTTGCGCCATATATCAAAATTCAAAAATACGACTTGATTTTAAAGGGGATGGAAAAACGCAGGTATTATTGTGAAGGAGAGGAGAAGGAGACAAAGAAGGTACATTACTTGCCACACATAGCTGTATTGAAGGAACAAGGAACCACAAAGGGCCAACCTGCGTTTGACGCTTCAGATAAGGATCAAAATAATCTGTCACTTAACGACTGTCTGAAGAAGGGACCAAATCTGCCTTCACGTGGGTGTACACCACAGCAATTTTTCCTACCGCGATGGTGGGAGGGACCATCATGGCTGCGACAACCACCAAGTGCATGGCCCACGACCAACACGTCACTTTCTGCCGAGGAGGTTGAAGAAGAAAGAAGAAGAACCATTGTAGTTTCAGAAGACACCCATTCATGAGAAATTTCTTGGATATGTGAATAGAAGATTGTCTAAATACCCCAGTAGAGTTATAACTGTAGCTTGGCTCTTACGTTTTTCCTCAAAAGCAGAAGAGAGATGCTATATTACTGGAGAAGAGTTCCTACGGGCGGAAAATGTAGTCTTCCGTTTGCTGCAATTGGAGAGCTTTAGTTATGTAAATACATTGAAGATGATGGACCAAGAAGGAATCATAAGTTTGAAGTCTCATTCACTCGAAGGGGAAGAAAGTGATGAGTGTGTATGTCCTATAATTCTTCCATCGAATCATCCAGTTGTTAAGAAGCTAATAGAATACCGGCACATTCTGCATAAATATGTGGGGGCACAAACACTACTTATTATTCTTCATGAAAGTGTTTGGATTTTAAGGGGCAGGAAAAGTGTAAGGTCGGCCATAGGAAACTGTTTCATTTGCAAAAAGAATCAAGCAAAGGCCTTTCAAGTGCCAGTACCCCATCTTTCTGCTAACGGAATAAATGTGTCTGCCACTTTTCAGGTCACCGGAATAGTTTTAACTGATCCTCTCTTCACAAAATTTCATGAAAAATTTCGGGTTGTGCTTTTTACACGCGCAGTTTATAGAGCAGTGCATTTACAATTAATTCAGTCCCTTAGCACAGGTGCCTTTATTCGACTCTCTGTCGTTTCATTGTACGCCAGGTCAGTGTATCCATTATTTACTCCGATAATGGCACACATCTTGTGGGAGCATATAAGGTTCTTAGACAGTCAGACTCTGTAATTGGAAAAAGTGTGAAGCTGCCAGACAAAGACAAAGTGAACAGACTGGTTTGGGTTAAGACGGCAAACAGGGTTCAACTGAGACCAGTAAAAAGACTTTAACCACTGGAGTTGCAGCTGGATACATCACATCCCCAGGCCTCGCAGCCCCAACATGTATATACAATTCACCGATCCCGCTGGTACATACATGATTATGCTGAAGGGGAAGCGGACCCAGTGCTACGGAGAGGGTGTCGGATGCGGCGGTTTGTGATGAACTTTTAGGAAGATACTTTCAACCTTAAACTTTGGACTTTAAAATTTTATTTCATTTTAAAGGCTTGAATTTTATGTTTTAATTTGTTTGTTTGCAAAAGATCAACTTTTGCAAAGGTGGGAGGATGTTGAATGTGTTACATAAAGATAAATTCATATTTATGAAAAGAATGTGAATTTGCGTTACAACGATGTTTATTTGCTTGTTATGGATTTTGAGTGTTATTGCTAATGGAGATGGGGAGAAATAAGATGCTGTGTTGTGACGAGTGATAAGAAAAAGGCTCGGGAAACGTATTATCAAGATTCTCCCGCGGAATACTACCCTTTACCTCCTCCACTGAGGGTGAGAACGGGAGGCAAGAACTTTCCGCACGGTAACGATAGAATGGTGATGCGTAATCGGAAGAAGCGAGAGGTGATGCCCGTAGTCTTGAGTCACCCTAAACCGAATTATCGCCCGGAGACTCGTTATGGGTTAAGAGTCCCACTGGGTCACAGATTGTGCACAAACTTGCTAAGTATGCAGTTTATGATCGACAATTCAATATGCCAAAGATCTACCTCTCGTAAATTTTAGACGAATAGTGCATTTTAGAATCCTAAGAATTCCTGAAAGAATATGACACCAAGAGGCCACACATTTCATCGCCTCATCCGTTGGACGGCGCACTCCACTTGAATTGCGTCTAGTGGGTGTACTTTCAACAGAGCCGTAGCTAGGGTCACCAGCGCCTCTGGCAAAATTTGAATTTTGCGCCCCCCAATATATAATTTTGCGCCCCCCGCTATACTGACTATAACACTAGGTATCTAAAAATCAGAACGAATAAACTGTAGGGACTCCCCACACAGTGTTTTGCTACGCTCGTTTGTCGTTCTGACAAAGTATGGCCAGCCGACACGGCCGGTTTGGCGCCGGCACGCCGCGCCGCCCGGCACCTTTGGTTGGCGTGAACCGCAGAGAGGAAAAACGGGCAATGTAAATGTACATATGAGTGTGACAAAATATTAGTTTGTGTGTAGTTTTTTTTATTTAGGGTTCGGTACTGGTGATTACTCTAACCACCTTCTTCTGAAGTAACAAAATCAATTTAGCGAAGTGGACAGTGTGACAGTTTACAATTAGACGCTCTTCACCAAAACGGTACATTTTATTACATTATTGTAATTAAAATGTTGTTTAGTGCTGTCGTAAATGATAAGTCCTGTTTTATGTAATATATGAAGAAATTATGTAATTTTCTACTATGGTATAAGTAAAAAAGTATGTTTTTCGTCTGACTGAGGGTTCTGAGAGATTTGACTCCGTAAATGCGTAGGGTATAAAGTGCGAATAAGATAAGATGTATGATCAGAGTCATGCACCAACTATGACTGCATGATAATGAAAACCTTTTAAACTCACAAAACCTTTAATAAGGGCGTGGGATACTACCTCTGGAATATTCTGAAATTCTGAGGCAGGTACAAAAACAAATTAAACACTACCGTTATAGCTTTTTCAGGAATTAATAAACTCCCTCCCTTTTTAATCATTAACAATTCCAGCATTCCCTGTGTACCTTTACCTCTCAATGAAAAAATTGCTTCACTATGTACAGTAAGGCTTTCGACGATAAAGTAAAGTTTCCTCAGAAATTCGAGACCTAAAACTCACACTAAAAAGGAAATAAGAGCCCTCAATGGACCAGAGATTCTGGCGCTCATTTCTTTTGATTTTACTGACTCATTCTAGAGGTTATTATGACTTGGGAGTGGCTAGCCAGGAATTACCTATACATACACAATCTGAGGAGAAACAAATATTCCACCATACTCAGCATGATAGCACAAAATAGGACCTGAAATTTAATTTTAGATGCATATAATTAATGGATAAAGATCAAATAAGAGCCTCAATGCCTCATTTAGGCAAGGTACTATAAGCACGAAGCCTACACACACAATAAGTGCCTAAAATGGTACTGCTCACTTATTGAAAGGCAATTTGACTTTGGAAAGTAAGTTTCCTGGTAAGTTCTTATTTCCCCTGACTTTTCCAGGTCTGTAGAAAACCCTGGAAAGGAATACTGCCGAGGTTTATGGATGGCACATTTTGTATTAGCATAATCGTAACATGGGCGAACACGACTAACCTCCTTTACACCAGTATTTATATGAATTCTCCATAATTCGGCCCACGAGCAAGGGCGGAACCAGGGAATTTGGCTGCGGGGGGCCATGGGACCTCCCACCCACCGGGGGGTACCCCCCCCCCTTCAAGAAGGGGTGTTTTTTCCCCGGAAATGTGTGAACGGGGTCCTAAGAAATTGAGCTTCAGTTCTCCAAACCCCATCTCTCTCTTTCTTTGCTATCTACTAAATATTTTTAGAACTTCATGCATTCCCTTCAACTCTGGCAGCTGTTCTGTTAGCAGTAGGTACCACAGTTCCCAGAAAGAGGGTACTCTTCCGGTTATTCCGCTCAGGCTATTTTTCGGTTGTACCAAAAAATAACCAAGTACTCGGTTCTCTCAGGTTATCCTGCGCCGAAAAAACCTTGATAACTACCTGCAGTTGTTAACAGCAGCAGCACATAGTACCAGTGTTCCTCGAGAGAGTGCAGGCTTCCGGTAATTTAAATAACCGGTTTTAAACGGTAAACCTAACCATAATCGGTTTTTTCGGTTAGCAGGAAAAAACCTGTTATGAATAAAGCCAGTTATTTTGGCCCATTCTTATACCACACACCAGGAATGCAAAAGTTGTCGCAGTTAAAATCAGGACCTTGCGCAAGTTGCCCCGGCCTCAAGGCGCGTACCAAGAAGCAGTCCAGGAGAAGAGAGAACAAACTGGGAGTGTACTACGTAGACGAACATGCAAACATGCAGTACACTGAGTAAGAGACAACTACTGGTTAATGTTACTAATACAAATAATTTATGAATGTCACGATATACTACTCCATGCATAAAATATTACTAATGCCGGATATTTCAAGTCGGATGAAGTGTTATTAATGATGTTATGTTATTAAACACAAGTGAAAAGTCTACTTTAACTAGTGAGGTGGATTGCAGCTTCATATAATTGATCTATCGCAACTATTATAACTTACTTTGTCATAATAGTTGCGTTTTTCAAGAAATTTAAACTAAGGGTGTAGTCTCATGGTCTGTAGGGGCTTCAACGGGGTGTCTAGAGACATTCCCGAATTATAAATATACTCGGCCTCCGGGACATCGTATACTTTTTTTCCTTATTCCCAAACAGTGGGCGCTACTTACTTGTCCCATTAAAAGAGCAGAAATTCCCTTCTCTGTCGGCCTGTCAATGCTCAATCTGCAATACTGAACCGTCCGGGTGGAATTCAACCTTTGAACGGGCGCGCATCTGTAAGGGGTGCACCAGGAAACAGTGCGTGAAAAGTTATTCAAATCATTAATTATAATTTGATTGACCAGGTTTTCAGGTTTCTACCGAAATATTCTACTCATTGAACCTCAATACACCTCAATTGGAACTCCTCCGACCTTGAACCAAAGCTCTTTTGGTGGTTGGGGGAAGAGAACAAAGGCTAATTCGCCAATTTGTGAATCGTCTGCGTCGTGTATTTCGACTGTTCAAAGCAAGGTTTCTTTTTCCATCGGATTCCACTTCCTTTGTAGCAGACGTTAATTCCATCTATTCTACAATTACCATTGTTCCACTGATCAAAATTCGCCATGACACTTATAAATTCTCCATGATAAACTTTAAGTAAGACTTACATGGTCGATTAAAGAGACCGCTCAACCGTATATGCTGAAAAGTTGCATGCATTCACTAATTATTTTGGTGATCCCCTTAGAGCTACGGACAAAGGATGCCATCATCGCAGAAAGGTGCGTAAACTTGGGTGACAGCTGCTCTCAAAATCATGAATTCATTAATGCATGCATTCAGCATTAATTCTGACTTTGAACGCGCGCGTTGCGGATATAAATATACGTTTGCTCTCCATTTATCATGGCCGGATAAAATCTACGTGGATGGGTTACTTAAGTATTTAAATAACAAAAAATCGAAACCACTATGAATATAAAAAAACATAATTATTCGAAATCCGAAGAAATATCTTGTCAAGAGAAAATCAATTGGGAGGCGTCAGAAATAGTTTTAAAAGCATGAAAAAGCCTTCATCGGAAAACAGAGATATAATATCAGTGAGTCGTGGCCGGCAGTATACTATATATAAATATAATTTCAAGAAGAACCAAGAACTTCAACATGTTGGTACCGCGTACGCATCCCTAACCCATTCCCTCTACAACGACTTAAGAATATAAAGTCCGATGTTCCAAAAGGGCAGCATTTATTAACCATGACGAGGTCTCTGGCAAAGGAAAAGAAATTTTGTCTTTTTTTTATGAAGACGAGGGGAATACCAAGAACATAGTCTAGACTTAACAAACTTGAATTATTATAAATCCATAATTTATCATAGTAGTAGTGTCCTTTTAAAAAATTCACTATTTCAAACCGCTACCATTAACTATTTTTCACTCTGCAGTACTAATTTCTAAGGGCAACAATGCTCATAGCGCCATAGGTCCTCCTCGCAATCGTTGCTAGGGAAACCTGTACATTTTCATTCGAGAATTGGAAAAAGAGGAAGTGATTGAAGAGTTGTGAGTTGTGTGAAGAGTGAATTGTGAATACTGCAGTGAATACGATACTTTGATCGCAACATTTGATCTCAAGAAAGCCATGGGGCAGACCCTGTGTGAGTACCAACGCGTTTTTCAAAAACTTTATTATCTAAAAAGACAATTCGTCGAGTGTTTAACTGACTATTAATTCTAAAGCCGTGTTTACACGATGCATTTACCGGCGCAAGTACGTGGCTGGACAGATGAGAGAACACATTCACCAACATAGATCAGGGGCTATTTTCTGTCCACACATTCACGCATTTTTGAGTGTTTACACGGTGAAATTTTGATGGTGATTGTGTTCACGCATCTACCCGCGCGGGTAAATGCATCGTGTAAACACGGCTTAGTAATACAAAGATTTTGATCTATCGTGGGAATCTTTACCCTTGCTAAGGCTCACTTTTAAATCAATGTCATGGAAGGAGACATGTATTACATTTTAAATCCGAATTCACTAGTTGCCCAAATCTCGAATGAACAAAATGGTTTTGGCTTTTACATGACTTTCACTACTTATCTAGAAATGTGTGTGTCTCAATTTTATCCATGAGTAAAACTAAAGGCGGATCAAAGATATACGTTTTTAGCCGTGGCAAAAAATATAACATGGACTCTTGATCAATGAGAGCAACATTGTGTTATAGAAGGTATAGAGAGAGAGTTAGTGGTAATGTTCAAGATGGTCTCGTGAGGGCCTCTGTAAATTGGCACGTGCGAAGCGGCCTTAAGAAATAGAGGAGTGATTGGCAGACATCCAGTAATCTCCATTTCAAATCCACCTCGAATTGTTGACCAACTCTAACGGCAGTAAATTATAATTAAATGTGATTCGAGTTGCTCTCACTCCATAATTACGACGACACTTTGCTCACACGTGGGTCACACAATTGACTCGCGCAGCAAAGTCGGGCAATGCGCATGTCATGGCTTACAATTAGTAGATTTTAGCACCACTCAGAAAGGAAATGTGGCGGTCAATGAGCTCAGACGACTTATACTTATTCATTGTCCTCCCGTTTCAGCTTGCTGTGAAAGAAAGAAGAGATCCTCGATGGAAGGATCAGGCTCCCGTCCCCCGAGTCACCTGTTCCCACCCCCTCCTCCTCCCCCTAATTCCCCTCGCTTCCCCACCCGCTACTGCAACCGCCGCCGCCCCAAAAACCCCTGCCCTTACTGCCCCTACCGGTCGACCCGTCCCGTCGACCGCCCCTGCCCTCACTGCCCCCACGTATTCCGGAACAGCCCCCTCCTCTACAGCCGCCGCCAAAACCAACCGTTGGAGACCCCCAGTTCCGACAGTTTCTGCATCCCCATTCCACTCGCCTGCTTCCCCTTCCTCTATTGCCTCTGCCACCCAAGTTATGCCTTTTATTAAGCCTCCCCCCCTCCTGTCCACGCCACGCCCCCTGAATTCACCAGCCGCAAAATTGATCAAGGTAAGACCAACTTGCCATATTATCACACTACTGGAATATTTTCAATGTATTTTATTCTTCAAGTTTCTTTCTTCTTCTGTCAGGACAAATATCCTTTTGTGCACTTCAGCCAAGAGCATTAAACACAACCCATTTTAGATTTAATGGCAGGTGCATACTTCGTAACTGGCCCTAGATTAAGCACCCTTTATGAGATAATAAAAATTTTCTCACGCAAGATCTAAATTTCAGAGCTTTGGGCTATTATTTTCTCTTATAAGGTATCATCGGTGCATTTGCAATTAAATTCTTCTGTTGAGAAAAAAGTCATGTCTACCATGGCCAAAGGTCTCAATCGATGGTAATGGCAGCTTAATAAATTCCTTTAAATGACCCTTTAAAATTCATCGGTGTATGATGTGTGCACTCTTAAAACAAATTGCCCATGTTTTGAGGAGTAAGTTTACCAAGTCACTGCCTTGGTCGTGGTCCTATTACTCCATTGTGTTTGAAGCATAGGGGACTAATTTTCAAGTGAAATTTCCGATTTAAGGTGACCCAGGCAAATATATTTCAATAGTCTACTTTCGTCAGACAAGTCTTGTGTTTTGAACTGGACTGGTCTTGGGAATGAGCTCTGCACGCAAAAGTCTTAAGGAGGAGATATAGAGGCCCCTATCAATCGGACACTGATCCCCTTTAGGGTTAAGGGCACCCAATTACGTGCCCCATGTAAAACTTGCTTTAGATTTCTCAACAATAGATATCTTAAAATATATGCACCTACTACGTTGCCACTGATTAATTGTTCCTCTTAGTTTCCAAAGGTTAATCGTAGTTTGGCTTAAAGCGTTGCATTCGAAACGCAAAGTTCTATTTAATTATTGGGCGCATGGAGCATTTGATTGAGATTCATTTCTTTGCGATCATGGTACCACTAATGCATGTGTACATGGTACTACTAATACAAGGCATTAGTAGTACCATGATTGCGATACCTAAGAGTTTACTCAGTAGCGATACTATTAGGGTCCACCATCTTAAACTCGAACGACTTAGACTTAAAGCCTGTGCGCGCAGCAGACTATTATGATTTCCATTTTATTTGTATGTTTCATAAAACATCATCACTTGAGTAATCTACCGGTTAAAGGTAGGTTATGATGAAAGTCAGAGAATAACCAACAGACTCTTAAACGTGAAGTGCCCTAGGTATCTATCTACCTCTAGTATTTCTTCCTTCATCTCAGCTCAAGTCCTACCTTTCTTCATCCCATCCATAAAACCTATTCTCTTTCTTCCCCTACCCTACTTACCCAACATCCTTCCCTCTATGATGGTTTGAATGGGTAATGAAGGGTGATGGTTTGCTGAAGGCAAACCACCACCCTTCATTACCCCTTCCAGCCAAGTACCCTGCATTCCCCTAATCTCATCCACAAGTTTCCTCTCCTCACCAACTAGGTCAAGCACTTCCTCATTTGTCTTCCTTTCCGTCCACCGCACCTTCTCCATCCTCCTCCAAACCCATATCTCGAACGCCTATAGCCTATGTCCGTCTTCCTTTCTCAGAGACCATGTTTCCGCCCCATACAACGCCATACTCCATATCAAATCAATCTAAAATAGCTTGTCAAACAGTGAGTGCATTTTTCACACCGCAAAACTTGCAAAATGGGAGGATGAGGCAGAAGTTGATATAGGTTCATATATCCTCCGGCCGTAGGTCAGGTCATTTATCATTGGGCGTCGTCAATCCTCTCCTTGTTTCTTCCCGTCGTCTTAATTTTCCTGGGCACTGGTTTCCACACTTTGCTGATCGTGTATCCTGTATTTCGGTTGAAGTTCTTACCTACCAACCTTATCTCAATAGCCTCTTTAGTTAACTGTCCCAGTATCCGCTTGATCTGCAAAGAAGCTTTGCGTTGTCGAATACGATTTGCTGGTCCCGGCTGAGACTGTTCCATGATGGCTGACTTTTGGGGATGAGCCACTCTGATACATTTATTGAATTTTAATTCAATTTGCAGACCAAGGTTTCAACATACAGTCAATATCAAGGTCAATAGGTAGAAACGTTGGATGGAAAATTCAATCAAAATGTTGAGAAAGATGCATCAGGAGTAGCCAGAACTTTCAAGCATCTTGTTTCGTTAAAGCCCAAAAATATGTACAGGGGATGACACCTTGGTAGCTTAGGTAATTGGCTTAAGCACTCGGCAGGATATTGAGAGATTCAGGTGCTATTCCTGGTCAATGTGAATGATTTTTCAATAAAAATTGTTCATGGACTACACAAAGCATTCTTCTACTTAATTATGGAGTACCACAAAGTAACATCTGAGAACATTTAGTCTATTAAATAATTGTGATGGCATTCTGTGGCCAACCTCAAGTGTTTTTTAAGTGACACCAACCATTAAAGAGGCCACCCCATTGGGGTCACATGCCTTTTGCAGATGCCTCACTGAGGTACAGATGCTGCTTGGACTACCATTTGTCTGTGTCTTAACCTTTGACCTATCTGGCATAGGTGGCCCTAACAGGAGCATTGCTCCCACCAGTTCAGCTATAGGGGTCATCGGAAAATAAAAGCCCTCCCACCACGACAAGGCTGTAGTTCTTGGTAAGAGGCTAAAGCATTAAAGAACAAATAATTAATTATCAGGTGCCATTAATGAGTACTGGGCAATGGCCTGCCACGATAGAACCACCGGTTCCCTATCAGTCACCGAAGTTAAACATCATTGAATTGTATTTGGATGATTGATCTTCCGAGTGCTGCTGCCCCTGTCTGCATGTGACAGACAGTATGTGCAAAATGACATTAGCCATTGAAGCATGTTGAACCAAAATACCACTACTACCAATATGAGTACTTGCCTACCAATAAATTTTGTTGGTAGAGTAAAATCACTTGTAGAATGTAAATTCACATTGTGCAATCTACGATGCATAGAAAGTAAAATAGAATGCAGAAGAATGTGATCCTTTTAGGACAGCTGCATAGTTCACAATGGTGACTTGCACTTAGAGATGCATATTCCATCCTAAGTTCCTACGGCGTTCAGATAAATGCTTCTCCATTTCCTGAGAAAAGCATGTCTGCTAAGAGGCATGACATAGTCCCCGTGGCTCACTGGGAACTACCATAACATAGAGGCTACAAGATGAGGGTAGAAAATGTTAGTCAGATGTACATATTTTCCACGATTTTGAGTGAAATTCTACCATCCTTTAAATACAGCATGAGGTATGATCAAGCATTCCACATTGGAAAAAGTCGAACAATAAGTAAGAACCTTCTCATTTTCATCCTTAGTTAATGCAAACATGGCAGGCTAAAAATTTTCCAGGTTCATCTGAAAGGATGACAAGAATTGGTACAAAAACTTTTTTCTGTTTTTAGACATGAGAGTAGTCAACATAAATTAACCAAATAAATGATTTTCAATGTATATAATTGTAAAGTATATGAGAATACAGATCATAGGTAACAATAAACAACATAATGCTTCCAAACCCTCATTTCAAACCGTTTTCTTTCATCAGCAGATCAAATAACCTGCATATTATGTGGCATACTTCAGACTACAATCGAAGTATAGCTTTAATTAAGGAGGCACAGCCAATGGACACAAATAACCTTCAATTACCCTTCTTGTCCAAAATTTTGACCTTAAACTTCCCCATAAATATAGCACTTTTTTTACAGCAAAAATATTTTGCTCAAAATGTGGCAGTTTTGAGTTAAGCACCAAGGTGCTTGGAGATCACAAAAAAATTGCACTTTTGATACTTATAAACTACAGTGGAAAATGTGACAAATTTCATTTCATTTTTAAGATTAAAGGCTTTTTTAAAATGTGACTTTGTTCAAATTAATTACAAAATGACATTTACAATTTGATCACATGCTCCTTTAAAGCCATACACAAATATCTACCAATATTGAGCAATGGTGATATGCATTTAATATACACTGGAAACTGTAAATGGCAAGACAGATGCTCTACCTTTACACTGCACTTTTTATTCGGCATACACCATGGTGCAGGGATAGTGTTCTAACTCACAACAGCAAAAGAATACAGTTTAATTAATATTTCTATTATTTTGTACTGGCATACAGCAGAAAACAATGGGTTCACACAAAACCAAGACCGTTATGGTCAACTTTTAGATGCAGAATTTTGGATAAAATGTGTACCGTTTCTCAAGAAAACATGTATCACATAAAAACACAAATGTTATGAAATGGCTTGAGCTCTGAATACACAAGTGGAGGCAGCAGTTTGAGCAATGTAAATGCCTAGATGTCAACTCACAAAAAATGAGTCAAAAACACCATAATGAATTTAACCGGCAAGCTCCACATAAAACACATCAATGCAATGATACATATTGCACCACTAAATTTTAACAATGAGGCAACAGAATTTAGTGAATGATGAGCATGAAACAAGAGGGTGTTAGCTTGGTTGACAGTGAAAAAACTATAAACTATAGTGGTAAAACTATAAAAAGGCTCTTCCTCTAATCTAATTTCAACAATACATATCCCGAATCACCCTCTATAGTGGCAGGTGATAGCCCTTAACCATGAATGCCACGTATTCCCTTTCTCATCTCTTGTGCCATTCAACAACAATAAAACTAGGCCATTTCCCAAGGCTTCATGAAATGTTATTAAAAACTTTGCACCCCAGGAGGATTATCACATAAAAATCAAAATTCAAAGAAGATTCTCTCATTAGGACTTTAACACTTTCAGGACCGCCCTAAAAATGGATACCTATGCCCAGGGGCCAATAAAAAGAAAAAATTTAATACGGATTTTAAACACACTTCTTTAACACACTTCAGGACGCACACGCTGCGTCCACGGGTCCTGGCGGGCGCACGCCAGGACGCAGTGTGTGCGCCCTCGGTCCTGAACGTGTTAAATGGAGAACTCCAAAAAATCTACTGGTGACATCAATTTTAACATTTTCAACCAATACATATTTTAGCTTTGATCTAGGCATTATTTTCTTCATAAAAACAATTTTGATAGCAAACAAAATTTTAACTCCATAGATATTCTTAACCTGAGTGCAAATTATCTAATGCCCGACTAAAATGCACATTAATTATACTTAATTACAACATAAATGCAACAAAAAATAAAATGTCTTTCTGGAGTGATGATATGTTCCCAGATGATGGCACTTGTAATAAGTGCTATTAAAATAAAAATTTATCTTCCAGAATTCTGATATTCTTACAAATGATTCTTTTAGAATAAGCGCTAAATTGATAAAGGAACATGATAACATTAAAAACTACATGAGCTTCTTTTGCAATTCTGACAAAAATATGTACATTAGCAAATTTACAACATAACAACATAAGAATGGCACATAATTCATAAAATCTATCAACATTTACCCTCATTACCAACACGAGATTTTTCAGTCTCTTTGGGTATTAAATACAAACATCTTGTGAGCATGCACACAAAAGAAGGGATCTGTTTCTTCTCATCCAAAGATGGGTCCTTCTCATTGAAAGACTGATATTGAAAAGCAACTCGAACATGAACCTTGACCAGGATCTGAAGAAACTCCTTCCCTTTCGTTACTAAACTGCGCAATTCTTCACATGGGCTGCGGATAAACCATGTGCCATATTCCGGATTTCGCCATGAGTAGTAGCCTTTGGAGGGGGGGGAAGTCGTTGAAAGATAAAAATCAAATACCCTTGATTGACTAAACATTTTCAATAATAAGGAAGCTAAAATTAAAAGAATCATCCAGATGCAGATCATTTCATGATGATAATTGTTGAAAGGCACAAATATCCGCCATGGTAGAGGCTTAGGGTGGAGTGCTGGTAGAAGGAAAGGGTATTTACGTTTAGGGCTAAATTCAGCAGGACCGCACATTCATTTCCTTCAAGGTGTTCTACCTCCATAGGTCCATGGACAGTTACTACCTAAATCCTAACCTTCAGATTCCAAGGTTCATTCAAATCCAACTGAGTCATGAATCAATGCATAAGTCCTCAATTTTCCCATAACTCTTCATACCACCTCCTCTCCTTCACAGCATCTGAAACCCCAACTCCACTTCCACCTCACGCTCCATATTCTTCCCTCCCACCTCTCTCTTAACCTACAGCCACTTCTTCCACCTCCAAACCAATTTCCCCACCAACCTCTTTTCTTCCTAGTTCATCTTCCTATCCACACAGCTTATCCTTCCAATTCTTTTCCAAATTCCTAACCTTCAAAAGCCTCCAACCAACCTCCAGCACGGTGGCTATTCAGTATTCTGAACGGCGGATAGCACTGGTGAGGGTCGAATTATTATTGCTCGTCCTTTGATACCGGGATATCCTCAATAGCTCGACCCTATCTCAAATACGGCGGAGAGGGAAAATGACACTTCTCCGGCTTGACTCGTTGCTATTTAAAGAGAAATGAGTTAATTCGCAGAGTGAAAAGTTTTTATAAATGCGCAAACTTGGCATGATGACTGACATGCATTTCATGGCAATACTTTAGTTTTAACTGAGTGAAATAGACGTTCAGGCTGGTGTGACGAATGTGGACATTAAGTATCACGATAGTTTAGAGTGTGACTCTGCTAAAATCAAAGATATTTCCAAGCATATACGTACGCACATGTATAGGAGGGCTTAATTTAAAACAGCACGCTATATTTATTCATACGTCATTTGCTTTGACGAATCATAATGGTAAACTTAAGTAAAAATCAACTCAAACAAGTACAATTTCACCCCATGAATATGGTAAAAATTCACTTAAATTGGGTTCTTCAAAATAATGCATTAAGTTTTCATTATCCACTAAAACCTTAATTGTTTACGTAATAGCTAATCTTCAACAATTATAAGGCAGTAAAATTGTTTCTGCATCATTTCAAAGGAGACCGATACATTTACGATGAGAGAAGTAGCGTCTATCTGCCCGTCTGTTGCGGATTATTTCCCATTAGGAATTGAACGTATTATAATTGCTACTGGCCACAAGATAAAATTATAATATACAATACAATAATTTCATACAGTATTTCTATTTCCTGAAGAGAGACAGTAATTCAGAGCAAAAACATCAATGACCTCTATCTCTAAAAGAAATCATGTCTATTTAATATGATGATAAGTAAAATTTTTTTCTGAAGTGACAGATCATTAGGATGTTGGCTTCCTTTCTAAAGCTAATATTCTAAGGCTCACCTTTATCCTTTCCAGATTAATGGTATCAATACTCAAGGATAAAACATCGTTGACAATGGTGGAGTTAAGGAAGCATATCGTGCATACGAAGCATGGGAAGCACGCAATGGGCCTGAGGAACCCCTGCCAGGATTTTGCTTGACATCTCGTCAACTCTTCTGGGTCAGTGCCAAAAATGTGTGGTGCAGCATGTACCGACCCGAAGCCCTTCGTTTGAGGCTGCTCACTGGTTACCACTCACCTGGCAGATATCGTGTAATTGGACCATTTTCCAACTCAGAAGAATTTGCTAAAGATTTCTCCTGCCCAATTGGTTCTCCAATGAACCCGATGAATAAGTGTGCTGTCTGGTAGGAGCAAGAAACTATGGTCCAACCCCAAGAATTATCTTCCACTTTTTAAAGGCAAAGAAATTACCAGTGAATCTCAAAATATGTGACACACTCCTAGTAAATAATGCAGCACGAGCATCACGAGCAATGGACTTGATACGAAATGAAGCATGAAAGACGTACTCGGGACTAGGGTGAATGTGTTCTACTCTCACAAAGGATTAATGGATAGGGTAGGCTAAACCGGGCAATGTGACATATTTTTAAAATATTCTTGAGAGCATTCCCATGAAGGCAACACAGAAGAAAGTCAATTGGAATGATTTTAGAGCAAACTTTATGACAGTACATTTTGTGAGGATGTGGTTTTAAGCATTTATCTTGAACATAAACTTCAACTTGGTATCAAAAGACTAACAATCATGATTTCAACATGAAATTGAATGTGAATTAAAAGTTAAAGGAATTCTTGAAACATTTCATAAATTGGAGAGCAAGAAATTCAAAGTTTTCATGCTTTTTGCATTCTCAACTCAGTCTATTTAAGTCTTTGTTGACAGCTCCGCAATTCAACTCACATTATTTGTGTAAATAGACATCTTTTTGAAAGAATGAATATTAGTAAAATGGTACAGATGACGAGGCTGAGCAAATGGGTCCATGTTGCTCGACCAAACATGTGGAAGACTGGTAAATAATTAAGTTTTCTCTAAAAAAGATATAACTACATAATCCTGATTAATTATGTGAGCATTTACACATTTTCTATTATAATTATTTTATAATAGAAAATTTTTCTATTATAATAGTTATACAAGTTTTTACAAGATAAAAGGATTTCATGGGTATTTATAAGGCTATTGATGTTCTAATTGTTAGTTCAGCCCAGTATTTCTAAAATATTGTGCCAATTATTTGTTCTTAATAAATCCAATGTGATGATAGTTTTAAATCCCCAATTTATGTAAATGCACTCATATAAAACACACGGTGCATAACAAAAGTGGCAATGGCAAAAAATTTGTCAGATTTGGTGCAGAATGAAACTTTGTACAAATAATTTTTTAAGTAAATATTTTCCAAAGGGTAATGTACACAATTCTGTTCATAAGAAAAGTATTTCACTTCTAACAAGAATCTCATCAGGTTACTTCCTGTACATTCAGTGTAAGATTAGAGCAGATGATGTAGAGAAAATATGTGAAGAACAATAGTCGATAGGCCGAGGTGGAGACAAGAGGTTGACAAGGCCAAAAACCTCTTACAGTTTGAATGGCCACCTAAGTAAAGAAGTAAGTATGTAATTAGACATTGAAATTTTGATCTTCAGTTTCAATCTCATCTTTTACAGTCTCATAACTCCAAATTTTCATCATAGAAACTAAAAACGCAATCAACTACATACATGTTATAATCGAAATAATGTTACATGCAGTAGCTGCTATATCGGTACATAGCAATAGATAGGTGATTGAATAACATGTTGGTTTTTCCATTTGATTTTATTTAGTAATAATATTTACATTAAACAAATAAAGGTGACACTTATTAATATGCTAGGATTGTGGTGAAGTTGTGAACATTTTTTTAACTATTTTGAATTTTTCACGAATGGAAACGTACTGAAGGCTGAACTGATTTGTTCACAAAAACTTGTCATTTTTGTCAGCTAAGCACGTAATAGTGAAAACCCGTGTCCAGAGTATGTAAGTAAAGATTATTTTTCTTCCATGTTTGACAAAATTTATGAGAATTAAGGATTTCCACAAAAAAGCATAAAAATTCAAAATATAATATGTATTAATTTGACAGGACAAATATGCATATTCATGAGGTATTTTCCATTTTTCTTTCCCATCATTCTTCCCAAACTTAGCTTAGTAGCTTCTTGAAACTCAATGGGATACAATAAAATTTAAGTGTGAACATTTATTTTTTAACATGGATGGAAATTTCAACATAAAATTCTTTAATTATAGTTATGAACTTGCATGAGTGATTAGTTTGAATAATACATGCAATACATAAGAGGAAAAAATTAGCACATACATATAGTCACAAAATTCACATCACATTTACAAAAGATTTAAAAAACTTTTTGACTGACAGCAAAAACAGCCACCTCTCATCCTTATCATCTACTCTCAAGAGTTGTCAATATTGCACATCCCCTTAAGTGTTTTCGTCATTATCACACATTCGTTAAAAATGATGTGCCAACTAGAACAATCGCTGATTACATTTATCCATCCATCTATTTTAAGTTTAAATTATTACCCAGGTAAAAATATTAGGTCTATAACAAATCTGGAACAGGTCTGGGGTGGAGCTAGAGATCTGCAGGAGGTCTGTAACTGGGAAGAAATTGAAACAATGCTCCAGACCAGTATGGTCTGTAACCGGTCTGAACACCATCTGGTCCGTAAGTACAATTCTGGACAATGGGTGGTCGCTGCTCTTGAATTGGGCTGGACTTGGAGGGTTTAGCCGGTTTAGTCTGGCACACCCTTGCTGCCTAATGAGCCGGTACTCCCTTGCGCTCTCCACTGAAACTCCCTTGCCGTCGTTAATAAAACTCCCTTGCCCACCCTCTCCACTGACTCCTCCCTGCTCTCTCAAAATAAAAAAATTATACTTTCCATTTAAATACTATGAATGTACTATTACACGATACCATGCTTTAATATATTTAATCAACCTACCTAGTTTCCACCTAATGATATATTGCACCTATCTCGAATTTTCAGCTACCCTACGGGTCTACGTGCATTGTCTCACACCCAAAATTGAAGTGCCCACATCAAGAAAGCCGTATAATCCAGCCCAGTTACACACTATCAAATATTACAACGCAAATACAGGCCAGAATCCAGACCATCGCAGTCCTGTTACATACCACTAAGAGACAAAAATTTAGCCTTTCAGACCAGTTACACACCAGTTTCAAATTAGTTCCAGACCAAATATTTTTACCTGGGTAGATGCATGTTTTATAAATGTTAACACAAGTCTTATGTTTCCCAAAAATGAACAATTAATCCAGAAGGTGCATGGGAAATATTTTTTCCCGAGATTCCATGAGGTCAAGAAAGTCATTTTAGCACAGAATCTTCAGATCCATACAGCCGTTCATATCTAAAGAGTTTCTTCCATTAAAACTGAAAGAAATATCTAAATTTTTAAATCTGAAAGATAAAAATGAATCTCAACTACCAACTTTGAACTCATATTAGAAAGAATAACTTAAAAAGTTGGACATTAGGGTACAGCTTATTTTTAATTCTTCCTCTGATATTAGATTTCAAATTAATCTGATGGGCCAAGAAATAAGCAATTAGTTAATATTTAGAGCTTGCACAGTTAGGCACAATGTATACCTTCCAAATAAAAATGTTATTAAATTATAATTTGTTAAAAAGCCCAATGGTGCATAGAAAAATTGAAGTTGGCAGACAATTGGGATACTTACCTAGAACTCATCCAAGATGTCCTCAGATGTTCTGCCTCTAATGTATCCCAATTATCATTACATTCAGTCAGGATGTATCGGACAGGAGTCGCAATTGTCACATCAGGGCAGGACCTTCTCTCCAAAAGAGATGATGCCCCATTCAAGCAACGTAACTTAAGGACCATCGTAGATACTAAATGCTGCGTGAAATTGCTTCGGTTACCAATGAACTACAGTAGAAACTCGAAATTATGAAGTCGACGGGATCGGAAAAATCGGCACTTCGTAATATCAAATTTCGTATCAACGAGTATCTTTCAAAAACATCGCGATGAAGCTCTTTTTTGCTTCCTTAGATTAAGATATACTCTCGCGACGTACTTGCATGATTTACGAAGTTATAATTCATGAAATTATGTTTAAATGTGTATTCATGCCCACAGGGTGAACTCATTGTCAGTTGAACACAACTAATTTATCGGAGTTTGATTCTTCCGATTCTCAAGATTTCCACCGCATCGTTCCAGCTTTTTGTGGCGGAAATCCCGAAAATCAGAAGAATCAACCTCCATCCAAGCCCCACGGAAGTTTACATCACAACAACTAACTTTTCGTCCTTTTTTCCAATGAATGATTATGCAATGAAGCGTCTTTGCACAATTTTCGTGCTGATTGGGCTAAGCCTATGAAGCTTCTCAGTGCATTTTTCTATATCATATCCTAACTGGAGAACTCGTAACTTTAGCGTGAGCGATGTATAATCATCAATAATATTGATTTATGCGTACACTAAGGAAGAGTGCGACTTGCGCGATCATTTGCTCCGGAACCTGATGACAGTGAAAATAAGATTCTCTCGTGGATGCTATGCGATGGATGCATGTTATGTATTTTGTACAAATACTGATATGCCCGTTAATCTCGCGAAATAACAATCGTTATTCTCCCTCGGATTCATCTTATTTGTGTGCAGTTATTTCCAATACGATGGCGCTGATAGAAGAGCTAATAGAAGAGTCCAGGTAAATATGTACCTCCTTTCAAAAGTAGATTGTACAAGCCACGCACTTCAATGGTTAAGGTGATATACATAACGGCATTTACACTTCATCGGTTACTAACGATGTTATCGCTACAAATCAATAACTTTCGTTTTCCACTCTACCATGAGAAAGCTTCATTTGTGATTATTCAGATTGGGTCACCTGCCCTTTATTCATCAAACCTCAGGATCCATTTGAAGATTCGATATTGAACTAACATTTGGGATATTTTTGTTTATTGTTTTCCCTCTGCTTTCGATCGAGCAAGGAGATTTTCGTCCGAGCATTGCAGCTCCAGGTTAGGCCACGCTCCAGGCCGGAATCAGCTGTCTGTTCCTCCTTTCCCCGTCATTGCGGGGGTTACTCCAATCACCCTCTCAAAAAAAACAGCTACGCGATCCATGGTCTAGGAGTATTGTGCGTCACTTGAGACGTTGATCTACCTAGGAGTCAATGCCAAGGAATGCACGCGAGGAATAAACATCGAATGAATCATCGGCATTACGCCGAATAGTCACATCTTATCTTCCTCCTCCCTTACCTTAACCGGCTGCATCAGCGGAGAGGGAGGGCATGCCTTTGGAGAGTGGAGGGCTTTTACTTAGAGGGCCCAAGAGTTGGCATGGGGGGCCGGCAGAGTCAGCGTGGGACATCGCATCCTGACCTAGTGTTGAGTTGAGTGGGACGGAGGGGGTACTAAAAGGGGCCTGATCTCCTGAAGGGCCGGAAAGGGGACTTCGGCGTGAAGGTGATGTCTCGTGCCCACCATTAAGAACGGGGAGGGGAGGACACGGAAAATTGAGGGGAAATATGACCAAGGTGGGAGAGAAGAGAAGCGTTTGATAGTTTCGCCGGAATTGAGAAAGAAGGTGATGGAGAAAAGTAAGCCGAGGTTTTGGAGAAACGGAGATGGAAAGCAGGGTAAATTTTCCTGGTGAGGATTGCTGGGTTAGGGAACAACAATATGGGAATGTGCGGGCATTTCTTTTTTGCATTTCCTAAATTTCCGACCCATTCAGGTAATATTACAAAAGGGAATCAGTGAATAGGAATTTAAAAAGAAATACCACAAACTAATGAATGTATATTATAAAAAATACATCAGCTATTCTGTCGAGAGAATCACTCATTTAACAAAAAAAGTTATTTATTTTTGCGCTTTACTTCGCTCCATCGTCGGAGCCTCTTACCATGGCCTCTCATTTGGATAAATGCAAACTGAACTGGGAGTCGATGTCATTAACAATTTGGAATCGATGTAATGTATCCCGAGCGAGCAAAACTTCATTCTTATTAGGAGAAATCAGAACTTGGTCATTTTCGTTACAAGCCTGGAGATCGAGATCTATAGATTTAAATTGCTGGGGGTTACAGCCAACAATCTGCCAACTTGTGACAAGTAATGCCTCAACGCCCCTACCCTAAGATCCTGGCCAATCCCGTGGCCTGCTTTCGCACTGGCTTGGTGACAACTTATTCCCACCCCCGATGTCCTCAGGGGGGTATCGTCTGATAACCCAAAGAAGAGATGCAAGTGCTTCCAATTGGGCTATGATGCTGACGAGGTTTTATACTCCCTCTCCGGCGGCGTGACTTTTGGCATCTCATAGGATGGTTCCACTTATCCTCTTCTTGTTTATATATCTAATAAGTATTAAGCTACGAAACCCTTATTTTATTCATGATCAATCTGCAGGAACGCAGCTGAGCTCTCGTTTAGGATATTTTTCAATCACTGGGTTGATGCGAAAGGGGAGAAAGGTACCCGCACCACATTCCGATACAAATATGTATGGGTGCTTGAGCGTGTTTTCCCTTTGATAGTGTATGCGCCCAATGCTAGTCATAAATTGGAATTAATGTGCGTAAAAGTAATTGGTCGTATGAACCAAGCGAACTCGTATTTTCTCTGGTTTTCTTGGCTGTTGGTGACGGAAGAAGGGAAGGGCAGTACCTTGCTCGATGTCTACTTAAAACGCTCAATTAGGGCAGTAAATTAAACCTGGTAATAGCTATTGCCAGCCGGAATAATTATGCCGTGGAGCAAGGTTGAGTGTAATCAGTATGAAATAGTGCGAAAAAAAGTTTCCTTTCCTATGATTCGATAGGTTTGTAGCGATTCTCGGTTTATCACCATTGTGACCTTGGCTGTGCCCTTTCAGGGGTCACGGTCGTATTTTCGAGCTGGAAATTTCTTTCATTGCGTTTCTCGTGCCCAAAAACGTAATCTATGAAAGTTTCGCAAAGAAATTCTGCCTTTTTTGTATTTCGAAAAATTTAACATTGAAAGCCTACTATGCCAAATTTGGATTTTTGGTAGGACCCTATTTACGGGGTCAAAAGGTCATATTTATAAAATTTCGCTTACACTCAACAAAACTTACGACCATTTTCTACCTAGGTACCAAATGTGTCTGAAATTATAGGTTAGAGATGACACACGATCAATGGAATACTGTCTATATCCACAAGGGTGTTAATTTACAAGGAAAGGATAGTATACGTAGGGCTTCTAAATGGTTTTAAAACTCATTTCAATGATTCATATAAGGAAGGCAGTGCTTTTGAACATAATTAACCATTAGATGCTCAAGGTGCTGATATACTTATCGGCTCATGCAAAAAGTTGATTTGTTCACACTTCATTTTATAAAACAAATAATATTGCTTTATCTCATAAAACTTTTATAATGTAAACCGTATTTTGCTACGAGAATCTGAAAAATGTTGACATAGGTACTTACTTACACAGAAGATTCACGGAAAATATTTAAATAAATAGTTGAAATATTCGAAAATTGGATGCAAGCTTGCTGAGAGTGATAAAGAAAGGGTTAAGTAATTCTGAACGAAGGAATTATTGGGAAACAACGATCCAAAGATTGTTAATAAGAATTTTACTTGGAAAATGATTGGAACGTGATTAAATGATGGATGATAAAATATTTTCGACTTGTGAAAAATTCATGTAATTTGAAGGCCCTTGTTTACAACATGACATGAAAAAAAGGAGTAATTTGTGATTATGTTTGTTGAATAAATGAATTCATCTTTTAAATTTTGGTTATTGATTATGAATTACAGTCTACATGCCCGGAATCAGCATGCAACGTTTATGCAATGTGAATAAAGACTGTGTAAAGGAAGTAACGGAGCCAGTGAATAATGAAGCCTACCTCAGTCAAGAATTTTTATATGGCGTTCTTCAAACTTCCTATGTAAATGTTTTTTGTTTGTAACTGGGATGGTAATTGGGGTGTAAGTGGTCTATATAAAGAAATCTGTTACTGGGAATGAATTGAAGTGCGAATGACCATAGTTGTGGAAGCACCCTAATCCTAATATAGTAGAATACTGAATTGAAACAAGTACCAGCTGAGTGCATTCTGTGAAGTCATAACTCCTCTGTACTTTGGTTATCTTACCCCCTCCCCCCGCTCCCTCCCTTCTCCTCAAATACCGTAATGAGCTCACCCAACCTCCTATATAATTCACAGCGCAGTTCTCTGCTTAGGGGCCGTTCAAGTATTACGTAAGACGATGTATACCATTTTTGACCCTTTCCCCTTATGTAAGATTTTCCCACCGCCCCTCCTTCTCAAAATCAGTATTACGTAAAACGTAAGATATTTGTATCTACTCTTCGTTAAATAGTCGTTTTATGCAGCTTTATCTTTCCATAGAATACATCGTGCAGCTTTGAGCACTAGATAACGTCTAATCATGCAGTGTTTGGGTACCACATTAATTGAGCGTAGAGGTAATGTAGCTAGCCAGTCAAGCGACAGAATAGGAGCATTGGTGTAGCAGTGAGATTACGGAAAATGCGCCATTAATTATCGAGCGGACGCTCCTTGTTACCTCTAAATTTTATTCGTAAACGATTAATACAATGTTTCAAGACGGGCAAAAATCTTACGTAAATAGGTTCCAGACCCCCTGCCTCACCCCTATAACATAAGACAATGTAAGATAATCCCTCCCTCCCCCCGAAAACGTCTTACTTAATACTTGAATGGCCCAGAAAACAATTTAAATTTTAGGTGAATATAATAAAAGTACATAACTTTGCCCCTAAAGAAAGGTCATAAATCACAGAAATTACTCTTGAAAGAATCTAGAATATTTATTACAGCTGCGGACCGCCGAAATAGGAAACATTTCGTGGGCAGGCTGATGGGTGAGACAGAAATAATAATCAATATTGATAAATTTTATATTATTAAAAGCAATGCTTTAAAAGTAGAACTTTTTAGCTCATGGGCCCTAATCGTGTAGTGACTGCCACTTGTCGCTATGTAATTAGAGCAAAATGTTTAATGACTGTAGAGGAAATTTCTTTTGACCGACACCGGTTGAAGAACGCTGTTTTAACACAATGAAAAATTTCCATCCTATTGAGTTCCAGTACACTGCCTTCGTTGACTTTGGGGCTTGTGTTTATACGAGAATAGCTGGGCGATCCCTGGTTTCTTCGCTTTAGAAAAATAATTTCTCCTGACATGCTCCACAATGCGCTCATACTCCTCCGAATATGTGATTATGGGACCGCTGAACCCCACTTTGCTTGCCACTGAATGCAATCCTTCCCATTTGAATCACTATTGTTACGAGAAGTGGGATAGGAATCTCTTTGACTTCAGGCCTAACGCGGGGGAAACACAAACGAAACATTTGCGGTGTTTCATTAAAGATGCTATTTTGATCTTGATAGGCGACATCTTGAACACGCTGCGGGCATTTGGAACCCGGTAGAGAATGATTTAATTCACGAAGTAAATAAAAAAGTAGAGCCGCACGCTTTGTTAAGAACTGCCACGAGTGAACAGAAAGTGTCACACAGTTGATGGAAGTATTAGGTTGGGATCCGTTTAGAGACTCGGAGGCTTCACGCTCAGCTTAGATTACTTGAAAAACTCTGATGAGGCGAGTTTCAGTACGACACGGAGGATATCATTTCAACCCCGCGCTCTATCTAGAACCGATAGGAGTGACAAAATAAGAGAGAGATATACGCTCCCGAACTGACATGTACAAAAATTCCTTCTTTCCTCGCACAATTAGTGATTCGAACAAAAACAGCGTCACACTATCTTAAGCCACATTAATGACACACAATTCCCCCCTCCTTTTCCCTATTCTCCCCTCCTTTCCATGGCTGGTGTCCTAACACCCCCTGCCATTCTCCTCTGAGGTGGCTCGCTGGGTAGACGTAGCAATCGTCGATAGCAATTATCGCAATTTATTGCAATCGTCGACCAATGCAAGTTCCCCATTGCCACGCTATCTGGTATAATTTCCATTCGCATTCCTCCCACACATATCTCTTCCCGGGAGTCCATCGCGGCATGATTTTCATGGGCCAAGCATAAAATGTTCGGAGTCCTCGCTTTGCTCCTCTCTACTAATCGCCACGTGGGTGACTGACTCATCAAATCCAACTCCTCCTCCGCTTTCTTGTTTACATCGCCTCGAGTTTTCTCACAAAAATCCCTCCTGCATTCCTGGCTTGAAAGCAACGCGAGTAAAGTTTCATGCCTGGCAATCGTATGCCGCAATGGCCCGATTCCGCTCCGTCAATCTGCTAGGGTGGTTGGTGAGTCAGGTGGATTGCATGATGGGGAAGTGATACGACTCTTTTTTGCAAAGGTCATTCACTTATGTAATACGTAAGACTTGTTAGAGGGAATGGGAGTTAGGCTCTTCTCACATAGTCTTACTTAGGGCAGTGTGAGAGTCCGATGTTATCTTCCGCGAGATTTTTATTTACTCAAGAGATCGTATCTGTATCTTTTTTTCTTTATAATCGCCCATCGACAAATCGTAATTTGATTTAATACAGCACACTACGCGTAGATTACCGGGCGTAGAATGTTTGCGAAAACATTTGGTTATTATCAGTTATAGTATTTCTCAGTAAAAAAGCAGCTTATTTTTCTGGGTCAGGGATCATCTAGCATAGCATAGTAACTGGTGTGCTGACGGGAGATTTGGGTGATCGATTGTTCTCGTAAACGGTAAAAAAATCAATCTTATATTTTTTATGGTGAGAACTAATAATATCGAATGATATTATTTGGCGTATATTCAGCATACCCTGGTCTTGCATTGTTACAATTCTAGAAACCTATGGCAAAAAATAGATTTTGACAGTTTCCAGTTTATGATTTTGATATTTTCAAGATGAAATTCTGCGAAACAGAGTATCATGAGTTGATCCACGCACTCTCTGCAGCCGAAATTTTCATGTCGGCAGACAGCAAACGTTGGTTTCATCGGCACGCCTTGAGTATCTCGTGCTCAGTATTCCTATGAGTAGCCTTCATTGTCCAAAATATCGCTCATTTAAAAGATGATGTATTCCATCTTCTAAAGTCTATGATTGACTGCGATGAGAGAGGAAGAGGAGTTAATGAAATCTTACGCTGCCCTACTTAGGGAGAGAGGGAATCTTAAAGCGTCCAAAATCGTCAATCATACTGCTTGAATGGCCCTTAACTGGGTGCACAAAACTATTAGTTTTATCATTATGACTTGGTTCCGGATGTGAGATCTGAATCCATTTCTTATAGTTTTACCTGGCGTGAGTTTTCATCTTTCGAGAATTATGAAAACTCCTGTAAAAAGAGCTCCTGATGAGGCTAAGGCTAAAGGTGGACTTGATAGCAAAGCACACTCATTGAATAACATTGTAAATTCTCTTGTGATATATTTGTGTTTGAATTTATATTTTTATTGGAAAAAAATAAGGAAGGCCGGCTTAGGGCCGGCTGAAAATTCGGAAGTTAAAAAAAAATCCAGCTGATAAAGGCTTGTTTAAAATCACCTTGCCATCCATTCTCGCCTCTGTATGTACCCCCGTACTTTGCGACTTAGGTATTGAGAAATTATTGAATGCCTTGTGGTCCCATTTTGCCCACCCGCGTCCATCCCTTCCCTGCCAGAATTCTCGACTTACCCTTAAGTTGTATCATTCCTCTGCCATAGTCGTCCTCATTTCCTTCCGCACCACAAGTATTCTGCTCTGCAAAGCGGAAAAGAGCCCTCTTTGATAAAGGTCGTTCAATATCTCGCTTGTTTCACGTTCGATAGACGTCTTCTTGCTCAGCATATTCCGGCCGCTTATGCGCCTGGTTATTCAAAATTATCGAAAATATACTCCATTATTTACTTCCCCAAATCAATGGATCATATACTTTACTGTGGGAGGAACTTTACCGGCGATTATATGCTCTAGTACCCGCTCGGCTAAAATTCTTTCTCAGGACGTATTTCCGGCCGGAACTCCCAGAATTTGCTGGGCTTCTTGCGATTGCCAAAATTCATCTTCAACGGCATTTTCCTTCCTTCCACCATTCCAGCAATTTTGTTTCCTTCAGGAAAAACAACACAATTTTCTCTGCGTCGTTCTACCCTATGTAAAAGGGTTCTTTACCTTAGATTTTTTAAATACTTCTCTCGATTCATCTCTGTGGACATTTTCTTCACTAAATTTTTCCTGCTCTAGAAGTTTTCGTCAATCAAATTTAAAGAATCGCTCCAGATATCCATTGAATTATATTTTTATTTCCAATTGACTACGGCCACTATCTGCTGGGTCAAGGAGATGAACATTCTTAAGATATTTAGAAATTATTTGAAATGAGAGAATTTCTACTTCGCAGCGCCTAACCCTTCATGTCCGTTTTCTTGTGGCTCCTTTGTAGTTGTAGTAGGTAGTTGATTTGTTTGGTGTATAGACGGTAAAGGTCATTTGGCACCCTTTATTGTAACAAGTCATGACTGCACATACTATTTATCTATTTAAGAAGCATATTAAATACTAGACACGTTTTAATTTTAGATATAAAAGACGTTGGCGTCTTTAATAAAGCTGAGCACTTGGTATATTTGCTGGTTTGCAATTGCATGGGTTTCCCCTTATCTACAGATGAAATGAAGAAAGGTTGCCTGATCGCCGTCAGTACGGAGTCTCCGTCAGGTTACCTAGGCGATGTAAAGCCATCGTCAATGGGCTCTTAATGGCCTACTTTACTGGGGAAGTTTGGAGCATCTTACCGGTAGACTTTCTTCCACTTTTAAGTTGTACTGGCAGCAGATGAAACGTCCTCTGAAAGAATGCGATAACGGTGAGCTCGATCCCCAACTCGATTCTTTTTTACCCCACCCCATTCTGATAGGCGATAAGCTAACGGGGATACTCCGGCAGCATATTAAAAGTTTTATTTTGAAATCTAATGCCGTTGAACTCGCCCTGGGTTACGTGAGCGATTGCCTGTCCACCGAGAGGGAGAGAGAGGGATACGAATGTTTTTGAACGAAACATATAAGGGCGAACGTTCTGGAAAGAATTTCTGCGTCTCCAAGCATGTGGGGCGAGTAAATTTGGCATTGGCCCTTCAGCGCTTTCCCTCCAATCAGCTGTTCGACCATCGTACTGCTTGGAGTTAGTTTTACCTGCCCTATTTTCCTAGTGCTTCTCTAGTCACGCTCGTCCTGAGCTGCCGTCAATCACCGAGGTTTTTTAATAACCTTACACATAAAAACACGTAGAAATACCAAAAGACATTTACAAACACGCAGCTTTTGCCTATTTAAACTAAAGGACATAACTTACGGATCCGCTTCGGGTGGTAATATTTTCTCTCCAACGGACTGTACGCATAAAAAAATTAAAGCAAAGATTGTTGAAAAAATTAACACCTTGTTAATGTTATCGGATAACACACATGATCCTGCCGTGTGTAAATTGAAATGACTGTCTTTGGGTTCATTAATTTAGAGAGTAATATTAGTGTCTCCATATAAAAATGCCACATTTATCAAAGCAAATATAAAGCTTCACTATATGTTAGATTTTTTCAGCACATGCCGAGATGACCTACACGTTTTTTAAATGATTTTTTAAAATTTCAGTTTCGATTTCATAAAAATCAGCGCTTCCTGATTTGCTTACACTACCATTAGATAGCCTTTCAACGTAGCATCTTGTCTGTTTATTGACAGAAATTGAAGATCTATTTCTCCACATCAGTTCATTCTTAGTTTTCAACAGCCGTAATTCATTAATCTACTTCTTTATAAAATGCACCATTAGTTAGATAATACGATAGACAAAATTAATATCATTTCGGCTTATTCCATTTGGGATTTTGGAAATTCCTTTCCTTCCGGACATTGTAAGGAAGTCATTTAAAGTACAATCCTCGGAACAGGATTGGAAAAATTAAGTAATAAAATATTTTTTCTCGTTCATCATTATCGATACATTTTTTTAAGCAGCAAATATTTCTTAAGAATTCAGAACAGTGAGATTGAAAGTAACGAACAAAGTCGCCGAAAACATCTATCATCGAAATTTTTACCCATGTGCATCCGTTGCAAAATCTTTTATTAACTTACGTAAGATTTGGATGGGAGGGGGGGAGAGTTAATGAAATCTTTCGTTGTCTCACATAAGGGGGAAAAGTGGGGTAAAAAAATAGTCGAAAATTATCTTCCGTAATATGTACTTGAATGGCCCAAAAGATACTCCGTTTGCATAAAACTAATTTCCTCCATTCCCTCTTCCTATTCCCGTTCCTTTATTCCAATATATTTCAACAGAGAGGTCAAATCAGTTCTAACTAGTAACTTGAAAACAAACGGCTCTCTATACATTAACTGAAGAGAAAGTAGTGAGCATAGAGTAATGCTATTATTGCGAAACTTATTTGAGTTTTAAAAACCAACCATTTTTAAAACCAACAATACTCTTACGCATACGTTCGCCTTCGTCTTAGCGCGGAAACTCACGGGATAAACATGATATTATCACTTTCTCCAAATTTTGCCGAAATTTTCCAAAGATAATTTCGGGCGAAAATTTTTAAATTAAAAAAACCGTGGAATAAAAAATGTTTATTTTTTTTTACTTCTGATACTTATAAGATACTGCTTGCCTTTGGATAGGAAGTCTAAAGGCCGTTTTACACGGGGCACGACATTGCACAACTTCAAACTACTCAATCGGGCGTGCAATCATTTTCGAATTAGAGCAGGGGCTATTTTTCCACCTCGCGTTCATGCATTCGCGCATGCGTCCTTGCAATTCACGGCTTTACACGATGCAATTTGAAATGCATGTTCGTACGTACATCAGATTGTGCAATTACGTGCTCCGTGTAAAACGGGCTTAAGACAGCGAGAACAAGTTGTGACTCATTTGACTCATATAAATTCTCTTCTTACGTCAATATCTTTAACCTTAGAAGTTCAAAGCAAACCGAATTAATTTTTAAACGTCAGCATTTGCCTCAAGAATCAAAACCATTCTTTTCCTATATTTTAGAAAAGAAATTTTACTGACGTCATAATCCAAAGTGATTCTAAGTGCTACCACATGCAGCGTTTCACGCAAGGATTTGTCGCCTCACCTCAATCGCCTTATCAAACTGAGAATTTTCCAAAAAGCTATATAACATTCAACACAGCCAATTGAAAAGGTTACGAATCTTCCCTTATAGAAAAACAGTTTAATAGACGACTCCTAAAACAAGCCACTTGTTTGCTTAGCAGTCTTCCTCCTACCTCAAACGCAAAATCCAAATGGAAAACGTTACTCTCTCTGTAAAAATTATCTCACAAGCTTAAGAATATTATCCCCGAAGACCGAGTGAAAGTGTGTTTATACAACACAGGTGATTATTGGAAAACTATTTTTTTAAGCCAAAAGACAAGTGCCATGTTGAAGACAAAAGTGGAGTGTGCATTCTTACTTCAGTTTAATTCGCCCGATTACATGTTTTCATATTGGACAAATTGGGAGTCAGAATGAAAGCAATGTTTTAATTCTTTTTATGATAGTTAAATTTGCGAAACACTTAAAATGAAATGACTCATCCTGTGGTTTGTGGTCCGATAATTTTACATGTAGGCATGCGATAAGGTCAACAAATTGGACTACATGAACAATTTTGATTTTTTCCCAAATGTTGTGGCTCAGATTTGTTGGATAGCGGAATTACTTCGAACACCTCACCCCTCTCAACCATTCTGTTCCCCGATCCTCCCGCTTCTGTTCCCCTTCCCTGACCGTGACCTTGTTCCTGTTTACCCTCTTAAGAAATTAATCATCATATTGAAAAAATTTACTAGAACTTTGTATTTCCACAGAATATTTTATTCGAACACGACCATGGTTTCGACGGTTAACGTCATCTTCTGGTGAGGAATACATTGATACACCTTCTTAAATACTCGGATGACACGTGACATAGACATAAAATCAAATCTGTGAAAGTGGAGGGGGAAGCGGTAGAGGAGAGTGGGAGTTGGGAGGTTGTGTCTTCCCCAGGGTGTAGGAGTCGAGGAATGTGGGGTGGTAGGTAGGGCTGACGCATCTCAAGCTGACTAACTGCAGTGACGGTTGGGCAAGGATTAGGGTGAACCGAGGGTGTAGGAAGGGGTTGGGGAAGGAGAGAAAGTCAATAACAGAAATACTAGCGTGCTCAAGTGCGTCAGCGGGGGTGAAGGCGGGTGACGGTTAAGGATTAGGGAGAAGGGGAGGAAAGGGGAAAAAACCGAAGTGTGCGAAGGTAAGGGGTTAATGGAAGAGGGGGAGGTTGAGGAGTGGAGAGCGGGAAGTATACAACATATCATTTACAATTTCACAATTTGCATTCAACGATTTTAAAATTTCCACTTGCTCAAGAGCGTCAAGACTGAGGCCTTTCTTCTCGAAATGTAAAATTTCCAATGAGAAGTCACTTGTGTGATAATTGTCCAGCAGGGGTTTTGCGAAGTTAGAATTGGAATTTTGATGTTTGAAACAAGCAATGTGTTCTTTTTGTCTCTCTTTGAATTTGCGTCCAGTCTGCCCAATATAGGTTGCCGAACATTCGCACTTGAGTCTGTATACACCACTTCTTTCCAAATTTGGGGTAGCGTCCTTGGACTTGGAGAAAAAATTCCTTAAATTAGAGTTATTATAATAGGCAGCTCTCATGTGATTTTTTTTTTTTTTTTTTTTTCTTCTTTAAATTTTCTTGACCTAACTATTTCCAAAGATTCTGGAAAATTTGATTTTTCCATTTTTAGAAAAGATTGCTACACAGATCAAGTTATTCATGCCACTTCGAGACATCATTTTTCTCAGAAGCTATCATCCTTCCATGCCATGCTGCACCGTCTGCTAACTATTCCGGTGTCCCAACTCAATATACAAAAAGAGCTCAATATCATTAAACATATAGCTGTCAACAACGGCTACAAAACAGATATGATCGATAAACTATATCGGAAAAAACTACAGAAGATGGCTATCCAAACCATATACGGAACCCCTCCGCTAAGTGAAAGTGATAAATGGAGGAAATTCTTATACTTGGGGAATTTGTCCCTCCTAGCTACCAAGACCTTCCTTAAAAAAAAAAAAAAAAAAAAAAAAAATCACATGAGAGCTGCCTATTATAATAACTCTAATTTAAGGAATTTTTTCTCCAAGTCCAAGGACGCTACCCCAAATTTGGAAAGAAGTGGTGTATACAGACTCAAGTGCGAATGTTCGGCAACCTATATTGGGCAGACTGGACGCAAATTCAAAGAGAGACAAAAAGAACACATTGCTTGTTTCAAACATCAAAATTCCAATTCTAACTTCGCAAAACACCTGCTGGACAATGATCACACAAGTGACTTCTCATTGGAAATTTTACATTTCGAGAAGAAAGGCCTCAGGCTTGACGCTCTTGAGCAAGTGGAAATTTTAAAATCGTTGAATGCAAATTGTGAAATTGTAAATGATATGTTGTATACTTCCCGCTCTCCACTCCTCAACCTCCCCCTCTTCCATTAACCCCTTACCTTCGCACACTTCGGTTTTTTCCCCTTTCCTCCCCTTCTCCCTAATCCTTAACCGTCACCCGCCTTCACCCCCGCTGACGCACTTGAGCACGCTAGTATTTCTGTTATTGACTTTCTCTCCTTCCCCAACCCCTTCCTACACCCTCGGTTCACCCTAATCCTTGCCCAACCGTCACTGCAGTTAGTCAGCTTGAGATGCGTCAGCCCTACCTACCACCCCACATTCCTCGACTCCTACACCCTGGGGAAGACACAACCTCCCAACTCCCACTCTCCTCTACCGCTTCCCCCTCCACTTTCACAGATTTGATTTTATGTCTATGTCACGTGTCATCCGAGTATTTAAGAAGGTGTATCAATGTATTCCTCACCAGAAGATGACGTTAACCGTCGAAACCATGGTCGTGTTCGAATAAAATATTCTGTGGAAATACAAAGTTCTAGTAAATTTTTTCAATATGTCTGGTAAATTCCACAAAGTTACGCCGGAAACCATCAAATTAATCATCGCCAATAGTGAGTTATAATCCACTCCCCTTCATTCAAAAACAACATCTCCCATCCCTTTACACAAAGAAAACCTAGGGTATAAAAGACATTACTTGAAGTTTCTTTTGTAGACCTCTTGAACAATATGCGTCCATGCCGGTCGAGGGACACAAATTAAGTGTGAAATATAAGAAAAATAACTTTTAATTTAAATTTCCCAATTCCACCAAGTAAATTCGCCAATTATTACCGTCAGTGCAAAGTAGCTCTTAACGCATATACATTAAATTTATATAAAGATAATTATTAAAAAATCGTTTTTATTTCACTAATGAACTCCAAGAGGTTCTGCAATAGTTTTAATTCGGAGGTTTTTCAGAAAAAATAGGATGTAGAGGTTTTCCGAAAAAATTGGTTCAACATTGAGCCGTTGTTCATTGACTAATCTACATCCACATGCTACCCCGCAAGCCGCCTCAATAGGCGTGTGGCGGAGGGTGTTAGGACACCAGCCGTTTTCATATCAAAAGGAAACGCTCCAATGAAATTACGCCTAGCATTTATTGAAGTCCCTTATTGTTCGGGGGAAAAACGAATTCCCATACCTACCCGTTCGGCAAAATATCTCTCTTAATTTATCGTTTCAGTCGGACCTGGAAATATAGTGGGGTTCTTATATGATGTTCTCCGTGTCGCTCTGAAAGATATCTATTCTCAATTGTTCAAGCAATCTAAGCCTAGCGCGCAGCCTCCGTGTCTCTAGCGGCTCCCAGCCTAATTCGTTTAACATCTGTGTAACGCTGTCTGTACGCCCGTAGCAGTTTTTGAAGAATCGCGCAGCTTTCCTTCGTATTTAATTAAGTTCCCGGATTAAGTCTTTCTGCACCGGATCCCATATGCTCGTTGCATATTCAAGGTGTGGCCGGACGAGTGCGAAATAGCACCTCTCTTTTACTTTTTCATCCGAAAAGCTTCGCACAATACGCTTGACGAATCCTAGCTTCTTCAGAGCTCTGCCACAAATATTTCTTTCATGTTTTCCCCACGATAGGCTCGAAGTTATCGTAACTCCTAGATACTTCACTTCATCTGTCGCCTTTATGTTAACACCATCCACAGCATATACATGGGAATAGTTGGACGACCTCCGCAAGAAATGTCCCGCCGTGAATTTGCTCAGATTAAGTTCGAGACTAACGAGTTAAGGAAAGAGAAAACGAGAGCTAAGGAAAATGAAATGCAACATAATATGCTGCAATGGATGACGAGTGGCCTGCAAAGTTTCAACTTCAGGACTTAAAAAAAAGAAGCATTTTTGTAATTGTGATGATTTTTTTTCCAGCCGACTGTGCGTCACTGCTGGCAGGAATCACTAAACTCGAGATCCTTTTCCGGTTTGACCCTGACTTCCGAACTCCCCCCTGCGCAACCATTCTCCCCGGAAGCAACCTCCTCGTGCTTCTATCTTTCCTTATCCTACTCACCCTTCCCACACCCTCTTCCCTCCAACCAGCCCCCTTAATATCCTCCATTTCACCTCACCCCCTAGCCAATCCTAGTAAGGGGCAGTGGCGTAGCCAGGTTTTGGGTCTAAGGGGGGGCAGAACATTTTTAGGGGGCGCCGACTCATATATAACCAGTTAACTAACTAAGCTTTACAAATTTTGGTGATGCAACAGGCGGATGGGTTTGTACCAAATGTGTCAATTGACAACGTATTATACTCATTTATTTATACGTATTTGGGACTTCAGAGTAGAAAAATACACAGCTTAGGAGCGCTAGAACACGGGGCGGGGGGTTCTTCGCCCCTCCCCCCCACTGCTCCCCCATCCAAGCTGCGCTACTGGTAAGGGGTCGTGCATGTACTACGTTTCCATTTTCGGTGATTTTTTTACCCCTCCCCCCTTCGTTGACAACCGTAGTATTCCCCTCCCGATATGTAACGTTGTCACAACTAATGAAACTTTCAATTCAAAAATATTTTCACAATTATTGAGCGAGTTTATTAATCGGGATAGGTTGAAATAAGACAAATAAAGTAGCCGTACTTAAATATAATAGAACTACATAATCTCAATTGGAACAAGTACTATTAATTTTTATATTCTAAAAATCAACCATGAATCACGGTGAAAGGTACTGTACTTTTCTACTTTGTTCTCTCCCCTTCCCACATTTTTGAGTGCTGCCTTGAAAAGTGTTGTCACGAGGTCGCTACTTAACCCGTGAGAAGGTTAAAATGTAAGCAATTTGATGGTATGAAGACTTGCAACATTCTTGAGGCAATGGTTCAGTTACATTGAGTGAAAGTAGAAGCTTGGGGTGTAAGAAACACCAAGCGCTCCCTTCCTCATGTTAAACTCTGTAGTATTGTCTAACCGATGCTGACGAGTAAGAAACGTAAACAGGCCCAGTGTACATCTACATGCACAGAATACCCTGTAAGCCACCTCAAGGGTGTGCGTCAGGGGGTGAACAGCAACGTAACTTTGGGTGAACTCCCCTCCCCCTCGTTACCCGCATTAGACCCTTCGGCGACCCTCCCTCCCCCTAAGTTGGTAACGTAGTTTATGCACGACCTCTAAGTGCAGGCAGACTATATCCCACGGTCATAAAACTGTGTCAAAAAGTAGTCAAGGTAGTTTGAGCAATATATCGCTTCACATTATTTAGAATAAATTTGGCATAATTATCAATAAACATATCTCACATCTCCAATGATATCAAAATGTCAGCCACTTAACGTACTAATTTTAGAAATATTTTCCAAAATATACAAGCCGTTTCCCATTGAATATGTTGCGTCTATGCGCCCCAGAAAGACTTTTTTTTAAATTAGGAGATCCTAACGCATAGATCGCGTCATAAATTTCAAGGTGGTTAGTTTGTATGCTTTCTCAGCTATTAATAAAAATAAATTCATCAATCACCATGATACATTTAAAAAAAACGCAAGCAAATCTGCTGTAAAGACATTTTAAGCGTACGGCGTGAAACAAATTAGTAAAATTAAAGCCCTAATATATATATATATATATATATATATATATATATATATTAGATCTGTGATTTAAAACAATGATTTTGTGTCAATATCAACTACTACATCATTCACTTCATGCTTCTTGTAGATTTCTTAAATTAAAAAATGATACTAAAAAATGGTCTCCATTATGAGTATAGGGTAAAATATCGCACAAACAACCTTAATTTGGATCGTAGGCTTTCTCTGACGAGGAGCTTTAAAGTGAAGTGAAGTGGAGTTGCCGTGAACGCTCATGAGTGAAGGTGAGGCAAGAACACAAGGGGTGCATGGGAAGAATGTTGTGTCGAGTAGACGGGGCCTACCAGTCGCAAACCATCGCATTACCCGTGGGTTTTAACAAAGATTTGACGAAAATCAAACGAAAGAAACGGAATCATAAGCCAGAGTAAGTAATTATGCCAACTATGCCGACTGTAATGTCGGAATCGGCTTCAAGAATCAAGTGGAACATTGCCTTCATTTCTTCTCTAACCTTATTCGCTGCGACCTGTCTTCAGAAATAGCTTTCGGGTTGTGCTGCGTCGTTGTTTGTTGATCTCGAGCTTTCCCTGACATTACTGGCAGCATCTTTAGTGATAATAATGAATCATTTCTGATGATATAATTGTTCCAGAAGATGCTGCTTAATATGATAGCGAAAGCTCGACATCAACAAACAAAGACGTAGCAGAACCCGAAAGCTATTTCTGAAGACAATACGATGAGCATTTCGCCACCAAGGCTTCCAAATTTTTTAGGCATTTTCAGCAGGATGTAAGGTGGTTCCACCTTCAAATGACCGTAAAAATGTAATTTAACTCACATATTGGCTACCGATAGAGAAACAAGTTCTCTGTTTGACATGAGCAAAGTAAAACCCAGCATTTCCACTCAAATCTTTTTAGTTATTGAACTTGAAATAGCATACTTTTAAATGCGATAATGGGAGAAACGTAAGGGAAAATTGTATTTTCATATCTAAAATGAATGCTTTTCGAAAAAAATTGTTTATAAGGAGCGAATTATCTCAGATAATTGTATTGTAATAAAATGTAGGCGCTTAAAGTTCACCAAAAATATCTTTCCTGCGAAATATATCCAGACACTCTTCATAATATTATATGTTTAAAAAATCATATTTGGTTCAAATAAATTTTAAGATATACCATCACAGTGCCGCGACATTTTTTCCATTGGTACCTCTGTTTTTCGCTGATGAAACTCCATAACCAATCTACTCGAGTAAGAGGGATAGCCTAGGGCTTACAGGTGCTTTTAAATCCTGAGGATATTTCTCACAACCTAACCTAAGATATTAATTCTAGGATGATCATCACATTAATCCCGTGGCGGGATTCGAATCCGTGACTTTTGCGCTGTCAGGATGTGGTGTTAGCGAACTGGCAGCCATTCCCTGAACGCAGTGATATTTGTTGCATTAAAAAATACACATTTTATCGCGTGGCTTCGTCGGTTAAACATTCTCAAGTGGTCACATTTTGTCAACATGGGATGATAATTGATTAGGGAATATGGAGTGGTTCTACATCATGCAATTTTTGTTCATTCAGGTATTCTACCAGCTGATTGGTAGGTTATTGGACAGACCCGATTCTGTATCCAAACCTAATAGAAATTGTCTCGCTTTCCCTCTTAAGGACTGTCGTGTAGTTCGTTATTAGATCCCTCTTAAATTCCTCATATCTTCTATCTCTTATTTCGTCCAGAATTACTATCCTCTTCCTTCCTCTTCCACGCTTCCCCAGTGTTCTCCACATATCACTCTCTTCAACATGCCCTCTCCTCTCAAAACCTCCTCCATCCATCTCTTCTGCCTTCTCCGAACCTCTGCCACAAGCTTCTTCTCCTCTCCAGCCATATCTAATATCTCCTCGTTCGTCTTTCTTGCCATCCAGCTCACGTTTTCCATCCTTCTCCAAACCCACATCTGAAACGCCTTAAGTCTACGCACATCCTCCCTTCGCAATGACCAAGTTTCCGACCCATACCCGACCCGCTCTCCATATTAAAGTTTTCACCAGCCATTTCTTTACATCTCTTCTCAGACCCCCTTCAGCAATTCCCTTCTATTCGAAAATAATTTCTACGAAATTATACGACAGTTTTCTCTTTCGCGTGCGATAATTATCGTGGAATTTAGAAAATCAAAGCTTTGGGGGTCAATTCTCGAAACATCGTGATGCATACCGCATGAGAAAATAACAGATTATTGTACGGTTTCGTCCAAGTATGGCCTTCTTCACCTCCGATTGATATTTTAATACAGTAATTATCCCGCGCAGACAGGATGAGACAATACAAAAATACTGAATCGACGAAAGGTTCAATAACATTGTTATTTTCGCACACGATAATTATAACGGCGTTCGAGAATTGACCCCCTGGCTTCTGCGGTCACCTTATCCACGCGATTCGGCGGAATACGCATTATAATGGTCCCATTACTTCCCACTTCTATCTTCACCTAAATATATTCTCTTCTCTAATCAATGGTCTGAGGGTTATGCAGTATTTTTTGCTCCCCCCTCTTGGCGATGACGGCCGACGGGAGTGGAATATCTGAACCTCGGTTATAAGCAATTCGCAGATTCAAGGAGACCAGTTTTGGCTCTCCTCCGACTTTACATTAAATTTTCGAAGAATTGAGAATTTATTGAACTTTCAAACTCTTCGATTGCATACCCACGATGGAAGGCTGTGCTTACAGAGCGACCTGCTAGCCACCTCGAATGCATTTATCATAGTGTGATTAGTCACCGGAAAGTTACGTGCATCGAAATTATTCATCATTATGCATTAATGAACTATTTATATACCAAGCACACACAATTAGGCGTTACAGTATTTCTATTTTGAAAGGTGAAGCAGGCATTTGAAACGTGCTGCCATTAGTTGTAAGTCTTATATAGAATTTAGAAGATGCAATTTTCCACGGATAAAAATTTATTTGACCCGAGTTTCGATGCTCTGCATCATCATCAAGTACATACATTTTCAAACCGAGATATTGCAAATTTATGTACCTGATGATGATACAGTGTATCGAAACCCGGGTCGAATGAATTTTTATCTATGGAAAATTGCGTCTTCTAAATTCTATATTATGTTGAAATTCCACAACATCACACCTGATACCTCACTTTTTGTTAGTCTTAACTTTTTTCAACATACGTTTCGTAGAGTGTATTGTAATAAACAAGTTTGATAAAGACATACTACGAAATAGACTAGCTCTACGGACAAAAATAGATCCAGGCTGGCTTAATGAGTGTCATTTTGACACTATCACGGAAAAAATATATTTCACACTTGTTCTTCAGGAAGTCTATTTTTCTATTCGAATGTTGGTAAAAATGTACCGTGATATGTCCATAAGATCCTAAGAAGTGAGAAAAGAGATAGGCTTCGAATTTACGAAGAATAGGTCTTCAATACTGAGAATAATTTATCGTAGCACGTCATAGTCAGTTTAATAAGAGAAGAATTTAGTCTATTTTATGTTTCAAAATGTTGTTCGGGACGTAGATTTTCACGGCTTTTCAAAACACATGTCTTCGCCCCTCATGCTTTACTATGTATTGTGATACTTTTAACTCCTCCTACTAGCAAATTGTAAGCACCCATTTACAATATGCATTTTATAGGGGGCCTTATATGTTTATTATGCAAGTTTTATACAAAGATACTAAAAACTAGACTAGCTCTACGGACCAAAATGAATGTAGCCTAGTCTAAATGAGTGCCGTGTATCAAAACTGACAAAACGAGTTCCATTTTGACAAGTGCGGAAAGAAATGCAAATTTAACCTTTTCATCAGAAAGTAAAAATAAAAAATATTAAATATAATAACATTCAATATATTTTTTTTAATTGTACACATAAAAAATGAGAGGAGTGTTTGATGTTGTATGTAGGGATATGTATTTTTATAACTTTGTCATCAATTTAATTTCAACCAAAACTAATGATATATTGCCACCAGATAATGTCTATTTTGCAGTATCAGTGTAATAAATAAATAAATAAATTTTACGATACGCTCATAGATAGATAGGTACATAGACGTCTTTATTACGGCGAGACTGAGGCTTTATAAGTTCCTTCTTACACCTAACTTCTCGTCAGTATGTGAACACTGTGAACATGACAAACACTTCAGTATATAAATCGAAGAAATAAAACCAAAAACAATTGAAATGGAATATTAACGCGACATAATGAAGTATCAGAGATAAGTGAAAAAAAGATAATTACTATTGCGGGAAAAACGTTCACGGTATTTTTAAGAGGCCCTGAGGTAATTCTTTATGAAGCGGGTTCGACACTTTGGGGTTTATGGCATCCACCTATGCTGCTCAAGGCAGCGTTCTTCTTACGGCCTGAATCCTTAGCCCTCGTACTCTTTCCAGCGCCCCTTCCCCACTGTGCTTACCAACCCAATTCCGTGCTTCCCCCATACCCACCGTTCCTTTCTACAGAGCTGCATACTCACACTCCTTTACAGTCATAACATGTCTACTCTTCCATTCGACTTTTCGTTCGGAACCATCGGACCCAATCATACGTTGTCCATCATACGTTGACTCTCCCTCCGGACCTCCTGCACTTACCCGGCAGTCCTCACACCCCTTTCCAACCCCTATTCACTCACACCACATCCCTGCTTCCAGTTCCGTGCTGTATAGGAAGCAGTGCACGTCGTGTGATTCTCTTAATGTGTTCGAGTGAAGTTCGTGAGGCGCTTGTGTGTGGTTGGCGATTTAGGCAGCTGAGGAAGTAAGGTACGAATCCCGGAGTTGGAGGAGATGACCAAGAGGAGTTCACGTAAGTCTTACTCTCTTAATCGCAGTGGATTTGTTTTCTCTGTTAGAGAGTTTCAATCCGAATTATTGTAGCATTGCGCCTACCACATCAGTATTGTTAAGAGTAGATAATTGTTTCTTATTAGTGCGCATGATTAAATTTTAAAAGTGTGCATTTCTAGAATTCATCATAAAGCACATCTGATTAGTAATAAAGTTTATCTCTTGTGAGAGGTGGTTCAAAGATTGATCATATTAGTAATTGGAATTGTTCCTTCAATTCATTTTATTCTGTAGGGGAGGACATTTACACTATTTTCGTTTTCCAGGGTTGGCTTTCAAATTCCGTAGCCGTGGTCTATTGTGGAAGATCCTGTTAGTCTTCTCCAATGTTCTCATTTGACTCGCAAGTCCAATTGCATACCAAAGGGGAATCTTAATTGTCCTCATCGTAATTCCTTTCCCCCGGTAGCGAAATGTTTTTCATTCAAATCTTCATGAGATTGTACATTCATTATTATCAATGACCCGTGGCCTCTTATAGTAGTCGCGAAATCTGTACTATCTCTCCTCTTACAGAAACTTCGGAAACGTGTTAATTTCGTGGTATGAGCCGCTCCCGAGGCACGTTTTCGTATTAATTCTGCGGGGTATTTGACCAGGTGGCTTGTTTCAAAGTAACTTCCAATCCTGGGTCTTAGCTGAACTGAATTCTTCCAGGGACTTGAAGTGAATTAAGGACTCTGAGCTAAATATATATTCTCAATCTCTTTAATTTATGCGAAAAGTCGTCTGCATTTTTCCTCTGCTATCTCCTGGCTCTTTCTCGCACAAGTAATTTTTCCCAAACTTTCTGTAGTTATCAGTTCCTTCATTCACCTGTAATTGCACCTTGTCTATTCTAATTCCTCAATTTACATACTGAAATTTTCTAAATCTCCTTTTTTCATACTAGAAGGAAGGCATTCCTTAATATCAAATCTGATTATGACAGTTGGATAATTTCAGCTCTTTAACTTTAAATTCTCCTCCATTCCTAGGAAATGTGCAAGAAGGCAGTTTTTTCATCCTTCATCGTCTTTCTTTCCGCAAGTCCCGCATTATAAGTATACCTAATGCTAATTATCTAAGCAGTCTTGTTAACTTCTTGGTAACGGACTACCGACAGATTAAAGATTCTAAATTATTTGTGCTTCAATGACAGGATCATTTCCCTGGACTGGACTTGTCTTGAGCTGGTCGTAAAATCTCCCAGGTATATTTTGTTTGCTAAAATTAGAGTATTATAAAACGAAATCGCCTTCCGATTTTCATTTAGCCATCGGGTAACACTTGGCGCATTTAGCAATTTTAAAATAATTTCTGAGGGTTTCTACAAATATTATTTTAACACTCCTGGGAGTCCATTGACCTTACACGAGGCTAGGTAGTCCTCCATAGGTAATTACGGATAGTACCTAGTGCACTATTTCATTTCGTTTGGATTGTGGGAGGAAAGACATTTCAATGCTCAGTATTATCAGGGGGGGGGAGGGAGGAAAGAGACATAATTTTTTATAATTGGGAGAAAAATTATATTTTGTCGTGCATACATTTATGAGCGTAATTGCGATGAGCTGTAGCAGCTGATACCTTTATATTTAAAGATTTTAGCTGCGAAAAATTCTAAGTGGAATTAAACCACAGTTTTAGTTAGAAAAGGAATTCAACATTTTTAGGTAAAATATAAAAACAAATAAAACTTTCGTGCCCCTTTTTTCAATGTAAATTCAAAATGTTGAAGTGTCTACACCCAATGGACCCTCCCCCCTTGGCTGTGTCACTGGACTCTGGCACAGGTTCAGTCCTTTGCCATTGCCACGTATGTGCAAGTAGATGTCCTAATCTTTGCCAGATTGCCAGTCCTCATCTTATTCGTAAAATCAGCAATTCTGCATAGTAAATGGCTGTATTTTATATTTCTTTCATTCCAATGTTGTGGAGGTGCTTTTTCACTCGTTTGCTTGGTTTGTTAGAAGAAGAAGAAGGGGAGAGATCCTTGGGAACCTCTCCCAAATTATTTAAAAAAAAATCCATATTCTACATATTGAGGGTTTCTTAAAATTTACTTTACATACATAGTATACATACATTTAATATTTTTGTATTTACATATTTCAATGGCATTGCTCTTTAGTTCATGTTAATGAACGTTTGTTTCTGTCTAAAATTTATGATTTTCAAGTCTGATTTGTTAAACTTACATTAGTCTGTTTTAGTTTCTTTTCTTTCACTTCTAAAATTTTAATATTTCCTAATTAATTTCAAACTGAGTTATTTTATTTCATAAATTCAAAAGTTTATATTCAAAATGAAATCTAAATAACGGCTGCCTTCTCGTCGCGCTTGGCATATTTCCCGCGCCGCCCGATGGCGTCGCCTCAGCCCGGTGCCCGCCCTCCACCCCTGCGCTTGGTCGGTTTTATGCGGTGGGCGATGGTCTGCTGAGATCATTTGCACCATTAAGGGTAGGTGGGTGAGGGTAGGATTTTTAGGGATTGGCGAAGGACTGGGCGGAAACCGGGCATCAGCGGTAGCTCACATTTAACAAAAGACACCAGGAGGACCACAGCTTAACGTCTCATCCAACGGACTAAGTCTTGAAGTGTCCTCACAAGGCACCAAAGTAGGGATTGGGATTCCGCTGAAAAATGTCAACCACTGCTGGGATTTGAACTCGAGACCCTTGGGTTCGGAAGCGAGAACATACTCGAATCATCTCCTGTGATTATTTTCTACACTTTCACAGGAAAAATTAATTTGGAGTGATGTTCATAATGCAGTCATTTAATTATTGATATAAGATATTACTCGTTAATAGTATTTTGTCTAGTTTATTGTTCACAATTTACAATTAGTACTCTAACTTAAATATGATTCTGTATTTTTTCAGGTTGTAATGATAAGGCTGTACGGAAGTGAAATTGTACTTAGAAACTTCAAACCTAAAGATGAGTGAGAATGAGAATTAAGATATTAAGAAGAGGTTGGTCAAGCTCCCACATCGCTTTGGTGATAGCGACACAGAGCCAGAAATGGAATTGGCAGCTTAACTGGCTCCTATACCCGGAAGAGGTTTGTAGTCTTTGTTCAGCCATTGTATATGGTTCATTTCAGTTGTGCATTAGTAAATATCCCAATGGTCATTAAGTTTATAAATATCATTGCATAGGTGGGTATGATTTGGTATGCAAATTAAGTTATAATTAGCTTCTATCTATTTAAGAACACTTACACCTATGTGCTGATGATAAGAAAAACTGATTTTCATTCATTTATGCTGATTATACCATAGTCAATTCACATTTTAGTAGTCTACTTAATTGTACATTTTTAAATTTTTCCGTGGTAGCATCACAAAGATACCATTGGAATAAGAAGCTGTAGATCAATCTTTACAGAGCAAGAGACTTCAGCTTATACAAAAACACCAGTCCCTATGGTAATAAAAGTTGAAAAAGTTATTTTAATTCCATTAGTATGGGTGTACATAATATCTCAACATAATTTCACTCTTCAATACAAGCTTTTTTTGTTAGTCTCGTTGGTGCATATCAGTGTTATCAATATTTTACTTAAATCGTGTAACCTTAGTTCACAGTAGTAATAACCTGAGCTACCTTAAGGTTGTAGTGTTATTATTAACCCAAGTTTTGTAGGTGCAACTAATTAAATCTTGTTTCACTATCTGCAGCGATGTCGCATTATCTTCCGTGGAGGAAGATAACAGCAAAAGTGATGGGGAAATGGTGGCATGCCTAGTATTTTATGCCGAATTTAAGAAGTTTTAAAAATTTTTAAAAGGCCATTCGATACCCAATGTGGTTACTTAAGTGCACTTAGCATTCAATCGGTATATGTCCTCAATTCACGGGGAAGGGCGTAGAGTTTGAGGAATTCAAAGAGCGGCTTCAGTTTTATTTTGAAGCTCATGATATAAGTTCCGAAAACCAAAAGTGGGCGGAGTTACTTTCGTGCACTGGTGGGCAAACTTATAACATGGTAAAGAAACTTTGTGCTCCTGGTCGTCCGGCTTCTAAGACATTCGGGGAAGTATTAGATTTACTATCCGAGCATTTCATTCCCTCCACTTGTTGGGGTGCAGGCCGAGAAATTCGACGCGCGAATTTAAGGGCCAAATGAGCTGGTAAGAAGACTTTTAAGCATACATGAGACAGTTGGCGAATAATTTCCGCTTCGAAAATTAAGATCAACCTCTGTTGCGACAATTCCTCAGAGGAATGAAAAATTTTAACTTAAAAGAGCAACTGTTTTCCATCATGTTCTAAGATTTGAATTTAAAATTAACCGTAGATCGTGCTACTGCTATGGAACAGGCCAGAGAGTGGGATCACCCAATGGGGGATTATCATCCGAATGCTTTTTCGATATTCCCTTTGAAATAAAGTTTGCAAAGGTTTTCATTTATATGTACGGAATTGCTTAGAACCTTTAATGACTAATTGCCAAATAACTATTCATTTAAAGTTGCAATTTTTTCAGTTTCCGAAAAATGCCCCCTGATGTAATTTCACCCTTCGATCAAAGGCCCGTGGTTCAATTCCCGGTGAAGACTGATATTTTTTCAAGGCATTTTCTAAATCTTTATACTGTTGTATTTCGGGCAGAAGTGGACATCTTCACAAATGCCTTTTTGAGGCATCTTTAAGAATGAATCGGGAAGAATAGGGAAGAAGCGATGGATGAAATGACGTCACGGCCGTTATGGGAAGGTCTCCCTTCCATTCAAATTTACTCTTGTATCTCTGGAAATCTGAGAGATGATTTTCAAGCTATAATTTGTCTTGGTCCCCTGCGCGTTAAAGTAAAAAGCAAAAATCTTGATACACCCAAATTGAAAGCTAGCAATTTCGAGCACCAACGGACACGCGGCACACACCTGAACGCCATCATTGGTAGTGAAAGTGCGACTGACGGGGTGTTTAAATTCTATCACGAGTCCCCGTTCCTCTCATGTGTCCCCCGACATCTCTGGGTGTCGTCGTTGCGGAGGGCCGCGACATAAGATTGCCCGGCGCAAACTGCTCTGCCACTACTGCGACAATAAGGGTCATTAGGGTGAAAATGTTTCACCAAGCGCCGTCGGTTTACCCTTGGGTTTTCCACTAATCATTCACCCTCACGGTGGAGTCAGTGGCCAGCGCAGTTAATCGCAGCGCAGAATCGGCAAGGTTTGAGATCTCATCCGGGACCAACTCTACGCCGGAGTTTCAGCTCCGGGGCCGGGGAGACCCGGAGTTTTCCAGCGGTATCACAAGCCCACAATGTATCTTCTTCGGAGGCCACCCCTGACCCAATCTTAGGGTCATTGCTGTTTTATACCCCCTCTGCTGTAGCACTACCCACCATCAATGTCCGTGTTGAAGTGGAAGGTAAATAAATACCTTTTCGGGCCCTAGGGTGGTAGGACCCCCAGTGTTGTGGCCAAAAGTTTTATAGCTACTCATGGGTTAGTAAAACTAAGGCTGTGGCTCGCAGCTATGCTTCGTGGCCATGAATAGACTGATATTGAGGTCATGACTAGACAATGTAACGTTTGTGCTCTCTCAAAATAATCCTAAGAACGGAAGTCATTTCGTGGAGTAGGTCAGAAAAGCCATGGTACAGGCTTCACCTGGATTTTGCAGGTCCCTTTAAGGAACATTCTTATTTGGGATGTGTTGTACGATGTCTAAACGGGTGAAAGTCTCTTTTACTAATGGCTCCTTTTCGTATTCTATTTGTATTTCAAGCCTTTGTAAGTGATTTGCCACTCGTGGGTTGCCAGACTTGATAGTCACGGACAATGGTCCTGCTTTCCTTGAACAGGAGTTGAAGGATTTCTTGGGGAAAAATGACATTGGGCACCATCTCATCCCCCCCATTTCCATCCACCTTCTAACGGGTCAACTGAGCGTGCGGTTCAAATGATATAGAGGGTATTAGGGAAAATCCCTAGAAGTGAGTGGGCTAGAGAGCTCCCCAGCATATTTCTAAGCTTAAGGACCACTCGCTTTCATGGGTCGATATTGGAAAGATTAAATCCCGCTTTTTCAAATGTTGGTAATCTGACCAAACTGACCACTCCCAACCTAAATTTCTCGATAGGAGACATAGTTTATTACAGGGATTTTAAAGAGGGGGGAAGCCTTCTTGGAACCCAGGGGTGATAGTAGAGTTTGATGAACCTAGAGTCGTACAAATCTTGGGCGAGAGTAGCGATAGAGTGGAAATATTGGTCATATTATGAAATGGAGGGAGAATTCCAAATGTAACTCTGGTAACACTATTAATCTTTTTTCCAGTGAGGAAAATGATTAAGGGCAATCAGAAGGCCCTCTTGACTGCTCCACAAGTTTTGGGACCTGAAGCTCAAGACGCACCTTCAGCTCAAGGTGACCCTGTGGAGGAAATAACAAGGCAGGGGCGAAGGTCCTCCAGCCTCAAGAGCACCACAGCCAGTGCTTGCGGCCAAGGAGGAATGTGAAACCACCTCCACGCTTGAATAGCTACAGAAAAGCATGTAGTAAATTAAAAGGGGTTGTTGAATACCTATTTGTGTATCTTTATCTTTGCTGTTTATAGTCTGAATATGTAACTTTCTACCTTCTGCTTAAGCTATGTTGTGCATTTCGTTATTAATTTGTTTTGAGGTACGGCCATGTTGTGTGTATGAGCCTCTCTCTGCCGTTGGTCGTCATGGTGTAAAGACGTGTGGACGGGCAGCTCCTGTCAAATAAACCTTGTAGCAAATTAACCAGTTAATTAATCCGAGATCCCTCAAAAAAGAAGCCAACAGTTTGCTACCTTTTGATAAAGTGTGTCATCCACTCTAAAGTTTTGTTTCCCATCCGTAGAGCGGGAGCATTGCCCTCATATTAGCTCTATTGGCTAAATATTGGCTTTCAATTTTTTCTATTTCAGAGGAAAAACACCTTAAGAGAAGCTTGACTAAGGACCTTTCTGAAAGCATTAATTCAACACTCGGGAGGACATTTTCACATTCTCTAGTGGTAAATACAAAGTTGCTTTGGCCACAATGGCAAGATAACCTTAAGAGATGCTGTAGTGTTAGTAGAAATCTTTTATGGTAGGTATTTGGTTCTGCTTGTTGATTTTATTAAGCCATATATATTCTTTTAAATGCTAACCTGAACTTCTTGAATTTATGTAAAGTATTTTTAAAGGCATTATTCAAGATACCATGCAGTTCAAAGGGAACGGCTGCAGAGATATAGAATCAGTGATTCAAGCCTACTAGAAAAGAGTAAGTTGATAGCTCACAAAAAATGTTAAATTTGGCAAAGGGAGTGAAGAAAATGTGATGCACATGGATATATCACAGCAACAAAACTTTGATTGTAAACTCCTCGATTCTTTATAACATTTCTGTTCCTCTTATCTTAAGTAACAAAGTTCCAAAGAGTTAAGTACTACCTCATTTTATTTCTCGGTTATATATTATTCCTAGCCAACACCCTCGCACTTATTTTCCATCCTTGTCCACCGAATTCCTACCCCGCATCACTACTTGATTTTACCTGCACTAGACAATCACCTAGCCACCCTCTCTCCACTAGCCGCACAACATTTTCGGTAGTCAACAAAACGGCCTATCCAGTCACAGTTTTAGATATTCTGTATTTCTTAGTTTTTTCTCATTATGACCTCGAAAGTACATAAATATTGGTCGCGGCAAAACCTTACAGGATACCGAGAGCGTACCATAAGATGTTCGTTCTCGGTGTCATTCGCATTCACATCAAAGGGTTAAAAGGTCCGAAGACTCCTCCAGGAAGAGAGGTGAAACTTTGAGAATAAGCAACCAAATGCGATGGATCACAAGTGTAATAATAAGGAAATAATTTAAAATCGAGGAAACATGAAGAATATTCACCTCTTGTTCATACACGTCATTCCCATCTTTTTTCCATTGGTTACTTGCAGGAGAGTGTTTCTGAACGAAATGATTTTGCCTTTATTTAATAGACTAGTACCTATTCTATACCTCGCCTCTTCTATAATTGCATCCGTGTAGTTACACAGTTACACAAATTTGACTCTATAGTCTCTCCCACTATAAATTACTCTTTAACTTTCACTTCATTACTCTCTGCTGTCCTTCCATCTCACTTCATGTAACCTCAACACATTCAAGTTCCCTTTTCCATCTTTTATGCTTTCATCCCAGCTCTTATGATGACCCTAATATTCCACATTCATATTTTAAACCTTTTTTCTCTCGTGTTCTTTTCCGTTGTCATTGCCCTTGTATCAGTTGTTGCGCAAGGATTTTGAGTGATAACAACCAAGGAGTAATTGCTTCCCCCTTCGCCGGGCGCCATCGAATCCTTTGATATAGATAGTTTTTTAGATCGAGATCGGCCTTTCCAAACACTAGTTTTAACACGATATTATCATGTGGACTATCTTTCGTCTGGTTCCTAACCTTTGATCTATCTGCTACGGGTGGGCCTACCAGGAGTAATATTTACAGTCCTCCCAATGCTAGGTATAGGGGTCACTGGAATGCCCATCCATCACGTCTAGGATGCAGGCCATGAGGGTGGTTTTAATTAAAGAATTTTCTTTTAACTTTTTTTAAATTTAAAAAATGATTTGATACTTGTAAATCACACACATGCTTGATTAAATCAAATTATTATTTGAGATTTTAAAAAGTTTTTCATTAGTGTTTCTTGATTCGCATCAGTTGTCTTATGTGAATAAAATAAACTGAATTTTATTAATTAACATTCTAGGACAAACCATAGAAGTACGTCCCTAACACAAAGGCACAATGAAACACTTGCTGTTTGCCAATAGGTTGAAAGTCCATTCTGCGAAAGTCATGCTTTTTTTCACATGGGTTTTCGATGCTGGGCTTTTTTGTCCTTTCATAAACACTTGTTATTTTAAGGTTTTACCTTATATGTACCCTTTCTTCCATTGATTTTGTTCTGGGTTTAAAGGAAAATAAAGATGTCTTAACTCGGTCAGTATTCTTCTATTATTTTAAGAATTGTACTGTGCTTTTACTCCCAGTTGTTCATTCATCACACAAACAGTAAGAGAATGTGATGGTTAACTCTGTCATCGTACTTGGCACTGTGCATCCAGATATTTTAGCTGTGGGGAAACCATTGTATAGCCTTCTTGATTATAACATTTACCACTGCATGTGGCCGACTCGACGAAAGGAGGATGAGTAGTCTGCAGGCATTCGAGATGTGGGTGTGGATGAAGACGAAGAAGGTAAGATGATGAGGATGGTGGATATAGAGGAAGACTTAAAGAAGTGTGATATGGATGTTGAAGAAAGGAAACTTCAGGAATGGACTAGGGAGAGGCGAAGCTGTTGGTGGGAAGAGGCTGTGATAATAGAAAGGATGTTGGGTAAGCATGGAAGGGGAAGAAAGCAAATAGTTTCCATGGGATAGATGAAGGGTAAGATGTATTCTGAGATAAAGAAAAAAATCGTGTTGATAGATAGGGCCCTGCAAATGGGAAAATATGAAGGATTTTGACTCTCTTTAACCTACCTTATCCGATAGTTATCCGATAGATAACAATATAATCATTTTGGTGTTTGCTTCTCGCAATAGTTTTTAATGTGTTGATTGTTATTTCAGTTACTTGAAGTTCTCAGGAAATCAAGTTCAATACTTGAGTAATATTATGTTCATACTTTCACAGAATGACTGACAGATGTAGCCTCAAGTAAAATTCACTAACAGGTCACTACTAAAATTCCTTACTACAAGGATTGACACCTTTTCTAGGTGTATTTAGGTTCAGCTTTTGAGTTAACTTCTGTCAGAATGCAGACTTGCCCAATTTTGTTAGTTATTTTTGTAAAATATATTTTTATAGTATAAATATTTATGAAATATATTTCATATCATTCATTAAAATATTTGTTGAATGTAGATTCAGATTTTATCTCCTGCTTACACACGGAGATAGTTCTGAAGTAATTTCTTGGTTATGTTCCCAACTCGAAGTGAATAAATGGTATTTCGGTAAAAAAAATGCTGGAATTTTCGTTGAGCAAAAGATGATTATAGATAACTGTAAACTTTTTTGTGTAAGTTTGGGTTCTGAAAATGGAAAGCCTGGCAACTGGAGCAAAATTTTGTCCGTCAATCTTCGTGTTTTAGGTGGAAATATGAAAGGCTTTGAAGTCATGTATGGAGAAAAACAAAGCGAATAGCAAATTATAATAAAGAATTGTTAAATGGAAGAGGAATGGTATCATCGCCATGCAAAATATTACTATTACATCAATTCAGCAGTGACATCCGTGATGATCACAATGTGTGAGAGATGTATTTCACAAAATAATTGTAAATGATGTAAATTATTTCGTGAATGTGTATTAATTTTGTACTGTTGAAGAGAATAAAAGCAGTAAACGAAAAAATTATGGAAAATTGCTTTTCATTCATGGGAAAGTTGTATTCATCAAGTCAAAAAATATTGATCTTCAGTTGTTGCTGGATCTTGGGATGTTAAGGTAATGGGAAAATTGCGCATTTGATTCAGGATTGAGGTTACATAAACTACCGCTATTAGTTTTTCCTTATTGAAATATTGAAACCCAATTATTTATACGTTAAGCCATTTAATTTACTGCCAGCATCGAAAGATACATTAAAAAGAAGTTATTTTATAACGATATTCATTTGTTTTTCGCGCTATTACTATTGGACGAAAATTCAAGTCAAGGGGTTACTTCGTTCGACAAGTTGAAATTCCCGCATTTTGAGCCTCCGTGAACCTGACTTCTATCGCCTTTGAGGTTAGCAGAGTCATCTACATGGAAAACGTGATAACTTTTAATTGGGGATGTGGACGACTGAGGAGAATAGTGAATGCAACCGCCATCTATTGGCCAAAATAGGAACTACAGTTCTAAAAGGTTCCGCCCCCCCCCTAAATTTTTATAAAAATGATATGCACAGATTATATTATTATGTTCAGAACGACGTGAGACGTCCAGAAAACCTTAAATTATTGATCATTTTTGATGAATGAGCGAATTTTTTCCGGCCGCCCGGGCTGCCCCCCGGAAAAAAATTTCGCTCGTTTCACAAAAAATTGTTCATAATTTATGACTTTCTGGACGTCTTACGTTGTCCTGAATATATTATAACAACATGAGGAGAAGTTTTTTCCAAAAATTACAATTTCGAAAAATATTTTGAAAAAGAAAAAAAATTTGCTGGCAAAAGGAATCGTTGTAATATGCCTTGTGTTCTAAGCACCGGTTTCTGCCTCTTATCCCCTGGGCTACCCGGGTTCTTATGTAAAAGTGGGTCATAACTTTAACTTAAATTTAAAATTCACGGACTTGGTCGTTTTTTTGAAAATTTTGTCCGTGGCCAACCCAACCACCTTCCGAGGGTGCCGAGGCAGGCCTACCCCTTGGCAATTCTACGCTCTCAGTGAGGGAGGCTCCGGACTTAGAATTATTTTTGTAGTCCGTTACATTCACTGCCAGAGAAGTTGAGATACGATCTCTGCATTTCGATGCTGACAATCCGTCAATGGTCAGGCGAATCGAATTTGTTCGTAGTGCCGGCCAGAGACTCTAGGCTTATTTATCACTTGCCGCTTTACATTTAATTTCAAGGAGAGGCAGTCTCAATCATGGTCGTACGCAAGAGGGTTACCAAAAATAATCTTTGTCGCGCACGTAGTCTTCACATATTTTTATTTCCCTCCGCCATTCGACTATAATATTGCTCAATTTAAGCAGTATCATTAGATCTGCTGCGGGAACTATATTAATTTTATGAACTTAATTCATTGAATTATCTAAAATTTTGTTATACTTTAATGCAGCGTAGTAATTTGAAACTTTTTAAATATACCATTTTATGCAGTAAAAAATTTTCCGCTTCAGTTGTTGCTATTTCATACAAGGACATACTATACAGGACATTAATCCAGAGGCTCTTTGAAATAAAAATTTTAATCCTCAATCAGATATTTCCTTCCAATAGCAGATTCATTTGGCTGCCAAGAAATCGCTTGAACACAAAAGCGGATTGAATTTACCAATCTATACCAGAGCCAACTTTGATTCCGAAATGGTAATGCCAGCAAACTCAGTTCAAATGAAATCAAGCTATTTCTCACCCCCTTTACCATATTATTTATACACGATGGGACAAGTAATAACAGGAAAAAATACAATGTCTAGACGTGAATAATTTAACATTTATCTTTATTGAGTGAAAAACCATTTATCATCAAAATACAATCCTTGGTAAAATCTTATCCATTTTGATAAATTAGCATGCCGTACGCCAGTTTTCTTCTGTGCAGGTTTACACCCATGCCGCAGGTTAGGTGGTCATTCACACCCTATGTGAACCGTGAATCTGCGAACAGCCATCCATGGTGCACCATCAGCCCTCAGGATATGGAAGAAGCTGCCCTCAGGAAATGGTAGAAGCCAGTAACTCTCCCGCAGGCACCGAAATCGCCTCCAACTTGCACCATTCTTCCTCTTTTTAAGAATTGCCGTCTGAAAGTAAGCCTGAGACAAAAAGAAAAGAAAATAAAAATTTGGTCCTAGTCATTTTTTTCGCTAATGAACACATAAGAAAATATTTTATTCACTCGCATCATGTGTCCAAAAAGCACCAAATACTTTTATCTACAGAAGTTTCATTAAGTAACAAAACAATTTCAGTTTATGAAGACGTAATGCAGACAAAACAGATGTTTAACCCGAAAACATTGGCAGGTGGACAGTGATTCAAAATCTTTTATTGTAATAAATTAAAATATTTTAAAGTTACTAGCGTCAGGAAATCACATAATTGTGAATTTGACGAATTATGTAACAAGGACAAGTTAAAGACCTAAAAGGAATTTTAATTAAACCTAAGATGAGTGTAATCAGTTGAATTCCGTTCTCATCAATAATTTACAGTACTTTTGTGTATGTATAGGCTCTATACTCAACATAATGTAAGAAATAATTGGAATTATTAAGGATAAGGTCCCATCAATAAATACAACCAAATAGGTGTCAGGGATAACTTTTGCACGCCATATGCCACTATTTATTGTACTAACTGCAAAATAACAATGATTAATGTACCGAAAAGCAACAATTAGCCCAATGGACACTAGGAATAAGTGCATTTTTTTGCTTATTTTACATACATTATAATTTCTGTTGCACATTATTATGGATTATATGGTTTATTTTTCCATATAGTTTATAATTTTATCAAGAACAAACTTCATAAAAATAAGTAATTTTGTGCATGTGTTACTAGCGTTAGGACCACCCTGACTCAGAATTCAAACCACCTGACTCAGAATTCATATAATTGCCACGCACGTATCAGTTTAACAGAATATACTCTCTGGATACACGGCTAAGAAGTTAAATATCGTAGTAATGCAAAAGGATAATGATCATCACCTTTAGAAATTTTATTTTTAAATGTTTGCTCATGCATTGAGAAACATTTATAGTAAGTTTTTTTTAGTTCAGATCCCATCTGCCTTATTAGTGCAAGATCACAATTGACACTGATACGGGTTAGATTTTCCATTAATGTTTTTCTTTGGTTAAAGTACATTGGGTAATGCTAGAGCCAGTTTCGAGTTACGTTTCTTTCTCCAAACCATGATAATAAAATCGAACCAGCATGGAACTGCGAACTGAGTTAGGTACGGATAAAAACGTGAATCCAACAGAGAAGCTCGTAACTGTGGCCAAGAGGAATGCCTTCAGTTCAAGCAACTACATTTCAGGAAATCTTTCACTCTTGACCTTACTCAACTAGCATCTATACTCAATGAGTTGCACGTCACCAAAATGCCGTGGAATTCCAAGATGGTTGGTTTATTAAAAAACAGAGTTGAAAAAATGTTTATCTGAAATATGGTATGACCCATCAGGAATGACGTTTCCAGAACCGTACAACTTGGCAATAAAAAGTAGAATGCTCTTAATATCTTTGCTTTTCCTACAAAAAATAAGGTTAGCCATGATATATTTATAGCCTTTAATGATGAAAATATTGAATATGGTGCAGTGTGCATCATTTCTGTAATATCCAGAGGATTTTGTAAATCTTACAAACTGTAAATCCCTACTTGGGTGTGCCATTTGGAGATAATTTCAAGCGCAGAACTCTGTCCGACGGATGGGACGTTGAACTGTGGTCCCATTGGCGATCATCGTTAAGGCTGTTTTACGCGAGGCTCATAAGTGAAAAGACTAATTTATGGATGGATGTGCGGTGAAAATTGCGTCATGTAAAGCAGGGACTTACTCGGATTATGCAAATGCATAAACAAATGACATGATAATAGTCCCTGATCTAAAATCATGTTTGCGTTCTCGCAATTTCTGTTAATCAAGCAATGGGATTATATGCCTCGTGTAAAACGGTCTTTATAACTTACGAGTGGTCTCCCGGTAGAATCAAATTTGTTGGGAAATGTTGCTTAAGCCAGCAACATCATGATCTACTGCAGAGGATGATTAAACAACATGGACAAGGTCACTTGGTTGTCGTACTGGACGCATACTCTTTTCCATCCAGGTTTCATCCACGAGTCAACCTGAAATTTCAAGAAAGATGTCGTATTGAGCTATGAAGAATTCATTTTAGTGCATGTATACTACTATCTAGACCAGGTTTATAGGCAAGACACCGTTACTGGTAGATTGGCGTTAGTTGTTAGACTTAGAATTATACAGACAGTAAACCTTTAATAAAAAATAAAATCTATACACTAAAAGACACTCCTTGAAAATAAGAAAACGTCAAACATAACACCTAGATTCTCAATAAATAATCCATTTTTTCGCATAATTTGCCAGCAAATTAATATGCAGCCAGTAGGGAAATAATTAAGTTCCTACATATATACGATGAGATTCGGAAGATGACAAGATCTCATACGGGTCATCCCATTTTATACGATATTCTACGGACGCCATTTTTCTCCAAATTTGGTGAACCAAAATTATAATAATATACTTCTATTCAACGATTTTATAATTTGAGAGGGATGTTAACAATTCGTATGTGTTAATTAAGATTGTTCATCTATAGAGGGCCTCAAATGAAAGTACATTTCTATCTTTCTCAACCCTTCGCACGCCGCGCCGGCCGTAACTATTAGAAGTTAATGATTATACAAGGCATTCCATAATTTCTTTAAAATTTCTATCGGAATTATAATCTATTGAAGCCAATTCTAAAATTTGTATATAATATGTGCAAAATCAGTAGCAGTGATTGAGATCCATTTCCTACTGTCCAGTAAGAAAAATAGGTCTTCCGTAAATTTAGGGACCAGAAAACTTTTGTGAAAAGGTTACAAACTGAATATTAAGTGCTAGAGGCAATATGTCTACACATTATTATTACAAGTGCTACGAATGCAAAAATAATCTTAAATATTGTGGAGAACTAAAGTGTGACCGATTTAGTTTGTCATTTCATGGCGATTGCTCGGGCTTAAGACTCAGAAGAGCTAAAATAATATGTACCAAGTATCACGTACATGCTATACCTATGACCAGAGTTGTGGGGAATTATCTGAGCTTAGCAAAATTATGAAAGATCTGATGCTGCAAGTGGAGTGACAGCAAAATGAAAATCACGGCCATGAGGTCTGCTAAGGAGACACTCGATTTGACACAAAAACGAGATTCGCAGATGACAACAGTTAATTTCATGCCAGATTCAACTGTTGTTTTAGTTAGTGTGTGATGAAAAACATCAGCACTTCCGGTAAGTATTGCTGTACGAGTTGTTAACATAATTACTAGAGGAATATGCAAGTCAATTGAGTAACAACAGCCAACTACTCAATTCTGAAATCAAAATTTGTAATCTCCCGTACGCAAGGAAACCAGGTTCCAGAATATAACTTATTATGTAAAGCAATGCTGCAACATATAATACTGTAAAATGTTTGGATATAATCTTTTGTGAATATTCAAAATTACAAATCTTTGGTGTTCAATAGGCAGAGCACATCCTCCATGAAAATGAAAAAAAAACTACTGGAGTGTTGAAATAGATAGAAAACCCAGCCCAGGGAAATACTTGAATCTGTATATCTGGGTTAATTCACAGTCTCAGAACGTAACTGCACTGCGTCTAATTTTTAGTAGTATACATGAAGTTAACTCTCAATTAAACGATGTAGATCACTGAAAATCCTTGATCGTTGAAACCCAGGAACACACTAACTTTATTTAGTTCAAAAGTATTACACGAAAACTTTACCAGAAAAGCCGATGATTTTCATCTTGTTTCAGCAAAAACAATTGATGTTCAAGTATTTTACCATACCTTTTCGTCGGTACAAAATAGTTTGCCTTTAGAGAAAAAGTTGTAAAAATCAATGTTAACCAAAAAATAAGTTCAAAAAAAACCTCAGAGGGAACGTTCTATTGCCCCTTACATATTTACGACCCGCAGTGCTTACACAGGCCTACCCATCCATCCAGGAATTATACACTTTTCAAAAGCTTTTACTGTAGAACCTTTATACGTACTTCAAATGGATGGAAATCAATAGCTTATGGTTAATATTTTCAGTATTTTTAGCACCGCGATATCGAGGAAACGATATTAGATTCATGGTCAAGGCGAAAGATTGGTCATATGAGCAATCCCCGTCCTTATTCGTACGTTAAGCTTACAACCATACCATCATGAACTACCGTAGGACATTTTTCTGCAATTTGGGAGGCCGCCGCTCGAAAAAAAACCTGAAATAAAATTCTCATCGACTTAGGAATTACGAGTGGCAGATGTGTTTTAAGAGATTAATAGATCTATTACTCAAGAAATAAACTAAAGGAAGAAACGAGGGCTGTGAGCCACAAAATGTCAGTCAAATTAGATTCATCGCGAAGGAAATTTTTCAGTTTTTAAATAGTTTCCAGTACATTCCGGATACTTCGGCAGAAACATGACTGACTAAATCACAGCGAAAAAATCAACCCAGTCCGATAATACTATTAAATACGAAACCCCGAATTACATTACGAGAATAAAGGTGCCTACAGCGGAAGTGACAAACTTACAAATTCAGATCCAACACGCAACCTTGTTTGAACCAATCAATTTCGATCGAGGAATTCCATGAAGCATCTGTTTCGCGAGTACCCATAAAATTTTCAGTAAAATTTGGAAAAATTCAAGGCATAACACGGATGTACGCTACATAAATTGCTTTTCGGCAGGACTATTTATCGGTTGAAAGTACAGATTACGATACTTAAATGAAAATGTTGCTGGGCCTGCTGTTGACCTGGATGTTGCAGTAAGGAAAAGGCTAAAACTGCATGTGAATTTGTCAGGAGGGAAACACGGATACAGATACAAAAGAACTCCATGAATGAATTCACGATCTTACGATGCGCCTAATTGCTTCGGTTTAGGCCGTTTTACACGTGGCACGAAATTACACAACTTCAAAACGAATGTTTTCCTCAATCGGGCGTGCAAGCATTTTCGAATTAGAGCATGGGATATTTTTCCATAACGCGTTCATGCATTCGCACATGGGTTCTTCCAATTAACGGCTTTACACGATGCAATTTGGAATGCACGTTCGTGCGTACATCAGATTATGCAATTACGTGCCCCGTGTAAAACGGGCTTTAAAGAATATTATGTGGCAGAAAACGGAAACCGGATATATTTCTCGAGTAAAGCGCGAAGCCAATCGCAGAACATCTCCTGGTTCCACTGAATCCTGGATTGAAACAATCCTCCTTAATCACGGTTAAAGCAATTTTGATGGAACTCTTTAGTAAATTTCGCTTTCCTATTACGATGTCTATTATTTGCCGGCCGTTCGATATTAATTCCAATAGATTCAGCCATGAGGCAGAATGTTAACACCACTCCACCCTGAGTGGTCGAAATATTATTACGAATTATTTATTAGTACCAATGACAACGGTAATGAACAGCTGTGATTATTTACTCCAATTTCCAATCCCCTATTTCACTAACTTTCAAGTTACAAAAATTACAATAATTCACGGGTAAATTTTTCCATCTAGATTTATTTTTCAAATTGACATCATTAACCTATTTGTGGGGATGCATTTCGGAGGGGGGAAGGTTCGATAGCATACACAATAAGCGTTTGCCTACGGAAAGTTAAAATAATACTATACGCATAATATGAAATAACTGTCACTAGGAAAGGGGGTTAGAATTTGTAACATTTGTAACATAGAAAAACGAGGGTCAAACAAGAGCATTCTCAGGTTTTGGTGAATTGCGAATTAGAGCCGGCTTCGGAATCTCTATCCTCTTGAATCTAATAGGAGTCAACCGGCCAATTCCAGGGCTCCATATAAGTGTTTGCGTCGCATGTACGTTAACATCTTCCACACCGACGGATTTTGAATCCCTGCTCCCAGCATGGAAAGCCAGATTTTAATAACCACACACATCGCAACTCAAACTGGCACAATGCAACAAGCAAAGTTCTCCCCATTCCACCACGCCTGTTTTTACCGATCCTCCTCTCGTAAATAGCATAAATATTCCTAAGTACCTACATTTCAATAATATGATCAACACTATGAAATTGCGCAAGTCTTAAAAAGTAGTCCCTTGACCACTAAAGTATCAGAATCGGAGTGAAAAATATACTAAAGAGGGGGGAAAATAAAAAAGATTCCATTTGAAAAACCTTGACTTTAAATTACCTACTAGCTTAACTTGTCTCGAAAGGGCTTTCTTGAGATAAGAGATTACTGAAACTGATAAGATTAAATAACAAATAGAATGAAATATCAGTTGAAACAAGCGAACCTTACAATATATCTACTTCCGATATAGACTACTCAGTGGACATTCTCCACGGTGGCACTTGACCCCTTTGAGAACTCCCCAAGGAAACCAAGGCATATAATTTTACACAACGCGGTTTAACTCAAAATAATTGACATAAAAATCACTTCATGATGACGGGTGCAGCCCACTTACCTCGCAGGGTATTTGAGGGATAATCTTCCATGGTCGCGGCGAGAAGTGGCCCCGAATTAGCAAGCAAGCAGTTCGCAGGACGAGAGCTGAACCGAGGACTCCCATTGGACTAGCTCATCCTCAACACGCTTTTTTTACTCTGCTGCCACTATCGAAATAACATTATTCCACCAGGAAGCTAAAAAAAAGGTATGTTACGAAATAACGCAAATAATAGAGTACGTGCGTTTAAAATTTCTACTTTACTGATGTAAAAAATGTCCATTCATAACTATCATTCGCTAGAATAAAATTAATTAATCTTATAAATTAACTCACGTGTTCAAGACATTGGCACTTACGGTCCGAGGACTTCATTGACGAGAGCGCTGTTAGCATTTTAGACTTCAATGGGAAAGAAACCCGAGCTAGATAACATAACTTTCAACCACGCATGGAAACTTGCTGCGTCCAAGTCACGTACGCCGGCAGCCGTAAAATGATCGGTCTCTGAACCTCCTCGTGGCTGCCTCTCTCTTTGAACTTCCTCGGGCGCGATACTAGCGACGCCTCGCTCTCACTAATAAAAACAAAAAACAGTCTACATGATCAGCGGGGTATGCGAAACGAATGAATGAATTTATATTCATAAAAACGAAATGAATTTATATTCATAAATAAAATATGATACCAGAGATTCGAAATGAATTATTTAGTAACAGATGAAGCGTTAACCAATAAATTCATAGATTCACTGGTACCTTAGTGGGGAGAAAAACGAATGATGAATAGTAGTAATCTTTAATGTTTTACTTATGCCCAATTCTTTTAAATTCTTACGAGGGGTTAAAATTCCAATATAAGTAGCTTTTTATTATTTCAAGAGCCCATCGCGTATGGTTGACGACGTCTCTTGGAAAAGAGGCGAAACTTTGTGAATAAATTAGCCAAACGCGATGAATCCAAGAAATAATAAAAAGCAAATTATTATTTATCGCGGAAACATGAAGAATAATTCCAACATAAGTTTTTCGCGTTGTTTTCTTGATCACATGGTTAATTCTTCTTTCCGTCTGGAGTTTTGGTCAAATGAAAAGGTTCACGATTTCGTAACCAACGTTTCGCTTAAGATTTTTAGAACCACCAGGGCTATATTAACTATAGTGAAACGGTGGCAACGAAATCCTAGCTGAGCCTATCATTTTTGACCCAAACTCGGGATCAAAAGAAGAATAAGTTTTTCAATTATTCTAACTCTTAGGCATGTACTAAAAACTAAGCTTATTAGGTTTTTTCATTTCAATTACAAATAGGTGTGGGGCTATCACTCACCTGCTTTTTATTTATTCCTCTTTTCCCCAGTGAAAACCAAACTCACGTTGACTCCAGTGGATCCGCTCCCATCCAATATAAATAGCACAATAACTCTCACTCAAATAGTTATTTTTCACCTCAACCTTCACCATCCAACTCTCCTTCCACCTCTATTAACATAATCCAGAAAATAATGCCTATTTCTATTTCCAATTTCATTTTCTCCAATATCCCATTTCTCATCACCACCTGCCAATTTCGGCTGTCCCAAGTTTTAAGTGTTTAAGTATCTCTAATTTCAGTCTTTTTTATTCTATGGAATAGATACACTCACCAAAAAGTAGTACTAAGCGTAGATACTTAGTAAATATAGACATCAGGACTGAGTACTGAAATCTCAGTACACTATCGTACTCAGATTCCACGGTCAGTACATGAAAATGAGTGCTAATAGAATACAGATGCTTCATGGTAGAACTCAGTGGGGAGTTCTGACAATACTAGCACTCAGTAGGTACTAGCCTGTGATACCAATACTTCATTTATGTTCGCAACTCGATGAGAAGTACTGGCAGTACTACGAAATGTCTGCGATGTGTACTATAGGTTATAACCTGGTTCTTAAATACTTGATTAGTTAACATGGCAAGAAGTTTGAATCCTTTAGCTATTAAAATTTTCAAACATTTATCATACAAGAAATGTATTACCTGACTCAGTTATGACTTTCCATTACTAAAAATACTTAAACCAGATAGGTGTTCAGAGAGAGTTTAGAATGTGAAGAGAATTTACTTAAAAAATTTGCATAAAAAACTAGCCAACATCCTACCATGAAGTTCACTCCCCATCTGGTAGGTAGCTCAATGAGGTAACTCACAATTCCAGGAGAGTTCCTCAGACATGATATACATGAATAAAGCAATAGCAATTTTTTCTTAATTTTTTTAGCTTATCAAAACCCAAAATTGAGCTTGGATAAGTTTACACTCTGCAGCCCTACACTACTCAAACATATGGGTAGAGTGATGGGCTGATAACCGTATCATCCAGGTTCAATTATGGGACAAGCCTCTATACATGCCCGGCTAAAACCAACCTGCATGATTTCTTGGGTATCAGATCTTTCTCGGAAACCACAGGTGGCACAGGCATAGGATCTGTCCCCCCTACACTGATGTGTGAATTTCACATGCTGTTGAGCTTAGTACTTGGTGAGCTCCATCCTCTCCGATCAAACAGACCGTCAGACTGAATACTATGTTTGTTGTCATATAATTCCTCTAGTAAAATCATAAAGGATGTCTCATGAGTTCCCCACATTCTTTACTCTGAGAGTGAACCACGAGGTCTATAAGTTGTGGAAACAGTCATTCGCTGAGGTTTAGTGCTTCTAAAGCAAAGTTTAATAATAATAATAATCATGCCTATTCAAGACAGTTATACGCACCCATAACTATGAAAAACATATTCTTAAACTATAAATATCCGAAAGATGTAGAAATTGTGGATGCACTGGTGAGTCAATTGAGCACATAATGGCAGGATGCTCAGCTCATGAATGTTTTACCTGAATAGACATAACCAACTGGCAAAAATAATCCACCAACACCTGGGACTAACTTACGGGCTCTTAAAGAAAAATATCCCACCATACTACAAGTATCAGCCACTTGCTGTAATTAAAACAAAAACCCATGTTTTGTTCTAGGACAGACTGATAATCACTGACAAAACCATAGATCACAATAGACCGGATATCCTATTAATCAATAAATTAGAAAAAAGGCTAATATAATCGATATAGCAGTACCACTAAGCCACAACGTAAGGTCTACCGAGAGAGAGAAAATCTCAAAATACAGAAATTTAGCCGACGAAATAAGAAATATCTGGAAATTAAATTATGTCAGCATTCACCCGATAGTAATCTCTGCGGAGGGAGTGATGTCCCATATGTTTAAAAAAACAAACGGAGAAGCTGGGAATAAAAAACTAATAACTAACCTCGGGAAAAAAGCTGTGCTACTCCAAACTTACCAAATCGTGAGGAGATTCCTAAGCCAAGAATATTCGGACACTGTAGGATAGGGTGAATTCTCTTCCTGAACTTCCAAGCCTAATGCTAATCCACCTTTAGGATAGGTGAAATTTTTCCAGTTGGTGTAATACTAGCTGAGAAAGTGTGATTCGAAAGTCGAAAATTATATTAATAACTGCCGTATACTTTCGGATGCATGAAGTGGAACGTCAACGAGTTGCAGAACCTCGATAGGGGAACCAGGAGGATGATGACCATCTACAGAAGTCTTCATCCGAAATCTTCCGTCGCCAGATTGTATCTCCCTCGCAATGTAGATGGGTAGAGAACTATTGAGTCTGGAGTGTCTCCACAACAGAGTTGTCCTGGGTACAGCATGCCGAGTGTTGAAAGCCAGGGACCCCCTACTCAATCGCGTGAGAGAGCACGAGAGTGCGGGAGTAGGGGCGTTTCTCTTCCAGGCGGCAAAGAGGGCAGCGGACGAAACCGATCTCGACTTCGACCCGTCATCCGACAGAAGCGACAATGACACAACAATCTGATCATTGAAGGCAGACGTCCTCAAGCTCGAAATAAAATAAGCCGAGCAGAAGGCCTTGCTCAAGGTGCATACCGATAAGCCCATGCATGGAGGTTTCTATCGAAACATCCAAAAGCATGGGTTATCGAAGGAGCTGACGTTTGCCTTCCTACGCTCCGCCGGTCTGAAGTCCGAGACCGAGGGTTTTAATTTTTTTTCAGAGTCGGATGGAAAACAAATAAAAGAAGACTTGGTTTTATTTATAACTACTTTGTTAGCTGAGCACCATGTTTCCATATTGGTGGCAGCATTTTGAGTAGTGACTGCAATGGTGCCATCATGTTTCAGATGATGGTTTGTGTCATCAGCATGCATAAAAATGTTTCCATTTAAGTGTGAGGGAAGATCATTGATAAATAGCAAAAACAGCAGGGGCCCTAGGATGGAGCCGTGAGAAACACCCCTTAATACCTCCTGGTGAGGTATGTTAAATATGTTATCAGTTATGACGGCTACCGCCTGGGTTCTTTTTGATAAGAAGGGTCTGATCAGATTGTTTGAAGTTCCTCTCAAACCATATACATATATGAATTTTCTTCAAGAGTGTCTCATGGTCCACTGAATCAAAAGCCTTAGACAAATCATAAAAAAATGACAATGTTATTGAAGTTATGGTCGAGGCCGTCAAGAACGGAGTCAATAAATTTGTAATTTGCAAATTCTGCAGAGACACCACCTATGAATCCAAACGGTGATTTAGACATGATATTGATTTTGAGCAAGAATGACATTATCCTCTTTGAAATTATAATTTCTAATATTAAAAAAAAACTATTTTTGATATGGGTCCATTGATTGAAAATTCCTTTTTCGTGTAAAGGAGTAATAACTGCCATTTTTAATTTTTCAGGGAAAATGCCAGAGGAAAGAGAAGCATTGACCAAATCGCCAAAGCAATCTGGTCGTATTTAACATATGAAAGTGAAAAGCTGCAGAGCTCTTTACTCGTTAAGGATATTTCTTTTGAACATTCGACTGGTCCACACATCCAGCAATGCAAATCTAGCAGGGTAACGTCAAAACCCAAGTGACATCATGATTTTATCAACCATGGACGTTTCATTTTCTTGACTGGAATAATAATTAATAATACACATTTGTCATGGGCTCCGTAATTTCAAAACGCAAGGCAGAATTTCATGTATATACAAGTTATACAGTGATAGGATGAAACCCGTTAACATACACACCACCTTGCAACTGAATTGAAAATTACTTTCATTGGTGCCATTAATACAGCATTGGAAGAATGCCTAAACAAATTGAGTTTGACCACTTTTAACAACTACCTGTAATTAATACTTCATGCGGCAGACAATGAACTTGGTCGGCAGAATTATATTCTCTTATCAGAGACATAAGTACTAATTGTCAGCATTAATTTAGAAACACTAAATAGGAAACTATTTCTATCTCGGTGTATGTACTGAATACACCATGCACACAGCTTGATCCCAGAAAATAGTGGTTAGCCTCAGCTAATAACCATTCCTCAAAAATGAGACGCAGTAGACTTTTCCTCATCACCTCAATTTTGTGGACGGGAGATAATTAGAAAAAATGGATGCTACTAGTTCTTTATTACTTAAATCTTCTCTTTACAGGTTAGATATTCATTTCATCTTGGTTCAAAATAAGCATGCAAAACGAAGGCAGCCAATCGTTCCAAGGACTACCTAGCCGACTGCCTCCTTAGGTCCTGCATCTCTTCCAGCACTGCCCGAGGCAGAGGATCTCGAAACGAGGACCGAACGACTCTGCCTCGCTCTTCTCCACTGAGTGTCCAACCGCATATGACTAAGGTAACCTCCGATGGCACTGGTGCACCGGAGCAGAAGAAGGTTGTGCCACCGAGACAGACTGCCACGTGTCCGCATGCAACTCACCGCCTTCCAGTCCTCTCCCTCTGGTATGATATCGGCGGTCCGACACAAATACGATAGCTGCAAGACAGGAGAAGAAAAGGAAGTTAATGTAGTCAGTATTTAAATGTTTCCTTTAGTATTTCCCCATTTCTGGCAGGTTCAATGTAAATGTTCAAGTTCTTTGCAGTTCTGCGAGTGTTTAAGAACATTAAATGCTATTTCTTATAATTTTTCTTCGGAAAAGTGCCTCCTTATTCTTATTCATTTCCATTTATAAAATTTGCTTGGAAAACAAGAGGTGTAGAAATTGCTGAACTCTCGTAAAAGGAAATTTAGTGATGAATTAATATTGGAACAGTGGTCAGTGTTGGGGTTAAACATTGAAAGGAAGTGTATAATTTGTAAGCATTTTAATAATGATACCCACAAATTATCTCAAACATTCCACTCGTTTTGAGTAGTTAAAAACATTGATATTTTACTAATTTCATGAAGAAGAAAGAATAGGAGAAGAATGCCCATGAAGTAGTGTTCGACTATAAATTATGTTTACTCAAAAACATTTTATCAAAATGAAATATTTATATTTGATCAATTACATCTTCAACAATTTTCAAATACTTCTCGAAAATATCACTTACATACATAATGAACCATCATATGTTGATAGTTCTTGATAAGAAACATTCATTTATGGATAAATCAACCTTCGGAAATATTCGATAAGTGATTATGTTTAAGCCAAAAAATATTTCCACGGCAATAATGAAATTAACTGCAAATATGATTTTTTTTTAATAAAAAAAAACTTTGTACTCAAGCGGAGGACCTTGTTGAATTTTCCCTTCGGTGATAAGGTGATAAGTGTTCCAACAATGAACATCCTCCACGGATTGATATGTTAGATCGAAACTAATTATCACGCATCTTAATTAAATAATGAATTGCTTCACAGGGGCATCAATTTCGCATTACTGAAGGTGTATAAACCGGATTATTAAATTGTATGAAAAGATTCACGCCGGAGACCGGAGGCTGACCGAAGCAGAGGACCACGTCGAAATCTTGGAAGGACTGAAGGACCCTTCCTCGCTCCCCTCCAGTGGAGCATCCAACCACGTCTTAGGCACGCCCTATTGGCACTGGTGCAGTAGATGATTTGAGATGCCAGAAGTTGATGTCAACAGCTGTTCAAATTTTTGGTGGGGTGCGGAAATTATGAGTTCAATGAGGAATATGTTCCAAGTGGCTGGATTTTCAAATCAAAGAAAAAGTTATTCAGTATTCTTATATGTTTTTGTTTGACGCTTTAGTCAGTTGTGCCTCTGAAACAAAACATTATTGAAGAAATAATTACACACAATGAGACAACTCAATAACGGCTCAATCGAATTCGATGAAATATAATATCTTAGTGGTTTAAGCTTTGTAGCACTTCTTATGAAATTAGGTCTGATTTTGGGTAAAAAGTTGGTAAGGGGACTAGATTTGAACTAAAAAAATATCTCTGAAAATACCTTCTGAAATTACCTCAATTCCATAGTATGGTTTTTGTTAGATAGGGCTAAATCAATGCACTTTGTGATTTTGATGTCCCTTCTAATAAAATTGTCCTCGAGCAAATATTAAGGAATAATATAACCTCATAAAATTTTTTTTTTATGTACTTAATGTACTGTTCATATTCGCAGTGCATTTTATAAAAAAAATTTTTTTCATTGTTTTATGGCATCTTTACAATTAAATATTGTATTACCCAATTTCAAAAAAAAATTGTTTGTGAAAGGAAATCATTCTATCTTCACTGATATGCCAAATGATTCAGACAATCGACAACCATTAGAAACATAATAACTCGATATGACATTCATATTTATTGTTGAACATTCATTAGAGATAATCACAGTTGATGGCTCACCACGGTCCATCTCCCACAACGTCCAATGGCCAAGTCCTATCTTTTATCGTTGTCATTGATGAATAATTAATGAGTAAAATATTGCAAAACAATGTTTAGAGGCTATTGCGATGATGTAAACAAAATTGCTAAACATGGAAGTGAAAACTGCTATGAAAAATAAGAAAAATAATTTCCCCAGCAGGGAATCAAACACCACACCTTCCGCTCCAATGGGCTAGTACGTACACAGAAAAGCAGACAGTTTGAGCTAATATAAACTGAGTAAAGAGGCTGGAGAATTTTTCTTAAATATTAACAAGTCACCATGTTTCTTGTTCGTTGTTCATTCCAGTTTCTCTAAATTAAAAATGTTTAAGTTTACAAGGACATAGGAGTATTGTGATGCATGACAATGGATGGAGGCGAGAACGAAAACAGGAATGGACGTTGGGTTGTATTTAAGGCATCGAATATAGGCATTTCATGAAATTCTAGCCTCGCGCGAATCTCTCGCCCTGCTATCTCCGCCACCACTCCCGCTGCGGCCGCTTTGAAAACGCTATATGCTATTTTAAATAACCAAAAAATCTCTTTTTCTCGACAAAAATAGTCTTTTGCAAATACGTCTTTGACTACTTCTTACAGTTTGGTTGGTTCCTTTCTTAATTGTTGTATACTAAGCGGCTGTGAATTTTTAAAAATAAATTTCTAACTTAGGCTCTATGGGTCGTAGGGCACTTTTTGTTTTTGATATTTGTTTAAAAGCCAGCTTTTGATATTTTATTCAAGTTACAAACTCGAACAATGTATGATCTATGAAGAGGCTCCAAAAGTACATTTTAAAAAGTACCCTCTTCTTTGAAGCAAGAAATAATTTAATATTTAATTTTTTCATCGAGTTTTATTAACAAGTCAAAACCTAATCTTTAGAAGAGAATCAAATTTTATTTGTCCCGGAAAGTTTATGCACAAAAAAGTTTTGGCTTTCACCATTTAACGTCTTGGGATAAACAATTTGATATATTTCAGCAACAAATCCACCGATTTACTCTTACTAGCCCTCTACCGCTTTGGAATTGGATAAGTTTCCTATTAAAATGACCAAAAGATTTTTTTTAATTGCTTTTGTGATCAATATTTAATCTTAAAAAATATCAGTTTTGGACGGTTTTTTGTTAAATTTGCAATAGCAAATTTTATCAAATTTCACTTACACGGGTAATATTAATGGTCTATAAATTACCTACAAGGATCCTATGCTATCAATTGTCTAAAAATCTAATATTGACTTTTAGATTTAGGAAATTGGTTTTGGCGAACCTTGGACGCACGTAGCTCAGGAAAGAGACAAAATTTCGAGTTGCAAATATACTGGGGGGATATAATACTCCTTTTATCCCCCCCTCCTACTGTGTAAAACAGATCCCATCCATTCCTCAATTAAATCCCTGAAATCTATTATTTTCTCTCTTTTTAGGGCTATTAGGACTAAATCGTGAGAAAGGCAATGAGAAATTGTGTATTTGGTAACCATGGACCAAAAATGAAGAGTGGAAAAGAAAAAAAACGGCTGTTTTACTCTTGTTAAATAAAATTATTTATAAGGATGGTCGATAAATGTGCAAAACGGTGTCAAGTGTCACCTTCCTCCATTGATATTATGGTGTCAAGTCTATTGGATTATGGCTTGCAGATATGGGCACATGGAAAGCAGGAAGGAAGAAAATAAATCGTGCAAGTACCGCTCACCTCTAGAGGCATTTTTAAGCAGGCTGTTTCGAGAAGAGTAAGCTAAGACTCGAGACGCCATTTACTTGCGAGGGACATACGAAAATGGAAATAAAAGGGAATGCCCCTCGAGGAGAGAAGACCTCGAAATATGAAACCTCAAGAAATAAATTTAATCCGCAAATTTTCACATAACAATCGAAGCACTGAAACTCTCATTTAATTCCCAGCGCATAAAGAAATATTTTTTTTGCATTCTGACGATTCTGGTGGTGCGCATGCCCCTACGATCCCAAAAGGCCATTGTCCCGTCAGATTTCGCAGGAGCTGAACCACCAGAGCTTGTAACCCCCATGCCCTGGGCAGGTGAAATACAGATTCCAGGCAGGGCTCGAACCCGCCACCCTCTTATTATCAGGAGAGGATTTTACCCCGCCGCCACCAGGGCCGGCGTTAAATTAACGTATGTGATTACGCTAAGGCTACAGTAGTGAATTTTTGGGGAAACATTATTTATTAAAATGAAAACTCAATAATCATAAATTCTGCTTCTTGAGTAGTGAGTATTATTGAAAGGAAAAAGTTCTTTTTTGTAATTAACAAAGATTCTAGTTGTTTACTATAGCTGTGCGAGTTTGACGATGCCATAGCATTATTGAAAAACGCACACGAAGTCAGAGTAAGGGCACTACGTTTACATAATTACAGAGAAAAAGTACTCTCGTTAATACCTCAATCGAGGCGCATATTTAAAATAGAAATGGACGAAAGTATATTTACCTTACATCGCACGACCAAAAGACAACCTTCCTCTTTTGCGCCTGCCCCCAGTCTCTTGCCTTGTGCTGTGCAGTACTGCTCCAGTCACTTCCCCCTCACAAATTAAATTCCCTCAAATATTTTTCCCTTCCCTTAAATAAATTCCCTTAAAATCCCTCAAAAATTACACACTTTAATGCGGTTCGTGGCAACAATACAATCCATAGAATCAATAAACTTCTAACACATAAACAAACAGTATTTTGCTGAATTAAAGTGTGTAATTTCTGAGACTGAATTGAATATCTAATTGCAAAATATTCAATATAAATCCATCCACATAAAGTTAAAAGAATATGAAATACCTAGAGTTTTTCCCATTCCTTGTCCAATCAGCGCTGGATAGAGGTCTCACTAGAGGGGTCTTGGCAATGAGATTTGAGTCACGCGCGGCCAGGAGTTTCACCATTGCCAACAGAGCAAAATGGTAGTTTGCATTGACGCGGAGCGATTTTCTTCTTTGTCGTTTATTTTAAGTAAGGGGAAGAATATAAAAATTTCCTTACATGAGAAGTTTTGCAATATTTTTTTCATAAAGCATACGTAATGTCGATATTCATATACTTTTCCACACCTCGGAAATTAAAATCTAGCTTTCGGCCATTTAAAAAATCAAAGAATGGGTAAAATAAAATTTTAAAAGAATATTTGTAATACGGAGATGTCGTCCTCTTCGTAAAAAAATAATGAAGTGAACCAATTAAATATTTTGGCCGTGACGAGATTAAGAAGACGACCGTTTCGCCGTTCTCCTAGTTTTTCGCGTCTTTTTCTTCGCTCTGTCGACCGTAGGAGCTAAACGTTTACATATAATCACTTTTCAATGAATGTACTTTGTAGTCAAATAAACAAGGAATAAAACGATATATTACACGACTCTATGGAGCCCCGGCGGAATTTCGTACGAATGCTTAAAGTTCAGCGTTCTACCTTTATTGCGGCGATAGTAGTTAGAACTGTTTTGACCTATCTGTTGAAATACATTGGAATAAAGGAACGGGAATAGGAAGAGGGAAAGGAGGAAATTTGTTTTATGTAAACGGAGTATCTTTTGGGCCATTCAAGTACATATTACGGAAGATAATTTTCGATTATTTTTTCACCCAACTTTTCCCCATAATGTGAGACAGCGTAAGATTTCATTAACTCCCCCCCCCTCCCATCCAAATCTTACGTAAGATAAAAAAAGATTTTTGAACGGATGCACATGGGTAAAAATTTCGATGATAGATGTTTTCGGCGACTTTGTTCGTTACTTTCAATCTCACTGTTCTGAATTCTTAAGAAATATTTGCTGCTTAAAATAATGTATCGATAATGATGAACGAGAAAAAATATTTTATTACTTAATTTTTCCAATCCTGTTCCGAGGATTGTACTTTAAATGACTTCCTTACAATGTCCAAAAAGAAAGGAATTTCCAAAATCCCAAATTGAATAAGCCGAAATGATATTAATTTTGTCTATCGTATTATCTAACTAATGGTGCATTTTATAAAGAAGTAGATTAATGAATTACGGCTGTTACAAACTAAGAATGAACTGATGTGGAGAAATAGATCTTCAATTTCTGTCAATTTAACAGACAAGATGCTACGTTGAAAGGCTATCTAATGATAGTGTAAGCAAATAAGGAAGCGCTGATTTTTATGAAACCGAAACTGGAATTTTTAATAATCATTTAAAAAACATGTGGGTCATCTCGGCATGTGCTGAAAAAATCTAACATATAGTGCAGCTTTAATATTTGATTTGATAAAAGTGCCATTTTTATATGGAGACACTAATATTACTCTCTAAATTAATGAAACCAAAGACAGTAATTTCAATTTACACACGGCGGGATCATGTGTGTTATCCGATAACATTAACAAGGTGTTAATTTTCTCAACAATCTTTGATTTAAATTTTTTCTGCGTACAGTCCGTTGGAGAAAAAATATTTCCACTCGAAGCGGATCCGTAATTTATATCCTTTAGTTTAAATAAGGAAAAGCTGCGTGTTTTTTAATGTGTTTTGGTATTTCTACGTGTTTTTATGAGTATGGTTATTAAAAAAACCTCGGTGATTGACGGCTGCTCAGGACGAGCGGGATTAGAGTTTATAGGAAAAGAGGGCAGCACTAACTCCAAGGAGTACGATGCTCGCACAGCTGATTGGAAGGAAAGCGTTGAAGGGCCAATGCCAAATTTACTCGCCCCACATCCTTGGAGACCCAGAAATTCTTTCCAGAAAGTTGGCCCTTATATTTTTCGTTCAAAAACATTCGTATTCATATTTCTCCCTCTCGGTGGACAGGCAATCGCTCAAGTAAACCAGGGCGAGTTCAACGGCATTAGATTTCAAAATAAAACTTTTAATATCCTGCCGGAGTATCCCCGTTAGCTTATCGCCTATTAGAATGGGGTGGGGGTAAAAAAAGCCATCGAGTTGGGGATCGAGCTCACCGTTATCGCATTCTTTCCGAGGACGTTTCATCTGCTGCCAGCACAACTCAAGAGTGGAAGAAAGTCTACCGGTAAGATGCTCCAAACTTCCCCAGTAAAATAGGCCATTAAGAGCCCATTGACGATGGCTTTACCTCGCCTCGGCAACCTGACGGATACTCCGTGCTGACGGCGAGCAGGGAACCTTTCTTCATTTCATCAGGAGATAAGGGGAAACCCTCGCACATGCAAACAAGCAAATATACCAAGTGCTCAGCTTTATTAAATACGCCAACGTCTTTTATACCTAAAATTAAACGTGGCTCGTATTTAATATGCTTCTTAAATGGATAAATAGTATGTGAAGTCATGAATTGTTACAATAAAGGGTGCCAAAAGACCTTTACCGTCGATACACCAAAAAAATAAACTACCTACTACAACTACAAAGGAGCCACAAGAAAACGGACAGAAAGGGTTAGGCGCTGCGAAGCAGAAATTCTCTCATTTCAAATAATTTCTAAATATCTTAAGAATGTTCATCTCCTTGACCCAGCAGATAGTGGCCGTAGTCAATTGGAAATAAAAATATAATTCAATGGATATCTGGAGCGATTGTTTAAATTTGATTTACGAAATCTTCCAGAGCAGGAAAAATTTAGTGAAGAAAATGTCCATCGAGATGAACCGAGAGAAATATTTAAAAAATCTAAGGTAAAGAACCCTTTTACATAGGGTAGAACGACGCAGAGAAAATTGAGTTGTTTTTTCTGAAGGAAACGAAATTGCTGGAATGGTGGAAGGAAGAAAAATGCCGTTGAAGATGAATTTTGGCAATCGCAAGAAGCCCAGCAAATTCTGGGAGTTCCGGCCGGAAATACGTCCTGAGAAAGAATTTTAGCCGAGCGGGTGCTAAAGCATATAATCGCCAGTTAGGTACCTACCACAGTAAAGTATATGATCCATTTATTTGAGGAAGTAAATAATGGAGTATATTTTCGATATTTTTGAATAACCAGGCGCATAAGCGACCGGAATATGCTGAGCAAGAAGACGTCTATCGAACGTGAAACAAGCGAGATGTTGAACGACCTTTGTCAAAGAGGGCTCTTTTCCGCTTTGCAGAGCAGAATACTTGTGGTGCGGAAAGAAATGAGGACGACTATGGCAGAGGAATGATCCAACTTAAGGGTAAGTCGAGAATATAGGCAAGGAAGGGATAGACGCGGGTGGGCAAAAAGGGACCACAAGACATTCAATAATTTCTCAATACCTACGTCGCAAAGTACGGGGGCACACACAGAGGCGAGAATGGACGGCAAGGTGATTTTTAACAAGCCTTCATCAGCTGGATTTTTTTTAACTTCGAAATTTTCAGCCGGTCGTAAGCCGGCCTTCCTTATTTTTTTCCAATAAAAATAAAAATTCAAACACAAATATATCACAAGAGAATTTACAATGTTATTCTATGAGTGTGCTTTGCTATCATGTCCACCTTAGCCTTAGCCTCATCCGGTGCTCTTTTTACAGGAGTTTTCATAATTCTCGAAAGATGAAAACTCACGCCAGGTAAAAATATAAGAAATTGATTCATACCTCACTTCCGGAACCAAGTCATAATTATAAAACTAATAGCTTTGTACACCCAGTTAAGGGCAATTCAAGCAGTATGATTGACGATTTTGGACGCTTTAAGATTCCCTCTCTCCCTAAGTAGGGCAGCGTAAGATTTCATTAACTCCTCTTCCTCTCTCATCGCAGTCAATCATAGACTTTAGAAGGTGGAATACATCATCTTTTAAATGAGCGATATTTTGGACAATGAAGGCTACTCATAGGAACACTGAGCACGAGATACTCGAGGCGTGCCGATGAAACCTACGTTTTCTGTCTGCCGACATGAAAATTTCGGCTGCAGAGAGTGCGCGGATCAACTCATGATACTCTGGGTCGCAGAATTTCATCTTGAAAATATCAAATTCATAAACTGGAAACTGTCAAAATCTATTTTTTGCCATAGGTTTCTAGAATTGTAACAATGCAAGACCAGGGTATGCTGAATATACGCCAAATAATATCATTCGATATTATTAGTTCTCACCATAAAAAAATATAAGATTGATTTGTTTACCGTTTACGAGAAGAATCGATCACCCAAATCTCCCGTCAGCTCGCCAGTTACTATGCTATGCTAGATGATCCCTGACCCAGAAAAATAAGCTGCTTTTTTACTGAGAAATACTATAACTGATAATAACAAAATGTTTTCGCAAAAATTCTACGCACGGTAATCTACGCGTAGTTTGCTGTATTAAATCAAATTACGATTTGTCGATGGGCGATTATAAAGAAAAAGAGATACAGATACGATCTCTTGAGTAAATAAAAATCTCGCGGAAGATAACATCGGACTCTCACACTGCCCTAAGTAAGACTATGTGAGAAGAGCCTAACTCCCATTCCCTCTAACAAGTCTTACGTAATACATAAGTGAATGACCTTTGCAAAAAAGAGTCGTATCACTTCCCCATCATGCAATCCACCTGACTCACCAACCACCCTAGCAGATTGACGGAGCGGAATCGGGCCATTGCGGCATACGATTGCCAGGCATGAAACTTTACTCGCGTTGCTTTCAAGCCAGGAATGCAGGATGGATTTTTTTGAGAAAACTCGAGGCGATGTAAACAAGAAAGCGGAGGAGGAGTTGGATTTGATGAGTCAGTCACCCATGTGGCGATCAGTAGAGAGGAGCAAAGCGAGGACTCCGAACATTTTATGCTTGGCCCATGAAAATCATGCCGCGATGGACTCCCGGGAACAGATATGTGTGGCAGGAATGCGAATGGAAATTATACCATATAGCGTGGCAATTCTACGTCTACATAATACCCAGCGAGCGTGGCAATGGGGAACTTGCATGGGTCGACGATTGCAATAAATTGCGATGATTGCTATCGACGATTGTTACGTCAACCCAGCGAGCCACCTCAGAGGAGAATGGCAGGGGGTGTTAGGACACCAGCCATGGAAAGGAGGGGGGAGAGGTGAATTGTGTCTCATTAATGTGGCTTAAGATAGTGTAACGCTGTTTTTGTTCAAATCACTAATTGTGCGAGGAAAGAAGGAATTTTTGTACATGTCAGTTCGGGAGCGTATATCTCTCTCTTATTTTGTCACTCCTATCGGTTCTAGATAGAGCGCGGGGTTGAAATGATATCCTCCGTGTCGTACTGAAACTCGCCTCATCAGAGTTTTTCAAGTAATCTAAGCTGAGCGTGAAGCCTCCGAGTCTCTAAACGGATCCCAACCTAATACTTCCATCAACTGTGTGACACTTTCTGTTCACTCGTGGCAGTTCTTAACAAAGCGTGCGGCTCTACTTTTTTATTTACTTCGTGAATTAAATCATTCTCTACCGGGTTCCAAATGGCAGCAGCGTGTTCAAGATGTCACCTATCCAGATCAAAATAGCATCTCTCTTTCTTTGTTTCATCAGAGAACCTTCCTACTGTTCGCTTGATAAACCCTATCTTTAATGAAACACCGCAAATGTTTCGTTTGTGTTTCCCCCGCGTTAGGTCTGAAGTCAAAGAGATTCCTATCCCACTTCTCGTAACAATAGTGATTCAAATGGAAAGGATTGCATTCAGTGGCAAGCAAGGTGGGGATCAGCGGTCCCATAATCACAGACTCGGAGGAGTTTGAGCGCATTGTGGAGCATGTCAGGAGAAATTATTTTTCTAAAGCGAAGAAACCAGGGATCGCCCAGCTATTCTCGTATAAACACAAGCCCCAAAGTCAACGAAGGCAGTGTACTGGAATTCAATAGGATGGAAATTTTTCATTGTCTTAAAACAGCGTTCTTCAACCGGTGCCGGTCAAAAGAAATTTCCTCTACAGTCATTAAAAATTTTGCTCTAATTACATAGCGACAAGTGGCAGCCACTACACGATTAGGGCCCATGAGCTAAAAAGTTCTATTTTTAAAGCATTGCTTTTAATAATATAAAATTTATCAATATTGATTATTATTTCTGTCTCACCCATCAGCCTGCCCACGAAATGTTTCCTATTTCGGCGGTTCGCAGCTGTAATAAATATTCTAGATTCTTTCAAGAGTAATTTCTGTGATTTTTGACCTTTCTTTAGGGGCATAGTTATGTACTTTTACCATATTCACCTACAATTGAAATTGTTTTCGGGGCCATTAAAGTATTAAGTAAGACGTTTTTGGGGGGAGGGGGGGGAGATAATCATACATTGTCTAATGTAGTGGGGGTAGGGAAGGGGGTCTGGAACCAATTTACGTAAGATTTTTGTCCGTCTTGAAACATTGTATCTATCGTTTCCGAATGGAATTTAGAGGTAACAAGGAGCGTCCGCTCGATAATTAATGGCGTATTTTCCGTAATCTCACTGCTACACCAATGCTCCTATTCTGTCGCTTGACTGGCTAGCTACATTACCTCTACGCTCAATTAATATGGTACCCCAGCACTGCATGATTAGACGCTATCCAGTGCTCAAAGCTGCACGATGTATTCTATGGAAAGATAAAACTGCATAAAACGAGTACCTATTTAACGAAGAGTAGATACAAATGTTTAACGTCTTACGTAATACTGCTTTTGAGAGGGAGGGGCGGTGGGAAAATCTTACATAAGAGGAAAGGGTCAAAAATGGTATACATCGTCTTACGTAACACTTGAACGGCCCCTAAGCAGAGAACTGCACTGTGAATTGCATAGGAGGTTGGGTGAGCTCATTACGGTATTTGAAGAGAAGGGAGGGAGCGGGGGGAGGGGGTAAGATAACCAAAGTACAGAGGAGTTATGACTTCACAGAATGCACTCAGCTGGTACTTGTTTCAATTCAGTATTCTACTATATTAGGATTAGGGTGCTTCGACAACTAAGGTCATTCGCACTTCAATTCATTCCCAGTAACAGAGTTCTTTATATAGACCACTTACACCCCAATTACCATCCCAGTTACAAACAAAAAACACTTACATAGGAAGTTTGAAGAACGCCATATAAAAATTCTTGACTGAGTTAGGCTTGATTATTTACTGGCTCCGTTACTTCCTTTACACAGTCTTTATTCACATTGCATAAACGTTGCATGCTGATTCCGGGCATGTAGACTGTAATTCATAATCAATAACCAAAATTTAAAAGATGAATACATTTATTCAACAAACATAATCACAAATTACTCCTTTTTTTCATGTCATGTTGTAAACAAGGGCCTTCAAATTACATGAATTTTTCACAAGTCGAAAATATTTTATCATCCATCATTTAATCACGTTCCAATCATTTTCCAAGTAAAATTCTTATTAACAATCTTTGGATCGTTGTTTCCCAATAATTCCTTCGTTCAGAATTACTTAACCCTTTCTTTATCACTCTCAGAAAGCTTGCATCCAATTTTAGAATATTTCAACTATTTATTTTTAATATTTTCTGTGAATCCTCTGTGTAAGTAAGTACCTATGTCAACATTTTTCAGATTCTCATAGCAAATACTGTTTAAATTATAAAAGATTTATGAGATAAACCTATATTATTTGTTTTATAAAATGAAGTGTGAACAAATAAACTTTTTGCATGAGCCGATAAGTATATCAGCACCTTGAGCATCTAATGGTTAATTATGTTCAAAATCTCTGCCTTCCTCATATGAATCAGTGAAATGAGTTTTAAAATCATCTAGAAGCCCTACATCTACTATCCTTTCCATGTAAATTAACACCCTTGTGGATATATATACAGTATTCCATTGATCGTGTGTCATCTCTAACCTATAATTTCAGACACATTTGGTACCTTGGTAGAAAAAGGTCGTAAGTTTTGTTGAGTGTATGCGGAATTTTATAAATATGACCTTTTGACCCCGTAAATAGGTTCCTACCAAAAATCCAAATTTTGCATAATAGGCTTTCAATGTTAAATTTTTCGAAATACAAAAAAGGCAGAATTTCTTTGCGAAACTTTCATAGATTACGTTTTTGGGCACAAGGAACGCAATGAAAGAAATTTCCAGCTCTAAAATGCGACCGTGACCCCTGAAAGGGCACAGCCAAGGTCACAATGGTGATAAATCGAGAATCGCCGCTACAAACCTATCGAATCATAGTAAAGGAAACTTTTTTCGCACTATTTCATACTGATTACACTCAACCTTGCTCCACGGCATAATTATTCCGGCTGGCAACAGCTATTACCAGGTTTAATTTACTGCCCTAATTGAGCGTTTTGAAGTAGACATCGAGCAAGGTACTGCCCTTTCCTTCTTCCGTCGCCAACAGCCAAGAAAACCAGAGAAAATACGAGTTCGCTTAGTTCATACGACCAATTACTTTTACGCACATTAATCCCAAAGTATGACTAGCACTGGGCGCATACACTATCAAAGGGAAAAAACACTCAAGCACCCATACATATTTGTATCGGAATGTGGTGTGGGTACCTTTCTCCCCTTTCGCTTCAACCCAGTGATTGAAAAAATATCCTAAACGAGAGCTCAGCTGCGTTCCTGCAGATTGATTAAGAATAAAATAAGGGTTTCGTAGCTTAATACTTATTAGATATATAAACAAGAAGAGCATAAGTGGAACCATCCTATGAGATGCCAAAAGTCACGCCGCCGGAGAGGGAGTATAAAACCTTGTCAGCATCCTAGCCCAATTGGAAGCACTTGCATCTCTTCTTTGGGTTATCAGACGATACCCCCCTGAGAACATCGGGGGTGGGAATGAGTTGTCACCAAGCCAGTGCGGAAGCAGGCCACGGGATTGGCCAGGATCTTAGGGTAGGGGCGTTGAGGCATTACTTGTCACAAGTTGGCAAATTGTTGGCTGTAACCCCCAGCAATTTAAATCTATAGATCTCGATCTCCAGGCTTGTAACGAAAATGACCAAGTTCTGATTTCTCCTAATAAGAATGAAGTTTTGCTCGCTCGGGATACATTACATCGATTACCAATTGTTAATGACATCGACTCCCAGTTCAGTTTGCATTTATCCAAATGAGAGGCCATGGTAAGAGGCTCCGACGATGGAGCGAAGTAAAGCGCAAAAATAAATAACTTTTTTGTTAAATGAGTGATTCTCTCGACAGAATAGCTGATGTATTTTTTATAATATACATTCATTCGTTTGTGGTATTTCTTTTTAAATTCCTATTCACTGATTCCCTTTTGTAATATTACCTGAATGGGTCGGAAATTTAGGAAATGCAAAAAAGAAATGCCCGCACATTCCCATATTGTTGTTCCCTAACCCAGCAATCCTCACCAGGAAAATTCACCCTGCTTTCCATCTCCGTTTCTCCAAAACCTCGGCTTACTCTTCTCCATCACCTTCTTTCTCACTTCCGGCGAACCTATCAAACGCTTCTCTTCTCTCCCACCTTGGTCATATTTCCCCTCAATTTTCCGTGTCCTTCCCTCCCCGCTCTTAAGGGTGGGCACGAGCCATCACCTTCACGCCGAAGTCCCTTTTCCGGCCCTTCAGGAGATCAGGCCCCTTTTAGTACCCCCTCCGTCCCACTCAACTCAACACTAGGTCAGGATGCGATGTCCCACGCTGACTCTGCCGGCCCCCCATGCCAACTCTTGGGCCCTCTAAGAAAAGCCCTCCACTCTCCAAAGGCATGCCCTCCCTCTCCGCTGATGCAGCCGGTTAAGGTAAGGGAGGAGGAAGATAAGATGTGACTATTCGGCGTAATGCCGATGATTCATTCGATGTTTATTCCTCGCGTGCATTCCTTGGCATTGACTCCTAGGTAGATCAACATCTCAAGTGACTCACAATACTCCTAGACCATGGATCACGTAGCTGTTTTTGTGAGAGGGTGAATGGAGTAACCCCCGCAATGACGGGGAAAGGAGGAACAGACAGCTGATTCCGGCCTGGAGCGTGGCCTAACCTGGAGCTGCAATGCTCGGACGAAAATCTCCTTGCTTGATCGAAAGCAGAGGGAAAACAATAAACAAAAATATCCCAAATTTTAGTTCAATATCGAATCTTCAAATGGATCCTGAGGTTTGATGAATGAAGGGCAGGTGACCCAATCTGAATAGTCACAAATGAAGCTTTCTCATGGTAGAGGGAAAACGAAAGTTATTGATTTGTAGCGATAACATCGTTAGTAACCGATGAAGTGTAAATGCCGTTATGTATATCACCTTCACCATTGAAGTGCGTGGCTTGTACAATCTACTTTTGAAAGGAGGTACATATTTAGCTGGACTCTTCTACTAGCTCTTCTATCAGCGCCATCGTATTGGAAATAACTGCGCACAAATAAGATGAATCGCCGAGGGAGAATAACGATTGTTATTTCGCGAGATTAACGGGCATATCAGTATTTGTACAAAATACATAACATGCATCCATCGCATAGCATCCACAAGAGAATCTTATTTTCACTGTCATCAGTATCCGGAGCAAATGATCGCGCAAGTCGCACTCTTCCTTAGTGTACGCATAAATCAATATTATTGATGATTATACATCGCTCACGCTAAAGTTACGAGTTCTCCAGTTAGGATATGATATAGAAAAATTCACTAAGAAGCTTCATAGGCTTAGCCCAATCAGCACGAAAATTGTGCAAAGACGCTTCATTGCATAATCATTCATTGGAAAAAAAGGACGAAAAGTTAGTTGTTGTGATGTAAACTTCCATGGGGCTTGGATGGAGATTGATTCTTCTGATTTTCGGGATTTCCGCCACAAAAAGCTGGAACGATGCGGTGGAAATCTTGAAAATCGGAAGAATCAAACTCCGATAAATTAGTTGTGTTCAACTGACAATGAGTTCACCCTGTGGGCATGAATACACATTTAAACATAATTTCATGAATTATAACTTCGTAAATCATGCAAGTACGTCGCGAGAGTATATCTTAATCTAAGGAAGCAAAAAAGAGCTTCATCGCGATGTTTTTGAAAGATACTCGTTGATACGAAATTTGATATTACGAAGTGCCGATTTTTCCGATCCCGTCGACTTCTTAATTTCGAGTTTCTACTGTAGTTCATTGGTAACCGAAGCAATTTCACGCAGCATTTAGTATCTACGATGGTCCTTAAGTTACGTTGCTTGAATGGGGCATCATCTCTTTTGAAGAGAAGGTCCTGCCCTGATGTGACAATTGCGACTCCTGTCCGATACATCCTGACTGAATGTAATGATAATTGGGATACATTAGAGGCAGAACATCTGAGGACATCTTGGATGAGTTCTAGGTAAGTATCCCAATTGTCTGCCAACTTCAATTTTTCTATGCAACATTGGGCTTTTTAACAAATTATAATTTAATAACATTTTTATTTGGAAGGTATACATTGTGCCTAACTGTGCAAGCTCTAAATATTAACTAATTGCTTATTTCTTGGCCCATCAGATTAATTTGAAATCTAATATCAGAGGAAGAATTAAAAATAAGCTCTACCCTAATGTCCGACTTTTTAAGTTATTCATTCTGTTATGAGTTTAAAGTTGATACTTGAGATTCATTTTTATCTTTCAGATTTAAAAATTTAGATATTTCTTTCAGTTTTAATGGAAGAAACTCTTTAGATATGAACGGTTGTATGGATCTGAAGATACTGTGCTAAAATGACTTTCTTGACCTCATGGAATCTCGGGAAAAAATATTTCCCATGCAACTGCTGGATTAATTATTCATTTTTGGAAAAAATAAGAGTTGTGTTAACATTTATAAAACATGCAACTACCCATGTAAAAATATTTGGTCTGTAACTAATCTGAAACTGGTCTGTAACTGGTCTGAAAGGCTAAATTTTGGTCTCTAAGTGGTCTGTAACAGAACTGCGCTGGTCTAGATTCTGGCCTTTATTTGTGTTGTAATATTTGATAGTGTGTAACTGGGCTGGATTATACGGCTATCTTGATGTGGGCTCTTCAATTTTGGTTGTGAGACAATGCACGTAGACCCGTAGGGTAGCTGAAAATTCGAGATAGGTGCAATATATCATTAGGTGGAAACTAGATAGGTTGATTAAATATATTAAAGCATGGTACGTGTAATAGTACATTCATAGTATTTAAATGGAAAGTATCATTTTTTTATTTTGAGAGAGCAGGGAGGAGACAGTGGAGAGGGTGGGCAAGGGAGTTTTATTATAGACGGCAAGGGAGTTTCAGTGGAGAGCGCAGGGGAGTACCGGCTCATTAGGCAGCAAGGGTGTGCCAGACTAAACCGTCTAAACCTTCCAAGTCCAGCCCAATTCAAGAGCAGCGACCACCCATTGTCCAGAATTGTACTTACGGACCAGATGGTGTTCAGACCGGTTACAGACCATACTGGTCTGGAGCATTGTTTCAATTTCTTCCCAGTCACAGACCTCCTGCAGATCTCTAGCTCCACCCCAGACCTGTTCCAGATTTTGTTATAGACCTAATATTTTTACCTGGGTAATAATTTAAACTTAAAATAGATGGATGGATAATGTAATCAGAGAATTTTCTAGTTGGCACATCATTTTTAACGAATGTGTGATAATGACGAAAACACTTAAGGGGATGTGCAATATTGACAACTCTTGAGAGTAGATGATAAGAATGAGAGGTGGCTTTTTTTGCTGTCAGTCAAAAAGTTTTTTAAATCTTTTGTAAATGTGATGTGAATTTTGTGCCTACCCTAACAACACCGGATATCCTACGGATATCCGATTCATGTCCGCCATATCCTATCCAGGTCCGCTGGCTTTCAGGATATCCGTCGGATGTCCCACGGATATCCGATGCCAGATGATCCCAAAAACGTCCGAATGGGATGTCCATGGATATACTGTTACAGAACTACATAACATTATTGTATTATAATAATTAATAATGCAATAATTATTATAATAATTATTGCATTCAAATTTGCACAATAACAATGCAGTTACGCCTTCCGTTAATAAAAGCCGCGACTGAATGTAAATACCAATTCTGACAGCTGAAATTATTGAAATAGGCATTGGAAATTTTTCCTGCAAGTTTCCACTCATTGTAACACGTGTTATCTGTCGAATGCAAGTACCTATGATGTAGCATTGGTAATTATATCATTTAAAATTTTCCTCTACAATGATAATTATGCTCTTTTCCTTTCCAAGTAGAATGAATAATTTATCATTTTAACCTAAAGGAAATCATAAGTTATATACATGCATTTGGGATCCTGTTCCATCTACAATTATAATTAATCTATTATACCTATGAACTCCATCATAATTGAATGCATATAGCGTTTTTGGGTAGCAGAAAACTACCTAAGTAGCAGAAAATGTTGTATGGATATCCATAAAGGTTACCAATATCCAAAAGACGTTAGGTCCAACCTGTAACATTATGTGGACATTCTATGGATATTACGTCGAAATATCCATACGAAAATATCTATGGAATGTTTGAAATAATATTTCTTATTTTTTTCCTAAATTGAGACGTGAAAAATAAATTTAGCATTATGATCGCACGAATTACATTCTTTACTCTTTGCATTTAGCATGATTTTCACGAGTTATAAACTTATTTGCTCTTTGAACGAATTGATGTAGTTAAATTGACCTGTGACTTTGGTAAGTTATCGCAGAGATTTCCGGTTAACTCTCCTTGCGGTTAGTTTCCACCCAGTTTCTTTCTATTTATTTTCCTCTGGACTTATATTTATTTCACAAAAATTAACATGAATGAGTTTCCAACGGGAATGGATACTATTCATTCGAATAATTGTGGCTCTATACTTAATTCAAAATTCAAGAGAGATTCAAAATCTATGCTGGGAACCGAGAGAAAACTGACGAGAACGAAGAACTGGGTGTTTTGAAAAATGCGGGTTTTAAATACCAAGAGGCGCTGCGCTGAACAAAAGAAGAGCGGTATTTGATTACGCATAGGAGCCAAATGAAGCCAAAGGACAAAATGTGACAAAATAATTGCTACCAGGGAATATACATTCTCTAAGTATAGTGGATATATTACCTGGCACAACGCTTTAAAATCCATATCTATCTAATCTAATATTTTTACCTGGGTAATAATTTTAACTTAAAATAGATGGATGGATAAATGTAATCAGAGAATGTTCTAGTTGGCACATCATTTTTAACGAACGTGTGATAATGACGAAAACACTTAAGGGGATGTGCAATATTGACAACTCTTGAGAGTAGATGATAAGGATGAGAGGTGGCTTTTTTTGCTGTCAGTCAAAATGTTTTTTAAATCTTTTGTAAATGTGATGTGAATTTTGTGCCTATATATATGTGATAATTTTTTCCTCTTATGTATTGCATGTATTATTCAAACTAATCACTCATGCAAGTTCTTAACTATAATAAAAGAATTTTATGTTGAAATTTCCTTCCATGTTAAAAAATAAATGTTCACACTTAAATGTTATTGTATCCCATTGAGTTTCAAGAAGCTGCTAAGCTAAGTTTGGGAAGAATGATGGGAAAGAAAAATGGAAAATACCTCATGAATATGCATATTAGTCCTGTCAAATTAATACATATTCTATTTTGAATTTTTATGCTTTTTTGTGGAAATCCTTAATTCTCATAAATTTTGTCAAACATGGAGGAAAAATAATCTTTACTTACATACTCTGGACACGGGTTTTCACTATTACGTGCTTAGCTGCCAAAAATGACAAGTTTTTGTGAACAAATCAGTTCAGCCTTCAGTACGTTTCCATTCGTGAAAAATTCAAAATAGTTAAAAAAATGTTCACAACTTCACCACAATCCTAGCATATAAATAAGTGTTACCTTTATTTGTTTAATGTAAATATTGTTACTAAATAAAATCAAATGGAAAAACCAACATGTTATTCAATCACCTATCTATTGCTATGTACCGATATAGCAGCTACTGCATGTGACATTATTTCGATTATAACAAGTATGTAGTTGATTGCGTTTTTAGTTTCTATGATGAAAATTTGGAGTTATGAGACAGTAAAAGATGAGATTGAAACTGAAGATCAAAATTTCAATATCTAATTACTTACTTCTTTACTTAGGTGGCCATTCAAACCGTAAAAGGTTTTTGGCCTTGTCAACCGCTTGTCTCCACCTCGGCCTGTCGAGTATTGTTCTTCACATATTTTCTCTACATCATCTGCTCTAATCTTACACTGAATGTACAGGAAGTAACCTGATGAGATTCTTAAATGAAGTGAAATACTTTTCTTATGAACAGAAATATGTACATTACCCTTTGGAAAATTTTTACTTAAAAAACTATTTGTACAAAGTTTCATTCTGCACCAAAAGTAACAAATTTTTTGCCATTGCCACTTTTGTTATGCACCGTGTGTTTTATATGAGTGCATTTACATAAATTGGGGATTTAAAACTATCATCACATTGGATTTATTGAGAACAAATAATTGGCACAATATTTTAGAAATACTGGGCTGAACTAACAATTAGAACATCAATAGCCTTATAAATACCCATGAAATTCTTTTTTCTTGTAAAAACTTGTATAACTATTATAATAGAAAAATTTTCTATTTTAAAATAATTATAATAGAAAATGTGTAAATGCTCACATAATTAATCATAGGATTATTTAGTTATATCTTTTTTAGAGAAAACTTAATTATTTACCAGTCTTCCACATGTTTGGTCAAGCAACATGGACCCATTTGCTCAGCCTCGTCATCTGTACATTTTTATTAATATTCTTTCTTTCAAAAAGATGACTATTTACACAAATAATGTGAGTTGAATTGTGGAGCTGTCAACAAAGACTTAAATAGACTGAGTTGAGAATGCAAATAGCATGAAAACTTTGAATTTCTTGCTCTCCAATTTATGAAATGTTTCAAGAATTCCATTAACTTTTAATTCGCATTCAATTTCATGTTGAAATCATGATTGTTAGTCTTTTGATACCAAGTTGAAGTTTAAGTTCAAATTAAATGCTTAAAACCACATCCTCGCAAAATGTACTGTCATAAAGTTTGCTCTAAAATCATTCCAATTGACTTTCTTCTGTGTTGCCTTCATGGGAATGCTCTCAAGACTATTTTAAAAATATGTCACATTGCCCGGTTTAGCCTACCCTATCCATTAATCCTTTGTGAGAGTAGAACACATTCACCCTAGTCCCGAGTATGTCTTTCATGCTTCATTTCGTAGCAAGTCCTTTGCTCGTGATGCTCGTGCTGCATTATTTACTAGGAGTGTGTCACATATTTTGAGATTCACTGTTAATTTCTTTCCCTTTAAAAAGTGGAAGATAATTCTTGGGGTTGGACCATAGTTTCTTGCTCCTACCAGACAACACACTTATTCATGGGGTTCATTGGAGAACCAATTGGGCAGGAGAAATCTTTTGCAAATTCTTCTGAGTTTGAAAATGGTCCAATTACACGATATCTGCCAGGTGAGTGGTAGCCAGTGAGCAGCCTCAAACGAAGGGCTTCAGGTCGGTACTTGCTGCACCACACATTTTTGGCACTGACCCAGAAGAGTTGACGAGATGTCAAGCAAAATCCTGGCAGGGGTTCCTCAGGCCCATTGCGGGCTTCGTATGCACGATATTCTACCTTAACTCCGTCATTGACAGCGTTGTTTTCTCCTTGAGTATTGATACCATTAATCTGGAAAGGATAAAGGTGAGCCTTAGAATATTAGCTTTTGAAAGGAAAACAACATCCTAATGATCTGTCACTTCAGAAAAAAATTTTACTTATCATCATATTAAATAGACATGATTTCTTTTAGAGATAGAGGTCATTGATGTTTTTGCTCTGAATTACTGTCTCTCTTCAGGAAATAGAAATACTGTATGAAATTATTGTATTGTATATCATAATGTTATCCTGTGGCCAGTAGCAATTAAAATACGTTCAATTCCTAATGGGAAATAATCCGCATCAGAAGGGCAGATAGACGCTACTTCTCTCATCGTAAAAGTATCGGTCTCCTTTGAAATGATGCAGAAACAATTTTACTACCTTATAATTGTTGAAGATTAGATATTACATAAACAATTAAGGTTTTAGTGGATAATGAAAACTTAATCCATTATTTTGAAGAACCCAATTTAAGTGAATTTTTACCATATTCATGGGGTGAAATTGTACTTGTTTGAGTTGATTTTTACTTAAGTTTACCATTATGATTCGTCAAAGCAAATGACGTATGAATAAATATAGCGTGCTGTTTTAAATTAAGCCCTCATATACATGTGCGTACGTATATGCTTGGAAATATCTTTGATCTTAGCAGAGTCACACTCTAAACTATCGTGATACTTAATGTCCACATTCGTCATACCAGCCTGAACGTCTTTTTCACTCAGTTAAAACTAAAGTATTGCCATGAAATGCATGTCAGTCATCATGCCAAGTTTGCACACTTATAAAAACTTTTCACTCTGCGAATTAACTCATTTCTCTTTAAATAGCAACGAGTCAAGCCGGAGAAGTGTCATTTTCCCTCTCCGCCGTATTTGAGATAGGGTCGAGCTATTGAGGATATCCCGGTATCAAAGGCCGAGCAATAATAATTCGACCCTCACCAGTGCTATCCGCCGTTCAGAATACTGAATAGCCACCGTGCTGGAGGTTGGTTGGAGGCTTTTGAAGGTTAGGGATTTGGAAAAGAATTGGAAGGATAAGCTGTGTGGATAGGAAGATGAACTAGGAAGAAAAGAGGTTGGTGGGGAAATTGGTTTGGAGGTGGAAGAAGTGGCTGTAGGTTAAGAGAGAGGTGGGAGGGAAGAATATGGAGCGTGAGGTGGAAGTGGAGTGGGGGTTTCAGATGCTGTGAAGGAGAGGAGGTGGTATGAAGAGTTATGGGAAAATTGATGACTTATGCATTGATTCATGACTCAGTTGGATTTGAATGAACCTTGGAATCTGAAGGTTAGGATTTAGGTAGTAACTGTCCATGGACCTATGGAGGTAGAACAACTTGAAGGAAATGAATGTGCTGTCCTGCTGAATTTATCCCTAAACGTAAATACCCTTTCCTTCTACCAGCACTCCACCCTAAGCCTCTACCATGGTGGATATTTGTGCCTTTCAACAATTATCATCATGAAATGATCTGCCTCTGGATGATTCTGTTAATTTTAGCTTCCTTATTATTGAAAATGTTTTGTCAATCAAGGGTATTTGATTTTTATCTTCAACGACTTCCCCCCCCTCCAAAGGCTACTACTCATGGCGAAATCTGGAAAATGGCACATGGTTTATCCGCAGCCCCTGTGAAGAATTGCGCAGTTTAGTAACGAAAGGGAAGGAGTTTCTTCAGATCCTGGTCAAGGTTCATGTTCGAGTTGCTTTTCAATATCAGTCTTTCAATGAGAAGGACCCATCTTTTGATGAGAAGAAACAGATCCCTTCTTTTGTGTGCATGCTCACAAGATGTTTGTATTTAATACCCAAAGAGACTGAAAAATCTCGTGTTGGTAATGAGGGTAAATGTTGATAGATTTTATGATTTATGTGCCATTCTTATGTTGTTATGATGTAAATTTGCTAATGTACATATTTTTGTCAGAATTGCAAAAGAAGCTCATGTAGTTTGTAATGTTATCATGTTCCTTTATCAATTTAGTGCTTATTCTAAAAGAATCATTTGTAAGAATATCAGAATTCTGGAAGATAAATTTTTATTTTAATAGCACTTATTACAAGTGCCATCATGTGGGAACATATCACCATTCCAGGAAGACATTTTATTTTTTGTTGCATTTATGCTGTAATTAAGTATAATTAATGTGCATTTTAGTCGGGCATTAGATAATTTGCACTCAGGGTAAGAATATCTATGGAGTTAAAATTTTGTTTGCTATCAATTTTGTTTTTATGAAGAAAATAATGCCTAGATCAAAGCTAAAATACGTATTGGTTGTAAATGTTAAAATTGATGTCACCAGTAGATTTTTTGGAGTTCTCCACTTAACACGTTCAGGACCGAGGACGCACACGCTGCGTCCTGGCGTGCGCCCGCCAGGACCCGTGGACGCGGCGTGTGCGTCCTGAAGTGTGATAAAGAAGTGTGTTTAAATGCCGTATTAAATTTTTTCTTTTTATTGGCCCCTGGGCATAGGTATCCATTTTTAGGGCGGTCCTGAAAGTGTTAAAGTCCTAATGAGAGAATCTTCTTTGAATTTTGATTTTTATGTGATAATCCTCCTGGGGTGCAAAGTTTTTAATAACATTTCATGAAGCCTTAGGAAATGGCCTTGTTTTATTGTTGTTGAATGGCACAAGAGATGAGAAAGGGAATAAGTGGCATTCATGGTTAAGGGCTATCACCTGCCACTATAGAGGGTGATTCGGGATATGTATTGTTGAAATTAGATTAGAGGAAGTGCCTTTCATAGTTTTACCCGAAAAAGAAAACAAATGAAAAAAATTTAATTGTTATACCTGAAATAAAAAATTGAACGATATTTCGCCTGGTAGGTATCCTCCAAATGACTCCCATATCACAATGCTTCCTCTTACAAAAGCAAACAGGAAACTGCATCATTCAGAGTTAACATATTGACATTTAATTCTCAATGCCCATCTTCAAAAGCTGCCAATTAAATCATCACACAAAGAACCACATGATTGATTACATAGTGATATAAATATGTGTAGATGTACATTAGCTAATTGTGCAGTAGCTATGTGTGTACTGCGAAGGTTCTCTAAAAGTCACTGTCAACCAAGCTAACACCCTCTCGTTTCATGCTCATCATTCACTAAATTCTGTTGCCTCATTGTTAAAATTTAGTGGTGCAATATGTATCATTGCATTGATGTGTTTTATGTGGAGCTTGCCGGTTAAATTCATTATGGTGTTGTTGACTCATTTTTTGTGAGTTGACATCTAGGCATTTACATTGCTTAAACTGCTGTCTCCACTTGTGTATTCAGAGCTCAAGCCATTTCATAACATTTTTGTTTTTATGTGATACATGTTTTCTTGAGAAACGGTACACATTTTATCCAAAATTCTGCATCTAAAAGTTGACCATAACGGTCTTGAATTTGTGTGAACCCATTGTTTTCTGCTGTATGCCAGTACAAAATAATAGAAATAATAATTAAACTGTATTCTTTTGCTGCTGTGAGTTAGAACACTATCCCTGCACCATCGTGTATGCCGAATAAAAAGTGCAGTGTAAAGGTAGAGCATCTGTCTTGCCATTTACAGTTTCCAGTGTATATTAAATGCATATCACCATTGCTCATTATTGGTAGATATTTGTGTATGGCCTTAAAGGAGCATGTGATCAAATTGTAAATGTCATTTTGTAATGAATTTGAACAAAGTCACATTTAAAAAAAGCCTTAAATCTTAAAAATGAAATGAAATTTGTCACATTTTCCACTGTAGTTTATAGGTATCAAAAGTGCAATTTTTTTGTGATCTCCAAGCACCTTGGTGCTTAACTCAAAACTGCCACATTTTGAGCAAAATATTTTTGCTGTCAAAAAAGTGCTATATTTATGGGGAAGTTTAAGGTCAAAATTTTGGACAAGAAGGGTAATTGAAGGTTATTTGTGTCCATTGGCTGTGCCTCCTTAATTAAAGCTATACTTCTATTGTAGTCTGAAGTATGCCACATAATATGCAGGTTATTTGATCTGGTGATGAAAGAAAACGGTTTGAAATGAGGGTTTGGAAGAATTATGCTGTTTATTGTTACCTGTGATCTGTATTTTCATATACTTTACAATTATATACATTGAAAATCATTTATTTGTTTAATTGATGTTGACTACTCTCATGTCTAAAAACAGAAAAAAGTTTTTGTGCCAATTCTTGTCATCCTTTCAGATGAACCTGGAATATTTTTAGCCTGCCATGTTTGCATTAACTGTGGATGAAAATGAGATGGCTCTTACTTATTGTTCGACTTTTTCCAATGCGGAATGCTTGATTATACCACTTGCTGTATTTAAAGGATGGTAGAATTTCTCTCAAAATCGTTGAAAATATGTAGATCTGACTAACATTTTCTACCCTCATCTTGTAGCCTCTATGTTATGGTAGTTCCCGGTGAGCCACGGGGGCTATGTCATGCCTCCTAGCGGACATGCTTTTCTCAGGAAATGGAGAAGCATTTATCTGAACGCCGTAGGAACTTAGGATGGAATATGCATCTCTAAGTGCAAGTCACCATTGTGAACTATGCAGCTGTCCTAAAAGGATCACATTCTTCTGCATTCTATTTTACTTTCTATGTATCGTAGATTGCACAATGTGAATTTACATTCTACAAGTGATTTTGCTCTACCAACAAAATTTATTGGTAGGCAAGTACTCATATTGGTAGTAGTGGTATTTTGGTTCAACATGCTTCAATGGCTAATGTCATTTTGCACATACTGTCTGTCACTTGCAGACAGGGGCAGCAGCACTCGGAAGATCAATCATCCAAATACAATTCAATGATGTTTAACTTCGGTGACTGATAGGGAACCGGTGGTTCCAACGTGGCAGGCCATTGCCCAGTACTCATTAATGGCACCTGATAATTAATTATTTGTTCTTTAATGCTTTAGCCTCTTACCAAGAACTACAGCCTTGTCGTGTTGGGAGGGCTTGTATTTTCCGATGACCCCTAGAGCTGAACTGGTGGGAGCAATGCTCCTGTTAGGGCCACCTATGCCAGATAGGTCAAAGGTTAAGACACAGACAAATGGTAGTCCAAGCAGCATCTGTACCTCAGTGAGGCATCTGCAAAAGGCATGTGACCCCAATGGGGTGGCCTCTTTAAGTGATGGTGTCACTTAAAAAACACTTGAGGTTGGCCACAGAATGCCATCACAATTATTTAATAGACTTAATGTTCTCAGATGTTACTTTGTGGTACTCCATAATTAAGTAGAAGAATACTTTGTGTAGTCAATGAACAATTTTTATTGAAAAATCATTCACATTGACCAGGAATAGCACCTGAATCTCTCAATATCCTGCCGAGTGCTTAAGCCAATTACCTAAGCTACCAAGGTGTCATCCCCTGTACATATTTTTGGGCTTTAACGAAACAAGATGCTTGAAAGTTCTGGCTACTCCTGATGCATCTTTCTCAACATTTTGATTGAATTTTCCATCCAACGTTTCTACCTACTGACCTTGATATTGACTGTATGTTGAAACCTTGGTCTGCAAATTGAATTAAAATTCAATAAATGTATCAGAGTGGCTCATCCCCAAAAGTCAGCCATCATGGAACAGTCTCAGCCGGGACCAGCAAATCGTATTCGACAACGCAAAGCTTCTTTGCAGATCAAGCGGATACTGGGACAGTTAACTAAAGAGGCTATTGAGATAAGGTTGGTAGGTAAGAACTTCAACCGAAATACAGGATACACGATCAGCAAAGTGTGGAAACCAGTGCCCAGGAAAATTAAGACGACGGGAAGAAACAAGGAGAGGATTGACGACGCCCAATGATAAATGACCTGACCTACGGCCGGAGGATATATGAACCTATATCAACTTCTGCCTCATCCTCCCATTTTGCAAGTTTTGCGGTGTGAAAAATGCACTCACTGTTTGACAAGTTATTTTAGATTGATTTGATATGGAGTATGGCGTTGTATGGGGCGGAAACGTGGTCTCTGAGAAAGGAAGACGGACATAGGCTAAAGGCGTTCGAGATATGGGTTTGGAGGAGGATGGAGAAGGTGCGGTGGACGGAAAGGAAGACAAATGAGGAAGTGCTTGACCTAGTTGGTGAGGAGAGGAAACTTGTGGATGAGATTAGGGGAATGCAGGGTACTTGGCTGGAAGGGGTAATGAAGGGTGGTGGTTTGCCTTCAGCAAACCATCACCCTTCATTACCCATTCAAACCATCATAGAGGGAAGGATGTTGGGTAAGCAGGGTAGGGGAAGAAAGAGAATAGGTTTTATGGATGGGATGAAGAAAGGTAGGACTTGAGCTGAGATGAAGGAAGAAATACTAGAGGTAGATAGATACCTAGGGCACTTCACGTTTAAGAGTCTGTTGGTTATTCTCTGACTTTCATCATAACCTACCTTTAACCGGTAGATTACTCAAGTGATGATGTTTTATGAAACACACAAATAAAATGGAAATCATAATAGTCTGCTGCGCGCGCAGGCTTTGAGTCTAAGTCGTTCGAGTTTAAGATGGTGGACCCTAATAATATCGCTACTGAGTAAACTCTTAGGTATCGCAATCATGGTACTACTAATGCCTTGTATTAGTAGTACCATGTACACATGCATTAGTGGTACCATGATCGCAAAGAAATGAATCTCAATCAAATGCTCCATGCGCCCAATAATTAAATAGAACTTTGCGTGTCGAATGCAACGCTTTAAGCCAAACTACGATTAACCGTTGGAAACTAAGAGGAACAATTAATCAGTGGCAACGTAGTAGGTGCATATATTTTAAGATATCTATTGTTGAGAAATCTAAAGCAAGTTTTGCATGGGGCACGTAATTGGGTGCCCTTAACCCTAAAGGGGATCAGTGTCCGATTGATAGGGGCCTCTATATCTCCTCCTTAAGACTTTTGCGTGCAGAGCTCATTCCCAAGACCAGTCCAGTTCAAAACACAAGACTTGTCTGACGAAAGTAGACTATTGAAATATATTTGCCTGGGTCACTTTAAATCGGAAATTTCACTTGAAAATTAGTCCCCTATGCTTCAAACGCAATGGAGTAATAGGACCACGACCAAGGCAGTGACTTGGTAAACTTACTCCTCAAAACATGGGCAATTTGTTTTAAGAGTGCACACATCATACACCGATGAATTTTAAAGGGTCATTTAAAGGAATTTATTAAGCTGCCATTACCATCGATTGAGACCTTTGGCCATGGTAGACATGACTTTTTTCTCAACAGAAGAATTTAATTGCAAATGCACCGATGATACCTTATAAGAGAAAATAATAGCCCAAAGCTCTGAAATTTAGATCTTGCGTGAGAAAATTTTTATTATCTCATAAAGGGTGCTTAATCTAGGGCCAGTTACGAAGTATGCACCTGCCATTAAATCTAAAATGGGTTGTGTTTAATGCTCTTGGCTGAAGTGCACAAAAGGATATTTGTCCTGACAGAAGAAGAAAGAAACTTGAAGAATAAAATACATTGAAAATATTCCAGTAGTGTGATAATATGGCAAGTTGGTCTTACCTTGATCAATTTTGCGGCTGGTGAATTCAGGGGGCGTGGCGTGGACAGGAGGGGGGGAGGCTTAATAAAAGGCATAACTTGGGTGGCAGAGGCAATAGAGGAAGGGGAAGCAGGCGAGTGGAATGGGGATGCAGAAACTGTCGGAACTGGGGGTCTCCAACGGTTGGTTTTGGCGGCGGCTGTAGAGGAGGGGGCTGTTCCGGAATACGTGGGGGCAGTGAGGGCAGGGGCGGTCGACGGGACGGGTCGACCGGTAGGGGCAGTAAGGGCAGGGGTTTTTGGGGCGGCGGCGGTTGCAGTAGCGGGTGGGGAAGCGAGGGGAATTAGGGGGAGGAGGAGGGGGTGCGAACAGGTGACTCGGGGGACGGGAGCCTGATCCTTCCATCGAGGATCTCTTCTTTCTTTCACAGCAAGCTGAAACGGGAGGACAATGAATAAGTATAAGTCGTCTGAGCTCATTGACCGCCACATTTCCTTTCTGAGTGGTGCTAAAATCTACTAATTGTAAGCCATGACATGCGCATTGCCCGACTTTGCTGCGCGAGTCAATTGTGTGACCCACGTGTGAGCAAAGTGTCGTCGTAATTATGGAGTGAGAGCAACTCGAATCACATTTAATTATAATTTACTGCCGTTAGAGTTGGTCAACAATTCGAGGTGGATTTGGAATGGAGATTACTGGATGTCTGCCAATCACTCCTCTATTTCTTAAGGCGGCTTCGCACGTGCCAATTTACAGAGGCCCTCACGAGACCATCTTGAACATTACCACTAACTCTCTCTATATACCTTCTATAACACAATGTTGCTCTCATTGATCAAGAGTCCATGTTATATTTTTTGCCACGGCTAAAAACGTATATCTTTGATCCGCCTTTAGTTTTACTCATGGATAAAATTGGGACACACACTTTTCTAGATAAGTAGTGAAAGTCATGTAAAAGCCAAAACCATTTTGTTCATTCGAGATTTGGGCAACTAGTGAATTCGGATTTAAAATGTAATACATGTCTCCTTCCATGACATTGATTTAAAAGTGAGCCTTAGCAAGGGTAAAGATTCCCACGATAGATCAAAATCTTTGTATTACTAAGCCGTGTTTACACGATGCATTTACCCGCGCGGGTAGATGCGTGAACACAATCACCATCAAAATTTCACCGTGTAAACACTCAAAAATGCGTGAAAGTGTGGACAGAAAATAGCCCCTGATCTAAGTTGGTGAATGTGTTCTCTCATCTGTCCAGCCACGTACTTGCGCGGGTAAATGCATCGTGTAAACACGGCTTTAGAATTAATAGTCAGTTAAACACTCGACGAGTTGTCTTTTTAGATAATAAAGTTTTTGAAAAACGCGTTGGTACTCACACAGGGTCTGCCCCATGGCTTTCTTGAGATCAAATGTTGCGATCAAAGTATCGTATTCACTGCAGTATTCACAATTCACTCTTCACACAACTCACAACTCTTCAATCACTTCCTCTTTTTCCAATTCTCGAATGAAAATGTACAGGTTTCCCTAGCAACGATTGCGAGGAGGACCTATGGCGCTATGAGCATTGTTGCCCTTAGAAATTAGTACTGCAGAGTGAAAAATAGCTTAATGGTAGCGGTTTGAAATAGTGAATTTTTTAAAAGGACACTACTACTATGATAAATTATGGATTTATAATAATTCAAGTTTGTTAAGTCTAGACTATGTTCTTGGTATTCCCCTCGTCTTCATAAAAAAAAGACAAAATTTCTTTTCCTTTGCCAGAGACCTCGTCATGGTTAATAAATGCTGCCCTTTTGGAACATCGGACTTTATATTCTTAAGTCGTTGTAGAGGGAATGGGTTAGGGATGCGTACGCGGTACCAACATGTTGAAGTTCTTGGTTCTTCTTGAAATTATATTTATATATAGTATACTGCCGGCCACGACTCACTGATATTATATCTCTGTTTTCCGATGAAGGCTTTTTCATGCTTTTAAAACTATTTCTGACGCCTCCCAAATGATTTTTCTCTTGACAAGATATTTCTTTGGATTTCGAATAATTATGTTTTTTTGTATTCATAGTGGTTACGATTTTTTGTTATTAAAATCTTTAAGTTGCCCATCCACGTAGATTTTATTCGGCCATGATAAATGGAAAGCAAACGTATATTTATATCCGCAACGCGCGCGTTCAAAGTCAGAATTAATGCTGAATGCATGCATTAATGAATTCATGATTTTGAGAGCAGCTGTCACCCAAGTTTACGCACCTTTCTGCGATGATGGCATCCTTTGTCCGTAGCTCTAAGGGGATCACCAAAATAATTAGTGAATGCATGCAACTTTTCAGCATATACGGTTGAGCGGTCTCTTTAATCGACCATGTAAGTCTTACTTAAAGTTTATCATGGAGAATTTATAAGTGTCATGGCGAATTTTGATCAGTGGAACAATGGTAATTGTAGAATAGATGGAATCAACGTCTGCTACAAAGGAAGTGGAATCCGATGGAAAAAGAAACCTTGCTTTGAACAGTCGAAATACACGACGCAGACGATTCACAAAATGGCGAATTAGCCTTTGTTCTCTTCCCCCAACCACCAAAAGAGCTTTGGTTCAAGGTCGGAGGAGTTCCAATTGAGGTGTATTGAGGTTCAATGAGTAGAATATTTCGGTAGAAACCTGAAAACCTGGTCAATCAAATTATAATTAATGATTTGAATAACTTTTCACGCACTGTTTCCTGGTGCACCCCTTACAGATGCGCGCCCGTTCAAAGGTTGAATTCCACCCGGACGGTTCAGTATTGCAGATTGAGCATTGACAGGCCGACAGAGAAGGGAATTTCTGCTCTTTTAATGGGACAAGTAAGTCGCGCCCACTGTTTGGGAATAAGGAAAAAAAGTATACGATGTCCTGGAGGCCGAGTATATTTATAATTCGGGAATGTCTCTAGACACCCCGTTGAAGCCCCTACAGACCATGAGACTACACCCTTAGTTTAAATTTCTTGAAAAACGCAACTATTATGACAAAGTAAGTTATAATAGTTGCGATAGATCAATTATATGAAGCTGCAATCCACCTCACTAGTTAAAGTAGACTTTTCACTTGTGTTTAATAACATAACATCATTAATAACACTTCATCCGACTTGAAATATCCGGCATTAGTAATATTTTATGCATGGAGTAGTATATCGTGACATTCATAAATTATTTGTATTAGTAACATTAACCAGTAGTTGTCTCTTACTCAGTGTACTGCATGTTTGCATGTTCGTCTACGTAGTACACTCCCAGTTTGTTCTCTCTTCTCCTGGACTGCTTCTTGGTACGCGCCTTGAGGCCGGGGCAACTTGCGCAAGGTCCTGATTTTAACTGCGACAACTTTTGCATTCCTGGTGTGTGGTATAAGAATGGGCCAAAATAACTGGCTTTATTCATAACAGGTTTTTTCCTGCTAACCGAAAAAACCGATTATGGTTAGGTTAACCGTTTAAAACCGGTTATTTAAATTACCGGAAGTCTGCACTCTCTCGAGGAACACTGGTACTATGTGCTGCTGCTGTTAACAACTGCAGGTAGTTATCAAGGTTTTTTCGGCGCAGGATAACCTGAGAGAACCGAGTACTTGGTTATTTTTTGGTACAACCGAAAAATAGCCTGAGCGGAATAACCGGAAGAGTACCCTCTTTCTGGGAACTGTGGTACCTACTGCTAACAGAACAGCTGCCAGAGTTGAAGGGAATGCATGAAGTTCTAAAAATATTTAGTAGATAGCAAAGAAAGAGAGAGATGGGGTTTGGAGAACTGAAGCTCAATTTCTTAGGACCCCGTTCACACATTTCCGGGGAAAAAACACCCCTTCTTGAAGGGGGGGGGGTACCCCCCGGTGGGTGGGAGGTCCCATGGCCCCCCGCAGCCAAATTCCCTGGTTCCGCCCTTGCTCGTGGGCCGAATTATGGAGAATTCATATAAATACTGGTGTAAAGGAGGTTAGTCGTGTTCGCCCATGTTACGATTATGCTAATACAAAATGTGCCATCCATAAACCTCGGCAGTATTCCTTTCCAGGGTTTTCTACAGACCTGGAAAAGTCAGGGGAAATAAGAACTTACCAGGAAACTTACTTTCCAAAGTCAAATTGCCTTTCAATAAGTGAGCAGTACCATTTTAGGCACTTATTGTGTGTGTAGGCTTCGTGCTTATAGTACCTTGCCTAAATGAGGCATTGAGGCTCTTATTTGATCTTTATCCATTAATTATATGCATCTAAAATTAATTTTCAGGTCCTATTTTGTGCTATCATGCTGAGTATGGTGGAATATTTGTTTCTCCTCAGATTGTGTATGTATAGGTAATTCCTGGCTAGCCACTCCCAAGTCATAATAACCTCTAGAATGAGTCAGTAAAATCAAAAGAAATGAGCGCCAGAATCTCTGGTCCATTGAGGGCTCTTATTTCCTTTTTAGTGTGAGTTTTAGGTCTCGAATTTCTGAGGAAACTTTACTTTATCGTCGAAAGCCTTACTGTACATAGTGAAGCAATTTTTTCATTGAGAGGTAAAGGTACACAGGGAATGCTGGAATTGTTAATGATTAAAATGGGAGGGAGTTTATTAATTCCTGAAAAAGCTATAACGGTAGTGTTTAATTTGTTTTTGTACCTGCCTCAGAATTTCAGAATATTCCAGAGGTAGTATCCCACGCCCTTATTAAAGGTTTTGTGAGTTTAAAAGGTTTTCATTATCATGCAGTCATAGTTGGTGCATGACTCTGATCATACATCTTATCTTATTCGCACTTTATACCCTACGCATTTACGGAGTCAAATCTCTCAGAACCCTCAGTCAGACGAAAAACATACTTTTTTACTTATACCATAGTAGAAAATTACATAATTTCTTCATATATTACATAAAACAGGACTTATCATTTACGACAGCACTAAACAACATTTTAATTACAATAATGTAATAAAATGTACCGTTTTGGTGAAGAGCGTCTAATTGTAAACTGTCACACTGTCCACTTCGCTAAATTGATTTTGTTACTTCAGAAGAAGGTGGTTAGAGTAATCACCAGTACCGAACCCTAAATAAAAAAACTACACGCAAACTAATATTTTGTCACACTCATATGTACATTAACATTGCCCGTTTTTCCTCTCTGCGGTTCACGCCAACCAAAGCTGCCGGGCGGCGCGGCGTGCCGGCGCCAAACCGGCCGTGTCGGCTGGCCATACTTTGTCAGAACGACAAACGAGCGTAGCAAAACACTGTGTGGGGAGTCCCTACAGTTTATTCGTTCTGATTTTTAGATACCTAGTGTTATAGTCAGTATAGCGGGGGGCGCAAAATTATATATTGGGGGGCGCAAAATTCAAATTTTGCCAGAGGCGCTGGTGACCCTAGCTACGGCTCTGTTGAAAGTACACCCACTAGACGCAATTCAAGTGGAGTGCGCCGTCCAACGGATGAGGCGATGAAATGTGTGGCCTCTTGGTGTCATATTCTTTCAGGAATTCTTAGGATTCTAAAATGCACTATTCGTCTAAAATTTACGAGAGCTAGATCTTTGGCATATTGAATTGTCGATCATAAACTGCATACTTAGCAAGTTTGTGCACAATCTGTGACCCAGTGGGACTCTTAACCCATAACGAGTCTCCGGGCGATAATTCGGTTTAGGGTGACTCAAGACTACGGGCATCACCTCTCGCTTCTTCCGATTACGCATCACCATTCTATCGTTACCGGGCGGAAAGTTCTTGCCTCCCGTTCTCACCCTCAGTGGAGGAGGTAAAGGGTAGTATTCCGCGGGAGAATCTTGATAATACGTTTTCCGAGTCTTTTTCTTATCACTCGTCACAACACAGCATCTTATTTCTCCCCATCTCCATTAGCAATAACACTCAAAATCCATAACAAGCAAATAAACATCGTTGTAACGCAAATTCACATTCTTTTCATAAATATGAATTTATCTTTATGTAACACATTCAACATCCTCCCACCTTTGCAAAAGTTGATCTTTTGCAAACAAACAAATTAAAACATAAAATTCAAGCCTTTAAAATGAAATAAAATTTTAAAGTCCAAAGTTTAAGGTTGAAAGTATCTTCCTAAAAGTTCATCACAAACCGCCGCATCCGACACCCTCTCCGTAGCACTGGGTCCGCTTCCCCTTCAGCATAATCATGTATGTACCAGCGGGATCGGTGAATTGTATATACATGTTGGGGCTGCGAGGCCTGGGGATGTGATGTATCCAGCTGCAACTCCAGTGGTTAAAGTCTTTTTACTGGTCTCAGTTGAACCCTGTTTGCCGTCTTAACCCAAACCAGTCTGTTCACTTTGTCTTTGTCTGGCAGCTTCACACTTTTTCCAATTACAGAGTCTGACTGTCTAAGAACCTTATATGCTCCCACAAGATGTGTGCCATTATCGGAGTAAATAATGGATACACTGACCTGGCGTACAATGAAACGACAGAGAGCCTGAATAAAGGCACCTGTGCTAAGGGACTGAATTAATTGTAAATGCACTGCTCTATAAACTGCGCGTGTAAAAAGCACAACCCGAAATTTTTCATGAAATTTTGTGAAGAGAGGATCAGTTAAAACTATTCCGGTGACCTGAAAAGTGGCAGACACATTTATTCCGTTAGCAGAAAGATGGGGTACTGGCACTTGAAAGGCCTTTGCTTGATTCTTTTTGCAAATGAAACAGTTTCCTATGGCCGACCTTACACTTTTCCTGCCCCTTAAAATCCAAACACTTTCATGAAGAATAATAGTAGTGTTTGTGCCCCCACATATTTATGCAGAATGTGCCGGTATTCTATTAGCTTCTTAACAACTGGATGATTCGATGGAAGAATTATAGGACATACACACTCATCACTTTCTTCCCCTTCGAGTAAATGAGACTTCAAACTTATGATTCCTTCTTGGTCCATCATCTTCAATGTATTTACATAACTAAAGCTCTCCAATTGCAGCAAACGGATGACTACATTTTCCGCCCGTACGAACTCTTCTCCAGTAATATAGCATCTCTCTTCTGCTTTTGAGGAAAAACGTAAGAGCCAAGCTACAGTTATAACTCTACTGGAGTATTTAGACAATCTTCTATTCACATATCCAAGAAATTTCTCATGAATGGGTGTCTGCTGCAACTACAATGGTTCTTCTTCTTTCTTCTTCAACCTCCTCGGCAGAAAGTGACGTGTTGATCATGGGCCATGCACTTGGTGGTTGTCGCAGCCATGATGGTCCCTCCCACCATCGCGGTAGGAAAAATTGCTGTGGTGTACACCCACGTGAAGGCAGATTTGGTCCCTTCTTCAGACAGTCGTTAAGTGACAGATTATTTTGATCCTTATCTGAAGCGTCAAACGCAGGTTGGCCCTTTGTGGTTCCTTGTTCCTTCAATACAGCTATGTGTGGCAAGTAATGTACCTTCTTTGTCTCCTTCTCCTCTCCTTCACAATAATACCTGCGTTTTTCCATCCCCTTTAAAATCAAGTCGTATTTTTGAATTTTGATATATGGCGCAACCTTCGTGTAGTTGAACGTAGTCGACCTTCCTCGGATTCAAGATTTTTTTGCAGCAGTTGGTGACTTCCCTCTATCCAAGGTACATTAACAACATAGCGATCAGAAGAATCTCTTCTGTTTTCTGAAAAAAAATCTAATACTTCCCGGTCTTTGTCTTCCTAAATTTTATATGTCCCTGGGTCTCTATTTCCTAGCGTTTCCAAGTCCCAGAACTTTTAAATTTCCATGGAATTCAGCATGGTTATCAGCAGCGCTGCAGAAGCTGAATGATTCCTCATAGGTGAACCCATAAGCGTCCATCCAAGTTTCGGTTTCATGGTGACTAAACAACGTTCCATCCATATCGACATTGGTGTTATCACTTGAGACAAAACGTCAGAACCAAGGAGAACCTGTACGCTTTCTGAAACATCGGTTGTTGATGAGGAAATATCTGACAGTGTAGTTCCCTTTTCTTCTAGCAGTCAAAGTTCGTATTCTTTTGTGCGCTTTCCAGCGAAACTAAAGCGGCGGCTGAAGGCATATTTTGTTCGAATCTTACGGATTTTTCTTTTTTGCCGGCCCTTGTAGCCTCTCCCATTGGCTCGAAACTATTCTTTCTCAACACCAACCGCTCCTGGCTCTCTACTTCGACCTGCAGACATTTTATTAATTCGGTCAATTCGTCATTTCCTTCAGTGCTGTCTCTCATCGTTATTTGTCGCTCCCAAATCAAAAACAAATCTTCTGGAATTGCAGATTAAATCAGAAGAATTAACAGAGAAATATAATTGTTTCTCGTAACGCCAAGCGTTTCTAAGGCTCTTAAGTTAGCCTCAAAGTTGTCGTACAGCTGAGCTAGAGGTCGATCCTCTCTTTTACTCAATGCTAAAGATAAGAGTTCTCTTACGTAAACTTCGATTACTAGGCCTGGTCTAGGATAACGTGCTTTCATTAAGCTGATGGGTTTATCATAATTTTATTTGGAGGGGGAAACTCTTCTATAAGGATCCGAGGAGGTGAACTGGGCTTGTAATAAATATTGGAATTAATCTTCTTCTTGAATGTCTTCCTCCTCATGAATTTTCGAGATCTTACCCCAAATCCAATCCAATTTTTGACTCTGCCGTCGAGTCTTTTTATTTCTAATTTTGGCAATTTAAAATTCGTCTTTGGCGCACAGTTTAAGCTATTTTCGCGTCCTGGTTCTTCTGGCAGTTATCGCTCATTAACCTCAGTAATTATTTCTATAAATATTAACTACCGTAACTCGTATTCTCCCGCCTTTTGCATTTCTGCCTCTAGATCATCCTCACTAATATTTTCTCGAGTAAGAAGTTCTTTCAGGTACGATTCATCTAGTGATCTCAATTTGTCGTATTTAATCTTTAACGACGCAAACATTGCTCTTATGTCCGTTCTACATGCCCCCGAGCTGAACATTTCCTCAAATTGATTTGCTTCCTTAGTGAAAAGAGCTCGAACGGCTCGTCGTTCCATGATTTATCCCAACCCTGTCTCTCACTATTATAAGATAGCAAATCGCAAAATAATGCTCAACTTACCCGATAATGACACTTTATAATGTGGGGCACTCACTATTATTTGTAAGTTTTCCGAGCATTTTTCTTTTCATTCGCCCCAACACAACATTTTATTTCTCCCCATTTCCATTAAGAATAACACTCAAAATCAATAAAAACCTAATAAACATCGCTGTTACGTAAATTAACATTCTTTTCGTAAATATGAATTACTTTATGTAACACATTAAACAGGTAGAGTCACCCATCATGAGTCGTATTCACCTGGCGTTATTCTGATATTTTCTACTCGATTGGCGATATTCTGTTGTTTTTACTCGCTTGCAGATAGTACGCTGTTTGTTCACAATGAAAATTGTCGCTGCCCCGCTTTATTGAGGTATTTTATGCTGGTATTACTCTTTGGATTTGCCAGGTCCAGGAATCCAGGAATAAGTCGAAATGAAATTAATTTTGTCTATCGTATTATCTAAATAATGGTGCATTTTATAAAGAAGTAGATTAATGAATTACGACTGTTGCAAACTAAGAATGTGAGAACTGATTTGGAGAAATAGATCTTCATTTTCTGTCAATTTAACAGACAAGATGCTTCGTGGTAGGCTATCTAATGGTAGTGTAAGCAAATGAGGAAGCGCTGATTTTTATGAAATCGAAACTAAAATTTTAAAAAAATCATTTAAAAAACGTGTGGGTCATCTCGGCATGTGCAGAAAAAATGTAACATATAGTGCAGCTTTGACATTTGCTTTGATAAATGTGGCATTTTTATATGGAGACACTAATATTACTCTCTAAATTAAAGAAACCAAAGGCAGTCATTTTAATTTACACACGGCGGGATCATATGTGTTATCCGATAACATTAACAACGTGTTAATTTTCTCAAAAATCTTTGCTTTTTTTCTGCGTAAATTTTTTTACCGTAAATGTTTTCAGTCCGTTGGAGAAAAAATATTTCCACCCGAAGTGGATCCGTAAGTTATATCCTTTAGTTTAAGTAAGCAAAAGCTGCGTGTTTGTAAACGTCTTTTGGTATTTCTACGTGTTTTTATGTGTATGGTTATTAAAAAACCTCGGTGATTGACGGCAGCTCAGGACTAGCGGGATTAGAGAAGCACTAGGAAAATAGGGCAGGTAAAACTAGCTCCAAGGAGTACGATGCTCGAACAGCTGATTGGAGGGAATGCGTTGAAGAGCCAATGCTAAATTTACTCGCCCCACATGCTTGGAGACGCAGAAATTCATTCCAGAACGTTCGCCCTTATATTTTTCGTTCAAAAACATTCGTATTCCTCTTTCTCCCACTCAGTGGACAGGCAATCGCTCGAGTAAACCAGGGCGACTTCAACGGCATTAGATTTCAAAATAAAACTTTTAATATCCTGCCGGAGTATCCCCGTTAGCTTACCGCCTATCAGAATGGGGTAAGGGCCAAAAAGCCATCGAGTTGGGGATCGAGCTCACCGTTATCGCATTCTTTCCGAGGACGTTTCATCTGCTGCCAGCACAACTCAAGAGTGGAAGAAAGTCTACCGGTAAGATGCTCCAAACTTCCCCAGTAAAATAGGCCATTAAGAGCCCATTGACGATGGCTTTACCTCGCCTCGGCAACCTGACGGATACTCCGTGCTGACGGCGAGCAGGGAACCTTTCTTCATTTCATCAGGAGATAAGGGGAAACCTATGCACATGCAAACCAGCAAATATACCAAGTGCTCAGCTTTATTAAAGACGCCAACGTCTTTTATACCTAAAATTAAAACGTGTCTAGTATTTAATATGCTTCTTAAATAGATAAATAGTATGTGAAGTCATGACTTGTTACAATAAAGGGTGCCAAATGACCTTTACTGTCTACACACCAAACAAATCAACTACCTACTACAACTACAAAGGAGCCACAAGAAGACGGACATGAAGGGTTAGGCGCTGCGAAGTAGAAATTCTCTCATTTGAAATAATTTCTAAATATCTTAAGAATGTTCATCTCCTTGACCCAGCAGATAGTGGCCGTAGTCAATTGGAAATAAAAATATAATTCAATGGATATCTGGAGCGATTGTTTAAATTTGATTGACGAAAACTTCTAGAGCAGGAAAAATTTAGTGAAGAAAATGTCCAAAGAGATGAACCGAGAGAAATATTAAAAAAAACTAAGGTAAAGAACCCTTTTACATAGGGTAGAACGACGCAGAGAAAATTGTGTTGTTTTTTCTCAAGGAAACAAAATTGCTGGAATGGTGGAAGGAAGGAAAATGTCGTTGAAGATGAATTTTGGCAATCGCAAGAAGCCCAGCAAATTCTGGGAGTTCCGGCCGGAAATACGTCCTGAGAAATAATTTTAGCCGAGCGGGTGCTAGAGCATATAATCGCCAGTAAAGTACCTCCCACAGTAAAGTATATGATCAATTGATTTGAGGAAGTAAATAATGGAGTGTATTTTCGATAATTTTGAATAACCAGGCGCATAAGCGGCCGGAATATGCTGAGCGAGAAGACGTCTATCGAACGTGAAACAAGCGAGATATTGAACGACCTTTGTCAAAGAGGGCTCTTTTCCGCTTTGCAGAGCAGAATACTTGTGGTGCGGAAAGAAATGAGGACGACTATGGCAGAGGAATGATCCAATTTAAGGGTAAGTCGAGAATATAGGCAAGGAAGGGATAGACGCGGGTGGGCAAAAAGGGACCACAAGGGATTCAATAATTTCTCATTACATACGTCACAAAGTACGGGGGCACATACAGAGGCGAGATTGGATGGCAAGGTGATTTTTAACAAGCCTTTATAAGCTGGATTTTTTTTTAACTTCCGAATTTTCAGCCGGCCGTAAGCCGGCCTTCCTTATTTTTTTCCAATACAAATATAAATTCAAACACAAATATATCACAAGAGAATTTACAATGTTATACTATGAGTGTGCTTTGCTATCAAGTCCACCTTAGCCTTAGCCTCATCCGGTGCTCTTTTTACAGGAGTTTTCATAATTCTCGAAAGATGAAAACTCACGCCAGGTAAAAATATAAGAAATTGATTCAGATCTCACATCCGGAACCAAGTCATAATGATAAAACTAATAGATTTGTACACCCAGTTAAGGGCCATTCAAGCAGTATGATTGACGATTTTGGACGCTTTAAGATTCCCTCTCTCCCTAAGTAGGGCAGCGTAAGATTTCATTAACTCCTCTTCCTCTCTCATCGCAGTCAATCATAGACTTTAGAAGATGGAATACATCATCTTTTCAATGAGCGATGTTTTGGACAATGAAGGCTACTCATGGGAATACTGAGCACGAGATATTGAAGGCGTGCCGATGAAACCAACGTTTGCTGTCTGCCGACATGAAAATTTCGGCTGCAAGGAGTGCGCGGATCAACTCATAATACTCTGGGTCGCAGAATTTCATCTTGAAAATATCAAAATCATAAACTGGAAACTGTCAAAATATTTTTATTGCCATAGGTTTCTAGAATTGTAACAATGCAAGACCAGGGTATGCTGAATATACGCCAAATAATATTATTCGATATTATTAGTTCTCACCTTAGAAAATATAAGATTGATTTTTTGACCGTTTACGAGAAGAATCGATCACCCAAATCTCCCGTCAGCTCGCCAGTTACTATGCTATGCTAGATGATCCCTGACCCAGAAAAATAAGCTGCTTTTTTACTGAGAAATACTATAACTGATAATAATAACCAAATGTTTTCACAAAAAATCCTACGCACGGTAATCTACTCGTAGTTTGCTGTATTAAATCAAATTACGATATGTCATGGGCGATTATAAAGAAAAAGAGATACAGATACGATCTCTTGAGTAAATAAAAATCTCGCGTAAGATGACATCGGACTCTCACACTGCCCTAAGTAATACAATGTGAGAAGAGCCTAACTCCCATTCCCTCTAACAAGTCTTACGTAATACATAAGTGAATGACCTTTCCAGAAAAGATTCGTATCACTTCTCAATCATGCTGACTCACCAACCACCCTAGCAGATTGACGGAGCGGAATCGGGCCATTGCGGCATACGATTGCCAGGCATGAAACTTTACTGGCGTTGCTTTCAAGCCAGGAATGCGGGAGGGATTTTTGTGAGAAAACTCGAGGCGATGTAAACAAGAAAGCGGAGGAGGAGTTGGATTTGATGAGTCAGTCACCCGTGTGGCGATCAGTAGAGAGGAGCAAAGCGAGGACTCCGAACATTTAATGCTTGGCCCATGAAAATCATGCCGCAATGGACGCCCGGGAAGAGATATGTGTGGCAGGAATGCGAATGGAAATTATACCAGATAGCGTGGCAATTCTACGTCTACATAATACCCAGCGAGCCACCGCAGAGGCGAATGGCAGGAGGTGTTAGGACACCAGCCATGGAAAGGAGGGGAGAATAGGGAAAAGGAGGGGGGAGAGGTGAATTGTGTGTCATTAATGTGGCTGAAGATAGTGTGACGCTGTTTTTGTTCAAATCACTAATTGTGCGAGGAAAGAAGGAATTTTTGTACATGTCAGTTCGGGAGCGTATATCTCTCTCTTATTTTGTCACTCCTATCGGTTCTAGATGGATCGCGGGGTTGAAATGATATCCTCCGTGTCGTACTGAAACTCGCCTGCTCAGAGTTTTTGAAGTGTAAACTTCTTTTGGCCCGTAGGGCACTTTTGGCATGGGGGAAAAAGAGCAAACTCGCGTCACGTACCGTCAGATTCTTCTTTCCGGGGCCCCGCTTAGCATGCCGAATGTAAACTCATGAGAACGCTCGCTCTTTAACAGAGTAAGATGGCGTAGTGGTTGAAACAACAGCCTTGTTGTTCTTAAAAGCCCGACGAAGCCTGCAGCATAGCACGGCGAAACTGTCGCATAATATTAAATAATTTAATCGCAGAACCAGAAACCTGAATACCATAGCATCTCTCTTTCTTTGTTTCATCAGAGAACCTTCCTACTGTTCGCTTGATAAACCCTATCTTTAATGAAACGCCGCAAATGTTTCGTATGTGTTTCCCCCGCGTTAGGTCTGAAGTCAAAGAGATTCCTATCCCACTTCTCGTAACAATAGTGATTCAAATGGGTGGGATTGCATTCAGTGGCAAGCAAGGTGGGGATCAGTGGTCCCAAAATCACATATTCGAAGGAGTATGAGTGCATTGTGGAGCATGTCAGGAGAAATTATTTTTCTAAAGCGTAGAAACCAGGGATCGCCCAGCTGTTCTCGTATAAACACAAGCCCCAAAGGCAACGAAGGAAGTCTACTGGAATTCAATAGATGGAAATTTTTCATTGTCTTAAAACAGCGTTCTTCAAACCAGTGCCGGTTAAAAGAAATTTCCTCTCCAGTCATTAAAATTTTGCTCTAATTACATAGCGACAAGTGGCAGCCACTACAAGATTAGGGCCCATGAGCTAAAAAGTTCTATTTTTAAAGGATTGCTTTTAATAATATAAAATTTATAAATATTGATTATTATTTCTGTCTCACCCATCAGCCTGCCCACGAAATGTTTCCTATTTCGGCGGTCCGCAGCTGTAATAAATATTCTAGATTCATTCAAGAGTAATCTCTGTGATTTATGACCTTTCTTTAGGGGCGTAGTTATGTACTTTTATTATATTCACCTAAAATTGAAATTGTTTTGGGGCCATTCAAGTATTAAGTAAGACGTTTTCGGGGGGAGGGGGGGAGATTATCTTCCATTGTCTAATGTAGTGGGGGTGGGGCAGGGGGTCTGGAACCAATTTACGTAAGATTTTTGTCCGTCTTGAAACATTGTATCTATCGTTTCCGAATTAAATTTAGAGGTAACAAGGAGCGTCCGCTCGATAATTAATGGCGTATTTTCCGTAATCTCACCGCTACACCAATGCTCCTATTCTGTCGCTTGACTGGCTAGCTACATTACCTCTACGCTCAATGAATGTGGTACTCCAACACTGCATAATTAGACGTTATCCAGTGCTCAAAGCTGCTCGATGGCTTTATGGAAAGATAAAACTGAATAAAGCGAGTATTTATTTTATTTATTTCCACATCCCCGAAAACAGGACGAACAGCCTTTTACATTTGGTGTATAAACATGTAACAATGTTTTTTACAGTGGTGAAAAATTCACTCAGGCGGGACTCGAACACACGACCCTCAGTTTAGCAGGCTAGGACTTCACCCCGTCGCCACCAGGGCCGACACGAAGAGTAGATATAAATATCTAACGTCTTACGTAATACTGATTTTGAGAGGGAGGGGCGGTGGGAAAATCTTACATAAGGGGAAAGGCATACATCGTCTCACGTAATACTTGAACAGCCCCTAAGCATAGAACTGCACTGTGAATTGCATAGGAGGTTGGGTGAGCTCATTACGGTATTTGAGGAGAAGGGAGGGAGCGGGGGGAGGGGGTGAGAGATCCAAAGTACAGAGGAGTTATGACTTCACAGAATGCACTCAGCTGGTACTTGTTTCAATTCAGTATTCTACTATAGTAGGATTAGGGTTCTTCGACGACTAAGGTCATTCGCACTTCAATTTATTCCCAGTAACAGAGTTCTTTATATAGACCACTTACACCCCAATTACCATCCCAGTTACAAACGAAAAACATTTACATAGGAAGTTTGAAGAACGCCATATAAAAATTCTTGATTGAGTTAGGCTTGATTATTGAGTTATGATTAGGCTGGTGTTACTTCCTTTACACAGTCTTTTTTCACATTACATAAAAGTTGCATGCTTATTCCGGGCCTGTAGACTGAAATTCATAATCAATAACCAAAATCTAAAAGATGAACTCATTTATTCAACAAACATCATCACAAATCATTCCTTTTTTTCATGTTATGTTGTAAACAAGGGCCTTCAAATTATATGAATTTTTCACAAGTCGAAAATATTTTATCATCCATCATTCAATCATGTCCCAATCATTTTACCAAGTAAAATTCTTATGAACAATCTTTGGATAGGTTTTTCCCACTAATTCCTTCGTTCAGAATTACTTAACCGTTTCTTTATCACTCTCAGAAAGCTTGCATCTAATTTTCGAATATTTCAACTATTTATTTAAATATTTTCTGTGAATCTTCTGTGTAAGTAAGTACCTGTGTCAACATTTTTTCAGATTCGCATAACAAAATACTGCTTAAATTGTAAAAGTATTGTGAGATAAAGCAATATTATTTGTTTTATAAAATGAAGTGTGAACAAATCAACTTTTTGCATGAACCAATAAGTATATCAGCACCTTGAGCATCTAATGGTTAATTATGTTCAAAAGCACTGCCTTCCTTATATGAATCAGTGAAATGAGTTTTAAAACCATCTAGAAGCCCCACGTCTACTATCCTTTCCTTGCATCCATGGTAATTTTTTAGCCACATCCAGATATGTCATTTGCTGGTGTCTACACTCACTCGATAATGCCTTAAAGTGAGGAAGCAGTGCTAAGCCCTCAAAAATAACTCTCGTGCTAATTACCCCATCTAGAAGTCCTCAAAGAATCGTCCTAAGGGCTTCCCACTGTGAAAGCAAGGGTTTGAATCACTGACAGTGGTGTAGACTTTTCATTGGATTCCCAATCCATATTTGAGTCTTTCCACGCTTTCCACAGAGTATATCTGTGATCTTGTCTACTAGGTTTGGATAGAAATATATATCTTGTTATAGTGAAGTGGAAAATTTTATTTAAATAACCCAACAAGAGAGATGTTATTTCACATTAAATTCAATGAATTTGGCCTCATTTTAAAGAAAAAGATATTATCTTCCCAAGAGAACAAAATATCAGCCACTTACCATTAATATTTTTGGGATATATGCCCAAAAATACCAACCATTATTTACAGGAATGGATCGCTTACACAATCCAAGGAGACTATTCAATAAAATAAACACCCATGCGTATATATAGTGTTCCATTGATCGTGTGTCATCTCTGACCTATAATTTCAGACACTTTCTTTCATGCCACATGGACGACATTTGGTACCTAGGTAGAAAAAGGTCGTAAATTTTGTTGAGTGTAAGCGGAATTTTATAAATATGACCTTTTGACCCCGTAAATAGGGTCCAACCAAAAATCCAAATTTTGCATAATGAGCTTTGAATGTTATTTTTTTCGAAATACAAAAAAGACAGAATTTCTTTGCGAAACTTTCAATGATTATATTTTGGGCACCAGGAACACAATGAAAGAACTTTCCAGCTCGAAAATGCAGCCGTGACCCCTGACATAGCACAGCCAAGGTCACAGTGGTAATAAATCGTGAATCACCACTACAAACCTATCGAATCATAGGTTTAAAAATGTCCAAGATCGATGGTAAGGTATTCAGATCCCTCCTGTCATCCCTTGACCTTCAAGGGTTTCTCAGGGGTCAAGGGTCACTAGGGGTGACGAATAGCAAATTGAGGCTACAAATGTATTGTGTTCCTCGTGCACAAAAACGTAATACTTGAAAGTTTCGCAAAGAAATTCAGCCTTTTTTGTATTTTGAAAAATTTAACATTGAAAGCACATTATGCAAAATTTGGATATTTGGTTGGACCCTATTTACGGGGTCAAAAGGTCATATGTATTTATAAAATTTTGCTTACACTCAACAAAACTCTAGACCTTTTTCTACCTAGGTACCAAATTTCATTCATGTGGCATGAAATAAAGTGTCTGAAATTATAGGTTATAAATGACACATGATCAATGGGACACTGTATAATGTATATGTCAGTAACTGTCACACAAGAAATACACGCGAAGCTGAATCTACATTTGGCTGAAGGCTTTTTTTAATTGGCAAAATTAAATTAGAAATAGTGGTTTTCTGTTATTGGGAAAGGTACCAATGGAGAGAAAATAAAATAAAGATTTTTATTTTTTCAATTGAAATTTTGTATTCTAATCGAAACTCCAAAATATTTACTAAAACGTAACGATGCATTGCAATATTTTGGTGTTTTTGAGTCATCATTCCCATAACGACTATTCTTATTGTTTAAGCTGAGATGCCATTTATATCTATTAATTCATTAATTATTTGCACTGAATAAGATATGAATGGTTTATTAAACTGTATTAGTGTTGATTTTTTTCCTTCCCGTTTTGATCATTCAGTTGTTAGGTGTAGTGATTCAGATGTGTGCCAGTAGATGGCAAGCAAGCTCCCATATACGCTCTCCAGTAACTGACAAGGCACGGGCATTTCTCAAAATACACACAATATGTTTGGGGAGAGCTCAACCTGCTTCACCAGAAATGTGGTATACAAAGAAATCTCTGGCATTTAGATATATTGTTTACGATAGTTGCATAATTGTTTTCATTAAAAAGAATAAAAAAACATTAATTTATGCAATTATTTATGTTATTCATTACTTATTGGCTATTATGCCAATATTTGAGCCTGTTTCATAAGGCTTTTCAACTAGTGTATAATAAATGGGGAATTTCTAACGCGTAGATCTCATGAAAAATTTAAGTTTGTATTTTGTATGCTTTCTCAACTATTTTCTAAAATAAATCAACTACTCAATGAAGTAATTTTTACGGAATCGTAGAAACATTTTCAGTTGTGAAGGCATTGTCAATATATGGTGTGAAAAAAATGAGTCACGTTAAGGCCATATACATATGTACATGTATGTAAGTATACATATTGAACTACTGAAAATTTCAATAATTTAAAACAACTTTTTTGCGTCATTAATGTTACAGTACTCCATGCTTCTTGCAGTCACTTAAATTTAAAAAATAATTTGAATATGGTCTCTACAGTAGGGAAGTATCGCACTCAAACCAGAGTCCTCTGGATTGCACTCTCAGCACTACTCCCTCACCAATTGTATTACATACTTCATAGTTATTCAATGGTAATCCAGAGGACTCTGATTCCTTAAAGTGGAGTACTCCATTGTTGGATGTCAGACGAGACGTTAAACTATGTACCTCTTGGTGCCTTTTGTAAGGAGTAGGCTAATTCTGATGCCAGGTTTCTCTCCACCTTTCTACCACCTCTCATGCAACCATTCCCTTATCACCCAATGGCACATATGACCTCAGCGGTCGATTGCCTCCCCAAATAACCAGCCAACACTCCCAATTCTCCTCCCACCTACCTTCAAATAAGTTCAGCCACAAAAATGTACCATTTTAAACAGCGTTGCTATTGCAATAGTGATACTTAATGCAACAGCTATTCAGAAATGCACAAAAACTGAATTGCATAGGAAAACCTATACTTTCCTCCTTTGATAGCAATGGTTTAAGGACTAGGATCATTAGTAAGATTCCCAGCAATACAGTTTTAGTGATGATCTAGTTGTACATAAAATTTGTTATAATTTGAATCTCTATCATGTCACCAGAAACCATGTAGTGTATAACTGCTTGGTTAATGCCTATGACTTCAGTCAACGCTATACATGATAATATTCCTCAAAGGCTTAATATAATTACAAGATCCAGAAAAAAATTCAATGACAAGTATGTGACTCAACACATACACGACATGGATGTGAATATATGTAGCTTCTTTTGAGGTGATCACAAGGATGTTTTCTCAGCAGTATTTCCAGGCTATTTCAGTATGATGCTATATGCACATGCAGTAGTTTCTTAAATAAGGCATTTATTGCATTGTAAACTTAACAACTGGTATTACATTACACTGACAAGAAATTTACACCATACAAGCACAGTATCTACATTCACTGGTTAAAGCGTGATTTCCTAATAGTGCACAGTGTTAAAAATTATAAGAATGGAATGTTTACCAACAATATTAGTCCATTAGGGTGTTGCCAATAAATTCCACACCCATCTTCAGTGAAAACATACTGGAGTATCTTGAGGATGCTATCATCTTAGCTCAATGCACAATACCCACAACCAAAATTGCTAATTACAAAACACAAAGTTCTTAAGTGGCAACTTGAGTGATTGAGGATTGGTCTTCTATTTATCTGATCATGAAATTTAACCCTTAGGCCATTTCAGTAACTCTTAGCAATTATTAGTGATACATCTGGAGGAGTGGCAAACACCACGATGTGCTTCAGAATGATTCTGTCACAACAATTACTGTCCCATTTCAAGTATCACAGATCTCTTCTCATTTTAATAAAAGTTCCTAGATTATTCAGTTTCCAGATAAAACTTTGTCAATACACAAAGAAGGCGAAAACCACAGCCATGCAAAATATCGAATCCTGCAAATAGAAGAAAATCTTTATAGTAACCTCAAAACAAAATACCATTGTCAACATCTTAGCAAATGCCATACCAATTAAGGATCAAGATCAAAGCATACAGTGTTACACAAGAACTGGAAAGTTAAAAATGTTGTCACAGAAAATATACATTGTATTTATATAAGTCATTCCATAATTTAACAATTTCACAGGCCAATTATCATTTGAATTTATATAAAATGTTCATTTCATACTTTTTTAACAGAGCTGGATTACACTTACACTGCTGCTTATCAAAGGGTACTTGGGTGATGTTTAAGTAATGATATATGATAAAAGCAAACAATGATACTTTCACCTTTCTGATAAAAAATGCTACATTACTTGGATACCTTTGACATGTAAAGCAAGTTCTGGATGGACCTTTTGGTATAATTATACAGGTAAATAAAGTTAATGAATTGCAGGGTTTAAAATTATTGAAAGTGGTAAAATAAATCGGTAGATAAAGGCAAATCAATACAAAAATGGTGAATAAACTTAGTAGATTTCATTATATAATAACCGTGAAGTGGCGAATCATACGAAGAAAGGGAACTACGTTTTTAAAAGATATGGCAACGACAAAATAACCAAAGAGCAGAAGAATCAGGCTCACAAAAAAATTAGCGGCTTCAAGACATGCGTGGACAAGCGGCTCAGAGGTGTACAGAAGAGTTTGATGATGATCATCATCAATGATTGGAAGAAGAACGCCGGAGAAATTCAAGACCACAAGCGTAATACTATCCTAATAAGTTCCTACAAGGCAGCTACAACCACTGATATTTCTTACCATAGTTTGCAACCTTTTAGTGTTGCTTGTATTCACTACGGAGCATTGCATTTTCCCGAAGAACGTGTGTCAAATCGAATTCATTAAGATTCGTTTGGGGACTGCTGCTTGCATGGTAGGAGAGATCTACCAGATCCATAATTTCCGAACAAGTTAGCGCGATCATTTCTTCTACGTCATCCATTTTTTTATGACTTTTATGAAAGGATTCGAAATTTGAATTTATGTTTTACAATGGCTTCATTCACCGTAGATGACGATCGAACAGTCAACCATCAAGGAGTTTACAGTTACATTGCTAGCAGTCAAGTTTATCACAAACTTAATGTAGCAGCTCACCCTACTCAAAATGATGATGGAAAATTTGAACGGCCTCAATATGGACAGATATACTTTTGGTTTAATCAGGATGCTCTTATTGCACACATAAACAATGCCATTAATAATGATATCAGCGAGAATTATATTAGTCTCTTGGAACATTTTGATATCTGAAAATCCATTTTCTCTTGGATTCATGATAATGCGAGAAGTAGCAGAAGAAGCTAATAGACGCGCTGCTGAAGAAGGTGTAGAGCCGCCTTATGTTAAGCTCCTTTTTGCATTACCTGATGCCGTTGATCACAGAAGGTTTAACATGCCCCTTTAGAATGAAGTTTGTGCCACTGTTACCCTCAATGCTGACCAAAGCTTTCCAGATAAAGAGTTAATTATTTGTAAACGTGGGAAATCTTTAGTTACTATGAACACAAAAAGGGGAGGAATCAGGTGAGATTTTGTGGAATATGAACATAATAAGAACTAAGACGATGCAATTTTCCACAGATAAAAATTATTAATCGATCCGGGTTTCGATGCACTGCAACATCACCTGATGATGATGCAGTGCATCGAAACCCGGGTCGATCAAAAATTTTTATCTGTGGAAAATTGCATCGTCTTAGTTCTTATTATCATGAACATTATTGACAGATTGACAGAAGTTGGGCCCTTTACTTATCCACTATTTTACCTAAATTTTGCGATTTTGGATTCTCTGTATTAATATTCCTTTAAGAACACCTTATACCAGTCATCAAAATTTGACTAGATTTGAACTAGCTCCGTACCAATTAGCATTTAGACCTCAACTTGCCAAATATTTTCCTTCAGACATAAACCTAAGAAATCCTGATCTCCGCCTTTTGAAGTTCAATGCTTTGCAATTCGGTGGTCGGCTTTTTTCAGCAATATCTGGTTTATACTTTATAAGAGTGGAACATGACTACATCCAAAGGATTAAAGCAAATTCAAAAAAATACTTGCAGAAAACTGTACAGGAGCGATTCAATTTTTGAGTGAATTGGCTAAAAAAAGAATACTGTTGTTGGTGAAAGGATTATTTTGCCTTCTTTGTTTCCTAGATCTACACGCTTTTACAATGAACATTTTGAAGAAGCAATGGCCTTTGTCCGTCGACTGGATTATCAGACTTCTTTATCACAATGACATGCAATGGCCTGAATTTGCGGAAGCAGCTCGTACAACTTTTGAAGATGGATCAACGTTGCAACAATTTTCCCAAGAGCGTTCTGACTCAATAACTTCGACACATGAGAAACCTTGTATGGAAAGAAATATTGAATAAGTTTTAAACTAATAATAACAATTATCTGTCAATGAATATTGGAAATAATGAGATATAAATATTGAATTTATTGATGAATTCAGCATTTCGTTAGAAGAACATTTCTGTGTTAGTGGTGTTTTTGAGTTTGCTTTATACTACCTAATTACATCATCACTACTATATTAAAAAAAATAAATATCCGTAGTGCTTCATAAAATTTGTTTTATTAAAACCTTTAATGGCACTATGTGAATGCCCATTATAATTAAAATAGACAATAAGTAGCAAAATAGGAGCATACAAGATCTTGGTACCCCAAATAAACACCGAGCAATGCTCGGTAACCAGGTACTATGAATTTAATTGATCAATATGAAAATTTATTCTCACACAAAAGCAAGAAAATAATTTATGCTACTAGTACTTATACTATAATCTATGCTACTACAAGAAAATAATTTATGCTATGCATTAAATTATAGCTTAGGAAATATTCAGAACATATATACATAGATACATATGTGCTACAAAGATTTGGAAAATTTGCGAAATGTCTCTAATTTCATTAACAAAATCGTATTTCAACAAAAATTCCATGAAGTTCATGAGAAATTTAAAAGTTGCTTATTTTGTGAATCTAGCCGCGAAAAACGTTTCGCAAAACTGTCATGTCCCTCGGTATAAGTACTGTGTTCTATAAGTCGAGTGTTCTTATATTTCAGATCAATTTGTGGAGTTAAGGGACAAATAAATTAGTAATTTATCCTTATTGAGCCTATTTAAGGGAATCCAAAGATCCTTGCGAAAACAAGTGGAATTTGTACATATTGAAGAAAAAACATACGCAATTTTCCACAAAATAAAATTTACTTCCGACCTGGGATTCAATGTTGATACGTCATTTCCAGGTGGTGAAGATGATGTATCAACATTTAAACCCAGGTCGGGAGTAAATTTTATTTTTGTGGAAAATTGCACGTGTTATTTTTCATTATATTCAAGGTTGCTACAGACCTGAGATTAAGAAATTGCAGGGCTTCTCCAGGCATAAATGTTAATTTATTCAGGAGAATATATCCATTCTCCTGAACTGTTGCTAAACATTTTCAAAAGAAAGTTCCATGGAATAGGGTGTTCTGTACAACAGCCAGAAGCACACCAAATAGGGGCTGATCGATCGGCACTGTTACAAAATTGCTGATAGTTCTGTATTCTACGTAATAAGAAATCTTTCACTTAAAAAAGTTGCATTTTCATTTGGATTTATGAAAGATACTTCACAGTTCTAGTTCTATCTACATGGGGACATGCAGGGCCGTCCCTGGGGATTGAGGGGCCCTGTGCAAATGAAAGTCGAGGCCCCCATAACTTTACATTCCCTTATTGATACAGAGGCATCTTTTAAGCATATTTCATGGAAAGAAGGAAATTAACCAACAAACTGGCAATTGAATTCAAGATAGTTACATGCGTACTAAGTAGTAGGTAATTTCAGGTAATAGGCGGGTTTTCCCACGCCATCTGAAAGAAGCCAGTCCGGGCGGGGCCCCCATAAGCGTAGGGCCCAGTGCAGTGGGACCTGTCGCACTACCCTAGGGACGGCACTGGGGACATGTGCTGGTCGAATTAACCGGCAACCGCCTGCAACAGATTGAAATCCATCAAATTGTAGCTCATAACCGCAATGCAGCCACACATTCAGTGAAGCTGGAACAGAATAAAAGATGAAACCAACAAAACAGTCAGCTTCAGCTATCAGTTGCCGCAGCACAGCACAGAGCGCAACGTTGTGGCTGCGGCACGATTGCAGAAATAACCTGTTGTTTGCAACAGATATTTTAAACAGTTGCGGCAGCAGGCATTTCGCTCCAACAACACTTTTTTCTGCCACTACTCATAAGTGTTTCAAAGGTGCAAGAATAGCAGCAGAAAACATTGTACAGTTCTGTTCAAAAAAATCTTACCGCCGAAAATTTTTAAGTCCCCAGTTTTTGATGATTTGGCATCGTGGCTGAACCACGCCCCCCTGTGACGGAGAACAACAAACTTTCCAAGCGGAACGAGAGCCCTCCCTCCTCGTAGCTGGGGGAGTTGAACCATCCACGGAAGGAAAATTTTGACCTGGGAAAAGGATTATTTCCGAGGGGAGGGGTAAGGTTTCTTTTCTTGTGATGTGTGAGTAAGAAGAAAAGGGAGATGTGCGGGGGAGCAATAAACTCTCCGAGTGAACGGCGGCCCTCCTTCCGAACTCGCTTGCCGAGAGGGAACCTCCACCCGAATGACGATTTTGACCTGCTAAGGGATTTCTGAGGAGATGGGTTGGATTTCGGACTCTCGTTTGGTTTGAGGCAGGCTTTGAGCTTGTTTCCTAGCTGGTTTCCACGGCATTCCAGCATTATAATTAAATGGCATTGGTCTATTTGCATCCTAAGAAAATTGACATGCATACTGATTCTTATTTAATATCGATGAAAAAAATTAAAACCAAAGAAGCGCAGCCATATAATTCCAGACAGCGATTGCGAAAATACGTCAAACTTTTGACAAGTTTCTACGTCAGTGAATACGCGTATAAATGAAAAATACTTATAAGAAACTAAAGGAACTCCGGGGACACGATTCGATCTCTTCGAGCGACGATTCGCGGTAATAGCCTTTTCTAGAGGAAAAATAATGGAAGATATGTCATTTGCAGCGGAATTATTCCCCGTACTCTGATAGACTTTCAATGGATATTTGAGTCCTGGCTTCTACATGGTAGCTTTCTATTACGAGAGATATCTGGTGACTTTGGCCGACAGACCGATCGTTCATCTACTAATTTTCGCTCACAAATAACCAAACGAGAGTCCGAAATCCAACCCATCTCCTCAGAAATCCCTTAGCAGGTCAAAATCGTCATTCGGGTGGAGGTTCCCTCTCGGCAAGCGAGTTCGGAAGGAGGGCCGCCGTTCACTCGGAGAGTTTATTGCTCCCCCGCACATCTCCCTTTTCTTCTTACTCACACATCACAAGAAAAGAAACCTTACCCCTCCCCTCGGAAATAATCCTTTTCCCAGGTCAAAATTTTCCTTCCGTGGATGGTTCAACTCCCCCAGCTACGAGGAGGGAGGGCTCTCGTTCCGCTTGGAAAGTTTGTTGTTCTCCGTCACAGGGGGGCGTGGTTCAGCCACGATGCCAAATCATCAAAAACTGGGGACTTAAAAATTTTCGGCGGTAAGATTTTTTTGAACAGAACTGTACTATGGGGGAAAAATCAGCTTCCTTTCTGATGGCATATCGCTCTCAGGGAGATGAGGGGGATTCAAACACAGTAAGGTGGTGGACTCATCACCCAAGTCGATGATGGATTTATCTCCGCTTGACCGCCCCGAGCGTTAATCCCACTGGTCACAAAACAAAAGCACATCATGTACTCTTGCATGCATTCGAAACATTCCGTTCAACCCTCTCATTCTCTTCATACTTAGAAGCATAATTAATTGCTAAGCACCAAATAAAATCTCCACTACCTCATCAATCCAAGGTACTAAAAACCTGTCCATACACCAAAAGAGTGCATAAAATGGTCCTCCTCACCTAGCAATAAACAAACAGATTTGGACTTGGAAAAACAAATTTACGGACTAATTTCTCATAACTTTTTCAGGTGTTCCTGGTTTTCCAGGCCAAAATTTTAATTTTTCCACATGAAAATTCCCTTCTTTGGAGTGTGATTTAAAGAAGGCGCAATATTAGGAGCACAACACATTAATACATGTACAGTGAGGGAATTAAATCGATTTATTTAAGAACTTTTACAAACCACAGAATAAAATACTCCCACGCACACACGACCTGGGTTTCGGCGCTGACAAGGAGACATTGCGTGACTTATGTTCGGGATCCAAACGAGGCAATTATTTTCTGAAACTATAGAGAGAATGCGGAAAAAGTGTCACGGCTTTCTTCCACATAGGCCCACGTTCGAGAGAAAAACGTTATTAAAGAATCTTCCTCAGTATAAATCCTTTGCAAGTTCACGCTTTACTCAACGGACGTCGTAGCCCAGTGGTTTGAGGCGCTGAGCCAGTTATCCTCATATGGTGGCTGGGGTTCAATCTCAGGTTGCGGCATTTTTTTTTCTTTCGAATATTTTACGGAATTACAGTAAATTGCCCACTCCCATACATTTACGGCAGTAGCAACAAATTTTTTTTTTAATTTTCAGCCTACTTGCTGGATTTTCAATCAATCCCCTTGGGACACTTTCGAAGCTAATTTCAGGATTCTTGATCAGCCGAAAAGAGGCTACACATGCTGACAGACTTAATATGTTTAGATTTTGAAAATACAAGGATACTTCCGTGAATAGGATGGGCTTCGATTGGTCGTGGATCTTTCTTAAGGCCAAAAGCAATGAACGGATTATTACTTTTTAATTAGCAACAATGTATTCACTTAAAATTTCCCAGGAGCCCTGCTCAAGTAATGACATTTGTCATCCGAAAGTATGCAATTCCACACCATGAATGAAAAGTCAAATTCCTTCAATTGAAATAAACATGAGGTGGGAAAAGAAATAGTGTTATCAAAATGTGATATTTTTTTGTGCTGGAATATCTTCCTCTCCTCCACGATACAGGCTTAATTTCAATATAATATGTTGCTTCGCAAAAAGGTCATAGCAAAATTTTTTTACATAACCTCAGAAACAGTTACCATTTCTTTTTTACCTATATCATGTTCACTGTTGAACAAGAAATAGTTACAGAAGTCATTACTTGAACGCGGCTCCTGGGATATTGTAAGTGAGTACTTCTTTGCTAATTAAAAAGGTGCCATCATCAGGTGACAAAGCAAGGTGAACTACCAGTATGTATACAACAATAGGACCGGAAGGGGTGGGGGGTAGTAATTAGGGGGTGGAGATGGAGTGTATTGTGGGAAGTGGTGGAGGGTGTGGAGATAAGCGGTGCTGTGCAGGGCTGGTGGCAGACCTTGAGTGGAATGGGGGAGGAGCGGAAGCAGCGACTGCGTCAAGGATAGGAGAGGAGGCAGGGTACAAATATTCATTTATTACAGAAACCTTTGGGTCATTCGATGCTTTTAAAATCTCAATTTGCTCTAGTGAGTTCAACTCACTTCTGTAATTAGACATATGTAAAATATAAACATTAAAATCACTACGATGCTCAGAACTGAAACACTGGTCGTGGATGAGTGTGAGAGAGTATTTTATTCTGTGGTTTGTAAAAGTTCTTAAATACATAAATCGATTTACAGAATGGAATTCCACAAAGTTAATAGTGAACTCGTTTTATTTATACTGGGGAAAATTTGGCTTTCTTTCCGTTGGTATATTATTACCCAATCGTGGCCACGACTAGGGCCACAAATTACCTGTGCACCATCAGGGGAGAAACAAATATTCCATCATCCTTAGCAGGGCCGGCATAAGACAAAATTTTCACCCGGGCGAGAGAGTATTCCGGTGCCCCCCCTCTTCACTTATCAAACCCCTTCACCAGTTAAACGTTGTAGTAAAAAATATTATTACACCATCACGGCACCCCTTCCTTTGCTGCACCTCGGGCAGTCGCCCATGTCACCCCGGCCATAAGCCGGGCCTGATCCTCAGCATGAGTTTCAAGTATAGGACAGAAAAGTACATTTTTGGGGCATAATTACTTAATAAATCCGAAATGAGAGATCCAATGCCACATTCAGGCGAGTTACTAATAACCATAAGTCCACACACTAACAGCCAGTGCCTAAAAAGGTACCACTCTCTCATTAAAAACAATCATATTTTGACTTTGAAAAGATACTTTTCAGGCTGATTTATCATTTTCCAGTATTTTGCGGGCCTGTAAGCCACCCTGAAATTGCTAATGGTTATAGATTTCAATTTGAGATACAGTTCAGATCATCAGACCACACAAAACAAAAGAGAATAGGACAGGCAGTATAAACAAATAAACAACAAGCTTTTCTGGGAAACAAATACGTACAGTGAAGTCTCCTAATAATAAAACGTGATACAGTGAAATTTCGATGTAGAGAACTGAAGAAGGTGGTTCAGCTCGTCAAAAATTTCACCAGTTAAAAATAAACCACTGGCTTTTCACCAGTTAAAAATAAACCATGTGTTGAAAGATTTCACATAGTGAAATCACTTTTTGGTCCCAATACTTCAGAATATATGCATTATAGTGAAATATGAGCTTCAAATTTTTTTTGGTTTTCCAAAATGCCAGAGATTGCTAATAATTTGTTCAATGATTGGTTGGTTGTATGTGATGACACAGTGGCGACCCAGGGGGGCCCCAAGCCCCCCCCCCCGAAATAAGGCCACATGGCTGCTGCGAGAGGTGCTCAGTACATGCGCGGATACCTAACCTACAGCCTGTCGCCGCTAGCTAGCCGGTCTTGGCCCCCCCCAAAGTTATAACCTATATTCACCTCTGTGATGACATAAAAATTTGACAATTTCAGTTTTGTCTTTTATTTTTTAAAATTAGTATTCCCATAATTTAATTTTAACAAGCCATTTGACCATCATCATCATCATTTGAGTTATATACCGGTTAAAGGTAGGTTATGATGAAAGTCAGAGAAAATCCAACAGACTCTTACACGTACAGTGCCCTGTTTACTTACCTCTAGTATTTCTTTCTTCATCTCAGCATAAGTCCTACCTTTCTTCATCCCGTCCATAAAACCTATTCTCTTCCTTCCCCTTCCCCGCTTGCCCAACATCCTTCCCTCTATCACAGCCTTCAGCAAACCATCGTCCCTCATTACCCCTTCCCGCCACCTACCCTGCCTTCCCGTAATCTCATCCAGAAGTTTCCTCTCCTCACCCACCATGTCAAGCACTTCCTCATTTGTCTTCCTTTCCGTCCAACTCTCTGTTCTCCATCCTCATCCACACCCACATCTTGAACACCTTCAGCCTATTTTCGTCTTCCTTTCTCAAGGTCCATGTTTCTGTCCCATACAACGCCACACTCCATATCAAGCTCATCACCAGTCTCGTTTTTACATTCTTACTTAAAGTTCCCACCATCAGCTCCCTCCTATTATTGAATGCTTCCTTCGCAAGAGCAATTGTCCTCCTAATGTCTTTGCTACTAGGCCAATTTTCTTCTAGCGTACTAGCCAAGTAATTACATTGTTCAACTTGCTCCAGTTTGTGTCCTACTTTTATGACCAGCATCACTTTCTTTGCCCTAAACCATTTAACCATCAGCATGACAAATCAGTAGTTTTCTTTGAGCATAAATTAGAATTAAAAAATGGGTGTGTCCGTTTGTGGATACCACCAGAAATGGAACTTCTGTACTAGTTTTAACTCCAATTATCTCTAATTAAGATTCACTCCAATATCATTGCATCAATTAATTTCTCATTAAATTGTTCATCGTAACCACAGAAATAAAAAACAAATAAATGCATATTCATTTAAAAACATTGTACCGGGCCAGAATCTACTGCACAAAATAAATATTACCGCTAAAAATAAACTATGACACAATTAATGTTGATTACTCTCCTCAAATTGTTCCAATATCTGTTCCTCAAATAAATTAACCTTAGACACATTTAATAATAGTTTATAAACAAAACTGAGCATTCGAGGCCAATTATGGTTCAAGAGATGGTATTACTCCTCATCAGGTGAAAGTGTTTATAGCAGGGGTAAAATACATTACAACAGTAAGGAAGTTTGAAATCAATAAAAAAAATCAATGAAGGCTGAGCCAGCAGTAACCATATATGTCCGAAGATAAGCCCTCAATTTCTGGCCAAATATTGATGGTCAAAAGTGCAAGGGTCAGGGCTAAATTACTCTAAAATTCCATGGCCTATGGTGCAAGAGAACAATGAGAAATAGGTAATAATGAGTCGAGATGTGCCATTCTGAACAATACCACAGTAATTTTCTAGATAATTCACATATGTTTGAGATAATTTTTCATACAGATAATTCCCAACATATTCTTTTAAGTCCATACGCATTTCCTACCTGTTAATTATAAATTGAGGCAGTTACAATTCATTTTTTTATATTTTACTTAAATTATAACATTATAGAGTAATGTACGAGAATATTAGAATATTCTTCTTGAAAATTTCACATACTATGACAAAAGAAAGCCAGATTGCATGTTGCTGCTGTATTTATTTCTACAATTTTTGTAAATTTCTAATAGATTAATGTTGTATTAGGTATGGTTTAACATCGTTATTCCCTTCCCATTGCTATTGGTCTTCTTATTTAACAATACATTTGCTGTAAAATTCTTAAAACTAAAAAATACTGGATAATTACATTCATTTTCGAATATATGTAACTGTAATTGACCGTGTTAATTTACCTCGGATAAAAATTACCATAATTTTTCCATCTATAATAATGAGGTAATATTAGGTACTCATATCAGTGAATAACGGCTCAATTTTAACAATACATTTTAAGTTTTATAATATTACCAATAGATATGTTAACAAAGCAAGAGTGGGCAAACGACAAAAACAAAGACAGACAAGATGGATATCAAATCTATGGTTCGCGAGTTCACTTAGCGGAATGAAGACATGATGTTTTCAAAAATAAACTTTGTTATATTCCACACCGTTTTATCACAACTTGACTGGTTTCAACCTTTTCAGGTCATTCTCAAGAGTTAACAAAAGGAGTGACAGACAGGGCGGTATATATATGTGTAGGGTCTCACAATGGTTGAACAGGGGGAGGAATTCATGGACAGTGGTGAGGTATCAATTTTTTCCCCCATTGTCTTAGACACTTTGTCTTCCCCCCCAGAAGAAAAAGAAAAATATGGTAGGTTAGTATAAAGAAGAAGAATTCCTTTTTACTAAAAATGGATGACAAGTTGACAGCACCTTCACCATTGATCCAAACCCATCTTAGTGCATTATCATTATTAGGTAATCTACTGGTTAAGATAGATGTAGGTAAATGGAAGTGTGATAAAATCCCTGTGATTTTTACGAATGGAGGGCCCAATCTACCAATATTATGTCTTTCATCATCTCAGCATATGATCTACCCTTCACTATTGCGTCCATTACACCCATTCTCTTATTTCCCCTTCCCTGCATACCCAATATTCTCCCCTCTATCACGGATTTCGGCAAACCTTTGCCCCTCATTACCTCCCCCAACCACCTGCTTTGCCTCTTCCTAATCTAATCCAGAAGATTCTCTTCGGGCAACGGCCTGCCACAATGGAAACACTGGTTCCCGATCAGTCACCAAAGTTAAGCATCGTTGGGCTCGGCTCGAGTTTGGAGGGGTGATCCTCCGATTCGGCCGAGTGCTGTTGCCCCTGTCTGCGCGTCGCAGACAGTAAGTGTGAAATGACCTTAGCCGTCAAAGCACGTTAAACAAAAATACTACTACTAGATTCTCTTTCTCACCCACCTTACCAACATCTTAACCCAGTTCATGGGTACCTGTAATGGCTACCTGTATTAATGACTATTCACTGGTTAAAGGCAATTTATAATATTCATCATCACAAATCTGTTCCAAAAGATATCATGTTTCTAGTCTGGCAAATTGACCACACCCACAATTCAATGGGTTGAGTGTTAGGTACTTGTGATGTTTGATTGATTAAAGGGCTACTTGAAATACTGGAGGTCTGTACTAAAGTTCCATAACTAATTTTTCATGGACTAACTTTAAAAAAATAACAGCTTATCAATCATTATCCCCTTCAAATTACTACCCCTGCATAGAAACACACTTCTCTCAACATTGCTGCCACTGTTGCAATCATGAGGGAAAAGCATTTTTTTAGAATATTGCTTCAAGTCCACCCTCACGGGATGAATATTTGTCACAATGTAGGAGACTAAACAAAAATCGCCAGAGGTATGAAGCACCAGCGGCTCTTAAGGTATGGAAGTTCGTGGGTCTCGTCCCGGAAATTCGTAACAAATGCATGATAAATGATGTGAATTTGGTGAGGATCCATGATGGAAAAGTGACGAAGATGGCGATTTTGCCAGACGAGACGCAAATTCATATTTACCGAAGTAAATACAATGATATCACTTACACCTATGTACACATCCGAGGCGTAATTGTCGCAGTCGGCATCCCACAAGCATCTGGTCCCCGTCCTAACTCCGGCTCCCATTTGCTCTCCAAGGATCACTTGAACCACATATTTATAACGCGGAAATCCGAGCTCTGAAAGGAATAAATTAATTGAGTGTTTTCCAACAATTAACGGCACATGTTTGACATGCATGGACTTCACTGTCAATCCTAAAACTCACCCATGACTCTTCTTTTCACGCGCTGGGCAATATTACTGGAGAGCATCGAGGGATCTGAATCAGCATAAATTTTTCCGACAAGTTCCTCTCTTAGCACACTGTGAATTACTTCTTTCACTGCACCAGGTTTAAATCTGCAGACAGGTTAGTAATTTTAATATATACACAAAACTAAACATAGCACATCGACACGGGCGACAAATACCTGTCTCTTAGGTGAGGTCGCATTTTAAACTGCCCGTCCAAATAATCATCTTCATCTCTCGCAATACTGCCACGCTCTTCACCCCTACTAGCTCCACTTCCAACGGAGTTTTTGCCCATTGCGCCAGTTACACTCACGTCTGATCGAGCGTCACTTTCCATTTTTACGGAGGATAGAGTGCCTTTTCATCCACAACTAATTAAAAATTCTTCCCCCTCCGAGACTCAAAAATCCCAAAGGTTGATACTCAACACCCTCAAGACTTTTAACTCCTCTGACACCTTGTTGATTGTTGACATCGCTTCTTTTGTTTTCGCGGCATTTATATTAAATTGACGCTGCTAGGTGGCGTATGCTTCGCCAAAGGCCCGGATGGACCCGGCAATTTGAATTGCTAATTTGGAGAGACATCATGGGTCTCTGGGTCGGATCTCTCGGCCTTGATGAGTATTGTCCTAGATTCACATGTGAGGGACTTTCTTCTGAAATCCCCTATTTGAAAATAAAGGCGAGCACCAGAACTAGGGGAAACTAGATGGCAAAACAGTAAAAACCTGCCTCATAATTAATTGAATTTGTAAATTTAAAACCCAATTTTTTTGTTCACTGGAATCATATGAGAATTTTGAATAGTAAAAATTCGTTTTGAATCTCATCAGGCTACAAGGTTTATTTTTTCATATTATTACTATTCCAATAAATACATGTGAACCACTGACTTCATGTATAATTAGCTGTTACTTGCAGCATGCCTACAGCTTTGCTCATATTCTAATTTTTCCTATCACCACATTAAACCACTCCGTTACCCTCTTTTCATTCACTATCTACCCGTAAAAATACTTTGTAGGATATTTTATAAGTACTGTCATAATATATTTCTATAGTTCTTAGCCTTAACAAAGAAACACCACGATATGTCCATATCTTGTTTTTCTTTGTGGTTACGTTAGGATTTTATTTAGTCATGGTGGGTTACCTTACCTCCTTACCAAAACGCGAAACAAAATGGTTGTTTCGCGTTTGGTCTATGCCCTTTTGCCTATTCATGGCACTAGGGTTCAAAGCTTCCCAGTCCCATACCCTCTACCCCTATCCTTTTTTCCTTCCTATTCCCGCAGCCTTCCTCGAAACTGGGGTATAGGCGTGAGCCTACAGACCTGGGCAGGGGGTTGGTCCCTGCGTAGAAGACCCGTGTACCACATGTCCCAAGATGCCTCTTGCATATATCTATGTGATAAATATAAGAAGTTCTTCTCTTAACAAGCACCAATCATGCTCCAGAGTATATTTTACATTGCTGTCTAACAGGGTGTCACTCACCAACAAGTGGAAAATCCTCAACATTGACACCTATAATTTACATGTGATTTTCGAGGTGAGGATAAAAAAACGAGATTTGAAAAATACCAATAAAAAAAGACCATTAGCATGTGAAATTCACACAGAGAAATTAGGGGTGTTACATGTTTTCCCTTTGCCGCTTGTGGTTTCCCAAAAGATCGGGTACGAAAATGATCACTCAGCTTACGTTTTGATATGGTTGTCCAGAGGCATTATCCAGCATTGAACCGGGTACCCTCTGGTTCACAATCAAGCACTATACCCTCTGGACTACCATGCCACCGAGTAAAAGGACCTTCATAAAATATTAAGAGCCTAAGGGTAAGAGGAATATAAATATACAGGACGAAAACAAGTTGTGGGTCAAATGACCCACAGCCATTCTTCTAGGTATAACCTCTTGTAAAATATAACAAAAAAAATGTTAGAGCTATATTTATGTCAATTTATCAAATTTCAGGAAGAAATGAAGAAAGTAAAAAAGTTTCAAAAAATTTAAAAATATTTTACATAGAGAAAAATTAATTTGAATTCTGAAAATTGGTCAAATGACCCCTGCCATCCTTATAGTGTTAAAAAGCAATGGCAATAGTGGGCACTCCTTCCTTTAATTCCCACATTATCGAGGCCCTTTGGAATTTTACATCAGATGCCTTTACCTGTGTTATCTGGTTCATATTCAGATTCTGAATGAGATGTCTGTCCCTCCAGCCTACGCCTAATTTCTTCAGCACTTCCATCAGCTTCATCCAATGCACTCTATCAAATACCTTCTCAAAATCTACTAACTAAACAAAAATATCTTCGCCATATTCTAAGTTTCTTTTTTCCAGCAAACTCATCACTCCGCTAGCATTCCATATTCCTGTTCCTCTCCTTAACCCAGAAGATGATCAATGGTAAGGGAATTATGTTAGCACTTCATAATCAAAATTAAGGGGCTTCAAACTTTTTTTAAAAGACATTTGAATATGAAATGCCACATTATTGAAAAACATGCATGAGCCTCGATGAGCTCTCAAGCGACGTAAGAATTATAGTAAAGTAACCATTGTAGTGAGTTTTTTCATCATAAGGCTCAAACTGATGCCTATTTTTTTCCTTCTAAGAGAAACAGATTTTATGAAGCTAGGAATCCATTTCAGGCTACAAATGATGAAAAGAAAGGAAGTTTTTAATGTCTATAAACGCCCTTTTTACCTGTCTGTGCCTTTTTCTGATTACGTTGCCTATTTAAGGGCCTTTAATGGTAATAATCATTGATAATGTGGAGAGAAAATGAAAATATTTGCATCAATCAGATTAATTACCTATTAATTAGAGGCACATACATCAGATTAATGACCCATTAATTAGAGGCACATTCTCAAATACCCCTATAATCTCTGAAATAGGACAAAAACAGGGCATATAATTACAAGAAGATATCAATTATTTGTAAAGTATTGTCAGGTTTCTCTGTGTGGTATAAGAGATGCATTGTAGGACATATAAGATGAAAATAGGATATGTTGAAGATGTCCTGTGATATGCTGCATAAAATATCCCAAAATTTTATCATCGTAAATTTATTTTTTGTTTCAAATATAAATTATGTGTTAAAAATATGCATATTAAAGGTGTTGGCCCAGTGATGGATGCACAAAGTGGGAAATTACAAAAGGTATATGGGATATGGGGATTCTTCTCCGGCAAACAGCCCAATAGGGCTGTTTGCCAGGCATCATACATGATGAGGTTATCTGAATTAAAGTCAATTATGGATCAAGAAAAACTTTATTTTACTTTGAAATTGCTTCAAATCTCTCATTTTTGTCTTTCAAAATTGCTTGTAAATCATAGTAAACAACTATAAATATTTTTAGGCTCTTCATTTGTATCACCTGTTATAGAAATTTGGTTTCCCATGTTTCCATTTTACAAGTGAGATACAATTCTCATATAACATCACATATGATATAACAATTTGCATTCCATTTTCCATAGACTGAATCTCTTGTTTAAAAAGTCTAATCTATCTTAGCCCATCACATTTCGAGAGGTCATTTAAAAATATAAGTTTGTGTGTATTTTTATTTTATAATAAATATTGATCTCAACCTCAAAAATTTTACATCAACCATGATTCAATTCATGTAATGAGCAGGATTACTTTGAATGGCTTTAATTAACATGATTTTGTACTGGTGGCTTTCATGAAGGGTTTTTTATGCATGTTCATGTGGCTCTACTTTTTGATAAGCCACCATCACAACCATTGAAGATCAGAGGTTGGAAATGCTATGAAACCTAACAATATATATTTTCTCCGCCACCAAAAATTGGAGACTCAAATTTCTTATGTCCCAAAAGCACCTTCACCTACATCATGATTGTTGTTTTTTTATGTTGAGGTTGGAATCACTTTCACCACTTTCGGAGTAATCACAGCACATTCGATGTAAGATGCATCCAAGAATTACAATGAAGGCCTTCTCCACGTTGTGAGGTAAACTTTCAATGTGCACGGAAAAGTTCATTCTTCATTATGATGAAATTCTTCTATGCATCAGGATCATAAACTATCGAAGATTTTTTCATTTCAACCATAGGCATTATGCCATTTTCCTGAAAACAAAAATTATAAAACTATTTTATTTTTCCTGTTACATTCACTGAGCAAGAAAAAAGATTTTATGATAAATATTTTCGCCAATGTGTGACTTTATCTGTTATGGCCAACCTCATCTTCTCGTGTTTGTTCCACTTGACTCCACAAAGAAAGTAATCACACATCTGCTAAAACTAATCATTTCTAACAAAAGAAATTATCTCTCAGAAAATATTCACTTGTTTGACAAATTTTACCCAGTAATATATCTGTTTATAATACAATGAGCAGACATTGTCAGATACTGCAAAATTGAGATTTTTGTGCATTTTTCTCCTTATTTCATTTTGTGTCAGCTTCTATAAACTATTACTGGGTCTGTCCCAAACATTCCAGTAATGAATTTCCACAGTTAGCCACGTATGCTTGCGTGGCTCCTGGCAGAAAAAGTGGTAGGGGTCTAGGCTAGAGAATGCCACCACCCGCAGTCACCTGGGGGCAGTGGTTGAGTGAAGATCGTGCTCAGTTCAAAATGTGTCAACATACCCTCATCGAAAAAATGATGGTGCAGAATTTGGAGCTGCATTACGAAGTTAAATTTTGCATTAAACTGGGTAAAAATGGGACAGATACGCTAAAAAGGCTTAGGCAAATCTTCAGGGAGGAGGCAATCTCACAGAACCGAACTTTTGATTAGCACAAGAGGTCCTAGGAGGGTCGGGAGACAGTCGATGACGACGAGCGCTTCTTGGGGCACCTGCCAATGGCAAAAACTGACTCTCCGAGAGGTCCCCGTTGAGGTCTTCCAGGGAACCTATGAGGCTAGGGTGAAGTGTTGAAAAATTGCATCGAGTTGGGATGAGAGTACTTTGAAAAGTTCTTGAGAGATTTAAGTTTATGTTCAATAAATGATATTTTTTAATTATCGGAACTTTGGGACAAACCCTGTATTTAAATGCACTACTATGTTGCAAACCTTCATAATTCAATTGTATTCTTGATAAATTCCTATTTTTTATAACTTTCTGTGAGTAGAATTTCACACAGAAACAAGTGAGCAAGGAAGGTATGCCTACTTGATTATCCGGCTGGTTAATTATTTTAAATAAATGGTTATGGATGAACGTACTTACCCATATAAGTCATAAAAACGGATTTAGGTGGTAACTCTTATGGTGAAATTTTAAACACCAATTCTTAACATTTTACATATAAAGTTAAACATATTGGATACCCATATTCACATTTCCTTAAATATGTGTAACCCTTCCAGTCTCATTTGTGTAGTTTAAAAATGAAAGCAAAATGAAATGCATTTTTTAGCTTCTCATTTTCTCAACTGTGTGATGGGTGACAATGGTATTACCAGTCATCAGTTTCTTTGTCAGCATTTTGTTTGTAATGTATGATGCTCTCAGCTTTCTCACTAATTCCCAACATATGTTTTGGTTACATTACACTGTGGACAGAATTTGTGGAATGATATTGGCTTGTTACACTTTTAACCCATGGGTTAAGTAAAAAATTTGGGCCAAGACACCAAAGAGTTTTTGGGTATTCACAGAATATCACATGATAATTATCAATTAATTCTTCTATTAGACTTAAGGTGGCAGATTCATTCCAAAAGAGGATAGGCAGAGCCTAGATGGCAGCCAGTGGCAAATTATGGAAGGGCTCAGGGGAAGAAGGGCAGAGAGTGGCCACCCCCCGTAATTCCCGGTACAATAGGAAAAATGGTGATCATAAGGTATTCTATACCTCCTAGACCCGCGGAAAGTAGTAATCCGGCCCCCTCCCAAACAATGAACTTCATCCACCACTGATGGCAGCCTTGAAAGCCTAAGCTCCAGTAGCATAGCCAGGGGGGAGCAGGGGGGCGAATGCCCCCCCCCCGCTCCCCCCTGTGTTCTGGCACCCCTAAGTCTGTGTATTTTTCCACTCTTAGGTCCCTAATACGTATAAATAAATGTGTATAATACGTTGTCAATTGTCATACTTTGTACAAACCCATCCGCCTATTACATCACCAAAATTTTTAAAGTTTAATAAACTCGTTAATTTATGAGTCGGCGCCCCCTAAAAAATTTCTGCTCCCCCTAGGCCAAAAACCTGGCTATGCCACTGCTAAGCACTGGAAAAATATGCAATTATGTATAGTTTCAAATATTAGAACCTGAACGTAGCTTAACCTTAGAATTTTGGATGTAATCATGCAGCCCAAGGTACACTCAGGCATGAGTAGCAAAGTCCTAACAAGGGTCCTCATCCCCACTCTTCCTCTACCTCTCCCCCTTTTGCTCAAACATTCTCCCCCCAAATCCCCTTTTCAGAAAGAGCTTGTTATCCCTCTTCACACCCTGCAACTGCTTCTTCAGCCACTTGTCCTCCACCAATTTTGAACACCACATTGCTTGTAAAGGACTGTTCCATCTTTTGGGATTACCCACACATGGATTTTAAATTGCAAGCAATACCTTCTGGTAATGGTTTAGGAATATTCATATACATATTTAGCAGCACTCTTCTTCCAATATAATTAGGTAAGGCTACCCTGTACTATGAATTTTAATAAAGGAGTGAGTAGACAAAAGGTGCAGAGGTTCTAGGTAGGAGATGGCACTATAATGATTGAGTGCTTTGTACAATCCCGAAGGGCTAATGTTACATGGCACAGTCTAACTTTTGCCTTGATTCTAAGACAAACACCACATCGATGCTTGAGGAGCAATTAACTGGACTCTATCTCATTATAGAGGACTATTGCCTATAATATCTAATGCCCATGGGCAAGACTATCTTTTAGCATGTGAAACGATGAGATCAGTCTTTTTCAAGGGTGTCATTATAGATAAAATTTCAGGGGGCAAGGCCTGGGGGTATTTGCCTTCTTTAGATGATAGATGTCAACAAAACTATGGGTTGAAGTCTTGTTTAACTTGCACAGGGATTATTTCTGGAATTCTGATAAATCCTGCGTGCACAAAAAAGTCAACTGTCTATTGTTCAGTTATTAATCGATGATCTACTAGTTAAGGTAGGTTTAAAAGGAAGTAGGTAAAAATCCTCTGGATTGTTACACATAAAATCTACCAAAAATATTTCTTTCTTCATCTGTGCATACATCCTACCCTTCTTCATTCCATTCATAAAACCTATTCTCCCTCTTCCCCTCCCTACCCCTTACCGTACATCCCCCTCCTCTATAACAATCTTAAGTAACCCTTTGCCCCTCATTAATCCCTCCAGCCACCTCCCTTTCTTCTTCCTAATCTCATCCAGAAGTTTCCTTTCCTCACCCACCACTCCACTTCCTTGTTTGTCTTACTTTCCATCCACTGTACCTTCTCCATCTTCCCCCACATCCACATCTCGAACACCTGCAGCATATTCCTGTCTACCTATCTCAGAGTCCACATTTCTGCCCCATGCAACACCACACTCCATATCAAACTCTTCACCAACCTCTTCTTTATATCCTTACCTAAGGTCTCCATCATCAGCTTCCTTCTATTGCTAAATGCTCCCTTCACCAATGCTATTCTCCTATAAATTTCATTGCTACTATGCCCATTTTCTTCTAGTGTACTACCCAAGTAATTGGGGCAAGGGCCTAGCCATGTTGAAACACCGGTTCCTGTCAGAACACCAAAGTTAAGCAACGTTGGGCCCAGACAGTGGTTGGATGGGTGACCCTCCTCCATACCTGCACCAGGCATGGATGGAGAGGATACTACTCCCTCCAGACCACCGGGAGGCCGGTGGGAGATGTACCCAGACCAGGAGAGTTAGAGGGAGTACACCCTCCATCCCTGGTACTGGGGTGAGGCAGGGGGAGGCCAATCCTCCATACCTCTACCGTGGTGCTCTTGTCCCCTGTCTGCAAGTGGCAGACAGGCATGGGGTTCACACAATGGACCAAGAAAGGTCTAAGTGCCCGGGCTCCTGACGAAGGCCCCCCCAATTACAATCTACAATCTACCCAAGTAATTAAATTCCTCTACCTGCTCCAGTTTGTGTACTACTTTTATGAACAGCCCCGCTTTCTTTGTCCTAGAGAATCTAATTACTTTTGTTTTCTAATGATTAACCTTCATTCTGTGTTTTTCACACTGCTTTTCCAAGGCATCTACTCGAGCTTGCAATCAATTCAATGATTGACTAATCAACGCCTCCTCCTCCACGAATCTAACCTACTTTATCAGCTGGTCTCCTATTTTGATTCCCACATCTAGCTCTTCCCATGCCTCTCTTACCATTTCCTCAGCATATATGTTAAAAAGCACAGGAGACCAAGGACACCCCTGTCTAACCCCAGGACCTATAACTGCCCACCCTGATTCCTCATCAGCTACCCTCACTTGTGCTCTCTGGGCCATATGTAAGTTTTGGATGGATCTCCTATCTTGGTTATCTATTCCTATTTTCATCAATATTTGCTGTAAATTTTCCCAGTTAAATCTGTCAAATGTCTACTTGAAATCCCCATGTTCAGTATGAATGCAAAATTCATTAATGATAATTACTTTTGAGGGAGGGCAGACAGTGAGAAATATTCTGCATCTCAAGGACTCTACAGGCTTATTGCCACCATCTATGAGGTAAAAAGACCTTTAAACACATACTATAGGCATTTGCTTTATAGAACAGCTTAAGCACAATTGTGAGAACAATTCTATCCTTCGAGCCTTCATTATATTCTCAGCGGAAGAGGAAGCCTCGGTAGCTTAACTGGTTAGAGCGCTCGGTGCAATATCAACAGGTCTGGGTTTGAATACCAGTCCAGGCTAATGATTTATCATTGTGAAATTCGAACATTTGTGTTAAGGAGGAGAGCTAACGGATGCTAGAATGGCTCCATTGACAGGGGTGGATGTGGAAGATGACGTTGAATGTCAAAGCCAAAGGCGTAACTAATTAAAATTATGTGGAATCCCAAAGTTAGAGTTTTTCATTCTCCTCCTCATCATGGAGGCAAATGGAGGGTGTACACAAAAATTATACTCCTCTTTATGATGCACATTTTTTATAAACATGATAAATATTATCTAATCTACCTCATTTCTTCATGAGTATTGTGGAGATATAGGATTGGGTTGGGGTGTTGGCTAGAATACTGGCTTCCCATCCTGAGAGCCCAGGTTCAAATTCTGGCAGTGGAGGAGGATTTCAGTGGAAATCCCTAACCCTACTCAAGTACTGTGTGGGGAGCCCACTTCAAGTCTATTACTCTGTTCGCTGGATGAGACATTAAGCTGGGAACCCTTGGAGCCTTTCATTAAGGGTAAGCTAATGCTGACACTGGGTTTCTCTCCACCATCCCCCAATCTCCAATTACTGATCTACCTAACCATCCTCAATTGTTGAAATGGCTTCAGTTATTGATCGCCTCCTCTAATAATGAGATGGAAATAATAAATACACTAGTCAGAATAAACAAGCTGGAAACATACCATAGAATCTGTAGGCAAGGGCAAAACTAGAAGGTGATCAGAGCCAGTGTTGGGGATCATTTTTGAATGCTTACATGAGTCTGAAAAACTCTATGCCTTGAACTCCTGTATTTCCTGGAAAGAATTTCATGTCACCTCAAATCCTAGAGAGGATTCTGGTAAGTGATCTGAGCTTCTATGTTGTTTTTAATGGGTCCCTTGTAATTCTTTTCAAATATCTTGTAATCTGAGAGGCAGGACTAAAATTTGGGGGTGGTGGGCAAAGAGAAAGTTGCATGGCACGTGAATTTCCCAGACCCGACTAAGATGCAATAGGCATGGCCTAGCCTGTCGAACATTCAGTCATTTTCTGACCTCCATTGTGCATACTTTGTAAATCTTCCTGTTGTGTTGCCAAACCTTGTAAGCTTCTAATGACACATGATGGGAGATAAGGTAAGAAGAATTAGGGCTGTAAAGAATGGATTGTTCACCGTCCCTAATGCATATCAGCTTAGGATTTGGCTGGGTGATATCTGTGGCAACAAAGGAAGACATGTCACCCTTTGGGTCTCTCTCATTGTGTGCCAAGTGAATTTGCCAGCCAAAGGGGTTGAGGGATAATCTCTGCAATGAGGAGCTCCAACCACCCCTCTTGAAGGCAGTTCCCCACCCCCAGCGACAGTGAACTTTGAACCATTCCAAGCTTTCCCAAAAGGTACTGAACTCCACAAATTTTGGTTCTGTCTCTCATCCCCTAAGATATTCAAAAATAATTCTTTTTTAAATAAAGAACGTTAAAGGTAGAAGAAATGATAAACAATTCAAATTGTGTCCTTAGAATGCTCATCATAGACTGCAGTCTCTTGGCTGACTGGTTAACCAATGCATGATTGTCCGTAAATCTGACATCCTACTTTTATCCCCATTCACAACTATTCTCATATTTTTCTTGCCATTTCCTCAACGTTCTTGTTAAAAAGCTGAGACAATTGTTGACAACTTACATTCTCAGAAAATATTCTTTTGCCTAGGATTCGGAATATTTTGATAAATTTATGTATTTTGCTATAGAAATCACAAGTGAACAGTGGCAAATTAGGTAAGGATGCACTATTGTAATTATCAAGGGTCGATTCTCGTTCTATATGTCTTTTACAAAAGTTTATCAATAAATTGTGTTTACTTTTGGAGTGTCCGATGTCCTTTGTGGCATCAATAAAGAGCAATGTCAGCATACATGCTAATTTTTTAAATAACCTAGCACAATGCCATGCTTTCAGCCACCCTTCACACTTGGATGATTTAAATGCCAGCCTAGGTTTTTTTTCCTGCCCCAAATACAACAGTGCTTCTACAACCCATGGATCAGGGCCCAGGGGCGGCTCCAGACCAGAGGTTTGGGGAAGGAGGGGTGGGGGAAGGGAGGGGGGGGGCACCAGCGGCTCATGGGGAATAGAATACCCCCCAGGAAAAGGGGTCTCGTCCCGGAAATTTGTAACAAACTATGTGCAAAATGGCACGTTATCCGTGGTTTGGAAGAAAAAGTTTGCCTTTTTAGAAGAGAAAGTTTTTACTAAATGCATATTTCCCTTTTATATTACCACCAAGTTTTGACTAATTTCAAAATTATTTTGATTTACATTTGCATTTAGCTTGTGGTTTTAAAAACTATTTTAGTTTGCATAAAATTTTACTGGATTTTAATGTAAAATAACCAAAACTTCAACAACAGAAAAAGCAACAAAATAATTTGGGCTTTTAATTTAAGGTCTATGACAAAGAAAAATGCTGGGTTTTTGGGGAGAGGGGGACAATTGCCCCTACTGCCTATGTCAGGTCTTATTGCATCCTTCAATACAAATTACTTATACAAGACATTTGCTTATTTAATTGCTGACAGAGATGGGGATAGTGGCATGATGCTATGAGAGTTTTGGAAGAGCTAAAAGATGTACTACCCAATAAAAAATATAGCAGCATCCTTGGAAGAAATTAAAGGCTTAAACATGAATGGCGTTTTGAAAAAAAATATGCCTTGATTACATCAATTTTTAGGGATATTTAACGTATGCTGCAGGGATAGTCTTCAATTAAGCTTGCCCATGCCCTCAATCTTGAAGTAGAGGCGGAAGTTGTAGAGGAACTTATAGAGATGCACGAGGAGTTCACAAACAAGGATCAGATCGAGTTGGGCCGCACAGGGCAAAAGAAGGAGATGAAGATAGTGATGGGAGCCCCAGAAAGGATGGGCATGGACAACACAAATTCTTTACAACTGAAGGATTGTCAGAGGCCTTCTAACATATCAATATGGCTGTGGAAAAACTTGAGAAAATGAATTCAGACATCTGATAGGATTGCAAAGGTCAGCAGGGCATTTAAGATGCAATATCTTGCTTCAGGGAGATATGGAGGGCTCAGTACAATATTGAGCTAAGTCTATTTTTTCATTTTTTTACTATCGCGGGTGTTTAGGTTGGTTACAGTCATATATTTTTTATTACATGAGAGAGCTGAGTCCTATTTTGGAATATTTTTCTCTTTGTGGTACCTAGCAGTTCTCAAGAGCACAGAGAGCTGGTAATTTCTAGGAGAAATATATGAAACTTTGAATGTGTTTTCCTCAAAATTCTCCTTGATGGACTTGGTCTAATTTATCACTGAGTCCTGCATGTACCATGAAAACATGTATGCCCCCTTGGTGTCTTCAACTTCATCTGCAGCTGACGCTAAGGGTGATGTCACACTGCAGTGTTCGACATCCCAATGAGAGAATGAAAATGCACCTGCTTAAGCTTAAGTAAGTTTGTGTGTGACAAGAATTATTACCGATATGACAGTGACCTATAGGCAATTTTGTGCTTGTGACTTGCACATAATCCTCTACCATCCTATCGCCTGTATAAACTGTATCAATGAAGCCACCATAGCCATCAATTAACTCAATGCAAAAGATATAAGAAATGTTAATTAAGGCTGGTAAATTATGCATTTTATGGCTCCTACAGTCGCAGAAGTACATAGTGAATTATTGATAGAAAATTAGTGTTGGTACAGTAAAACCCCCATACAACGAACACCCATACAGCGAAATTTGAAGGAAAACTCCCTATTTCGAAGTCATTGGCCCGGTCCCGGACCCTTCCAATGGACAGTACACGCAAAAAAACCTCCCGTAACGAACCTCTCTAACTACGAAAACTCCGTACATCGAAGTCTGCGCTTGGGCCCAAAACATGAAAAGTGCCCCTCTAGAACGAATTATTGAGAAAAAAAACGTAGCATTCTTCATTTACAGGTAATTTTTCCATAGACATTTACGTAATGAGCAGGAAGTTGAACCGCAGCGGAGAGTACCACGTCTTAACCCTTCCGCTCCGGCTTCGAAAATGTTTACATCCGAGACCTACACAGCAGAGGGCATGAAGGAAACTTGACGCTCTCGCTCCGTGAAGGCTCGTGTACACGTTTATTATGGTGGGAACCAGCAACTCTGATGGTTCCCACAATAAAAAACATGTAAGGGAAGCCAAAGCTCCGCTCCGCGTTAGCTGAGCCGGGTGATAGTTGGGTGGATGAGTAATGCACCAAGAGGGGAGGGGGAATACCAGTCAGTTCCAGCCGGCCAGACGTAACCCAATACAGAAAAATACTCTGAAAAGATCAGATCAGGGGGGCTATTCTCCACTCTCACTCATCCGCCCCACCTCTTTTGCGAAGGTGCAGGTGGTGAGGATGGAGCTCAATTTTCCCTTTTTAAATCGTATCAGATTACTTTCCCATATTGGGTTACATTCCCGGGACCCCTGAATGGGAGGAGCTCCATGGTTTCAAATTACCTTTCGGTATCCGATTTTATTTTGGGAGAGGCCATCGGCGATAAATTTTTTCATGCTTATTTTCTTTGTTTTTCCTTCGTGGAATTATATGTTAAAATTTAATCTTTACTTTTCTATTCAAAGTTTTTTTTAATGAGTGGAAATATTTTTTCCCCGAATACCAATGGGCTTATTTTTTTTCTTTCCCGCGAAGTCAACTTAATTTCTTTGTTTCCCCATTCTTTCAGCACGCAAACTTCATTTGTTCCTTCATTTGCAAGACCTCCTGTTGATATTATAATTATAAAATAGTCTAAATAATTGTTACATCATTATTTATAAGACCCACGATCAAAGATCCCCGTTTTCTTGTATTGTTGTGCTTTGAAAAAAGGAGGGGAAAATGTGATCGGCTTATCCACTAATTTCTGTAATCGAATCACCATTTCGCGATCTAAAGACGTACAAATAAATACATTGTAATAAGGCTCGTCGAGAAAGCCTCGTGTTTTAAATGGCGAGTGACCACTTGCAGATTATTTTCATTATTGTATAATTATGATATCAACAGGAGGTCTTGCAAATGAAGGAACAAATCAAGTTTGCGTGGTGAAAGAATGGGGAAACGAAATTTTGCGGGGAAAAAAAATAAGTCCTATGTTATTCGCAAAAGAAAAATATTTCCACTCGTTAAAAAAAACTTTGAATAGAAAAGTAAAAATTAGATTTTAACAGAATTCCAGAAAGGAAAAACAAAGAAAGTAAGCATGAAAAATTTGTCGCCGACGGCAATCGAACATGGTCACTATGCACCGCAGCCCCGTACGCTTATCAATGGACCACACCCTTGATGCCGTAGGCTGATAAATAGGGATTTTATAACATCTATATATGTTTAAACGCCTTTTTTTGTTAACTATTGGATTTATACGCCCATATGTGGAGTGATTCGTGAAAAGCATTCGGAGTTCTATATGCATACGAATTTTCATCGAGATCTGCGACCCGTTTATCGGACACTCCCCTCGTTAGGAGGGCGAAGTATTCAAAACTTCATTGGTTGGTGTTCAACCAATGAGAGCCAATTTTATCTACTCTGTCCCCATCCCAAAGGAAAATCTAGAGTAACCTCTCTTCTCTATCCAAATATTGCTATTGCCGTCTTAACCTTGATGGATGTGGTCTGTTAACCGGCAAGTTTGCTCGAGATCGCCCTAATATTTGCTCGATTGCTTGAGGATACCTTTTTTCCCAGAAATCGCAGCCGAAAATGAGGGTGCGCCTCTGACACGATTTTTTTATCTGCCAGCCTTCGATCCTCGGTCACGATATGAGCGGTGGGCTGCAGAGAAATAACGCGGCAGGGTGGTAGTGGCCACGAAACGAGCAGTGATTCGTCCTAAGATAAGTTCAGAATCTGAAATGGCAGTACATACTGTCAGAAGACAGAACGTTCTCGGCCGACATTTTACCACAGAATGAGAAGAACGGCACAAGAAATATTTAATATCTGGGATTGGTGGCGAGCGGCACCTATGCCACTCACGTCTATCATGGCTGGGTTCGAGTGTGGTCCATGTCAAACATTAGGAACATAAAACTCATCGTTGCCACTCTATCGCTTGCCTACCACCGCTCGTATCGTGGCCGCGGCTCGCGCCGCTCGTATCATGCCCGAGGCAAGTCCCTCGAGAGCTGAGTGACCTTGGTGCTTAGCGTGAGTCATCAAGGGGAGGGTATCATTCGCTCGCTTGTTTACGGGGGATGCAGTTGCCTAATAACTTTAAAAACTTGTTGTTTGAAAAGGCAAGCTTGTGGGTGCAATTGGGGGACAGCGATTGGCCGCGCGACAAGTGCAAGCACTGGAATTTTCCACCCCCCTAACTTTCTCATTTTCTGTCACCAGACAACTTTGAGTGACTGTATGCACCTGACTTAAGCTCAACTGAGAGAATTCTGTGACTATTAACATTTGTGCATGCGTCAATATAGGTCAGTGCTGTTCCAAAATGAACAAGGGCAAAAAGTTGTGGTCTTTCAAGGTAGTTGAAAAAATTAAAGCGCTTTAAGTCATCAAAGACGCTGAGGATGTAGGAAACCGCGCTGCCGGACTAAGGCATGATGTTCCGGAATCGTGCATTAGAAGATGGAGGAAGGATAAGGTTGCACTATTCATACCAATAGGGACAGAAGGTCTTTTCGGGGAAAATCTACGAGCTGTGACAGGACATGCGTGCCACCGTACTGCGACGCCCGTCTCACTAGTAAGTCAGCCGTTTTTATGTATGTACCTAAATCATGATTTTTTCATTTTGTCATTCATTGAAGATTTTTGTTGGACCATATTGAAATATTAACTGCTTTAAATTCCATAGACAGTTATGATTTCTTTCAAAGTTTGACTTTTTTCAAGTTATGATGTCGTATCTACGCCTTATCGTTCGTTTTTTATGCGGCTGACACTGGGGTATTTTGAATTTAACGTGTTTGCATTCCCACTTGTCATCGTTTACAGCAAAATGTAATTTGTAAAAGTTAACCACGTTTTAAAAGGCGACTTACAGCGACTATGACTTGTGCATTAGGAAAATGGCGGGGGGATTCGGATTTATAAATCAGAGCTCGGTGCGACTGTCCGCACTTACCAACTAAACACGAATTGTAGCGAGGTCGGATTTGTTTTGTTTTAATGAATATCAATTACTCCACACATTCCAAAGGACAATAAACAATGCAAGCATTGTAGGGCCTAGGCTACAAGTGAAAACTTGCCTCCGAGGTCCATACATGCTTATGGAAAATGCCGTGTAAATTATAAGAGAATATCGCAAGCGGCTTTGATAATGGCCGAAAATTCGAAGTTTGTCCCGCAACACCTCGCAATAGGAAAAAAAAGCCCCAAATTTTTTTCTTCAACTTCGACGCATAAAAAGAGGGGTGCGACTCTTACACGCGTTAACGGCATCGTCAATGCATTATCATCTGACATTGCCATTGTGACCTCAATGCATTGCCGACTGCCACGTTTTTACTCGTGGTAACTAACTCACCCCACCTATATTCCATCGTCGTTTATCGATATCTAGTATATTCTGGTCACGAACATAGATATTTACCGGTATTTCAATGGGATTCCAACAGTGCGTTTCATTTCGGAAGTATAAATGGGAATATGTGCTCTTTCAAGCAAAATTGCTGCATAAAACTGCCATTTGATATTGACTTAAATTATTGCACTCTAAGAATAATATAGACTAGATACTCAGAAAAATTATGGAGCACTTTAAATATACCTAATCCTTAGGCATTAATTTTGGCGCTCCTTTACTTTCAGACCGTAACTAAAGTAAGCGATGATTTTAGAGCAGAATCGACGAAAAAAACAATAATTGCAATTAGAAATACGCAGATTGAAAATAACGCGGTAATAGCCACAGTATTTGATAGTAAACAATAAAAATTGTTTACATCACTTTTGGTGAATTGGTTTTAATGGTGAATAAAGCAATATTGAGATATTTACTCGACATGCATCGTAAAGCACGCGGAACACTTGGATGCCCCTGCGGAGACGCAACCCGCACACCACCTCCATACATCGAAAACCCCCTACATCGAAGTAATTTTTCTGGTCCCAACAAATTCGTTGTATGGGGGTTTTACTGTATTAGGAAAGTAGGATTAGTATGCCATGCTTTCAGCATTGTGGTATTTGTACTAATGATATCATGGACTTTCATTAGAAATCCACCAGGTGCAACTTTCAGGAGGTTTGTTCATTGATGTAACTTAACAAATTAAGGAAATGCATGAGAGTTCTTAAATTTTGTAGTGAACAGAATGAAATTATTCGAAAAATTATTCCCAATAATCCTTCGCATCGGCCCTAAAATCCGGAGCACAGACTGCAGCTCCAGAATAATTGCTGACTCACATACATTTTGACTTACACAGCAAATGTTGGAACGTATTGTTTACATAACTTGGGGACTGTCTGTGGTCTCTTATGTTCGCAGGGAGGTTTGGTTCCCCTGTCTCATGGTTGCCTGTGGCCCCTCCTTCCTTCCCATATGACCTTTCCACTCACTCCCTTCACTTATCCCTCTCCTCTCTGCTGAACAGCAGTCAGCACCAGGATCTTTTGCTACAGCTATACCAAACCCCATGTATAACACAGACAGTTGGGCCAACATTATTGGGGAATGATGCCAATGTTGGTGAACAGTTGAGCTATCTTTTTACTGTTGAGCCAACATTGGGAAACGATGCGACAAGTACGGCTATTTTTGACCACCACATTTTTTTGCACCAAAGTTTGGAAATGGTGTGTTTAGCACGGTTATTTTTTAATCGTTGGGCCAGCATTGGAATATGGTATGCAACATTATGTTATGTGTGGGGATTGTTCCCATATTTGTTGGCTTCGTTGGACCAGCCCTAGGAAATGAAGTCAGTTACAGAATACTTCACAGACACGACAGAGTAGGAAAACTGTTCAGTTATGACAGTGGGAGGATGGTGGGGGCAATATTTAGAGAATGGGTTGGGTAGGGGAAAGGTGGGGCCGAAAATTGGGGAATGGTTGGGTAAACTCCATTGGGGAAAGGTTGGCAAAAAGGGCAAATAATGGTACCCAACTGCTACACACAACCAATCTCCAACATTTGCCCTACGATTGGTACTACATGGGACACATCTTCCATTAAAAATGTTTATTTAATATGAATATACATTTGGGCTGAAATGATGGATTCCCTGAAATCTATACCATTGAAAATGACCAGCCATGTACACATTTTCTTAAAAAGTTCTTTCCCAAGAAAACAGAGACCTCTTACCCGAAACATTTAACTGTATTAGGCCTGTGTAATTTAATCACATGAGGTCACCTAAATATCACCTGAAACAATATAATAAATTTTTTTGCTAAATGTACTATATCAGGAAAATCTAGAGGGTACCTAAGTTTATGCAACTAGAATAAGGGTACTACAGTAGCAATGCATGAAGGATGCTAAAACTTTTTGTACATGACTAATCTAGTTCTTTGTACATTCTGAGGCAATATAGGCTCAAGCTAGTGTCATTCTCTTATGTGGTTTGTTTAAGCAAAACTCTTCATAGTGAATGTAGGGTAGGAACTTGTGACTTATGTGATGGTTGAAAATGAGATGCAGAGTATTGAAGAATTTTCAAGGATTTGGGTGACATATATTCTTTCTACTCACAGGGAATTTTCAATCAAGTAAATGTTTGAATTATCTTCAGAAGTGAATTAAGATATTAAAATTATTCTATAAAATAAAAAGGTAGTAAAGTAATACAAGAGATCTGTCCATAAGAGATAATCTATCTGTTTTGATTTCAGCTGGTATTCTAGATGAATAAAAATGTTGTGTAATAATACTAATGCTATGAGATTTATATTTTAATTAAGTATACGTAACACTTTGGTTAACAATGCACCCATTTCCTCAAAATATGACAATTTTCATGTATTAGTCTTAGAATACAATTCAAATGAATTTGTACTTCACAAAACGTAAACAAAATACAAAAAGAGAAGTATCAGGCGTGATATGGTTGAATTTTAGCGCAATAAAGCACAGAAATGGTAATTTTCCACAAAAAAATAATACCCTTCATTAATTATTGTCCTATTGTCCACATTTTAAGATTGTATAATTCACTTAAATCATATGTTGATATACATTATGATTCCCCAGATGTCTATAGGAGAAGGTCTTTACAAGGCCTATCAGATTAAGACTAGGTAACTAAGATGCTAAAGAATTTTGAAAGCTTTTTTATTTGCACAAATTTACTTCCTTTAAGATTAATTATGACTTGTTTTGAAAGTTTATGACTTTTTTCTTATTACTTTTTATATTGTGTATCTATGTTTATCTATGAATGTGTATCTTTTTTCCCCAATCTGTTTTCTATTATCATTTTATGTATTATTATAATCATATGCTACATGTATTCATGTCACTTCTGGAAATTGGGCACCTGCTCGTAATAAAGAATTATTATTATTATTAATTTTAGTATTTAATTTTTTCTAGTGGAAAATTGCAATTTCTGTGCTTCATTAAACAAAATATGTATCTCAACCTACTGAAATAAAAACTGAAGGTACCAATAAAATGTTCTCAATCATCATATTCTACAAGAAATGGTAAAAATGTCCATAGAATGATCCATTGATACATCAGTTGCACTATTATGAACATAATTTAAGTATTTGCATCAATTCCTTAAAAATTAAAAATCTTAGTTCTTATTACATTACTAAATGAAAATATAATAACTTTGGTATATCTAGTAGATTCTGTATTTCTGTAATAGCCCAGATAGAAAAGCAAGCTGGAATCCCCATGGATTCGAACTTGCATCATCCAGTGCACAAGTGGGACTCCAACTGGTCAAGTGTTCTTGCTGGATTGAAGCCAGATTCATGCTGTAGTTCTTACACAATTACAGCTGTGTACCAGTTGGATTTCAGACTGTAATCCAACTTGAATCAAGTTGGATTTTAAGGAATTATTCCAGGCTTACCATGACCAGCTGGATTGAAGCTATATATTCAAGCTTGAATCAGGCTACATATATTCATTCTTGCTACATTCAGTTGAGCTATTCCAGCCACAATCCAGACTGGAATCCAGCCTGCTTGCTAACTGGGAGTATTATACCAATTAATTGCGTGAAATTCACAGTGAAAAAATCATTCACTTGGACCGGGATTCGAACCCAGACCCCTCGATTTTGCACCAAGTGCCTTAACCAGTTAGGCTACCCAGGTATCCTCTTTCACTGTGAATTTCATGGAGGCTTTAAGGAGCGAACTCAGGTACTCCATGGCATTGTATGCATGGCACAAAATCGAGGGGTCTGGGTTCAAATCCCAGTCCAGGCGAATGATTTTTTCAGTGTGAATTTCACACAATTGTGTGACCATTGGCAGGTGACTCCGTTAAAATTACTGCATGGCTAGTGCCGCAGTTCTTTGAAATTATACCAAATACTTATCCTGTGAATTACAATGAGTCTCGAAATACCAAAATACCCTAAAGGGTTTAGGCCTTCATCTGTGAATATCTCCCTAATTCAGAGAAATTAGAAATACATTAATTTTCTCAATAGTTTCATACATGAAATGAGAACTTAACTCCAGTAGAATCACATATTTGAATGAAAATATTAAAATAATTAATTTGAGTTATGAGTGAGGAAAAGATTCGGGAAAGTGTGATGCACAGAAAGGAAGATGATTGTGGATGTGCTTGGCATGATGGGTGAGGAGAGGAAACTGCTTGGAGAGATAAAATGGGGACTAAGAAGATGGTTGGAATGGGAAATAAGTGGCTAGGGGATGAAGGCTATGATGAAAAGGATGATGTGGGGTAAGGGTAGAAGGGGAAGAATGAGAATAGGCTTTATCAATGGAATGAAGAGAGGTAGGACACATGCAGAGCTGAAGAATGAAATCCGGTAAGGGGATAGAAGCCTGAAACCATAAAAGATTTGCAGAGGTAGGTAACCATTTTCCATCTAACCTACATTAGTAAATCACCTCTTATAAATTAAACAAATGTATTTCGGGAAAAGGCAATTGAAAAAAATAAGCAGCATGGAAAGGTGATGCATTCAACTTAATCTTCATTTACCTCCTTAGAGCAGAAGTAGCTGATGATGAATAACGTAAAAGATATAAGTGCACAATGAAATTAAGAACAATATTAGTTTTGGAAGATCTTAGCGACGGAAGAGAATCTGACATTTTTGTAATCAGCATATACCTATGCAAACAATTTGCCACCATTGAGAGTTGATTAATTTTTTTTTTCTTAATTTTTCTCCAGAACTCGTATATTTGTATAAAAACCTGTCTTCCACTCAATTTTGATATAATCAATTCTAATTTATAGTCAACCAGTAAATAAACATTATAATTGTGAAGGTAGGGCTCACCCAGTACTAAGCCCTATGGTGAGTGAAATTTACAGGTCAGGGTAGGGGTTCAATTTCTCTCCCCAAGAAATCAATTGCCTCCAAGGAAAACCTAATTGCTCCTCAAACTATTTCTCAGTTTGGATTAATTTGGACTAGCTCAAATGCCTCACCCAAATTTTAACACATAGTCCTTTAGTCCAAGGAATGTCATTAATTCTATACTTACTGGGCTACCACACAATTATATAACCATATGCTTAATGGATATGAAAAATGACCAAAGCAGCAATATTTTGTCATAAATATTTTCCTATAACTATATCCTAAAAATAGACTAAAAGCTATGGAAGTCCTGAACATATGCTATATGGTTTCAAAATGATCAAGTGAATGTAAGTGAAGGTCACGTTCATCTTCAGTAAACAAAGGAGAGCATAAATTGAATCTAATGGTGAGGATTTTCATATAGTCTTTCAGAAAAAAATAAAAGTATTAAAAAAACAGCATTTGAAGTTATGACGCAAAATGTACGAAATTGAAAGCAAGGAGAGAAATAACTTTCTTCATTCCATAGTAATTGTGTTTAGTGGATTTTTGATGATGCTTTCTTTGTTTGATGAGAAATAAGTTCCAAATGATCTATCTCATTGATGTATGTACAGTAAAATTTGGTGTTATAAAAATACAGTAACGTGGTTCTTGGGGGATGGAGTTTCCTGCATTATAGGCAACCCGCGCTATTACGATCTTGACAATTATACCAATGATAGTTATGATATATGTGCACAGATATCTTAACTATCAATCGTACAGTTATATAATTTAAGCTCAAAGTAAAAACATATGGCAACATTCTCATTATTTTTGTAATGATTGAAATTTGGTTTTATATATGCGTATTTTTATATTTCGGCTTAGGGATGTAATGTCTTATTATTACATATGGCCTGATGACATCAAGAATAAATAAAATCTCCATAGCAGGCATTACTAGTAGAAGGCATTCTATATTTCCAACAATTGACAATCTTCTTTGCTTTTTCATAAGTATACTTCTTAGACACCGTATCACATTTCATTTATCACCTATGCACGAGGCCATTTTCACAACATGTAATCACAAAGAAGCCACAAAATTCTCATGGCTGATTGTAGGTCACAACTCAGAAGTAGACTACTTAGGATGGAATACATGCAAAAACTACTTGCCGTGTCCTGAAAGGCAGCATCAGAGATTCATTATAGCAATCCAACTAGAAGTTGTTGGCACCCTGTGCTAACCAATGCGAGCAGGAAAATGCCAAAATGCATGAAAATATACACTATGATGATTTTTTCATTCACAAGAGTTTAATTATAATTTGTTTGAGAAATTTTAAAAGATGCTCGCCTTCACAAAATGAGTTTCTGATTGTATTGATGGCCAAAACCTAAATCAACTGGAGCTACGCTCGCCCGGTGGACTGCTGTGAACATAGCTCCTACGTTCCATTGGCAAGGTCATCCCACGGTTCACTTTTTTTCAGCACAGGGGTTGGGAAGTCTCCGTATGTTTCCCACAGCGAAAGGGTTAAATGAGAATGTTGCTGTCAAATAAAAAATATATTGCACCATAAAATGTGCAACACAGCACAAAATAGTGCTATATGAACAATAGTGCCATTGAAAATCACATGACGCATCACTGTTAATGAAAAAAATGATTAAAAAGTGTGTTTAATCTCTTTGGTGAGGCACAATCAACAGTTAACTTTATGCATCATTTTTTGATAGATTTTGATTTGAAAAATAATATGGAAAATGACACTGAAGGCAACCATGGATAACTGAATCACATTTCACAGCTAATGAAGCTTGGTGCATATTTGGATACCATGCAAATTTGAATCCAAGTGGCAGGAAGCTGCTTTTGGAAAAGTTTCACTGTGCTCCTGTTGTTGACAATCTCAAGTAAAAATTTCTCCCTTGAAACTCAACTGAAACAGGGCTGAAACTCCCTTGAATCACACTGCCTTGCTTCTCCGCTGAAACTGCCTTGAAATTGAAACAAAACCAAGGGATTTTGGAAGTGGGGTGGCAGCAGGTAAGCTGTGCAATAAAATGCCTTGCAACTGCAGTGGCACAGAGGCCATAGACCCTTGTAAATATAATGGGCTGGCACATCCCTGCTGCCTAATGACCTGGCTCTCCACTGAAACTCCCTTGTATCTATTTCGCATACTATTCGCATGTCATACTATTCTACGGCTCTACACGCATTTTCTCGCACCCATCACAGAAACTTCTGCGTCAAGAAAGCCCTTTTGGCCGCTTCCAAAGAACAATGTGACTTTGAGAACTAACTTTTAAATGGCAATTCCTTTATAAGCTGAGGAAATACCATTACATCATGATGACAGTAATGTGGCATTAATTAATTGAAACCTATATTGCCACATAGTATGACTATTAATGCAATATTACTGAGAGTAAACAAGATGCTTTCCAATTCCCTCACGTTTAAATCAAGACGTAACCAAGGGGACATGTATAAACTAAAGTACCAACTTAGGGGGGGGGGGGGAGGGGGTCGCCTTAAAACCTACGGCGGGAAACAAGGGAGAGGGGAGGGGCTTCTCTCAAAGTAACGTAGCTGTTACAATGCGCCTGTTTACGTTTATTACTCGTCAACATCGTATCGGCAATACTACAGAGTTTAACATGAGGAAAGGCACGCGGGGTGTTTCATACAACCCAAGCTTCTACTATAACTCAATGTAACTGAACTATTGCTTCTACAATGTTGCAAGTCTTCATGCCATCAAATTGCTAACATTTAACCTTCTCGCGGGTTAAGGTAGTTTGAGCGAAAAACCACTTCACCTAGAATTTGATGAATTTGGCCTCATTTCAACGGAAAAAAACTCATCTTTCCAGTGATATCAAAATATGAACCCCTTGCCAAAGTACTCTTCGAACAATTGCCTGAAAATTCAAGCTGTTTTATATGGGATAGATTACGGCTGTGCACTACATAGGGAGAATGTTTAAAAAAATAGGAACTTCTAGCACCTAGATTTCGTCAAAAAAACTAACAGCGTATAATTTTGAGGAAACCAGGACTAGCCACAGTAATAACCTTTATGGAGTCACCCGCAAGTGCACATAAGTGCAATATTCCACAGAGGGAAAATCATTCGCCTTGACCGGGATCAAGCTCGGTCGCCCGGAATCCCGGTCAATGCGAATGATTTTTATCATGTGGAATATCGCACTTAATGGTGTATACTTTGCATGTTTTCTCAACTATTTATAAAAATTAATCCATTACTCACGAAGTAATTTTTACAGAATCGCAAAAAAAATCTGATGTTTTGAATGATTTTCAGCCATAAGACGGGAGAAAATGAGTCAAGTCACTTAAATATCTTTATTTATATAATTATGTACTGAAAATTTGGTCATATACAACTGTATATTAGCCCCATTAAAAAACAATATTTATTTCATACTCCTTACAGATGCTGAAATAAAAAAACAAAATTTGAATATGGTTTCCATTATGACTAGGGAACTATCTCGCTCAAACTACCTTAAAAAGCGACCTTGTGACAAAACTATTCAATCAACCTATCCCTAAAAATAAACTCACTCAATACTTAAGAAAATATTTTTGAATTAAAAATTCATTTGTAGAGATAACGTTACATGTCAGGGGAGGGGTTGGGGAACGGTTGTCAACGAAGGGGGGTCGGGGAGAGGGGTAAAAAATCACCGAAAATGGTAATGTAGTCTATGTACGACCCCTAACTTGCAGAAATGTTGAAAGGAGAAAATTGATGAATGTATGTATCAATAAACACATAGAAATCACATAATTTAAAATGGAAATTAATTACGCAAATCTCTCAGTGAAGTGTTTACTGGCTGAACTATCTCTCTGATTTGTTTGCAGGCATCCCATTTTTGCCAAAATTTCGGGTGAAGGAGGGACCACGTGCTTAACACACCGGGTAGATGCTTCTTAAAATTCTTGTTACCGAATGGATCATTGAGTACAATATCAAGAAAACCCTTGACCTGAAAGAACAAGAGGGGATTTCTTTGGGAGGCACTCGAACTCTGAGTCCGAGACTCAGCGTCGAAGGCAACTGAACCCTTCACCACGGGTGGTCTTTGGCACCAAATGACCAGTCGCACTATAGTTTATAACTTCTATAAGTTACACATATATTGTAGAAAATTTGTTCGTTTTTGTGTTGCACTAGTCACGCTGATGAAAATATTTTTTTAATCACAGTTATACGATAGAGATTAACCATTTTGCGTGCTTTAGTAATATAATAATGTACATTAAACTGGCTTGGTTTACTGAAGTGCATATAATGTTTAATATCTATCATACAACTGCGATGAAAAAACCTTTTTCATCAGGGTGATTAGTTCAACACAAAGACGAACATAATATTGTGATTTATGTTTAACTTTTAGAAGTTATAAAATATAGAGTGACTGGTCAGTTGCTGCCATAAACTGCCTGCAGTGAAGGGTTGGGTCGCTTTCGACCGCGAGGCTCAGACTCCCAGAGTGGCCTGGCCTGGGCCAATTGTCCAGTTCAGTGGCAGTGGAGCACTCATGCAGCAAGAGAGAAGCAGTTCAGTTAGGTTGGGAGTGGGGATACCTAAATACTGCAGCAGCTGAGTGGCAAGGCAATAAAATGACGTGACTAGGGAGAAGCAGTGGAGTTTAAAGGATGGCCTGACATGGACCAACTGTTCAGTTCAGTGGCAGTGGAGCACTTACGCAGCAAGAGAGAAGCAGTTCTATTTCATTGGAGTAGCAAGGGATTGTAGCAGTGGAGTTTCAGTTGACCGCAGTTTTTCTTGTTGAGACTAAGGATGTGCAGTCCAGTTGCAAGGTAGTTTCAAGCCAGTTTTCACCCATTTAGTGGAGTTTCAGTCCAGAATCAGTTGAGTTTCAAGGGAGAAATTTTTACTTGAGATGGATAATCAAGGGGAACCCCCAAGGGTGAGAAATCAAGTACTCAAAATATAAACTGTGAATAATCAAGGGCAAGGGTAAACAAAATTGCGTTTGATAATGGAAACTTGCTTCCACAAATTTGTAACATTTCTACTGAACAATGATAGATCTCATGTGATATTACCATCGTATATTGGAGCATGAAACTATGGAATATCTTGTGATAAGTTTGGTACAAAGTAAGTAAAAGAGGAAAAGAAATTGATAATTTTGGGTGAAAAAGCCCAGACTCATGGTATAATCAAACTGTGGTATACTGAGGTGCCAAATAACCAAATTTTACTATATTTTCCCAGAAAAATCATTTTTTTTTCAAAATACATAATGTTCATTACTCAAAAGTAGATATAAAACTACTGAATTAGTAACCATAAAATTCTTCACACACATCAATAACAATTTAGATGATATGTGTGTGTCAAATACAACAAGAAAACTTAAGCCCTCCCTTTTACCCTTAGAGTGACGGGGGGTGCGATCGAGCTCCTCACGTCTCTTGCCAAAAGTGCCAGAAGCGCTATCGTGCTCCATCTGCATTGTCACTATCTCGTATATTAATATTTTTTCAAATATTAATATACCATAAAATCATAAAATTAAATATGTTAAACCAAATATATTAAAGGTTTCATAAATTTTTTGAAAATGTAATTTTATTTATGTATAATGCATAATTTTTTTCGTAAACTACTGCAAAAATCACCAAAAATTTCACGGCAATTTTAGCATAATACCTAGGAAATTGGTTGGCACTCAAAGGGTTAATGGAAGCGTATGTGAATGTATGTATGGTATATTATGGTAAAATATAGGGTAATTAATGCTGAGGTCACCAAGTAATATTTTTATTGAGAGATATAAAATTATTTTTCCTACTAAGTAATTTAATATATTTTCTAAATAATATCTTAAATCTTACTAATTACCCATGGATAATATGAAGCATGTATGAATTTCATTTTCATCAGGAACATTTTTCCTGCAATTTACATTCATTAAAATCCAAAAGCAATACCCACTGTCATTGCTCTCTATACCCATATAAGTAATTGAAATTTCATATTTTTTATGACAGCCTCATTTTTCCAAACATTTTTCTTGTATATACACAAACATGGTTGAAGAAGAATTATTGATGATCTGTACTTAGAATATTTATGTATAGGTACTTATATTAAAAACTGAAAATTCCTCCTCATTTTTAGTCATGATACATATATATGTATTTCATTTATATGTGATTTCCCTTACTTTAGAAGTAATTTTTATTTTATTTTGCAAGTAATTTCATGATATTTATCCATCAGAAGCTGGGCAAGGGCCTAGCCAAGTTGAAACACTGGTTCCTGTCAGATCATAGAAGTTAAACAACGTTGGACCCGGATAGAGGTTGGAGGGGTGGCCCTCCTCCATACCTCTACCAGGGTGGGTGGCATGGTTTATCAGTCATAGAGATACATACTGTCATTCCGTCTTAAGTTGGACAGGGGGTGTGGAGTAGGACACTGAGCAGAACTGTCATAAAAATGTTGTGAAATTGTTACAGTTCGTGCCATGTAAACCCATTGCATAGTATATAGTAGCATACAATGTTTTACAACGGGTTTACGTGGCATGAACTGTAACGATTTCACAACATTTTTATGACAGCTCTGCTCAGTGTCCGACTCCACACCCCCTGTCCAACTTAAGATGGAATGACAGGATGGATTTATACAGCCGATACACAGAAATAATGACACTGAAAAAGCCACCTTCTTTAGTAAATTGACTATTAGTCAATGGTAGTTTTCCATTGGCTGAAAAAAAGGAGAAATTTCTCCTCTTATCCTTGAGTATATACCATATACAAATACATATTAAGTAAAAGCATGCAGCTCATCACTTCTCTCAACTGGAAAAGTATTCTCACACAGTAGCATTAGATAAAATACCCTTTTCACTTCACTCTTATCTATAAATGAGCAGTTTGAAAAAATATGTATATACTCTTCAATGGAACTCATAATACATGATTTTTAAAAGCTAGACAATAATTTTATGAGAATATACAAATTTGCAGTAACTTTACCCAGACATTTATGTACCAAGGACCCTCTAGGTAGTAGCCAAGCACTCTTTCCAACAGGCTACCATTCCATCCTGAACAGTTGATTCCCATTAAAAGTCTCAGTTTGAATATGTTCAGTATATTCTAGCATTCAGGCAAATAAATACTCATATAATATTTTCTCAAAACCATCATACGTCTTCTCTTTGACAGAATCATTGTTTTGAACCTACAGTATCACTCCTCACCCCGTTAAGATGGTGGGGGACATCAAGGCCAGCTGGTACATATGTGGTGCCCGGTGAGCACCGAGAGCAGGAACGGCGTAGAGCTGGACGCTGCCTTGACCCATGACACCGTACTGCAAACCTTAGCTCCTCTGCCATCTCCGAGCATAGAGATTGCTGCCATGACAAAATATTGGGTTTTGTGGGGAAACAGGGAGGTTGGGTTATTGAGAGGAGTGGGCATAATCGGGTAAGGTTAATGATGATAGGTCTGGGCCAGCATATGCCTTTTGGTTCTGGAGTTATGGATATGTTGACGAAAGTGAAAATTTCAACTTTTGGGAAGCTATGATCAAAACTGAGGGCATATGCAAGAAAAAGGCTACTTATTTTTCCTTTAGAATTTGCAGCTTAAGTCTTGTCAATTTAATTCTAATAATTTTGAAGGATAATATTTTTACTTTTTCCATGAGAGAGATTCTATAAGTTATATGCAGAAGGAATTTTGGAATTATTTATTTTATGCGTCAGCATTGAAAACACTAAAATGTATTTTAAAGCCAATTCCTGATGGTAAAATGATATGTCTACATTTCAGTATTAGGTACACTGCAGGGATAATTCACACTTAAACAGAGCATTTCTCAGATAGTTAGTTTCCAGTTTATCTATAGGAATTTAAATACTAAATTAACATAAGCCAAAAATATGTAGTAAAATTAGTGTGTTACATGAGAAATTAAGAAACAACTAGAACCTAATTTCACTAACTTGCCATCCTTAATATTTGATTGTATGGTATCCTCAGTTCTGACTCCCCAGCAGTAGTGAATCTGATATAAGATAAATGTATATACAATAGGGTTCCTATTTGTCCCGTTTTTCCTGGGACAGTCCCGTTTTTTGATAGAATGTCCTAGTGCCCTGACTTTTTTCCAAATGTCCCACTTTTTTCTTTTGCAAGTATCATTCCTGAAAGCAGTGCATTAGGCTTTCCATTTTTAATGTGCAGCACTCCTGGTGTCGAATTCATTAAACTTTGATGATGTATGCATATTAAGAAGTTAGAAATTGTAATAATGATGCTCTTTTTTTCTACATGCTTCTGTTGGCAGTGTTACATACACATGGTTCCCGGTTCCATATGACGTGACGTCAGTTCAGTGCCGGCATTGCTAGATTGTAAATTGGTAGTTACTCAGTGCTGAACATAGTTTGTATCAAATGAAACAGTACAAGCTTTAATCATTGTAAAGACTTATTCTAAGGATTTGTCTTCTGTTGACTTTCATGCTCAAATATCTAATGAAAAGAAACTTCTTGATCAGGTTCATAATTGTGATAAATATTCTTGTATTGTGTAAAAATGAACTTCAATAAGTCATATTTTGAAATTCCGTTCTTCTAATCATTGTTAGTGCGATTGTGATTCATTATACAGGCATGGTGAATTTCATCATATTTTTCTCATTTCTAATGTGTCCTGCTTTTTCAATTAATCTCCCATTTTTTTAGTGAAAAATGCAAATGTCTAATTTTTTCAAAAATACATTATGGGAGCCCTAGTACATGACACACTGCTTTCAAATAAATATCAATTAACATACAAATCATAAGCTCATATCAGTTATGCCCTTCCAAAATTGTTCAATGCCTTGGTAACCTTGCCATTATGTAGTTTGAAATTGCTATAAGTGGCAGCCAATCGCAAGGGATTTGTTGGGTCTGCTGCTTTTATATCAGTAACCATACCTCTGTTTTTACCATTTCACATCAGAGTCTTGTGATATACTTCCCCTGTAATTAATGCTGAGAGCATTTCATTCTACTTCTCTGTATGGAACGCATTCATGAAGGAATTGTACTGGTATGCTTTTGGCCCATTTTGGGACCCAAGTTCCCTGAAAGTTGAACCCTTTCCTCATCTGTTGGGCAGAGATAATTCCGACCTCAGTGTCAGTCCCTTTGGCTGATTTATGTTCATGGTCATACATTTGTTTGCGCAATATATTGGGTAAAAATTCATTTACTCCATGCTCAGAAAATATATGCTCAGTAGTGTATTTCTATGTTTCTCTATGCATTTAAAAATTTTAAACTTTTATGTCTGATGGAACTGCAACATTAATTCAGAATATGTACTCCAAATATGTGTCAGTGCTCACTTTTGGCATAACTTATAACTAATATTAATATAATTAATGTCATATGATGTTCCAGAGGATATTGAAGCAAAGACAGAACTAATTATTAACAATTATGATAATACTTAATTGGCTAAAAATATTTTTAATCAATGACATTAGTGCATGAATTTCAAGTCTCTCACAGCATCAATTACCTTGTGATATATTTTGCAAATAAAAAGTCTGAAGGACTAACTCATCATCAATAAGTATTTAAAAAAATATCAAGCTTAGCTATTCCTGTTGAAATACATATATGTATTCATTTCCCCATTGCCTTTAATGTCTCAGAATTTTTTCAAGAGTGAAATGAAAATCATGCAGAATTGTTTTTAAGTTATGGAGCAAATGAATAATTTGAAGAAAAACTGAGATGATCCTAATTCATGAGGAGATATAGCAGAACCTCAATAGCAGCGTCCAATATTTCAAAGTTTAGAATTTTCCAAAATTGGGCACTCTTTTGCTCCTTTGAAACAGTTTTGCAGATTGCCTATTCTGCTAGTTGTGCAGGGGTTAGCTATATTTATGCGACTCATGCCAGGTTCCCAAGTGTTGTTTAGCCAAAATATTGCAATCGATTTTCCATGATGATGAAGGCTGAGCTATATTCTACAGAAATTCTACATCCACACAATGAAAATTTTCATGGGTCATAGGAAGCTTTCATTGTGCTAGTTTCCTAGTTTCACACTGCATGGAAATTTCATGAATTCTTCCACCTCTGTAGAAAGCAATTAATCCAGATGTATCTAGAGCAGATATTGAATCTCTATATGTACCTTTATGACGGGGTAATGTCTTGCTTCTATTTTTGATACCTTTTACGAGCAAAACAAACTCCAGCAATGAATACATGAGCAGCAGAACCTCCATATAAGTAGATCTCAGGACTCTAAACAACCGACCGAACATTCAAATAACCAACATTTTGAGAGTACCCTGTACCTTCCAGTGGTGTAGGTACCTAGGGTTTCTGGTGCCCCTGGCTAAATGGAAGTAGTGGCTCCCCACCACCTACCCCTATTTTCTATCTCATTCTCTATTTTCATGTTTTTTTCTTAATTTACAGTGTTGGCCTGAATATATGACTGTTATTTTCTCCACTTGGAAGAGGTAAAAAATCGCTATCCGTCTTATTTTCGCGCCCTATGAGAATAAAATTATGGAACGCAACCCGCACAACATGCGTGCGTTATGGGTGGCGTAACTGCTGGTTCATTGAGATTACGAATTCAAACTTGATTACAGCGTTACAATGACCGAAAACATTACATTTAAGCACGCCAGGCAGACTGATGTTTGGCAAGGTCAATTTTTTACGAGAGTCGTACGGTGTAGGAATATTTTAACTACTACTACGTTGATAATTCGAAGCATGTGTCGGAGGTCATTCGCCAAAATTGGATTGAAAAAATGGATCTACAGTGTATTGCCATGACGGCCATGGCCATGGCATGGTTTACATTTTATAACCATATTTTGTAACATCGCTGTTACGACGTGACACACTTAGGACTTGGGGATGGATAAGTGAGGTAATAAGTTTCCCATTATTTACCACCTTTAGACTTAGCGTACTATTTTACTTTGTAACAATCATTCATGCTTATGCCAAGCAGCATTAGCAGTAAAGTGAACTAATTTTTGTTAGTGGAACGTTCAGAAACCGAACGATGTGTTACTTTAGTTTGAAGTCTTATTGAGTTTGGATATCACCAACAATGAGTAGGGTTGAAAAGCGTGGTACACAAATTGGTCATGCTCCCAGAGGAGAGGTGAAAGAGTTGCAATGCTAGTTTGTACAATGGATGTATGTGTCAATAAGACCTGTTATGCTGAGTGGGTACTTTGAATAAACACCCTCTGGATGTATTCAAAAGCCATATTTGGCGCTTATTAGCTGGTGGATAAAGGCTTCTTGGGATTCCATCCCAGAAGAATCAATAATGAGAGAATTTAAGAAATGCTGTATTTCAAATACATTGGATGGCACCGAGGATGACCGAATATGGGAGGACTCCAATCCAGAGGATTTGGAGAATGGAAAGTTCAAAGTAAGATGTCTCATTTGGAAAGTGACAATGAAAGAAGTGAGAAATCTGAAGAGAAAAGTGAATATGTTAATAATTTATAGTGTTACAAGGGTAAAATATATTACCACTGAGAATCCAGAACTCCATATCATCCTATTATAACCCCTGTAATCATAGGGGAGCATTTTCAATAGTAATCACTTTAAAGTCAGCACCTGATTGGAATAAATAAGGTAATATTGTAAGTGTACTCTATATTAGTGATGTGGCTAGGATTCGACGAATCGAATCCTATCAAATCAATGGATTCGAGATTAGATCGAATCCTTTCAAAAAAATTTGATAAATTCGAATACTTGTTTTGCGGGTGGCATACCTTATAGGTAAACGATCTTGCAACGTAATAATCTCATGAATGACGTCATTTTACCGTCATAAGTGCTGATAATCTGCGCAATAATTCACTACGACATGTATTAGAGAAAATATTCTCATGAGAAAGGTCTGAATTCAAAGAAAAAGGATCACTCCAGATTGTAGAATTTTTTAGCCCACATCCCATGGCCAAATAATGCGCCGGCAAAAATTATTAATTGCAACTGAATATACGCATTTATCTCTTCAATATACTTGGCACCACGTATGTTTGAAGTTACTACCAAAACAGCCAAGTTTTTACTTAGTTGAATTGTGAAAACCTAAGTTTTTATCTGCCAACATTCCGTTGTAAAATTGTACGATACGACAAAAAACTTGTAGACGATAATTGTACTCATGGCTATACAATCTCTGTATTAGTGATTGCACTCAGTACTTTTCATTTGAGTACGGCGATAGCCGATTATCAAACGCAGGTGCCGTCGATCGCAGGCTCACCCCGGAGCAGAGAGCCATCGGCAGCTGGCGGTAGATGGTGATTCAGCTGAATCGAAAGCACCACGGCATGGCGATTTCCATCTATTGCTGGCTATAGCCCCAAATCGAAAGTACCCACCATAAACCGCGATCACATCTCAATCACGTTGATGCACTATCGTGGTCGCGAATCTGTGGTCGAAGTGTACGATATGAAATACGACTCAATAGTGAAGAACAGACAGAAGGGTCGACAGCATCGATAGGGAAGTCTCGAAGGTGACAATTATACTGTAAAATGTAGCAACACAATGAAATATGGTATTATTTCTCGGTAAAAAAATTCTGATGATAAATTCGCGATTTGTGATGTTTGTGGCTGCACTATGTCCCGTGGTTGTGTTTCCAAAGCCACTGGTGCATTGTAGAAGAACTTAAAGAAACATCCATTATCTGCCCAAGAAGTAGCGAAAACCCACAAATTAGTGCAAGAGGATAAACAGGAAGATGAAAATCCTGCATCTTATACCTTCGATACTCTACCAAGCAGTTCTAGTAATCAAGATTGTGATTGAATTTTCCAAGTGATGAATATCCCAGGTAAGAGATTCGTAATTATTAGTAACAGTTGAAGAAACTATGTGAATTTGTTTTTGAATTTGATATGCAAGAATTGATCGTTATATTCGTCTTCTGGGACAGAAACCAGCTCTATTTCTAGTTAATGCAGAGATTAATTTTACATTTTGAAGCCTTTTTATCACACTATACTGTTACTCTAACACCACAATACCATAAGTGATTCCTTTTATAAATAGTATTTTAAAATTTATGGAAGAACCAGGTAATGTAGGATCCGGATTGCAAGAGATGAAAAATGTTATCATTATAATGAGATGAATCTCATATTTGCTGACTTAGGAAAGAACAGCTTTTATGCTGTTGCAACAATATTGGACCCTCATTTTAAAGACAAAATGTTTAGAAGCAAGAATGATTCTCAAGTGGCTGAGAAACTCGTAGTGCAAGAACTGCAACTGTATTTTCATAAAGAGCATTTAGTACTGCTAGAAATTTGGCAGACAAAAAAGGAACAGATTAGGTCCCGAAAGCATGAGAATGTTCCATTTTTTTAGGAAAAATTTATAACTTATGATTACATTGCACTTTGTTGAAGAACTAATACAAATTAAGTAAAACTTAAACAGCTACTCAAATTCGTTTTATTTTTTAGCTAATGAATAAATACTGAATTTGAGGGAATAGAAGTGTGGAACAATTTCTTGGTTCAAAAAGGTACAGGAAAATATAAATGGATTTGAATTTTTTTTATAAATGCAATTGGTATTGAAAAGTAACTGGGATTCATAGTTTTCTGAAATAAGGATTTGGATTTGAGATTCGATGTCTGGGATTAGATTTTTTTTAAAGTGATTCGGACTCGGGATTCGGATTCGATAAATTTTGGATTTGACCCATTACTACTCTATATCCTCATATTTTAATCCCTGTAAACCATTGGAGGGAATTTCTAAAAGCCACCTCAGAACTTGATTGCATTAAGTATGGTTACACTGTAAGTAAGCATATCTATCTCTCTGATTGAAGCATTGTTCTCATAATTTAGTTATAAAATGCATGAAAATCTTTGTAGTGAACACTGTTCATGCTTCTTTCATCCTATGTATGCATTAAAATTTTTTCCCTAAAATGGCACCTCTAAAACCCAACCCGTCTTACATTCGGTACTGTCTTATATTCGGACCAGTACAGTATGTTCCCTACATTTTTCTGATTGGAGGTGCTGCTGAGGTTGTTTACTTCAACATTATCCTATCTTTGGGATAGAAAGAAATGCTGCTTAGCCCCCTCTGTGATGACCCCTCTGGCAGGGACCGGCTCTGCCATTTATTAGGAACACCACTGATCCCTTCCTCTACACTCATAGCCATGTGATTAATTAATATAGTGTCAACTGTTTATTTATTTTTCTGTATATTATCTCCTATAGTCAAATAAATACCCTGGGAGAAGGCAAAAATAGTTCTCCACCAATGAAAAGTTTTGAGTTAATGATGCCTAGGCAGCCCTGTTTCACAATTCATAGGCCTGTGAAATTAACCCATGAAAATAAAGAAAACACCCTTGCTTAACGAAAAGGTAAATTGACCAACAATGCCATACACAATGATTTCCAGAGGGGAAGATGGTCATGGTGGTCATGGTAAAGCCGAGCTTTGGGTCATAGGGTCCATCAGACCAGTCGCAAAGTTATGGCATTGGTGAGTTTTTGTCCTTATGTAACACATTTTATTAGTATAGATTCATTGAGGCATGATATTGATTAAACTGCATTTCATTCAGGAATTTCAAGCCAAGCTCCAGGAATGATGTTATCAATAGGCAGACCAACGGAGGAAAAAGGAACCTACTAATTATACTTTTCTCAATATTTGTTTTGAATCTGTGATCAAATTTTGAAATACACAGAATATTATACGTTTAATGTGTTTAGGCTGTGATATCTACTAAACATAATTAACTTCGAGGTACATATCATACCATTTTATCCTGATGCATATGCAACTTGCAGATGTTTAAAAAAACATGAATTTACAAAAAAATCCTATTCATATTTGGTTCCAAGGATGACTGGTTGATGAGGTTCCATTATACTATAAATGGTAAGTTCACCAAGAGATAAGGATTCATTTGGAGTTAAGCTCAAGAAAATCTCCGCCATATGAAAATCTTCAACCTGCTTCATTGTACCTGCAGTACCTCATGTATTAACCACTTTAGGTAAACTATCAAAGGCAGTGTACATGCAAAATTAAAGCACTGATCCCAAAAGAATACATTACCCCAGCATATTTTGCCTTATTTCACTGCCATATAAACTATGGCATCGAGCTATGGGGCCAATCTTCATCCTCCTTAAGCCTATTTAAAATCCAAAAAAAGGCAGTTAGAGTAGTTTCTTGTGCCCAGCCCAGGGATCACTGTAAGCCACTCTTCACCAAGCTCGGCATTTTGACCCTGTACTGTATGTATATAATGAAGTGTCTTTGTGACGTAAAGGCAAATCTTAACTCCTTGGAGACAAGAGGAAATGTGCACAACCATTTCACAAGAAACCGAGATATCCTTAATGTTCCCTATTGCCGACTATCAAAAACTTGTAAATCATTCCACATAATTAAGCTGCACCTGTATAATAGTTTACCTACCGAAGCCAAACTTGTCAGTCTTGAAAAATTTAAAAGAGTTGTGTATGCCTGGCTCATAAAAAAGGCCTTTTACTCCATTGAGGAATTCATCGATAGCAACAAGGATGATATGATTTTCTTGTAATTTAACATCTTCTGTATTTGTACTACTTAATAATATTTATAATTTTTTCTGTATTTGTAATAAAACTATTGTAATTCTGTATATTAATATGACGAAGACTAATGCAAGTTGTATCTTGTTTTATGTCTAATAAATATTATTATTATTATTATTTTAATTGTTACAGTTGTAACATGACCCTCCGAGTCCCCGGCAAGCATCAGGTTTCATTGCCGTCATAATGGCCAAAGACTCGAGAGGGGTTGGGCAGTAATCGCAGCCACGTCCGACGCCCATAGGATGTGTGGCTATGCTGCGGTAGGGTCATGCGTCCGCAGTAGACCTAGTGACCCCAGGATGACGGCCTTCTGCATGCGTGCAACTAGTAATTCCGCCTGTGCCACGCAGGACGGAATACACTTGATGTTATTTAGCAGCGAGCCCTTAACTCCACCGAGCACACCTATGATGAGGACCACCAGTTTCACAGAGTGTCCGGGGTACATCTGTCGAAGTTCGAAAAGCAGGTCTTGATATTTCGTCCGTTTTTCCACCTCCTTCGCATCCATGTTAGTTTCAGCCGGAGCCGAAAACTCGATCACGAACATGGAGCGTGTGAGGTGGTCGAGGAGAACGATATCAGGCTTGGTCGCCTCCAACTGCCTGGTGGTGGAAAAGGAGTAATTCCACCAGATCGTGCATTTATCGTTCTCCACGACGGACTCAATATCTCCAGGGGCATAGGGCAGCACAGGTGTTTCGTTGATGCCATAATGGTGTCGAAGATGAAAGTATAACACCCGTAGGGCCGCGTTGTGCCGAGCTAAATATGCTGACTTAGCGTAATAACTACAGCCGGAGAGAAGGTGACTCAAAGTCTCCGGCTGGGCTCGGCACGCCCTACATCTCGTGTCCGCTACCTCCGCCTTGAATATAATGCGGCGGTACACGAGTGTGTTTATGACACCATCCTGGCACGCGAGGACAAAACCCTCGGTCTCGGACTTCAGACCGGCGGAGCGTAGGAAGGCAAACGTTAGCTCCTTCGATAGCCCATGCCTTTCGATGTTTCGATAGAAACCTCCATGCATGGGCTTATCGGTATGCACCTTGAGCAAGGCCTTCTGCTCGGCTTTTTTTATTTCGAGCTTGAGGACGTCTGCCTTCAATGACAAGATGGTCGTGTCATTGTCGCTTCCGTCGGATGACGGGTCGAAGTCGAGACCGGTTTCGTCCGCTGCCCTCTTTGCCGCCTGGAAGAGAAACGCCCCTGCTCCCGCACTCTCGTGATCACTCACGAGATTGAGCAGGGGGTCCCTGCTTTTCAAAACTCGGCAAGCTGTACCCAGGACATCTCTGTTGTGGAGACATTCCAGACTCAATAGTCATCTACCACCTACATTGCGAGGGAGATACAATCTGGCGACGGAAGATTTCGGATGAAGACTTCTATAGATGGTCATCATCTTCCTCGTTCCCCTATCGAGGTTCTGCAACTCGTTGACGTTCCACTTCATGCATCCGAAGGTATACAGCAGTGTAGGAACCGCGAACATGTTCGTGGCAAGAACCTTGTTTTTGCCTGACAGCTCAGAACTCCAGATGTTCCTGAGAGTCTGTCTGTATTTGGCGGTGAGCCTTTCCTTCACTGCTGTAACCTCCTGCATTCGGCGCTGGGGGACGCCGAGATATTCATAGCTGTCATCGTCCTCGAGGTGACGAATGACGCTCCCGTCAACAAGTTGCACGTCTTCCTTGATCTCCGAAAATGTTCCTCTCGCCAAGTGGATGGATGCACACTTGTCCAATCCGAACTCCATTCCTATAGCCTCACTGTATTCCAGTACAGTGTCCAGGGCAGTGCGAAGGTCATTCGCATTAGAAGCGTACAGCTTCAGGTCATCCATATAAAACAAATGGGTGACCTTATGCTTCCTGTCACCTGGAACACCACACATGTATCCTTTACCTCGTCGCAGCCTAAGGGACAGGGGTAGGAGGGAAATACAGAACAGTAGGGGGCTCAAGCTGTCGCCTTGAAAAACGCCACGGTGGTATGTTACCAACTCTGTGGAAACTGACAGCTTGCCTGAGGTCAGAACGAAGCGCGTTTTCCACAGTGGTAACAGGCATTGGATGCAGGACACAACCTCAGGGTGGACTTTCATCAACTTCAGCATGGCGATCAATAGCTCATGCGAAGTGGTGTCAAAAGCCTTCTTGTAGTCCACCAAGGCCATTGATAGGTTTCGCTTATGCCGGATGGCATCCTGGCATATGCACCTATCAATGAGCAGGTTGTCCTTGCATCCCGCGATTCCTTGCTTTGAGCCCCTCTGCTCGTACACCTCCTCCCAAACCGGCTGGACTTGGTGTAGGATAAGGTCGCTCAAGATCGAGGTGAACGCCTTATATACAGTGTTGAGGCAGGTTATAGGGCGGTAGTTCTTTGGATTGGACAAGTCTCCCTTCTTAGGTATTAAAACCGTGCGTCCCTCAGTCAGCCAAGGTGGAATCGGTTTTCCACCATTTAGAAAGGACGTGAAGATTCTGGCGAGGTGTTACTGGGTGGAAGTAAATTTCTTCCACCAGAAGTTATTCACAGCATCCATTCCTGGAGCCGAGAAATTCTTCTTGCCAGAGAAGGCCTTCTTCACGTCACTTTCGGTGACTGAAAGAGGTCCATCCACATCTTGTAGGTGGCGGTCACAAACCTCTTTAAAGAGGCCTATGGCCGGAGTGTCTCCGTTGAATGGCTTCGACGTTTTGTATATTTCCTTCCAGAAACGTTCAACCTCTTGGACGGGTGGCGGAGATTCAACAACAGGCGGAGGTGGTCGAAAGAGACGGGACGGCTGAAGGAGAAAGGTGGCATTTTCTCTCACGCCCCTACTCCTCTTCAGGAGTTTTTTCCGGGCCTTGGTGAGTGCCCGTACTCTATCGACCTCGTGCTGCTTAATGGTAAGCAGCACGCTTTTATTCAGCGTGTGATGGTTGTACCTGAGACTGCGCGCTATGCGCCGAACTTTAGGAGTGAAAGCTCGCCCAGATGCGATGTATTCCATCACACACTGAATTCTCGACGCCTGTTGTCTCGCCTGCGTGATCTTGGCCTCCAACTGTTCGAGCCTTTTTTCTGCTTTTTCCTCCCAAGAGGTGTTCTTTTGGGAGTGAGCCATGATTTTGGCAGCAGCGTAGACCACGCAATTGACCGTCCATAGGTCCGACATCTCTGTCAGGATTTCGTCGATGAGGCCATTCAAACGGGAAAGGTGATTACCCCGTAGAGAGATTTTTAAAATTATTATTATTAATAATAATTAAAAAAATCTCTCTACGGCAAAAATATTATTATTAATAATTTATTTTATTATTATTATTATTATTTTTCGTTACAGTTGTAACATGACCCTCCGAGTCCCCGGCAAGCATCGGGTTTCAATGCCGTCATAATGGCCGGTGACTCGAGAGGGGTTTTGCAGTAATCGCAGCCACGTCCGACGCCCATCGGATGTGTGGCTACGCTGCGGTCGGGTCATGGGTCCGCAGTAGACGGAGTGACCCCAGGATGATGGCCTTCTGCATGCGAGCAACTAGTGATTCCGCCTGTGCCACGCAGAACGGAATGCACTTGATGTTATCTATCAGCGAGCCCTTAACTCCACCGAGCACACCTATGATGAGGACCACCAGTTTCACAGAGTGTCCGGGGTACATCTGCCGAAGTTCGGGAAGCAGGTCTTGATATTTCGTCCGTTTCTCCACCTCCTTCGCATCCATGTTAGTTTCAGCCGGAGCCGAAAACTCGATCACGAACATTGAGCGTGTGAGGTGGTCGAGGAGAACGATATCAGGCTTGGTCGCCTCCAACTGCTTGGTGGTGGAAAAGGAGTAATTCCACCAGATTGTGCATTTATCGTTCTCCACGACGGACTCAATATCTCCAGGGGCATAGGGCAGCACAGGTGTTTCGTCGATGCCATAATGGTGTCGACGATGAAAGTATAACACTCGTAGGGCCGCATTGTGCCGAGCTAAATACGCTGACTTGGCGTAATAACTATAGCCGGAGAGAAGGTGACTCAAAGTCTCCGGCTGGGCTTGGCACGCCCTACATCTCGTGCCCGCAACCTCCGCCTTGAATATAATGCGGCGGTACACGAGTGTGTTTATGACACCATCCTGGCACGCGAGGACAAAACCCTCGGTCTCGGACTTCAGACCGGCGGAGCGTAGGAAGGCAAACGTCAGCTCCTTCGATAGCCCATGCTTTTCGATGTTTCGATAGAAACCTCCATGCATGGGCTTATCGGTATGCACCTTGAGCAAGGCCTTCTGCTCGGCTTTTTTTATTTCGAGCTTGAGGACGTCTACCTTCAATGACAAGATGGTCGTGTCATTGTTGCTTCCGTCGGATGACGGGTCGAAGTCGAGACCGGTTTCGTCCACTGCCCTCTTTGCCGCCTGGAAGAGAAACGCCCCTGCTCCCGCACTCTCGTGATCTCTCACGAGATTGAACAGGGGTTCCCTGCTTTTCAAGACTCGGCAAGCTGTACCCAGGACAACTCTGTTGTGGAGACACTCCAGACTCAATAGTCCTCTACCACCTACATTGCGAGGGAGATACAATCTGGCGACGGAAGATTTCGGATGAAGACTTCTATAGATGGTCATCATCTTCCTCGTTCCCCTATCGAGGTTCTGGAACTCGTTGACATTCCACTTCATGCATCCGAAGGTATACAGCAGTGTAGGAACCGCGAACATGTTCGTGGCAAGAACCTTGTTCTTGCCTGACAGCTCAGAACTCCAGATGTTTCTGAGAGTCTGTCTGTATTTGGCGGTGACCCTTTCCTTCACTGCTGCAACCTCCTGCATTCGGCCCTGGGGGACGCCGAGATATTCATAGCTGTCATCGTCCTCGAGGTGACGAATGACGCTCCCGTCAATAAGTTGCACGTCTTCTTTGATCTCCGAAAATCTTCCTCTCGCCAAGTGGATGGATGCACACTTGTCCAATCCGAACTCCATCCCTATAGCCTCACTGTATTCCAGTACGGTGTCCAGGGCAGTGCGGAGGTCTTTCGCATTAGAAGAGTATAGCTTCAGGTCATCCATATAAAACAAATGGGTGACCTTATGCTTCCTGTCACCTGGAACACCACACATGTATCCTTTACCTCGTCGCAGCCTGAGGGACAGGGTAGGAGGGAAATACAGAACAGTAAGGGGCTCAAGCTGTCGCCTTGAAAAACGCCACGGTGGTATGTTACCAACTCTGTGGAAACTGACCGCTTCTGCAACCTCCTGCATTCGGCGCTGGGGGACGCCGAGATATTCATAGCTGTCATCGTCCTCGAGGTGACGAATGACGCTCCCGTCAATAAGTTGCACGTCTTCTTTGATCTCCGAAAATCTTCCTCTCGCCAAGTGGATGGATGCACACTTGTCCAATCCGAACTCCATCCCTATAGCCTCACTTTATTCCAGTACGGTGTCCAGGGCAGTGCAGAGGTCTTTCGCATTAGAAGCGTATAGCTTCAGGTCATCCATATGAAACAAATGGGTGACCTTATGCTTCCTGTCACCTGGAACACCGCACATGTATCCTTTACCTCGTCGCAGCCTGAGGGACAGGGGTAGGAGGGAAATACAGAACAGTAAGGTGCTCAAGCTGTCACCTTGAAAAACGCCACGGTGGTATGTTACCAACTCTGTGGAAACTGACCGCTTGCCTGAGGTCAGAACGAAGTGCGTTTTCCAGAGTGGTAACAGGCGTTGGATGCAGGACACTACCTTTGGGTGGACTTTCATCAACTTCAGCATGGCGATCAAAAGCTCATGCGAAGTGGTGTCAAAAGCCTTCTTGTAGTCCACCCAGGCCATTGATAGGTTTCGCTTATGCCGGATGGCATCCTGGCATATGCACCAATCAATGAGCAGGTTGTCCTTGCATCCCGCGATTCCCCGCTTTGAGCCCCTCTGCTCGTACACCTCCTCCCACACTGGCTGGACTTGGTGTAGGATAAGGTCGCTCAAGATCGAGGTGAACGCCTTATATACGCCTTATATACTTATTATTATTATTATTATTAATGAAATGTTTATGAGGGAAAAATGCAAGCATAAGTGTAAATTTGATAAAATGAGTGAAAATTTTTTCTTTGGAATGGGCACTTGCATAAAAATTTTAAAAGAGAGAAACTAACAAGCACTTACTTCAAATAACAGTAGCTTACTTCAAATACTTTTTAAGATTATGAACCCAAAGCCAGTTAATGACTTAAAAAATGTAACTAACCAAATATTAAAGGGAAATCTAAATATGTACTTAGAAGTTGAAAAATGCCTCAATACTAAGCAGAAGATTGGAAATCACGACTCCATTATTTGCTACAGCTGGCGGGGATGAGATCAGAAGAGCAAGGATCTACCCAGGTCGAAATCCATCAGTGTCATTGGTTTGCCATTGAAATAGCTCTATGCACTTATCTACTCGAAACCTGAATATGGGACAACTAGAAACCAGAGCTAGTGAAGCTCCCCCAGATTTTAACCTACCATCAGGAAAACCTAAGCTGTTAACACTACTGTATACTAGGTAACCCGTGCGAAAATTTTGCACTTTCACGCTATCAGGTAATAGGTATGTTAAGGAAACAGTCTAATTGGGTTTTAAATAGAGAAGGTGTATCATAAAATACTTTCTTTATACTTGTATTCTTGCAAAAATATACAAAACATATGAATACAATACAGGCAAGAGAGTTTATCGAAACTTTTAAGTCAAATTAATGGGTAAATAGTGAAATTTGAGATTGAGATTGTATTTTTCATCAGAAGCCGGTGATTCAACATTTAAAATGATACCTCATTTATCACTGTAGGTGCAGTATTAACGGAGCATATACGGAATGACAGAAAAAGACCTTTCTGTAATAATATATATGATAGGTAGTGTCATAAGTCAGTTGGAGTATCACAGATAAGAGGAAAGAAAAGGACCAAAGGAATTCAATTATGTACATAGAAGAGACTTACACTTCAGTTGTAATTAAGATAAAGTGAAATAACTCCATTGAAATGGTGGCCTGATTAATTTTATACAATTTTGTTCAGCATTTTAGAGAGATTATGTGAAACAGATGATAAGTACGAGGGGTATCCAAAAAGTAAGTTTCCCTGGCTTTGATATCCAAGCAAGGCAGGCAGTTCCCATGCGTATGGAATTTTAGTTTGGGTGTAGTGGCAGCACTCACATCCCTTTTGGTAGCAGTGAACCACTTTAGTGTCGGTAGCAAGCAGATTGCCATTGAGACGCCACTTTGTTTTGCAGCCAGTTTTTAAATACCCATTGTTATTTGTTATTTTATTGCAAAAATGTGGAAATGCATCACGAGTTATGCAGTATTTAAGTTGAAGATATCTCCCAGCAAATCCTCTCTGTCCCTTGCAAACCCCCCCCCCCCCCCTAGTGAATACCCCTATCCTTTTGTCATTCCTTCCCCCCCCCATCACCATCCCTTTAACCCCCCTGCATAACTGACAACGTATTTAGATGGCTGATTAATTTTTTGTAGCAAAAAAATAGCAATGCGTACTTCAAAACTAGCAGCAAAACAAAGTGATGGTGATAAGCTCACTATTGATGCTTGAGCAGTTTACCGCCACCAAATGGGACACGAGTGCTGCCACTACATCCAAACTAATATTCCATGCATGCGGAAACTGCCTGTGTCTCTCATACTTGAATATAAAAATTAGTGAAACTTACTTTTTGGAAACCCCTTATATTCAGCATAAGTGCATTTGGGATGAGTAGTTTGTAAATGGAAATAAAGGTAGAAGATACTCAGAGTACGTACAGGGATGGGTTAGCAGGAGTCCAGCGACAATTTGAACAAGGACTGCTGGTGGGGATGATGGGGTTGAATCCTAGGCTTATGGAGATTATTAATCATAACAGAATTGGTAGACATAGCAAAGGTGATGAAAGAGATGGATAGATGTTTTGCTAGTGATCCTCCTCGGCTTCCACACCACTTAGGAGGATGGCTTTGATGACACCTCTGCTAAGTTGGTATGGAGTGAATCCCTGCGACTTTTGGAAGAACTTCTATCAGCATAAACCAGCCACATCATTAAGGACCAGACAAGCTACATGGTGACATTGCAGCAGCATATGTCAACGTTGTGCCAGCAGCCCACTTCTTGGCAAAGCAAAAAAACTGATTTTTAATTTCAGGTCTTAGTCGTCCTCTACATTTGTCTTAGTCAGGGATAACACATGCCAAAGAGACTTGCAGCTGCCCAGTGAAGGCCCTTTTGAAGTCCTCCAGAGGCATCATAAATTCTACACCCTGAGGATCTGCAGGCAAGATGTTAAGGTAGAAACAGAAGAACCAGTTTGAAGCTTTATTTTGTGGAAGTTATCCATTCTGGAGAAAATTACTTGGGGAACTCCACTTCATGAATTTTATTGAAACACTTTATGTCATCTGCACCTGAAGATGCCACTGAAGACTCAGAGATACAAGATGCTTCTGATAGCAAGACCAGCACCCCAAGGCTGTAGAGCTGGAACCACTATTGGATGAATAATTGACCCATAGAGGGAGAAGAGCCCATCTCCCTATATACTTTTGGAATTTATCATTACATATATAATCAAATAAAACTGATGATATCAGGCCTGACCTCATGCCACAGTGGGGTAAAATGTGTGTCGTGCCAGCAGAATAAAGTTTGTGGAAATAACAAAGTTGGTTTTTCTCAACATGGACATTATATCATCATTTTATTACCCCCACCTTCCAGTTCTTTCTTTTCCTTTAATTTTTCCTCTCTTGTTGTTATAGATTATCCTCAGTCATGGTGAGAGGGTGGTGTAGAGTAGCACTTGACTAGCAGTGCACTCCAGCTGTTGCTAGGTAGTCCGGCTGCCGGTAAGTGGGGTTCGCGATGTGCATCAGCAGAAAGATATGTGGTGGCTGAAGGCAGTGAATATCTAATGGAACTGCAAGATGTTTGACATCATCATTTGACAGTAAAACATGTTCTGGGTTATTCACTGTAATCTTTGCATATTTAAGACCATAAACTCTTGGCAGAAGAAGAAATCTCATATAGAGGGCTTCAACCAGGGCCGTAACTACCGCTGGGGCAAACAGGGCACAGCCCTGGGGTCCCCTAGGTAATATGTAGCCTATATAATAGGTAGCCTCACACAGATGGTTTCTTTTTTAAATATTTTTTATTTTTGTGTAAACACGGCTTACTCTAATTCCCACTAACTAGCCAGCTTATTAATAAAAATACAAATACAAGTGCCTGAACGCTATACACTCAGCTGATTACAGGTGAATAACTGATTGCTTAATTGTCTGCTTTGTGCTCTATCTAAGGTCTGGATCTTGTACTAATAAAGGGGCCTCAACATCAAGTTTTGCCCAAGGACCTCAAAGTTTATATGTAGTTATGGCCCTGGCTTCAACCATGTACTCTTAAATGATACTGCAACATTGTTATGAGAGATCTGTTCAGTGTCCAATTTCAGAGGAATTGACGTGTTGCACTGAAGGTGGGATGTCATGATAGCCTCATGCATACTGCCATTTCTAGCCATGAGCTTCTCTCTTGTTGAGCTAGGATCATTTCACTATTCATCTCTTGCACCCAACCTTGAGTACCTGTCTACTTTCCTCAAGCTATGTTAAGAAATGACAAACATTAATAACTTATTATTTGAATAAGGATAATTTCCAACTCATTTTAAAGAGCAGGGACTTCACAAATTAAACAAAAAATCTCAAGACTAAACTTTGTGGAAGAGTTCCATTGTACAAAAGAAACACTTGCCTATGGTATTACTCCACAGTTCACTTTTATTTTATGACCCAGGTATAAATGGATAGCCTTGAAATTGACATTTAACTATTGAAACAAGGGTCTGTAAATAAGAGTTAGCTTATTGCAGATAGCTCTCAAATTTACTCATTTTTTGTGTGCCACTTACTGAAGACACCTCACAAATATGCTCATATAATAGTTGAATGGAAAAGAGCAGCTATGAAAATTATAGCTGGCCGCAGAGGAAATTTAGGAAATAAATGTCCAGTTATCTAGGTGGTTTAATAAATACTATTAACAAGTGTTTCTTGTGTAAGTATAGACTTATGAAGTCTCTGATCCTTTATTTTTCACAATTTATAAAATATAGTACATTTTTTAACACTATATTCATAGCTTTTATATTCTGAGCTGTTTCTATTACTGAATGTCATTTCTACAAGTGATGCACAATTTTTTATCAGTTTTTGGCAGAATAAATTTCAATGTAAAGTTCATGTAGGTAACTACATCTTATAGCAATATGTACAGCTGATGCAAAAAGTATTTATTGTTTATGCATAGAATGACCATGAGTTGATATTTAAGATGGTTGATCGCCACAGGTTTTAGTGTGCTAATCCCTAATAACATAATGACTCTGTTTCTGACATGAATGACGTTTTTTGTTGATATAGTAATGATACCTTTAGTTGGCACAAAACTGATCATAAAAAAATGAGGTACAGTTGAAATACATACATACCTGTTACAAATACTGGTAGTTTAAATTTCCTGAATGCTTCCACTCCTTTCATTAACAGTAAAAGATTCAATAGTCATGCTCAAAATAGTCCTAGTGTAGGCATCTGATAGCTAAATCTATTCTAAGAACACTTTGATGCTTCCTATTGGTTGACAGAGTAGGTGCCTGACTATTATCTTATTTATTATTATATAGGTAAGTGATATGGAGGACTGTTGTGGAACTAGTAAACGTCTATTTTTTCATATTCATTACAACACGGGGTTACCAAGGGTATGTGCGGACATTATTACTATCACTAAGATCACATTCCTTATCACTCTTATTCTTGATTTTATGAGAGGGGTGGTACACCTATGTCCAGGCTATCAAATTAGGTACATATGTATTTTTGATTCACTTAATCAGGAATGTATCTCTGACTCTAATTTTCAGAACATACATATACTAGCTATTAATTTCACAAATGAGTACATGAGGATGGCTTCCTAAAAGGGAGTGTCAAGGCACTTAAACAACTGGATCAATTTAGCCCTGGTAATTGAAAAGGCTAAAGTTACACCCAGTCCTCGATTAACGCTCTTAATTCGTTCCAGGAAACTCGTGTGCTAATTGAAACAGCACTATTCAATGCATAAAACTGCATAAGGAATAATGCTTTAGCAAATAATGTGTTCCCAAGTTTCTGTTGAATGATTTGAAACTGTAAGAGTACTATTATTAAGGGCAATTTCACAGAACCTAAGTCGTGGCTGTGGCGAAACCACATTAGATTCTTACGATTTTTGATACAAGAAGACTTTACGCAAAATATTAGCCCTTAATATAGATAAATATTACAAATAGAGCACTTCGTGATTCTAAGTTAGCAAAAAATTGCTCCCCGCAGCTCCGAACTGTGACCCTAATGTATGTCGATCCAATGGCCAGGTTTAGAATATAATGACATTTTTACAATAAGGAGACAATCATCTAAGTTTTATATTAACGTTTGTTGACATCGACATCAATTCTGGGCTTTAACTCGAGTTTAATTTTATAACTTTTTTCAATTTTGTTTCGCTTAGGGCCTAATAAGTCTTCTGATAATTCTTAGAAAAGACCACCCATTATTGTGCTGAACAATCATAATGCAGAACTAGAATGCATAAATCTTTTATGGTGCATAACCACGGCACGATGGATGAACAACATCTGAAAGGTTTTGCAACTTTCGCGGCGTGAAAATGGCGATGTTCATCAAGCTGTTTTAGGTTGATATGAATATTTTTCAACAGTAAAGTTCTTCGTCTCACAAAAGCAAAATTTGTGAGTTTTTTAGCAAAACACACGAAAAAGGGGAAACGTATAAATGTACTGTTATACACATGAAACTTGAAACTTAGAAAAAGAGGTTATGAGTGCAGTCTGCGCATGCGCCACTTGCCGACTACGCGTCTAAACGATGACAAATCGTGAACTGTGGACAGAGATACATACGAGAAAAAGTATTTCTTGAACAACGTCATCTGATGTTATTAGGTAGGTAATTGTTGCGGAATAAATACTTCGCTTTTTCCGACTATAATAATACTTTGTCACAAAATTAGGACTTCCGTGGAATTTGCTGCACCTTATGAAGGGCAGATTGCCCTCAAGTCCGTCAGATAGTAAAAACTAGGGCATCCATAGGAAATCAAGGAAAATATTTGGAATTTCGACTGTTGAGACATCTTTTAGGAATAATTTCAGCAGATATGGCTACTGCAGCTACTTATATCTTTCTTATCGGGTGCAGTAATCGCTTTAAATTTTTACGAAATACCATGAAAGTTTTGCAGAGCGATAATGTGATACACCAGCATTTATGGGAACAAAATGGTACTAAATTTTATACAGTGTTAATGCAAAACAGCGTTAATCGAGTCAGCGCTATTTGAGGACTGGGTGTATTCTAATTTACATTTTCATATATGTATAACTTTTGATAAAATTCCTAATTTATTTCATGCTAGGTTTAATTAATAAAATATCCACCTTTGTGCACTTGTTCACCATTAAATGTGTCAGTTACTAATTTTATCCAAGTTTGAAAATCTTTTTCAATGATTGATTAAGAAGCTACTTGATTGCAGGAATAAATTTCACATTCTCTTCATCCACAATAAGCAGCAGAAGAAAGAATAAAAAAAACCTCTTCCTATTTCTCTACTTACAAAACCTGTGGTAGGCAAAAATTTTTTAGAGAAATATGCTTACGATGTGTCATCTTCCAACAGTTATACTCTTTTGAATATCAGATAAAAAAGCATGTCATTGTGAAATACCTTTCCTGTTGGTTTTTGTTTAGATTGAATATATTGTTGATTTTAAAAAGAGATGAGACTTCCTCTTCCTAATTAAGCATTCAACAAATTTAATCAAAAGTTTAAGACAGTTTAAATGGAAAATACATTGGCAGTGAATAGTACAAGAATTGATTTGTAAATGTTTTTAAAAAGGAAGGTGAACAAATGTTTCATAGGAGGTGAAGAAATACACATTTGTTAAAATATCATAAAAAACTAAATGCATTGGGAAACCCTGACATCCTGTTAGAAGAGTCCAAATTGGTTGTCTTATATGAGATCTCCAATTAATTCAATTATTTGCATCTGCATTACAGGTGATGGACATTTCTCATCCTTTGGATTAACCCTTTTACTGCCAGCCCATTTCAGGTGTGATGTGCGAAGAATGCAAAGGCTATTTTATGGTTTTTAAAGTTGGACCATTAAATTCTAGTATTTAATGTTGGGTGGATAAATCGGCCTGAGGCAGTTTTCGCACATCCAACATGGGCTGATATATCGGCTTGCTGGCAGTTAAAAGGTTAAAAGTGACCTCTCAAGGCAGCTTAGATTTTCGGTACAAAGCAGTTAACTACTGAGATTTTTTTTATTAATTCTTCTTAAAACTTTGGCCATGTGAAATAGTCAGGGTACAATGAGAGAAAAGGGGCTGGGAAGTTGGAAAAATAGAGAAAATGTAGAAAGCCATTTATTTCTTGATGATGTTGTTTTTTATTCTTAAGGGAAAAATATATTCCTAATGGTGATGTTTTCATGCTTCCTGGTAAGGTTTTAATGTTTTAAAGAGAAGTAAAAACATCCAGCTGTGACACTCTACGGCAGTTATTAACATGAAGCTGAGCTTAGCAAATTTGGAGGCATAATTTGCGGATGTTAGCAATGAAAAGGAAATTGTGAGTAAGGAAGACAGAGGGTAGTCAGAGATTGTGAAGAAAATATTAATACTACAGCTGGGGTAATGGACAATTCTTCATTGGTCACAGGACATCAGATGATGGAATTAAGTAATTACAGAATTGGGAGATAAAGTAGATGTGAGTGTGATCATTGAACTGTATTTAGCTTACACAACTCTAAATTAGGCCAAGGCATTGCTATAAATTGCTTAGGTCTGAGTCTATAGAATAAACAGACTGCATAAAAATGCTTAAATTGTAAGCATTAATCAATTACATATTTAACTGTAGACTCCACCAAAGAGTGCGATTCAGTTGAAAAGATTGGTTTTCTTAATAAAATATATAACTTTAAAAATGAATTGAATATAACACCAATTAAAATGTGAGTAATGGCCAACCTGTCGATGAAGTATTTTAGCAATAAAAATAATGAAAACTGCTCATGATCTTTAGCCTCTTTCAGTTTTTTTCAAATATGTAAAATAAAAATGGGCTTAGATTTTTAATGTTTTCAACTTTAAGACTCCCAGACCAAATCTAAAGGTAGAAAATACCCAGAAGGCACAATGAGGGGATTGATAGACGATGATATTGACATTCAACTTTTTTTTAATTTTGTAGCTTAAAACACAACATGCAGTAAAGGACATAAAGGTATCCTGAGAAATTAATTTTGAGATATGAAGTGATGGAGTACTGATGACATGGGCTCAGAGCGAAGACAAGGATAAAATATTGGAGGAGATTTTGACAAAGAGCAGAGATGTGTTCGTATATATGTAGATCATTATGGTCAAGAGGCATGGTATTTAATGAAAACCCAGGCCTCAGAACACACCTAATAAAAGGTGAAAGAAGGCTATTGAGATTTGAATTTGGAGAAGAGTGAGAAAAATATGATAAAGAGCAGGAAAGAATCAAAGATGGGTAACATATATAAGAGTAGAGAAGAAGTTATTGGGGGTAATTCATAGAAAGGCAGGAAAAGTGAATGGAAAAAATATCATAATAGAGGGATGCATAAGCTTGAGATTAAATTGACAATGTAAGTTGAGGGCAAGGATGTACATGAATAATATGCATTTTCAGCCCAAAGAAGATAGGTAGGAAGTATTAAGGGCTGGAAGAGGAAAGAGAGTATGGCAAAAGGCATTTATTTTGTTGAAGTGCCTTCAAACTAAACAAAAATACCAAAACGTTCATTGTCTCTCCAAAATGTACCTCTGAATATATACATATTAGGTACACCTAAACTAGTTATACAAAAGTATTATCAGTAATCAAATTCTCCTAGGGAATAATGAAAAATTGTTCTCCATATGATACAGGTAACCTATAATACAATAAATCTAAAGATAATGCCTATCTGTAATAAAAACTATGTTCATGAAAATCTGAATACGAGAGCCCTATAAATGTGTGCAACACACAGAGAAGATGATTATGGTCAAACAACCAAAATACTGACAACCACTCCACCATCATAACCACTGAATCCAAATTAAAAGCCCCCATAATAATTCTCAATGAATATGGAAAGGTTTGGCTTAAGTCTACTCAGAGCTTCAGTTGCCACTTATTTTGAAGGCTGACTCCACCCTTGTCTTCAGGGAATCGAGAGGTCAGGAGGTGCATCAGATTTAGCCATCGCAACAATTCAGCCACTGCTGAGCACAGGCTCACTCACAACAACCACATCAGTTTTAACGATGCTGAACTGATTAGCCAATATGATGGTTACTTGGATCAGGATACATAAGAAATGATTGAAATTATACTGGAAGAGATGAATTCCATTTGGGGAATGGGTAAAGCCCTTATTAACCCTTTTGCTGCTGTGAACGTAGGAGCTACGTTCGCCCGGTGGACTGCTGTGAACATAGCTTGTACGTTCCATTGGCAAGGTCATTCCTACCCACCGTTCACTTTTTCATCGCACAGGTGCTAGGAAGTCTCCACAGGTTGACTGCAGCAAAAGTGTTAAGCCAGTTCTGAACAAAATTAATATGATTAGAAGGAATAGACCATCCCTGATGACTTGACCCTAAATTTAGTATGACAAGGCAGGCAGGAATTACACTCCAGCATCAACACTGTGAAGACAATGACAAAATCAGCCAATGAAATGCTGGCAACTGAAGCACTCTTCCAACTCATTGTCAGGAAAACACCAAATCCTACAAAAATGCAGAATGGTATTCAAAATGTGACACATACACCTACATTTATATTGACAGAGTTATAATATCTCTTCGTTATCCCTAACCTTTTCTCTTATTTCTCTCCCTTAATACAAACAAACCTCACTCTTTTAAAATGCAACTGTGCCATACATTGGCCTGGAACTGCCTTCTCACAGTAATCTGGGCAAAAAAATCACCCTTGGTCAACTTCACCTCACAATTTTCATCGTGAAGCCAGGAAACTGCTAGAAGCACTACATTTCCCCATCAACAACATATTCTGTTTCTCAAAGCTAAGGCTCAGCATTCAAGTTCTCACTACTCCCCAGGAAGGCTTTGTATTATCAATTAACAATGCTCAGTGGCGGTTTTGGGTGATATGCAAGAAGAGCACAGCCAGAATTATCTTCAGGGTAGGCAGTTCCATATCCATTCAAGTACATTTAAATGATCATTAGTGTTTTGTGATAAAATCAAATTGTTCAATGGATAATTATGTAAGCTAATTTGATAGCTTTAAATAATACAGGTAGGTCATATTTATGTAGACAAAAATTCCTTTTCTACCTCTGAAATCTTCTTAAGGCTATTGAGGTATGGGGGAATTGGGGGAATGTTCATCTAAAAAGGCCCATTCCAATGGCTGCGTTCCTTCACTTTGTGATTAACTATTCCATCTCATTCATACCTCATCCCTCAACTTGGCCTTAGCTCACATCCCCATCCAAAGATTCAAATAGTTGCTTTTAAGAACAGAGACACCTATTTCCATAATAGTACATACTCTTAAGCTATGCGGCAACAATGTTACCGATAATGAGCATACATTTTCCTGGTTTTAACAGACATGCCTGAAATCTCAATGACTTAAGAAGAAAATTAGACTTTACGGAGATTAGAGCTGGATCCACCCAAACATACTGGCTTAGGGGTCGTGCATAAACTATGTTACCAACTTATGGGGGGAGGGGGTTGCTTAAAAACCTACGGTGGGTAATGAGGGAGAATGGGGGTTCACTCAAAGTAACGTAGCTGTTACAATGCACCTGTTTACGTTTCTTACTCGTCAACAATACTACATAGTTTCACATGAGGAAGGGTACACGGGGTGTTTCTTAGACCCGAAGCTTCTACTTAAACTCCATGTAACTGAACCATTGCCTCTAGAATGTTGTAAGTCTTGATACCATCAAATTACTTACATTTTAACCTTCCTGTAAGTTAAATAGCGACCTCGTGACAACAATTTTTTAAGGCAGCTAATACTATTTAATAGGAAAATACTACAGTTGTAAATGAATGCAGGGGAGGGGGTAAAAAAATCACCGAAAACATTACGTAGTTTATGCAAAACCCCTTAACTAATTCATTTTAATAAAGAAACCTTTACGAAGGCATTCATAATCGTGGTAGAGTGAATAACAGAAAGAAGATCAAAGGAAAACTTAAACACTAAAATGAAATCACAATTAACTTCCTGACTATACTTTTTATTGTTGTTTTAATCATAGATATTCATATCTATTGTGTGTGATTTCCTCAAAATCTCAATGAAATACTTGCCAACAAAAAGTATTTTATAAGATGCTAATAAAATATGTAGTAACAATAGGATAAATAAAATTAAGACCATCCAATGGAATTTAAAATAAGCATAAAGCTCTTGAGCCTAGAAACATAAGGCTCAAAAGGTGCAGAAAGTAAATCATGCTTATCAATAAATCTGTAAATATGTTCAGGCATTCATAATTATTATCAAAGAAAAAAAACATCTGCCATAAATCTTGACTAGCAATAAAAAGAGTCAGTTGATTTATGACGGACTAAATAGCCAATATTGTTATAAAATATGGATAAAAAGTTTTGATGAAGAATGAAAGTAGAGGAAAATATTTGTCCCTTGTTTAATCATTTTTACTTGGACAATACCAGTTTATCACAGACATGAAAATTATAAATATTTCTCAGTCACAAAAGCCTTGGCAATCTTAATGTACATTGTTCACATGTGATCAATACCAGCTTTCATCAATGCTTAAATGCAGTTGGTATGTGGAGGAAACAAACTTGGAAAACTTTTTTAGTGTGGCCCTGGGGTGTGGTTGGCATTTGTAATTTTGTACATATTAAATACCTAGTAGTAACCTATAAAAGCTACTAAATGGAAATCTTGGTAATAAAATCTTATCACTGTGCATATGAAATAAATGCATAATATGTTACAATCCTTAGAATGCAGCAGACCCATATTATTAAATTATCAATTTTTGAACAGGTGAATAGAAGTTCATTAGAAAAAATCCTAGGAAAAGAAGGAAAAAATGCTAGATTTTAATTTAAAATTACATGGTTTATAAGCAAGGTGTTATGTATTTGTAGGTATGTATGTAATAGAGAAAAATACAAGGGTGACTAAAGTTATGAAAGAAAAAAACAAATATGCACTAAGGATTATGTAAATCAAATCAAGTAAACTCCGCTAAATTTAGTCAAAAATTTCTCTCATACTGAGAAGTAGCAGATAAATAAGTTGCATTACAATCCACTGAAATATGTTTCCATTTATGACCAGAACTAGCTTCCTACATCAGTTCTTTCAAATTCCTAATCAACAAAATGAAAATGAAAAAGATAATCATTATAACTTGGGTCTGTTGCATAGGTTTACTACCTCTGTATAATTTTCTCATCAATTTTTTCCAACATAAAAACTTTCTTTCGTGTTACATTAATGTAACAAATAAACCATGTTAGTTAATTCTTCATACTGATCAGCATGCCTGCACACTGAAGTCAATATCAAAACAATAGTTCTTGTTTAATGTGTACATCATTGACTGAAACAGGAGACCATTGGTCTCTTTCAAAAGACGTTGTGTAATGAAACTACCTATGTAAATCACTACACCTTTTTTTTGATGAATTCCATCTAAATGTTTTTTATAAAATAATTTTAATATTAGAACCATTCTTTGGTCTCCTTTTACTTGTTTTCAAACAATGTTCAATGGTCTTATCAAATATCATATAAGTAAATTAAAATACCCTTTTAAAAAAAACTTCAAATTAAAAATATCATTTCCATCATTGAATCTGCAATACATCACTTAAACTTTTGAAACAAGGATTGCTCACAAATATATTTGGAATACAGTGGAGATTGTAAATGGATTTTAATAATTGAAATGATCAATTTTTCCAATAATTTGTCAATTAAAACTTTTATTAAAAATATTTTATAAAAATGATGCAATGAATAAAATGTAGGGTTAATAAGGGTAAAGTCTTTGTAAAAATATTGTATCACAAATTTCATTTCTGGTTCCACTAGCCTATCTGCCAATGTTAATTAAAGATAAATAATATTTTAATAAAGTAGTGTCTAGTGCAACGTCATTGCAATACTTTCTGGTACTACAATGCCATTTATAAAGTGGGTTTTCTTGTATCAATGTATAAAATTTTTCTATGTATAAAAACAGCAAAATCACTTCTTGCCTCATGAAATAAATTATAAATTCTCAGAATGTATAAAAATGAGAATGGAGCAAGAACAATTTTTTTACTCAAATAGAGGTTTCACTGAATATTCCATCAACTATGACAATGCTCTGCTTACCAATCATTTTCCTCAAAATGTAACATATCCAGATAAACAACCAAAAAATGAGTGATTACATTAATAGTTATAAACTGTTTTTATGAGCATTTTCTCATTTTTTTAAAAGATAATTGCCATTCCTAAAAAAATCAAGGATTTTTTTTTCGAAGATTGAACCTTTAGTTAAAGTGAAGTACCTCATCGGCGAAATGTCAGCCATTTTTTTTGGCAGTGATCTCTACTTTCTTTGTGTCATGATTTCTTATGAAATAAATCTAACTGAGCATTAATGTCACTTGTGCAAATCAGTGTTCTCAAAAACTGCCACCACAATATAGCATCCCTTTCAATGAATGGCAATTCTCTCCTCAGTCCTGCTACATATTTTTTCGTAAACAGCAACTGCCAATATAAACAACTGGAAATGTCAGGATAGGATATCCAAATCTTATCACACATCCTTAGGTGTGATGACAATAGTGAGGAGAACTTTTTGTGGCTGTGTGGTGATGGGGTTAGGCACAAGCACCACACGCTTTTGCTCTTTTTTTGTCTAGTAGAAGTATTCGTCGTTTGCAGAGGATCCAGGCACAGAAGGGCGGGGGCGTTGGAGTTTGGTTTGGGCCGACTGCCGAGAGAGAGAAAGAGAACGGAGCAGGGAGAAAGAGAGAGAAAGAGAATTGTGGACAGGGGATTAGGGGTGGTGGGGGGCAGTTGGGGGAGGGGTGGTCGAAGGATGAGGGTGCGGTGAGGGGAAGGGGGGGAGAGGGGGGGGGTGAGGGAAAGAGAAACTGTAGTGGCCAAAGATGCACTCAGGGGAGGGGCGGCACATGCTTGTTCATTTTTTCATTATAATACTAATTACGGGATTGTGTAATGGTATTCATGATGGGAGGGAGGAAGATATATAGAAGTTCTGAATTATAAATGGCGTCTCATTAAAGAATTGAGGACTTCATATCAAGGGGGATCACATGCTTAAAATTTTGGCCAGCTAATTATGATAAACTATTGACAAAATGCCTCTAGTCCTAATTGTTTTTCTTATATGCTTTCTATGAGTAGGTAACTGTTGTCAGGAATTAAAAAAAAATATCATGCATCTGTAGCTTTGGGCAATGACTTTTTATTTCTTAATCATGGGCCCAGAGATAAGTGGTTGGTAAGGTCCGTTTGTGCTATTAAAAACATGCATATTTTACTATTAAAAAAAACTTTGGAAGCAAAAAAACTTTTGGTATTACTCACTCTATCAGTCTGAGCATTCTTCCTTGAATTCCAGCAAAATTCAAGAATGGCAACCACAATTGCCAGGGCCAGTCCACACAGCAGAACAACAAAAACTCCACCTTTGATTCAAGTAAACATGGATTAACATAATTATGTAAAAAATAAACAAAAAATTCTAATTTGCAAATCGGCTTGCTTCTCTATATTAAGGGTGAAGTTGCTTGATTGTTCTAAACAATAGGGTGCCAATTACCCAATGTCTGATTATCCAATCAGTGGATTATCCATTGGTCTCTCAACCAATAAGATTTAGTTCCTGTCCAACATCCTTTCCCCTCTCCTACTTTAGTTTCTTTCTAGTGATGGAAAAGGGCACATCAAAGTCATCAATATAGCCATCGGTCCAAGTGAGCCAAGAGATAGTATTAGTGCCTAACATCCCGATGTGCTTTTTGAATTTCATTCACTGGTGATTTCAAATAAAATATTTTGTTGGACCTGCTGATGAATGGTAGCATTTGCACCAGAAGGGACTATTGAAGCAGATTAGGGAGATTGGTCTGGTATTGCCAGTCACTGCTGTGGGAGAAAGCAAAGTTCATAGAAGTGGCCAACGTGCTACAAAGCTACAGTCATTTCATGGGATTACTCCTCCATGGACAATTGACACTCTACTGAACATATATGTATTTGTAAAAATGAATTTACAAAACCCCACTTTTTTAAACTTGACCTAGCAAACACTTTGGGGTGGTAATTAACCCTTTCACGCCGTATGTTGGCTATAGCCAGCAAGGTTTTTCCTAAGGAATTAATGACAACTATAGCCGACATGGATTTTTCTATGCAAAAGAACAAATGTCGCCTACAGCCAATGAGGGGGAAGGGAAGTGACCGCCGCTGAAGCAATAAACACAGGTATGCTGTTTCCCCCTGAGATTCAGCTTAGCAAGAGCTTAGGCGCTCTCCTCAACAAATGGAAACCTCTTTTCATTGCAGAGCAAGCCCCACTCACAGCATGTGTCCACGGTCAATTACTTGTTTATGCAGAGGAATAGGGAAAGTAAAAGATTTTATGTACTCTGTAAATTGAGGCTTATAAGTACATTCCTTATGTTTAGGTGTACATTTACAAATTTCAAACGGAGCTGTACCGTTATTTTTAACGTAGTTTGTGTGTAAAGGAAACTCCGAACAAATTTGGGAGTCTTTATCCTAGAGAACTTAATATTAATGGTAGAATTTCGTCTAAAAGCTGTAAAGTCTCTGCAAAAGTTAAAGATTTCAACTCTGATTTAACATATCTTGAGAGTGCCGGCACTATTCTTTTTTAGCAAAACCATTGCATAAACTAATAGTTGACCGGAACAGCATGCCGTAATATGGAAATGGGCGATCTCTGCCCAGTGGCCGAGGAAAAGGGTTCGGCACCCAGCTAAGTGAGGTGCCAAGTTGAGAAAACACACACTTGAGCTATTCCTCGTCGATCGGGAGCTCCGTACAGGGAGTGCAAAGAAATTTTAGTGGCATTCCTGAGGGGAGAAGCTTTTTCCAACGTGAGATGCTGGTGCGAGAGGGTTAACTCATTTACTCTATTGCCATTATAGTCAGCAATGGTGAATGATTATCTCAATGTCAGGCCATTTGAGGATCACGGCTCATGTTACCAGTTAAGTGATTCAACATAAAGGAAATAAAAGGAGTAGAAATTTCTTAAACAATGCAAAATAATCCTCCTGTCTTAGAAAATAAATTCTTGAAACATTTTTATGCCATGCAATGCAAACCATGAGAATCCAAATGACCCTCAAAATTAACAAATCAGGGGTTTTATCAGATATTATTCATTTATTGTTCTGATAAACTTGATGTTGGTCTGCACAACTTTTGATTTGAATGACAAACTCAATGTTTTGCTTCAATTGTTCAGGATTACCAATAAAATTTAACAACAATAAAAAGGAAGAACAGAATCAATTGAAAATAAGAATTTTACATACCAATATTTTCTACCCCAAGAGCATTGGCTTTGGATTCTTTGTTTTTATCATCTCTATTACAAACATCTCCTGTGTTCTTCCACCATTTGTCGTACAAAATTTGAATAATACCCTTCTCTTGAAGTTCTAAAATAGCCAGCGAGATCTTGTCCCTCCATGGCGAACCTTTATGAAACAGAGATATCATTAGCATTCAATAGAGTACTTTTCCCATTTAAATATGCCAAGGAATATTTCTACTGACTGTTGGTGATCAGTTGCCTTTTTCAATCAATGAATAGCTATAATTAATTAATGCCATAATTTGCTTTTTACAAGACTAATTACAGGTTTGAAATGATAATTTGTTATAATTCACTGTTCAGTGAGAATGACAAAGAAGATTTGAAAGGATAAATGACACCACAGATTATAAAAATTCAAGGGTCAACAGTATCTCACCAAAAGTCTTTGAAGTAATACTCCCGTAATTACTTTTCCTCAGGTGCTTGTACTTATTCAACAATTCCATGAGCCTTAGAATAATGTAAGTTTGCACTTAATATTTACACATTGGCAGGCTCAATGTGATCAACTACATGCAGTTATCCATTAATATTCAATGACTTACAGCCAAATTTGAAGTAAAAAGGGAAACTTACTAGGAAGGTGCAAGTGCACAAGAATTGCTCGATGACCTTGTAATTTGAATTCATAACCTTAGGATTTTTACTTACCTTTTGGAGTAGCAATTCCATATCCTTTAGAGTCCAGAAGGCCACCAATTTGAGTTAAATTACAATCCCTTTGGACTGCATAGTCAAGCATTGTGGACTCCATTAAAAAGGCATAATCTCCTTCTAAAACTCTTTTGACCCCTTCTTCATATGTAGAAACAAATACAGCAGGTCTTTTACTTTCCATAAATCTCCACATTTTTTGATAAATCCCAATTTTTGAATCCTAATTGAGAAGGAAGATATGTATCTTAAAATAACATATTGCTTTAAATATCAGCCACCAAATATATGTTCTTGCAAGGAAAATGTAGGTAAAATAACATCTACGTATATGGTATATAAAGATATTCAACAAATTGCAATGAACTTACTTTTTTTCTTTGGTTAACATCTGGATAGTTCTATATTTAGTCAAACACTATCACATAATTTTTATAAAATATGATAATTAAAACCAAGTGAATTTAATGCAGGGTTAATATCCTTGTCACCAAAATATTTTTAATCATTGCTATTCAATCAGTAGGTACAAGCTTCAGACTATTTATGTAATATCTTACTTTTCCAGAGTATGGACATGAGTTTCATGAAAGTATCTTACCCTAAAAAAAGTCATTGTTGAACCTCCTTCCAAAGTTCCATATGGAATTTCTGTCTGCTCAGCCAAATCAGCTGCATTCTCTATAGGAGTTATCATTCTTTCTACAGTAAGGAAAGCAGCTAGATTGGCTGTGTACGAAGAAATTATAATAAGCGTGAAGAACCACCAGATACCTCCAACTATTCTTGTTGATGTAGCCTGTTTATATAGTAGAAGAGATAGCCAGGGCTATAAAATGAGCAATATATGAATGTATCTAAGCATATGTAATGATGAAAGAAGCAATAGATTCAATAATTTATTCATTAGGGAACTTTCCTCCAACAGAATATGATAAAAGTAAAATTCATTGAAATATTAATGCTGATAAAACAATTATAACGTATTTCTCAAGCATGATCATAGGTGTATCCAGGGGGGGCTGTAAAGGGTAGTAACCCCCCCATTGATTTAAAAAAACTTAAAAATGTGTGTTTAATACATGCTAATAGTACACCTATAGATCACCTTCCATAACATAATAGAATACCTTCAAAACACTATTTTAAGATGTATACTTTTCAAAATTCCCAGACCCCCTGTTTTAAATGGCGGGTATTCCATTCCCCTTCAGAAGGGGGGAGGTATGGAATATCTTACAGAAGGGGGTGGTTACCCACCCCCTTCAGACACTACTAGATACACCTATGAGCATGATAATACTTATTTTCAACAGAGCAGACTAGTTTCATAACATTGGTTTCATGACTACCATTTCAAAGTTATCAAATTATTTTTACAATCTTGCTTATCACACCACTGACTTTTGCTTGATCAAAATTAAAATAACTCTAAGTATAATACACATTTTATGCAACATATTGTGGAGCTGGGTGTGATTAATTGTGAAGATAGTAAAATTTATTCTTACAAAGCAAAATTACATTTTATTTTCAATTACATACTCAAAGATATTAAATCACTGAGCATAAAGTATTTTAATGATAAATTCACAATAAAGTGGGGAAGTAAATTTTTCATTTTTACTTGAGCATAATTAGTTTTAAAATTTATTGGTTCAAGAATGAAAACGAGAAAGTATTTGATTAAGGGTTTGAAGGTAGAGAGCAAAAACTTGGGCACTTTTCAAAAGATGGGTTAGGGAATTATTGGTAGGTGAAGCATACTGATATTTTAGCAACACAGATTAACATGGGCTAATAGGAGAGCAAATAGAGACAAAGCATAGTTTTTATTTAAAAAAATGGGGTAGGTATTTTCCTTACAAAATCTATTGAGCAAGGGATATAGTGTCGAAATAGATGAGGAATCAAACTATTACTGGAATAGTAGCCGATCTGTATTATGCCTATGTAATATCACAAGATACAATTGCAGGACCTCAGGTACTTTATCAAAAGATAAACTCGGGCCTCTTTCACCCTCTTATCTCAACTTATATTCCCCTATTCCAGACTTGAGCAATTATTTATTGGTTTCAGCTTCTCAGGGCAGGAAGACGAATGATTTCCTAGGAATTCCTGAAGATAAGGATTGAACTCATCCAAACCAAGGAAGTGGGTGAGATTTGGAATTATCGGCATCCAAAATAATTATTTTGGCAGAGAAAATTATTTTGCATGACCATGCAACTTTTAAACTTTCAATGAGGATGTGAATTTTCAAGGTGAGAAAAATTTTTCAGCAGAAGAAAATAAAATTTTGATACAAATTAAAAATCTATTAGTTCTTTTTTAGGCCATGGGATGGAAAAATTTCAACATAAGCTATTAATTTTTGTTTTATTCTGTAGCTTTTTAAAACAATTACTAAAGACCTTTTCTATTGCATTAGCTTCTTATATCTTAAGAGAACAATTAAATAATTTTTAAAATCAAAATATTTGATTACTATAAAATAAAATAAAGGCAAGAAGTATTAATCATAGCCAGAGAAGTGATGGGAGATATGTTTCAATATCATTCAAAGAACACAAGATTGGCAGTGAGAATTATTAAGAGGAAATACCTGAGTAGCACACAATGGAAAAGTGGAGCAGAATCGTTTGCACTTGGGTACCAGAGAACATACAAATGTATCATTAACTTCCTGCATAGAATTTCATTTTTACAGTAAAAGAGTACATATTTAAGCATCATAGGGTCATTCTCAATTATTGCTAGTCAATTAGTAGGAAAAAGAATACCTAATTTGCAAAAGATCAGTTTAAAAGATGTAAGACTATTACTAAATTTACACAATGATTGAACGCCATGATACTCTCATCTCGAAATCAGGTATAATTGTTTACCTTAAAAAAACTTTTGATGAATGGAAAAAGTGTGTCTAAAATTACCAAACAAAGACTGATGATGACTGAATGACTTGAAATGGAAAGTATCTGTGTTACTGAATTGCTAGGTTATTCACCCCTAACACAGCAACCAGTAATTGCATACCTATGCACTTTACCATTTTAATGGCATAGTCTACTGTTAAAAAAATATAGTTTTCCTTTTTTTTAAATTTTTCCAGGAATTAGGATGGAAAAGTTTAGTTTAAAAGTATCTGTTGGGAATGAGGGTAGAAGTTGATACATGGAAACCAAAAGAAGAATGTATTCATGATATTTGGAATTTCTCAGCTGGATAGAGTAGCACATTACTAGAAGAAATTGAAAGTATAAAACTTGTTTACTCTATAACTGATTAAAACTTATGTGGCCCATTTCACTGAATAAAGTTTTACTTTCGAGATGTTTTCCATGATTAATTTTAACCCAGTGTTTCCCCTCCGACACTGGAAACTTCTTCAAAGGCATGACACTGGGTTTCTAGCAGGTTACTTTATATCCTTACAGTAGCATGGTAAGAGAGGGGGGGTGAGGTGGTTTGAATTCTTTAAGTACTCCCATACCCCCACTCCAATCTCTCCCTTTCCTCCCATACCATTATTAGAATATAAATGAACCCACCATCACACCTTTGAACAAGCCTCTGGCATTGAAGGAGTAACAGATGTAAATCCATCCTTAACGCAGTAAATATCCTGAAAGTATTTTTCATCAGCATTCACTCTCATTTTAAAAAATCAGGGCAAACAATATAGACAGTGTCTTCATGGACAATTAGGAATGTCAAAGCTTAGTTCAATACCCTTCTAGGCATATGTGTGAAAGCTGGTGAGAATATAAACCAAGCCACGGTAGGACCTACAAGAATAGGATATATAACAAACAAATTAGGAAATGCATATTAGGCTTGCATTTGTAGTACATAGTCTTCATAGGGTAGTCATATAATCTTATAAGGTTAAGGAGCAAAAATAAATTATTATCAAGCACATAATTTAAAAAAGGAGGTTATTTATGCTTCCATAACTTCATTACAACCCACAGGTTTCTTTACTTAGCATTTCAATGAGTGTTACTATGAGGAAGTTGGTAAAAGTCTTAAGAATGAGAACACATCAAACTGCCATAAATTTTAATGGATTTCACTTGTTCAATGATCTACATGATACTACTTAGCATGAAATACATCAGGTTTAATCATTTGCTTTGGCATAATAATGAACTTATAAAAGTTAGGATAAATTTATGATCGTTTTGTTATTTGCATATGAGTCATATGCTTAATATTTCCCTTTGAAATAAAGAGTTCCATAACTTTTGAATTATGGGGTAGAAGGTAGTGGTAGAAGTATAGAGTGGTGCTCATGATTTTATTTACATATGTAACTTTTCTAAAAAGATCATTCTTATTGATAAATATAACTGCATGTCATTAGGCATTAGAATAAAAAATTGCCATTTTTAGTGCAAGATACTTAGTAAAAGAGAAAAATATTGCCAAAGAAATATTTACTCCATGTACTTTGAAGTAATAATCATGAACCCAGGTTTTCATACTTCTGTAAACATAAATGCAAAGCAGTAAGCTTCAAGGATGGGAGATAAATAACTAATAAAAGGAGAGCTTTGAAAATTAGCATGAATGATAATGATGTCAACTGGCAAGCTTCAGCCGGTCTAACAAGAGGAACAAAAGCAATGAAAACAATGGGCGAGTTTAGGGTTAAAAAGAGTCGGAAGACCACCGTTCCCCTCATTACAGACACAGGGAAATTAGGGAAACTATCTAACTGTTCTGGATTGCCAAGTAAAATCTGTTTGACCCTATGATGCATAAATAGTACCTTTGGGTTGAGATCAGATCCTTGCTGCATGAGCGTTCCGATGGTGAACCAAAAGGAGTTGGCAAGCGTGAAGTCATTCTCGACCACTTGGCCGTCACCGAGGCCCAGCATGTAACCGCCGCCAAGGCCACCGTAGCTGCCTCCACCAGGACAACTGTGCTTGTGGTCGAATAGGTAGGTGGAAGACACAGGGTCTGCGTTTGATGACGAGCAAGCTCCCGTCTCGCAGGGCGTGGGAGCCGACCACTCGTATGGCGAGAACCGGGCCACCACCCATATCGTAAGGGAGACGAGGACATACGCTCCGAGCATGTAGAACCAGATGGCGACCGCAAGCGGATTCATGAACGAGAATAATCGGCTGGGCATGCTCTCTGAGACCTGATCAAACATTTTGCGAGGGTCAAACTTCACTTAAAAAAAATAATTGCTCGAGGAAAATCAACGAGAAGTCGAATAGCACCCCTCCTCGAACTTTATTTACCACTATGCAACGTTGACCTTGAGGCGCCAGGCAATGAAGCTATTCACAGAACTGCAGGTACAGCACTACCAAAGCTTAGCACCGCAGCACATATTGTTCGCCAAGCTTTCAAATTCAAGGTACTCACACATTCATACAGGTCGCTCAGAGTACGTATTGCACTAATGTGGGTTTCAGGAAAAAAGACTTTTGGGTATTAGCTCACCTACTGCTAGCTAAAATACCAAGTATTAGCCCACCTACTTCTAGCTAAAAATGCAAGGATGAGAGATGCCAAATGTATCCCAGGCTTGCGTTGAGTATTTGTGTACTATTTGTAAACACTCCATACATTATGTAGGTTCTAGACATCAGTGAATCTCTGCATTGACTAGATAAAGTTCATATTTTGTTGCATAAATGGCTTCCATTAAGGCAAGGTTAAGCCTCCAATGCCTCATTTGTGTGATCTATGCTCAAAACTATGTGAGAACTGGAGAACTAGGGGAATAGAAGAATCAAACGTTGATTTTCTTCTGTTATTTACTATAAACCAAAAAAATATAATAAATTTTCATCAGCTTTTTTTGTCCAAAGAAACGTTTGTTCTATTTACTTCACTTACGTCGACAACCACAATTTTTGGGAAATTGTATATGCTTGCCATTCTATTTGCAATGTTAATCTTAATGAACACCAAATATGTAAGTCCTTACTCAAAATTCATCATAAAAACTTGAGAAAAATTACCCTACAGTATTTTTGGTTGCGGCAAACACCAAAAACTATCAAAATAGTGTCATTCTAGAAACTAAAACAACTATCCTAGTTGTTCTCAATCGAAAAACCACAGTAAAATCAAATGTTTAAGTCTCAATTTGGTGTAATCGTCATGATTATAAAACGAACTTAGTAACTTCCATAATTTATTTAAAGTGCACAACCGGTTTCGGCCGCTAAGCCATCTTCAGCTAAAATAAAAAATAAAATCAAACGTTGAAGCCTTGATAGTAAAACGAAGTTTGTAGCATTTACAATTTATTTAAAATGCAAAACTTTTTTTGGTCGCTGAACCATCTTCAGGTACAATCTCGTACTTGAAGATGGTTTAGTGGCCGATACCTTTTGTGCATTCTAAGTAATTCGTAGATGTTACAAAGTTCGTTTTATTATCACTTCAAACCACGGGTTAAAAAAAACTGTTTAAAAAGTGATAAACACCCAAAGGGGAGAGGACTGGGACACAACCAGTGGAGAGGAACTTCCATTTGGCATCTCCCGTTCCCGACACTTCTAAGGACAAACCTTTGGATTCAGGCCTGATCCCTGTCGCAAGAACGTTCCAGTGATGAACCAGAATGAGTTGGAGACGGAGAACTGGTTCTCGACGACGTCGGAGTCGGCGAGGCACGGGTGCGGGTTGTTCCACTCGTAGGGCGAGAAGCGCGCCATCACGAAGAGGGTGAAGGAGACGAGGAGGTAGGCGGCAAGGACGTAGAGCCAGATCTCGACCGCCAGGGGGTTCATGAAGGAGAAGAGACGCGTGGGCTGCGATGTCGGCACCTGGAAAAGGGTCGGGCCGTGGAGGACGGAGAAGGTAGGGCGTTTCTCTTACAGGGGATGCTAAGGGTTAGCCAGAACTGTACTCACGAATACAAGCAAAGCAGGTTTGAGGTTTCATCTCTTTGTATAATACACATTGCTGAGATACAGGGAAGGAAGAGGAGTTTTCATGCACATAATGAACTGAAGTACTGATTCCCCCTACCAAAATTACCACCCTTGCCTAGCAATTGTGTGAAATTCACAGCAAATCATTCGCCTGGACTAGGATTCGAGACCAGACCCCTCGATTTTGTGCCGAGTTCTCTAACCAGCTAAGCTACCCAGGTGTCTTCTCTCACTGTGAATTTCATGGAGGCTTTAAGGATAGAGTTGTCATCACAGGTACCGAGCAAACAATGCCATGGGGCACCCGTATGCGAGAGCTCAGCGCTACTGTCCACGAGGTAAAGTAAAAATTTAAGCACAAATGTGTTTACTTTGACAAATTCAAAGAACTGCGGTACTGGCCACTCAGTAACTTTAATGGAGTCACCCGGTGATGGCCACACAATTGTGTGAAATTCACAGTGAAAAATATCACTGGTACTCCATGGCATTGCATGCACGGTACCTGTGATGACAACTCGATCCTTAAAGCCTCCAATTCACAATGAGAGAGCACGCCTGGGTAGCTTAACTGGTTAGAGCACTCGATGAAAAATCGAGGGGTCTGGGTTCGAATCCTAGTCCAGGCAAATGATTTTTTCACTGTGAATTTCACGCAATTGTGTGACCATCAGCGGGTGACTCCATTAAAATTTGTTCTTTGAACCCATACCTAGTGTGAATATCATTATCACACTGGTGAAATTAACAAGGTAACCTTTTCTTGAGCCAAGAATGCCTGATTACATTTCTTCATTTTAAATCTCCTTGAAAACTGCCGAGTAGGCCTTTTTCATTGAGCACCGTAACGTGAAATGATAATGAAAAAACTTACACAACCATGCTCTGGGTTGAGAAAAATCTCCGGTGGGACTCGAACCCGCGACCCTGGGGTAGCAGGTGAGGACTTAACCCAGCTGCGACCGGGGCCGAAACATTTAGGATGATTACGACTGATGAAAGCATAAATTGTACGATGCTATTCAGAGAAGAATTTGCATTATGGAGTGAATAGCAGGACGTTTTGATCGAAAAAATGAGGCAATCTTAAGCCGAGTGCAAATAAAAACTATGAACCCTGCACTTGGTGGACTATCGTAGCTCTGCGTTGGATATAAAGCCAATGGCCGCCCAAATGGCTCCTCTTAGTTACATGGATTCGGTCGCCGGGCGTCTTTGACCGCAGACTCATGTCTAACAATGAAGGCATTCTACTGGTGAAAGAAATATATTTTAAACGGCATAAGCAAAAACGTGGGATCTCTCTATCAATTTGATAAGAGGGATAGCACCTTAGACGAGGAGCCAACAGTTTACGATGAACCCCGTGAGTATAGACTATGCGCAACACACGCATGTTGAGGTACCATGCATAACACAAAGGATGCGTAGGACGAAATGTGAACTGTGTGAATTGATCGTTGATAACTTGAATATTCGTAGACCGGAATTTCAGCAATTTGAAATAAATTTCATTGTTGCTCTCTGCATTGCACACCAGTAAATTTCCTTGAACTCGAAATGTTTACAACTCGGAGCATTTACAGTTCCGAAGGTACTGAGTCTTATAGTATCTTGTCGAAGTTAGACTGCATAATATATGGTACTTTCAACACGCATCCTGCTAAGCAGGTTAATATATCAAATACTCTCATGCCTGCACTTCGATGTGATAATAAAAAAATTACCATTCCAACTAGCTCTTGTCAGGGATTATTTTAAAAAACTAAAAAAAACTGACCATAAGTGTCTTCAGAAAACTTTGAACCAAAAACTTCTTCAATCAAGAAAACTTCAAATGAAAAAAACTTTACGTCGACAGAATCACGCCTTCTTCTTCTTAGAGGAATTCAATCAAGCTTTGAGCTGATACTAAAATATACGTAATAATAAAGTACAATTAAAAGAGTTGGAGCACCTGAAATCCAAGACGACCAGTGAATTACAGCTCTTTATCGAACATAAATCAATTACTAATCGAGGGCCTTAATCAGGGAGAAATTGACCTCAACAATGCCGTTGGCGTGACGTCAAGACCTAAATCTCAAATTTAAATGGCATTGTTTGAATTTGTCGAAGTCTTGAAGTCAAGTTTCCGCCATTTTCGAGACCCAAGAGTTACAAAACCTATCTGTATAAGGCACCAATATCCTCTGGTTGTATACGATATCCATAGAGAGTGTTTTGCAGTATGAAGATCTAAAAAAAGGGTGCATTCTGTCTACTGTAAAAACAAGCTACATTTCTAAATGCAAAGGAATAAGGTATAAATGGCACATCGCTTTAAAAGGAAAGCCAAGCGTGCAAAAATTTTGAAGTAGTTCATTCGCTCATGATCACATGCATTCATTATTGCAACACGTAATTACGTGAGAACGTTATAAATCTCAAACGGCTGTATTAAATCATTAACAAATTATTTTCTTTTGTATATAATTGGGTAGCATGCCTTATAATACATGATTGTGAAAACTCAAAACAACGAATTGCCCAACAACAGTCTTTTCAATGGTTTATTGAATTTTTTTTTTCTTCAAAACCTATTGAAACGAGTACTGTCTAAAATAAAAATAACGGCCCTCTTATTCTATGCAAATTAAAAATATTGGGCCATAAAAAATATCTTATATCTGTGCAAGACGTGGTAAAGAAAAGTCATGTTTCTCAAGTTCTATAGCTGTACAAAATATATGAATGAATTCATTTAAAATAATGTTATTCCAAACAAAAGAGTTTGGTGAGAGATTTTTAATTTGTGAAATATTTTCATGGCCTTGGAGAAGTATTACTTTGCATTAACAACATGTGTAACTTTCAAGTAGTTAACATAAAAAATAAAATTGCATTCAGACAAACACGTGTATATTACCTTGAAAAGGATACCGATTCCCAAATTCATGAATGGCTTCGTGAAATCAATGACACTTTCTCGGGCATAGTTTATTGTCATCGATGCCACAGCCAAATCTGCTCTCTGTGAAAGAACACACATATTAAATACCAAAATGCTTCCCATAAATTAGCAACACATAATGTATATTAAAATTCTCACTACACAGTTAATTGAATAAATTATTAAAAATAGCATTTTCACACCCGAAGGGCTATAAATATAATGATTCATACATTAAAAAACGGTTTACCCAGGCGTGATAGCGAACTAAAGTGGAAAATACATTTTTCACTTCATTATATTATGAAGCAAGAGAGGGTTATAGATCTTGGATCGTGAATATCATTGTGAAAAATGAATAATTCCCTCATTCACGGCTAGTGATCAGAATTAATAATCCATTTGAATATACAAATTTATTTTATCATTACCATGGAAGTGAGCACATACTCCGCCAAAATCCTGGGTAGTAGTTCTATGCACCGTTATCTTTACTAACTTTTTATCAAGGCAACATATTATGTGGTTAACAATGTAATGCGAACTCTCGGTTGGCACCAACCATGGTACAGGGTCTGTCCCAAAAGTTCCGGTAATGAATTTCCATAGCCGGCCACGCACACTTATGTGGCGTGGCTCCTGGTGGAAAAAGTGGTAAGGGTCTTGGCTAGAGAATGCCACCGTCTGCAGTTGCCTGCGGGTAGTGGTTCAGTAAAGATCGTGCATAGCGCAAAGTGTGTCACCATACCCTCATCGAAAAAGAGATGGTGCAGAATTGCTAAAGTTAAAATTTCCTATTCGTTAACGACAAGGAGGTTTCAAGCAGTGGGGAGGGCTTGTCAAATATGATGTCATTTAGAGTAGGCCCATTTTTTCGGTGCCTTCTTAACTCCATATCTTCTAACTTGTCCAATTTATACCCTTTCCTCGTCAAGTGTAATATTTCCGGTGTGAAGTCACTTCCATGCTCCTCCTCCAACAGATGTTTGGTGAAATGGGATTGTGAAAAATTCCCATACAGAAAGCATCTCCGGTGTTCTTTGGCCCTAGTGCAAAAGGATCTTCCTGTTTGACCCACGTACGTTGCCCCACAGTCATTACACGCCAGTTTGTATACACGCAAATGGCTGCGTTACGCAATTAAATTTTGATTTAAACGGGATAGAAATGGCGCGGATACGCTAAAAATGCTTAGGCAAGCCTTCGAGGAGGACGCAATGTCACAGAACCGAACTTCGAGTGGTACAAGAGGTTCTAGGAGGGTTGGGAGACCGTCGAGGACTAAGAGTGCTCGGGGCGCCCGTCAACGGCAAAAACTGACTCTACGAGCTAGGTCCCCGTTGAGGACTTCCAGGGAGCCTGCGATGCGTGGGTGAAATGTTGGAAAATGTCCATTGAGTCGGGAGGAGAGTACTTTGAAAAGTTCTGAGGAGATTGCAAGTTTATTCTCAATAAATGATTTTTTTTTAATTACCGGAGCTTTTGAAAAAAACGGGAACTATTGGGACCGATCCTGTATTTTTTCTACCCGGGTAAACTTAGTCTAGTTTTTAAAATCTACAACACTTGTTTTCTACCATCCGAATGCACGGTAGTAACTAGGTTCATGTGATCAATCGTAAACATCGCTAAGTGATCGGGAAGTACTGAGAAACAAATATGACACACGTCAAAGTTAGTTAATACCAGTCATAACATGACTATTAAGAGGAGGTGCGAATGTGGGTAATGTTATCAACGTTTACCACAATGTTGAAAAGCTAGTAAAGCAAACGCGGCATAGCAACAAGGCCAAACTATTGGACGGGCTACGTCTTAAATTCTCCTCTGCATTGAGGACCTTTCCCTTTCAAAAACACTCCAATACCCAACACTAGTCTTTGTTTTCATCTACACTTTCTAATTCCCTCTATTTTTGTATCAAATATTCCCTCTTCTATCCATGCTAATCCACCATTCTCCCTCCATTACCTCCTTTGACATTCAGTTATCTCTTAATATGCCGGATATCGACTTTTTCTCCAAATATCGCCGGTCAGTATCCATTCTTCTCTCCGTTGTTTTCCTATCCACCAACCCGAGCTCGACAACAACAGTTAAATTCGATTATAAATTGTCAAGGGAAAATTGCCTTGCATTAAAAATTCAAAGGAATGTTTATAACTGTTATATTGTCCTCACATTGATGGCAAAATATCCCGCAAAAGGTTAATAGGAACGCATCTTTCCTGTTTCTTCACAATGCTAGTTTCGGCACTCCTTTCCAGTATTGAAAACTTTTTCTTCAATTCTTCCCCGAGAACATATCTTACGTCGAACCAAAAATAATGAGTATGTCATACCTATGTATTACTTATCTCCACGACTCATTGCTTCTTCGGGTTCCTCACTGAACATTCCTTAAGCCGGTGTCTCACTGCTACGGTCGTACAGACAGCGTTACACAGATGTTAAACGAATTAGGCTGGGAGCCGCTAGAGACTCGGAGGCTGCGCGCTAGGCTTAGATTGCTTCAACAATTGAGAATAGATATCTTTAAGAGCGACACGGAGAACATCATATTAGTACCCCACTATATTTCCAGGTACGACAGAAACGATAAATTAAGAGAGATATTTTGCCGAACGGATAGGTATGGGAATTCGTTTTTCCCCGAACAATAAGTGACTTCAATAAATGCTAGGCGTAATTTCACAAGAGCGAAATATATGTAAACGGCTGGTGTCCTAACAGCCCCCGCCACACGCCTATTGATGTGGCTTGTGGGGTAGTATGTAGATGTAGAAATGCTTTCGTAAATTGATTCATGAATAAATCATGAAAACTCCCAGAAACGGACTGCGCATGCGCGTGTAAATATTCTGCAAATTTCTGTAATTAGGATAGTTCTGTTAATTCTTGACAAAAGACGAATAATGATTGGTCATTCGGCCCGAATGTGCTTCGACTGTTCCCTAGCCCGAGAATACTTCGATTACTTGAGAAGAAAATGTAAGTGAATTACGCAATCTTCACTACCATTTGAAATATGGTAAAGAGATTAGTATTATACACATACACCTGAGCAAATTTTAGATATTATTTCATTTCAGGGCAGAGACAATTTATTCGAGAATTTGTCTTTAAATCACATGTTTTAATTTGATCAATAAACCACATATAATCATTAGGGAGCTGCTGCTTTGGCATTTCTACGTGCAATATCGTGAGCCAGTATGTTTGTTCAAGAAATTCATTCCGATGATACTTCAGGCTATAATTATTTCTTTTCATTGTTCACCATATCAACCTTCATTAACATGAGATGGTTTTCTCGAGGTAAGGTCGTAAATATAATAAAAAACAGCAATTCCTCACCAACGTTTCGGAATATAGAAGCGTATCAGGCTTGACATTGTGGAAATACGAAATGTCCATTTTAAATAAAACAAAGATGGTAAACAATCTTTGAACAATATGAAATCACTCATAGCCCGGCTAAGTTATGTAATGATGTTGTTTTTATTGATCGATCGCCTTTGTTAAACCTTGTTCTCCCTCCCGTCCGACAATATGATGACCATGCCTCCTGACCTTCACCACCAACGGCTTTTCTGTTTTAAACCACCCTCCTCCCTTTTCCTCTTGTATTCCCCCCCCTCTGTGACTTAATACCTCCCCCCACCCCCCCCACCCCCTGGCCTCCATCCCGGGGTATATAAGGTGGAGTATTTGAGAAATATGTACCTTGAGAATGGCATTACGTGCCGAAACCTTGGTCGGTGTTTGTTAATATACTGTGGTTGATAATATACTGTGTGGAAATTTACCATCTTTGTTTTATTTAAAATGAACGTTTCGGAATTTTACTTATTCCATCTTCAGAGCTAAAATATATGTACACTAAAGCTGTTTTTGTTATATTTACGACCTTACCTCGAGTGACCCATCCCATGTAATTATTTATTTGTTATTACTATACATATTTAGACTCGTAGACTGCGGATAACTCTTTTCTATTTGTTCTTTTTGTAACAATTATGCTCTATAGATGATTAACAACAAAAAATTCTCGTTCAGGCCATCACCGCCAAATTCATGAAATATTTCCTGCTCGTGTGACATCAAGGAATGCACGTTCATGAAACTTGCTTCGTGAATGTGGTTTACATGGAGAAATTTACGAAAAAATTCACCGTGGAGCAAGGTGGTTACAGTAAACTGGTTGAGAGAGTGGTGAGTCAGGCGAGTGAAATAAGATCAAAACACAAATTGAATATTATGTTTATAATGTTTAATCGTTGGTGGTTTTCCGTGTCATTGATGCGAGGATTCCTGCATTTTTACGGATGATTACCGCATTTGTTGTATTTTTTTGACAATAATTTCTCCCGTACGCTAAAAATCGTCTTTGGTCCGAGTTCAAACACGGGTAAATCTTTTTCAGCAAATGCAACGAACGCGCTGAATATCCAGAGAAATTCAAGCATTTTTGACTACTTTAAATCACTCACCACATCCTTCGACCTACTGAAATCAACGTATTCTCCGAGATTTTTCTCAAAGGCTGGTTCTTTATACATTCCGCGACTTATTGGAGTAAAAAGGAAAAAAAAAATGCTTACATAGCGGGGTGGTCATTATTTCCCTTCACGGGCGACAGAGCAAACGCGCTGTTCGCTTGTTATCCTTGCCTCTCCGAAACGCTTCCGTACGCAAGAGGAAGAAAGGATTTTGGCATTTTTATATTTCTTCATACGCATGGAATTTTAATAGGCCAAGATGCATCCTACGAGAGTGGATAACGAAAGAGCGGTATCCTCTCCCCCTGGATGAAACGGACAGTAGCAGTAATGATTCGGTTTCCTCCAAAACCATATCAACTGCACGAAGGCTGCGAGGCAAGGGAAATCTCAGAAAGAGATTTCGGGACGAGATTGGTTCACAATTGCCGTTCTGGAAAGAATAGTTGGGCTCATTATAGCAAGGATACCCGTGCTTCGGTGAAATTTTCCCTGGATAGAGAAAATCATTGCTTTCAAAGAAAATTGATCTAATCAAGAATTTAAGTTTTAGCTTGTTGTCAACATGAAAACATCCCAGCCCTGAAAATTAATGCATTAAGAGTGAAATAAATTAATCAATTGTCACGGAGAAATAAAGAAAATTATTATAGATTTACTTTTGATAGGACTTTTTTTAAACATATTTTACTTTACCGTAATGATTTAAAAATATCATAAATTTCACTACATCTTATTGAAGTCGGCAAAAACATAATTTACATTTAAGACTTGAATAACTCATTTTATTTATTGCTCCCTTATACCAGTTTCTCAAGGTGAAAATTTTCAGTAAAAGTTTTAAATAATATTTTACTAAAATTTGACCAAACGATTTCATGGAATTTGAAACACCGATTACTATATTCATGAAACCAAGGTTTTTGTAAAGTTAATTCGTTAGGGAACACAGTTTGATAAAATTAGCTTTTTTGAAACTGATTTCGTATAAAGCTTTACGGAAAAAAATTCAGAGCCAAATTACTAGTTTATTCACGGTAGCCACATTGCAAGCGTAAACATGACCAGCTTTATTTCATAAAACGTTTCATAAAAACCTGCATTTAAGGAAAATTTTCCAACACAAAAATTCACAGTATTATTTTAAAAAAGACATCCGATTTTCAGACTATTTTGCCCAACGCTTGACGAAAAATGCCACGCGTGAGGAAAATGTGACGAATTTTCCTCACGCTCTCACTTTAACGGTAACCATTTGGAGGATGATTTTGCGAGCACCGTTCCCTCATCAGTAGTATTCGAAAGCCTTTGCCACACATGCAATGCAGGGAGTGCTCATAGTCCTTAGGGATATACGCCTCCTTTGGTTATCCAACGACAAATCCACGAAGACACTGTATCCTAGCAGGACTAAACGATTTTCGGTGGAACGGGCGAGGTGCAAACAGGAGCTCTAGGATTCGCCAGGGTTTAACGCTCGGTGTCTAGAACAGTCGAGCCGTACCCACAACACCCTCCCATTTCAACGGTCCCCGAAGGGGAGGCGTATCCATTTCCCTCAAAATACAAACCCACACACGTACTTCCTCATGCATGTCTGTCTCCACCGTTGAGGTAAATGGAGAATAGAGAGTGAGTACGCTGCCCGCCATTTTGCGCCACCCCCTTTCCCCTCATTTAGGTCTGGATTACGACAGACGTTTCCTTACGCGACGGAAACGGACGGTGATGTTCGTGTAGCTTGTTTATTATTACGTAGTGGAACCTATTACGGCGACCTTTACGTTGACGGCGCCGTAAAAAGACGATGAGCAAACCTTGACAACGCCTAATCTTAAGCCTTAGTCCCAAGATAAATGTTTTCGTAATTTTACTAATGAAATTCAAATTCATGAAATAAGATTCATTAACGTGTAAGCCTTAATATAACACGAGCAGGAAAAATTCTTGAATTGGGCAATGATCGGAAAAGGTTCTGAAAGAGAATTAGGTTTCGCTGACATCCTTGGGGAATGATGCGAAAAGAACAAATAACGAAGATTTTTTTGCTGTTCACACGAGCCTAATTACTGTAATTGCACGGAAATAATTATGGATTAATGTGTCTATAAAATGAGTTGAATGAGCGAGCATACTGGCTCACGATAATTCACATAAAGATACCATCTTAGTAGTTCCCTAGTAATAACACGTGATAAATTGATATAATTAGAATGGCTGAATTAACGCCGGATGTTTGTAAAAAATAATCATGCTCCTGCTCTACAATGAAACAAGATTTTGCTCAAATGTACCGGACCGTGAATACTATTTTTCTCCTCATATTGTTGCAACTGGTGGTAAACAAGTAGTCGAAGTTGTCTCTGGCATGGGAATGGTCGAGGCGCATGCGCGCAGAAAAAGTGTTCGTTGGTCCCATTTCGTCAAGAATTTACAGATACATAATTTACAGAATTTCACATAATATTGGAACGTTCATGCGCAGTCTGATCTTTGAGTTTTATTAATTATTCAAGAATTAATTTACGAAAAAAGTTAACACAGGACTCCCACTTACGGAGTTTTCATGAATTTTTTATTCATGAATAAATGCACGAAAAAATATTACCGAGGGACACCGGCTTTAATTTTTCCATCACCAATCCGGCAGCCAATCAGAGGAGAGCATTTTATTCTCATTATTTATAAAATTTTACTTCCAGGTAGTCAATTTCACCTTTTGGCACAAGAATGAAATAATTAACTTTCTAAAAGCAATAATTTTCAGCACATTTTCCGAGTATTTATATTTTGATTATAAGCTATGTAAAATGAACAGCTACTTAGCAACTGTTTAGCATTTTGTTTTCAAAAACAGTCAAAATTATGTGCTGACTAGCCCTGCCAAGTTCATTGCGCTTTCATTATTTTTGGTTACATTTTTTGAAGCCGTTCAATAGGTGGCAATAGTGAGGTTTCTGATTGAGTTTGCTTACGTTTTGTCACTATCGTCACTTTGTTTACGATGGTGGGATGGCGGCTTGTGAGGATTTTCAATTGTTGGTATGAAAAAAGATTTATTTCTCGCCTAAAAATGGGTAAGAGATCTTACTTTGTTCCTGAATGCTCCAAAGGATATTCCGTAACCGTGAGGAAGAACAAAATTTTAGGTGTGAAGAACAGACAGCTTGTTTAAGGCTAATGTAAGTACTCTGTTTTATTCTTCACGTTACAGTATAGCAAGGGTTTTATGTGATTATATGAACATCAGATTTAGTTAACATGGTTATATCTGACCGATAAAACCATTAGTTGCTTCCTAACTAGCCGTAATTTCCCTCAGTTCGAAATGAAAAAAAGCGAAACTACGTTTGTTTACATGGGTGCTTTCCACTTAACGACGCAAGTCGACGTGAGTCGACTCCGAGCGACTTTTCTGCTTTCTAATTGTTCCGCGTTGCTAAGAGTCGCTGACGCGTGTTGACTCAAAACGACTCGCTGGAAAAGGAGAGTTTGATATTGTATTGTTTCAAAGTAGAGTAGATTCCGGTCATTTGGGACAAATTGGGCCAGAAAAATTCGTTGCAACAATGGCTGCGCCATTTATAATGAATATCACGTAAATACATATGTATGTGTACTAATTGTAATTAAGAAAGGCCTAGTTTGGTTTCCCTGCACGTAGGCATTTATTCACTCATATATAAATCGAAAACTACACTGGCAATAGTAATACAATGCATGTATTTTCCATAATCGATCATTCTTTTGGTCCAATTGAAAATATTTTCCCTCATACTTGGAAAACCCACTAAACGCAGCACGATTAAATATTCGTTTTATACAATCATATGGCAATTCACGTTTTATTACATAAAAGTGCATGACTCATAAGCAGTAAGTTAACCTAAAAATAATTAAATTAATTTTTGACGGATGCTGTAGGTTCAATCTCTTTAATTGATCCTACTGCATTCTTTTTACTCAGTGCGTTATAAACCAAATGAAATTGAAAACCAAACCTCTCTTATGGAATTTATAGTTTAAAAAAATAAAACATAATTTAAAACATAGGCGAATGAAATGCATCCGCCAGATACCCCCGGTTTTGATGGAATGTATTTAAGAAAAACTTAATAGGCATTAGGAGATTGTATTTCTCCTTTATCGTGTTGAGAGTTATGTTATTATATTTAACGGAAAAATTAATAAGCGATCTGTATTAAAATGGTAATAGGAGTCTAGGACTACAGAAGAATGAATAACTATTATTCCTATAATAATGCGTCACATCTTGGCGGCCATTGCATAAAATTAATGTGCCAACCTTTAATTATTAATAATGAACCCACTGGTGAAGTTTCTGTCAACAGTTGAGACTTCATTCAATGGAAAAATATCTGATTAACTTGTTCATATACTTGATCGTCATGTTTCAAACAATTGCGACTGCGCATCGACTCCTGCGCATGGATATCTGCTTTCCAATTAGCCGAAGTGGAAGTCGACACAAGTTGTCTCCAAGCGACGCATGAGTCGCTGGGAGTCGCCTAATTGGAAAGCACCCATTGGGATCGTCTGATTCCCTCACTGGCGAATAGTGGCGCCGCGGTTGGCAGCTTCAAGAAAGGTATCACGCCGAAGTTGGAAGTCTATAATCCTTAAAATCCTAGTATCCATGGTGCTGACGCTTCCGTCAAATGCAATCCTGGGACGAAAAGAAGGAAAATTGAACGCAATCATCCGTTTCCGTCACGTCAGGGTACGGCGATCGTAATCCTACCCCAGAGGTGGTTCCAACGTAAAATAACTCGGATGCCATTCAATTTATGATCTTATTCTCTTTAGAGAAAAGCACATCCTCCCATTAATATGAGCAAAAAAATCCTACTTTTCAACGCTATTTTCTTCGAAAATTGTAATCGTAAAGACATAGTATTAACTGTGACAATGGGTGAAACGTAGAATAATAGGATTACTATATTTTTATAAATGTGATTTTCGCTGCAACAACTGCATATATGAAGCGTATTTTCCCAGTGAATTGAATGGCATGTGAATGTGAAAGGAATGAAATTAAGATTCTAATTAAAAATTTTCCGCGTGTGATATTAAACTAATTGTTCTATACTCCTCGCATTCTGATGATTTATCTTTCTTCGGGACAGGTATTAAGACTTTTTTTACTAAGGCCTCTGGCCATACTCCTTTTTCGTTGATCCTACGAAAAAAGTTCGTCCTCCGTTATTTCTCGAATTCTTCAGCAACTCCGAAGGGATGTTATTTACTCCCACAAATTTTCTTGATTTCATGTCTCGTAATTCTTTATTTCACTGTCGAGTATCGGAGATATGTCCGTGGTTATCCTTGTCTTTATTCGTTATTCTATATTCTATATCTAGGTTCACAGGTCTATTATCGCTCTCACATATCTCCTATTTATATTCTCTCCACCTATCCTGGATATATTCCTGTTCGATCAATATCTTTCCTGTTTTTTCCTTAACCTTTAGTATGGTTTGCCCTCTCCTACCGCCCACATTTTCACCTCAAGCTTACAGCGCAGTGCGCAGTGGGTGCGACATTACCGCTCACTCTTCCTCCTCTTTCCGCAGATTTTTCATTTCTTCCCATTGCTCTTTCCACCAGTTTTCCTACGCCAGATTGGTTACTCGCTGTAGTTTATTATTTAATTTCTTTTACTTCCTCTTGTCAAGTTAAGAGCTGACGTTATGTCACATTTCTTTTTATTAGGTAACTAATCATTTCTCCTATGATCCATTGATTCTTTATTCTTCTCGCTTCCAATTATTCTATTGTTTTCTCTGCCACTCTTACTATGTCTGTTTTTATACTTTCTCATTTTTCCTCGATTGCTCCCAATTCTTTTAATTCACCAATTTTCCTTTCCACTAGCTCTTGTTATTCCCTTCCTTACAATACTGTCATGCTTTAACGTCCCACTTCTCCATAGTCCTACTTTTACAAAGGCTTTTAAATATAACGCCACGTGTCATGAGAACTAAATTATGATCTGACAATGAGTCCACATCCACTCCCGAAAAGTTGCGCTAGTTTTTGATACTCTTCCTAAACCTCTGCCTCACTGTGGTGTAATCAATTTGATATCTCACTGTACACTCCGGAATTCTCCGTCTGAGGTGATGTTTAAATCAAGTGTTTGTCACCGCTAATTTATTTCTTCCATCAAATTCAACTGCCTTATCACCGCGGTCATTTCTTGTCCCTAGACCTTCCTTACGTTAAGGCATAAATATCCATTAAATTAATGTCCATCCATTCTACATCTACATACTACCCTGAGAGCCGCCGTAGATGCGTGTGCCTGGGGCATGGCTATATATACATATCTCTATGTATACTTGTATCTACTGTTTTGGGATGGGGGTGTTAGGACACCAGCCACACGTCTCTGGAAGCCACACGCCATATGGAAGGTGAGGGAATAGGGGAAAGGAAGAGAGAGAGAGGACTGAGATAAATTGTATGTAAATGGTGTGTCTTTATGTGTTACGTTAGTATCTCAATGTTTTTGTCATAATAACTAATGGGTCGTGGAAAAACGGTATTTTAGCACCTGAAAATGTTCTTCTCTCCGTACTGAAACTCGCCTGATCTGAAATTTTTAAGTAATCTAAGCCTAGCGTGTAGCCTCCGAGTCTCCAACGGGTCCCAATCTAGTCTTTCCATCCGCTGGGGACACTTTCTGTTTGCTTGTAGCAATGTTTAACAAAGCGTGCTGCTTTCCTCCGTATTTAATTTACTCAGCGAATTAAATCTCTCTGTGCAGGGTCCAAAATTCTCACGGCGAATTCGAGATGTGGCCCTACCAGAGAAAAGTACTCATCTCTCTTTAACTTTTTGATCGGAGAACCTTCCTACCATTAGCTTTGATAAGTCCTAGTTTATTTAATGCAGAGCCACACATTCTTCGTTTGTTTCCCCCACGCAAGGTCTGAAGCCTAGGAAATTCCCAAGTATTTGAACTCCCAGGTACTGGACTATGAATTGTGATAAGGAGCTGCCCGACACCGTTGTGCATCACGACTCAAACAACATTATTGGATTGGTATACAGTAACTAATGTGAGTATTTCGATATCCATCCGTAGCAGTTCTTGCTCCACAAGGTTTAAGTCTAGATATTAGCCAAACTTATCCATCTTTTTTAGATGTTTTCTCTTTATACACATCATCACAGGATAGGTCTCTCTTCATTAGGCATCTTTTCCTTTCATATATCAATCAATTACGTGGCCTTCCCATAACTTACTTCCCACTTTCTCTCTCCCCTTTCCGAATCCTGGGAATTTTACTGTCTTTCATTCTTGTGCCCTAGCCATCTTCATCTATTATTTTCTACCCTGTACCTCACTGGAGAACCTTCCTATTATTCGCTTGATAATTCTTAGTTTCTCAAATGCAGCGCCACCGATGCTTTGTGTTTCTCCCACGCTATGTTTAAAGTCATGGTGATTCCCAAGTATTTGACTTTAAAATTGAAAGAACGAGTTTTTCTCCATATATACCCTGAAAACCATATTCACTGGCTGCGTTCTCCCAATTATCGAATACCGCTCCGTTACCTACTCCACTGCCTGTGCCTCCAACTTGAAAATTCTTGAACGCCCCGTTAATTTCTTCATTTCCGTAGTCCGTCACCGCGTACGCGTCACTCCGTAATTCTTCTCGAACTGAAATCATGTCTGCTCTTTCATCGACCCCACTGGCCACCCGTAGGAATATCCCTTACCTTTCATTTATTTACACTCCGTTAAATAGTCAGTACCGATCCACTTAAATACAGCCATACTCTTCGCTTCACATCCCCACCCGCGCCTTCCGAAACAATCGCCTATATTTCGTCTTTCTCTCTCCCAGCGATCCCTTTTTTACAGGCTTCCTGCCTTTTAAATACCATTTCATCTACCTAACCTTCCCTCGATCTCTCTGCTCCCTTCGGATCATTCAAGCTCTAGCTTAGAAAAGCGTTTTCCTCCTGATTCCTTGATTATCCATTGTTTGCTGTAGTAGTTTATTGGTTTATGTCTCTTTGTTTTTATTTTGATACTATTTCCCAACCCATGTTTTTCATATTTTATTTTTGTTAATGCTGCAGATTCTAAGTTGAAAATGTTTAATTTAAAGGCCGGCATCGGCTGTTTTTTTAATATTTAAAATAAATCAAATGAAATACAGTGTCCCATTGATCGTGTGTCATTTTTTACCCATAATTTCAGACATTTTCCTTCATGCCTTATGGATGAAATTTGGTACCTGGGTAGAATACGGTCGTAAGTTTTGTTTAGTGCAAGTAGAGTTTTATTAATACGACCTTTTGACCCCAGAAATTGGGTCCAACCAAAAATACAAATTTTGCCTTGTGGGCTTTCGATGTAAACTTTTTCGAAATACAAAAAAGACGGATTTTATTTGTGAAAATTTCAATCATTAGTTTTTTAGGCGAGGAACACGATGAAAGAACTTTCGAGATCGAAAATGCAACCATGACCCCTGGAAGGGCACAGTCAAGGTCACAGGGGTGACAAAAAGCGATTGGCCTCTACAAATCTGTCGAATCATAGGTTTAAAAAGGTGCCAAGATCGATGCGTCCTCAGATCCCTATTGCCATCTCTTGACCTTCAGGGGTCAAAGGGTGTATATTGTTATAGCCAGGTTACAGGTTAAGGAATATTTGCCAGCATACGGAGTGGTGACCGTTTCTATGTGCACCTCGAGTAGTCCCCACCACCCATTTACAAATCCGCTACACCTACCTTGTCCATGAGCTCACGGACGATGCCGTTCCACTGCCTCGTCTCCGGATCGTAGACGCCGTACATGTGGTCAGGAACGAGACGAATGACGTAATGGAATCCAACCTGCGCTGCAATCCACTTGAGCAAGTCTATGCAGAAGCCCTCGAAGCGGGCGTTGCCCGTTAGGTTGCGGTCCTCCTTCACCATTACGTAAGGCTTCTCCTGTTTGGGCGAGGCGGTTCGGGGGAGGATTGGGGTTGTAGTGGAAGGGAGAGGAGGGGAGGGGAAAGTTGGATATAGAGGGGGGGGGGGTAAAGATAAGCCACGTGGGAGAGCACGGAACGGGGTCGGCCAGTGATTGCAGTGGGAAGGAAAAGGGAACATTCGAAATGGCTTAGAAATAATTGAAGTTAGCAGTGGCGGATTTCGTTGTGTTTTTTTGTGACCCCTAGCGCTAGGACTAAAAAACATGGCCCTATATTTGAGAAATTTACAATACCATTCATAAGTTTGTATTCAAAATTAAATAAAGAACTTCGTACTTTTCAACTGCTCAAAACTTTGAACAGTTTAAAGATGTAGAAATGTAAATATCATTATACTTAATTATGAACAGTAACTTTCAAATTTTATACAAAATTAAGTCAACAACATTAAATTTTACCATATATAAGTTCTATAATTGCCACTGTTTAAATAAATTATGAATTTAAATAATACTTAAATACAAATCTGAATATTTTTCAATTATTTAAATATTATTTGAAGGTTAAAGACTAACGTATTTAAAGTTACATTTAAATACAAAATTTCATTGATCATTCAATTTGCTATGTTAAATATATTTTGCTTCTGATAATCTCATTGTTCGTGTTCGACGAGGCATCGTACAAGGGACCAAAAATAATGGAATTTTGTCCATAATTTGTGTATGCTTCTGTAAATTAATGGGAGCTTGAAAAAATTTGGATGGGCAGGTAGTAAAGGAATAGAATTGTAGGTTTTAAAAATTACCAAGATTTTGGAAAATCTCGATGTGAAATGAAAAAGTGATGAAAGTGCTAAATGGAATTTTTTAAAATGACAAAATAAATGTTTGACGAAACTATAAGGCTGATTGGATAATCGAAGAAACCAGGCGCGGACGTAGAATTAAGAAATGAAATGTCCTTTAAAAAGTTTTCCTTCAAAATATAAACAAATAAGAAATGGTACTGTAGTACTCTTACGTAAAATGCAAACGCAAGCATAAGACATATTTTTACAAGCAAGTGATACATCTATGAAAAGAAAAGCGTTACATGGAATCTTTTATACGGAAAAATTAACAAATTGCCACTAAACTAATCGGCATGGAGTGGTAAAATGCAATTAAAATATGCAATAATTTTAACATTTTCAAAGCAATAAAATTAAAATTCTCCGGATGAAGTACTGAATAATGTTTTCTATCGTTCTTAAAACACCAGATAGGATTCAAATAACGTGAGAGTCAGTCAGTTGGGATTTGGTATATCAGTAGAAATAACTTAGTGACAAGATACCTTAAGAGCAATCAATACTTTTACATAACAGTCTTAAGTTAGCCAAATTGCCAACGCTTACCTCTCTCGTCATCACGACAAGCGTGATGTTCGTCGCTGAGGTCTCGTAGAAGGCCGACGCGTCAGTGAGGTTGATGCCAGTGGACGGAGACCAATGGCCGACCTTCCGCAGGTGCTCCCGTTTCAACTTCAGCAGGTCAAGGCGAAAGTTCGATCTCTTTCCCTCGTTGAATTCTATGTGACCCGTCAAACCGTGGAGGCCAGCCTGCAGAATACAAAAGGGTCTTCGGTCAGTTTGAATTCCACTGAATTATTTGCGCAATGCAAAGAACAAATGAGAACGGGTATTGATAGGGGTAACAAAGCACTCGTAATGGTGGAAGGCACTCCAAATATATGCACGTGTCTAGCGACGGGAATTTTCCATATGTCAACGCCTTGCGGTTATTAAATTGCACCATCAAATTAAATTCATATCCATTCAGTAATAAAATACCTAATGGAGATTGACGGAATATTTGATGAAAACGCTTTGTGCTCATATAACCAATATGCTCTATATTTCCGTGACAATATCAATTTAGGGTCATAATGACTTAAACATTCTGCAAAATCAATCAGGTCTCCCTTATTTTATATTTTTGAGGTAGCTTATTCACATTTACCCCGGTATCTTTAACCTTCCCTCTTTTTCTGCTGCAAATTTACAGTTGAAATATCAAGTGCTACGATTTTACATTGAATCAACAGTATCAGACCTCCATTTTATTTTTATTTACGCTGAGTTTTCCAGCTTTCAAACAATACTTTGGTCTTCCACACATCTTATTCGCACAATGCTTCTACACCATGGCACCTAAGAAATGTTTTTCTTAGAATTGGAATTTTTAGGAGATGGGTAATTAGTTGTGTACTCGATTATGTAATAAAACAAATTGATCGAAGAAAAAAGAAATACGTGAAATAAGTTTCAGCGTTAACTCCCAAATTAGTTTGAAGAAAACACAATGAAAAACTAACGTTGCACATTACAATGAAGGCGTCGCCCGGTATGCGTTCAACATTCTCCTTTTTTCGTCATTGTAATACCAAAAATATGCTGAAAGTAAATGACAGACGACGAATGAAATGTAAAAATGCTAAAGACCAAAAAAGCTGTGAGACTCCCTTTAAAAGCTGGAGTTTAAATTAATTTTAATACTAAATTTAACATATAAGGATGGGTAGGCAGGGGTACAATTCCCGTGAAAGGAGATATTTAGGTAAGGGTACATATCCCGTGAAAGCAGATTTTTATAATTCATTTTGATTTTTATATCATGCATGGACAAATACATCCCGTGCCACTGAATTAATGAATCAGTGAAGAAATATCTGGGCATTCTCACATGCTACGTTAATGTGATAATTAGCATGAAATGTTTATTACAAATTTAAATTAGCATTTATTGAGAGCAAATAGCAGTAATCGCGTAAAAAATAATACGAATGCAAGAATTTATTTTCCGTTTTTGCGAAATTTATTGAAACAATTATTTAGAAACTACTATCAAAATTAATTGATTTTGCTCAATTCCCAAAATAAAATGGCACTAGAACCAATATCAAGTACCTGCTCGTAAAGGAAATAGTGTAGGTGTACTTAGAAATAGTGTAGGTGTACTTAGAAATAGTTTAAGCGGCAGTAAATTTCCCATACCGTAGCACATCAGGAAGGTGAAATTCTACAAACTATACGCTGGCAAGACATTTTCGGATTTTTAGACATTTATTCACAAAGTCGTGATACACTAGATCGTCGGGAAATCAAGGAACATGAATAGCTTAAATAATTTTTAAACTTTCAACGTATTTTTAGAGAGACTTAACCATATAATTGCGGGTATTATTCAATCAGATCTATTGAAACCAGCAGGTGAAAATATAAAAAAATACACTGTTCATTGTTGCGCGGAAACGGACGTGTTTTTCAGTGTCTATGTTTGTATTTCGCTCGTGGGACATCATTCCCTGTGGATCGCGTGTTCAGTAGTATCCTATGTGGATGTTATTAGGTTTCTCCGCGGCCAAAGCAAAAGAGACGGCAACGAGAAAGCGACTCGAACCAGTGACTTCTGAGCCAGCCGGCTGGCACATTATATCGATTAAGCAAACTCTAGGTGCCTATTAAGTTATTTTGAGCGAAATATCACTTCGCTTGAAATTCTATGAAAAATCAATCAAGGGTCCTCTATTGCATTAGTTATGTAAAGCGAAAAGGCCATTACGACGCTCAATTCTGATTTTTTACGGATAAATCAAAACATAATGATTGCACGAACCCGAAAGGTTTCCATAAAATACTCCATTAAGTTTCATTATTTAAAGGCCGAATGAATAAGAAAGCAATGTGACGATGCCATTTGAAAACACAAGGTGTTGAAAGACACCTCTAACAATCTGACACTCAGAGTTCTCCACAGTCTGCATTCCTTTTGGATCCCTCAGTGAATATAATAGATTAGAGTCCATTAACGTCCTCCGAACATCTAGTAACTCGTTTTTCAAGTCATAAGGATGGGTAAAGAGGAGCATTCTACAGAGGGTAATTCGTTAAACTCTCTGGATACCTACATCTTAGGAAGACAGATCTCCGGTTTGCCGAGTAGGTTTTGATAACGGATACCCAGCAGTGTTATGGACCTCGGTCGTCGCGAATAAATAATAAAGCGACTTGGGCTAACATTTTTTTAATGGGGATGAAATTCGTATGATAAAATATTACACACGTAATTGCATATAAAATTCTTGTCACGTTGCTGTAACACAGTGGTTCCCTGGCATGGAACATATAAAACGACTTTTGCTACAGGTACCTTGAAATGCCGTTGCAAACAGTGATTGGATACTGCACGCACTCCATTAAATCGAGGTAAAAGATACATGATTGAAAAATTATTAGGCAGTATTATCCCAAAAATTACCTGAAAAATTCTGAATGTTTCTTGAATACTAGTCATTATCCCAATGAAATCATCGAAAAGTCGTATTAATTTAAGGTAGTTTTAGCATGATTTTTTCTTAGTCATATTAGAGAACTAACATTTATTTTTAAATTAAAGAAACTGTAAACAGCATGAAGTTAATATTGTATCGTTAACGAGGAAAATACATTGCTTTAAACCACTGAAATTCTCAGTAATTTACTAAATATGCATCAATAAGGTTTCCACTTTTTTCGCGTCGTACGCTATAAGCGCCTTCATAACTGAAGATTTTTTGCGATTCTGTAAAAGTTACTGCGTTAAGTAATTTGTTTAGTTAAAACAACAGCCAAGAAAGCATACAAACTCACTATTAAATTTTCTGACGAGTTCAATCCATTAAAAATTACTCATTTCTAAAGTAAAGTCTCACTGCGTTTGCATACCCGAATCTTTTCCCAAGGAAAATGGCTGAGCTTCATTTTGACAAATGTCTTGAGAAGTATAATGGTAAGTGGCTGATATGTTATTATCATTGGAAAGACGGGATCTTTTTCTTTATAATGAAGCAAAACTCATAGAATTTCAAGCGAAGTGATATCTCGCTCAAAATAACTTAATAGGCACCTAGAGTTTGCTTAATCGATGCAATGTGCCAGCCGGCTGGCTCAGAAGTCACTGGTTCGAGTCGCTTTCTCGTTGCCGTCTCTATTGCTTCGGCCGCGGAGAAACCTAATGGCATCCACATATGATACTACTGGACACGCGATGCACAGGGAATGATGTCCCACGAGCAAAATACAAACAAAAAAACTTAAAAACACGTCCGTTTACACGCAAAAATGAACAGTGTATTTTTATATTTTCAGCTGCTGGTTTCAATAGATCTCATTGAATAATATCCGAAAATACGTCGAAAGACTTTTTCTTCACTTTTTTATCATAACATGGCTCAAGACTTCCAGATAGAGAGTGATTAGTCTTAATTTTGACAGAGTGAAGCGTTGAAGTGATTCCGCAATCACCTTAGAACTCCTTATGCGCCGTAAGTTTTACCGCTGAGCCCAGGGAACATTCGATTTCTGGTTAATCTCCCTAAGCGTTAGATCGTAATGGCATACATTGAATTATTCATTGGTTTATCGATCTTTCCACCTGTTAAAATTTATGTAACGCACACCGCATGCTTTTGTGTGTATGTGAAATCTACATGACGATAGCGTTTTGAATTATGACCCGTGGTTAAGGGGCTTAATTCCAATTGTATGGAGGGAGTTAAGTGATAACGTGGGACACGAGTTTGAATAATCAGAGCAGCGACGGTGGGGGGAAGACTAGGACGAGGAGAGCCAGCGTATTTTATTTGAACGCCACGGGTTTAATTCCGATCCTCGCAAATGATAAAGGGACGGGGATATAGACATCTTATCCCGAAAACGTAGAGGATGAATGGGTTCGGGTCATTAGGGAATATTAATATTCCACTTGACACACGCGACGATCATAGGGTTAATCCACGGTTAATATTCATGTGGGAGTCGGCAGAACTAAGACCACTGACATAGAGTATGAATGGGATCAATTAAATTTACATTACGCGGATCAGGCTAACGCGTTTTGGTGGAAAGCGAATTAATTTCAACTCTTGTCATTCCGAGTGGTGGTGTTGAATTCACGCTCGAATCGTATCGCTGAACCAGAAGCTAATAATAACGTCATTATTTCACCAGGGATTACGCGGCTGAACGATGATATCTGTCAAGGAGCATTATCCGCTTATTTTTGATTAACAATTTGGGTATCTTCTACGAATCAGATAACCATCAAGAATGATCCCTAGTTATATTTGTTATTCGGAATGGTGAATTACCAAAAATAGTAAGCATATATTGATTTAAGACTTTAATTTGTAGTTTTACCCCTTAAGAAAAAGAACTGGTGAAATCCATTAGTTACAGGTCAATTTTCACCAATAACTGATAGGCGTTGATAGAAAAATGATGAACCTTTCTTACCAGAACTAGTGACTTAGCTTTCTCGCCAGTACTTGATGAATTTTACTAGTAACTGATGAATTTTCTCACCAGTAAGTGGTAAGTGTTTCAAAAAACTCGATCAGCTGCTGCTCAGTTTTTGATCAGTCTTTGGTTACAATGTTTTTGTGGTACCTGCCAATATTTTACTTAATTTACAGATTTTGCATGGTATCATATACTTTTTTTTCAAGAAAAAAGCTGTTTGAAAATGTACATGAATGCAAAAAGCCAATGATGCAGGAAGCAGTAGTTTCTTATAAAGATCATCACTCCACCAATTTCGCCCATAGAGTCGTACGCTGTCTATCAGCTAGGTCAGATGTCGGCAACCGTTTTGTGCGCGCATGTCACATTTTACATAGCATTTAATTATTTTCCGGGCGCGTGCCACCCCAAAGCAAGGGCATAAAATATCCGAAAATTAATTCAATCATAGCTTTCTTGGCCTGCCACCAACTAACCTTTCGCGTGCCGTAGGTTGCTGAACAATGAACTAAGTGATGTTGCTTCTAGAGCATGATGTTACAAATTCGTCATGAGTTAAGTTTGACATACGAAGAAGGAATGGTTTGAAACTATTCGGCCTCGTGACTGAAGAAATAGACACAGTCTTTAACCAGATTCACCACAGATTTATAGAAGAAGTTTTTATAGAATGAGATTCATAAAGAAATATTTAAAAGCTCATTCATTTGAGGTTCATAAAGCAACACAATTTACGCTGGAACTTATGTCATTATTATTCTAGCATCAAACTCTATTTCATCTGTACGAGGAACTTTATTTAAAAAAATCAACAGTTTTTACCTTTTCCAATTTTAATTTAATGGTAGTATTTTCCTAGTTTTTTACGACGAGATCATGAAAAATCCGTCGCCTAAGTTAAATCACTGAAAATCATAAATTAACTTATTTGTCGAGTCTACATTTTGCATGTGACTCGAAATGCTTGACGTTCCTAGCTGTTGAAGGCGAACGATAAAACTTGGCGAGATATGAGTGTTCATGGCACTTGATTTGAATTTTAATTGCATCGCCGATTTCAAGTGCAATGAAAACTTCGAGAACGAGATTACTTTGAGCCACCCAATTCATTCTGATAAGTAAACTTGGCGAATCTGGCGATGATTTTATGCAGTCCGATTGTCAAACAAGCTGCGAGAGCCAGTTAAGTGAAAGCATGAAATTATATGGACACTCATTAGCCAGATAACATAGAGCAACGATTACGTCAAACTAATTTGGATTTGATAGACTAAAAAAAGACTTTGTATAGCATAATCATCACAGATACAAGTCCATATATCTGACGTTTAACGTGATGACTGCAGTAAAATCATCGACAGGATTTGGTTAAATTCTTTCCTCCCACGATTAATCAATGAGAATATCCAATTACTTTAATTTGCATAACAAAACACATGCACCAAACCTGATAAATCGCTTTAAAATAATAAAAAAATCGCTGATCACATCGTTTTGAAGAAAATAACACTTGAAAATTACTAGACTATACCCGACAACAGCCAATATTACTTCTGCCAACGTACAGAATCACATTAAGTGGAGAGCAACATCAATATCTGCTAAGTATGAATGTAATTGCGGATTCTTTTACCTGTGGGTGAGCAGAAAATATGACATATCAAACTTCAACATCAGAAAGCATAAACAAAGTAAATTTACGTACAGTTTTAGTTTTATTACACCATGTTATTTTATTTATAAAATTCCAAATGATTAACAAATTAACCAACTCTAATTTAACAATGACGATACAAATAAATATGAAATTTACAAAACAAAAAGAAATATACTAAAATGATGCATAAAAATTTAATATAAGCTCATCCTTTTCAGTATAAACAAATTACAAAAAAATGTTTACATAATTTATGCCTTAATGCTTCGTTAATTTATTTATTTTATAATTAACATAGCCTGTGAAGCATTCCGGGCAGAGTCGAGGGGGACCCTTCACAGTCAGGGCAGATATACGCCGTTTCCCTTCTACGCCCTTGGGAATAGCAATATTTGCATCTACGAAAGGTTTTTTTGCCGCCTTCGAGGAGGATAATTTGTGGGAAATGGAATGAAGGTCTGGAAGATATTGCAGGTTTGGGATCGGTTGCATAGGATGGAAGAATGATGGACATAGTTACGGAGAGTCAGAAATCAAGAATGGGAGTTTTTTCTGTATATTTTTGGAAAATTAAAAAGCTATTGAATAAGATGAGGTGAAATATATGAATGTCTAACTTTTTATATCACTTCAGGGTTTTCCTCTCAATAGGATAGTATGCCATCTTTGACAAAGTGGTCGATTCCTCCCATCAACTCGTTGTACTTGACAACGGCCTCTGGCTTGGAAACAACCCCATCTCCTCTTCGAGAAGGCATGTCAACCATGCAACTTCTGAATTCGGAACTGATCATCAGAACGTCTCTTTTATCCTTTCATTTGAAGACACAGACCCCATCATTAGTATAGACATCCACAACTTCACCCCGTCTCAATTTAGCCTTTACCACTTCGGACGGGTTTTCCTTCCGGTTTGATCTGAGAGTTCCTGTGCAATGCGTTCTCCTCTCAAGCAGAGTGTGAATCAAATTGACACTTTTGTAATAGTTGTCCATAAACAACGAATGGCCGTTATCTAAACGACCATCCATTAATTTATGGACAACGTGATCAACATGTCCACGCTCTCCAAGTTCAGAGTCCCCTGCACCAGCATTCACGAGAAATCTCAGAACAAGTCCGGAACTCTCGGTCAGCATATACAGCTTGATTCCGTACTTATGCTTCATGGATTTCATATTAATACGGAATCGCAACCTCCCCTTCCTAAGAAGCATATACTCGTCAATACAAAGGTTACGGGAAGGAATGACCAGGAAGTCCATTATGGTACGGAAGGAATTTAAAAGTGGTCGGACTTTATAAAGGGTGGAGGGTCATCAGGATTGGGGTTAGGTGAAAAGTGGAGAGCTTACAGAATGGAAAGGAATTGATCACGATCATGCATTTCCGAAAGAAAGGTAGGTAAAACAGAAAATCAGTACTTCAATCATCTGATATTCTGCTTAGAGGAATAGTCTCCATGTGGAACAATAAACCTATGAAGGTTAAAAACTCATCAAAGATCAATTTTTTCCACTTCCCTATCCTTGCTTTCGGAGACACATTTGTCTACATAAGATGAACAGTGAACTCATTCGTCTGATCAACTATTGCGTGAACGAGAGAATCGGGAAAGAGGAGACGAAAGAAGTCGATAGGTTTCCTCGAAGACGGCAGAGTGATGAGGCCAGGGTTTTCAATGAAGGGGAGATTTTGTGTGGGTACTGAACTCCGGGACCGTGCGGTATGACGTGGTAAGGAAGGATTGGTAGAAGAGTTAATGAGTTCGGGGGCAGGAGGAGGAGGACCTGGGTCTGGGTGATTTAAAGAGGGCGTAGAAGGAGACAACAGTGACGTATCCGACTGTGGTATTTGTTCCTCATCGCTGTCCTCAGCACTGTCCCCATACTCGGAGTCCCCGGAGAAATCCGAGCTCTCCAGCTCCTCCTCACTTCCCTCCAAAAGGTCTCACATCTCCTCCTCCGAGTAATCTCGCCTGGAATAGGCCGAGATTTCGGAGGGGAGTGTTAGAGGCTGTGGATCCTGCTTCGAAGTGGATGGCTGGGGGTCCTGCAGTGAAGAGGAAGGGGGAAGCGACTCAACTTCTTCAATTGAATCCGCCTTTCTCTTCGTTCTTCGTCGAATCATCTGCATAAAATTTAAAAGTAAAAAAATGTAGAAAGGTGGAGATGGAGGCTTGAAATTCCAAGTATCAAATAAAAAAATATATGAAGGTGTTAGATCGAGCTGACATCGCTAAATCCTGGCCAACCCATTATAAAATTTACTTCGTGATTTCCACACATATGTATTATGTAATGAAGACATGATGCTTATTGCGATATTTGGGCATAGTAAAGCGGAAAATTTCTTTGTATAGATACGTATACCTATCAGAGGGTGGGATGCGTGGCTGGGCAAGGGGGGAAGTTTTTAACTATGAAGGTTAGAGTCCCTACGGTCAAGATGTGCCGATGGTCTCAAGCAGGGAACCCTTCCATTCCTGAGGACTACCTGCCACCCATACGTGGACATCTAATCCTGCCCTCTATCTCCTAACCCCTCCAGAGAGGCGCTCCCTCGGTGACATGAAGAAACGAGGAAATAATTTGCCGCTGTTTACATGTACCCAGCTCAATGCGTCTCTTGCGGGAATACCAAATTTCAATGTTTCGGCGGCACGGCGGGGGTCGGAAAGCAGAGTGGACCACTTTTGGTGTGGCGAGGGTGCCTGCTGCGGAAGAAAGAAAAAAGAGAATTGGGAGGGGTTGGAAAAACCCTGTACGTCGCACGTTTTAGGGTAGAGGTTAGAGCAAAAGACAAGGGGTCAACGTGCTGTCCACAGGGTTTTTCCAACTTCTTTATTTTTTCTCGTTCTTTCCTTGTCTTTGGTCTAACACTAATGGTTCTACTGACATTTGTACATGCATTCTAGATGTTGCTCCCAAGAAATCTTGATTAGGCACTAACTTATTCACTTTCCATTACGCATCGTGAGTTTTTAATATATATCTGAAGGAATAAAAACGAACGACATTCGCGACGGGTCTATTTAGAAAATTTTGTAAATACTTTCTCAGGTTCACCTGTCAATGAGTTTGTTTTATCTTCCACTTGATTTACGAAAGAAGCAGAATGCTGAGACGCGTACAAATATAATCACGAGATGTTGAATGCTTCAATTCTCATTTCATTAATTTTCATCCGAAGAGCCCCTTGAAAAACCATTCTGTCGAATGAAAAACGCACAAATATGAGAACATTTTGAGCACGAGGAAAGAATATCAACTCACTCGCTGGGTACAATGACATTCCACTACCGTATACTAAGTATGTTTTACTCTTTTTCTTCGTCGTAAGTGCAGAATCAAAGCTTTCTCAAAAGAAAAACATCGTTACAAAGATCTCACGGAGAATAGGTAACATTTACAAAGAAATTAGTTTAAAAAGGGGAACAAATGATGACTAATGAGAAAACGCTTCGGTGCAGCCCGCGCGCACTCGACTTTCAGAAGTAAAATGTATGTCTACGCTATAAATGAAATCCGATAAATGCTGATGTCGACTGACACTTGAAAGACAGCGTTGTTGGAATAATCTGAGATGGAAGAGTCATAAAAAGTATAAAAGAAGAAGGTGCGAAGAAAATTGACCCCACTGGCGCTCGGAAAATTATGTATAAAATATGTAAGTCTTTCGACAGTACAAATAAAAACTGAACTTAATAATAACTAATTAAAAATTTAATGTTATTCAATAGGATACTTTGCATTTGGTTAGTTATAACAAATGAATTTTTAAAGATAATAAATATAAAATACCTTGATATAAGGTTCCTTCTTCCAAGAAGATAGAAGAAGATTGCCAAAGATAGAGGTATTGCCGTAGAAGACGAACTAGAATAAAGGACAGTTGAAATAAAAAATATGCACAAATGGTAAAAGAGCATCAACTACAAATCATTTCATAAAATAGCAAGAGATACTTACTTTGATAAGCAAAAGATCGACTGCTCAACGGATGCTGCGCTATCACAGGGAACAAGATACTATTGGCAAATTCCTGTCAGTGAGAGCCGAAAATAAATAAAAATTTTTGAAATAAATCGTGATAAAAACAACATTGGCTCTTTAAAACGATGATATCCTAAACTAACCTGACCATATAAATAAACATATTATTAAATGTCTTAAAAAGAACAAAAGATCTATCCATTTATTGCATAAGATAAAAGAAAGGCTATTTTTTTCGAAAAATAACAGCTAAAATGTTCATTATTAATAAAAATAAACAAACTTTTTCACCAAAATACAACATATTTATCCACCCGGAAATTAATTAAAATAACAAGAATGAAGAAACAAAACAAGTTAAGAAAACGAAAATAAATAAGTATTCACAAAATAGTGTGTGCAAGAGTACATGAAAAACGAAAAAAACGCTTACCTTGAGTTATAAGAAAATTTTTTGCGATGCACAAAATAGACGTAGATCCAAACAGTCTTCAGTGAACGACTGCCTGAGCTATACTGAGGGACGGGAGAGCACTCCAAGGTTGCTAGGCGAAGGAACGGGCCCTCTACGAAAGCAAAAAGCTTAACGGTACCCATGACGTGATAGGACGTCATCAGCCAGCGGGTATAGACAACCATGACGTGATAAGACGTCATGCCGCAGTGAATGGGTTAAGAGATGCCTAACCAGGATATCTACAAGAAGCCTATGCAAACCTTCTGTATATGAAAATAAAAACAAAGGTTTTCGTATACGTCCACTTTAATTATTTAAGTGGACATATACGACAACTTTTGTTAATATTTCATTTTATTATGTTCCACAACATCTCGCGTCATACCGTCGATTTCCTTCTTTATATCATCAAATCAGTGCCTTGAATTTATTTATGGAACAGTATAAACTAAAAAACTATCCTTATATGATTTTAGTCTTTGTATCAACCAAGACAGGCATTATCAGAATCGAAATTGCTCTGAACAAACTCAATCAAGATGAAAAAGCTTGTCGATCATTAGTGATCTCATGCTGAAAAAAACTTTCATAAAAGATTTCCACGTCACAGGTTTTAAAATAAATATTTATATTTTAAATATTTAAAACGAAATGAATAAATTGTCTTATTAGGCTTATAACTTGTTCTGCTATAAAAGAATGCGTTGATTATGCTAATATAAGAGCAAAAATAATTATTTATATCTATTAACAAAATTATAAGTACGCAAGTCATTTCCAATTAAAAGTGATACACCAGCGTATACTCAGATGTACTGAGGTACTTAATAAAATCAAAGAAAATCACATTTATGTTATGTTACCGTAAATTTCTAATAATTCGGTCCCGTGAATAATCTATCTTGGTTCTCTTGGATCTCTCTCATAGTAGATAATAATTATATACCCAGCATTAAAAATAGTTTCATTTTCGAAAAGAGCTGTAAAAATTATCATAACATTTTCGATTGAACTACACGTAAAATAATAAATAGTGGAAATAAAATCTTTTGATACGAATAAATCTTTCATTAGGTATATTTTCTTAAACTTAATTTCCTGAATTTAATATTGTATTCAAACAACGTTTAAGGAAATATAGCACGTATATATTATTTTCCCCTTTCCTTGAACTACGACCTTGACGTGGTGGAAGGGCTTGTGAGTTCCAATGACCCCTAGAGCTGGACTGGCAGGAGCAAGTACATTGCTCCTGGTAGGGCCACCCATGCCAGATAGGTCGAAGGGTAGGAGCCAGACGAAAGGTAGTTCCGTGATGGTGTCACGTTAAAAATACCGTTGAGTCGCGTGGGATACCTCTCAACTATCTCCTCCCAGAACATGAAAGTCATTCAAAGAGAATTGATTCCTGGCAACTACGGGACGCCGCCCACTAGGGCGGGTGTCGTGCCCGGCAGCGGGGGAGGCAAGGCCTCCGCGGTCGTCAACATACGAAATCCTTGCACAGCAGCATCATCATCGGCGGATACAAGGGATAGGAGGGAGAAGAAGAAGAAAAAGTGGAAGAGGAGGAGGGAAACAGTGATAAAAATAGGCACTTGGAACGTAAGGACCATGATGAGGGCCGGGAAGCTTGAAAATATTAAGCAGGAAATGGAAAAAGGAAAAATAGATGTTTTGGGATTGTGCGAGGTGAGATGGAAGGATAGCGGGGACTATTGGAGTGATAGCTACAGGGTAATCTATAGTGGGGGAGATGAGAGTCAACGGGGGGTAGGCATGGTACTAAACACAAAGTTGGGACTGAGGGTGGTAAACATTGAACAGGTGAGCGACAGGATACTAGTGGTAGAAATAAAAGCACGTCCGACGAATTTCGTACTGGTCCAGGTATACATGCCTACGAGCAACTCTAGGGAGGAAGAGGTGGAAGAGGTGTACGAGCAAGTAGAAGAAATAATTAGAGAAGTTCCGGGAAAGAAAAACCTGATAGTGATGGGTGACTGGAATGCAGTGGTGGGGGAAGGGAGGGACGGATTAGAAGTAGGAGGGTTTGGGCTAGGAAGAAGAAATGATCGCGGGGAAAAGGCAGTTGAATTTTGTAGAAGAAATAAATTAGTAGTGACAAACACTTGGTTTAAACATCACCCCAGGCGTAGGTACACATGGAAAATGCCGGGTGATACTGGGAGATACCAAATTGATTATATAATGGTAAGGCAGAGATTTAGAAACAGTGTAAAAAACTCTCGTAGCTATCCAGGGGCGGATGCGGACTCGGATCATAACTTGGTGATGATGAAGTGTGAAGTTAGATTCAAAAGGCTTTGTAAAGGTAGGAAGATAAAGAGGTGGAACCTTGAAGCATTGAAAGGGTTGAAAAGGAGGGAATACCAAGAGCTAGTAGAAAAGAACATAGGTGAAGAGAAGCGGATGGGAACCATAGAGAAAATATGGGAAGTTATAAAAACAGTCATCGCAGCAGCGGCAGAGAAAACAATAGGAACGGTGGAAAAGAAGAGGGTTAAGAAGCAGTGGGTTACAGAAGAAATGATAAAGAAAATGGAGGAGAGAAGGATATGGAAAAACGTGAACACCGACGTAGGCAAGAGGAAGTACAAGGAATTGAATAATAAACTCAGGCGAGTGACCAATCGGGCAAAAGAAAACTGGTGGAAGGGACAATGTGAGGAAATGGAAAAGATGCAGGAGGAGGGGGAAGTGGGCGCTTTGTACGCCAAGGTGAAAACGTTATCGGGTGGTAAGAGAGGTCAAGCGATACCAAAGGTTAAGGACAAAACAGGGAAGATATTAATCGAACAGGAAGATATTCAAGAAAGATGGAGAGAATACGTAGAGGAGCTATATGACAGCGAGAATAGACCCCTTAGCCTAGATCTAGAGGACGAAGGAACAATAGATAAGGATAACCTCGGACCAGAGTTACTTGAGAGTGAAATAGAGAGGGCACTAAGAGAGATGAAGGGTAGAAAAGCCGTGGGAGCCGATAACCTACCTTCGGAGCTCCTGAAGAATCTAGGTAGTAAGGGGAGAAAATCGTTTTTCGAACTTATTCGCAGGATCTACGAGGAAGGAGTATGGCCAGAGGATTTCGTGAAAACAGTATTAATACCTATACCGAAGAAGAAGAAAGCTTCAGAATGCGAGGAGTATAGAACAATCAGTTTAATTTCGCACGCGGCAAAAGTGTTGCTTAGAGTACTAAACAGAAGGTTGGAGGGCAGAGCAAAGTGCTATTTAGGCGATGACCAATTTGGGTTCAGGAAGGGGAGGGCAACCAGAGACGCGATTGCGGTAATGAGGACACTTATAGATAGACACATAGAGCATAATCAGGATGTTTTCGCTTGCTTTGTAGATTTCGAAAAGGCGTTTGACAGAGTAAACTGGGAGAAACTAATGCAGATACTGGGGAAAATAGGAATAGATTGGCGTGACAGGAGACTCATCCGAAACTTATATATGGGGCAGAGGGCTCAGGTAAGGGTAGCTGAGGGTGAATCAGGGTGGGCAGTTATAGGTCGCGGGGTACGGCAAGGGTGCCCGTTGTCGCCTTTACTTTTTAACATCTATGCTGAGGAAATGGTAAGAGAGGCATGGGATGAGCTAGAGGTGGGAATGAAAGTAGGAGGCCAGTGGATAAAGTCGGTTAGATTCGCAGACGACCAGGCGTTGGTCAGTCGGTCATCGAAAGGATTGCAAACTTTAGTAGATGCTCTGGATAAACAGTGTGAGAAATACGGGATGAAGATAAATAATAGGAAAACAAAAGTAATGAGATTCTGTAGGACAAAGAAAGCTAAGCTGGTAATAAGAGTAGGAAGTCACAAACTGGAGCAAGTAGAACAATTTAATTACTTGGGTAGTACGCTGGAAGAAACAGGACATAGTAGCAAAGACATTAGGAGGAGAATAGCGCTAGCGAAGGAAGCGTTCAATGATAGAAGGGAGCTGATGACATGGACCTTAAGTAAGGATGTAAAAAAGAGGCTAGTGAAGAGCTTAATATGGAGTGTGGCGTTGTATGGGGCGGAAACGTGGACCTTGAGAAAGGAAGACGAAAATAGGCTGAAGGCTTTCGAGATGTGGGTGTGGAGGAGGATGGAGAAGGCGCGTTGGACGGAAAGGAAGACAAATGAGGAAGTGCTTGACATGGTGGGCGAGGAGAGGAAACTTATAGATGAGATTAGGGGACGACAGGGTAGGTGGCTGGAAGGGGTAATGAAGGACGATGGTTTGCTGAAGGCCGTGATAGAGGGTAGGATGTTGGGTAAGCGGGGAAGGGGAAGGAAGAGAATCGGTTTTATGGACGGGATGAAGAAAGGTAGGACTTATGCTGAGATGAAGAAAGAAATACTAGAAGTAGAAAGGGCACGGCACGTGTAAGAGTTCGTCGGATATTCTCTGACTTTCATCACAACCTACCTTTAACCGGTAGATTACTGTAATGAATGAATGAATATTATTTTCCAGAACTTAGGATATGCAATTAGTATTGTTTAAATCAACGAAGATCAGTGAATGAAAAATAACTCTAAGAAGAGTAAGGCTTTACAGTAAGAATTGATCTTAAATAAAATATCAGTATATTAAACGGAAAAAGTCAATTTGCAAATGGGAACAAAAATGTGATTCAATTAGTCAAAGAGAAGAATACGGGAAATGATAAATCAAAAGTTAAAGCGATTGCAATGATTACTTAGGTTGGAATCAATTTCTCTCTCCACTCCTCTCCCCACTTACGGTTGCTAGGAGCCCTTCCAAACCCCTCCCCTCACAACCCTCCGTCTTTTGCCCTTTCATTAACCCACCCGTGGTTCCTCTGGGGTCCTTTCTTTGCAGCTCCTCACTTCGCGGCCTTTTTTGAACCATTGTTTCGGAAGATCTTAGCCTACTTTCCTTGCCCTTCAGTCACAGATGTTTGGGCTGGGGCTTTAACCAATCTTCCTTTTTTTTAAAATAGAAAACAGTATAACATGGTGACCTTCTACTCCTCCCACTCTCTTCCCCCGATTCACTTTCCTTCCTTTCCTCTTGTTTTTTTCCACTACCCCTTCTCACTCTGCCATGCCCCAATCGCCCTGCTCCTCTCTCCCCCATTTCAAACCCCCACCATTTTTAACTTTCTCTGGGTATATTTTGTATGACCTAAGCTTCAGAATGTGTCAGAAGATGCCTTATTATGGTGAAACCGGTCGCAGTTTTGAAATAAAGTGTGGAAAAGTACAAAGTTTTTTATTAAAAATGGATAGGTTGGAATCGATGAAATTCTGTAAGTCGACGGTCAAGCATAGAAGCCAAGCATTGGTCTTCACACTCCAGTTAGGCACAGAACATACTTGTTTTTCCAACCTTTCGATTCCCAACCTTACGTCACGGATGACTCCTGTTCGTCTTTGTTGGTATCCACGAATTAATTCAATGCTCGAAATTCCTCAAACCTTCACCGACTGCGCTCCGAGAGTTCGGACGAAGGTCGACTATTGCTCGGCGGGCATTCCTTAACGTTATTTCACCACCTGCAGGAAAATCCACGTGGAGCTAAAGGCTTCTCATGCTCTAATGGACGCTTGTAATGCGATAAATGCACCGTGTGGTAAATCTAATCTGAGTGTACTTAGGTATTTCACTGAATTCCGTGCAAAAAGGAACGCTTTGAAGAAAACCTCTCAGTAAGCGTATAAATACTTGTAATTTTTAAAATCGCGAATGGCATTGAGCATTCAACCCCATTTTCACGCCAACTTAACTTAATTTTATCCAAGTATTATAAATGTATGTTAATAAATTAAATAACCGCCAAATAGCAGAAATTATGTGATAGGTGAATTTCCATTTTAGATCTATTCCTAACGAACACTTAATAACTTAAGTTGCTGGATAACTCCTTGTTGAATAACAATGTAATTAAAAAATTACTCGGAGGCAAATTTTAATCAATTTGAAATCTGTGAGCCAGATAAATCACCAGAATTCTCTTTGGCTGACATATATTTGCAGTTATGTGAATTAAGTTTTTCTCACGACCTGGTTTTATCGCAACAGTGAAGAAATTTAAGTTGAAATAAAAAAATAAGAGACTTTTTCTGGAAAAATGTGGCAATTAAACTAAAGCATCATTCCATTAGTGTTGAAATCGCTAGTGAATTACTACAGTTATGTTTAACCCCATTCATAAGAAATGATGCTGTAGGTAGGTGACTCCTGGGAATGAGACGCGTAGTCACAAAGGTCCGCTACTACAGTACATCGTGAGACATTACTCCAGTACAATAAAAGGTGAAAACACGCCCTCCTATAATATGATGCGTCTATTCATCGAAAGTCTAAATCCCAAATTTTCACTGAATGACCTATTCACGTTAAGGCTATGTCATATTAGGGCAAAGGTTTAACAAATTATATAAAACGACTCAAAAAGTGAATTCGTGAACTAAATTTTAATAAACGCTACGACTTTAATTTAACTTAACTTGGTTAATTCTGAAAACTTATTGGGAAAATTAGTTATTTTATGTGATTTTATTAGAATAAATTAATTGATTTGCTAACAAATACCAATGTAAATGCTTATTTAATAGTGATTTCGTTTTTAGTTTCAGCATTACATTTTCTCAGCTCACTGCAAATAGGATCCATACAACGTTCAAATCAATTGATCTAACTACTTTTTCTTCTACCATTTTCTTACACTTAAATTTTTAGTGTAATTTTAAGCTTTAGAAGTCATATAGTATAAAGAAATTGTATTTTTAATCATATTAATTATTATCAGCTTTTTAATAATACTTGTGTTTTTAGGGTATTTTTGAAGTCTCTTTCTCTCGATATCTCCTCAACGATCCATTTTCGTTAAAAATAACAACAAAAATGAGATAAGCATGTCAAATAACCTTGTAGTTATGTACCATGTTCAACTCAATTTGACAAAAATATGACTTTTGCCCCAGTTTTACGCTGTCCAGACCACTGTGCGTCGTCTACTCCCCGAAAATGCTTTAAAAAATCCAAAATCTAGCCTTATATCCGATTGACATAAAGGCTGTATCTTCTTGGGGTAAGGATTTAACAGATTACTTAAAATGGGCCAAAAAGTGATTTCGTCAACTAAATTGGATATTTAAAGCTTTAGAGCTAACTTTGCAGCGGCAAGGTCGCGTCAAAGACAAAGGTAGGATTTTTTTAAACACCATGCATAAAAAATAAAGTCTTTACCACTCCTTTTTTTTTTACCAAATCCGCCATTATCAACCCCTTCATGAAAATTAATCCATGTTGAAACACTGATAATAAGGTTCCAAAATTTATGAAGTTATAAAAACGAAACATCTAACAAATGGACTTGAATAATTAAATGGCAGACACATATCGGCTATCGAGTTTACATTACTCCTAAGAAAACTGTGAGAAATGATTATGAAAATGGATCCATCACCTGTTTACGATGTATGAAAAATAAAAAAAAACACTGGTAATGAACGACCAAAACAATTATGTGAGGTGGCTATAGGAAATTTTAAAATGGTTGAAAAAGCAGGTGTAGAGGACTATAAGTGAATGAGGATGGTAATAACAGATTCTCGCTAAAATTGAAAAGAAAAATCGCAATGATAAAGCAAGCTTTTCAGGGTAAGATAAATCTGTATACCAGCATGCATGCAGATCTTAAAGTAAGGAAAAAGTTGTAAAACATTTTTATTGTTAGTACTGTATTCCAAGGCAGCGAATGTTGGACACTAAGAAAGACAGAGAGAACCCGTCTGAAAGTAGCGGAGATTTGAAGGTGGAGAAGAACATTAAGATTAGGTTGAACTCAGAGGAAAACAAAATAGCGGGAGTTTTGAAAGAAGCTAACGAATAATAAGGCGAGAAAACAACTGAATGTGATGTAGCAAAGGAGAGTTTAATTCTTGAGCCTCGCAATAAGACATAAAGAATTGATTCGAGTTATATTACAAGTTGAAGCTTTAGGAAGGAAAGAGAGAGGACTGGCAAAGATAAATGTCCAGGGAATTTAGGGCATATGGCAATCAATGCATATTATGAACTAAACTTAATGGAAAAAGACAGGTTATCCTGGTCGCAGCAACAAGGATTCACACTTTTAGATGATGATATAATGGTGGAGAATATGATGGATGTTAGAGAGCAGGATAAGCAGGAATGAGAGCATATGCCATAATGCCATTCCCTTTCGGGTTAGGCAAATTAAAATAACTTAGTCATTCCCACTAGGCCTAGGAAACTGGCTCTCTTTGAATGATTTTCTCCATATTTTCCCTATCTTTTCATTTCCACTTCTTTCAGTTTCATGCATTGCTTCGTAAACGCTCTCCTATTATTAAGACTCCTAACATTCCTTCTCTTTAGAGTCTCTTCCACCACCTTTACCCAAGATTTTCATGCTCTACCCCTTCCTCTCACACAATTCACTCCATTATCATATAACTGTTTTGTTAATAGTGACTCTCATCCATTTTCTCAACATGGAAAAACTAACAAAGCAAACTCTTTTCATCTGTATCCATTACAAGGGTGTCCAACAACATTCTTTTAGACCCACTCATTCCCAACCATAACCATCCTACTTTTGCCGCAAACATTTCTGAGGCACCCCATTCGCATTGTATTTAGCCTGCTCTTATGCTAATCCTGACTAAGGGGTCGTGCATAAACTACGTTACCTACTTAGGGGTTTAGAGGGTCGCCATAAAACCTACGGAAACTGCCTCGGGAATGGGGTGTTTGCGTGATTTTTCCTGAGGTCAATAGTTGAAACTACATGATGTTCAAAACACGAAAAGGGAGGTTAGAATTTTATCTGAGCACCATAAACGTTATTCATAGCTGCTTAAAGATAGCTTTCAATATGGCCACCCTCAAACGGTTAGTGACGTCATTTATCGTATCCCTGGATATTCCTCGCCGTAAAAGCTGAGTTCGCGTTACAGGTCGGCGGGGACTGCCACCTTGGATACGGGTAAATGATGTCACAAGGTGTATATCGTTCCACTGGTATCTCTGAAATGTTAACGATATTCTTTTAAATGCTGCGCAATTGTTAGGCATTTTACACCACATATATATTTTTCATAATCCTCATTTCATTCTCAACACGATGGTACGGTTTTTTACAAGGAAAAATACTTTTATGCAAGCACCCCATGTGCCTGGTTAGCGTGGTGGTCTTCACATTGGCCCGGCAAGCCAAATTCACCTCGTGGAAATTTCTACGTATTAAATCATCGCAGTTTTTGGCAGTTGATATTCATACGTTCTAGCTTTAAGAAAGCTGGAGGAAGAAGCTCAGCTGCCATTGAAGTAAGAGAAGACGTAGACGGCCAGCAGAGGCCGAAACGGAACGGAAAATCTGGAAGAATAAGCCCAGCAGTGAATGGAAAAGAGTTACGATGAAAAGATGTCGGGAATGAAGAAGATGGCCTGGAGTTACGGAGAAAGTAACATGAAGCTAGAGGAAACACAACCGTAGAAGGTGAAGAAGACGCCCTGGAGATGGGGAACGACGGCCTGGAGAAAGGAGGAGATTTGGGAAAACTGGAGGAAAAAGCCCAGCAGCTAGGGGAAGAAAAGTTATGACGACAAGATGGCGGAAAAGAAGAATGGAGTAACCGGGAAAGGAAAAATGAAGCTGGAGGGAGACGCCCAGCTGTAGACAACGAAGAAGACGGAGTAGGCGGAGTAAGAATGAAGAATATGGCATAGAGAAATATCGAGAAATGTGTTTGACCACTAAAAATATGACCTAAATTCAAATAATCATTCTCTAAGGAAAATATATCATTTAAAATATATGAGAATGGATGAGCAAACAAAGGTACATACTCCCATTACTGTATTCTTCGGATACAAAGTAATGTATTTTTAAAAGACAATAAAGACAGGGAGAGAATTTGGAAAAATTCCAATTCTTTCCCTAATTTATTATATTACTATATTACATACGTACTAGCTTAATGCTGCGGGCTTGGAGTAGGAGGAGAAAATACGGAGCCCCGGTAAAGAGTAGGGTGGGGCGGGGACGGGGAGCGATTACCGCGACGCGACCGCGTCCGAAACGATGTGCAAATCCGGGTGGACTTCATAAGGGGGAGGTGAAGAGGGAATATATTTGGAGGGAAAGAGAGGGGTGCGTGGGGCAGGGGATGCTCTCGCGAACGGAGAAGGAAATGAGAAATGCAAATGCGCCAACCTAGTGGGAGTAGGGAGGTAGGTGATCTAAGTGGGGGGAACCAAACCCCACCCTGGGCAGGAAATTAAGATTCACGCGGTGAAGGGAGCCCCGCTCTCTCCCCCACCCCCACCATGCTTCCCGCACCGACAACCGCGCTTCGCCGGACCGCGCAAACCGAATTAGGGTGGAGTGGAGATGAGGGGGAAAAATTGACGGTGACGAGATTGGGACGATTCCACACCTCTTTAGGAGAGCCTGATTGCGGGAGAAATGCTAGTAGGACATCTCCCGCAGTCCGCGGGCCACTACACTTGGTTATACACGAGAGCACATAGAGATGATCTTGCGCTCAAAGCGTGCCCATTTCGAGGCGCCATACTGGTATAAATGATGTGCGGGTTGCGTCGTTTACAAGTGCTTGGAACGCCAGGGGCAAAGCGGTCGAGCCGGCGCGCCTGCCGTATATACCCCGGGGGCGATTTCTCACTGCAATGAAATGATTTATTGTGCCTGGAAAGTGGGAAAAAAGACCGAGAGGTTTAAACTTGTCACGGAAATTTTTATGACGGAGAAAACTTGTGCTTGTCATTTTTACATTACTTTTCCTCTCGTTCTTGAATAATTAACTTTCAAGTACGGCTCATTCCACCACGTGACTTTACTATTCCCTCTTTCCATTCCTTGGTATATACAAAAGAAACACTGATAGATGCTCATTTTTTCAGCTATTTCTCCGCCAGCAAGTAGGATGGCTAATTCATGCCAATAAGGCGCTACAGAATGGGCACGCCTCGTCTCCAATGCGGGGTTTGGAGATATGCTCTATGTGCTCCGGTGGTTATACACATACATCCCCGTTCCGGAAGGTTAGCTGATGAATGTGATTGAATTATATACCATGTTGCACGGCACTAGAGAAGTAGTATGTTTGTAAATTAATTTAAATTTAACCTGCTTAACTATCAATGTTCATATAGACAATACGGTCACCATTTATACGAACTCTTAAGAAAAGTAATGGGATTATGTTTCAAAGACTATACTTGTTAAAATGTATTTGGAACTTAATAAAGATGTGCTGTCACAGGAAGTGACCTGGACTTTCGTCTCTGCCGCGTTTAAACTGGCCGACGTGACGGGTCGTTTTGAGCAGTACCCTCCTGGTATATGTGTGCACCGGATATATTGGTTGCGCGCGCATATCCGCGTAGGGTACGGGCAGAGAGGGCGCAGTCGTCGATCAAGTGTTGGGGCGGACGGAGGTCCAGCATCAGTCCAGTCCCAGCCACACACCCTTTAGATGGCTTGCAGAGTAGATGTGGATGTAGATGCGTGGTAAGCTAACGCCATCACATCCAGTTAAGAGATAAAAAAAGAGAATAGATGATAGTCGAGGTTTGAAGACGAGATGGATGTTGCTTGGTAGACTACATTTTGTTTTCGTGTTTAATAACTTACCACAATTACTTTATTATTTCTATTATTAACCCTCATATGGATTTACGAATTTAGTTACGTCGTTGGATTTACGGCGCCGCAGCGGCGCCGCGTTATATTTTGCCATTATCTTTCAAACTTGGACTTTTTTAGCATTTTTTCTGATTGGTTATGCTAGTGACTTCTATTTTCCTTATTTTTAACCATGTTTTGCTAGATTTATCCCGTTATTACAGAAGTTATTGCTAAAAATCTATAATACTGATTTCTTTACCATTTGTTGTCATAATAATCTCTTTTTTTATTGTCTCTTAGATAGTTATTTTCTATAGAAGGTTTTAATGTAATGTGTAATAATTGTTTTAAATTTTTTTTATATGCAATTCGTGATAAACTCCGCTTTATCATGTGCACATTCTTTTATTTTTATGCATCCAAATACTAAAAATGAGAATCGAATAAAAGTCGGATGGGTCCATGTAAAATAATTTTGCTTCACTACGTCCACCCAAATGTTATATCTTTGTAGTGTTCGCAGAAGCCTGAGTTCTTATACGTTAATAATTTAAAAAAGGTAGGTGGAGTGAAAAGAGACGAGTGATACTGTCGTGATTATTAAGTGCTATATTCTGACGATCAACGCATATGTAACGGACATTCTGGGAGCTTATATCCTGCAATTTATAAAAAAAAGAATGTATTAAAGTCAGATGGGTTGTGAAATATGAGGAATGTGGAACAATCAGCGACGCGTCAAAGAGTCCAGCACCGCATTGGAGGAGGGGCTAGAAGAGTCGGTATTTTAGGCCTACAGCGGAGCCCATTCCCTCACTGAGGATGTCTCCATAGAGATGGACAGGTAAAAGTGATGCGGGGGAATGCGGCAGATGAGGTTTTGCTTCTGGATTGGTGGGAAAGGCCAAAGTAATTATTTCTAAGAAGTTTGGGTTGTAGGTGGTAAGGAAGAAGGAGCAGGAAATGGAAAAAAACATGGAATACGATGGCGTCTATTTTCTTCGGTCCGGCGCTGCGTGAGGGACCGATGGAATAGGAGCTAGTAGTCTGGGGTGACCAAAACACCCTCATGCTGGGAGGACTCCCCTCACCTTTTCTTTCCGTAGCATTGCACTGACCCAAACAATGAGACCATCAGTACTTTCCCACTAAGCTTCCTTATTTGTCATCCTCCGCCTACTTTCTTCCCCCCACAAAAACTGATTGAACTTCTCCCCACCTCCAAAGACCCACCCGAGCTAGACCTTCTCGGAATGAAGGTAGGGCTACCCCGGGGCGCTTTGCGATAAGGCGCGGATTCCCTGTCCCACACGCAGTGCTGGAAGGATGAAGAAACAGCAGCCTATTGTGTCTAATTGCCTCCTTGCACTCTCAACCTTTCTTCAAGATACGGATTTTTTACGCTTACAATGGCCCAACGATCCCGGTATTCCCTGATCCTTGGCAGTCGACTCACCACCAAGTATCTCCACCCCTTCACCTCAAAACAACCTCTATGGAATTACCCACCTTTCTCATCACTCACCCCTTCACGTTAGTAAACATTGGACGACTAAAACCTCTGTGCATTTCGAGTACACAAAGAAATGAGAAATATATTAACAAATTTTCACTATGTGGTAATTCGTCTTATGTATGTGTTCATCATGAAAAGATTTTTACCATGTAAATACTGAGTGAATATCTCCTGCAAGATTAAAATATAGGCGGAAATTATGAAATATATCAGTACCATGTAAAAGTATTTGGGAACATTAAAATCATGCAATTAATTTCCAAATAAAACTAGCATAACGATATCTTTCTATGCATATATTTACATTCATTACAAAGAAATTTTGAATGGTCTTTGCATTAATTTTTTTCTCAGGAGCTGAAAATTTGTAAAATCTGTCTTTTCACCACAAATAAGTGACACTGTGAGCGTTTTAGTTTTTTAGAATTGCTTACATATTGAGGTTTTACTGAATCTTCTTGAAAATCTGTCATGCAGCGCTTCAAAATCTTTGTCTTGGCATTCTGTAGCCGTCTCAATGTATGCGGACGAACTAATTCCACTGCTATTTGTTCCAAATACATTCTTCTTCTTTCTAGCTTCTTTTTATTCCATAGTGGGTATAAGGTTGTAAATAAATTGAAGCCAGCAATGCCACTTACATTTAAAATATTCATAAAGAAGGCAAATGGCCATCGATTGGTTTTTCCTTGGCATGCATATGAAGGCGCCATTTGGTCCACCAAATCTGTACCTCCTTTCGTTCATTATAATGCAACACGATTTCTGGTTTGCTGTGGGTTTAATCGCTAATGCTACTATCATGATGCATCGATGACAGCAGTATTACAAATTTTCCTCTTGGGGACATACGAAACCAATGTTAGGCTTTTTGTGAACCCAAAACCAAATATGGAAAAAGTTCCGGTCGAGATCGATTTGGTAAAAAATTAGATGGAATTTAGGGCTTCATCTACATCTACAAAATACCCTGCAAGCCACCTCAGGGGCAGGGGGTGAGTATTCACCAACATGCATTACAATATACCGTAAAGTTAGTGTAAGTACGACTAATTATGCATTAGCATAAATCGCTAATGCTTGTCACAAAGTGAAGCCTCACAATCATGCACTACACTACAGATATGCTCACAATAGAGAGGGCTTGTTTGTACTAAGTGTCCCCACGAGTGTTAAACCACTGTTTTTAAAATTCAGTGCTAGCTTCAAGGTCGTGAAGAAATTATCGCAGGTCACGATCCGATTGTAGCCAAAATATGGGGCACAGAGCATTACCACTACACGTTCACCTAGGTTAGGCGCTGCTATCACTACGTTCTCCTTTCCTTGGTAAGGTAAATCCCCCATTGGGTAGCCTGTCGCCGAATCGTTAATCCAAAATATCTTCACCCCATATTTATCGGATTTTGATGGAATATATTGTCGGAAAGGACAACGCCCACGAAAGCCAATCAGTTGCTTATCAACAGTGAGTGAGAGTCCGGAAACAAAATCATTTTGAAAGTCGCTATCGCAAACTTCTGAATCGTCTCCCAAGCTTCTGCTACTCATTCACTGGGAAATTTCCACACGAAGGTAAACAGGCATTATTGTATGAATTCTGAGAATAAATTGTGGTTAAATTTTCTTGGGATTGCTGCTTGGTATAATTCTATACATAGTAACCCGGTGATGTCCCCAAAGGTGACCATCACCGCAGCAGGTATGCGAAGCGGAGAAGGTACTCAAAAAAATTAATGCCGAAGGCCATGGAAACCATGGGCTATCCATGAGTTTATAAGAATTATTCTTGCAAATAGATGAAGTTTTGTCAATGAACATTATAAACAGGCAAAAATTATGATTATTAGATAAAAGACAGCAAAATTGGCCAAGTAAAATTTTCCCTTTGTTAAACAATTTCATTTTGTTTATAAACTTTAAAAATTTACATATTATGATTATAAATAGAAGATAACATGTCATACGAAACATAATAACTTTTAACTTAGTATTGAGAGTGCAGTATTCGACATTGCGACGAGGAAACTCTCGGCGCCGCAGCGGCGCCGTAAATCCAACGACGTAACTTTTTTCATTAGAGGCCAATAAAATGAAAACTATGCACACAATACACACAAAAATATATTTGTAGTCGAAGAAAGCAGAAAAAATAGACTACTGAAAGTTTCATAAAGATCCATGCGAATGGAAATTTTTAAAATCATTTTTAAAACCACGGGCGCCGCTAAGGCGCAGTGAATCCATATGAGGGTTAAGAACGCGTTCATGATCATAAGGAAACTACTTTGTTGGAAGATTATAAGTCAACAAACGAGGAAACAGCACGTGAAAGCATTCGTGTGGAGCGTGGCACTCTATTGATCGGACACATGGGCCTTTGGAAAAGCAATATTGAAAGGTTAAAAGTATTAAAAAACTGATGTTGGAGGAGGATTCTGAAGATCAAATGGACGGATAAAATAAGAAATGAAGAAGTTTACAGAAGAGTAGAGAAGGAAAGGACCATATGGAACACTTTACAGAGGCATCGGGGAGCATGAGCACAGCGGAGGAAAGGGATGGAAACATGCATCAGAAAATACAATCAAGTGAACAAATGTCTAAGTTTTGATCCAAAAAAGATTACAGCGTGACTGGTAAGTGACAAGACTTGAAGGGTGGGTGGGTACGGGAGGAAATCGAGTTGCATCCACCTCCACATGGTGAGTTCCGGGTCATCCTGAGAGCCGAAGTGGCACTGAACCTAATGATGGGCGAAAAGCTGCAAAATTCTGAACACGGGACCATTTTCGTAGACGATGTAGCCAGCGCAATGCGTTGATATTAGTTCATAGGCGGGTCATAGGGAGAAGGAGAGAATGGTTGCTTAAGGATGGGGGAGGGGAAGGGTGTTGTTCTAGAGAAGGGGAATGTTTTTATGAGTGCTATCATGCCCATACGACTATGGCAAATAACAATATAAGTCATTAATTAAGCAATTTTCACAGTTTTTCACGTTTCTTCGCATTTTAAAGCCAGTTATTGTATAAACACGTGATCATCCAATCTCTGTGGCTTACTTCGACAAATCCTGACATGACTGGTACAGCATTGACTGAAAGAATGCTTGAATCGCGACATTTAAAGCAGAAATAGCGTAAAAAGTGGGCGTGCGTTGTGGGTTGCCTTACGCTCAAAATAAATGACCTCGGCGGCACCGTAGGATGTCAACCGACCGAAACAAAATTTTTTCTCTGTTCCTTGGGTACTACGGGCTACACTTTGCCGTATGCCGAACTTAGAATTTCAAAAAAAGTTGTTCCATGACCCCTACTGCATATCCTAGGAGACTAATATAATCTGGCCGATTCCATGAATTTCACTCTCACCCGAAGCTGCGGCAGTTGATGCTGTCGATGGACCGATCTTCTGTATCTGCGCCATCAGTGCCTTCTGTTGAGACTGCTGCTTCTTTGGAAGGTCGTGTAGCTTGGGTACAATGTAGAAAATTCTCGCCTCGTTCCAGATAATTGGTAGATTTTTTCCATTATTATGTTTTCCAAAATCAGGAAAATATTTGCCGTCACTTGATATCAAACCTGCTATCTTAGAACTGAGATTCAAACTCACTACTACTAAATGGTAAAAATTTCAATGGAAATGTTACATTAAAAACCCCTCAAAACCGCTCTTTCCACCCTCCTCAAACCCGTTTTGACGCTAGGAAATCCGTTCCCTTCCGGCCAACCGTTCCACGCAATAAGGCTCACGACCTGTATTCGAGGCGTATCGTTGCGGAAGAATCTCCTGCAGGCTTTTAGCCGGAGAGGAAGGGAAGTAGAAAAGAAGAGGCGACTTGCTCAATTATCTCTGTGCGCACCTGTTGAGGATTTTAAAAGGGAAGAAATCTCTCTCTCTCACTCTCTCTTTCTTTTGACCTTGGTAGAGGGTGGAAAGGAGGGGAAGAATATCCGGGATAAAAATTTCACCGGCCCACATTCCGCTTCCTCATCTCCACACTCTCCGAGCCTTTTGGGATGCAGCGACCGTTTACGTGAGCGAAGGAAAGGTTACATATTTCTCGCAGGGTGATGCTCAAAATATTTCTCACTTTTTTATTGTTGTGATTAGTGCTAAAAATGCGTCTTTTCTAAAATAAAATTAGGCAATTAATTACCGCTGTGTCATAACTTTAAATTTAAAGAAAATTGGTAGTTTTATTTTTAGCTTTCTTTTGATGTTTTATGTCGAATGTAGATGGTCAGAAAACATTTTTTGTTCCATTTAGCATATTTAATTTTTCATCATGGATTTAGTAATCACCAAGGAATGGCTTTTTTGTACATTTGAGAAAATCTGTATGCAAAACAATATTTTATACCCTGATGAAAAGCTCTAAAACAAAATCTAAAACAAAATCCGTATTTATAGTTTTTGGTAAGCCTTTTAGGATAATACCACAAGAAATGCTAATTACTTCAATCAATTAGGGGAGGATAAGTTTCTGCTGTTAGGAAGGAACGGTTAGAACATCATTTCCACAGACAATAAATTTGGCAAAAATGCCAGACATTAAAATGATATAAAGGTAAACGTAAACGGGACAAATCGTAAACGGGAATGAAATCCAAAATGATATCAAAGTTTATATTATATATATAGGTGTCCAGAATGATAGGATGTGAAAGGAGTTCAGTAAGGCAGCTGACCGAACGGAAAATGAGTGGATGTATATATCATAAGTAGTTATCTTCTGAAAAACCTAACTGTAAACGGATATGGATTTCACTTGTAAGCAGTACGTACTAGGAATAAAATAAATACACATCAGCCGTTCTGCTGGAAACCAAAATGTAGCGCGGTGAAAGAAGAGAAAAATGGTACCGGTATATATATATATATATATATATATATATATATATATATATATATTTCGTTCACTCACTCACACACCGCCATTAGGCGAATAAATATATAATAATTTGAACAGAAGGTGAAAGAAAGAGATAGGAAACAATGTTTCCTATCTCTTTCTTTCACCTTCTGTTCAAATTATTATATATATATATATATATATATATAGCATCTCACCCAGCCCTTCTTAATCTCCAATTCCCTATCTTTGATTTCTTTCCAAAATACCCACCGTGCTACTGATTGGTCCTTCTCCACCACTCCCATCCCCGCAGACTTCTCAATCGACGGGGTGGAAAAAGGATGAGGATTGCCCTGAGGAGGTGGGAAAGGGGGATAAGTAGCTTCCGAGTAGCAGGGAGGAAAAAAATGAATGAGAGAGGAATACCAGCCAGCATCTTAATAAACCCAAGACTCAACTTTCTCCCCCCCCGTCGTAACATGTGTCGCCCGGGGGGGAAATGAAATAGCGGTCTCATTACTATGTGCAAGGAGTGTCCCTTCTCGAATTTTTTTAAGGGAGCGAGAAAAAAATGAGGTGGAATTTTGATGAGAAAAGGATTCGAACGATTATGCTAATTGAGTTTTGGAGAAACCTTTTCTTTCTCCCTTTTTCGGTCCTCCAAGTTGAGTATTTCCGGAAAGAGAGTGGAGGGTAGGAAGTGGTTTACGACAGCGGCCGTGCAGGAAAAATGCTTTTGAGGACGACGGAAAATACCTGCTCTTAAGGCCATTTCACACGATACTTGATCCAGCATGAGACCTAATATGCAAGCCGGTTCTTGATATTGAGGACGGAATCCAGTATAGTTTGAGCTTAAGCCGTTATAGAACGCTTCACATGATCATAGAGCTTGTACTGGCGAGGAAGCGGTATTTTCCTTCATATAGCAGCCTTTTTCCGCAAGAATTTTTAATAACACAATCTATGCTAGCAGGCGGCCAAAACACTCGTGGAATATATATTTATCGTTGATTAAATGTTCAGAAAATCACTAATACCCGTATGAAGGTATAGGAGACGATGATTGAGAAAAGAGAAGATCACACAGTGGCTGTAAAAGCTAACGTGATTGGTCAACAGCAACTAATTATTACTGTGAGCTAGTAGAAAACTAGTACCGCAACCATTATGAAATCAAGTAGATCAGCTAGTTCAAGTAGATGAAGTAGACCAGATGCAGTGTAGTGAAACATGTTGACTCAGTAAACAAATTTCTCCAGTGGAATTGTGGTAAGTATTTAATCTTTTTCCTAGATCAGCTAGTATGAAAGCAATCATACTTGTTAGTGGGAATGCCGGTTTAGTATCATTTGATACTGTCAAGCTATCGCACTGGCGTGTGATAGCTTTACAGTATCACCTAATATTGTGTGAAACTGGTTTTTAAGTTTACTGTAACATTGAAACATTGTTGCCAGCTTCAGTGGTGACGTTAAAGTTCTCCCCTGCTTAGCCTGAGGTTACGGGTTCGAGTCCCGCCTGAGTGGGTTTTCCACAGAAGTTACTATGTTCCACTGCTATGTTAAACAGAAGTTAGTTGTGAGTAAGCTCTATGAAGTCTTACATTCACTCCAAATAATAAAAACGGTATAATTAATAATATTATCCTACCAAAAAACGTACCTTCATGAAGGGAGGAATGGAAATTGAAAAACTCAATCTGATGCCACTACAAAGAATTTGAAGGTAAAAATGGCAACTACTCTTCAGTAACACTATCGAATAAAAACAAAAAATTATGAAGGCGATATTAATTTAAAGCTCTACATATTACTTATACAAATATAAGCTAGAGGGATACAATTACAGACTATAATGTGAATTTAATAACACAATCAACGTAAAATTAGTTAATATAACGTTTTTTATTTTAAGTTTAAAAATTTACCAACTTCAACCAGATGAGCCGTGAATAAAATATTTTCATTAGAGCTATCTCAAGATAAATGAAGGTAGGAAAAGCGTTAGCTTGAAAAGTAATTTCATATAAATGAATGAAACGACAAAATATAAATTGTGGAAAACAGAAACACCACAGAGACGGTACTATAAAAAGAGAATATGTTAATTTTTTATCCTTTGAAAACATTTCATTCGATCAAATATTGGAGGTTAATGGGCAGTATCAAAAATGCATCCGCAACGTTGGAAATTAAAAACCAAATGGTTTACGCCGATTAGCGCTGTTCTTGGAATTTTGTCGCTATTTGATTTTACAGAGGTAATTTCCTTGTTTCGCTCTATAATGAACATGTTACGGATAAAGATTTAACTCGCGTCACCGCTTGGAAAACTTTGGGCCGTAACAAGCGCCAAGCGCCCCAAGCTGACAAACTCTAAAACCAGCCTCAAACTTGATGGCTCCTTCAGATCTTCATACTTAAGCCCTCCCTCCTCTTCGTAAGGCATGAAGTGCTCATTCTCTTCATCTCTCCTTCCCTCTTTTGTACCGTTCTGGATTTAATCATGAGCCTCTATCACCTCTCTTAATGTCCGGACTCTGATTTTTATCTCATTTAAGTTTTTCATCAAGAATGTTCTAAATAATCTTGTCATATGGCAGTAAAGGCTTTTCGGGCTTTCTTCCGCGGACTTCTTTTGTCGTTGACGACAGTTTCGTTTTTGTTTTCGATATTATTATTATTAGATAGCCTTCCGGTAGAAGAAGGTTTGAATTGAAGTGGGTATTGGAACTTATATTTTAACGTTTACATGGTTTATATAATTGTACCAATAATATTTCTTTCTTCATCTTAGCATACCCCCTGCCCTTTTTCATCCCGTCCATAAAACCTTTTCTCTTCCTTCCCCTTCCCCACTTACCCAGAATCCTCCCCTCTATCACAGTCTTAAGTAACCTTTCGCCCCTGATTACCTCCTCCAACCACCTACATTGCCTCTCTCTAATCTCATCCAGAAGTTTGTTTTCCTCACCTACAATACCAAGCACTATTTCGCTTTTTTTATTTCCGTCCACCGAATCTTCTTCATCCTCCTCCACACCCTACAACTTGAACGCCAGTAGCCTATCTTCATTTTCCTTTCTTTGAGTCCAGGTTTATGTCCTACACAACGCAACACTCCCTATCAAGCTCTTCACCCATATCTTCTTTATATCATTATATTACTCAATGCCCTCATCACCATTTCACTTCTAATGCTGAACTCTTCTTTCACCCAACCCAAATGACCGAAATATACCGATCTCAACCGATAGGCTTCATAAACGAACAGTGTAATAAATAAGAATCCTTGAATCGAGAGAAGTCTCTCCCAGCAGAATTTCCACTCCTTTGCAGTGCTGAATTGTTGCTGATGTGATTTCACTATTCCCTCCTATTGAGTAATTGCTTCAGGACGCGCTTATTTAGTACTCCCTACCCGCATCCTGAAAAGTCCAAAGAACCGTTTGCGCAACTTGCCTTCAATGTTGGTTAACCCGTAACTAGTAGAATACTAGCCGCAAGAACGCAAGCTTCCGTCGTTCCTACTATAGTAACCTTCATTTTACGGCACGGTAACTGCATTTGAGTACTTTCATTTTTATCTTTTCTCTACAAAGGAAAAAATCTCCTCGGTATGCCATTCACATCAAAAACCCTTCCTCGAGCTTCCCATGTATAATCTAAACTTTGACTCAAATACCAGGAAACTTGGGCGTCCACTTTAATTGACCGTCAAGGCTAAACTAGATGCGATTTTCCAACGCTACGCAATTACCCTTAGGAAAGAAGCCCACTTTCTGCTAACGTAGTGGCGATCCACTAGAATTACCTAAGGGCATTCCCTTGGAGAATTTGAACGTTCCCGGCTCATTAAGTCAACAACAGCGTCGAGGAATAATGCAGTTGATTAATGAATCCGGTTTTTAAAGCATTTATTTTCCATCCATTGGACAAAATAAGTAAAAGTCCGCCATTGTAAACTATTCCACGCTCTCTTAAAACCTTGATTCGGTGAAAAAATTAGCTGCAGTCGATGTTATGCGGTAGATATTTCTCCGCAGAAAAATTAGGTCGGTGCCATAAATTAAAGAATGAAATAGATAGCAAAATATGACATGATAACTCACAGGATTATTAAAGCCATTTATATGAGCAATAGCCCATATTGAATGGATAACTTAAGCAGTTAATCCGCCAAAAAAAATAAGTATGTTTTATATTGTTTTGAGAAATTTGCGGTGCCGTGATTTTTTTATCCAAATCAGGGTGCCCAAAATTGGTTGATATTGATCCACCAAGGGATTGATTCGGGCTTGGCGGTATGGGCTTCGACGTATTATGTATCAATTAAGTGATATTTTAACTAATAAAAATATTTATAAAAATATTTGAAATTTAGGTCATATCGCCAATAATGTTCTTTCTTTTTAAAATACGACATGAAAGACAAATTTCTATACATAATAAACACAGTAAAATTAGCAGTCTATAAATCCATGAGTTTCTTTTGTACTATTATCGTCCTATACGTCCTAGTACTGCCTATAAATATGACTGTTACAGGCTGGACCTGGTGGAAATTGTTGACATTCACGATAAATAAAACAGTTTATGCTTCCATTTTAATCCCTTTTTATCCACCCTTCTCCTCTTATTCATCCAAGCCTCAAAGAAGCTACTGATCCTATAGAGATACCTTCCTTGTGTAATTTGGGAAGGCCTTAGAGGGAAGGGCAAGTTGTAATCATTTGTATCACTGAGAATGTTGCCTGGCGACTGGACAGGTTACAATTTGACACAGCTCTCTTTACTAATTTTTGGAAGGTTGGGTTTGGACCCACAGAGAGGCGCACGGTGCTCGGATGGCACTAGCAATGATTGCACTTAATAACGTAATCACATTTTTTCATAATCACAACAAAGTTTGCCTTTGTCGGCTTTCTGGATGATGAGTTCCTCCGATTCGACAAAATAAATTTATAGAAAGATATTTATAGGTAGACAATTTTTAAGATTTAATTATTTCAACTGTACAATAAATTAACAGAACTCTTTATTAAATGTCTAAATGGAGAAGAGGTACCAGAAGATTGGAGAATTTCCTATATCTCACCGTTATACAAAAAAGGCAATAAGAACGAGTGCGATAACTATCGCGGAATATCTGTGACTAGTATAATTAGCAGATTACATGGCAAAATAGTAAAAAATAGAATTGAGAAAGAGTATGCAGACAAGGAATCCGAAGAACAAGCGGGGTTTAGAGAAGGAAGATCTACTGTAGACCATCTGTTTTGTTTAACACAACTGATAGAGAAAACCTGGGCATACAACAAGGAACTTCACCTGTTATATGTTGACCTTAAAAAAGCATATGATACGGTGCCGCAAATGAAACTGTGGGAAGCCTTGAAAAGAGCTAACATAAGCTCATACTTAATAATAGCCATAAAAAATTTGTACAAAAATAGTGCAGCCAAGATCAAAATGGGAAACGACTTCTCTCAGGGATTCACAATAAATAAAGGTCTAAGACAGGGCTGCTGTATTTCCCCCACACTTTTTAAAATATATTTAGACCAAGTGCTTAAGGGTTGGAAAAGGAAATGCAACTCCATGGGAATACCTTTGAAAGAAAGTACCATATACACCTTAAGCTATGCAGACGACCAAGTTATTCTATCACAAGATTATGAAGATTTAGAATAAATGACCAGAAAAATAATAGAAGAATACAAAAATTGGGGTCTTGATATCAGTATCGACAAAACAAAATATATGTGTATGGGAGGAATGCAACAGAATCTTATTTTAGAAAGTGGGCAACAAATAGGACACTGTAAAGAGTATAAATATCTAGGGATGCAAATTGCAGAAAGTAAAACAATGGAGGTAGCCATTAGGGATAGATGCAATAAAGGCAAAAAAGCAATAACACTATTAAATAGCTTATTGTGGGACAATACAATATCCATTGAAAACAAAAAGAGAATTTATAATACCATAGTAAAGAGCATAGTAACCTACAGCTGTGAAATATGGCCACTAACGGAGAAATCAGAAAAACTGTTACTGACGACTGAAATGGACTTCTGGCGAAGAGCAGCCGGTAAATCAAAAAGAGAAAGAGTAAGGAATGAAAGAATTAGAGAAATAATGAATGTCAATGATACCATAATAGATGAGATAATAACGCAGCAGTTGAGGTGGTATGGACACGTAAAACGAATGGGAAATGAAAGACTCCCGAAACAAATGCTGCTGTGGAACCCGGAAGGAAGACGGAGGAGAGGCAGACCGAGGAAAAGTTGGATACAAGGGATAGAGAAAGAAATGAGAGAAAGAGGATTAGATGAAGAACTCTGGAATGATCGGAAGGCATGGAAATTGGGAATCGGAAGACGTAGAACGTCGTAAACCGATATATATATATATATTATTTCAATTGTAGGAGGTATACACGAATTCGTCACATACAGAAAACTATCATTTACAGACTACAAAATCCCATCCGACTCTGTCCACCTCCACACCCATAAACATGCCGCATTCCACTCACTAGTCCATCGACTGATTAGTGTACCCCTCAACGAGGTGAATTTTGACACAGTTAATTGGTAACACTTAAAACAATAGCTGTTAGCCATGTCTACAAAGCTGAATTAGTAGAGAAAATACTACAAAGAAAAATGATACAAAAACAATTTTTCTGCGCTAACGTTTCTAACCCCCCCTGCCTTTAGATTCACAGATTTGACATAAGCTGTCTTTCATAGATGGCATATATTACGGGCTATCCAACTCACTACCCCCCAACTTAAGACAGCCCACTAAAATCAATGGAATCTACGTAAGCACCTTGGAAACAGGAAAGACAAGAAGGAATTGCTCGAACAGTCTGGCGTGTACAAGCTGGAGTGTAAGACACCGTGATGTTATACGGTGTGCATCGGTCAGACCGGTCGACCACTTAAAACAAGAACTAGAGAGCACGAAATATGTTTCCGACTGTAGGACATCCTCCAATTTTACGAAGCATCTGCTGGAGAATGGCCACACAAGTGATTTCAACCCAAAGTTATTACGCAGGGTGGAAAAGGGAAGAAGATGGAGGCTCTGTAGATTATGGAAATTGTTCAACACGCGAATCGCAACAATAAAAAGCTATGCTATGATTTCTTGCCCAACCTCCGATGCCCTTAAAGAAAGAAGAAATTTCAAATAGTAATTATCCACGTTGAAGTTTCTTTTTTCTTAAATTATGAAATATTTCCACAGGTTCAATCCTGAAAGCCTATTTGCTTCACCAATCTCCTTTACTAGCCACCACCGACTCCCCCGACTAAGGCACCCCCCAAACCTAACCCGTCTTTGACTCCTCCCATTTCCCCAATGCTTTTAACATTCACCCCCCTCCCAACACCAGGGCGTGGGCAATGCACTTGCCATTTAAAACCCATCCCTCCTCTTCCCCGGTACCCGGAGTCCTAACAGAACCCATACATCAGTCACCACCCAGTCCCGAACCCCGGTAGCCACCGTTTATTACGTCTTTCTCTTCTCTGTCCACTCAAAACCCTTACTCCCCCGCTTCACTTTCTCCCTTCCCGCCCCACTTACCTCCCCACCCTCCCCTCCCCCATAACGCTTCGGTCAAGGGAGCTGTATATCTACGAACTAAACCGAAGACATTTGCAAATGATTATGCCATAGAGTGGTAAAACGCGTAGTTCCATACAAATAAATCTGTGGAAGATTTCAAAGGGTTTTATTAATCATGATTACGTCCTATGATCTAGCCATCGGATGAAATCATTTTTCAGGTGACCACAGGTACAAAATTAAATGTAGAAAGCAGAAAACTGATACCTTGAAGCAATCTTTCTTAAATAGAGGTAAACAGGAGTGGAATGAGTTATCTGAAGTAATTTTTGAGATCTTTCCTGCTAACGTAAAAAGTTTTAGAAATAAGTGTTCCTCGATTCTGTAATGGTTTATTTGGAAGTGTTTTGAAAATTTCATGTGTATTTTCTTATGCTTAGGTTAATGTTACCACCAGGCGATTGCCTACTTGTAACGTTTTGTAATTATATTAATATTAAATATTAATATTAAATTCACATAAGGGAGGATGTTACCTTAGAAAACTACGAACTTCTACTTAAATCCACTGGTGAAATCGGATCATGTTCAAATGCCGTCCATTATCTAATGTTTAATCAAAAATCTCTTAGAAATCGAAACATTTTGTTTACCTATCGATGACATAATTAAAAGATCATTGGGTTAAAGGGAGGCAGGACGTGTGACGAACTGAAAAACAAAATTGTTTTTGGAGACAAGAACCCTCAGCTGTAAAAGATTAGTACAGGTAATTCTACTCCCACACAGACCTACCTTTGCCGGTAGATCACATCTAATATTAATAAGTAAAGATTAGGGGGTCAATAAAATATTAAGAAATTCATGAAGGGGTTGACAGTCAAAATAGTGTGGGAACCCCTGATCCAAACCACGTACGCCAAAAATAATTTAGAAAAAATGGCATTTTATAAACGGTAGGTTCGTTGGCTATTTTGGTTGGCATTTGGTTCGAGGCAGGACGTTGCAAGTGAGAGGTGGAGAAAAACTTTGCGTTTGCATTCTTACCAACTGTAAGATGAGATTATCGACGTACCTACGCAAAAGTAATGCATTTAGGAAACGGCGGAATACCAAGAAAAAGAATGTGTAAAGCTAAGTTAGTTACACCATATTGTTGGACGTATAGGTGTTAAGTCTATGTACCGCTGGGCTGATTGTGTGATTCAAGTTATGCGCACTTCCATCTGTTAACTGGCTCCGTCTCATTAATCACAGGAAACAATTTGGAAATTATAGCATTTCCGATGAATGCTTGAACACCATCCTCAGATCTTAACTGCGTCCGAATTCTTTAGGGCATTACAAACAAAGCGTATTACAAATGCCATAAGAGCCACCTCTCTTCCAATATGACCAAAAATTGAATCGTAGAGGCAGCTATTGCGATAAATGCTAATTGTCATGAAAACTAAATCGAAATCTGGCAGTCGGACTTTGCCATCTAAGTTATTTTCCATCAGTCATTGTCTCGTACATGTTTTTTTAGCTTTGACGTGCTCGATTTCGTGATTTTTCTCTAAATAAATAATCTATTTGACATGTCGTGCAAGTTCTAGGCACCGAGTACGTAGACGGCGCGGCGTTGCAAAAGTCGCTCCCTCAGAGTCCTCTGTATGATATTCTCAACAATACTCCTTCACTTACTTAGTAGTTAAGGTAGTTACATTGAATCTATATAGACAGGTACATAAGTACATTGGTAGTTACCTAGAGTCATGGAGCCTATATATAAAAATATATATAAAATAAAAGTCTATAATCTGCGGCTAAATTGCTGCATAATGAATGCGGACATACTTCAAGATGGCTTATTCTCTTCGAAGGGAGCATTTATTCACCTATTTGGCGATTTTGGACACGCTTAACAAGCCCGGCAACGTGACAGCTCGTTTTTTCTAAGAGCCAGCGCTCATTCTCAATAGTAATATGCATCAATGCTTCGGGACTGGCGCTGCTGCATTAACCAATTGACAACGCAAGTAGTGTGAACGGTGCATAAGACGAGACTTTGGATGAGAGTAGGAAATTGTACAGGCACGCCCCCGCATCGCCTTATACTCCTCCCTTTATAGACGTGTAACTCTGTTCGCCCGCCAGAGGGCAGGGCGGGTGACGCACGTGACGCGAATTCCCCGGAATTGGCGGGAATATTTGCGCGGGAGTCGTTGGGGACCGTTGAGCTTGCGAATGTGTGTGAAAGTGGATGTGGGGTGGGGACGCTATCCGTCTTGCTCACCGCGTTTATGTAGTTGTACAGGCTGAGTCCGTCGTCCCACGGCTGCTCCAATTCGCAGGAAAGATTGGCGGGCCGGAGGACGTGGCTCCGGTCGAGGGCGGCCAGGCCCCGGGCGAACGCGTGCACGGAATCGAACATCAGCGCCGGCTCGGCCTGGAAGGAAGAGAGCAAAAGAGATTAGAGAAGGTTGGAAAGAAATTAGATCGGGAAATAAATCTAGGGTTGCTGTTGTTGTTTTGCTCATCCACTGCTGGTGAACTTTGTCGATGGAAATTACAAGAGGTAATGCAGTGAAGCACGCCTTAAGCAAAACCTGAGCTGGGAGGAAACCTGTCTTATCCGGAAACAAAACCTTTTTGACCCCATTAGGTGTAACGGGTTTTCATTCAGTATCACCTCTTGTTATACGGAAACTATCAAAAGTGAGCTCGGAATCGATTCCCGGACACGTGATCCTGGTTTTGGTTTTCATGCAGTTTTACCAGGGTTTTATTCATATAAAAATATATGCATCTGCTCTCTTCTATTTTAAAGGGAGCTGCGTAGTTCGCAGGGTTTGAAACGAATGAAAAGCAAGCGCACTCTTGTATTGCGAAGTGAACAGCGCACTAGAGCAAATGAAATGCACCCATCGAGAAATGTAGGAGGCTACAATCTGAATATGGGTAATTTTGATTTATCTAGCTTATAAAATGGGATAACAGACATTAATACGGAAGCTTGCATAATGCGAAAAAGAAAGGAGAATTTGCAGAAGCCTGAATACAGATGCAGTTAAAGCACAATATGTCACAATGCCCTTTCGTTTTTTCTGATGGAATCCATTTATTAATTATGGACTTACAGCTTAACAATATAGGCATCACGTCTCATATCTCATGGACGCAACGTAATGGCTCCATTATTTCTCGTTTTTATTTCTGATCCTGAAAAATATCATGGCTTTAAAAATTCCCCCACTTAAGAGAGGTTTAAATAAAGAGACTGTATCAACATGATGGGAGCAAATAAATGTAGATTGCAGGTGTTGGATATATTATTTTGGAGGAGATGATGGGAAACGAAGACAAAAGAGGAAGTGCTGGGCGCTGCGGGTGAGATTTAGAAACTGCTGGAGGTGGCAGAGAAGTTGGTTGGAACGAATAATAGTGGGCGAGGGGAAGATGAAAACCATGATGACGTTGGTCAAGTGGGAAAAGAGAAGATGAAATATTGGCCTCGTAGATTAGATGAAGATAGGTAGGACGTACACATAGTGAATAATGAAACCGTGTACCGAGAAAGAGTCCAGTGATTACCAAACTAACTAGAGATAAGAAGTATTGTCTCCATATAAACCTAACTAAATAGATAAAACACCTATAATAACGATAAACATTCCGGGCGAATAATATTTCGGTTATCCACTGCATATTTAAAAAATAAAGGAGTATTCAAAATTATTTTCAGGGTAGCATCACAATTTCAGAGAGGTTTTAAAGTACTGTATGGTTGTCTGCTGGCATATATTAAACATTTTTATACGATGAAAGAGGAAGAGCTAATTTACGGTTCTAAAATGTCGTCAAACCAATCTATAGTCCACTCTCCTCACGATCCCCTCCAGGATCACATAAAATAACTTTGATGGTTTACCAGATTACAAAGAATAAAATGATTCAGAGTGATTTTAGAAAATATAAACTAGATATTTTATACATATTTCACTGACTAATGTTTTTAAAGGAAATAGTTTTGTGAAAGAGTTAGCGAGAATCCTATGCGTGTTATTTTTACGTGTCTTCCGTCCATTGATTGATCGCAAAAATATGAGTACCAAAGGATAATAAAAAGAAAATTTTACCTGTAATAATTAAATACGCAGAATAGGTATAAGGAGAGAACAACCACAATATAAGTGAACATTATTGAGTGGTAATAATATAGTATTTTTTTGAAAGACTGAGAAATAATAAATCCATCAAATTTAACTCAGCAATGATTTTACGAGAGTAAATGTTACGTCGTAGTCTTCTCATTGTACAAATATGAAAAGTTCATGATCTTTTAAGGGTTATCTGATTAATAGAGAAATGAAAGTTGAAAAAAGTACACGGCTCTACGATGGCCGTGTACATTTTTATCTGATTACCGCTGGAGGAGTCTCAATCCTCAATAACGTAATTCCATAATCTGCCCTAAAAGACTCTTATTCACTCTCTCTATATCTATGTTCTTATTTCAAGTTCAAGGTTTCTCAAGAATTTATCGCGTTCTTGTTATAAGGAAATTCACGAATAATAACTACAAAAAATAGGACGTTTTAAATTTTCGTTCCCCTTTAGGCTTTCCAACAATACGACGCAATCGAAGTTTAACGCTAGCCAAAAAATATTCCTGTTTAAGAAAAAAAAAGATGTATATCAAAGTAAGCAAATGTATATTCGTGTTATTTGAAACGCAAACTAAGTGTACATCAAGGGGAAAGTTAAAAAAATCATCAGGGGCTTGACAAAAAATTCAAGAATAACAGATATGATAGGTTAAAAGGGGCAAACCGATTTTCACAAATAATCGTTTGCTATGAGAATATTGCTTGACATAATTTAAAGTTATTTTTTAATTCATTTACTTTTTATTTCAACGAAAAAAACCATGATATATTGATACAAAGTATCCGATGCATCAAGGTTTTTCAATCAGTTTTCAGGCCTTATGTATGTGCAACATTGCCACAGCATCAAAATCAGTGCTCTACGTGCAACCCCATAGTCCCCATAGGAGAGCTCCCCAACTTTGGATAGCCGTAAGAGCATTTTCCAATGGACAACGAACACCCGAGCTCTGAAAAAAACTAGAACAGTTCGTCGTTGATAACAATGGCAACGCCAACGAGCAGAAACGCACTCCCTGCGTTAACTAAGTTCATAAAAAAACATACTCTCCCGCTGCTACTACTCTTTCCAAATGAAACAAACCTCGAGAGAGTAAGAGAGAATTTTTGTGTCGGCAGTAATTCTGGTGGATTTAAAAAAAAAGTCACGTGAGTGGTGATCAAAACTCGAGGTAAACTGTCTTTTTTTAAATTCAACACTTAGGGATAAAGTCCAGTGCTGGTCGTGGTAGATTTTCAAGGGCCTGGACGGTGGCGTTGGCTTCTTTGAAAAATTCAACTCGATTCAATCCGCAAGGTAGCGAGAAAAAAAGAGAAAACAAATGGAACGCTTTTCGACTCCCGGACTGGGGAAATTTTCCCCGCAGACCGACGCGACGCGTGCCGGGATTATAACGCCCCTTCAACATCAAGGTGGAAACCCCAATCGTTGGGTCTTTTGGAGTAAAAAAAGAAAGAAAAGAAATAAATAAAACTCAATGGCGTAGGGTTTTTTGTCGCGCTTTTCGAGTCCAAGTGTGTCAGGGAACATACACGTGGTCGCGAGGACTTCGGGGGAAGTACGGTACGTGGGGAGAAGAGTGGCTGGAAATAAACGATTTGCCATCGCTGCAGTTGCATTTTTGATGCAACTGGCAACACTGGCTTATGGCGGCCCCCGCATCTCGCGGGCTGTGAAGTTAGTGGTACCTAACCAATCACTGATTTGGCGGCACAGATAAACATATATACAAGGTGTCACAAAAAAGGTGCACTGGGTATACATTATCGTATTCTGCACCTGAAATGGAACAAATGTTGAATAAGTTATTTTAAAATTCCGCTTCGTATAGCGTCTGTCAATCTGCACGTGATTTTTACAAAAATATCATAGCTTAAGCACAAACAAATATTTTGCTTTAAAATTTGATGGATGTTTTAAGCTCATGAAAATCTTATTAGCAAAAAAATTAAAATTGTTATAAATGATTTCCCGTTTCAAAATGATGGCCGTTCCAAATGTTTAATGGTAAATTGTTAAAGAATTTTAACTCGTCGAAATATTTGCTAGAACAAAAATAATTATAAACATATATTATAAACGAAGCGGAATTAATAAAAAACTTATTCAACATTTTTATTTCATTTCAGGAGTAGAATCCGAAAATGTATAGCTTATGTAGAGTATCACCTTTTTTGTATTCTTATATAGATTTATAGAGAGAGAAGACAATTGGTTTGATACTATGTGTAGTAATTGCTGCGCGTATTCTTTTTATTGTTAGTCAGATCATTAAGATTTACACTGGAAATTTATTTGCGCAAGTTACTTGCAGCAAAAGACTTTTAACGAATAATTGTAGGTGTTAACAGCTCTGCATGTCCGCTTTCAGAACTTTTACATGTTTGGGCAAGTCGCTTGCAGAAGCATATTTTTCCAATACCTATATACAGCAACCAGTCTGCCTCGGCAGTAAATTAAGATAACTTTTCGTCAGAGTAAAATTACCGACACGCTCTTCCAGAAGAATCCTCCGGGAGTAACTTGCCAGTGTAAACCAACCCTTAAGCGCAAAGCTTATACGATTATTACTATGTGTTCATTGTTTTTTGACGACTTGTAAATTTGAAAGTAGTTCAAAATGGATATTACGTTATTTGTTTACTAACACGTGACTACAAGTTATGAACTTGATGGGCAAGAAAAGGTTCTTATACCGATTTAAAGAGAATATTAGAACATTTGCAAAACTAGCAATTTATTAAGTTGACGCATAAAGATATTGTTTGTGTCTTTTTCACGTGAGTGAAATTCTATTTCATTAGCTCATAGCTTATTCAAACACCAAGCGAATAGATTGTTCCCTTCATTGAGCTAGTGTTGAAGTCCAAAATGGTTTGACTAGACTCAAAAACATCAAAATGAGACGTGATGATCAAGCTTGACATTACTCCCGAGTATTCTTTTCTCTTTTAAAACCATTTTCTCTCATTATTCGCGACTACTTACGGTATTTACCGGCCCATAACACTCATTGTGATTTTTTCGGGTCATATTTTTAAAGAAAAAATAGACAATCAACATCCGTTAATTTCATCAATTTATGTGAAAAAGGATATTGCGATAGCTTCCAAAAAAAGCAAACTGTAATAAAAAGTAATTAGTGCAGATTCTGAGAAACAAATGAATGATGGACAGCGCACCTTTAGTTCACTGTTACAACGCAGTATGCGGTGAAAATAGAGAGATGGGTACGTCTGAAGGCAACGAGAATCAGATACATGAAAATATAGATTTACCTACGGTCCATAAGACGTAGGGTGATATTAGAACGCATTTTCGAGTAAAAAAGACGTGTAATGGGCCGGAAAATACGGTATTTGTCGACTGGCCGGGATAGAACTAGCTAAGAACTTGGCGGATTGCCCATATTATGACAGCGTTTTCATTTTTGGCCTCTCTGAACGTACTCTCTTACTAATTTATTCATTAAGGTAATCTACCGTGTAGAGTAGATTTAAATGGAAGTCAGCAAAAATCCTCCAGATTTTGACATGTCCAGGCTCCTAATATACCAATAATATTTCTTTCTTTTTCTCAGCGTACGTCCTACCCTTCTTCATTCCGTCCTGAAACCTATTCTCCTCCTTCCCCTTCTCCGCTTGCTCAACATCCTTCCCTCTATCTTGATGCCTAAGGCAAACGACCGCCCTTCATTGTGTCATCCAATCACCTACCCTACCTCCACCTAATCTCCTCTAGAAATTTTCTTTCCTCACCATCCATACCAACACTTCCTCGTTTATTTTCCTTTCAGTCAACCCTACTTTCTCCTTTCTCCTCCAAACCCAAATCTCAAACACCTTCAATCAATTCTCTTCTTCTTTTCTCAGATTCCACGTTTTTGCCCCATAATAACCTACATTGCATATCAAACTCTTCACCAGCCTCTTCTTTATATTCTGACCCAAGGTTCCCGTTATCAACTCCCTCCTATTGGAGAACGCTTCTTTTGCAAGCGCTATTCTACTCCTAATTCCTTTTTTAATATGCCCATTTAATTCTAATATACTAAAGTAATTAAAGTGTTCCACTTGCTCTAGCTTGTACTAATTAATTATATTCCCTTAAAATAATTCGTGTATGAAACTTATGATAGCCTTGTTATTATCCTTAGAATAACTTTCAAAGGTTTAGGAGAGTAATTTTGTCTGATGACCAAAATATTTCAAGTGCATCTTTATTCTGTCATTACTATATATCCAGCATCGCAATTGCTTGGGCTTTGAAGTTTTGGGTTTCATAAGCTGTGAGGGAGATTGCCCCCTTGGGATTACCGCTTTTGCATGCCTGCTGCTAGTGGAATCACTCACGCTCTACACAATTATTATTACTATAGCTACTTGAAACCAGCAATTGCAGGAGAAATTATTGGGATGTATTACCAAGGAAGGGAAGGGATGGATCACGCAAAGCTCGAGGGATATTACAATGCAGCAAACTAATCTTCAGATTGATGCCTGCTGATGACGAGCGGGGAGGCTGGCTGGATAAAAACGCCACTTCAGTTGTATTTTTGATGCAACTGGCTGCAACGGACTCTATATGAGCCCATCCTTAGCTCTTGAGCTGGAAGTCAGATAGGTTTTTGCGGCTACCGAGCCAGAACGTTTCCCACCAATACGTGCTGTACTGAGAGCTCAGGGTCCGTACAGCCAGTCCGCCTTTTTCATCCCTTCCCCTTCTATACGGGGGCCCTCAATTACGGTAAAGGACGGTCGCGAATCCCCTGCTACCATGAAAAAACATTGCACCCACACACAAAAAGAAAAAAAAACAACCTCCTCGGCCTATCCGCGTGGGAAACAAGGGCGAAGCTTGCATTTGAGCGAATTGCCTGCGCGACGGATGCATGAATGTAGTACGTCCGTCCGTCTCTTCGCGCGCGACCCCCCGGCCCCCCTGCGAAACCCACTCCCTGTGGAACTCGAGTCGCCGCAAAAGTATATTCAAAATTTTTCGGGCGGAACATGAACGTCCGGTATCACATACAAAAGGAAAGGGCTTCAGTGCCCGGAAATAAAAGATGAAACTCTTCCCCCTCCCTCATATTCTCCCCACCTCCCCTCCACATAACACGGATGAAATTATAAAATAAAGGTTAAGTGCTGAATGGGGTGAGTAACACACGTCGAGCGCGGGCCTGATGCACTTTAATTATCAAAGTACTCGGTTACATCCACGGGAATATGTAGAAAGAAAAGAGGATTGCACGTAGAGCGTGTGAGACTCTGCAAAAAAGAGGGCATGTGAGCACTAATGGGAAGCATAAATACGCCCCTTGGGGTATCCTATAATTTATTTTTTTTTAACTTTTAGAACAATTACGTGAGTACATCCGAATTACTAATTTGGCTAAGCGGCTTAAGATACTAAGATTTAATAAACTGTTGAGTTAGCTTCCAAAGTTAATATTCGCAAAGGAGTTCTCTAAACATAATCCAGCTCACAGGGTTGAAAATCATTTAGGTTTATTCAACTCTCGGGTCAGCCTCTCCATTTCTTCCAAATGATGAAATTATAAATAAAAAGCTTGGTTCGGTAGAAAATAGGAGAGATATTCAACCAGAGGATTCGCAGGGAAAGCTTGTAACACAAATAGTTATACATGCATCAAATTTTCTCTTATTTGCTTCGACAAAGTTGATTTAACTAGTGTAAAATATGAGGGTTTTTTCCGGCGAATGACTAAGATTAAGTAAGATTTTTTTGCTTCTGACTCATTTGAGATTACAACCCCTCTCTTTGTGAAAAGCCTATGGATTTCTTGTGAATTTAGAATATACTTCAGTTTATATCGTATAAACTATTCATTGGCATTTCCAAGAATATATGAGTGAATCTGTCATTTCACAGCAGGATTTATATGTTGAACGTCGGAACTGCCGTTGACGTAAGTTCAACGCCATGATGAGGGAGTGGGACTACGCTTCTGTCCTTTGGCATAGAAGTTTATGCTACTTAATATTTTGGGGAAATTTAACTTAATCATTCTGCAGCGTGGTACTTGATAATTTTTCTGAGTCATTTCGGCAAATTCCCTGAACCTTAATGCATGAAAGTATCGTGTCTATTTTCACCAGACTTTCTTGTCCTTAACAGCGTCTTGAAATATTTAATTTCCATAGCTTTGGTTTTCTTGACTCCTTTATAAATTAATGGTGTGTTCATGCTATTTCTGTGAATAGAGGGCGTACCAATTTGTATACGTTAGTGGATTAACTGTTCATTATGTTAAGAACATCATTTTAGTGGACATTTAAAAATTCATTCTAAACTAATGTATATGTTATTTATGTTATATATGTTATATATTTATGATATATATTATATATTTATTTTATATATGTTATATATTTATGTTATATATGCTATATATTTATGTTATATATGTTATATATTTATGTTATATATGGTTGCCAAAAAATGCAAGATGGTTTTCTAACCTAGTAAAACGTTTTCGTAATGTGAAAAATGTTTAAATGCCTGTCTTTTGTGATTGTTTTCCTTGGCAATAGACATGTTGGAACTATCTTGCGTACGATGTAATATGCTTCTTCACACTATACCGCTAGTTTGGTTGCCTATTTTGCTGATATAGGAAACATAAATGTGGATTGGAAGTCATGATATATTGCGTAAATAACAGCAAAAGTGACAAATTCAGATTCACACGTAACTTTTTTTTAAACTTTTGAGTACTATTCTGAGGTGACCATTTTCCAGAGGTTTCTCTTAAGAATGAGAAACCAACTTCTAGCTCATCCTAATTTTTGTTAAAGTCTAGTCTCAAATGAAACAAATTTTCTCAATTTCATTGAATTTTGTCGGCAGCATAAAACGAGATATTATATTCCTTCGGGATGCGCATTAAAAATGGTGACACATTTCTGTCTATTATCATCCAGTATCCGGTATCAAAATTACCTTATACTTAAAAAAAAGCCCTGTGCAGAAATTAACAATAGTATATCATAAAGGAGGAGTATCATTGAAACCTAACGCTATTTGTAGCGGGATTTTTCAAACATTATGCAGTGGATATTTAAAATTATATACAAAATCCTCTTCTCACGATGTAGGAAAAGCATTACGCGCAATTTTAAAGCGTAAGCGTGGTCAACAAAAAAAAATAGGGCTGCACTTAATTTTTCAGAGAAATAACTGAAGAGGTTCTTAAGTTGCGAAAATATGGCAAGAAAAAAATATTCCAAATGCGTATATACAGGGTAACTAAGACTAACTAAAAAATGGATAACTAAGCACTGAGAATAAGGTCACAACCAGGAGGTAATAAAAATGTACATATTTCACGTCACCTTTTTATCGTATCGGGTCTTTTCCTCAGTGAGGACGATAATTGGTGCCCTATTGTACTTCATCTGCCTCATGGCAGGGAAAGCCTTACCTCTGTATCACCGGCATCGGCTATTCGTAGCACTACGCAATTTTGGCCGGATTTACGGCGTCGGATGTCACTTCCCAATATCTATCATCATAGCGTTTATAATTTAAGTATTGATTTGAAATTTAATTCGTATATATTTTTGGTTATACGTTATGCATTTCGCAGGATGCTCTTTTCACTAAGCCGCGAGTCCCGGAATCTGATGGAATATTAGAGCGTGGATCTGAATTGGATATAATATTGTTGTCACATAAAACCTTTGAATGTGTCCTGCCGAAAACTCATTTCAATAATAAGATATAAAAAAAACGAGGAGACCACGGATGATGTAAAAGCTACTTGACTGGTTGGGCAGCTGGTTCCATCAGAGTCTCAAAGTATTGCATGTGAAGTCGGGTATCTTGAATAGCGTAAGGCCTGCTAAATGGCCCGGAAAGCGTTTTAATATTCAATATTTTGTACAATTCCTGAAGAATTCTAAACAAATCCTATATACGATATATCTGCAGATATCGTATCTGAAGGTATTTCCTCACTTATCGCATCGGAAGGCACCAATAAATATCAGCAGTTTAGACATCAATCTAAGTAGATGGAAATCCCTACTACATATATAAATAACCAAAAATTCATCGTTCTCCTCTCTTCATATCAAATCCTTCCAAATCTTTGTTGAACCTTCCAAACCTTACTTGAACCTTCCAAACCGTGATTCTCAAATACTCTAATAGGATGATGCTGCATACAAGAATTTTGAAACCATCTAAAATCGTATTTCGCCTTAAGAATCAAAGCCATTTGACAGATTGGTTCCACAAAGGGTTTTAAATATTTTTTTAGCTTCTCCGTTATGAATAGCTCAAAATTACAAAGAGAACCAAAGTAAAGCTGAAATCACTGTTTCAAATGAGGCGGATTCTCATTCACTCACCGCAAATCACAATGCAAGCTGAGATTTGAGACCTATAAAGAGTGTAACTATAGAATGAATGCCTTCCTCTTTGTTCCAAGTGCTTCAAGGTTTCTGCCGCTTTGAAGTATTTTGAACACTTTTTTCCCAGGGGCCATTTATAGAGCAGACCAAAAACTCACTCCACTCATCTCCCCTACTTAGTATAATGCACACCATTTCAAAAATAGCTAGCTCTCTTGACCTTTTTTTTCAAGGGTTTTTCAAAAGGGAACAAAGTCCCGGGACTGGGAAGAGCCATGAAAAATCGATTCCAAATTGCTAGGAGGCGAGAAAGGCAAAAAGAGAAGGGGGACCTCATTCGAATGAAAAAAGATGAAAATAAAAATATTCCCCCCATCCAGGGACACACACGTATACTGCCTAAAACGTCCATGCTATAAAAGGACTCACACACATTTTATCCTGAGCCTCGTCGAGATTCGTCCGAAAACCGCTAGATGTCGGGTGGAGCAGCTCCGACGTCGTTAAAACTAATGGCTCCATTGACCACAAAAACCAGGGAGGCGTCCTCCTCGCTCCGAAGGCTCGTCCTTACTCTTATCTTACGTCACTCACTCTACGCGTTCCCACAATCCACCTCGCTGGTCGCTCCACGTGCGGACGAAAAGCGAGCGCGGAGCCGAAAATACGCCTCGTGCTCGCCTTGGCGCGCGCGGGAAAAATGCTTCTCTGCCAAAGCCGAAGGTTCTCAGTTTATTTAGTGGGCAAGGGACGGTCTGGTGAAGCTTATAAGGTGAGAGCAAGGTCAGGGGCTGATCCCGAGATTCTTAATATGCATATATATCAGGGGCCATTCAAGTATTACGTAAGACGTTTTGGGGGATAAAGGGGGTCGGGCTTTTCCCTCTCACAAGTTTATCATAAGAGTGTCGAAACCTGATTTGATCGGTTTATTCCTACCAAATTACCCGTAAGTAATTAACTTGACATAAAAAAGGTGGAAGAAGCCATTCCTGAATTTATTATAAATAGTCATCAATATCAGTGAGATACAGTGAGGTATGGAACAGATGAGCTCAAGTATTAGCAGGTAATAGGGGCAAATTAAGGGCTGCAATCAACCGATCTTAAGATTGAAAAATTTATGACGATAATGACAATACGAAGTACACGCTTCGGTGCCTTCGCCTTATTTCCATAACCTTTCGAGAAGGTGAAGGAAAATCTAAGAGAAAGGGCACAGATGAAAAAAGAGATTAGGTGGTAGTATGGAGCACTATTATTATTAGATGCGATCTACCGGTAAATGTAGGTTCAGATGGAAGAAGGAGTACCTACATCTTTGGATAGTATGGATGTACATACACAACTTCCATGAAGTGAAGCGTAAAATAGTTAAGTTTACTCATACCAATGTTTTACACTTGAAGGTCCTTGTTGTCTATAAACTTCATTTTTTCTGCTAAGCATACAACCTTCCTCTTTTCATCCCATTCATGAAGCCTATTCTCTCTCTTCCCTCTTCTGGTTTATCCAACATCCTCCCCTCTATCGAGACCTTCAGCATCCTTTCGCTCTTATTATTTGTTAACCACCAAATCTGCCTCCCCTTATCTCCTCAAGCATTCTCCGTTCCTCACCCGCATCTAAAACCAGCGGCGTAGCAGTGTGCGTTTGGTTCCGGGTTTAATAAATACAGGTGAGGGGCGGGGGCTCCGCATCCCGGAGCTTCGGTGAACGGGACATGAAATTAAGAAAAATAATGCCGTCTCGTATGCTTAACACGAGACATTTACAAGACGCGTGTGTAGCCTATCGTAAGGTAGGCTATATTCCATTATAGTGGGGCAGTAGAACATTTGTCCCCCCTAGTGACCTAGGAAGCTCAGCTGTGTGCTCGATCAGTATCCACGTGAAGATAGGAGAAGGGGAGAAGCTCTCTCGGAATTACAAAGTATCTTTTTCGCAGCGTTATGGACCTCTTTAAGTTTATCAATTATTAATAAATTTTTCATTTTTTCTTTATTTATCACCTCGAGGCACCCTGTGGGCTCCTACTGTCCCTAGGCCCGGGTGCGGTAGCGCCCCTTTGCGCCATTGACGCCAAGCCACTGTCTCAAACACCTGCAATCAATTCTCATCCTCTTTCCTCAGAGTCGATGTGTCTACGTCAAATAACGCTAGAATCTATATTACACTCTTAGTCAGTCTATTATTTACATTATTACACAATTTTGAGGAAACCGGGACTAGCCACGGTAGTTACCTTTACGGAGTCACCCGCAAGTGCACATAAGTGCGATATTCCACAGGGGAAAAATCATTCGCCTTGACCGGGATTCGAACCCGGATCCCTCGATTTCGCGCCGAGTGCTTTAACCAAGTCAAAGAGCGAACACCTCAATGTGTTCTCTGTACGGCTTTATCCTCGCGGACTGTGGCGCTTAGCGCACGATTTGGACTGCTAATGGCATCGTATGTCTAGCAGTTCTGACCACCAAGCTCCTATAAAGCCACCAAATTTTCCACAGGGGAGAAGGACGCCTCGGTAGCTTAACTGGTTAAAGCACTCGGCGCGAAATCGAGGGATCCGGGTTCGAATCCCGGTCAAGGCGAATGATTATTACACAAGTTACACGTCACTGATTCTCTCCTATTTGTGAATGCCTTATTTGCTAAAACTACTATCGTTCTAATATATCTATCACTTTATCCTTTTTCTATCAATGTTTTACCCAGGAAATTGACTGTATCCACCAGCTCCAGTTACTGCCCTCTTACTTTCATTATCAGCCTCGTTTTCTGAATCGAAGAAAATCTAATTAAGATTTCGGCACTGGAACACATAAAACAGTTGAAACAATCGAGCGCAATCACAATGCTACCTTTGGAAACATGAGTTATACTTTCCTTACGCCCAAATAGACGCATTAGTAAGAGTTTTTAGGTATCGTGACAGTTTACCTAGACACGTGAGAATCTAAAATACTTATTACAACAGCATAAAAAAGTAAATACAATTATGTTTACAGGTATTTGTTTTAAGTAACTGGAAGGATGGTGAAAAGAGTACACAAATAGTCATTTAAAAGTGATCTGGTGAGTAAGACGCCACATAAATTAATGCTGCAATTTTCGCACTGCATGTTTTCTGAATAAACACTTTGTTCGAATAAAACCTTTGAAAGATACCGGTGTAATATATTATCAAGATCATAGAAGTTTTAAAATCTTAATTGAATATATTTGGCACGATAGACATTTGGTGGGTCATTTGTTAGACCCCCCTCCCCAATAATCAGGCATTGCTTTCTAGTTTCAAGCCGCCATCTATTCTTCCATTATTTTAGCAGTAAAACGAAATGTTTTTTGTTTGCGAAATTTTGGCATTGCGTGTATTGTGAATTGACGTAGTTTGAATAAAATATTCATAAACACATACACATCACGCCATTCTCTTTCGGGGTAGGCACAGTAAAAAAAATGTTTAATTCTCGGTAATAGACACGCAAGGCTGACTCTGATTTAATAATGTCCTCCATTTGGCCCTATTCTTGCACATCCCTTTAGCTTCAGTAACGCTCATACGTTGCTTCGTGTACGCCCTCCTGTTCTTAAGACTCCTAATATTCCTTCTCTTAAGAGTGTCATGCACCACATTCACGCAAGACTTTCTCAGTATACCCTTTTCTCTCATAACAATCACTCCATTATTACGTATCTGTTTGGTTATTCGACTCTAATCCTTTCTCTCAACATGGCCAAGACTTCATTACCAGAGCATCCATTCCACATTCCTTTATCACCCACTCATTATTACTTCTGCTTTCACCACAAATACTTCTCAGATACCCCATACCTACTACTTCATTTACCCTACTCTTTGCTTATTCTGGCATGATCAATTTTTGCAACAAATAAAATATTCTACCAAAAGAAACATCGGTACAACATTTTATGGGGAACATAGAATTTTACAAAATTTTACTGAGCATATTTCGCACGATAGCTATCTGTTGGATCATTTTTAGCATCCCCTCTCAAATAAAAAAAAGAAAAAAGCATCACTTTCTTGCTCCAAGGCGCCATCCTCTATTCATCCTTTCTTTAATCTATGAGAAGGGGCGAGGCTGTGGAATGGATGGATCTCTCCAGCGTATGAGTGGTGATGGTGGTTGGAAAGTGAGAGGAAGGAGGATTGCCCGGCTCCGGGAATGCAGTGTATTATTGGTCTGGAGAAGAATGGTCCACGGCGTGGTCTGCGCATTATTGAATTGCCCCGCGGGAACCCTAAGGGACTGGGTACGGGGCTGCTGAAATTCGCGCTCCCTTATCCTATTTCTTTCGACGCTCACCATCTTCCACCTCAATCTTCTCTCCCCCTTTCCCCCTTCAGGCGTTCACTCCGAAGGGACTACCATCCCCTTTACCGACCCAACCAACTTCCCATCTCCCATGCGATCCTGAGGCTGGATCCGACTTCGGCAACTGAATACGAAAATTTTCTCCGAAAGCACCCGGATGGCAGGAGGTGGTTCAATTCTCCATTTTATGGTCACTTTCTGACGAAAGGATTGCCCATTATGGTCGATGTTATGTATTTCTTCCAAGTGATTTAATTTTTAACCTATACTCTAATAAGAGTAATATGCAGAGGGTTGAGTGCAATCGTGGATCAAGTGTATTTTTTCATTTATTATATAACAACTCTTTAGGATGGCTAGAGTGGTATATTTTTTAGTGCAAGAGAGAACCAAGTCCAAAGTTCGACTATTTACATCTCCACGGTAGCAGATCTAGTGATCACTGAGTACCTACAACTAATTTATGGGAGGAATATACGGAGCTTTAAACACCTTGTCCTCAAAATCCCCTTCGGTTTACTTGGTCCACTTTAACACTGATTGTGAGTTTTCCAATTGTATGTATGCTGAATTTATCACGACGAGGACTCCCAACGATTTGGATGGGACGCCATTTCTTTTGGGACTTAAGTACGAAATATTCAATGCAAGGGTTTAATGCTTAATGTTGTTAGGTATGAGAAATTCAAGCCAAGAGCTTGGCGCACAAGACATTAAAAAAACAATAGGATAATAAATAAATAGATGGAGAAAATATGTAGAAAGAACATGTGAAGAAAGAATACCAAAAAATATGAAATATAGAGCGAGAGGTAGAAGATATTTGTTACGTCCATGAAAGAGATGAAAACATCTAGATTGAAGTAGGCCGTAATAGGCTTGTCCCTCCTAGAATTAGTGAGTACATTTTCCGACGTCGAAAAACTCGCCAAACCTTGCGTATGCTTTTTTTCTGCCGTCGGTTCCTTTTATTGCAGGTGACCGTGTACTAGACCCCTGCAGTAGTGGCTGGCGGCGTGCGTCATTCACGTAAGTACTCTTAAGACCGGGGAGTTTTCCCAGGAAGGAATGTGTCTACCAGGCAGATAGAAGAAGTGACGAACAGCAAATGAAAAATAGCAAGATAGAAGTGACGAATAGCAAAATAAGTAGAAAGAATTATATTCAAAGACTGGTCAAAGAAGTGGTGGAATGCTAATTGGAACGAAACCCTCATCTTCCAGGGAAAAGCACGCCACTACCCCAAAGGGTCAAAAAAGAAAACATTGTCAAATTTTGAAAAGTTGCACAAAGAAAACTACCATTGTATGCCCTCAATACAATAGAAGTGTTTGTGGAAACTGCGCTGAAAAAATAACTACCTGTGTAAGTCGTGCAAAAAAGTGATTTACATCTTCCTAAATACATGCACATGTATATGTCTGTGCATGGATGTGATTTTTATTCATATTTTTCATTTGAAAAAGGTTTTGTAAAATTAATATTTCTCTAATAAAAGGATATTTATCTAAATATGCACAATATTCAGTCAGGTGTCTTTATTTTCAAACTGTTATGTTTGAAAATAGCACAAGATGAGCACTGCTGAAGAGGATCAACTGAAATAAATTTATTATAAACAAGTAATTAGTCAAAATAATTTTTATTGCAAATAATGTGTAGATAAGGACTTCCTAATGTCATTTGCGGAAAAAATAAAGTATCGAGAGAAAAAAGTAGCTATTTTATCCTGAAAAACTTTATGGGTCAAAATGACCCCTGCTCGTCCATCTAGTTAGTGCATTACTCCCGTCCTCCTAGTGTTAAGGGGAGGGAATAGGGAAAAGGACGGGGGAGAGGACAAAGGTGAGTTGCATGTTAAAGATTTTCCTTATGTGTCACGCCGTTTTGGTTTTAGTAACTGATTGTGTGTAGAAAGAAGGGATTTTGTACATATCGGTTCGGCTGTGTTTCCTTCTTATTTTGTCTCTTCCATCAGTTCTTTAGATATAGGGAGGGTTCAAAATACTATCCTCCATATTGTGTTGAAACTCGCCTGATCTGAACTTTTCGAGTAATCTAAGCCTAGCGTGTAGCCTCCGAGTCTCTGGAGGCTCCCAACCGAATCCTTTCACCCACTTTCTGTTTGCTCTTAGCAGTTTTTAACAAAGTGTGCGACTTTCCTTTATGGTGTATTTACTCCATGAATCAAATCCTTCTGCGTAGGGTAGTTGAAAAAACATCTCTTTCGCCAAAGAAATCAACAATTTATTAAATATTTGTCGTATTATCTAAAATATATAAAACATATACGTTTGTTTGTTCGTGTTACATGCATTCCAATGCCATTCATCCGATTGCGATGAAACTTCGGTGAGTTTGGTGTGCGGGCGCCCACAAAGGTTACTAAATTATAAAAATTGCAACTTTTGGGGTTGTATTTACCCCAATATTGTTAACATTTACTCTCATCAGAAAAGCATTGAATTCGGTGCATGTGTTTCTTTACTTGCTTTTTAAGTTTCTTGCTATCAAGATATTGGATGGAAATTTTTATCATAGAACGCATAAAGGAATAAAATATTTAATTCTTTCATTCAATTTTCTTATACGCCTCGTTTTTGTTCGATTATTCCGTTTTTATCTCTAAATTCATCAATTGTTCTTTCTTTTCATTCATAGAAATTTCCTAGGCAACCAGGCGTGAATATCCATTTAAATCTATTTCATAAATAGCTATTCTCACCTGCAGAATTTAATGGCCAGGTTCAGTAACTAATTTGATAGTCGTAGTCAAACGACCAGAGTTCCCCGTTCGTCTTATCTTCTCAAACAAGGTCAATCGCTTCAAGTGTGTGGATTAAATCTGGAAAGTCCATGATTTTCACATGGTCCATTATATGTGGAATGCGCATTAGTGGGGCAGCCGTAAAATTTGTTTTTGCAGAGGACGATCAGAGAAAAACTATTGTATATCCCAAAGTACTAGAATACATTTTTTCAACTTTAATTTTATACACAAATATCATTGTCTTTAATTTAATTTTTACATGTAAATGTGTCTGCATTGTATATGGGCGCCTACTTAGAAAAAAAAGAGGCATTAAAAAGCATGCTGGGCACACTAATAGTAAATATATATAAGTACCACTGCAAAAATATGTATTTATCACAGAGTTAGTTGTAAACATTCATTGGAACTGGACAGGACATTCGACCAACCAGCCATAGATAGATTCCTCGTCGACGTGCTCTTTCACCTGTGGCAGTGTTCAGCGTGTGTAATAATAAATTTCACCAATATGTCCATGCAATGAGCACTCAAGTACTGCTCTTAACACTCGTTGGAGTATTAGGTTAAGCCGTGGTTATCTCCATAAAATGGGTAGAATTAAATTTCACTCAATTTCAAAAGATGTGAAATCGCACCTCTAGGAACGTATTTCCCTGGCTTTACTCACCTTGTCATTACTGGACTTTTCTTTAACATAGCTTCCAGTTTTACGTAGCATATAGACAAGTTACTAATGATCTGATTATGCACATACTTCAGGGCCCCCGTGCCTTTCGCCTACCGCTTGATGTTCCCTTGAATTTTAATTGTGGTGGCCACTTCAAAGAGTATTTCACACTCAAGGTGGCGTCTGTAGGGAACATAACCCAGGCAAAGGAATGTTTTAAAGGGGGATATACTCTAATTTAAAGGCCAACCCTAAGGCAAAAAAGTCTCTGCGGGCAAGAAGAGGAGTTATTTTGAATAATTTAGGCCTTGAGCCGTTACAAGACCTACACATTTGGAATTCAGCGCAGAAAGATTTGATTCTTGAGTAGACAATACTAGTACAAAACTCCACGGGAATCGTTTAAAAATACGAAAATGCAACCACCACCCAATTACGCGAGAACCTATAGCATTTCAACAACATTTGGTAAATGATTGAATTTTATTTGTGAGAAACATGTTCATTATATATACAGTACATACGTCGAATATGCATGTGCTGCAGAAATAATTATTTTGACGCGTAGGTGCGAATTATTTGTATATTTTGCAATGAAAGATTTCAATTCTGCAAATTGTTTATTGCTTTAAAATTATGTGAATTCAATCATTTTGTGTAAAATAGAAAAAATATTTCCATTCTACACATAGTGATAAAAAATATTTCTAAAAAAAAGTTACTTGTAAATCGTATAACGATATTAATATTTTCATCCACGAATTGGTTGAAACATACTTGAAGTACCAAAAGTATGGGAACTTACGAGAAATAACCTGCATAAATAATTGCAATTTAAAATCATTTTCCTATGTATTTTTTCTCTGGAAATTAAAAGGGAAACCTAGAGTTCTAATATTTTAAAATAGTTATCAGGTGATAGATTAAGAGTAATAAATTTTTTTTGGAGAATGATAACCTACCTCGCCTGCTGAATGTCTCTGATTTTGAATGTGATATCATTGGTAGAATTAGGTGATTATTATTAAATCCTAAATTAATAATATATTTGCACAAAAAGGTTGGCTTAAAACCAGTAAGTAATGGAGGAAAATTATATGGTGAAGTTGAACTTGATGCAATCTTAGTTACTGGAATTGCTATGGGTAAAGTTAAATGATTTAGTAAAATATCAGTCAAATCTCTAAACAGCTTGTAAAAAAGTCATAAATATCCGCTCTTTTACTATTACAACATTTTATAATAAACGAACTTATTGTTAGAACAAGAATGAAATGTTCCTCTTTGAAATTGGGTTTTTACTTAGTTTTGCAAGGCATTAATACCACATAATATACTTCTAATAATTTTTTATATTTAAGTTTAATGAATACTTTGCTTTAATTTTCCCTACAGCTAGTATATATTATCCAACATAATCAATTAGAGAGCGTAGACTTTCACGGCTGTTCATAGGTGGTGCTGTTGTGGCTTCCGAGTATTCCTCCGCTTGGAAAATATTTGGCTTAACGTTTCTCTCGAGCTGCTGCGAGCATCTTCAGAAACGAAGTTCCATTTCAAATTCTCTCGTTAAATCAAGGCAAATATTCTCCCAACTTAGATACACTTGGAAGCTACATCAGCGTGATCAACTATTATGTATGATTGATTAGCCTCCCCACGGCTAAATTATGAACTTATCGATCAGATTCAAATCGGAAGTTGTGATCGTTACCGCAAACAGAATAAAGTCCGCTAAACCTTTTGACGAAAAATGCAGGCTAGCGTGACTTTAATAGTTCGATTAAAATAGTGAAAACAGTACTTATTGACGTTGGTTAAATAATAAAAACAATAAATATCTTCATAGAAACGATCTTAAAAAAAACCAAATGAATAATAACAGATCATTGATTGAAGCTTACATATAAAAACTCGGATTTCAGCAAAGCACATTGTCCATTACGGGGTGTTTTCCTTTGTAATGAAACTTGATGAATACTGCGCAACGGATTCAACATAAATGTCTTAATGTTTTCCTCCTGATTAAAATGTACATTACGCAGCAATGAGCACCAAACTCACACAATATATCCACGCTAAGGGTATAACGATAAATTCTTCCTATTTTATTTGCGAATGAGTTATAACAAGTTATTCGCTCAAAAGCGATGGGGTACACAATGCGTTTTAAAGGGACGTATGGGGTCGAGAAAGTAGTATGAAAGTATACTCCTTAGCCCTTCCGCTACCAAGGATAAAGTAAGCACGTCCTGTAACCCTGAACTACATTGTGGGCTGAAGGCGAGATCATTAGTTCACGAAAACCCACTCGGAATTCACCTTGAATTAAAATTACTTGAAGGAAAACGGCAAGATCTTATTCTAGAAACTGGGAAATATATAAGGTTCCGTGAAGAGTACACTCAGGAGTACATATTACAGAGAGTGTAAAATTGGACAAGATCATAATTGAAAGATACCTTTAAGGTAAAATGGCCATAATTATTTTGAACAATGTTCTGTAAGACCAGTATGTATCTAAAAAAACACGCATGGATTTATCAATATAATCTTGAAAAGCATCAAGTTATATAAATAAATGTATGGCCAATAAAAGAAAAATTAGAGAGACTATAATTGTCAACCAAAATGAATGATATGAAGGTCAGCAGGAAAATGAAAGACTAAGGGCAAAGGACGAATGAATTAGTGAAGTCATGACGAAATATAGCACTGTAATAGATTACATAAATAAACACCACAATTACGAATGCCACCATATCTAAGGGTTTTAGGTAAGAGAAACCCCTTGAACTAGGTCTGACCAGACCTAGGGGAAATTCATAAGGGTGGTAGGAGCGATTTTTGTTTACGTGCAGATACGCGTGAAACCTTGCATACGTGTTATTATTAGTCAGATCTTTATTTACATTTATCGATATTTATTTTTTCATTCCTTCCAATACTTTGGAGAAAAAAATGTGTTCTTCCATTAACTATGCCGAAGCGCAATGAAGTGCGACGCGACGCTCAAAGAAACCTGAGGACACCATTATTCATCGTGTAAGTTCTATTCGAATGTAGCCCCGGTGTGCTCATTGCTTTTCGCAGCCCCATCATCCAACAATTTCGTCGTTTCGCGGCTGGTCGACACTGTACGCGGCGCGTTAATACCCAATCCCCACTATGTGTCGGTTCACGGTTTCATCGGAATCAAAATACCCTGGGATCCCATCCTCTTTCCCATCCGAGACTCACCACTCTCGTGCTCGCGTGCACACTCCCCGCTTCCACAGCTCGGCTGGAGCTCGGCGGGTGCGTCGGCATCCTCGGGGGAGTAAAAATGCATTTCCCCCCTAAAGTGGATCGCGTCGGACGGAAGTGCGTTCGGATTTGCACCCGCAGTTTCCGGGACCTCTCTCCTTCGCTCAAGGTGAGCCTCCTTTGTGGATTGAGTGCCGTCCTTGATTGCGCCGTTCGTTGTGGAACGATCCCATAGGGCGATGTGTGATGTCGCTCACCGCCAAGTGAGGTAGAGATAGAGAGATAGAGAGAGAGCAGAATGCAGAGCATCCTCATTTGGATCCTCAAACCCTCCGCAACCCAACCCAACCCAGCCCTCCCCCCTTCTTTCGCATCCCAGCACTACAGCACGTGTGAGAGGAGGGCTTATGTTATAAAATAAATTACCAATTTCAAATAAAAAATAAATAAATAAAAGGGGTAACAAATAGTAAACATTTTCTTAGTTTAGTTAAGCAATTAACGTCTTAAATAATATTGAAATTATGCTTGGTTGAGATTCATTAGTTTGCTACCAGAGTCGAAGTTTTTTTTTCTGTAGAGAAAATTGAATTTCTGTTACAAAAATAGATTTTTTTCACATACGTTCATCTACCATATAATAATCACCGATGTGTCAACAACTTTCATACATGAAATACACGTAAAGGTGTATCTTAATTTAGCTGCAAACATTTTTTGATTTGTAAAATTAAAGTAGAAAGAGTGGTTTTCTGTTATTGAAAAAGGTACCAATAGAAAAAAGATAAAATAAAGATTCTTATTACTACAATCAAATTTCGTGTTCCGGTCGAAATTCCGAAATATTTGCTAAAACGTAACGATATTTCACAATATTTTAGCGTTTTTGAGTCATCGTCCCCATAACGACCATGTCTCATTCTTTAAGTCGAGAATCCATGTATAGGTCTAGCGAAACTTGGTGGCACTCACCAGCGGAGAATCAGAGACCACTGAGGGTAAATCAAGCGTTGATGAGCGAGCAAAGGTACCGAAGGACTCCCGGAGTGACATCTGGAGGAAGATTCGGTCACTTTATCCCACATCACTTGAATGCTTTCCACTCCCTGGCGTCATATTCTTAACAAGCGAGTGCCACCAAGTTTCGCTACACCTATATATCCATGAACTCAATGAATATACGCACTAAAAAATATATGACTGGTTTATTAAAATCAATGTAAATTATAATATTCTTCCAGTTGATATTCAATGGACACTTTAACTAGTTTACCATGATTGTTAATGTACATATAATATATTTTCATGCTTACACAGCAATGAATGTGAAATTTGAACTGAAGGCACCCTAAAAATAGACTATTTCCTAGTATGGTACCTAACTTCCCATTTGTAAACGAATGTAGCAATCTATTCGATTATGGAAGAATAAATTACATTGCTATTATAATTTTTTAGCTTTATATCACGCAGAAGTGACTGAATTGTTTAGAACAGTCGCCATCACAATCAGTCTGAAATTATTGTAGGCCTAGGAGAGGGTGCCTGTTGAAATTCAACGGGGAGAAGAAAACATTGATTATTTAATAGGATTAAAATTATCCTTACAGTTATGACATTAAATTCCCATGGAGAGTATGGTGTGAAAAATTCCCTGACTAAAATATCACTGATATACCGATTTTGGTTACATAACCTAAGTCATAAAGGCTTCAGGCACAAGTTCCCATATAAAACACATGGTGTGGTTGCCAAGGAAATGATACAATTTATTTTGTTGTAAATTTGCAAAAACATGACCAAAAAACACAAATTTAGGAACAGAGGGTAGCGTGTAGGAAAATCGAATGCAATCATTATAAACTGCATTCTATTAGCCATCCGACAGTGAAAGCCCGTGAAAGAATTCTAGTGTGATGTTTGTTTCCCCTCACTCATCTTAAACTTAAGCATGTAGCACTAAGCACTAAGTTTTGACATCCACTTCTCTCCAGCATCCAAATGTTTTCTTCGACTTCTTGCTTTTGTGTTGCTTTTGGAATGGATTTTATTTGCATGTTGAAATCTCTCGAGACTATCGCCGTTATTGAATACTGTTTACTTCTTTATTCATCCATTGTCTCCACCGAGGGAGGCAGTAGACAAGTAAATGGAAGACAAAAGGCGAATGAAATATTGCCGTGTTATACCCTGTAATGCTTTGGGTTTCCGGGCACTACAAATATAAGTGAGAGAGATAACGTAACTTACCACCGATATTTATTACTGTCGATGACATCTATGCGTTAAAACTAGTTATAACTTGCATCTAAAGCAATAAACATCAGCGGCAAGATACAACGTTTACCCCTCTCATTTCGAAAACGAACTTCCAGGGAGTTAAACCGGAAACATTAGAATAGAAAATCTAGTTTGAATAATGATGACCATAGTGCTTAATTAATTGAATTTGGCTATCAAAAATATTCATTATGAATTAAAGCCATTTTGAATGCAGCGTTAAGTGGTCACAAGACGATGCAATATCTTTTTATTGAGTTTCTACGATTTATTTTTATCCCAAAGTTATAAAATTCACTGGCATCAAAGCGTAATACTACGTATAGAAAGTTCCGCCTTTGACTGCACGAGTCAAATGAAGCATTGAATTCTGCATTTTCGCTTGTATAGCTTCAAAATATTTTGCTTTTACTGATTAAATCCTTACGTATCGGGAAGCAAGGTTAAGATACAAAATATGCAGATAATTTGACAATCAATTATACAACGAACTTTTATCCGAGCCATATGAGCTGACATGACCTCCTCTTCTGTTGAACTAACTCATTTTGACTTCAGTTACCGAAGTTATTTGCTCAAATAACTCAGAAACTATAACGGGTTTGTGCCTTTATTTCATAAGTATTTAATGCTCTTAGAGTATTTTGATTTTTAGAAATTTTTTCACAAAAATCGCATTGAAATTAGATACGGAACTATTAATTTTTCCCATGTTTCACTCATTAACGCACTGAACACCATGTATTTGAACACGCTTATTTTAACTTGCCCTGTTTATTGTTTGTTTGGACGGAATCTTGTATCCGAATTCTAACCCACATTATGTTTAACCGAGCTCAAATTTTCCACACTTACTTAACCTTGATGACAATACACGAATCAGTCATTGAATTCACTAATTAGCAAGTAAATGTACAAAAATTAAATGGTTTATATTGTATATATTTCTATACCCTAACATGACGCAACCCACATCACATTATCTACTCTCAGTCATCGCTGCTGCAATTCATTGCAACCGTTATTTTAGAATTTATAGTGAGAAGAATAATTGATAACAATTTAAATTTCAAAGAACCATTGCACGATTGATATACAGATGAGCGATACCCAGTGATAGTGAGCCGACACTTTATGAGCCGAATCAACGCTCTAATGAGATTCCATATAAGCTGGGTTAAAAAAATTTTTTTTTAACATTTTAAATTTTTCGTGTTCAATTGGCGAAAAAAGTATCGCGGACATTGTTGGATAGTAGGTATTTGATAGGATTTAAACAACGTTCATGTGTGGAGCCAAGAGTGGGGACTCGAACTTAATCTGAACAAATTCACGGCGGTACATTTCTTGCGGAGGTCGTCCAACTATTCCCTTGTATATGCTGTAGATGATGTTAACATAAAGGCGACAGATGAAGTGAAGTATCTAGGAGTTACGATAACTTCGGACCTATCGTGGGGAACACATATAAGAAATAATTGTGGCAGAGCTCTGAAGAAGCTAGGATTCGTCAAGCGTATTGTGGGAAGATTTTCGGATGAAAAAGTAAAAGAGAGGTGCTATTTCGCACTCGTCCGGCCACATCTTGAATATGCAGCGAGCATATGGGATCCGGTGCAGAAAGACTTAATCCGGGAACTTAATAAAATACAAAGGAAAGCTGCGCGATTCGTCAAAAACTGCTACGGGCGTACAGACAGCGTTACACAGATGTTAAACGAATTAGGCTGGGAGCCGCTAGAGACTCGGAGGCTGCGCGCTAGGCTTAGATTGCTTCAACAATTGAGAATAGATATCTTTAATAGTGACACGGAGAACATCATATTAGAACCCCACTATATTTCCAGGTCCGACAAAAACGAAAAATGTAGAGAGATATTTTGCCGAACGGATAGGTACGGGAATTCGTTTTTCCCCCGAACAATATGGGACTTCAATAAATGCTAGGCGTCATTTCATTAAAGCGTTTCCTTTTTATATGTATACGGCTGGTGTCCTAACATACCCCGCCACACGCCTATTGAGGCGGCTTGCGGGGTAGTATATGTAGATGTATTTGTAATTCGTATCAAACAGAGGACACGTTATTCATTAAGTGGCCAGAATATGAATTAAATTACATTTATATCATTTTTCAGTGGAACCACCTTAACATAATAGGTGGTGCAGCAGGGATTGATGGTGATGGAACACATTCATTATCATCATCGTCTATTTCAATTCATACATAGGTCATCTGAAATCTTACATTCTCTCCTCATTCCTATCACACCTTGGTGAGCCTTTTCCCAAGCGCGAATTTTCGTCGCCTGGTTGTTCATTTTTTAAAATAATAATAATATTTTATTTCAGACACCAAATTGTGCAACATATCCATTAAACAATTATTTTAGTGAAACTCGGAAACCCTGAAGAAACCTGCATTGGATGAATGTTTGTATGCTTCAACATTGGGCCTCGGAACACTAATATTCGTGTTATTTCACGCAGACGGTTGAGAGATGAGGTCTTTTGCGCTATTGAGAACAAGTTGATAGGTTGGATAGGCTGATATGAATAACGGAGGGTGGGATATAAACCTAGCATTTGCATTAGCCGACTCTAGAACAAATGCGTCGTCCAGGAGTTCACAGTTAAAGTGTACGAAGTACAGTTCAAATTACGAAGAGCCCGTATTTCTTTACCAAAACCTAACCTTACGCTGTATAAACGATTTTTCTTGTTCATAGGCCAAAAAGTGTACAATGCATTACCGGATTCATGTCTGATATCGAAAAATCATAACTCAATTATGAAAAATATACATTATATATCTTGGTTGTTTACAAGACAAAGTATGGAGGATATATTCATTTGATGTAATATCATGCAATATATTTATGTACTGTAAATTCAAATGCTGTGTCTAAAAATGTTTCTATGTGCGCATGACCTTTTTGTAAATGATGGTAGCCATAAAGCAGGTTCTCCTTCATGGATACCTAAAATTACTCCAGTATATGTATGTAATTAAGTTCCTATTCTGCATAATTTTGTTGGAGCAATAAAACAATTTATTATTATTATTATTATTAAATGCTCCATACGAAAAATGGATCACTGCACTGGAAGTGCATTCCAGATGGCATTCAAGGTGGAATCATGATCACACCAAAAAATATCAGCCACTGCCATGACGCAGGTCCTCTGGAATTGAATGGAATCTGGTTTTTTTTTTATTAATAATCTTTTTACAAGAGTACTCTTATAGGATGATCTTACTTGTGTGACCTACCCTAATATTTTCCGGTCCTTCATGTCTCAGGATGGTACAATCCACTTGGTTCGTTTCAATTCGTTCACAAGTCAGATCATGCATTGAAACATTGCATAGAATAACAAATATCCGCCCAAAAACCTAAGTAAAACTGATAACCTATTGAAAGAAAAAGGATCTTTAAATTGTTCAAAGTTTATTAATTGGTATTGAAGATAATCGGAATCATGGTTATGTATTACAGCATTATAATAATACGGTCCACGTTTGTTCCAAAGTAAGAACTGTTGTTCAAATGAATACATTAATATATTCAACTGGAGCATTTCATCGAATTTTTATATCTATTTTGTCAATCATATTGTCTGACATCTATACCTTCAGTATCTGTTACCAAAACCTGGTTTTGAAGGCTTATTTCCTTCTTCGTCCAGATTTTTTCGTAAGAAATATATTGATATTTGAAAAATTACAATAATGATTATATCACCCATGATCATGGTCAATGAAACCAGCTTTTCAGCGCCTGCACCTGCTTAGCACTCCTACTCAGGTTGGTAACATGGAGGAGGTGCTTAAGAAACCTAAAAATGCGTGACATTCACACAGCGTGGATTTTATACGAGGATAATCTTTTTTTTCTGTACCGCAGATACTAATTATGCAAGCAGATAAAAGCAAAAGAGACGCCCCTGCCCCAAAACACGAGATTTTTCGGGCTCAGAACTAGGTCGGCAATTTTTCTGGGTCAAATTAATTTTTGCTTGATAATAACGTGAAATCCTAATTACCGTGTGCTATACCGTGTGTTAGACATTGACTTACCCGCGAGCATAACAGGAATTTCACGTTACTTGTTACAGTTAATACCAAATATTTAAAAATAACGAAGTATTTTATTTAATTTTGAACACTATAAATTGTCTCACGATATCGGCTTTAAGAGCTTATCAACACGATATTTAGAATAATTTAATCTACCAATTCATAAATATTAGTTCCGTATGTATTATACATATAATTTATTAACTTTTCTCTCTAAAATGTACAGATGTCAATCTATTAAACAATAACATAATTGAAGGGTACCATCAGCGCTTAAGGTAGTGCATAAACTTGTGTTGCTCGAATGTGCTTTATATGGGAACTTATCCCTGAAGACTTTATGACTTGTGTTGCCGGAATTTCTTTACAGAGAAATTATTACAACACTTTCAACCTCAACCAAAGTAGTTGAGATGGAAAATGTAGCACCAACGCGACGTCTGTTGCGACCACATTAATTACCTAACGGTTCTTAATTATGACAATCATATTCAATTAAAAATATCAAGCAAGTGAAAGCCGCTATTATGGGTGGATGATACTTCTAGGTTTAGTTACTAGGGTTGCTTCTTTCGCGTTGTCGCTATGCAATACGCGAACCACCCTTGAAGGACAAAGCTCATAGTTACTGTCCTAATAACGTACTCCATCAATTGAAACTTGTGATTTAAAGCACCTGACAATATTTGCAAAATATCGATCACGTTTTCGCTCTCATGAGAGCAATTCGAAAATAACGATAACACGAGTGCATGCATTATGGAGAACCATTATACGAGATAGAGGAATGTCTTTGAAAATTATGACTCAATCCAGTGGCGCAGTTAGGGGTGGGCGGAGGGGGCTTTCCGCATCGAGAGACACTTTTTTGGAGCGGTTATTTCGACGAAACACTATTTTTGAAAACTATTTCCATAGTAAGAGGAATGAAAAACCATTAGCTACCCTAACAGTTAACTATTAAAGTTGATTTTAAATAACGATTAAAAATATTTCTATATTAACTACAGAACAACAACTAACAAACAAAGTAGATTTTATACACCAAAGTCGGTGAAATTCTACATGAAAAAATCATTTTACTTCCGGGTCAAGTCAAATGATTTTTTCATGGTGAATTTCACTGTCTTTGGTGTATAACTTCGCACCCGTGAGCGTGACTGCGTATCACATCGCTTGTGCAAACGCGATGATTGGAAATTCGAAATAGATTTTGATTATGTCATAAACAATATGGCCAAACCAACGAAACACACTCATTCCACGTAATAAACAAATATGAATATAGTGTTCTTCATTAGTTTGGGCATATTGAGAGAATGGATGAGAGTCGGATAACGAAACAGATACATATGATAGTAGACTCTACTATTAGTAGAGTAAATGATGTGAGAGGAAGTGGTAGACCGTGGAAGTCATAGGTGAATGTAGTGGATGAGAATATTAAAAGGAGGAATGTTAGGAGTCTTTGAGGCCGTTTTACACGGGACACGAAATTGCACAACTTCAAACTGCATGTTTTTCTCAATTGGGCGTGCAATCATTTTCGAATTAGAGCAGGGGCTATTTTTCCACCTCGCGTTCATGCATTCGCACATGCGTTCTTGCAATTCACGGCTTTACACGATGCAATTCGAAATGCACGTTCGTACGTACATCAGATTGTGCAATTACGTGCGCCGTGTAAAATGGGCTTTAGAATAGGACATCTTGTATGATGCAATGAATGAGTGTGATTGAAGCAAAAGAGATATTCAAGGATAGGGTATTGTGGAGGAATTTATTAAAAGAGAGGCAGTTTCCTAGGCCTAAATGAGTTCTTTCACTTTGCCAACCCCTAAAAGGAATGGCGTGATGGGTATGTGTGTACGTATAAATGATTTTCCTATGAAGGGTAACAAAAAATCTTTTTGCATTGAGCATTTTCATCAGAAAGTGAAAGAAAAAAGAATCTTTTATTCTAAAAAAAATAATTTTAAACTGTGTCTTAATAGGTTGGATGTGAATTCTATGTTTCCCAAAGGAAGGGCGACAGTTGATATACCACACCGGGGGTCTCATGCTGTTGCCACACTCACGTTGTTGACGGAGCTCGTGATACGCAACCGAGGTTGAAACCTAAGTCACCGAGAAACAGCATAGGCCCTTACACTCTGATTGGTGAAGGCTAACCGGGGTGTTATTAGACGCCCACTTATATATCACTTCTTCAACTCAGCAGTCCCGCCACCAACCCTGAAATATATCAATCATATTTCTAGAATCCTATTATCATACTGTTTAAAACTCCTCCACAAATCTCTGTAATATTTTCTTCGGTTATACATTTCTTCGCACGAGTTACGACAATTTGTCGCTTAGCGATTAGTTTTCAAGGAGTCAACGTAAGCTAACACTTAAATCATTAAACGTTATCGCTTAAAACGAATATCAAGCTGCAGTCATTATCAATTTAAAAGTTGCAGAATGAAGCATGAAGTTAATATCAGAGTCCTTTTTTCTGAAAAATTCGACACACATATTTATGCTGCACAAATGGCCAGCAGCCGCAATTACGAGCGAAAAGCGTTTTAGAAATGCAACAAAGACACCCCTCGCACTATCAATATAGAGAAATTTAATTATAAGCGGCGAGTATTCGGTTTTCGCGATTTCATATCACTCATCCTGTGTTTTTTTCCGAATAAAAAGAGCGTAAATATTTGCAAATTGGAATAATTTCGGTGAAATGTCTTCCCATTCGGACAACACTGTCACATCGATCGGCTTTAGCTTCGGGCATATTTTTTGATCGTGTGGTTTTTTTTTCATTAATTGCTATTCATCGCTTCAAGTAAGCATCGCGAATTTACACCAAATGGATATGAATTGGCATAGGTACGAATTTTCATTCACCCCTGGTCTCACATCGAAAGAGAACGGGCAATGGTGGAATTTCAGTTCATCACGATTTTAAGTAAAAGGGTATTCATGAATCCTTTATACATTCTCAGCGATAAGGTGAAGTAATGAGGGGAATTTTTGAAAAGGTGGTTGGCGTCGACGGAGATTAAAATCTACTCATTCACCTCGTGGTTGAGACGACTATAGTCATTAATATTCAATTTATTTGCAAATATAAGTTCAGAAGCCCCTGTAGCTAACGACATAGCATGAGGGTAAGGGCGTAAATGCTCCATCCACGTTTTACAAGACGCTCGCCTTAGTTTAACCTGCGGAGGAGGCAAGTTAACCTTGCAGCTTTGATCCCCGTGGAACGAAAATATATGGGAAGGGTTTTATGTGAGCAGGAAATTTTAAGAAACTGTGCTATTACCTCCACATTCTCGAGTTATCTTTCACGCAAAATGGTGCATAATTTCCCTCGTGAGGCCTGCACGAACATTATGATTTTTATAGGGTGTAAAAGGCAATAAATTAGAATTACGTCGAGGAAGGAAACTGGACGTTGGGGGAACTATTATAAAAAAAACTTGCGAGGACTCTTCCTTTTTATACTTCTTTCTCTTACTAAGAATTTCAACGACTTTCCAGAATTTGCACATAGATGGATTTTTCGCCAGGATTTTTTCCCACCAAAACAGTGCCAAGACCGTTAAGTTCATCTTGTTTCATCGGTCGGAAATGGGGTTGCACATTATCCGTCAGTTTTTTTTCTTCCTCTATACTTAAAACCCACCGCACTGAGAATATTGCTGGCCTCATGAATGCTGTGAAAATATTTCCCATGTCCGCGGGGGCTTCTGAAATTACGACGGGCGATTTTACGTGGATTGCGCAGTAAATCGTTTCTCTCCTCATATTTTTTTGCACACTACCCGACGATGAAATGGCCACGAGCTGTTATGGAGTAAAAATGCTTTACAAATCAATCAGAGGACTCAAAAAAAACACTGAAATGCAGGTTTCATGATATCCGGCACCGAAAAATATTATGCCAACAAATTATTCCCGCCTGAACTGGGATAAGATGATTGAAATTCATTCGCTGAAATAAAATGAAAAAGATATTTTATCATCATACCAAAGTGTTACCTCTTTAGGATATTAAAGAGTGATCACATGGGTTATATACATAGAGGAACGACCTATGCCGGAAGTTTTAACGCAGAGGTATCGTATTAAGTGAAAAAATAAGAGGTTTTTGTAAACAAACATCTATATAAAAGTAAAACTGTATTTAATAACAATTGGGCATTCACAATTTTAGGGGTCTAGCTGCGTATGTTCAAAAAATCAAACACCATGTTAAATCAATTGTTAAATATCTACTTCTATTAGAAACCGCACTATCCACTTATTTAACTCCTCAGATTTCCATAATTAATTTTTCATGGAATAAACTTTATAATTGTTATAATTTGGCTTGAATAATTAAGTGGATAAAAAAGTTGGTTAAGCCTTTAAAACTCTTTTAAGAGCTAAGATGAATGTGCACTGATCTTCAGGAACCGTCAAAAACCTGCCTGCAGTAAAAAATAGCCTCCAAAGCGCCATCTTACTTTATGGAAAGAATAGATACGGAGAGGGCATAAAACTGGGACGAAGCCTACGCGTTTTCTGATTTAAAAAAACCGTGAGTTCTGCAGCCTCAGCATCTGCGAGAATCCATGCCAATGAAACGATAAAAACACTGTAAATTTCAAACTTTTCCTTTGTCCTGGTTCTTAATATTATCAAACGCACGAGAATCATCTTTATGTATCTATTTGCTAGAGGAAAATTCCCGTGTATTCAAAACAAGTTAGTACTGAAATAACGATTCATACAGTGTTTGTATCATTATTAACATTGTTCATTGGTTTTCCTCTACATACAGGTAGCCCCAATTGGATCTTCAAGATTTCTGCTTTTCCCGTCAAATGAAAATATTATTCCACTTATTATTGGTATGACCTATGCAAAAGTCCTATGTTAGATGAAAATAAGCTACCACCGCTGAGATATTCAAAATTGACTCCGGCAATGGATGGAAATGCCATGTAATGATCGAAGCATCGAGGCAGCAGTCATAACCCAGATAGCATTCTGAAAAAATACATCACTCGATGAGACAAAGCATTGCGAAAGTTATCTGGGTTAGATGGATACTTTCCCGTGAGTCGTGCTGAGGAGGTCGACGGTGTAAATTCCGCACGACGGGAGCCAAGACCCCGAGATTTGAATTCGGTCTGAGTTTCTTTTGACGCTACTGAGAAGTGCGGGAGATTGCAGCCGATGACAGCCATTAAAATAAAAATACGTCCATTTACTTCACATTTGGAATGTAAACAAAACACGATCGTGATGCGACGCCGTAACTGTTGTCTTATTCTTTTCCCTTCGATCGAAATTCGATCGCAAAAAGCATTCTGCGTCTACATTCAACTTACAGTCCCGAGCGTAAGGTAGTTTCTAACGAGATATCGCTTTATATAAAATTCAATAAATTATACGTAATTTTAAGGAAAGGATCACATATTTCGAAATATACCAAAATATACGCCATCTATAGCACAACTTTTCAAGATATTTGCAAATAAATATGTTTTTCGTTGAACATGGTACGGCTATGCGATCCTGAGAGACATTATTTGTAAAATGAGGAAGTAATGGCGCAAATATTGCGCTATAAATTTAATAGTTTGTAGGTCATATGTTTTCTCGGCTATTTTCTTTTTAATAAAACGACTATTCACTGTTATGCATTTCACAATATCGAAAAAACCTGCGGTTGTGAAGGCGGTTTCAGCGCTCGGCGTTGGACACATGAGTCAGGTCAGGAGTCGTCTTAAGTAAATCACTGAGAATTTCAGTGAAATAAAACAAAGTTTTCGCGTCTAAAATATTAAAATATTTAATTCAAGCTTTCTTACCACTGCTTAAACTTAAAGTTCGAATATGGTATCTATTACGACTAGGGGAATGTCTACTTCAAACTGCATTATTAGACGAAGGACGCATAATATTTATCAGAGTCGGGGCCTCCTTTTTGGTAATTTGAAGTAAAATAATATTTTATTTTTAATTATGTTTAACATAATTGTTCTTGAGAAAATATACATGAAGAGTTAGGACTGAAAAGTACCTACTTTACTACTATACTTTATTTTAACAACATTGAAATTATTTTCCGTTTCCTTTGTTCTCAATATTCGTTAATTTCTTCTCTTAGCTGAGATCCCCTTGCGTGGTTGGTGCCTTAGTCATAGAGCTGTGCGCCGATGGAAAAACTGTCCGCGGCGGACGCCGGCTTGAAATGGGTCGGCGGCCGGCGGCGTGATGATTTTACCGGCGGCGGCGGCGTGACCGACGGCATAGTTAATCGACCACAATACATTCACAAGTAATGTAGTACATTAGGATATTTTTATACAAGTTATTCATTATAATCATTGATAAATATAACCATTCATTTAAAATTCAAGTAAAAATTTATTTTATAAAACTTTTACCAACGTATTACAGAAATTTCTTCTGCAATGTTCTCGTTTGTAAATTCTGTAAATTATCTGCTGAATTCATCAGCGTATAATCAAGGGTATAATTTTTTATAGTTAAGGATTTCATAGAAAAAGCTTTCTGTTTCAAAGGTTTTTACTGAAATTTGAAAATAAAATATACTCTTTCACAAACCTCGAAACGATAACATTTGGTCAAATTTCACTCGCATTTTCATTATTTCCCTTACAATATCTGTAGTTATAGTGAATAAAAACTAATTTATCCACGATTGATGGACTTCGCGCTGATCTTTTGGCGCATATCGTCAACCCAGCGATGGAAAACACTCGTTAACTAGGCGTGCTTGAGGCCAAAATGGATAGAATTCTTCGTGCTAGATGAGCAATTCACGGAAATTGGGATTTAAATTCACCCTTAATTTCAAAATATCTCCCTCTACAACCATTTCTGGAGTAGACATAGCAAAAAATAGCTGACACTCCTCTTCAACTTTCGATCTCCTCAATACATTTCCATCCAAGGAGTGTTCCCGTGATAAGTCCAATCAGGCGTGTTTTTGTTTCGTTTTGTGCTTCTTGAAACCGGTACGAGCTACGTCGACCGAAGTTTCGTAACGAGTTCTTCATGCACTGTGCCGTCATCTCCTGTGCCAAAATCGCCAAATAGTTTAGAATTTTGTTTATGTAAAAATATTGTTATGGATTCTCACTAGTAGGAAATCAAAAGACAAATGCGATCCCCTCACAATGAAAATTCATCCATGACAGGGTAATAAGGCATGGGAGAGGGGCTGGGGGAAAAGGAAAACCTTTTCAATTTGCCGACGTTATTACAATAACAATTAGAGAGAATGAAAACGATAATTGTGAAAAAGCATAAAATGTGAGTTTTATAATTTAATACTATGGATAGGGCATAAGCATGCAATTCGTTGACCAGTTTGAAAGGCTCAGAGTTCCCTCAATCCGTTAATGCGCCGTTAACTGCCGCTAATGAGAGAAGGCTAAGTCTATTGATGCACGGATATAACTATGATGAGTGGTGTGAGACAATATTATGAAATACAATGATGAGGAGTTCACAATGATAAGTGTAAAAAACTAAGAATATCCATGCACTAAGAGAAATGTCTTGTAAATGGCTACGCAGAACGGCGCCGCGCCGCGCCGCCGACCTAGAGGAAAGGCGCGGCACGGCGGCGCACAGGTCTACTTAGGAAGCTACCTAATTTCCATCGGCAGAAGTTCACGGCTGTCTACATTATACCCTGCAAGTGAGGGGGAGTTAAGCTGTGGATATTTAGGACACCAGCCATGAAGAAATGATCATATAAGAAAAAGATTCTAGAAAAAGGAGAAAAATTAAGAAATTTTAATGAGGCGATGGATTAGTCCCCTATCATTGAAATTGCTTATTGTATACGATATAATTAGTTAACAGAAACTTTAACGACACCTTATGGTTGTACATCACGAAAACAAGCATGCGATTACCATAGCGGAGGTATTGTAAATCATTTTCAGGAACTTAAAACTAATTGGACCCATTTTGCGACATAACAGCCTAATGAAATCAATAATAGGAGGATGAATTTAATGATAAGGATATTTTTTTCATATTTTGACATAACTGAAAGGCAAAAACATTGATAGATCTATATAGAACTAATAGCATTCTGTACCGGAATAAGATAATTCATTAACAGCCATTACTGACAAGGAAAATACAGGGTGATATATTTTGAAAGGTATTAAGCTATATGAACGTCAGCAAGGGAATTGATTAACCAGGTAACTTCATGGGGGCGGGATAAATCTTGTAGCGGCTCGCCGTTACTATGAAAAAGTCCTATCTGCAAAAGAAACAGGTTAACTGTTCTGGTCTAATTTAAAGTAATCTCTGGATATGAATTCTCGATATTAGGGAAATATAGTGTTTTAGCATTGCAATGTTCAACCGACCTTCACCATGAGGCAATGAAAATAAATCATGCATTGAGGAAACTGAGTTTTTAAACCGACTTATGAAGTAAATATCTTTAGGAGCCTCAAGAGTATTTTTTTTTGTTTAAATCATTACAATTCTCCTACCAATAATGTTGTACTTAATATTTGGCAGAGTTACGAAGGCGATTAGAAAAGTAGTTTTAATGAGATTAATGAATATTATAAATAAGTTATGCATATCTTAAGACTGAGCCATAATTTTGAACTTGGTCAAGAGCCATTATGCATGGCCACACGCGCCAATAACCTTAGCTTAACATAAAAGGTGGATTTTGCAGTTAAAATGGTCATACGATTCATCTTAAAGGAAATTATGCGCTATGAAAGACTGAATTTATTTTAAATTTCACCTCAATTTCACCCAATGCCCACGTCAGTATAAACCCATTCTGTTCTGAACCGGAAATATCTCAACCCTGGCAATGCAGAAAGGGAATGAGAATAAATTTGAGGCCTTCCAGATTGGAAGTTGGAGGATAATGAAACCGGTGAGGTGCCTAACCATGAAGACGAATGAGGAAGTACTTGACTCGGTAAGGGTGCTAATGAAGCTGCTGTAAGAAGTTTAAGAGGCGGAATAAGAGGGTGGATGAGGTAACAGGAGTAAAAGGAGAAATTCAGGAGAAGGAAGAATTTCAGAAAAACTAAGAAGAGTCGGGAAGAAGACAGCTATTTAAGCTGAAGAAAAAGGGCAGTAGGAAGTGGCTTGCACTGATGAACTATTATATAAGAGTACGCAGATAAGCAACAACAGGGGAAGGAGGTGAGTGGTGATAAGAGTTCAGATACAGCGTTCAAATAAAAAAGCTTTCCATTTCCGCAAGCTGTTGAAGTCAGCTCAGGTGGGAACACATCAGCGCCCTTCAGCGCACACAAACGACAATGGATAGAACGATGTGTGCTGGGGAAACGTTGAGCTAACTGCCGGTAGGTGGCATTCAATAGATATACGGCCGAAGGTATGAGTAGGTCACGACCGAATGTTTTGTATATAGTCATCGAATCCATTCAAATTGCTTAATCAAAGAGTTAACTTTAAAAAAAACGGAGCAATTCAAAATTTTGTACTATTAATATTTGTCGCCATTACTGAAAACCAACAAAATGACAACCATCACGGATACGGTTGCGCCCCGAAAACATTAATACTAAATTTATACCCAAGTTATTCGAAAGCCAGTCAAAATTTCTGTGTGAACACTAGTTAGCGCTAACCCTAGTAAACTCGTTTGAGTTGTTATTCACCACGAAAGAGTTACTAGGGTTGAATCAGTCCCGCCAAGTCAGGGCGCTTACGTTGTTTTTTGGTTTAATTTATTGAAGCCGTTCGATGGGTGGTTTAGTGAGGACTTTGAGGCATATTGTTTACGAATCACTTTGTTTACGAATGGCGGCTGGTGGGGATTTTCGATTGTTGGTATATAGAAAAAGATTGATTGCTCGACTAAAAATGGGTAAAAGATCTTGATTTGTTCCTGGATTCTCCACAGGGAATTCCGCAGCCGTTAGAAAGAACAAAATGTTATGTGAGAAAAACAAAAGCTTGTTTAAGGCTAATGTAAGTACTCTCTTGTGTTCTTCACGTTGCCGTATAACAAGTTATGGTCGATGCTGATGATTACCTATGTATCCATTGCAGTCATCTTATTATTTAGACAGATTTTGGTTTTTCTTTTTTATATGATGTAAGTTTCTTTGATGTGATAGTTGAAAGTATGTATTACCAAATTCAAGTACTCGTGAATTAAGCTCATTACCCATGCCGTCGCTAGTGAATTTGTTATTTAGTCGATAACATTATAATTTGACGAATTAAACCATTTGTTTCTTCCAAAATAGCCGTAATTTCTCTAGTACCTAAATAAAACTGCAGTAATTGTACTGTCCACTTAAATTTTAATGTAAATATTACACTACACGTGTTTCGACGATTTTTTAGGGCGTCATCATAAACTTTGTAGTGTAGACCTGATGATGACGCCCTAAAGAAACGTCTAAACACGTGTAGTATAATATTTACATTAAAATTGAAGTGGGCAGTACAATTACTGCAGTTTTACTTAAGTACTAAAATTCTGTACCACTATGTAACGGCAGTGACTGTCGAATTTATTAGTAATTTCTCTAAGTTAGAAATTGAAAAAAGCGAAAATGTTGAAGCATTAAAATAATTATCTAAATGTTAATTTAAATTAAGAAAAGAAAAACATTACAGTTGTCATGGAGGGCAGGTTTGCTTACACCACACTTGGTATTTTCATTTAAAACAGGCACCAAGAAGATTTGTTAGTGATATAAATTAAAGCTCTTTTTATATTAATCTGTGTCTGTGAGTTTAGTTAGTTACTTAATATAATAAAACGCAATAGAAAGTAGGTGTGATACATTGGGATCATCTGATTCCATGCCTCATTTAGGACAGCGGCACAGCGGTAGGCAGGTTCAAAAAAGGTATCAAGCCAAAGTTGGGAGTCTGTTATCCTTCATTTTAGTATCCATGGGTTGAATGATGGTTATTAGCACTTGAGTTACTAGAGTAGAAAGCTGGTAATGTGAACGGGGCATTATCGACGTTCTTTTCTTTCCTGGTGCACATAAACTCTTCTACCGACATATTTTTAAGTTCCACTACATAGTTCACAGGATCCTAAACGAATGAAAAGCGACTGAGCTGTTGCCTTGCGTAGTGAGCTGCTTACTACGCAAGCCACTGAGGCCACTGGAAAGTGCATTAAAGTGTTTACGGTCTTCTTCGATTGGCAGCAAGCATAAAGGGAAAATACTGATATGAACCCAGGCAAAACCTGAGCAAAAAGGAAGCAGTGAGAAGTCGTGATGAAAGGAAGACTTCCTAATAAGGATGGAAGGTATAGGGTAAGAATCGGTCTTTTAGCTGAAAAGAATGGAAATAGGATGTAAGCTACGCTGGAGACAAGAATAGAGAAATGATTGTTGTGAGATCAGACTCAGCGTTTGGATATAGCGTACAAGACCTCCTCTGATTCGCAGAATACGTATAATAAAATCACGATGAATAACCTGGACACAAATGAGTTCATTGAGAAAAATACTGAAGGAGGGAGGAAGAGGAAGCTCGGAAATATATCTAGTAAAACATGGTGGATGTAAGAAAAGGATTGGTTTCTCAGCTGAAATGAAGGGCAGCATGAAGAAGGCTGTATTAACAAAAATGGAGTAGGGCAATAAGTGATTAAAGTAGAAAAATGGGAACTTATTTGGAATATGCAGCCCACTACTTTTTTGTGAACCGGCGTGTTTAAGCATAATATACATTGACCATTAAGAATTTGGACAATGAATTTAATTAATAATTTATATGACAATAACACAAATTATTAGCATAACTTTTAAATTTCAAAACACAAATACAATAAACTACAATTCAAATGTAACAAGTGTCATTTGGTGAACAAAAGTAAATGAATAACATAATATTTTAAATTGATAATTTAGAATTTTCAGTCCACATTCCTATTCGAACAAGAGTTTCTGTTGTAAATTCCTGTCTTTTGAATATGGATATAATTAAAGAAACCGTAGGCACCAAGTAAGATATAATATATTTTAAACACATATTACTACATGACAGAACAATAATATGCATCAATTACCTACACAACAACAGATACGCATTGAATAAACAGAAGAAGTACCTAATTGACGACGCTGTCATCTATCGCGAAATTAGCGATCACTCTGACTTTGAAACTCTAACATCGGATTTAAACAACGTTCATGTGGGGACTCGAACTTAATCTTAGCAAATGCACGGCGGTACATTTCTTGCGGAGGTCGTCCAACAATCCCCATGTATATGCTGTGGATGGTGTTAACACAAAGGCGACAGATGAAATGAAGTATCTAGGAGTTACGATAACTTCTAACCTATCGTGGGGAAAACATATAAGAAATATTTGTGGCAGAGCTCTGAAGAAGCTAGGATTCGTCAAGCGTATTGTGGGAATATTTTCGGATGAAAAAGTAAAAGAGAGGTTTATTATAAGAAAGTATTTCGCACTCGTCCGGCCACACCTTGAATTTGCAGCGAGCATATGGGATCCGGTGCAGAAATGCTTAATCCGGGAACTTAATAAAACACAAAGGAAAGCTGCGTGATTCGTCAAAAACTGCTACGGGCGTATATACAGCGTTACACAGATGTTAAACGAATTAGGCTGGGAGCCGCTAGAGACTCGGAGGCTGTGCGCTAGGCATAGATTACTTGAGCAATTGAGAATAGATATCTTTAAGAGCGATACGGAGAACATCATATTAGAACCCCACTATATTTCCAGGTCCGACAGAAACGATAAATTAAGAGAGATATTTTGCCGAACGGATAGGTATGGGAATTCGTTTTTCTCCCTAACAATAAGTGACTTTAATAAATGCTAGGCGTATTTTAATTAGAGCGTTTCCTTTTTATATGCAAACGGCTGGTGTCCTAACACCCCCCGCCACACGCCTATTGAGGCGGCTTGCGGGGTAGTATGTAGATGTAGATGAATTACAATAAAATAGTGGACTCTCAAAATTATATCCTAAAGTTTCCACGCGACATTGTCGTTTTATGCACTCCTATGTAACGCGGCTTTTGTAAAATAATAATATCATTCCATGTTTCTTTTTACTAACTCTTCCAAAGTGCTATATTTTTTTCTGTTGCAAGAAATCAAAGGATTTTTCTTGAGCATGAAAATTTCAAGCAAAAATACAGAATGTTGTTTAGTCTGTTGCTTAAAAATACAGTGTCAAGTGTCCATGATCTCGAATCAAGCATTACAACACTGTATGTAAAAAAATAAAAAAGCCGATTTCCAAAAAATCCAAAATTAGCGGGCTGCATATTACGAATAAGGATCCATAAAAGCATTTAAAGATCAGATTTGGCGTTTAGTACTTAAGGTCTATTTTAATTGGTAGAATACTTAAGCATAAATACTCTAGTATACCATATATAAATGGGTAAACACGAAGTATAGGTCTATTGGTCGGAATGAAGGACCGCAGAAGTAGAAAGCGCTGAAAAACGAAATGGAAAAGAGGAAATGCCATTAAGAGGTCAGACTTAGGGCCGTATTCTAAGACGTTCCTAGAGGAACGACTCTTCCTCTATAACGCGTTTGTGGTGACAACTCAACCTCCAAGCGTTTTTTAAACGTACCTCTTCGGTTGTAGGCTCAACGCTCTCTACAAACAAACGAATCTCTTGATCCTATTAGTAGCATGGCTCAGATCATCCTCCAAAATAGAAGGAACAGTTCCAAGGCCTAATATGGCGGAATGCGTCGATTACCTCCGGATTTAGGCTTTTTTTCCAGACACATCACGCAATATTTTATTTTATTTTATTTATTTCATCAACCTGAATACAGCCTCGAGGGCCATTTTACATCAGGCGTTGTAACAATAACAAAGGTCAACACACACAACCATGGCCAGGGAGGAGAAAAATCCTCCAGTGGCGGGACTCGAACCCGCGACCTTTGGGTTGGCAGGCGAGGACGTTACCCCGCCGCCACCGAGGCCGACGAGCGATCAAAATATCTTTTTCCATCTTTAATTATTCTTCTTCTTCTTGCTGTTTCGTTAAAGCCGCAATGAACTGTGGGCAGCAAACGTCACACGAAACGTCATCGAAGCATTACGTAGTTATGAGAATTTCAGCGATCTACTCAACAGTCCCTCCAAGCCCCTTCATCGAAGAGGAAGAGTTTGGTTTCGCTGTAGGAACGTTCTAGAATACGAATAGTGGGTAGAGTCACAACTCGCACTCTTCCTCCTCCGGCGAAGAGTAAGAGTATGGTTTAAAAATACGGCCCTTAGCGTAGAGAAATAGTGTTCAAGGATCTCCTTTGATAGAATGAACGCAGTGAAAATAAATATTAACCCGGGCGCACAAATGAGTTATTTGAGAAGAATATTCAGGAGGAGCTATATTTGGGTATTGTCCCCATCCAATCAGCGGACAGCGAAAAAGCTAGAGCCTGGAAGATGGCGCACCTTAGCGAAGATGGCACGGCTACGTGCCCCGTAATGAAATTGCTTCTCCGAATGACCACGAGGCCTCCTACACTTACCAAGTTATTCCAGGCCGACATCAGCGCCTCTTTACGGCTCCGAATGAGGCGACCGAAATTGGAAAGAGAGTCGTTCTCCCAAGCTAGGGTGACTGCTTTGCGAGGATTCGTCAAGCTACTGTGTCCATTCCATCCTCCAACGCCATCACCCGCTTTCGCTCGCCATTATATTTCCCGTGGACTATAGAAGAAGGGGGGGGGACAGAGACTTTCTCCCGTTAAAAAGGGGGTGGGGTAGGCATAGCGGTTTTCTTTTTTCCGAAAAAACTCCCCTTTCTTGGTTTTCCACTTCATAACATCTCCCAGGAGTACCTCCTTTAAGCGATTCCACTTCCCTCTCGCTCTTACGCTCCCCACCACCCCCCTGAAGGAACTAAGTGGTCTTCCTTCCTTCCTTCCTTCCCCCGTCCGAAACCCTTTAACCCACCACACTGCTTCGCTTGTATACCCCTCATATTTTCCCCAAAACCCTACCTCAACACGTGGCCTTCCTCCTTTTTCCCCCACCCACCTCAAAAACTCTTCAACAATTCCCCCACTACACCACCACCACCATGGTGGCCTTCCTCGAGGGTCCAATTACGACGAAGGGGAAGCCCGTAATTTCTGTACCTACCCTCCTCCTCGTCTTTCTCTTCCCTCCTCCCCCCCCCACCCTTCACTCCCCCCGACCCAGCTTCCTCACACCCGAGATAAAATTGCGATGATAAATAAAATGGTGTGCAAAAATTTCGCACGCTCCGTTCCATTAATTACATCGCCCCAATGTTTATCACGAAGAGGAAACCTCTATTTCAACCTTCATCCGTCCCCAATCACTTTGATACAGGGTGTCTATATATTTATGTGAACAACGTGACTGTAGTTTACATTGTCATTTGCCAATAATTGATAAGCTGACAAATCACAACAATGCTACGCGCACCCTACCAATACAATACTAAAAGTTGATGGTCCTCTTGTTTAACGAAAATAGCAAATAGATATCAGATGCACTTTTTATTAGTTCCATTGAAATAATCCAGATAATTAATTGACACCTTGTATACACGTATCCCTTAGCTTGAACTGTCATCCACCCTGATATGTAATCGTCAGACAATTTTGCCGGGCATATTTCGAAGATATCCATGTATGAAAAAGGGCGTTATTTGTATTAGACTTTAGTTATAGGAGATCAAATTTCTTTTTCCTATACATGTATTATGTAGTGTTCTCCAGAATTTCAATACGAATATGTTTTTTTATATTCGTAAAATATGTAATATACATTCGAAATTTGAAGTTACGATATCTGTAATTGTTGATTTATTGCTTTATACTATTCAATTTAAATATTTTTATTTTCACTTATTATATTTTTTAAACAAAATTTTAGCTTGGTTTTCCGTTTTGGTTTTGTTTTTGATGTTCATTTTGTTACTAAGAGGAAGAGTTTGTTTTTGTGGTACCATTGTCGCAGTAAGAAAGTTAATCCTTTAAGGTAATAAATTTATGATTGAAAACTTTTTTATCTTTGTAGTATTATAATTATTATTAAACGTATTCCTTGCATTGTACTGTATGCCCTGAAGAAGCCTCATTAATAAAAAGGCGAAACGTCGGCGGAAAAAGGAAGTTGAGTTTCTTAAAAAAGACATGACCAAACCTCCATATTACCAATGTATTATCAAAGTGGTCAATAACTATTCAAAGAAGTTGAATGAATATAGTAATTCTTAGTTCAACCCCTTAAAGCTTAAACACATGAATCTCACGGCCACAAAACTTGATGGTATGGTTACAAAGACGATGGAGGTCAAAGGCAGGGTGAGTCGTCATTTGGGGCATAAGGACGGATGTTTTGTGGTGAGGAGTTGAATAAGACTGAGAGTACCTCAAAAAGGGTGAAATTAACAAGGGAAAAAGCCTCCTTCTGTCCTACTACGGAAGTTGTTTCCTCGAAGGGAAAAACCACCATGAAAAATTCGTTTTACTACAGTGATTAAATTATATTCTTCATCAATCCTACAGTAGAATTTGGGTACTTCGTAACAATTTTCTGATTATAAGAAGAGGTCAATTAGTACTATTCCATTGATGTCCTTTATTTTACCTATTGGTCTCAATGTCTAATGGGCCATTTTCAATTTAGAATGGATCAAAGCAAATGACATCATAGACGTTAAAATCGATCGATGAAATACATAATATAACATTCAGGCGTACCGCCGCGGCGGTGATCCTAGAAAGTAAGATTTTTTAATACTTACTTCTTTATAGACATATCTACAGAGAAGAAAGTATAAAACGAATGCTTTTTTAGTCCGCACGTTGAAACTTTGCATGTTCACTCTCCAGTGATTGCTATGTATGGTATTACACGTCATTTTGCATAATTATGTCAATTTAACTTTTAACAACGACTCAAAGTTGAACATATTTAGTGAAAAACGTCCTCTTTTGATCATTTTGATCAATGCATAGGTAACGGAGGAATACGCCAATGTACGCATATCGGTAGCTAAAAGCCTGGAAAACTGGGTATTTTGGGTATAAAATTAAAATTAACGTACTAGCAGTATGTTATTCTTCAGTCAAGTGGAAGTTTCTGCTGACGCTGGATGAGATTATAAAATTCCATTTGTCTCATTCGTCTGAGGAGGGATTTGAAACCATGTGACGGTGCGTTTGTTATAATATCTACATGATATTTCATCAACCTGAAATGAAACATGATATTCATTTGTTCGGAAGGGCAAATAAAATACACCTTCATATTTTTGCCACGAGTATTAATCATGATCTTACTCTCAAGCCAATTTGGCGATGAATCAGAATTTGAAGGGATCTATACAAGAAAATGCATGCTATTAAAAAGAAAAAGCAGATAAAACTATCGGACTGCGATCACGGTTTCCAATTCGAAAAGTATCTCCAATAAGGATTCAGTGAGATATTTGTATCTTTGATTTGATTGCACCAGCATCCACGAAACCAATACGTGGCAAGTTAAGATGGGTAGAGCAGTCATCGTGGGTCATTGAGTGTACACATATTTCAATACATTTTTTAAGTCAATCGAAAATAATTTCTTGGACCACATTTCTCTTCAATGCATCTGTTTATATGATGGGACTCACTATTAAGGTAGTAATGTAAATGATACAAGAATTGTATTTTAAATCTTTTCCTCAACTAAATGACTAGAGTTCTCGTCGCGGAATTCGAAATTTAGACGAATTTATTTCGAAAGCTGTTGCTTTTTAATATTGAACAGCCTGAAATCTTTATTTTTTATTAGCGAAATATATTATTTTGCTAAATAAATGAAAATAAAAATAAATGAAAAATATATTATTTGGCATTTAGAAGAAAATATGTACAAATTTTATCGAATTTTTACGAAATAGTTGTTGGGCTAGTTGAAATTGCATTTTGTTAAAAAAAAGCAAATTTATGAAATGCATATTTTTCAATTTTATCGATAGATATTACTTATAAGAACACGGATGCAAAGTTTCACGCAAATCTTTACATAAAGAAAAATCGCTCCAACCACCTCCATCTCTTCCAATGAAAAGATATCCTTAGGACACCTTTGCTTCGTTTAGGCACTGACAGTCAATGCTGTCCACGAAACAAATGTTTGTTTTTATTTTGTATGCCGTGTTGCACGGATGGAAAACGAAGAGTCCCTACATTCATCCAAAGTTAAATTTCCTCGAGTTAAATGCCACTGTGAGTTGAATGGCGTGAGACAAGTCCTGAACGGACGAGTAATTGATTTCTGCGTCCTGGAAGTCACGATGCTCTTATTGCTTTTTCGACGCAATAAGCGATTGGTACAAACCCCTCGGTGTTTAATGAGGAATTCGATGGTGAAATGGTTAAAAAAAAGTCACGAGTGTCGACGACACGGCCGTGGGTTTCACGTGGATAGCCGACGAGAGGCGCTCTTTTCATTTCCTCTGAGCTTCCTGGTGAGTATAATGCGACAACTGAAAATTCAATGAAGCATTTGTTTTAATCATTACCCAGAAATATTGTACAAAGTCGGTTTTATGGTCTCATGGCCAATTGCAGAAACAGCACTCAACTGAGTTATGAGGTCAGTTTAGGCATTCGTTAGACATGCGTTGAAGAAACATTTGATACATTCATTGGTCTCATAACTTAGTTTACCTGATAGTGGGAGTAATGATCTCCATGGTAATGAGCTCCAAGATTTGCGTTGAAAGATTTGAAGGAGTAAATTACTTGATAGAAGAATTATTGTGCGACGATGGAAAATTTCATTCATTCTATTAATAGTGCGCACACGCAACACAACACAAAATTTGCCCTTTAGTGGTTAGAGAATGAACAAAATGATCGAAGTTATAGCTATTGGAAGGTAACTAACGAAAGTGATAGTTCCTGCAACCCGATGTATGCAATGAATTCCATTACACGATGGATTTCACAGTTGTATTCCATAAGTAAACGTTTGTGCAACCGACATTAATCGACATATCAAGACAGGATATTTTGTTTGGTACCCAAATCAGCACGCTAGCACACCGGAGTCGTTAGATATAGTGCGCTAACATTTTCGTTCACGCCCAAAAATTGCAACCAGTGGCATCATAGTTCTATACCAGGTCGGCATACCCCATCATGATCGTGAAATTATTATCTGAGTAAAGACTGGTTTACGTTTCCCGTCAGCGTAAACTTCAACTTCAGCCGTGAGTTTAATACTTTATTAGTTTAGGCATTTATGGAGACGTTTAAGATCGCGTGAAAGCGTCAACCGTCAACGTAAAATGAGTCTAAACCTGCACACTCCTGGCTGATGGTTGACAACAGCGCATGCGCAGTACATGCATTGAATATAATAATTCATTTGTCAACTTTGTTTTGTTGAATTTATCGCAATTCTACGGCTAAAGGACTGGTAAAGTTGTGACGCTTATAAATTACTCTCCAAACAGTATTTAACATTGACTTAGCGTTTATTTGGAAAAGAATACCTTGCTAACTAATTGTTCATGACGTCATGCTTTGCCAGTCCATGCGCCGCTAGTAGGCGACTGGTACTATTATACGTAATATTCATTCAAGCAGCGTAATTATATCCCTTCACTATGCTGCATTCAATTATATCGTGCCACACAAAACCAAGAATACTTATCGGATTTTATTATATTCATGGTGGTGGATGCTTACATGAAACCGTGCAGCCGAAGATTAACGAAGATGGACGGCGATTGCCGACGTGAATTCCGGTTGACAGCCGATCGCAAACAGAAATCATGAACGTCAATCCAATTCATATTTAACGTTTCAAGTTGACGTTGATCATGAAATAGGCTTTAGTTTGGGATTGAATGACATTACAAGCGTGAAATCACCGTTTTCACCATGAGGAGGGCATTTGGTTACCTTTGTTTCGATTATTTTCAGGTTACACATTGGAATCTGCGTCGAACCAATTGATCCAACTGTGCTATTATTTACCTTTACACCGAAAAACTTCCATTGATCATACTCAATTTTTGGAAACCCTATTAATTTAGGTAAGTTTCACCGTGACTATGTGATTCAAAGCAAATACTTAATTCTACCTTATCTTTGAATGGTTTAAAAATTACAATTTTCACTGATAAAAAGATTTAGCTATTAGAACACAACATTAAGACAGAAAATATGCATGTTATTCGACGAACTTATTTTTAAATAACTCTATTTAGAATCATATAAGCGGACTGCGGTGCCATTTCTGTCAAACAAAAGCATTTTTACTTCAATTTTGGTAGTTATTTTGTATTAAATTAAAAGCCTACTTTCATTACCGTTCTATTATTTGGGATTATTTGCTCCTAATAAACAGTGTTACTCGAAATTGCGATTTAAAACAGATAGAAAAATGCAATACTACACATGCTTCATCCACTCTTGCATTTAACGCCATGTTATTTCAAGTTAATTTTGCGAAAAAGGAAGCGTGGAAAGGTAACATTTTGTTTTTCATATAAAAAGGGGGACATTCTTTTCTATAATCAGCCAGAATATGAATTTATTGGCATTTAACTGATTTTGCGGATGAACCAATTAAAAAAGGAGTCAATTTTTCGTTTCGAAATCGAAAAATTACATGATGATCCCCTCAATAGGTAGGCATTTCTCAGCCTGATTTTGAAAAAAAGTGCATTATTTTCAGGAAAAAAGTGACGAGCGAAAAGAGGACGCGAGTTCGTAATTCGTTCGGCGCGCGGGGGGGAAGCAGGGAGGCAGGCGTGGGACCCGAAACAGTTGAGCAAGCAAAGCAACACTGCGCTCCTCCATATAGGTACACCCTCGCGGGCCTACCTCTCTCTCCACTATGCGCTCCAGAATATAAACCCCCTACCCGAACCCGAGGTACCCGAAACAACGAGAATCGACAAAGCGCACCGAAAACACGCCGTCTCACCTTTTTCTATTTTTTTTTGCTTCATTCCCACAAGCCCTCGCAAAAAAATTTGATTCATTAAAAAAATGCACAGAGCGTAAAAAAAACCGATTCCTCTCTTTATCGGGGTTAATGGAGTGTTTGTCAATGCTATCGATGACGGAATAACGAAATACCAAATGGTAAGGAGAGGGGTGGGTTTCCAGAAATTTATGACATCGTTCGCTTTTATTGCTCGAAAAAAAAACGTTTGTTGCATCGACGAAAGAGAAGAGGAGAATAAAAAAAACAGAAAAAAATACACTTCCGGCATCATCCAACCGCCATCCATCCCGCTTTCTTTACCCAATCAATTTTTCTGTTGTTCTGGATCTCGTTTATCGTTTGCTTTCATTTCAACGGCAGAGCGGAGTTTTTTGTGAATTTAACTTTTTTTAAACATGGAGAGAATATCTGGGTTCAAATTATGCTCACTTTTTTCTGGGGGACATAAAAACTGGTAAAATAAACTAAAACGGGAACTAATTACTAACGTGATATGGCATCACTAAAAGAGAAACTTACTGTCCTAGTTGCAGAGAAATATTTAACATCTGGTCTCTCCTTAAATATTTTATCACATTCTAAAAGATTAATTTCTGCCCAGTGAAAGACATAAAAATCTTTCTTGATTTTTCTTTGGCTCACCTGAACCATGGGTAGGTACTTCATCAATTTTTTCCAGGGTTCGCGGCTTTTATTTCACGGAAAGTTGAACCTTTTAAGAATTTTTCATCCTCATTTTGAAATTTGCGGGTTTGCGCGGAATACGATATTTATGAAAGGTGTTAAAACAATGGGTAGAGAAAGGTTCTGCTGCCTTGAATTTCATTGTAGCTTCTGTGTTGTTGAGTAATGGCACTTGGTATGCAAATTAGCAAAGGAAATTACTGGTTTCGTAGCTTTTTTTTAAGTGAATCAAATGTGACTCCCGGAAATAATGCGCTGCTGAGAGTGCATGACGCACGCAAGATTAATTTAGTCATAACCCGCTCCTCTCACTTCATGCAGTGATTGCATTTAACGTTGGTAGTCAATGATTTGAAAGTTAAATTAATTTTACGCCCATGCCGCCTGACACAATATTAATACGAAATTTCGTTGACTTTCATAACAACCTCTGGTTAAGCGAGCTGAATTCTCCCCGCATTGTGCCAACTCGATTTTTTTTCTTCACGACTCATTTTAATGATGGGATTCCACGCGCCGAAATTCAGATTTTGGAGAAGCCGAGGGTATATACAACGATTTTAAAGCGTTCATGGAAAACATTGACATAAAGGAGGCCACTTTGATGTTTTTTTTAACCTCTGATAAGCGATGGTATACTTCAAGAAGAACAGTCATTCGATTACTGGTCGAGCCATTAAACGCCAGAGATTGACAACACCGGCACAGTAATAATTTTTCCGTGAGTGTAGGGCATTCAATGAGTAGCATATAGCAATAGCAGATGTGTTCAAAAAGTTATAGAACTGATTTTTTAAATATATTTATTTAAAAAAATTAAAGTTAATTGCCTAAATCCCCTTCAAAGTACTTCCCCTGTCTAGGCCACATACTTCTCCTAATTGCGCTTCTGTAGCTGGTATATAGTATGAAGCGAACGCGTTTGGTGGAAACCTTTCTCGTTCCTTCAGCGATTTTGGTTTTATCTTCTCCATTGTGACGAATCTTTGTACCTTGACGGAATTTGTGAGTCTAGGATACTGAATAAAGTCGGCTGGTACTAAAACAGGTGAGTTCGGGGATGAAGGAGGACTGCCATTCCATTTGTGGCACACAACTCGGGAATAACAAGGATTTAATGAACAGGAACATTGTCGTGGGGCAATATTCATTTACCACTGCGACAAGATTGTAGTCTCTTATTAAACAAAATCGTCTTCAATACTGCGAGATAATAAAAACAATTGGTTGTTTGACCTCATTAGTGATTCGTGGTTGAAAACAGCTTGTAATGGAAGGAAACAGTTAGCATGACCTAAACATACAATCGCGAGGGACTTGCTTTCTTTGGTCTCGAAGAAATTTTTGTTACCACAGCAATAATTGTGCTTTGGCTTTCATGTCGTACCAACCAGCACGTTTAGTCTCCTGAAATAATGGCCTGAAGGAATGTACCATCATTGCTTGCCCTCTCAAGAAGACTCTGGCTGAAGACTCAACCTGATGTTGTTTTGCTCTTCCTTCATGAGCCGCACTAATCATAAAACCACCGAATGCGAAAAATAATCCTTTTACAAAAATTACTGTCGCACTAAAACGTGTTCACGTTCCAGCACCCTACAAAAAGTAGGTTACATTTGAAATTTTCTTTCAAAAATTGTACGACGTTCCAATAACTGATACTCACATAATAAAAACCAGTCCTGGAACTTTTTGAACGGATCTAACATAATTTAAAATGTCATAACTATTCATGCTCCTCATCCTATCCATGCATTTCCCTCTTATAAAATTTTCGTGAATTTCCTCTCCATTATCTAATATTTAACCTTGTTCTCGTCTCGTCTTTCGATTCGTATTTTTACGGGTATGCATTGATATGACTAGGACCACTATTGAATTGACTAGGACGTCTACGGTTTTCACTTCGGCTCCTATGCTTCTTCATCCTGAATATCCTAGCTTGTAAGATCTAATAAAGCTTAGAATATACATGAGAGAACTATCTATCCATAGGTTTTCACCTATGCTCATGTTTCAAAATGTTAGTGAAAAAGACTACTGCTGAATTAACGCAAGAAAAGATAATCAGTAAAAATAGCCATTAGAAAGACAGAAGCTTATTAATTTGAACGAGCAAAAAAAGAAGGAAAATAAAGTACTCACCGTCTATGCATATTTAAGGAATAACATGTATTGAGAAAAATGAAGTTTTTAACCCTTCGACATTAAACATTTGTACCATTTCTTTACCAGATGAAACTACGTTCAACATCAAATAACATAAATACACTTTTAGGTTCTTCAAAATTGGGAGAAATACCTTTTCAGTGAGGATAACTATCATTAAGTCGCTTTTGAAAGCATTAAGTGTGATTGAATATCGTGTTTAACCTCTTCATTAAGTCGCTTTTGACAGAAATAATTGTGATTGGATATCACGTTTAACCAATCACCTTATATTTTTGATGCTGATGATATTACTTATACAAAATAAATTTCATATGCTCCCAAATATTTTAACAGTGCTGAAAATTCAGCGTGGCAGAGGTAGAGATATTTTCAGGTCGTGCTCTGCCAGTGATACTGTTTCATCCCCTGACTCTTCCACCCTAGGCAACATAATTAAGGCTTCCATTCCCAGAAACATCAGGCTAACCGTGGTGGGCACCATCTAGACCCGTAAAGGAGGCAGGAGACGCGGAGGAGAAGGGAAAGTTTGCCATTTCTGCCGCCGGGAGACATTTGCATTTCATCCGAATCTTATACGGTTTACGTCATTAATTTACTGCTTTGAGGCAAACAGGAGTCTAAGGTCTCTTTTATCTTCTCACATGCTTCCGACTCCGTCGATGTTAACCTAGCATGGAGAGTAAATAATGTACTGATGATAACAAGGTAAACATACAACGCAACAGATATAATTAATGACAAAGAAAGCACTAGTGCTGTATTATGATTTCCATTGAAGGTTTTCAGCCAACGCTGTTGATGCCAGACTAATTATTTGATGACAACCGGGATGGTGAAGACGAAGAGTGTTACCTCGAACTTTTATTTACTTTGGATGAGGTTCGAGTTTAAAGACTAAGTATTTAGGCAGCTTTCTCCAAGCGGAATGTTATTTATGACAGTCGTTGCGGATGCACTGAACCTATCGTCGAGAACAAGTTGGCTAGATAAGGGTTTCTCTTCACAATTCCTCGATTCCAAAATGATCCTAGCCTTTTCATTCTATTGAACTGTGTTTTGAGCCATTAGAACCCTGGAGGTTGTAAGGACGTCTGACATAACTAGAAATGTTCAGATCACACTAGTCATTCTGCCACTGTGGGTATAATTTTACCCCAAATCCATGGTACCAATTACACAAGATGGAAGGTTTTCTTGGCCAAAATGAGTCCACTCTACGCATGACACCATTTGGATGACACGAACAGGAGACCACTTGAGAGTTTGCATAGGAATTATGGATAAAAGCTGCGATATTTTAATTTTTAGCAAGGACAGCAGGGAGTCAAGTAGATATTTGCATCCTTCATTACTGATGTACGACATATTTCATCGGTTACAACTAGTTAATGTGTATTTTGAGAATACAATCTTGTTTACAGCGAAAATACAGTTAGCAACAATTTTATATACAAATGAAAATTGAAACTCTTATAATTGTAAACATTAAAGTTGTCTTGTCTCCAGAAAATCTGGACCCGCTTCGTCCGTGTATTGTTCAATGGGATATCTTAAAAATTCTTCCCTCATATATTTCCTCGCATTGCTGTTTTATCCAAATACACAATGCAATCCGCACCTAGCTTGCACTTGGTGAAATCCATACCGATCGACTCAATTGATGTACATCAACCTACCTTTTATTAGTAATACCATGCACATATTACGGGAGAACAAACAATATTGACAAAAATAAGTTAGGTTAGAACAAGTTAGAAGGTCTGACGAGCAGGTAGGAATGAGAATACTTTCTTTCCACGCACCATTAGTAAGCACAATATAAACTGAGCGAGACATTTAGATACTCCATTAGCATACAGTTCACTCACTGAAGTAAATGCACAATGTATATTTTCACTAATATTTATTAAGGTATAACTAATTTAGACGCATTGGCTTCATCATTAGACACCTGATGATGACGCAGATGCGTCGAAATTAGTCGTACCTTAATAAATATTAGTGGAAATATACATCGTGTCTTTTAATTCTATGATAGTGGATGTCTTCATATTTAAGCCTGAAAACATCAAATAATAATTCTTCTCGGGTTTCCCACTGTGTTAGAATCTCCATCATGGCCGACGTTTTGATGCCCGACTGGTGCACCGTCATCAGGGCAGTAGATCAATCTACAGCCCGGATGACGATGCACGAGTCGGGCATCGAAACGTCGGCCATAATGGAAATTCTTACCCGGCTGGAAACCCGAGACGAATTCATTCGTCAACTACGCCGGGAAAGCAACAAATCATGCATCAAAAAATAGTTGAATTTCGCCCTTGCCCTCTTCTTAGTCTATTCTGCTTTCCAACCTCTAATGTTAGTGGGAGATGGTCTATTGCACGGGTCCCCAACCGTATGCCCGCGGGTTCCATGGCGCTTGCAAACCGTTTTAGATGTGCCCACTGCTCATAAAAGCCGCCGCTGCGCTGTGCGATTGTACGGCTTTTACGTTTCCGTCTTGACATGAGTAGTGGGGGTAGTGGTGTGAGTAGTGGATGCCAGCTTGTGTTGTGTAAGTTAAACGTGCATTTAACGTATCTAGTTCATCATTTATTCCTAGTTACATGTTCATATTTGGTGTTTTCTACTTTTGTCTTCTACTTAATGTCCAATAATAAATATACCTTGAAAAAAATTAATGGTGCCCGACACCCCACCGGAATCATAGTTTGTGCTCTTAAATGCAAAATTGTTGGGGACCGCTGGTCTATTGTATCTTGTCTCACGACATTACAGGGTAGTTTCATAGAAGTAGATCCTACTCAACTATTCTTAACATGACAATCCGTTATCAGTCACATCCCCTAATAAGCAATATTAATGCTACCGCTTCAACCACTGAATTTTTCTTCAATTAGCAAGTCGGCGAGTGGCAGCGTTTACACTTTGATCTCGTTCAATCGGGCCACTCAGCAGGTCGCTTTGCATCCCAGGAACGAAAGAGGACTTCCCCTCACTGCTCGCATAAACGTTCCCTTCGAAAACAAAACCACGGGCCCGCTAACGTTCGTGCCTTGGAAACGATCGCTCGCGCACATATCTATTTTCCATACCGTGTTTTGACGCGGGGGCGGCCGTATGCCATCACCGAAAGTGTTTGTTTGAGTAAGAAAGGAAATCTAAAGCGTGAGAGAACCGTGTGTGTACACTGTTGCAGCGGCAACGGGCGTAAACAAAAAAAAACAAGCGGAGGAGCGTACAGATGCATCCGAATACTTGGAAGGGTGGGGACCGCGACAAAATGTCACCGCTCTCCGTATCAGAGTCCGTCGGCGCGACGATGAAGATTTTGAACCGGTCAATCGCAAACCTCTGTTTGCCCAACCCCGACCAATACCCACCGCCGTGGTCACGTAACCTGATTGACGGATCGCTTCTGTTTTGGTTCGATGTTTATCGAGCCCCGCAACTTTTTTACTGCATACCAAAACTCTCACCCTATTGCAAGGGAGAGTCTTCCTTTGATTCATGAGTTCGACACTGGCAGGCGGAGTTCGTTGGTACAAATACTCTCCACTATGTTCCGCTCTACACTATACGGCAACAGCCCATCAAGAGATGGATAGTAGAAAGGGATGGTGCTTTCAATAGGCAAAGCTATAAATATTATAGGCTTCAAAGATATCGGGCAACATGTGGTGGAAGAGCATTTTAAATTTTTTTGTGAAATAAACTTAAAATTGTTCTCAGTAAAATTTATTTTACAGCCCGTTTTAACGATTGAAACTTGCAGAGGATATTCAGAAAAATTTTATTCAAATAATCGCAAATTTTGCTCGACATATTCGTAAAGGGCAGATATTTATTTGACATTATCCGTGTTATGATTTTTAAGTACAAACGTTGCTTCTCCTTTGCGGGAGATATACTCATGGTTAGCGAATGCTACCATTTTGCGAAACGCAATTTATATTTTTAATACGGAGAAAGGGGAGAGGGTGACAGTGGGTGCAGAACGTTCTGAATGTAGTTTGTCTTGCTTGAAAGGACTGATAACCAAGACTCACTGATCTTTTGTCTCGAATTCAAGTGTCTCCATCCTGTCGAATTTCGTGCAAAATTCATACGAAATGTAAATGATAAAGACAGAATGGAGACGAAGTTAGCGTACGTAGCGCTAATATGTAAAACACACGAGAAATATACGTAGAAGAAACGGGAATGACAATAAGGATGAGGACGGAGGGGCATAGTGCCGCAATTTGACAGCGCAACCAAGACAAAGGAATAGTCGTCGAACATGCCACCCCAGACCACGATATTGACCTTGAGAATCCCAAGATTCACGCAAAAATAAACATTTTCAGACAAGAATAATCAGGAAGGCCTTGGACATTAAGAAGCATAAGAATAACTGAAATAGTGATCATGTACAAGATATCAATGAATCATTTTATACGATAAGCCGTCATAATGCCCAAAGTTAGGCTCAGAGAACATCTTCCTGGGCTGTGTTTACACCCCAACTTGTTCTCCAATGCCTGAGTATGAAATCCACTGCACTTCGATAGTGAGTATTCTTTTGTCCAATTTATACGAAAAAAATACTTATAATGGGAGGCTATAATCTACCTAGTGTTAATAGGAGTAACATCAATGAAGAAATTCCTGCCCCAAGTGTCCATCCTCAGGCAATCACAGTAATCGAGCATTATTCATTTTTAGGATTAAAAGAAATTAACCATATGCATAACCGTTCTGGTAATCCAGACAGTCTTTTCCAACTGTGAAAATATCACAGTTTCCAATAATCCTGATCCAATAATTAATTGTGATATTCACCATCCACATCTTCACTTTGATATAATTTTTATGAATAATTTATATATTTCTTCTAAATCTCTATATAATTTAAAAATTGTGATTTTGAAAGCTTGATCAGCTACTTAAATAATATTAACTGGGATAGTTTAAAAAGTGAATATGACTGTATTAATGCTGTTGACAGACTCTACTTCACTATTAATGATGCAATTTGTACGTTTACACCATCTATTCATGTATTTAACAGTACTTACCCAAGATGGCTCACCTCTGACTTTAATGATATAAGCAAAAGAAGCTGTCTCATACATAATGTGAGCAGCAGTGCATAGATAAACTAGCTGGAAACCCGTGAAAAAATGAATGGCAAAATCCCAGTCAGGCAAATCTTATTAGTATTTATTTATTTATTTATTTATTTATTTCCACAACTCCGAAAACAGCACTGACGGTCTTTTACATCGGGTGTTTAAACATATAACAATGAACGAACACAAACACCCATGTCCTGAGTGGTGAAAAATCCACTCAGGCGTGACTCGAACCCGCGACCCTCAGTTTAGCAAGCGAGGACTTTACCCCATCGCCACCGGTGCCGACGGGATATATTTTATTTATGTATATTTTTTGAGTAGGTTATTTCACTGTAAACAGTCTATTACTTAAAGGCCGTTACTAACATTAGGGAAATATAAATATCTGTGCTAAAGAGTAACATTATTGACGGTAGCGACGTTGTTGCTAACTTCAACAATGGTTAACGTGGGGGTTAGGACTTTGAGTTATGGCGTGTTTATTTTTTCAAATAACAATTAATTTTGGTGGGGAAAAAGGAAATTGGGAAGATATTTGCAGATATGTGTGAAGCTCTACGAAAAAAAATGACACCGAAGCCAACTAAATCGGATCAGCTTTTTCCTTAATCTGTTTAAAGGTGCGAAATTCTAGTGACACCAAAACATTTTAAGTTTTTTAGCACAGCCCCCTCATAGTGGTAAATACAAACGAATAAATGGGTAAATATAGTTACGTGTGTAGAAATATTGATATCTGAGGATTGAAAGTCACTTGGTTACTGGGAATCAAATGAAAGAAGAAAAAGAAGTCTCCCGTATTCACCTATCTGCTGTTTTTCAGATGGATTCACTGAGGAAACCAGAGCAAATGGGACTCCGCGTAGTGCTCGCAAAACAAGAAGGGGAGCGAAGATGTAAATTGAGTCGCAGCATTTTTTTCTCCCTTCACAGGAGCACGTTAGTCCCTTAAAAAAATCTCGGAACGACCCCTCCCCACCTCCCAGATCTGGAAGTATTCTCACGGTGAATAACGATCGACCCACAATGCGGCCGGATCCATTCCCTCCGAATGTTTCGACGCGGGAACGAAAGAGAGAGAGAGAGGCTAAAGCCGCTAAAAAGTAAGTTTAAAAGGAATCGGGGTGAATAAAAAAAAACACTAACGGAGCACGCCTGTATAACTTCTTCTTCCACTCCCCCAGACGACCTCCTCTCCCCACTATATCCGGCCCTTCCGCACATATTTTATGAGGGCATAGCTCTCGCAAGGAATGGCTTGAGGATCGAAAGGGTTCGAACGGATCAGGGATGGAAAGTCCGAGGAAGTCGGTCGCAACAAAGAACTTTTACAAGTCTGAAATTCCTATTTGACGGGCAAAAACTTATCTTCCAGTCGGTCCCTCCACGCTACCCCTTCACTTACTGTGTTGGTGGACTCCGTAAAACCTTTCTCCGTATCGGAGGGGCCGAACTCAGGATACAACGGGAGCAGAGGATAGGGGGGAGAAGGAAGTGAACTGTGTTCGGGAGGAAGGGGTACAGCGAATGAAGATCACCGGGCTGGAGAAAATGCAATGGGGTCGCAAGAGGTCAGGGAGCAATAAATGTCCCTCCACGACATATACGGAAACCTGACATGGGGCCTATTAATTTAGCAATTCCAATCGCTGTATCGTTCCCCCTCACTCACTCCAACAGAGAGCCATATAAAAAGAAGAGGTGGTATTGTGTGCAAAGGGAAACAGAACCGTGAAACTGATAATATTAAAAAAAAACCATTCCCGCTCTCTCTCGCTCATCTGCTAACAATTTCATCCGTTTTTCCAACTAATCGATTTAAAATAGAAAACAGTTGGCATGGCTCCCATTGTCAGAAGGATGGGACTTGGTTACACCCTTCCCGCCCCCCCCCATCAGAAGGAATCAAGTCCTTAATTAAAATCCTGATGTGCTATGTCGCCGCTTTCCGGAGAGTTTTCGTCGGAAAACAATTTCGAGTTCGATTCCGTCACATATGAAATTAAATTCAATTCGTACAACGATGGGTAAATTAAAAAAAAGAACTCAGCTGTGAAAACGAATGCCATACCAGCGAAATCTAAATAGTATGTTACCATAACATCTTCTCGTAAATTGAAAGAGAAAGTCATAAGGCTTTGGATGACTTGAAGTATTTAACGTCAAAATAAATTACTCTCAAGCATGTCAAGGAACGATTTTTTGTCTAAGAATGCAAACACTGCAGCATTCCTTTCCAGTTAATTGTACGACAGCGAAACTTAGATGTGTCAGGATATGCATAAGGGTAGGCTAAATGCAGTGGGAATGGGGTCTTCCTTGAGAAGTGTTTGTAAAGGCAAGAGAGATAAGGTCAGGAATGAGTAAAGAATGGCATGAAAACATGGGGAATGGATGCTTCTGCAATGGACATGTATGAAAGAAGGGTGCTTCGTTGGCTAAGTTACGTGGAGAGAATGGATGAGAATCGAATAACGAACCATTTTGTAACAGAGGGGTGAAGGATGTGAGAGGATAGGGTAGACTACGGAAGTTATGGGTCAATGTGGTAAAAGAGACTCCTAAGAGGATGAATATTAGCAGTATCAAGAACAGGAGGACGCATAAGAAACGATACACAATTGTAACTGCAGCAAAAGTGGTAGGAAAGGATGCAGCAATATGGAAGAAATTACCAAGACAATGCCTGCTTGACAGCCCTAACAAGCTCTTTTTTTTACAGACGACTAGTGATGAAATAAAGTGTTATCGGAGCGAAACGGCTGCAGACGCAACTGTTTCGGTCAGACAACTGTTTCACATAACAGTTGCAAACAACAGACTAGTTTTGTGATCGTGCCACAGATAGTTATAAACAACAGTGCTCTGAGCTGTTCAGCGGCAACTGATAGCTGAAGCTGACCGTATCGTCTTGTATTTTGTTCCAGTTGCACAGCACGTGTGGCTGCGTTGAGGTGTTAAGCTACAATTTGTTGGATTTGAATCTGTTGATGGCGGTTGCTGGTTTATTCAGCCAACATAAATTCGCCCATCGTTGCAGATAAAATTAGATTTGTGAAGTATCTTTTATGAAGCCAAATGAGATTACTACTTTATTTGAGTGAAACATTTCATATTAAATAGAATACAGAACTACCAGGCATGTTCCAACAGCACTGACCGATATTATGTTGTTTGGAGTGCCTCTAGCCGTTGTCCGCAACAGGGTGTTTCAGGGAACTGTTCCGTTTTGAAACAGTGGCAATAAAACTGTTATGATCTTTTAGTGCCACCACTACAGCCGACCCCTGAAGGGAAGGAGTTAATGGGTATGCATTTGTAAATTACTCTCAAGGCGATTGGGTTATGACGGTGATTTGAGTACTGGCTCCCAAAACTAGCGGTTAAGGCTCAATAGCCGGCGGGGATGGAGGTTTTTTCAACGGAATTGCGATCCATTTCGAACGCGAGTGAGAATGTGATTTAGAAAATGTCTGTTCATAAAGCGTAATTTATTATGGAAGTAAAAAAAGTCAGCGTGATGCAGTTTTTAACCACACTCGATACGAATGATTTGGCACGCATTCTCACGCACGCGTGAAAGCATAACACCGAAGTGTGGGAACTCGAAATCGTAAAAGTTCTTATAGTTATAACCGGGGATTCTAACCCGTATCTCCCAATTTTAAACATTTCTGCAAGATTTTTTTAAATATAGTTTATAAAACGCGTCATTCTAAAATCATATAGCTAGGGATTTTCAAGATATAGAATGGACAACAATGTAAAAAAAACATAATCTTGAACGTTATTCAGAGGCCTTTTCCCAAAAAGGAATGAACTTTTAACTTTATATGTACATCCTTTACTCTATAAATAAAAATATATTCTAAACCATTCCTTTCTTCAAACCCGCACGTTTTCCATCACCTTTGAGACTTCCAAAAATGTCAACCCTCTATTTCAAGTTTCCTTACTCATCCGACATTTCGCTTTCTATAAATCCCCGCTACCTGTCAATATCACATCTTTCGTGTTTTCTCGTCTTCTATAAATTGTTTCCATCAATTTCATCTCTTTTCTGCCAAACCTACGCCTACATTCGTGCCTGTCAAGAACGAGCACCTCGAAAAATATGAATATGCAATAAATCCAAAGTATTGATCTTATAATAAAATATTACAGCTAGGTATGACGAAAAAGCTAAAATTTCAAACCCAAGTAATAATCGCGGATAATAATGCTTGAAATGAATTAACGTACCGCAGATTACGGAAAAGTTTAGCGGTTGTAATATTATTGTATTGTATTGCCTTCTGAAAGAAAATTGTTGTTTTGCATCAATTGGCGCTTATTTTATTTATATTAAATATTTTGATACATAACCGTCATTGTTTAATGTATTTTATACATCAAATACACGGCGTGCATAGCAACAAAACCTGGATATTATAGGGTAAGTATTGGAGTGCATTGGGTGAGAAGTGTTGGCGGTAAAAGCAGGAAGAGTTGGCAATGAGTGGTTGACGAACAAATGTGACGTGAATGCTCCAGTAACGGACATGTATGAAAGGAGCGTGCGTGATTTGCCTGGCCAAGTCGAGAGAATGGCTGCGAGGGGGATAACATTTCAGATTTATGATGGTGGAGTAAATGGTGTAGGAGGAAATTTTATGCTCAGGTTATCGCAAATTTTATGGGTGAATATGGTTGAAGAAACTATTCAGCAAATCATCATTAGGAGTCTCAAGAAATGGAGGGCGTGTATGAAGCTACGTATACATTTGCCTGAAGTAAAAGTTGTACGCAACGATGTGGCAATATTAAATAATTATGAGAACAGATACAGTTACAGGTCTAACGCCGAAAATTTAGCTCTTTTGCTTGTCTACCCCGAAAGGGAATGGCGTGATGGGTGTATATATACATCATCATGTAGTCATTAATCCAAGGATGTGTTCTCTGCAACTCTCCACTCCATGCTACATTTAGCAAAAGGTTAATGCCCTCCTAAGTCTCAATTTTATCATAATTTATAATATTCCCAATGCATTAGATATATCCTTAGCCCTTTGCTGATTTTCCCGTTCATTTCTCCTTCCATTTATATTTTCAGGAGGATGTTATGTCTCATAATATGCCCTAAAAATTAATTAACCCCTTCCACTTCACAGTTTTTCGATACATTTCTTTTTTTTTTCAGTCTTTTTACCACTTCTCTCCGTGAGACTTTGTTGGTAATTTCTTCTATTTGCTTAATCTCTATTTTACTACGATGACATTATATTTTCTTTGCTTTTCACCTTCTATGCTATCCAGCTGTTATATTCCAAGCCTCAATTCTGCATGCTTCATGTACCTATATAGTTTTATTAAGTGCTTACTTGATTTAAAGCTTGTGTTTGCAGGCTCCTAAAATATTTTCTAATGCATGCACGCTTATTAACAGTTTTATCAGTTGGATATAAAACAAACGAGGGAAATGTACTGCACGGACGAAACGCAATCAGTGATATTTTTATCGGAAATGTTTACTGCCAAAATACCAGTACCATAAACTTGTTTCACTGAGGTATTTGTTAATTTAATAAATTGCTATTCACAGCCCAATATATTTGTATCGATCGGAATATTTAACTCGCGTAATTAAAATACAAAAGAAAGCCGCACGCTTTGTTTAAAACTGCCACGAGAGTACAAAAAGTGGCACACAATTGATGGAGGGATTACGCTGGGAACCATTAGATACTCTGAGACTACACGAAAGACTTAAATTACTTGAAAAATTCCGACCACGTGAGTTTCAGTACGATAAGCAGAATAATACTTTGTTATCCCTGTAATATATCTCTAGAAATAACAGGAGAGACAAAATAAGAGAGATACTCTGCCGAACTGACAAGTACAAAAATTTCTCCTTTCGTCGCACCATTATTGATCAAAACAAAAACAGCGTGACACTAACCTAATACATATCATCACACAATTGACCTCTGTTCTTTCCTCCCTTATTTCCCCTATTCTCTCCGCTTTTCATGGCTGGTGTCCAAACACCCCCTCCAACATGCCTCTGCGGTAGCTCGCAGGGTAGTGTGTAGATGTAGAGGAAGTCGATGTGAAAAAGCATGCACAATAAATATGAGAGTATGACCTTGTGCGTTGATGTTCAGTCGACTCACCAGCGCCAGCTCCATACACACACATACCAGATACAGCTCCAATATATATTTTTTAAACTCCAGAATACCAGTGACATTCTTCAACATTAACCACTAACATGATTAGAAACAAATTAAAGGTCTCTGCTCAAATTAGCGGTAAAATTCACCGGTAATTACGCGTTTTGAGTTGCAAATCATATCGCTTCCACACAAGAAAGCGGAGAAGATACTGGGACGCGCAAGTCGGTAGAAAGGTGAAATATAGACTCCCCCGCATTGCAAGAGATAACATCTCCTAAATGGCAGAATACCTATAGGAAGACAAACAGAAAGTTGGAAAGACGAGTGGTAAACCACATTCCAAGGACTAATAATCAGGACTAATTACCAGTTCAAAACAGATGACTAGCCTACGTAGACATTACCACGAGAAGAATTTTATCTGGTCTGGTATATTTGGGTGTTTATTTCAGGAAGAGTAAAAAATTCCACACTCTTTGGCCATGGTCTGTTAAAAGGCTGCGATAAAGAAGAATATTGTTTACGAGTAGAAGAGGGAGGAAATGAAAAGTCAAATTAAAAGTCATGAATCGAGACAAAAATATCACAAGTTGAAGAGAAACATAAATAAATAAAGAAAGATAGTGCCGCGGAGGGAAATTTGAATTTCGAATGCCGCGACAGTTGCTCTTCGTAAAGTTGGGACCGCTCAAATATATATTCAAAAACTTCCGGAGATTACTTGCGATAATCTTCAAAATTAACCACTAACAAGTTCCGCAAAAAAACAAAGATGAGAGGTTGAACTCAAGATAGCCGAAATTAAAAGAGCGAAGAGTGGTCGTTAACGGGACATTTGCGATACACGGATCGGTGCGAATATTCGGGGTTAAGCGCTGTAGGACGTCCATTAAGGCACTTAGGGACGAGATGAAAAAAAAACAAGAATGAGGGTCACTTAAAACTTTGCCTCCGCACTTCTTTTCAGGGTGAGGCAGGAAGGGAGCAGGGAAGTGGGGGTCGGGAAGGGTATGTACCAAGGGAATGGCGTCTGATGATGGGGCTCGGCCCCGGTTTCCCACGCGAGCAGCGGGAGTCCTTGAAGGAGAAAAGAACGAGACATGAAGGGGGATGCAGAAGAAGAAAAAGGTAAGATGTATAAACGCAGGGGAGACCGGGGCTTGTTGGCATGAGGGGTAAGTTGGCATACAGCTTTTTCTTCTACCGCTGTGAGCACTAGTATCGACATAGTCAAACTATCTAAAGACGTTGCATCAAGGGTCACACGGAATTGCGATATCTCGTATGGATTGCTACTACCGCCCATTGTTTCATGCGCAAATGAAAAAATAAGTATGCATGAAAAGAAAGAAGATTTCATGTTCAACAACAAAGCTTTTATTTTTTAATTAATGAAAAAACAATCACTTTTTTATGATTCCACACTTTAATTTAAACAACACGACCTAGGTTTCGGCATATCATCCCAACATCAGGCCCTGATGATGGCATGATATGCCGAAACCTAGGTCGTGTTATTTCAATTATGCCGAAACCTAGGTCGTGTTATTTCAATTATGCCGAAACCTAGGTCGTGTTGTTTCAATTAAAGGGTGAAATCATAACCAAGTGCTTGTTTTTTCATTAATTATGAAGAAGTTCCACCAAGTAATGCCAGAGACAATATCCTTTACTTTTTCGTGAAAAAATAAAAGATATATGGAGTATTTATTCCTTTCATTGTTGTAAAACATTTATCAGCGTCTATTTCCAATACGCCCAGGGTCGCACGTGACATCACCATCGCAGCCGTAAGTAAATGAGGAAGATGGCCGAGTAACTATACTACGAAAACACCCAGAAAAGGAATAGACGGCTTTATTGCGCTGAAGTCTGCTACAAAAAAAGTTTTAGGATGGGGAATTGATTATGAAATTACCCTTATAAGTTTTCCCTGATAAGTAATTATTTTATTTCCTACTTAAATTTGCCAGATAATCAATAAAAAAGTACATGTGATGCTGTTGCGCAGATATTTAGCGCCTGACCGCAAGATTGCTCAGAGAGAAATGTATAACCATTGAGGTAATGTAATTGCCAGACCATTGGGTTGCATCTTCCATTGTAGTTTCAAGGTGGTGAGAACTCAGAGAGGAAGGACTTCAGGTTTCCTGATTTTACAGCCAGGTAAGTTTTTCTTTTAATTTTTGCAACCCTGTGAACTCTAGAATTTATCGAGGTGTTTTAAACGCTTTTTGATGGATAGAAAAGTGAATAAAAATTGTATTCAAGTGCTGAATTTATTCATAAAACTTTTGTGTAACAGTGAGGCAGCCATCTGATCTTATGAGTCCTGTTGGGGCAAGTTGGCATCTTAGTTTAGTGGCATGTTGGCATAAAGCACGTAATGTATGCCACTTTACCCCTCACATTTTTTGCACATAGATATCTGTGGACATATTTTGAATTAGTTTTTCATTATTTTCTTCGCAGGTTAGCCATGAAAAATCACAAAAGAATGTCTGAACTAGCGAGGCATTCTGCTTAGACTACGCGGAATGCCATACAAGCTCACATTATTGATAAAAAAGCCTAGCTGATACTGCATAAGAATTCAACATCCCTATACGGAGTTTAGACAGGTATTGCCAAAAAGCGAGAGAACGCGATGGTGAATTCCCTAATGTTTCAAGTGGTTATAAAACTCATGGGATGGTATATATCAGCCTAATGGCATAAAAAAGTAGATTTTGCCCAAACCTTTTTCTTGTAAGCTTTTTCTTACCGGTCTATTGAACTTCAAGACTCTACAAGTAGGTACTACACCTGCCTATCATAATATAAGATTCACAACTGATGACATACGTCGTACTTTTTGCCAAAGGTTTCCTCTCTTGCTCAGGAGTATCTTTTAAGTGAATAGCTTACGAAAACCTCAACTAGGCTGTTTCGGTCTAAGCCCCAAGGAGATAGGAAAATTTGATTATCAACACGCCACCCAAAAATGAAGTTTAGAAATCACTGTATTGGGAGGATAAGAAAATGGCAGGACCTAACTGGTACACGTATTTTAAGAAATGGCATCAGATTCTATCTATCCGTACACCTGAAGCTAAAAGCCTAGCCAGGGCCACCAGTTTCAATAAGGTAAGCTTAAAGTAAATTTCTTCAATAAGGTAAACTTAAAGTACATTTTTTCAACCTGCTAAAAGAAAGACTGGAGTTGCAAGCTAAGGAATTATGCGTGGAATATGGACGAAATGTGGATCACAACCGTACAGAAACCGGACAGAGTGGTAGCACGGAAAGGCGAAGCGCACCAGCCTGCTCTGCTGATGATGCCAACAAGTCATTTCTTGTTCTTTTTGACTTTTGATGTTTTTTTGCTAATTCTCTTTTTAATTTATTCTATTTTAATATTGATGCTTAACGCGCACATCATTCTTTCTGAATTTTATATTGAAATAAAAGTTTTTTGTTACAAAATTCCGTTTATTTGAGGAATTTCCGTTCCTATTAGTCATCTTGCTGTGCCAACTTGTCTCACATCTGGGGTAAGTAGGAAGAGTTGGAACATTTTTGTCAAAAAACTTTTTTTAAGATTTCAACATAAAATCATCATTAGTTAGTAGCCAAGTAGTACCACTATCAGCAGCCTCCGACACTTAAGTCGTAAGCATAACAGGGAAAAATAGAAAAATCAAATACTAAAAACTATGCCAACTAGCCGTGAATACTATTTTGCACTGGTTAGGCCAAGGGTCGAACACGCCGCGGGCATTTAGGAGAATATGTTTTCAAACTTCATGAATAGACATTTAACAATCTATGTACAGGGTGTTTCAGGAGGAAGTGGCAATACTTCTGGAGGAGGTTGGGGACGTGATTTTAAGCATTTTTTGTCCTATCAACATGGGGTCGCAACTCCTTAGTTACCGAGCTATGGCAACGCAAACATTTTGTCACAAGCATTCTGCAGTTACCATGAAAACACCCAAAAGCAGTGGCATCCAGCAATACTTACAAATAAAAACTGGTCTAAATTGTACTTAAAGTTTGTATCTTTCTTTTTCTGCCAAAATTTACGCATGTTCCTCACATATTCTGAAGTGGTAACTGAAATTGTCAGTATTTTTCTTCTTACAAAAATAATTTTTTAGAATAACTTTTTTATTTTGAGATATACGAAAGGGTCAATAGAGTCATAAAAATTAAAAAATTTAATTTAATTTCCATAACTGGTAAAATTATTTTCATAACTTAATTTTTAGCGAAGATATGGCCTTTTAAACGGTACCCTTACATGAGCACATTTTTCGACGGCTCTCTTCCATGCATGGAACTGATATTGATTTACCGATAAAGACAATTACCTTCACCGATCTAAGCTTGAGTACTTATTTTTAAACGTTGTGAAAAGAATAACCAACCAATGAAACCCAAATATATATATTATCTTTGTCACTTTGTCACTAAACACTTTGTCACAAGTGTGACTAAAATGAGAACACATAAAAAAGACACTCACACGGGTTGTAAATTTTTCGGTGGATCGCCGCCACCTATATATATATATATATATATATATATATATATATATATATATATATATATATATATATCTGTATCCATTTTGTTTATTTCTCTCTCAAGTTTTGAGCTAGAGAAATGAGGTTTGGTGCATTAAATATGGATTCTCTGTCTTTATGATTTGGAAGTAGTTTTGGATTTTTAGCAGTTGGTGGTGCAAAGAAAAATGCAAAAAGCCGTGGCTATTAAGCTCATAATCCGTAAAAACTTCTAAACAACGATGAATTTCTTTAGGTTAGCAACGGTGAAGTAAACAAACAGTACTCATTAAATTACAACCAGTTACAGGCTGTATGGACATATAAACGTTGTTAATTTATCTTTTTCAGGTAAATGGTGATTGCAATACGATATCTGTATTGCTTTATTTTAATTTATTTTATTGCCCTTGCTTTATAGCTACTTTTACGCGAATGAAGTTATTTAGTGAAAATATTTAGAAATTACCCGGGTGAATGTTTAAATGTATGCCACTCCACAACAATAAGATTCATGCCAAATTTCTGTAAACTCAACGTTAATATAATCAATTAAGTGTTTTGATATTGCCGTTCCCTTGATTTTGTTTTTACTGCATAAGATATACGATGAGCTGGCGTATTAAGTGAAATGAACCTCAAGAGTTTTCCATGCAATTTCTTAAACGTTTCAATACATTTGCGTGTGCCGCTGTCTCAATATTGGTACAAATTTTACGTCGAAAGTTTAGAAGTATTACTTAAACCATTGTGAATGCTATATGAATGTACGAGATAATTCACCTCGGAGATAATTTATTGCCAGTATTTGTTAATGTATGCCAAATATTACCCCCATGCTTGCTGTTTTGGGGAAGTAAAATTGCCAGTGGGGCACCTCAAGAACACACCAGACAGACTGCCTGCAAAGCAGGCAGCAGGTCTGCTAGTACTGCAATGAAAAGTGGAATAATAAAAGCAAACAAAATTAGTAGAATGATGAGAACTCATGCATAATGTAACTTATTGAGATGAGCTTCAAAAATAACCACCACAAGAACCTCTCATTACAACCTTATACTCTCAGAGGATTGAGGGGAGGGAAATATCACGACCCTTTCATGAACGCTAACACCTTCCCATTTCTCGAAAACCTCATCAACAACTAATCTACTGAACTACACGTTGCGATTGGGTTTGGAGTTTGGGGGAAAATACAGACGAAACGAAGATTTTTTATGTCATCTATTTGGGGAGGAGAAAGCACTGGCCCGGCCTGCTAATGCAATCAACATCTTCGCGACGGAATCAGGAAAGTGGCTCCCTCAGATTTCCTTGAGAACGAGAAAGTTTCCCTAAAAATTGAGTTTTTTTTTAAATCCTCAGTTCATGCCTACCAATCCGCTACTTATTTTCTTCCAGGCGTGATTACCTCATTTTCGATGGACTTGTTATCGGGTAGATTTAAATAGCCCTCGTCTGATAATTTTAAGGTCGTGGGTCTAATGCCTTCATTTCTGAATTTTCCATCTTTTAGGGATCATGGGTGAATGCGCCTTGGTCCTTAATTATTCTGCAAAATATTTCAATTCGACTCAGAACGCGATAAACCCAATAAATTACTTTTTATAAAAATCTGTGTAAATTATAATATTACTTATTTAAAAAAGTATGAAGATGAATCAGATGACAAATTTTTTTTGCGCATTTATATCGAACGGAAGACAATAGGTGAACAAAGCGGATCTTTTGGGGAAATTGTGAACGAAAAGTCGCATTCAAGAAGTTAAGAAATTATTTAGAAAGGCACAAAACAATTGAAGAAGCAACATAAAGAAATTGTAAAATATTAAAGGATTCCAAGGTAGAAGAGAGACACGAAGAGGCTGAAAGTTGTCCGAATAATGAATAAAGAAACACAGATAAAATATGAAAGACATTTGGAAGAAAATAAAACAAAACATTATGCGGACTCGGTATTGACATTTTGTATGAAGGCGGCTTCAACGGAACGAAAAAAACACATGTCCTTTTCATTCTTCAATTGCTATTTCTTGCACTTGTAGCACGCATAAGAGCTATGTACGTTGCCCCTGATGCACTTATGGTATTTGCTTAATTAAAAAAAATGCAGAATTAAAAAAATATTTAGAAACCTCATTTTAACCGTTGGTGCACAGCTAAGATTTCCGGTCAAGCTTTTCCGGTCACGCAACCTTTCTTCCTCTAATCACCTATTGTAGATAAGGCATGATTAATTTTGGTATATACCTACATTTAACCCGTTTCTTTTACGGGGATAATGACTAACATAAACGTTTTTCTCGACTAATTAGGAAACTTGTCCCCTGCTTATCATCCCCTTTACGTCAATTCTAGAACAGTCCACTTCAAAGAAGAATCCCAAGCAGGGGTCGATTAGACTCAACTCTGAATGGGCCAAGGTTTTTACGTAATTGTGCTATGCCGTGAGTTCCCTCAAAACGATCTTCGAGGCCCCTCGTAAAAAGAGCAAGGGCAGACGGCTTGGAGATCTCCGCAGACGAAAATATCCTCCTTCATGTGTACCTACGGAAACCTGGACAAGTACAGAGAAAAAGACATTGGAAGAAATGGAAATGCGATGTTACTGAAGAATGATGAATATAAAATGAACGGAGAGAATCACTAACGAAGATGCCCTGCGAAAGGTGGAGATAAAATAAGTATGATGTACAAAGTTCCAGCGAAGAAGGATACACAAGTTTATTGGGCACATTTTTGCGTACAAATTCCCATTTAAAACAATAATGTACATCTACATACTACCCCGCAAGCCGCCTCAATAGGCGTGTGGCGGGGGGTGTTAGGACACCAGCCGTTTACATATAAAAAGGAAACGCTCTAGTGAAATTACACCTAGCATTTATTAAAGTCCCTTATTGTTCGGGAGAAAAACGAATTCCCATACCTATCCGTTCGGCAAAATATCTCTCTTAATTTTTCGCTTGTCGGACCTGGAAATATAGTGGGGTTCTAATATGATGTTCTCCGTGTCGCTCTTAAAGATATCTATTCTCAATTGCTCAAGCAATCTAAGCCTAGCGCGCAGCCTTCGAGTCTCTAGCGGCTCCCAGCCTAATTCGTTTAACATCTGTGTAACGCTGTCTGTACGCCCGTAGCAGTTTTTGACGAATCGCGCAGCTTTTCTTTGTATTTTATTAAGTTCCCGGATTAAGTCTTTCTGCACCGGATCCCATATGCTCGCTGCATATTCAAGGTGTGGCCGGACGAGTGCGAAATAGCACCTCTCTTTTACTTTTTCATCTGAAAATCTTCCCACAATACGCTTGACGAATACTAGCTTCTTCAGAGCTCTGCCACAAATATTTCTTATATGTGTTCCCCACGATAGGTTCGAGGTTGTCGTAACTCCCAGATACCTCACTTCATCTGTCGCCTTTATGTTAACACCAACTACAGCATATACATGGGGATCGTTGGACGACCTCCGCAAGAAATGTACCGCCGTGCATTTGCTCAGACACCTGGGACGTGGGACACCTGATGTCACTTTAACTACATCAGAGCTAATTCCGTCAAGAACTACTTTTTGCTTACGATCATTCAGAAAGTCCCGTATCCAGTTAACTATTGTTTCGTTCAGCCCTAATGACTGTAATTTGTTTAAAAGTTTGTTGTGAGGTACCGTGTCGAAAGCTTTCTGAAAATATAGGTATAATGCGTCCACTTGTCTTTTCGATTCACCAGATTTGAGAACGTCTTGAAGAAAGAGCGCGAGCTGTGTTTCACATGATATACCTTTCCGAAAGCAGTGCTGACAGCCATGGAGGAAGTTACGACTGTCCAGGAGCGTCATAATATTGCTAACGACGATATGTTCGAGTAATTTGCCTATAATCGACGTTAATGAAATTGGTCGATAGTTCCCTGGGTCGTGTCTGTTTCCCTTTTTGAATATCGGTGTAACGTTTGCAATGTTCCAGTCTATTGGTATCTTTCCTTCAGACAATGACTTCTTGAATATTATGTCTAAGAACGGTGCGATCTGTGGCGCTAATTCCTTGAGGACACGCGCGGGTATTCCCTCCGGACCCGGAGATTTACTATTTTTTATCGACTGTAGCTGTTTAGTTATCCCATCGCATTGAATAGTGATTTCTTTCATCGGTTCCTCAGTGAATGAAATGTCAAAATTACATGCAGTATCGTCTGTAGTGTATACACTTTCGAAGTGGGAATTTAAAGTGTTAGCTTTGATGATGGAGGGAGAAATTGATTGGAAGGATGAAAGATAAAGATCCAGGTTAGAATACTACAGGAAAAGCATGAAGAACGTCAAAGCAAAAAATCAAGTTGGAATGAAGCGGTTAGCAAGGAGGAGAGTGTAGTTGAGAGCTGTATCATACCAATATTTGGATTGATGACCAACTGATGATGACTATGAGTCATGCACTTATACCTTTTTGGAATTTTAAGAAACTAAACTTCATCGGCTATTGTGAATTGTGGCGATCCAAAGTTTGGCCACGATTGTATTTAATCTAGTCGGCCGCGCGTTTTTTTTTTTCGTTTTATTCCCGCGGATACTGGATAAAATTTCTTTTTATGAGAGCGTTCAATTATGGTGTCAAGGGTAATTAAGTTTTTTTTGTATAATTCTTAATATTTTGTAAATATCATTGTAAAATTTAAAAATGTGTGTGACCACGATGAGAGTGTATGTGCTGTCAGTGCGTTCAAGTCGCTCGCGCCAAAAGACGAGGGCGACGCGCGACGTTGTCATTTGTCGGCGGAAGCAGACAACAGTCAGGCCGAAGCAGACGACGCTGGGAGTGCATCCCTGTGGGTAAAAGTCAGGGGGCAGCACCAGAGCGCCAGCACCAGAGCAAACGGATCTCTTCTTTTTGCTGAGACTGCCATTCTACATTCATCATCGGAGATCCGATTGAGATGGAGGGGCTGTCTTCACGAGAATTGGAGACCCAAAGGGTCCTTTTTTTAACATTATTTCTGAGGGTGTGTACTCTCGTTTACACCTATTTAATCTGCATTATTATCAATACATTTCACTCTAATTTTAATAAATATAGTAAATTCACTTTTTATATTCATGAGACTTCATGCAATAGAGATTTCGATTTAAATTGTGCATACATCTGATTTTACGCGGAGAGATGCCAGCACATGAGACCACCGCATTCTCTTCTTTCGTTCGTCGTCTTCTTCTCCTTACTTTCTCCGACCCTGCACTTCTCCTTTTTCCGAGGTCTTCATTCTTCTTTTGAGACTGCTTCTTCTTACTTCGGCCCTTGTCTCCTCCTTTCGCCGAGCTCTTCTTTTATCTCTTAATTAATTTCTTCTCCCTCTTCTTCCTCTGTCCTTTCTGTTACGACTGTAATCAGTGGTCTTCTTGGGGCGTGATGCAATCTCTCTCCAGTTCTTTGAACCTCCCATTTTTCAGGCAGAAGGTTATTAGATCCTTACAGGTTTCGGATCTGACTTCCATGTCTAAACTCAGTTTAGTTCGCCATGTTTCAAAGCGGATGCACCTCTCAATTCGATGCCTAAAGGAATCTTCTTCATCACATTCATTGCATTTTACATCCTGGCTTTTTCTAATCTTCTATATTCTTTGCATTCCTCGTGGCCAGATATTACTTGAGCCACGGCTTTTGTATGCTTAACCTTTAATTTCTTCCTTTCCAGAATGCTTGTGAAGATTTTAAAGGTGTGCCATCCTTCGGTAGAGGCTTTCCACTCTTCATCCCATTTAAATTCCGTAATTTCCCGAATTTTCTTTTTGAAGATGCTGATCCTCGGGCATTCTTCGGTGGTGATTTTTATTCCTAAATAAGTTTTTTCATTGGTTGTTTGATATTCTACGCGTGCCTTATTTTCCATCACTATGTATTTTAGTGGCGGTTCAAGTGCTATTACTGCCAATGCGTCTGAACTTACGGTTGAGTAGCAATGGGTTACTGGAATCAGGCAGGATCTCTGGGCTTTCAGTTGTTTTTTTTATTTATTCTGCTGAGAGATGCCCTATCCCCCCAAAATGTACTTCCATACATCGCTATGGGTTTTACCACACCATTGTACACTTGGTGCATTGTTTTATTACCGTACATGGAACGGCAGTATCTACGTACGGCATGGAAGATTTTCTTTATCTTCGCTGCCAAGTAGTTGACGTGTGCTCGGAAACTAAGTTTTTCATCAATATAGACTTCTAAATATTTAAAACTGCTTGCCGTTTTAGTTGTTTTCCATTCATTCTTATTCTCGGATTTCGGCTGAGTTTTCCGCCGAAGACGACGACTTCGACTTATCCACCTTTTCCATGCAAACTCTGGCCTTCCCTTAAATATCTTGATGGGAGTTGGCTCTGCTGACGATAGCCGTGTCATCAGCATACGAAATCAGTTCGCAGTTTTCCGGGAAGTCCTCTCTTCATAATCGATTCATTACCAGATTCCAGACAAGAGGTCCCAACATAGACCCTTGCGGGCATCTTTTAGTTGCTGTTTTCCTTGCTTGCTCAAGTTTTGATTTTAAGTAGAATTCTCTATTCGAAAATTAACTTTTAAAGAGATTTATTATATTCCTAGGCGCTTCAAGTCGCTTCAGTTCCGCAATGGCCGATGGCCACCACACGGCGTCGAATGCTCCTTGGATGTCGATAAAAATTTCTAGAGTGTATTTATGATTAGCTTCCCTTGATGAAATTCTTTAGTCTCATAGTTTCCTCCTCTGCATTTCGGCCTCTTCGGAAACCGTACCGTCTAGGGTGATATAGATGTTCTACGCCAACTGCATCCTCCAGTCTTGATTTAATCATCCGTTCCAGAATTTTTCCGAGTTCCGGGAGCAAAGTTAGTGGCCGGTATGATTTCAATTCTGCAACATCTCTGTCTTTGGAGTTCAAAATTGTCATCAGATTTCCGATCTTCCAGCACTTTAGGAAGTATCCGAGTATTAGGCAGTCGTCCGACCGACAGAGGACCGCATCCTCGAGTATAGGACTCATCCTCATAACGACCCACCCTGGTATCTCATCCGGGCCTGGTGCCTTATTCTTCTTTATTTCCAAGATGGAGGTTTGAACTTCCCCAATCCTGAACGGGCTTGTGTCATTTTCATTTTAAGGTTCATCGGTTTCATCATCAAGGGTTGTTTATAATAATTTTTCACAAATGTAGGCGTTGAATATTGCCTATTTATGAATTCTATGTAGGAGGTGAAGCCGTTCTAGGTCATTTATTCATTTCATGTCGGGTTTATGTTTAGTGTATTTTGGAGGGGAGGGAGGCGAAGTTATTCTAGCATGCCTCCAAGACTAAACTCGGGTGTACTTTTTTTTGATTGATTTTGGGAAAAGGATATTTTGTAATAGGTTTTGTGCTTTGATAAGTAGGTAAAGTTGTGCTTAAAATTGAACTACGTTCTCAAAATTCGACGCCGCAACCACTCTCTGCACGTCTTTTTCCTGTATATGACCCTACCGTAACAAAGCACTGGCCATGGAATTCAAGGTACCTACATTTAGTTCCCTTAGTGTTCAGTTTAAAAGTCTGCGTGGGGGCAAAACCCGCCCAAGAGCGAGTATATTTGTAAATAAAAATTCACTGGGTGGGATTTATCTCATTGGTGGTTTTCCATGATCCTCCTCGATCTCACGCTCCTCCATTTCCTCAAAATTCGTGAAGGGAAGGCGAGGAAGGGATTTGAACCGTTACAGAAATTAAGCAAATACTGTGAGAAAAGAAGATAGGACTGCAAAGGAGGAAACAGTAGGTAACAAAATTCGTGTAGAGGATGGCTTTCTATGGATTGTAAACATGGCTGATGGGAAAAGTAGACTATAAAAGATTTAAAGAATTCAAAACCTTGAGTTGGAAACGGATGCTGAAGATCAAAAGGACGGGAAAAATATGAAATGAAAATGTATATCTACAGATTAGTAGAAGAGGAAAGGACCATGTGAAACACTGTACAGAAAAGAAGAACCATGTGACAATTTTCCAACCATTGCGATTGCACCAATAATTGAATCATATGGTACGCAGTCACGCGCACTTGTTCGTATAAATTCGTACTCCCCCGTAAAAATTCGCCTTGAATTAAGGTGGCTTGTTGGTGTAACTGGCTAACACTCCTGACCGGCAATCGGATGATCCTGGTTCTAATTCCGGTCAAGTCAAATGATTTTTTCATGGCGAATTTCACCGTCTGAAGAGCCAGGAAGGTTAGGCACACTGTGAGGCACAATGCGTTTGTGAGGAATATGATTAAAGGAGAAATAGAGGGAAAAGCTCCAAGAGAAAGACCAAGGGATAAATACATAGACCAAATAAAGAGGAAAGTACATAAAGAAGAACTAACAGGGAGTAAGGGAAGTAGCATTAGATAGGTAAAGGATGGAGGGCTGAAGTCAACCAATCTTAGGCATGAACGACCAATGATGATGATGATATTTTAATGAAACATCCCAAAAAAAAGGAGATTACTTGCAACTAAACCCTAAGTGTCCCAAGATTTCCTCGTAATTGTGCGGCGCTTCGAGTTCTCCCATAGTCTCTGGGTCTTCTGGGTCCCATAAAAAAGGAGTCGGGGCAGACGGTTGGGGGATCCCCCCAGACAAAAAAAAACTCCTCCTGCATGTGTACCTACGGAAGTCAAATTCGGGGATGTTCCTGCAGAAAAAAAGTGGGATCAACTGGATGAAGACAAGAGGGAGAGATGCGGGCTCTTGGTTGTGTCTCTGTGTGTTCGCGTCTGCTTGCACGGGGGAAATAATATAATAGAATGATAGGGACCTTGATTACACGCTGGGGCAAATCTTCTAGAGAAAACAAAAAGATACAGCTAAAGAGCAGTGAGGCAGTTGGTAAGTGATAACATTCTAATAAAAAATGAATGAAACATAATAAAAATACTGCTTCCCCAGTCGAGCAAAACTGCTCGTGTGATAACAAGGAAACAGAAAAGTCAATGTATCAAAAATGTACTCAAACAGTTGAAAACAATTTAAACATAAACACGAATAAAAGATGAAATGACAAATGTAGTTCAGAAAATAACGCAGTAAAAATGAGAGTTAAATGTTTAAAAACCTTCCCTGTTCATTATAACATTATTTGAATAAAATGCCATATAATTTATACATAAATAATACCAGCATGCGATATTTCCTCTGATCAGTTGAAATAGAATACCAGAGTTGTGAAGTGGCCGCCAATAACGACTTGTGGTAGGTAATGGTTCGGTGGGTTGGAAATTTGAGGTAACTAGGTTCTGTTCTGGCCACCGTTGTATGACGTTTAATTCTTTTGGGAAATATTTCACTCAAGTAGGGAGGTTCGTTGCTAGCATAAATAATAATGTTCCATGTAGGTATGTGCGACGCGTATAGATATTTAAACAGCTTAATTTTTCGTAGCAAGGGAGAGGTGTGGGTCCCAGAGAAGAAAGACGAGCGAACGATTGTGACCGGGACGAGCAAACATCCTTTTCCTCCCCCAATGGCGACGGGGGACTTTTTAATGGGGAAGTTACCCCAGTCAAATAAAGAACTGGGTCAGACGGTGGAGGCGGCGGAGGGACAGAAGGAAGGCACTGTGTCGGTGGGCTGAGCCAGAAGTTGAGGAGAAGATGAGAGACGAAAATACACGTGGCAGAGGAAGTCGGTGACGGACTCACTCGGAACTACGAGGCAACGAGATCGATAATAGCCAAACTATGTATTATTTATTAGAGTATAGAGTTAAATCATCAACATAATTGTTATGATCATGCTTCGTCACGGGAGACATGCTCGTTGATCATGCATCTGTGAATATCTACGCATTATAATAAAAAATAATGCTCATAGAAAATAATAATAAATTAATTTTTATTACTAATTTCATTAGTTGGACAAATATTCAGCACAGCTATTTTAAAATCTTCCACTCCATTTAATTTTATTTCTCTATTCACACAAATTGATTGCGGAATTATGCACAACTATGCTACCTGATCGCTAAAATAATTTAACAGGTTCTAATCCATGCCAAAGAATGTGGATAGTACGTGTTATAGTTTTTAATTTTGGAGAAATTTTCCGTAATCCTCTTTTTGCTCATGTCAATCCTCATGGAAAATAAAATAATTTTTATTACTCATTTCATTAGTTGGACAAATATTCAGCACAGCTATTTTAAAATCTTCCACTCCATTTAATTTTATTTCTCTATTCACACAAATTGATTGCGGAAATGTGCACAACTATGCTACCAGATCGCTAAAATAATTTAACAGGTTCTAATCCATGCCAAAGAATGCGGATAGTACGTGTTATAGTTTTTAATTTTGGAGAAATTTTCCGTCATCCTCTTTTCGCACTAGCTAAAGAAACAAAATTGTCGCTATGTATACTGGGATTTATGCGTGAGCTCGCATAGTCGTCAATTTTTAACTGTGCTCATGAGAGGGAAATGAAAACGAGAAGTGAAAACGAGAAAGAAATGGGTAGCAGAAAAAATGACTAGGAGTACAGAAAAGAGAAGGAAATGGTTAATCGTCAACACCAAACTGGACTGAAAGAGGGTTCAAGGAGTTAAATAATAAATTCCGATGAGTAACTGATTGAGTGAAGGAAAAAGTGGAAAAGACATTGCTAAGAAATGGAAAAGATACAAAAGTAGGTGAAAGTGATACGATACAGTGAAAATGTTAACGGGCAGTTAGAATGGGGAAACGATGGCAAAGGTTAAGGAGAAAACAGGGAAGATATCCAGAATACGTTAAGGGAATGCGTGAAAGTGCTGCATTAGAGCGGTAATAGATGTAGCGGTAAATATTAAAGATAAATCCCTATGTAGTTACTAAGGAATTTATGAACAAACGGGAGAAGAATAAGTTTCGTATTTCGTTTCGAGTTCAGGAGGAGAGTTTCAAAAGTTCAGTTCGAACGGGACTTCGTGAAAGCAGTTTCATCGCAATTGTGAAAAACTGAAAACTCCTAGTGCAATGACTGTAGAACAGTTAGTTTGATTTGTCTCGCACTAAAAGTAGTACGCATGATAATTAATAAAAGGTAGGACACCAGATCACAACGTACAAAAGGCGACGACCTGTTAGGGTCTAGGAAGGGGAAGGCATCTGAGGATACTATTGTGGTCATGAGAACACATATAGAATGAAACAGAGAATAGAGTCAGGGCTTTTTTGCTTGTTTATGTGATTTCATAAAGGTCTTTGATATAGCCAACAGGGAAAAACTAACGAGTATACTCATGGGATTCGGAAAGAAAATCAGATCAGAGACAGAAAACTAATACGAAAGTTGTAAATGCTCCAGGCAACACAGGTGAGTCGTGGCTGAGAGAGCATCAAGGTGGCCAGTTATGTGTAACGGGGTAAACCAAGGTTGCCTTTGAATTTAAATATTCACGCCGAGGAAATGGTAAGAGCGGCATGAGGAGACTTATATATATATATATATACCAAGACCACGGACTTAGAATTTAAAGGACTGGTCACTTCCCGAAAATCCTGTCACCGCTGGTGTCGCCGAAAGCAATTTTTTCCCACGGGTGGCAGCACTAGTAGTCGCCTATGGTCAAGGTCCCTTTACCCTTACAGCGACCTTGCCTATGGTAGCCTGCGTAGACTGTGGTAGTGTACGGTGAATCCACCTTTGGAATTAAGCAATCCGAGAAAATTTACGCCTATCCAGTAAATTATAACTGCTTATTAATTTCAAAATATCGCCTTCATATATCTCATTGAACGAAGTATGCCAGGAAATCGTTGCATCGCTCCCGGCTGCACATCGGGGTATGACAGCAACAATGAGAAGATCCCTTTTTTTTGTTCACAGTGATGTAGTATCACTAGATAAATGGGTAAAATCAATCCTTCGCAAGGATTTTACCGTCAAACCTGGGCAGAGGGTGTGCGAGAAGCATTTTTTTCCGTCTGAAATAATTAGGAAAAAGCCGCTGTACGACCGGAATGGAAGAGTCATATCAGAGGTGTGTAAGTATGATTGAAACCTCGGTATTGTCTCTAAATCATGTCCCAAATTCATTATTTCTTCAATACGTTTTTATTTTCCATACGGTTTTGTAACATGTATCGTAAATAATCTTCCAGCAAACATATAAACGCCCACGACTTCTTGAATCTGCGGTTCCTTCTCAATTTCCGCGGGGTTGACTCATCCAAATGTAAACTTTCATAAATTTATAATGAATTTGGAAGTGTTATTTATGAAATACTTCAAAGAAACAGATGTAGTGGAAAATGTCATCGAAGACTTGGTTGAGGGTACTACCCTGAAGTTCCCATGCTTGGAGCATGGAAGTGAAATTGTAGCTTTCGTTGTGAAGTATTACATTACCATGAGAATGAGGCAGTTTGCTGCCTTGGAGAACATGAAGAGAGTGAAAGAGAATAGCCAGAAAAAGAAGTTGGCCAGACAAACTAAAAGTTAATAAAAATGTTTTGGCAACAGCATTAATTATTTACTTTTATTATCTTTGCTTCCTATTTTTCTCCTAGTCCCGTAAAATAGCACCTGTCATTTCCTGATGTTAACTTAGTTTAATTTTAGCTGTGTGTTTGACCAACGAAGACTTAATAATTTCTATTGTTTTGACGCTCAAGGGTATCTAATGATATGGTTATGTATAATAAATTCTAATTTATTGAATACATTTAAAATAGCATTCACGTGCATCCTCCAATTGCAGACAAATTCTTTATGAATTATGTAGTTTCAAATTGCGCACATCCACAATCTCGACGCACATCATTTTATGATGATTAGTGATTAATAGTCCTCGGTCCAATAAACTGCAACATAAATTAATGAAATCCTCATTTCTGTTTACATTTTAGAATTGATTCTGTCCGTGCCCTTATCCTTGTTTCAGCGCAGCTTTAACATAATGAACTGCAACATAACTGCGTGCATTGGTTAACCGAGTGTTTAGTATGAGAAGCGCACCAACTCCGATAGGTATTCTTATAATTTGATTCAAACTTTTAAATAATAATACTTTCGGTTGCGTATTGTAATGCATTTCATTGAAACCGAACTAGTTATATGTAGCAGACGACACTGCTCTGCCTGACGTATATTGTTGCTGTTCGATTGAAGTCACGGTAGTTTTCCGTCGTTGATATGCTTTAATTTTGACTTTCTCCATGCGGATCTTAAACTACCAAATGGTGCTCGTTTTCAAAATATCATGTTACCTCTTTAAAATACCATTTCGTCTCTGACAATCGTACGAATTGCATCAGTTCACAGCTAAGTGCTGGGGCGACTACTAGTGCTGCCATCTACAATAGAAATTTTCCTAAAGTGACACTAACGGCGACAGCAGTTAGCATTGCGGAGATAGGAGTGTGTCAGAGGGCTGACCAAGACATTGTATATATATATATATATATATATATATATATATATATATATATATATATATATATATATATATATATAATGTCTTGGTAGAAAATCGCTCTCGGCGACGATGCACATGCATAAATAAAACAGTGATACACTAAACAAACACAGAAACACGCAAAAAGGACACTCACAAAAGAAAACTTGTACGTTTCGGCGTCAGGACGCCATCGTCAGCGGTAGAGGAATGATGAGTCCGCTCTGTTCCCTTGGGAAGGAAAGGGCAGAGAGGAAGGAAGGGGGGTAAGTGCGAATGGATAGTGGTGGGGAGAGAGAGGTGGCTATTGGGCTTTTAATTCAATGGGCTAGGTTTAGCCCGGGCTTTTCGAATGCTCTTGTCACCCAAATATGGGCGTATTCACGAATTTTCACGTCAACATTACCGGCGGATTCAGGAAGGGCTTCTATGATCTCTAGGGAGAAACAATCGTCAAAATTTTGAGAGTGGGAGGCGGTATGTTTGGGAATGGGATCAAGAAAAGGTGGAGTTTTGGTGGCATGGCGGTGATTGTTCATAGGGATATTGAGGGGGGTGGTACATTTTCCCACATAGAAGGCAGGGCAGAAATTGCAGGAAAGGCGGTAGATGATGTTACTGGTGGTACAATTGGCCGTAGAGGAAGATCTTTTGAGGGAGGGGGTGGCGGAGGGGCGGAGGAGAGAGCAGCATTTGCACCTCGGGCGTCCGCATGTTGAGGAAAGTGGCGGAGGGTTGCAGGGAGGGTCTAGTGGATTTTAAAATGTCCCGAAGATTTGAGGGACGCTTATAGGAAACTTTGGGACATGAAGGTAGGAGGAGGGAAGTAGAGGTATTGTTTTTTAAGATTGGATACAGGTCTTTCAATATGTTTTTGATCCTGTGTGCACCAGGGAAGAATGTGGTGACAAGGTTAAGTTGGTCAGATTGGTGGGTCTTGGTCCGAGGGGTATATTTTGCAGTAGGAGACAGGATTTTATTTAAAAGCAACTTCTCTGGGTACTCTCGTTCTCTGAGGGAGTGATGGAGAGTTTCGATATATTCTTTTAGAGAGCTGCAGATCCGGTGGCCGCGGATAGAAAGGGAATAAGGGATTGAGCGTTTGGTGTGAGAAGGATGACAGCTGTTAAAATGGAGGTATTGGTCGTTGTTAGTGGGTTTTTTGTGGACGGAGGTGATGAATTTACTGTCCTTAATTTGGATATTAATATCCAGGAACGTAATTAAGGAGTCAGAAATGGAAGATGTGAAGGAAACTGAGAATGAAGAGTTCAGTGTGGAAATGAAAGAAGATAAAGAATCACGGCCGTGAGGCCAGAGGACGAATATGTCGTCAATGCTACTAAACTAAAGGCGCCACCATGGGTACTCGCATGGCACCATCTTATGCCAACCTGTTCATGGGCCAACTTGAAACCACTTTCTTAAAAAATCAAACACATAAACCTCTCTTCTGGGCCCGCTACATTGATAATCCAAGGGATTGTAAGCTTTGGTAGACGCATTAGAAAATCAGTGCGTGGAATACAGAATTAAGATTAATCATTAGTAAAAGAAAATAATGAGAATTCCCAGGGAAAAGAAAGCGAGGTTGATCATTCACGTCGGAGAGTACAAGATGGAGCATTTTAATTCCTGTGTAATACGTAGGGAGAAAAGAAGCGTAGAAGCAGTGACATTAGAAGGAGAATTACGATAGTGAAGGAGGCGTTTAGTAATAGGAGAGAGCTGATAACAGGGACCTTGGGTAAATTGTAAAGAAAAGGTTGGCGGAAAGGAAGACAAACGATGAAAATCTGGAAATGGTTGGGGAGGAGAGGAAACTGCCGGTGGAGATTAGGAATAGGCAAGGTAGGTGGTTGGAAGAAGTAATAAGGGATGCTGAAGGGCTTGATAGAAGGGAGGATGTTTGGCAAGCAAAAGGAAGAATAGGCTTTCTGAAGAGAGCAAGGATAAATAAGTCATGTGACGAGATAAGGGCTTCCGCCTATGAGAGTTTATTTTATCTCTTCAATTTTACCTACATTAACCGGTGTATAACCCTTATAATATTTATGGTGAACGAGAACAAAAAAAAACGAGTCGAAGTCAAGATTATAACTGCCCATCACTTTGAAAAATAGCCTAAGTTAATTCCTGTGGAAAAAATAGCCTATTGGAGAAGTAATAGCCAGTAACTTACTAACAGTATCCGAATAAATTAAAGGATAGTACATGACTAAATTAATTAACAACGCTGCATACATATGTACTTTCTTGCAATAAAAAACGTTGCCTGTGTGATATTTATTCATAATTTGAAAATTTTAGTATTCATTAACAAATGTCGGTAAATACTATTATGGAAAGATTACATTTAATATAACCAGTTGATCGTTGGTTTAAAAGGTTAATTTCTTACTTGGATAACTCCGCTCTTGTTTAAAATGGAATGTCCTATAGGCTGAAACCGCTCCATCTGCCGAAGAGCATCAGCAACTCTTGGTTCATCCACGTCCACCAATCGGAACGCTGTAATGTTGACGGAGTTGTACTTGAAGTCCTCCAGGTCAAAGGTTTCGATGTCCTATGAGTTAAAGAAAAAACAAAAAAATGAATTCACTAATTTGCCTGCCTTACATGTAAATCAGAACATCAGATAGTTGTTTAAATGAAAATCGGGTAGCAGGCAGAGATTTTAAAATATTTACACACTACATACAAAGGTAAATATACACGGACCACAATAAATGGAAGTGAATAACATGTTTGTGTCAAGGGGACACAATAAGTGGCGTACCTATGGGGGGGATGAGGGGAATAGAACCACCAACCCCCCCCCAGAATCCTAAAAATAAAATAATATTCGTATCACAGCAATTCTACTTGTTTGAAATACAGTAATTAAATGTTTTAGTTTTAATTTGGCCTATCTAATGGATTCAAATTAGTAGTTTATTTGCATAAGGAACGAATTAACGTGTGGTGTGCTATTCAATCTGAAACATATCCCCCAAAGCTAAGTCCTAGTTACGCCAATGGACACAATTGTATACAATTTGTCATGAGCCAAATGAATATGATGCATCTTTTTTTGGAAGATATTTTGTATCGTTGAACGGGGAAAGTCTACTTTGCCTTGAGAAAATCAAAGCATAGTCTATATAGAAACAACAAAGTATTTTCAAATTACTCTGTGAAGGTCGTTTTCAGGGCCTAGGTATCAGTCAGGGTCTAGGACCTAGGCCCTGACAACGACCTTCACAGAGTCATTTGAAAATACTTTGTTGTTTCATTATAGACTATGCTTTAATTTTCTCAAGGCAAAGTAGACTTTCCCCGTTCAACGATACAAAATATCTTCCAAAAAAAGATGCATCATATTCATTTGGCAAACTTAATTCAATCGAAATCTAGACACCTCAAGGCAGAACGTTAGTTGGACTTAGTTAACCAATTCACTTAAAAACAAAGGAGCTCCAAAGATTAACTTCATCATACAATCTTCTAAGTGTTTAAGCACTCGCAATCTTTGCGAAGGAGACATACCTGCTAAAACTAAAAATATCAAAGCACTCAATGAAAAGTATGGTAACTTTCCTTTATGTATATATATGTTGTTTGTTGGAAAATAAAATTAAAGCTACAGAGATATGGCAAGCTTTCCGACAGTCTAAATGTGTGTGATGAAGTAATATACCTGGGAACCATCGTAACTTAAGATCTAGCTAGGAGGAAACTCATGAAACATTAGGGACGTGGCATCAAAGAAACAAGTATTTTTAAATCGAAAAGCAAATATTCCTCGGTTGAAGAAGTGGAAGAGAGATGCTACTGCGATGCTAGTTAATCTATCTTTTGAACATGCCACGATTATTTGGGACCCTGTTAACAAATATTCAATTCGCAAAATAAATAAAATATAAAGAAAAGCCGCACGCTTTGCCAATAACTTGATGAAAGAACTAGGTTGGAAGCCGCTATAGGCTCGGAGGCTACACGCCCGACTGAAACCACTTGGAAAATTCAAATGAGGTGAGTTCCTGGATGACTCATAGGGAAATATTTCAACCCAAAATTGTATCTCTTGAACTGATATAAACGACAAAATAAGAAGAGCCACGGCCGAACTAATGATTATAAAACTCCTATTTTCCCACGCACTATTGATTATTACCACACAAACAAAGTTGGATACTTAAAACACTTCTTTTTACATACAATTGACTTTCGTCCTTTATATCTGCGTATTCTTCTTCCCGATGCACTTCACTTTTAACAGCTGTTGTGCCAATACCCCGAATCACATGCCCCTGCGGTGAAAAGTAGAGTAATGCGTAGAAGTAAATGTTATGCAATAATATTATCGCAGCATCTACATCATCTTTTAAAAATAAAAATGCGGCCGAAGAGTTAAAAATTTTGATTTAGAATGAACTTTAACACCCGTTCTTATTTTCCTGAGTTATAAAAGCTAGTTTTTAGTTTAAACATACACATTATGGCATGTGGAATAAGTTTTTGAACACAGAGTGTGACCCTTTATAATAATTTAAATATTTTACTCACTTCAATTTTCATGGAAGGTTTTAATTCACAAGCTCTGCACAAATAATTAACTATAAAATATGTTGGGACAGCTACTTTAGGTAGATCTATCTGCAGTTTAGAGCATAATCAATGACCCGAAAAGTGTATACCTATCGACGATTATTGCGAGGCATTTGAGAAACGATTCAGACCCCTTTCCCGAACTGGGGAACTACCGCGGACGCAGGAAGGCGGAGAGGGGGACACCACAATAACGCAGCGCGAGCATCGTGCCTTGGGGTACACCACCCATTTCCCACAGCCTCGTGACTTCCAACCCCACGTGTGCCGGCATTTGCTCGGCCACTCGTGCAGGTACATACAGCTGAACGCAAGGCGGGGATGGGGGAAGAGGGTTGAGCAGGGTTCTAGTAAAGGGGAGGTCAGAGGGTGCGGCTGGCGTCTGGCTTATGTTAGGGGATGGCTAAGGGCGTAAGTTTAAGGCTTGTTTTTCGATGCTCCCATCCCGCCAACTCTTCCTTTCCACAGCCCGCTGGAACCACCATATTTCCCATCGCAATAGCGGCGACCCCTCACTGCTACACCGCCGATCCCATCTCTCCTTACAACACCCTCCCGACCTCGTGTTCCCTCGTGGCAACAGGCCTGCTTAAATTTACATAGACCCGAGGTAGGAGTTTGCACCAGGGCGGCACTCATGGGAGCGTTCCACGGATCCCGATATAAAGTGGCGATTTCCTGAGGGGGGGGGGGGGAAGGAACATTTTTCCCTGCTTTCGTTGAAGGGAACTTTTGCATACACAATTACATCCCAGAGGATGGGTGGAAATGGGTTTTATCTTATTGTCAGCTGGGACTTGAATGAACGAATAGAGAAATTAGCATGCCGGACGAGTTTTTTTCAAACGAGATAGCACCGGTGAGAGAGCAAGGGATCGGAAACAAATTTTTATTTATAAAAAGAGTATTTGTATATTTTTTAAATTTTAATAGTTATCTGATACATAGTAAAAGTGCCATAATCCATGTAAAATGAAAAAATAACCTAAAAAAGAGAAAACTTAAATATGTTTATACTTGAAAAATCTTCATCGGTGACCGGTTTCGGACCCGAGCTTCATTCATTCCACAACACTCTTGATTACCTTACCTCTGGTACCATCTCTATCTACTCTCCCTATTCCTCATAGGTATGTCAAAAGTGTCGCGATGTTAAACTTCTCCTTATAAAATTAAAAAATCCCGAGCAATTGGACATGAAACGTTTTTAAATAATATTTATAAGCGGAAAATAGCCCTTGAGGTTTTTTAAAGTGTGATGCCCGTCACTCGGTATCGATGGTTCGGAGCCACGAAATGGCCAAGGGTCCGCCCAGATTTCATCAAGGGGTCAGGAGTCAACGGAGATAAATGATAATCACGTCTTAATCTTTAAGGAATCTTTATTACGCCAAAGCCCGTCACCAACTAATTTCTCATGCATGTTATCCCACAGTCCATGAGGGGAGGGGGTAAGGTGCGAGGAAAAGAATAGTATATATATTTAGATACAATGTATTATTTTCCTTTGGGTATCATCACCCTTGGAACAAATGCATGCAGGTAAATTAAATTTGGATCAGAAAAATGAAGATACAAATTGATTATGACACACACGTAATACACAACCATAGGGACACAAATATATGAATACAAATATTTGGATGCACAGGCATGGATTAAAAGATAGGGATACGATATCAGTTAGCGAGAAAAATTGTTTTTATAATAGATTTATTCTGGGTAATTAATGACCTGGCCTTAGACATTTACGTCAGGTAACCAGGAATTTCCTTCTTGGAAAAGATAAAGAGAAAGGTTCCTATTAAGTATGTTATGCGGTCACAAAATATTAGCCAGCGTGGATTGATTATATACTGTGACACATGAGCGTCCCGTCTTAGCTTAAAGAAGATTCTTATAGAAGGGGAAATGGAGGCTTTCCTTGTGATCCTCCCGTATTTCCAAGGTAGCATTCTTAAGTCGTAGGTGCCGTCTCATCTTCAATACCCAGGTAACCAACTCAGCAGAGGAGAAGGGTAAGAAAACGAAGAAGAGAAAGGAAATAGGTGCAAATGTGTGGTGGCCAGGAGAAATGAAAATGGTACAGCAGGTTTTCATTTCACAGGAGATTATCATCCGGCCAGGAGGAAATACACTGCAATAAAATCTGTCAATTTACGGTCTTTATCTCCGTACCCTTCCCGTTATCTTATTCACTTCGAATCATAATGAAAGAGTTGCACCATATTCTGTTAAACACTATTTTCTTTCGATTGATAGAGAAAAAAGATGATTTAAAATTGGACGAGTTGGCCTTGTGTCCTTTCAGATAACGAAATATCAGTAAGCATGGTGACTTGCACATTTCCACGCTCGAAATTTATCTTGAATTAAGGAGATTTACCTACTTGAAATAGCTTTTGGATCAAATTCTCAGTTGTTTAAATAAATCATCATAGTAGGTAAGTACTACTTTCTAAGAAATAATAACCAAAAGAAGCTCATGTAACGAAATCTGATTCCAAAAGGACCAAAGGAAAGAGAACAGCTTTATATGCATGCTAATTTAAATGCGCGAGTGATATCTACGGACGCACAGAACTCGGCAAAAATACGCTCCCTTGATTAATTATTAATGATACAGAGCTCGCTTAATTAAGGCCATGGAGAAGTGCGTAACGATATGAAGACTTATAAAAACACATCTCCAAGTTTCGAGTTGCATGCTTCACGTTAGCGCCTTCTCATCTGTGTCACCGTCCCACTTCTACGCTGTACATAACGATCTCCGCGATTCCATTAGGGCTGATTTTTTTCTAGCGCGCACAAGTCTTCATATTCTGAGCATCAGGCACCCGCTGCCGAGGGCAAACAAATACATTCAGCTGCGCGAGCCAAAGAATTACAAAGTTTCAACAACTTTTACTTTCACGTAAACATATTTCCTAAATTTTTGAACATCAGAAACGTGATATCTGAGAAAGGAGGACGAGAATAGGCTGTCGGCGTTGGAGATGTGGGTCTTGGGGGGAGAATGGAGAGAGTGCGTTGGACGGAAAACAAGATGAACGATGAGGTGCTTGGTGCAGTGGATGAGCTGAGGAAACTTATGAAGGATATTGAGGTAGAGCTGGTGGATGGAGGAAATAATGTCGTTATATTAAAACAGTCGTTATAACGAAATTTGAACGATAAATTCTGCACATCGCAGTGCGATAATAGAATTCGACGCATAGCACGGCCATTTTAAACTCCCTTTTTTATCTCCGACACCTTTTCCATTTCCTTTCTCATTCGTGCAGTTCTTCGACATCACGCCTGCAGCTTACCTCTCCCGCAATACTTCAATTAGATGTATTGAAATGTATTCGATATATTCCTTAAATTGCTCGATGTTCATCAAAAAATTGCGTGCGAAACACGACGCGAATGTTCAATACAACACCGTGACTAAATGTTAACTCTGACGTGAAGTTATACGAGATTTCACTTCAACACAATGTTGATATAAATCGAAACTGGAACGAAAACATCGCAGTGCGATAAAGGTATTCGACGCACTGCATGGCCGTTTTCAACTCCCTTCTCTTCTCCGACACCTTTCCCATTTCCTTTCTCACCCGCACAATTCTTCGCCATTCCAGTTTCCTCCGCCTCCCCCTTAACTTCCTCCGGCGCCGCTTCGAGCAGAAACAATTAGGTGCTAATGAAGTCCCCTTGGATGCAGATTAGCCGCGGTCCACCGAGGGGGATGTAGCCAAGGGGGCGATTGGGGGGGAGGGGGGAAGGGAAGGGGGCGGGTGAGAAGGTGGGCAAGGGGATGGTTGGTAGGCGGGCGGATGTAACTGCATAATGGGATTCCGCCCACACACTCACATGCAAGCATTCCCGAGACTACTCGATGCTCCATCACTCCCGACCACGGTCTGTTAGTCGTCGCCCCCCCGCCATCTCCCTCCCTCCTTGCCTGCCATCGCGGTCCCAACCCCTTCCCGGACTCCCACCATTATCCCGCGTACAAATATGGTTATGCGAGCGATTGATAGCTTTAACGCGTTTCGGGAAGTCGTGTTCTGTCCATTCGTCGAAGGCTTCACTGGGATTCCATCCATCATTTTGCTCTCCTTGCGCGACCATGGGTCGCGAAAACAAATGGTTCAGTAAGCAGTTTGCCCATCCTGTAAAGGTAATTTTATAAAATCGCAACCACATCTTTCTAATGACATCTTTTTACGCGTAGCCTTATACACGTGGTATAAATTACGTAATACATCGAATTCATGTGTGCAAATTTTCTTCTAGACGCAAAATAATACACCTATAATTGTTAAAATTGTTGCTAACAAATATCAAGGTGTCACGAAGAGTCTAATACTTGAAAAAAAAACATATTTCGTTATAATTTACTCTGAACTTCGAATACCACGCCGAAAACTAGTCATGCTTTAATGAAGGAAAAAGTGTAAAATATAATTATTGTACCATTTTCATTGCTGACTGCACTTTAAGTTCTGACGAATGCACATATGCTCTTCAGTGAAATGTCGCCCAAGAATTGTTTTTCGACTTCAAAATTATCAAAATGTGCGCTCAATGACCCATAATTACTGCTCCAGCAATCTTATAGGACTAGGATTGGCATCACGGTTATCTTAAAACCAACTGCACTTTCTTGTAACATATTTTAAGAGGATAAGGGTTGGTATTTCCCTGTTCAGAAGCCTGGAAAATAAGGTAAATAGATATATGAAAAAAGAAAGAGAAAAGTATTACGAAGATCTATGCTCACAAAGAGAGGAAAACCTGGATGGGGGAAGAATGGAAAATGGCTACAAATTAATAAATTGATTTTTTGGAGTATAGTAGGGCAATAATGGAGAAAGATGGCATTTTGCTAGATAAGGATGACGAAATCTTCAAAAGATGGAATGAAAAAATCGAGGCAAAAGAATATATGGAGGCGAAGAATTTCCGGAAAACAGTACTGAAAGAGTAGAAACAATACCTAAAGATGAGGTGGGAGAACCAATACTGAGAGAGGAGTTTGAACTAGCAATGAAAAGCCTGAAAAAAATAAATCCCCAGGTGTAGATGACATCCCGGCAGAACTTCTCAAGGAAGGAGGAGCCAAAATGAAGGACAGGCTCTATAAGGTCATCAAGTTGATATAAGAACAGGGAAAACTACCTGCAGATTTTAAAGCTAATATCATGATACCTATTCCTAAGAAAATAGGTGCAATAAAATGCGAACAATACAGAACGATAAGTCTAGGGTCACACGCAGCAAGAATAATGACAAATGTTATCGTACGGCGCATGGAACGAAAAGCTGGAGCAATGCTCTCAGAAGACCAATTTGGGCTGAGAAAAAGCAGGGGTACAATATTGGCGTTAAGATTGATTGTAGAAAAAAACATTGGACTGGAATAAGAAAACCTACATTACATTCATATATATGAAAAAAGCCTTCGATAACGCTAAATGGGACCAAATATTTAAGGTTCTACAGAGAGCTGGAATCAGTTATAGAGAGCGAATACTAATATAGAATCTATATAGGAACGAAAAAGCTATTCTGGAGGGAGATAACAACAATTAGAAGATAAAATCGAGAAGAGAGCGAGAGAAGGATGCGCATTATCACCAGTGATATTTAACATGTACGAGGTTTGATAAAGAAATAACGGGAATTTTCTTTTTTCTTAAAAAATATTTATTTATTAATCAATATCAATTTTTTCCCCTTCAAAAAAATCCCCCTAAGATATAATACACTAGTTCCAGCGGTTTTTCCGATCTGGGAAGCACATCTGGAACTCACTTTTCGGTGTTGAGTTCAGCTCCTTCAGCGATTCTGGTTTTATCTCATCAATGGTGGCAAAACGTCGTCTTTTCAGGGTTCTCTTCAGCCCCGGGAATAGAAAGAAGTCACAGAAGGGCATGTCCGCCGAATACGGTAGCTGAAGAAAAATAACGATTTGTTTTTTACCAAAAATTCACGAAAAACCGGTGAAGAGTGAGCGGGAGCATTATCGTGGTACAATTTCCACGAGCTGTTTTTCCACAATTCTGGGCGTTTTCGTCGGATTGCTTCACGCAAACGGCGCATAATTTCCAAGGGCCTAAATCTGTAACTCGAAGCTCCGGAGCAAACTGGCGAAAAGAGCTCAAATAAGCTCTTAGCTCCCATTCGTATTCTGTATTGGAAAGCTCCTGAGAACAGGAGCTTCATTTGGCTCCAGCTCCGCGAAGTCAGCATCTCAAGGTGCCGGAAGGAGCTAGAGAAGGCTCCGGAGCTTATTTAGCTCCTCATGGTATTCTGTATCGGTCCCGAAGCTCTTTTCGGAGTCCCAGCATGCCTCAAATGAGATCTCCGGCCAGCGCCAGCCTCGAGACCGCGCTAGGAGTATTCTTCAGTGAAATCCTTGCGCATTCCCGCAGTGTATTGTTGATTTTTCGTGAAGTGTGCATGTTGTGGTGAATCCGATGATATTATTTTCTCTTTCTTGGTAGTTTTTCTTGAGGTGATACTCTTATCTACCGCGGTGGAAGAATCAAGATACCCAAAGAATTTATTTTTAACCTATTTTAACCAATAAATCCCATCCCTGTTTACATGATGGAAAATTATTTCGATGTCAATATTGCTGCCTTACTTGTCTTTCGGAGATCAATTCGTGAACATTCATCGATAAATACGTGTTTTGCATGTACTAGGTTATTCCATTGAATTTCTTTGTCATTCATACTGTTGAGAATCGTTTTTAAATTGATAAAACTGTAGGCAATGATCAAAGTCGATAGAAGCACTTCCTTTGTCATAAAACATATGTTGTAATGTTTTCACGTAAGTTCTTATTTTGGTGTTGTTAACCCGTAAGGATATGATCGTAAATTCCATTTTTATCAACTAATGAACAACTTTTTTGTTATTGTTAAGCAAGTTCTTAATGTGTGGCCGAGTACAATTAATTCGCTTACCTATTAATAACATTATTTCAACTGCAGTTCGAGGTATTAATCTTAATATTGACATGGCTGCGTGAAGAGAAGGAAAATGCACGATAGAGTGTTTAGGTAAGGTACGTTTTTGGAAGTTCAATCGATGAAAAAAGCTATATGTATAAATGTATGTCTATGTTAAAGTGATCATACGCATGAACTCGCAGAATATGATTGCTCATATGCATAACTATAATTGAATGATGTAAATCAATTGCTAATTAGTTCGCAGCTTTAGTTCGTTTCCTTAAGTGAAAACTGAGCGTATGATTAACAGATTCTTCGAGTACTAGCTGCCTAACGTAGAACGTTCTTAAGATACCTTAATAATTTAAGTTGCATAAGTATTCATCGGTAGTTCCGTAGAACTTTTATTTTCAAAGTTCTACGGATAATTTCAAGTAAACGTCGCCAATCTTCCTATATGAGCATAACATGTGGGTATAAATTATAGCTGCACACTTCAGTGGGAATTCCTAAATAATGGTAATTTTCGAAGTGTTGTGTACATTTTGTAGATTTAATAGTAGTTTTTCGCAGAAAATATAACAGAATAACAAATATATGAGTTAATGGCCGATTTATTGAATTTATCATCATGTATGTACTTACATCACCGACGTTCGTATACATGATTGAATGATAAAACAATGAACTAACCTATAGATTAACGCCTGCTACAGGTTTGAATAAAGAATTTTTACCTTAGATGTACTTAAATTAACTATCAAGAATATGAAAATATAGAAAAACATAAAGGAAATCTTCTTATTATTTTCAACTCGCCGTTCACAGAAACAGCTGTTGATGATGACAAGTGTTATGCTAGATTACTATAATATTTTGTTTTCTTAAGTAAAAAACCAACTGATTCAGGTAATAATGTTCGTTATCAAGGTGTTTGGTTTTTGCTTTGCTCTTCTTCTCGATGCGAACCTGCTAATAAAATCATATAACTGCATGCATTAAGCTGACGTTTTCCCAGCTTCCCAAATGTAAACACGTTAAACTCAGCAGGGTATTCCTGGATAGTCGTAATTGAGCTTCTATAGCTTGTAAAATATTCTGTATATTGCTAAAAAATTACTTTTTTAATATGTTAAAGTCGTAAAATCAATAATGCTTCAATATTATTTACTTTTGGTATTCTCGACTGGTGTCTGCTCTTATCCGGAAGTACAAGCCGGGAAAACGTCACGAAAAATGAAACGATGATTGTGATTGGCAGGTCATTCGCTCGCCGGAATTTAAATTTACCACTTCGTCTGCTGACTTTTCTCCACCCCAATTCGGAACTTGAGTTAGCTCCAATAAATTATAGAATACGAGTAGGAGCTAATTCTGGGTGGAAACTGAAGCTCCTAGCTTACAGAATTATCCCAAGTTACAGAATACGGCCCCAGGTAGTAGCTGATGAGTTGTTCTCGGGTTTCCCATCGGGTTAGGCTTTCCATGATTGCCGACGTTTCTCTCCATCCATTGGGAGGAAACCACCATTCTGGGCAGAACCACAGGATACTGGGATAGAATTACTAAAGAGGCCATTGAGATCCAGCTCACGACTAACAATCTCAACGGGGATCAGGGTTTTCGTCTCAGCTGTACCTGGAATCCTATCTTGAAAAAGGCAGGAAACCATAACATTGGTGGGAACGGATAGCCAATGAACAGAGACCACGGTGGGAGAAACACAGTATAAAGACTGGAACACAGAGACCGTCCGCATCCAGAGCCTTGAAAATGGCAGGAAAGTCTCCTGCCGAAACGTCAAGGCAATCATGGAAAGCCTAACCCGGTGGGAAACCCGAGAACAACTCATCAGCATCATTCGCCGGGAAAGCCTAAAATCATACATTCCTGGTCGTATTCCTTATTGACCATACGACCATGTGGAAGGAACTCGGAATTATTGAAAATTGGAATTATGAAGCCCGCGAAGTTTAAAAATTTCCGTTAATTTTTTATTACACCTCGTGTATTGAAGTGGCCCTGAAAGAATTCAGGAAAAGAACAAAAACGGTAGTATGAATACATGGTGAAAGAATAGAAATTCTAAGATTTGCGGATGATAATTCTGTACTATCGGTAATGGAAGAAGACCTTAAAAGCATGATAGAAAAGATGAATGAAATCATGGGAACAAGATACAACATGAAAATTAATTCAACCCAAACAAAGATGATTGGTATGCGACAAAGGGGGAAGAGAGAAAGTTCAGATTGTGGTTGATAATAAACGCCTCGAACAAGTGGATTCCTTTGTATACCTGGGGAGTAGGATTACGAGAGATGGGCGAAGTAAGTCGAGGAATTACAAAGTAGAATTAATCAAGCAAAAGCGCTTTTAACAAAAAATTGAAACTTTTTACGTCCCGATGCAATAGCCTTCAAAGAAGAAAAAGGCTCCTTAAAACCTATGTCTGGAGTGTATGTCTTAAACTTAAACTTAAAACCTATGTCATAATACGGGTGTGAATCGTGGACCTTAGGGGTAGAAGATAAAAGGAGATTGCATTCGTTTGAACTATGGTGTTATAGGAGTATGCTGAGAATTGAATGGGCAGAAAAAGTGACGAATGAAGAAGTTCTTCGAAGAGTAGATGTACAACGCAGCATAGAGAAAACAATAAGTCAGATACAAGTAAAGATTGCTAGACATCTGTTGAGACACAAAAGGCTCCTGAAATTAGTAATAGAAGGAAAAATTAAAGGAAAGAGAAACAGAGGGAGGCCACGTCTGCAGCACCTGGGGCAGATACTGAAGGACATAGAATGCGGGAGTTATGTTGAAAGAAGAGGAAAGCAGATACACGTGAAGAATGGCGAGTTGCTGCAAATCAATCAACAGATTGAACACTGAAGAAGAAAGAAGGAGTAGGATCAGGGTTACTTCTTTCGCGTTCGCGTTGTCGTTGTTCATAACGCAAACCGCTCTAGAAGGGCAATTATTACAGTTACTGCCTTAAGAACGATTTCCTTCAATTAAAACTAGTGATTTAAAGCACCTGATGAAATTCGAAGAGTGACGATCACATTTCTGCTCTCATTAGCACAATTGGCAATTTTGGATTTATAACGCTAGGGAACGCGTTATGGACGCGTCATCATGCTCAAGAATTGGGTGAAAAAATCTCTTTAACTTCTATAAAAAATATACAAAATGGAATCAAAATTCAACGATACAAAATATCTTGCATTGCGCCAGATTAGAGTTATTATAATTTAAGAAAGATTGAAACTCTAATTTAAGAAGGACCGGTGAAGAAAGATTTAAATGGGAGAGAACCTGTCGTAAATTCCTTTAAACGTATTTTTTTTCACAGACGCGAGGTCCCTGTCTCTTTACACAATTTGTTTCGTCATCTCAACACAATTCCTACCTCTCTTCATCCCGTTCAACAAAACCTTTTTTCTTTCTTCCTCTTCCCCGTCTACCCAGCATTCTGTCCTCAATTACTGTATTACCAATCCCTTCGCCATTAATCATCTGTTCCAATCACCTATTCTGCCTCCTCCTAATCTCCTTCACAATTTTCCTCTCCTCACCCACCATACCAAGCAGGTGTGAAATACATATGTATATTTCTTTTCAATTTATACACCAAAGAGGGTGAAATATCGACGCAAATAAAACCAATTGACTTGACAGGAAATTGAATCCGGATCTCCCAACTGCCGGTCAGGTGTCTTAGCTGGTTACACCTCCACGTCTTCTTAATTCAAAACGAATTTCGGCGGGGGTTAATACGAAAAGGTCTTTCTTGTCCCTAGTTCACGTTGTAGCACAGGAGACGTGTTCGTGCATGTTCAGTCGTGGTCGCGTGCACAGTCGCGGAGAACAAACCCAATATTGTCGCTTTAGAGGGGCTACCTTTCGGCAGTATTCCAATCGTAGTGATTGCAAAAATGACCAAGTAATGAGTACCACATCATTTGTGCAATCAAAATGATTGGAAAAATGTCCTTTCCAATTCTCTCTCATCGGATGGAACGAATCCACGAAGTTTATCAGCCAGACGTAATTTATTTTACTGATAGGTACCTGATGCCGCTTTACGATTCCTTAGTCAAGTAATGAGAGTAGGTGATCAATTCTCATCGATGTGGAACCCGTGTTAGGCCGTTGACACGAATAAACACGAATCCTCGAAACGCGCTTGGCTTGTTAATCACTTGCGTAATCGCGGGATAAAGGATAATATTTCCGGTCATCGAGTTATCATTCGCTAAAATATTTATCTGAAGGAGGAATCAAAATTAGATAGGTGAACAAGAAAAAACGCTACCTGGTGGGAAGCCCAAGAATGATGATTTCAGAAGATGTGCCGGATGTGATCAGAACTACTCTCTTAAGGGATAAACGTTGATCATTCCTCATTCTCCATAGAGAACATTATGAAGTTATCAAAATAATAATAATAATTGGCTTTTTTCATACCAGACTCATCCGAAACGTATATACGGCCAAGAAGGGCACGGTTGAGTGTGGATTACGGTGGGCAGTTATAGGTTGCGGAGTAAGGTAAGACTGCCCGTTGTCACCTTTGCTTTTTTAATATTTGTGCCAAGGAAAGAAAGAGTTTATGGACGGGATGAAGAGAGGGAGGACGCATGTGTAGATGAAGAAATAAATCGATTGAGGAGCTATTTTCCTACGCCAGTAAAAAATCTTGAAAATTAACTCTCCTCTAGTCAATCCTACCTTGTCTTAATAATGAAAATAGATTTCATTTTACGTCAAAATAATTTTCACTCCTTCTAAACTAAATTAATAAATTGATTTTTGGATTGATACTTTTTTTTAGAGCTTCTTTCCGATATCATATTCCAACCTGGATGTCGATCACGTGTAAAACCATAACCAGTCTAATAACTTCATAATGCTGATCTATTTCACAGCACCAGGAACAAGCTTCTTTACGACAGATATTGGAGTGATTAAATATAACGATCTAAAATTTGGTCGGAAACAATCCCTGGGGACCGTCTATGACAGTTTATTTTTTACCAAAATATTGATAGAATGAAACTCAACCTGTTGCACATTCACAAAACTCGAGTATGTAAGGACATTATTCCATGCTCACTTCGATTCTTTCATTCTCACTAAAAGAATTTTGACATTAAAGTCGTTTGATATGACTTTTAAAACTAGCCTTTTTAACCAATGCCAGAGTTTTCAAATGACCATAAAAATTATTGTTCTCGTACACAAAGTCCAGCTGTTGATCGGGTGCAGGGATTGCAATTCCAACGGAATACCGGGATTGATATTTTAGTCTTTTGCTGACAGATAGCGGCATTATCTAAGTTTCATTTCTGGTGAAACAAAGAGCCCATATGATCAGTCTGAGTTCATTGAGTATGCCATTTAATGTGATTTCATACTAGTGCAGAAAATACAGAACCACGAAACTGTAAATAATTGATTGATAATCTATAATATCACTAAACTATACAATTTAGAATAAATTTGTGGATGCGTGGAACGCCACGGAAATCTACGATCCAACAATTTAGTATAAATATTATATAGTTTAGACTCCACATTTGTAATTTAAGAAGTAAAATATTTGATACGATTCTAAATGTATAATTTCATTTATAATACCTGTCGCTTTTGGGAAATATGCCACAATTGTTTGTACAAATAATATGTTAATAAATTTCGAGTCAAATAAAATGTTTTTTGGGACACGGCCCAATAATGGTAGGCACCCTGGGAAGATCCTGAAAATTAGAAGGTGTAAAATGTGTTAAAAGTGGATCCGGGTCAAGACCCTTCACCGTAAAATGGGGTCGGTGGTGATCAGGTTGCTTAAGAGACATTTACACATAACAGCGTGGTGTACAGCAATAGGGGTGAATTTGAGTACCAATATTAACAACATTATGACATTGTACAGTGGTCGGAGAGAGTTTTATGGTCGGAGAGGAAATGGTTTTGCCGGACAAAATTTATAGGATAGTTAATTTCAAGCTTTAAGCCACTATTTGAAATTGTTTTTCGTACCGATGGTACCATGCAACAAAATAACATTAGAAACGAAAGTTATGGAGTCATTTGGCACGAAATAATTTATTCCACATCCTTCAAACAGCGTAAAACAATTCTTTCTCGGAAAGACACTGTGGGTACTTGATATGACTGAAAAAATATGTTTATATTGGTGCGTTAAATATCTGAAATAACAGTACTTAAAATATTCGAATCCCCATTGTTGGCCTAAATTTACCCTTTAGTAGAGCCTCTACTAATACTACCTCTTCTTATACCTGGTCAACCCCTATTTTTGTAAATTGTACAAATTATAGCAGTGTGTTCTATATTAACCTGCTACATTCGGGAATTATGTACAATAGCATACATTGTTTAGCAATTTCATGGTCACGCATGTCAAATGTATGAATGGTTAATTCATTGATTACCAATAATAACTTTTAAGTATTTATTTATTCATTTGTGTAACATTGAATTTAATTTGTTTTATTGTTTGTTTGTTATCACGTTTTAATAATACTTTTTAACTGATTGTCATTATGATAGAAAAACAAATAAGGGGATTGTTAGGAGAGAGGACATCTTGGCAGAAGGTGGATGTGTACAAATGAAATTGTATTGAACTGATGAATTAAGGATTGAATGTAGAAAAATAAAAAAAAGTGCAAAGTGATATAAGAAATTTCAAGGCAATTGTTTTGGCATGATAATAGATCTTTAATAGCGATGTCATAGTTCCTTGATATTGGAATAGAAGTACATACTCCGTTCGCATTACTAGCTTCTTAACGTTTTACATAGCGTTGGTAATTTCCACCCGCATTCACCCATCTATTCAATCAGCATGGTGCTGCTGGTTTTAACTACATTTAACGTGCACAATATTTGTTTCTCGTAATCTACAGGTCGCTTAAAGGCGATGACGATTGTTCACGTGACCATTGTAGCTAACGTGAATTAGGATTGTAGAAAATGATTACAGCAGACAGATATCTTGGGTAAATTTACCCGGTTACAAAAAGTTACAGTGGACGGTGCCAACTTGGTGTTCGCATTACTAAATCTTATCCTTATAATTAATTACCATTGTGAAAAGAAAGTAAAGATATAAAGGACAAAGTTTCGCAAAGTATTGAAAACTGTGGGTAATTTCACAAAAGGGCATTATGTGGACCTTAGCCAGTGTCCTAAGATAAATATGACGGAACTAAGGAACTGAGAGAAAGTAAGAGTAAAATCGACGAGAATATTAAAAGTTAAAATCAGAAGATAAAAAAACTGATTGCCTCGAAAGAAGATAAAATATTTCTCCTGAGTAGCTGCTGTACTTACATACCATCTGAATAATCTGGTTAATCTGAATGGTTAACATTTTTTTATACTAGACGTATCAAGTATAAAAGTTCATTCATTTTTTTGGGCAACATGCTCAAGTGTATCACTCATTTTTATTTTTTTAATTAACATATCTTCTCTAGATAATGTGAGAAAAACAACGCCAACAGTTTAATATTAGCGTCAGTATTCATAACATTTCTGAAGCCAATAATTTAATTAAGGCCTCGTTTAGCAAAGAAAAACTCTTTCTATACACATCATTATTTTAATTACCAACACAGAGAAGTGTACTATATCGCCACAAATGAAACGAAAATATTAGCAAAAGGACATTACAGATTAAAATAACACGAGAGAAAACGCAGCGCTGTAGTTTATAGCTGTGCTCTGGATAAAGTTCCGGTAAAAGTTCTTGAAAAGGTTGCAGCTTTAAGTGGACGCATAATTTCCTTTGCGGTAATGTAAATGACAGAGTTTATGATCCAAAATATGAGCGTCTTATGAAGTGAAGTGGAACTTCAATGTAGAAACTGGGAGGCTCGTCATATTCTCGGACGTCAAGTGCATATTCATAGTACATGACATGGAAGGATATTTGTTCCAGGGGAATCAAAGTGAATTCGTTAGCGCGCAGATAGTACGTTAGCCGGAAATATAGTTGCTAAGTTGGGCGACGACTGGAAGTTTAATCATAGAACTGGGGTCACACACGATGATCAACGTAAAAAAAATTGTTTGACAGGGTGGTTCGGTAGATATAGAGAATCCCATAATTATAATCTGTCCTTTTTACTGAATACCAGAGAGGATAAGACTGGTTATTTTTGAGGTTCCTAAATCTTCTCCTAAAATATTCAATGACACTGAGTAGAAGGCATAGCAATCCTTACTTACTACTGGAGACTTAATGCTACCCATTTTTATCATTAAATCCTATTTATTAGGATTCAGTATGAAGTTTGATAATCAAAATTTCGCTTAAAATATCTTCGCTCCATAAATAAAACATCCGTGTTTTCTCAACATATTTTCTTATGATATTCTGTCTTCCCTTTCCATTTTTTATCTTCATAATCACAGGCTTAAAATGGATTTAAATTTAATTCATAACGTTTTTAACTAGACCATCGACTGTCTTGAACCCTGCCTTCTTATTCAATTTAAGAATATCTACTCGACCTAACCGCACACACTCATTGCTCAATACGCCTACTCCTATAGACTATCTCCACCCATCAAGTGCAGACACAATTATTCCGCCTCTCCTCTCTACTGACTTCCCTTCCCGACTTCATCGATACTTTACTACTCAATCATCCAATATCTTAGTCAGCAAAGATTATACCACTATAAAAAAATAAACTCCAACTACCCTCTATTTTTCCATGATGAGTGATGTTATATTACCATGTTTTTGTTTCTGTGCATGTGTATTTGTCCAATATTTTATGTTTGTTATATCTAACACCTTAAATTGGCATCATTGCTGTGTAAGAAAAATCTTCAAATAAATAAAAGTGGCTCAAAGGTTTGGATTTTTTTAAATGTGAGTACGGACTAAGGACATGTGTTAAGATAAAATTCAATTTAGCGAGAAATTGAAAAAACTGTTTGTAGAGTATTCACAGAACTATTGCATATTGTCGTCGAAGGAAAGATACCTCCTATTTGACAGTAGAGAAACTTTTCAGGAGACCCAAAAAACTGCGCCAATTTTTGGAGGAATATTTGTTTTAAGAATAAAAGCCGTATAATACTGCAACCAGTTGAAATATTTTGCTGAACTACAAATTAAAACTCTGCGCAAGCTCCAATTCCTCCATAACAATTAAAACAATTTTCTCAAAAAATGACGGTTATTCAAAATTTTTGAATACGCCAAAGAATCTTTTTAGACGGAGTATTTTAAGGAAAATCAAAACAAATTGAACCAGCTATTGATGTAATGGTCTTCTTAAACCATTACAGAAAAACCTTCAAAGAGAACTTGTTCCTTTATTTCCATGAGTTCGTCTTATTAAACTGAACTTCCTCCTAGAGCGGATGTTGTCCGTTTCCTACTGCTTTACCCTTTGATCTCGGGTACCACAGTTCAAAGACTTCGAGGCATCAGGGAAGTCGGATCCCATCACGGCAAACAACAGATGCAGGACGGCAAACAGAATTGTTACGGGGTTGAAGAAGTCACGAGGGTAAAGGGATCTCGTACTTCATGCGATGATAGTATTCCAGTTTCTCTCTTTCTTGCACTTTGACTCAATCTTTGTGGAAATAAAAACTGGCATTCTCTCCTCCACGAGGCTATTTTTAGTACTAATTGAGTTCGGAAATAATTATTCTCTCTCAAGCATCTTTAAAGAAGACACAAAGAGGTAAAATTCTTTGAATTATCGTTGCAAGAAATTTAAGATATCAATTAGCTTAAAAAGTGCCAGCAATTTGAGTTAATCTCGATGAAGTAGCTCTAAACCTTGCGATAAATCAAATTCAACAATAAGTAATCCAACCTTGAAATACAACACGTACCATAACAGTGATAGTAGATTGGTGTAACCCAAGGTTCAATAAAATATATTTTCAGTCAAAAAGCATGTAAATGATAATCGGTGAACATACGTTGAAGCATAAAGCTTTATACCATTATTTGTTTATAAAAAATGCAGGGAATGAAATGCGTTTCGAGCAAAGAAATTACTCTTGGTCAATAATATTTGTTTCATTCATAAAAATAAAATATCTAGATGATTCCTTTTAATGACCTCTTTTTATTATTACTTATTTTCTTCTTTTTCTTCTTTCAGGAGATATAGGTCAAATAAGTTGGAATTTTTTAAATTTATTTATTACTCTTTGCCGACATATCACATTTTTATCTATGTTTCATCAAAGCTCAGAGAGAGTTCCTACGAAATTAATTGCTTGATTATATTTTCGTTGCTATTTATTGTTTAGACTTATTTGACCCTAAAGAAGAAGAAGAAAATAAATAAAAATTAATTAATTAAATAAAAAAATGTTTTAATGTACCACATTTTTAAAACACACTAAAAAGTATAAGATAATTTTCCCTGAGCCCTTCTAAACTTTTGAGGGTTAATTTTTAGTGGCTATGGAGATATGTGTAAGACTTGAAGAGAAAAATGTGGGGCGCAGGCAACCCATGATAGTTAAGGAGGAGTAAAGGGACCAGGTTTCGTTGAGCAAACTTCCACAATTAATACCATTTGCAATGCACTGAAATTGGTTGAGAATTCATCCGGATTATCTACTTCTATTATCTACTGCCTGCGCCCCACGCTTTTCTCTTCAAGTCTTACAAATATCGCCATAGCCACTAAAAATTCACCATCAAAAATTTAGAAGGACCCAGGGAAAATTATTTTATACATTTTAGTCCGTTTTAAAAACGTGGTATATTAAAAACATTTTTTATTTGATTAATTATTTTCTGCATTTTAGTCTTAGGCCCGGGTGAAAGTTTCCAATCGATTTTATACATCTTGATGAGACTCTGACAGGGACACATAGGAAATTCCCGATGTATTTCAGATTCTGTTAAGCTGACAGTGTGTGGAATTGAAATAATTAATTATTCGTTAATGAATGAATTAATTTTTATAACATGCATCTAATATTGCATTGCCATCCACTTCTGAGCTATGGTTAAAATTTCAAGTCTCTAGCTGATCTGGAAGTTAGTTTAAACTTGATTGCAATATTCCACCGTACAGACAGACAGACATGACGGAAACCGAACTAATAAAAACGTGGTAAAATAAAATGTGTGACAAATGAATTATATAATCAAGTATTAATATGGTACTAAAATATAACACCCAGACCATGCTGTCATCCCCTTATAACTTTTTAAATCCATTAAACGATGAATACCAAATGGTCTTTTATGTGCTCAACGGAACAATGACGAGAAAATAAGCGTTGCAGTTCATTACGTTACGTTAAATGGCGTGAATGGAGTTGAACAATCAAATATTCAATTTTTAGGAAACAAAAAATCATTGGTGTAATCTTTATTTCAAAACAAAATTTTGTGGAACTAACAAATGTGGTTTTTTTCAACATGGATATCCATAATTTCCACGAGGTCAGGCCTGATATCATCAGTTTTATTGGAATATGAATTCTCACTAATTCTTTGGTACCTACCCATCAGCTCATGCTCACGGTTTATACACTGTATAAATACTCAGTAAGTTAAATATCTTAAACTAATGCTATATGTGTCACGTTGAAACGGGTTGAATAATTTGAAAGATTAACAATAAAATACACCAAAAGATTTTTCAATACTTCAGCTTAACCTGAAGCATGAACGCTGTATTGACGGCAGAATACATGCTGGTCTCAATGACTGTATAATTTTTATGCATAATTATAGGTATAATATAACCAATTATTCTGTTTGTATATGGTCTACACTGATGCATTATTCTGATCCTATAATCCTCATCCATGTAACTTAAACAGTCAGCGGTTGTTTTCACGTCAGCAGGAAAACTTTGCCTGAAATGTGAAGTTAGTGCCTAGTGGGTTAGCGGTGTACTAGACACCTGAACTCATTTGCTTTGAGCTGAGCACAGCCTCTGCGAGCTCCTTCTGAAACGGTTCGCTTGCCTCTTCACGTGTGACCCATTATCGCTCGTGTTAAATGTTACGCTCGTCTGTATCCGCTTGCTGCCTCCGCAACTTCTGCCACTGCACTGGTCGTATTCTCTTGGTCTCTACACCTCCGCCACAGCTCCCATAAGTCCCTGTTCCAATTTGTTGTAGGCTCTCTACGATCATATGTTCTGTGGGTCTCATAAAATGTCCTCAATAACCACCCTTTTCATGTCCATGTTCATTAAATGGCTCTCTCTTCGGGTCTAGTCACTTAAATCCTTTTTTTACTGGATAATGATTTTTGCACATTTTTCCGTAATAATATCTAACGTCGTATGACGTATTAAAAATAAAATATGATAATTAATAAATAATAACGTATTAAAAATAAAATATAATAAGTTTATTGTATTTTATTTTTATTATAAAGTAAGTACAAATATTTTATATACTTTTGCAAGCTTTACTGTATGGGATTTTATATAGTCCCACCAGGGCTTTTTTCTATAAAGATCATTTCTAAGCCGGGTAATAAAGTATAGGAAGTCTTGGTATATTTTTTTTTACAAACAATGCTTTTAATTATTTATGTGATGCTTTATATAAAGCAGAGTTAATTCAAATTAGTTATCTCTCATTTAGTTACTCAGTATTCATTTTATAGCATTTTATTTAGAGAAAGCAGCAGTTTTACTTCTCAGTAATAGTAAACACATGCTCTCTTATTTACATGATACTGCTATATAATATATTCATCTCACCTTTTCTATAACTAATACTTCACGGGCCCCAGGGAGATATTGCAGAATCGAGAGATCTTTTTTAATTTGGAATTGGATTCTGAAAATTACGCTACACGAGCTCTTAAGTAGGTTGATTTTTACCTGGTGAAATGGTTGAAAAAATAGATTTCCTGAACTACTTCTTGGGTATTACTTCCTCAGAAGCAAATCTTTTAATAAGTGCTCTCAATAGCCATGCCCAATTTGCAGTAGCAAAACTTCAATTTGAAATTAGTAAAACATCTAAAACGTTGTAAGAATATCTGTTTTAAATTGATCACTAGTAGCGATGTCAACGCAAAAAGTATCTGCAACAAACGCATCTGACTTTCCTTACATTTTAGTTACATTAATACAAATTTTCAAATCTGTCATCATTAGTTCGAAAATGACTAACAGATGACAGCTTCCGTACTTTTATTTCCGTTCTTAGTAGCTTACTGTTTACTCAACGAACGCGTGATGATAGCACATATAACAATATAGGATTAGTGGAATGAAATGTATATATCATAACTGGATTAATGCATACGTGCTTGATGATGTCATATAGCATCACATCACGCTCAAAGAAGAGTGATTCACCAAGATAAGACTGCGTCATTTTAAACCAGATTACTTATTATTTTTAGGAATATCAATATCAACTAATTACATCAATCATAAATCCGTTACATTAATCAATACATTTTCATAATATAGTCGTCATTGATTACGGCAAAGAAGAGAACCGGTTTAAATACATTGAGAGAAGAAAATACTATTTTGTACATAAATTGGCAAGATACGCTTAAAAATGCATGAATTCCTGTTTCAAATTAAATAGATCTCATCTGAGCAGTCGCTGTGAAGAGTAATCTAGCTAAATAGATCACAGCAGACGTTTTCGGGAACATAACAATCTTGTCTCGTCAATCACATCAAGTATAGGATCAACACTTAGGGTAAAATATCAAAGAGGGTAGTTAAAATATTTCCAACTAAAGCACTATTTAAGTTATACTAAGCTGCTAAGTCAGCGATTTAAACGTGTTGGTGGTTTGTTTGTTCTCAGCGCAACCCGCGATTCCCACGGGCAAGTGAATTTCAGGATGCTTCTCCCAGCGCTGTCCAGGTATTCCCGTTCACTCCAATTACTCTGTTTTTAGCTTTAATGCCGTCATAGTTCCCATTTGATTCACTGATAGATGACGAGAGTGTTCAGTACTTGTAAAAAATCTTTTCTTCCTCAAAAAATGGTAGAATTATTTTTTGTGATAAAAATATATTAATTTTAACACATTTGGTGAAAAACTACTCTGATAGAGGCTTAAAGAGAACGGATCACACATTAAGGACGATGAAATGCAGACGGTTCCCTTAGTGGTCAGAATGTGAGTAAATAGAGGAAGAGAAAACGTCGTTGGAATCCACGAAAGGGAGTAAAATGATTGAAAACAAATAAGTTATGAGTGTTGTGGCGAACCAATATTGAAGATGCGAAGGTTTTGCTCACAAGGCTAACAAAAACTAGCATTCACAAAAATAATATTATATTGACTAAAATATCTGATGCCATCGATCGTTGACACAAAACTGTTATTAGACTTCTAATTTATAACATTATTATTAAACTTTAATTTAGACTGTTGTTTAGTTAATGCATCGCAGCATAAACTAAACATCACAGAAAAATAAGATTTTCTGAAATTAATTTTTCCAAATTTCTGTTAGCGGCACGTAAACTTATGGAGAAATAAAATAAAAAATGTGTATTCTTAACTACATTTATCTGAGTAATGACGCAAATTGAAGATGAACGACGGTTAGATCAGCATATCGATTTTTTTAAAGATAAGATGTATTTTCTTTCATTCACCGTTAAAATGGTTAGTCACTTAAATTTCATTAGGTAGGTACTTTTAATTTTGGTGTTTTTATCGCTTTTTTCAAGAGTGTCTCCATGGTTACAGTCTTTGTGGCTTGTTTATTTAAGGGCAAGGATGGAACATGCCGTAGAAGTGAGCGATTAGTGGACTTATGGCGGGATTACGATTGACGTTTCCTGACGTGATGGCGATGGACGGCGCCGTTGGCGGAGCTTGGTGATTGTAATGGAGTGGAACCTGTTACGATGGCCGAACGTTGACGGTTTCCTAAATGGACGATGAGAGAACCTTATCAAAGTTTTAACTTTTCCGTCACGCTAAGCTACCTGCAGCCATAGGAGAGCAGGGAGGAGGCAGTGGAGAGTTTTTCTCAACATTTACAAAATTTCAACTCCAGATTATCCATATTACTTTTAAACTTCTAAATGATCCCTAATTAACGTTCTTGAAGCATTTCCGTCAGTAATGTTTGCGTATTATTCCTATTTTGTTGTTAAATATGAAAATAAACAGTCGCTTCGCAACAGATTACAACTACTCTTCCAAAAATGGTAAACAATTGGTGCTGATACACACGTTTATCGTAATACGCTCGCCTCTGAAGGGGAAAAACAGAAAACTGAACGCCACATCGATTGTTATCCCGCCCTTGAGGCGTGTGTTCAACGATAATGCAAAAATTATTTTTTTAGGCTTGCGTGATTTCTTCAAAAGATCGTCTTAATAAAAATTATGCAATCCGAGCGAAGATCGTCCTTCCAGATGCATATTGTGTTCTCCTAACGTGTGCTAAATGGGCATCGATTTCTTCACGTTTCATGGTCGAGTGTGTGAGCCTTCCTGCGCCAGGTACGTTTGCCCAAGATGTAATCCCTGTAGAGCTTAAGAGAGAAAGAACAAAGGGATCAAAGGGACGGAGTTTTCCCCTTTGGGATGGCGCGATTAAAGAGATTAGACATCTCGATTGCTCTAAAAGGGTTGGGGGACGAGAGTAAGTGGAACGTTCGAGTCACTATTCTCACAGTAACCTCCTCTGCTCAAGGCAAAATAAAAGAATTAAAAGAAAACTAATCAGCAAAGCAGGCGGCATGTGGGATCCGTTTCGGGCAAAGGAATCAGAAGCTTCGTCGAGCCTTAAGAGATACTTTCAACGAGAAGGTCCACGTAGCTGGAACAAAAAATAACAAAAATAGAACAACGAATGAGAAAGGACAGTTGGATGAAGTCTGGACGAAGGAAAGTAAACGCATATGAGTCCTGCCAAGTAAATAATGATGTAATTTAACTGCCCCTTAAACACATAAATATAATTTACAATAATTACAAGCAAAACTGACGAGTATGAATACATTTATAATTGATAGTATAATCTGTTTAAAATATTTTCAACTAAAACACTAAAAACAAATTATAATGGGTAAATAACAACTTAACGTTAACATGTAGTCATAGCCGAGGCTCAAAGCTCCAAGACCTAATTATCTATTGGTTAGTTTTGGAGTTACGAATTGGAGTTATAAGGGTGGGTGAGTGGGTCTAGTGGGTTGGCGTCATAAAACTTCTGAGATAACTCCAATTCGTAACTACGATTTCAGTTATTTTCAGTTCTTTAATATCCAAAGGAGCTATGGCGGCCATTATAACTCCGTACTCTCTGTAACTCCGGAGTTATAAGTTTCATAATAGGCCCCCCGGTATACTTCAGGTATACTTGGTTTACCTGAAGATGCCGTAACTGGCGAAACCTCGTTGTATCAGTAAAATATTCGTGGATCTTGTAAATTTATTTTTTTCTGTTCACTATGCAGTGGCTCCCACAAATAAAGCCGGAAAGTATTGAGCTAATCTTGGGATAGAATGGGTCTATGCTTTGAATAGGGTATTATTTTGACTATGAATTATATTTGTCATGCTGTATGCTGTCACATTATTACGACGCCCGATGAGGGATGATGATTGTGAGTAAATTACATTTTTTATTTCAGAGCAGGTTTTATTTTTATTTTTGCACATTGACCACGGTATTTTGATCAAGTGAAAAAACATTTTTTGTGTTCAGTGTTGATAACACAAGAATTATGGTGAAACATAGTAACGCTTATTCAAGTCCACAGGAGGAATCGTACATGTTTGTAAAAAAATCTGGGAACTCAGTAAAATTTGGCCCATTAATATAAATAGATGAATTTGAAATACTCTGATTAGAAAATTTCCTTATCGGGATTATTTTTTCAACATTCAAACGCAGCATACTGAAGACAGCAAAGCTAAAATGTGAAACAGATTGGGTGGAAATAAAGGGCTTTACATTGCATGCAGAATATCGTTATTTCCAAAATTAGGGAAATAACTGCCATTGAATTTACCTTACTTCAGCTATTGGTAACGTTTTTGGCCAGCTATATAAAGATTATGCCACTACAGTCGTTGCATAACAAATTTAGTAGAAAATGCATACATCTACCAAGCTATTCTCTTTCGGAGTAAGCAAGTCAAAGAACTTAGTTATTACTGTTGAAACTTGCTCTCTTTAAGAATTTCCTTCGAGACGCTATATCCTTGTACACCTCTTCCGCTTCTACTACATTCATGCATTTATTTATACACGCTTTCCTATTTATAAGGCTCGTAATATTCTTCCCTTAAAATTCACTTCCACCACATTCAACCATGATTTTCTTGGTCTCTCTTTCTTAAGCCATTTATTCTCCTCTCTTAAATATTAAAACGACAAATTCTTTATTGTGTTTAAAATTTCGTATGGTTAAAATGTCGTATGTTGGCGTTGACGTTTTTGTCTCCAAAATAAACGTAGGTACTGTGTTCGAGTAAATAAGTTAACAATACGGTGATGAAATTTAATGGAACAAAATTGGTCGGAAAGTGAGAAAAATAAACGCTCTACGACATTTGGGCGACCAAAAACTATTCAATAATCGATAAAGACTCCCAATACTATGAATTAGACCTTTTTGAACTGAAAATATTGTAATCCTGAAAATTAAACTACTAATCTAAAAAGACGAGTCTATATTATCCACCATTACTCCACAAAATTGCCCACATCTTCATTCTACAGTATATTCTTTCACTTGACACTTAGGTACTGAAGAGCCTCCTTTGATACAATTTCCCGAAATATGGGTTACCTGGAACGACAGATTCTATTCGGAGAACAGCTTGCTCAAAAGCTGACCAGAGCCAAAAGATATGCCAGGATAACAAAAGAAAAAGTTTAGATTTTGAAGATCGGTGGGTGCTAGCTCCAACAGAGAATATGCAGAAGTTAATTTTGCAAGTAGTGTGCTTCATTACGATCACATGGAAAACAAATTGACCAGAAATTTTCACTGATACTTTCCATTCGAATAACGTAGGATATTCATGGTTATACATATTAGGAAACATGCTAAAGCACTAAGATAAATTAAAGTTACTATTAAAAGTCATATTTTACTGAGTATGGATGTAGTCGCACTGACTGAAAATGGATCTGAGGGAATATGCTCAAACTTTTTAATATTGTTTGGCATTTTATATGCGCTCACCATTATACGAAACACTCATTGATATCCAACAACTGTCCTTAACGAGATTTCTTGGTCCTGCTTATTTGATTTTCGTAAATATTCTTCGGACTTGGAAAAGTAACAGAAAGATGGTAACTTAACGGAAAGAGTGTACTTGATCTAAAGTGAAAGTAAAGGTTCAAATACGTTTCTCCTGGTGATAGCTTATACTTACATTGTACGCTATAAATCGGAATTTTTTAGTAAGTACCAAAATAAAAAAGAAAAATGTACGGATAATCATTTCATTAAACGAGGGAAGGCAAAAACTAACAACTTACTAATTAAAGAAACACATATTCCTGCGTATAATTTTATTGAACCTTTGTAATGGGTTATAAAAAAACTGCAAATGTGTTTTTTTCATATGTTGGTGATAAATGAAACAAAAGAGCAAAGAAAAAATAGTTCCAAAATGAATATACTAATAATATCAATGCCATACATCGTCATAAACATCGATGTAGATCGAGAGAAATAAAACAACTAAGGCGTAAACTCTGCTCGTTGTAACGACTAATGCCGCAGGTACGCTTGCCTAAGAACATGTGTGAAGACCCTTGGGCGATGCGGCAAGCAAAGCGAGAAAAGGGATATCTCAAGGCTAGGATTCCCGAGCGCAGCCAGCCGACTTTTATTAAAGGAGCTCGGACGTGGGCTTAATTCGACACGCTCTCTATTAAGGGCGCTCAGTTACTACGTGTCAAGAAAAAAATTCGATTTTAAATCTTGCTGTTTCTCGATAACTCCCCCGGCCACCTTACACCCTTGGATGATTCAACTAACTGCCTAGGTTGTTTTTCTGCCCTATGTACAACGGTGTTTCTACAACCCATGGATCAGGGTCTCATTACATCCTTTGAAGTGTATTAGTTGCGCAATACATTTGATTATGCTATTGCTGCCAGCGATGGGGATAGTGGCATGACGCTTCAGGAGTTTTATTGGGACTACAACGTGTATATTCCAGCAACAATTTCGCAGCATCCTTGGAAGAAGTTAAATGAACAGAGTTTGGAAGCAAGATCTATGCCTCGATGTCTTAAATGTCGAGTGATTTTCGACAAATGCTGAAAATGAAGTCATCCATGAAGCTTGCACATGTCCTCGGACTTGAAATGGAGGTGAAAGACGTAGGGAAGCTTTTAGACTCGCACAAGGAGTTTACAAACGAGGGTATGATCAATTTTGGGGCACATTGCAGAAGAAGAAGATGAATATGGTCATGTTTGCCCCAGAAAGAACGTATGTGTGCAACACAAATCCTTCACAACTAAAGGTTTGTCAGAGGTGTTGGAACATATCGACACGGCAGTGGAAAATCTTGAGAAAATGAATTCAGATATCTAGCAGGATAGCAAAGGTCAGCAGGGCACTTAAAGATGCCCTGCTGACCTTTGCTTATTCTAGCTACGAAGAGGTTCATAGGGCTCAGTGTAAAAATAGGGCTTTTTCATTTCTTGACTAATAAAAATTTAGGATGGCTAGAGTCGTATCTCGTTCGTGACAAGAAAGAGCCAAGTCTAAAGTTCGAATATTTACATCTTCATGGCAGAAGTTATCGAGAACACTGAGTGCAGCTGATTTAAGGAAGAAACATATGAAACTTTAAACCCATTTTCTTCAAAATAGCCTCCGGTGGATGTGGTCCACACTGAGCCCTCCATGTACCGTCAAAACTAATATGCCCACTTTGGCGCCTTCTACCTCGTCAGCAGCTGACGCCAAGGATGACGTCACCAGTGTGAGAATTAAAATATGTCTGCGTGCGTGAAAGCTTAAATCGACATTGTGTGGGACGTAGGCATTAATATGGATATTATAGTGGCCTACAGGCATGTTTGTACGTGTGATTTGCACATAATCCGCTATCATCCCAAAGCGAGAATAAACTGTACCAATGACTCCATCAGAGCCATTAACTCAACGTTAAAGGTAGAAATATATTGATTAACGTTCAACAAATTACGCGTTGCATGGCTCCCACGATATCTTACACACATAAAAAATTAATATAAGTAGTCAGTAGTAGTAAATTAGCATTAAAATACCATGCTTTCACAAATCCGCGCAATGTTTGGGTTAGTACTAATGATATCACGCATTTTGATTAGAAATTCACAAGGTACACAATTCAGGCAATTATAACTATGATTTAGGTTAGTAAATTACGCAAACGCTTTAGAGTTCTTGAATTTCGTAGTGAAACGAATTAAATTTGGTCGAAATTTATCACCCGTATTTCTCCGCATTGACCTAAACTCCGGAGCATAGAGCTCCGGAATACTTTTCGGCTTACGTAAATTTCGACTTTAGTGGCGAGTGTCAGAACGCATCTATTACGTAATTTTAGGACTGCCTGTATGACTAAATATCAGCTAGGTGGCGTGAATGAGGATAAATAATTTTATAATTGAATTATTACAGCATAAATTAAAAAAAAAAGCTGAGAGAACATTAGCTAATCTGAAAATAATTTCTCTTGAAGCTCATCCTATCATTTGAATATAAAATTATAAAAAATAAATTTAATATTCTCAACCTCAACAACGTTTATCTCAGGAATAAGGGAATTTGCGGATGGACGACGATTGTTTGTGATCCGCAAATCAAATTCATTACATTGATGCATATTTTCTTTTTAATTGAGCCAGATTATTCTCTAGTCATGATATAGATCATATTTGAAATATTTTTTAAGCTCTAAAGCTCTCTTTTTAAGCTGCAAGAAGCATGAATTGAATATAATAACATTCAGGACGCAATAATGCTGTTTTTGAGACTGAAATTCTCAGAAATAAACTAAATATACATATGTAAGACTTTTACTTGCCACACTAAATAGCTGAAAATGAGTCTGATAATTAGGTTTGTCGATAGCGTAGCTAATTATTTGGCTGTTCCCTAACGCTTGTTTATAAAACTCATGCGTAGTACTAAAATAATCTTTAGAAGTTTTCCTGTATAACACTTTTATTTCTGTGCATTTATGTCATTGCTAAATATAATCTTTAAAGGAATAGTGTAAATTTAAATGTACGCTGAGATGTGGGATTTACGTTTTTAAATAGCCAACCATACAGACTACACACCTTAATACTTGTACCTCGATCATTGCGTCAGAACTTCCTCATAAAAAAATAATATCCCTCTGGAGCGCATATCCGCGAAATATCCTATACAAAATGGCCCGCAATTTTTTATGAATATCTTGAAAAGTTGTCCTTTAAGTGGCTTATATTTTGAAATCAATGTAAAGATGAGATCCTCTTCAATATAATTAGACGGAATTCATTGAATCTCTTGCAATGCGATATCTTGCTCAAACTATCTTAAGTAGGTTAAGGTAACTGAGACATTTATGTTTTAAATTTTACTCCAAATCACGTCACTTAATTCTAAAATAAAATATAAGTGTACCGCTTGGATTCAAATATCTACCTAGTATTTATAGAGTTTCCTATGAGCCTATCTCTCATTCCCTATCTCCTGAGGTCGCAGATCGTCCCACTCCGTAACCCGGGACGCGGGTTTAACGACGAAGCCATTTGGCCAGGGTCCCGAAACCGAGTTAGTGAGACTCAGCCGTTTGCCGAAGCCTTGAAAACCGACCTCAAAACCCCTTATCGAAGGTTGGGGTTCTTCGGGAACCACCAGCACATACTCGCTTTGGCCACATCACCTTTCTCTTGTTCTGACCGGCGAGACGACATCAAACACTTAACTTTTGCCTCTAAGGAGAAGCCGTCGAAGAGACTTGCGAAACTGACGAAGGACCTACCCATACCATCCGAGAAAACGCCACAAAAAAATGGGAATTCACTCCCCTAACTTAATCTTCTCTCCTTCGATTAATTACTGAAGATCAATAATTGCACTTGTTCCGTTGCCCCGGAGAAATTTCAATGCTGGCATTGTTTAAATGGAGGTCAAACGTCCACGTTTCACAAATGGATGCATGGTTGAGGCTGATTATCGTTTAAATGTTACTAAAAATTCCGCTTTAATGCGAAGTATTTTCACTACCTCTGTTTCTCTAAAAAAATACGATATTCCTTTGCCTCGAAAACATTCCAATGCTGACATTATGTAAACGGAGTTCAAACTCCCACGCTGCAACAATGGTTGCATGGTTCAGATTGCTAATTGTGGAAATTTTGCAAAACCTGGTACTGTCGTACGAAATATTTTGATCACCTTTGTTCTTCTGACCATTAGAAATGGGGTAGGGGTATTACTGGGAATTTATAAACTATGTGTTAGCTGGTTAGCATGAAATTTGCGATAGTTATTGAAAGTGGATTTAAATATCTTCGTCGTAATTTGCAAGTATCGAGAAAATGTGTTGTTGACATGGCTTATATGTAAATCTTCACGAAAATCGAGATCTAAGTCCATAAGATTTTTAAATATATATCTTAATACTTTTCCAACTACTCGAGTGAATTTACACACATCATCTGGTACCGGGATATAGGCAATCCATATCTTATATTTATGGTCTGTTAATTTTCACATCAAGAAACTGCTACCCACAAAATAAACGTTATGTATAATTTTGTATCATAGTACTTAGTGTAGTAATTACTACACTAAGTACTATGCTCAGTAATATGTTCAGTTAAGTAATATGTTCAGTTACATTATATTAATATAAACTTGATAGTATAGTAATATAAACTGGCTCTCTGTTAATCAATTTCCAAATGCTGTAATTTATGGAAAATTACGCTCAATATTTGGTGGTATGTGTAACTAAATAATGGGAAAATTTACGAAAACGTGTACCGAACGGTTATCGAGAAAATATTTTTTTTTAATCTCTAAAAATTACCGTTTTCATTGCGTAACCGCTTTTTTGAATTTAGTATACATACATTTACTAATTATACCAGACTGCATTTTGAAAATTTTTGCCAGATGATTTATTAAAAATAGGTGTCCTTCAACCAATTTTTTAGGCTGATTCTAAAAATGACTTCCATTTTTTTCTACCACGTCAGGTTTATACACAAAATAAGAATCATGGTTTCAAGATTTTAACTACTGCAAGCACAGTTATATTAACATTACTTCACGCAATAACAATTTTTGCAACAAGAATTAATGAAGGATGAATAACACTTCCAAGGGAACACAACAATAACAGCAGTTGTGCCAACCTAAGACTCTTTAGCTTGTGCCTACCTAAGGCTCATTAGCTTGTATTGAGAAAAATCCCTCGCTCAATAATTACCCACTAGCACATATAATGCACTCATCAATAAATCTAAAAAGTTAATAGGGTCCATTCTGAAAAAAAATTACGTTATTTAAGAAAACTAAGAACAGTTCTGATATCACCAAGTCAAAGTTAGCTATTATCACTTACTAGTTTTCAGTCATCTGACATCATGGAGACTGGTGTTATGCTTCATTTACCATTAGACGGAACTTTCATTAGGACTACACTTAGTTGCTTCAGTTTAGTTAATGGTGGAGGTATAACGATTTTCGAACATGCCTATATATTGTGTTCCATGATGCCCCTGAATTTATGGAAGGTATGCAAAACTGTAACAGGTAACTACACGTAAAAAACCTCCTACAGAATAAGGTGCAGTTAATTTGAATGTAGGCCAAGATCTCTATAAAACTGGAGAATCAAAATATATTTTTTATTTGTGAAATGCACTGAAAAAATAATTCACGTGGACTGGAGTTGGAACCAAAACTTATCGATAGCGTCAAATGCTCAAACCAGTAGGCAAATGAATTCATCACTATGAGTGTCAAATTTTGTGTGATCACCAGCTGGTGACTCCGTTAAAGTTACCTTCATGCTCAGTTCCACAGTTCTTTGAATTTACATATTAACCATTAACGGAATAATAAAGGCTTCTTTCAAAATTGCCTATTAAATTCAATTTGCGAAGCATTTTTTGAAAATGGAGAATAAAATTGCCACAACTTGTACGAATGGGAATTACCTAAGATTCTCACTAGGTACACACGTTCAGCAATTATTTTTTAAAATTACATATAGGTAACTGATGTATAATTTATTGCATTGGTTCCATGTACCAAATATATAAATTTAGGGATAGTGGCCAAATCCATTTGGTAACAATTGAAATTAATTACACGTTTGCATGTCATGGATATTTACAACAAAACATAGCAATTTAGACAAAACGATAGCGGAGGTGACAATATTTTTAGAGTAGATTTTCCGCATCTGCGAGTATATAATAATGATACTGTGCTAATGCAAATGTCAATCCCTGCAGTCACATTCGTAAGAGGAAATGCTTAGATGTATCCAGGAAATATAGTTTGAGATTTTGATATATCTCACCAAGGTAAACAAGATGTATACAACGGTCGAGAAGTTTTGTTTAGCAAGGGACTATTATGTGAATGGTCGCATTGGTTCAACAAACGCAATTGGAATTTAATGGAGTCCAACCATTGACTAGAACATCCTGTAGCTTTGAATTATTACATTTGGAACGGCCCATTATCTAGAAAAATAGGTAATACGATATATATCTTTAGCCATATATATCCATCCAGTAACTGGCTCAAATGAGGGAGTTAGAATTTGAAAAAGGCAAACGCATAGAAAAATAATGAGCCACTATGAAAGGCATTCAAAGTCACCATAACTGTTAACAAACCAAGGCATTTGCAAATCTTTATTTGAATTTTGACCCCTGTATCACTTGTATGTTATTTATAAATTTCAATGTACTCTGTGGGAGTTACTGGAACATAAGGAACAGTCTTTCACTTTCGTATTTAATGACAACTTCGTACTTGTTGAATTAAAACGTGATGTTGGAGGAAACGCCGTAAAATTTCCGAGATTACAGCTGACACCAATCATTCAAAAACATGCCAAATGCTAGCAGATATAGTATTTTGAGCACAACGATTATTTCATGCGCTATGTCCACATCCTGAGCACATGCCCAAATTTCACTAATCCATGACGTCCATCCACTCATGAACGGGCAAAATGAGTATAGCGCAAGGCGTTCACTTGGATACGAGAAAAATAAAGTGACCTAATTGTTGGCGCAGCGTGCTGCGAGGGCCTCCGAATGCGGGGGAATGGACGTAGAAATCCTGCGGCATTGGGAAATGCCGTTGGTCAGCGAGACATGGGTATTATCCCGGTAAATAAGCTCCTAGTTCAACTGGAGAATGCAAACAGTGCCAAACATGACCATGAAATTAACTTTTAGGTGGATGGAAGGCTTCGCTTCGCAGGCCAAACTGAAGAGCCTCCTAAGCAAAATTATGATTTAAAGGTTCCTCTTTCACTAAAAAATTATTGCTAGTTTTCTATAAGACTACAACATTCGTTTAGTGCCGTTTTATTCAGGGTATTATGAGGGTAATCTACCGGTTAAGATTAAGAAGATTAAAATAGAAGGAAGGAAAAACTATCCAGATTTTTACATGCGCTGGGCTCTATCTAGGTAAGGTATTTTTTTATACATCTCAGCATAAACCCTACCCATCTTCATTCCGTCCATAAAGCTTTTTCTCTTTCTTCCCCTTCCCCGCTTGGTCAAAATCTCCCATCTATCATAAAGTAACAAATCGCCCCTCAGTACCTCATCCAAACACATACTCTGCCTCCTTCTAATCTCATTCAGAAGTTACCTTTCCTCACCCACTATACCATGCACTTTTTCGCCTGGCTTCCTTTCCGTCCACCGCACTTCTTTCCTCCTCCAAACTTGCATTTCAAACGCCTGTAGCATATTCTCGATCTATTTTCTTAAAAGTCCACGTTTATGCACCATATGTACAACGCTAAGGGCAGGTATATCACGAAAAAAATCTTGGATGTACCGTTCTTTGTAAGCTTCTCTTTCAGTTACACTACTATATAATCCTCATCACCATTCATCTCCACTTCTGTTCATTTGTACCCTTCCGTCCCTTCGATTTCCATCACCAAGATACTGAATCAGTACAGACAAAGATGAGATAAGACACATGCTATTTTATTTCTATTAATTTTATGAGGATATATCACTTAAATATTTCATTTAAAACACATCACGTTTGTGTATTTCCTGTGTATTACTGGCCTAAGTATCTTTAGTTTTCACGTGCGAGAGTAGAAATTAACTAACTGATGTGTGTTCAAGAGTGTATTCGACAGGAAAATGTCCTTTGGTTAAATCATCATCAAGTTTCAATGCTACATACGTCTAATTTTGGGAGAAAATCATCGGCTTTTCTACACATTTTCATGATTAATAGGAGTAAGTACCTAGTCACGCCGGACAGAATTAACCTTATAGAAATAATCAACAATCCTTCAAAGCAGCATTGATCTTATTCTTATGAATAAAAACACTAACTTGAAATTAATCGGTGACTGTTATTGTATTAGAGTTTCATTTTTCCCCAAAGAAATGAATAGTGAATTTACTTCCTTGCACTTCACCTCCACTGACCTAAATAAAAGTCCTAAGGAGCTAAAAACTCTCTTTCTCATTCTCCTTAGGCGTTTTGAGTGCTAAAGAGATCGAGAATCCACGAAAAAATTATCAAACGGCATCGCACATTAATTTTGAAATACCTCAGCTCGGATTTCAGACGAGATAAAGGAAGTAACGACGAAGATGTGGAGAAAAGGTTTGGTGCATTAAAAAAAATCGCCTAATAGGCTGGTCCATATATCTACACACACACCTAATGGCTGAAGAGGATTTTTATCAGGGATTTAACAAAAAAATCTACGACCATAAATTATAATAATTGCCAGAGATACGGAGAAAAGGGGAAAAATTAGATGAGGAAAAAGAAGTGGGGAAGAATAGAGTTGGAGAAGGGAGATGAATAGGATCTGGGGTGAAGGAAAAGAGAGAAAATGCACTTGAACCTCCCTGCATATTTTCACCACCACTCCTCTCAGTATCCGAGCAAGGTACTACTAGAACTACTGCTAAGGGCATGTTAAGAATGTTTTCCGACCTATTTAGCGCTTCGTGAATTTAAAGCCACCGATGCAAAACAAGGAACGAGAGTTTCATTGTGTTTTTGAGCTGAGAGCTAAGCCGTGCTTGGAGCTCTCTCACTTCGGGAATGGGTGGTGGAAATAACACGGGCCACTGTGTGAGCGTTTTCTCTCTCGCAGAGAAGAACGGTGGATGGCAGGGTTAATGGCTGGGATATTCCGGAGAGGAGGGTATGACCGAACTAGAGAGAGAATACAGGCGGGAAAGGATACCTTGCACGCGGATATAATTCCACGCTATACCACCAACCCCTGTCTGGGGGGGGGGGGGGCTGAGCGTAGAGAAATAGTAGAAGGCGCGTGTGCATTATTTCCACGGAAGGCCACGAAAAATAGTTTCGTGGTTATTCACGAAACTAATTGAATACATTTTTTTACACGGCCGACAACGTAAACCCTCCAAACCCTTGCAAGCTGAGCGCACATCCCGGTGTGCGAAAAGCGCACACATCTTTTATTATTTAATTTTTATTTTTTCATTTTCAGACAAATTTTCGGGAGTTAAACTGGCCTGCGTCTAATTACTGCGGCAACCTCACCAACGACGACGTCTAAACAGCCCAGCTTTTCCAGGTGGGTCGGAGCCAGGGGTACGGGGTACGAACACGAATATTGGCCATTATTAAAATTTTAACCGTGGAAAATGAGAAATAGGAAATGAACCGGGTGAGACGGTTTTATGGCTTAGGAGGCAGTAAAGAGGGCATGCTAACACGGAGGAGGGAGTACTTAGCAGAGGGCTGAGAGAATTTCGAATAAACAGGATCCCGTGAATATTTCACCGTGAAATATATACAAGCCCTTAATGCATTTCACAGCACATTCATGCTCCGCTTCGTAGGAAAAGAAGGGTATGTAAAAAAATGTAATTTTGCCTTGGTTCAAACATAAAAAATGACATTCGTAATAATTTCCTATTCTATACTCAGCTATTAGATTGTTAAATCGAATATTACATAAATTTTCGGGGTTATGATTGTCAGCCTCGGTGGCGGCGGGGTAACATCCTCGCCTGCCAACCAAAAAGTCGCGGGTTCGAGTCCAAAGGGGAGGATTTTTCTACCCCCCAGGACATGGTTTTGTGTGTTGTCCTTTGATACTGTTACAACGCCTGATGTAAAATGGTCCTCGAGGCTGTATTCAGGTTAATGATATAAATAAATAAATACACTATGGGACTTGGGGCGCGGTCGTGGATCTCCATAACGCGTGTGATCGCGCTATCGTTATTTTTTTATTGTGCTCGAGAGAGCCAAAACGTTATCGCCATTCTTCGAATCTGGTCTGGTTGATTAAATCATTAGTTAAAATTGATGGAGTGCGTTCTCAGGACAGTATCTGTGAGCACTGTCCTAATAGAGCGGTTTGCGTATTGAATAGCGATAGCCACAACGCATAAGAAGGAACCATGATTCCACCCTTAATCTGACGTTCAAAACCTATCGCCGATGAAGAAAATGGTTGATGTTTTTTGTTACTTAAATCAAATTCGCTATATGTACAGTTAAAAACGTCAACTGTGGACCATAGTATTAGTTTTTGGTACCTGAAGTGTTTTAGTTGAATGTGGTGCGTGAAGCGGTGTTTTGCTCGTGACAGGCGGTTGTTCCTACTTTCTTGTGCTTTTATAAAGAACTCATGCACTCCGTGCAATAGTGAGAGGAAAATGAGGAAATATTCGATTTTTTCAGTAAAACATTGTATTGTATTTCAGCTGGGTATTGTAATTTTTCGCATATCTTTTCAAGCAGCAGTAATTTTAGACTCCCACTTGGTAGCTAAATAAAACTACTTTCGAATCACGGTGAGTCATATTTAAAGGTTCATACTTTCCGTGTTCAGCTAACGGGCTCAGATTCAATTATGAAATAGTTTAAGGAGACGAAGGTAGCCGCATATTACTAGCCCTAATAAAAATTTGTTAATAACTTTTTTAGTACAAAATAAGTTTAAGTTCGCAATGAGTTAACGATGAATTTACCGAGATTGGCCTTCTTTGGGTGAAAAAGTTGCACAGCGTAGAAAATTAGGAGGATAATGTCAAAGATTTCCGAAGTAAGAATCCACGACATTTTAGGATCCACGCAATCTTTTTCGATTACTGCTGTACACTATGCTGCTTAATGATGCAGTTATTTTCCATAAATAATTTTAAAACTCTTTCTAAATATCTTAATGAGGCCAGACTTGGCTTTATGCGAAGGGACTTTGAAGGTACTTAGAGAGAAATTTTGATTATATTAGCCTGGAACGGTCTCTAGCGGGATAACTGTCTTGAATCAGACCGCATGGTAACCTAAATCACCTTTTTCTGATTTTTGAAATAACTCGGGCAGCGAATATATAGTAAAAGGACGGCTGCAATCCAAGTAAAACGTCAACTGTGGGCAGTCCGAAAAGATGTTATTCTCATATCCATATTTATTTTTATATTTTTATAAGTTTTAAGCATGATTTTTTTTGCCGAAGGAGAATCTAGGACATTTAGGGGAATTGGGACCACTATTCAGCAAAATGAGATGTTCTGTAGATTACTCATATAAAATATGTAAATTTGTAGTATTATTTAATTAGACTTTTTCGGGAAGGGGAAGCGACATTATGAACTAAGTTGTAAGGGGGAATTACTCTACTCCATATTGTGCGTTTAATATCACCTGTGCTCACAATTCAACGCCCAAGCCAAGAAGAAATGTTTGTAATCTGGCAGAGTGTACCAATTGTCAAGTATCACGCGTAAAAATACTGATGCCTGAATGAGATATTGGTTTTCGTCATGAAGGATACGCGTTGAGCAATTTACTGACCCGTGTGCTTCGTCAATCTCGGAGTGATTATGAGCATACGTTTATCGTTTACATTTTTCGACCAAAGGGTCGACCAAACTTCGACTGAATTGCATCGTGCACGCTTGAGCGTGGTTGAGCCCCTCACAAATGGACACGTGCATAAACATTGTTAATGTCCCATTTTTCCTCTCGTTTCACCACGAATCCCAAATTCAGTTCCACTTATCAAGTGGTGACATTTAAGCATACGCTTTCCTTGCGGCCATGCAGGCCGCAATGACGCAAGGGGGAACAGCGTTTAGGTATGTAAATGCAGGAAATCCGGTATTATCTCCGCCATTTTTAATCGCCCCATGTAATCTAAAAATCAAATAGTTATGTGTTACGTGATTGAATCGCAGGCGAAGACAAGGTAGACGGAGAAAACCATCATAAATTATGTTCAAGAGTTGTATCAAGACAAGAAATATGAGAAGTTTATTACCCTTGCTGACCTAATTTTTAAAACTAATGTAATATTCTGGATTTGGCCCAAAAAACTCGATTCAAAAACAAGGTGACAAGATATTTAAATCTTCATTAGGGCTACAAAGGATAGTAACATATTTACCAAAATACCATACTTAACATTCGTTATTTTAAGAAAATATAGTTACATTTTTTGTCAGTAGATCAATCCCTTTCATTATTACATAAAAAATGCATATACATACCTTTTGGTAATTTATACATGTCTATGTAAATACAGATAATTCAGTCAACATAAATAGTTAAAAATAAATAAAAGAGATCTTCAAAACGGCTATACTTAGAAGAGCATGAGGAGCCATAGTTAACGGATGAGGTGCCGGCTACTGAAGAGGAAATTATGAATTATTGATGGATGGATGGAATGGATAGCAAGCCCGAGTAAAATATACGAAATAAATTTCAAAGATAGCAGCGTTTCGTAACAGATAAACGATATGTCGATTGGAGACCAACCTCGTTCTGGGTGCCCGTCAACTTCAAGAACGGACGACAATGTTACAACAACAAGACAATGCTCATTTGTTTCTTCGATTACAGAGGTGTTGTGTACGCTGAATTGGTTCCTCCAGGCCAGATGGTCAACCAGCAATTCTACCTAGAGGTTTTGAGGAGGTTAAGAAGGAAGAAAAGGGAGGATCTTTGGCGCACAGGTGATTGGTTATTCCACCACGACAACGCACCTGCCCACACCACGCTGTCTGTGAAGCAGTTTTTGACCAAAAACGGCATGACGCCAATTGTTAACCCCCCCTATTCACTGGACCTTGCCCCCTGCGACTTCTTTTCATTTCCTAGACTCAAAAGGGACACGAAAGGAAAACGTTTTGGGACTGTAGAAGAGGTGAAACAAAAATCGCTGGAAGGCCTAAAGAACATTAAAATAAGCGAATTTAAAAACTGTTTTGAACAATGGAAGAAACGATTAGATAAATGTGTTACTTGTCAATGGGGTTTACTATGAAGGTGATCAAAATTTGGTGTAAAAATATTGATTAATAAAAAAGTTATAACGCAATTCCCGTTAATTTTGGGTCCCCTCTCGTACATGAAACAAACTGATCACCGATTAATTTCCCGCGCCAATTTGGAGAAAAATTGAAATTATAAGAGCGTTCAAAAATGCAACGTAAAAAAAAGGTAAAACGGTTAAAAAAAATTCACATAGGCAAGGATTAGCGCTGAAAATGATCAGAATTGTTTCAACATACATCCGAAACTAGCGAATTTACGTGAGGTAAATATCCTTTACTCGTCACTTAGTGAAAATAATATCTAAATAAGAATGTCTAGAAACAAAGAAAAAATCTACTTTGGAGACAGAATACTGGTCCTTTGAGGGGAAATAAGTACCCATCAGCATTTTCCATCCTCATGATGTAAACTGAGGATTAAACTAAATATACTTCTTTGAGCAAGACGAGAAGGTTCAACGATTTAGCTTTACTTTAGCCCATGAAGTTAACTCTGGGGATTATTATTATTAATATAAAGGGTATTCTACCGGTAGGAGTAAGTTTATGTTGAAGGGAGTAAAAATCTTTTCGATTTGTTTCAGGTGGAGGCCCTTGTCTTTTTATTTGATTTCTTCTTTCATCTCAGCATACGTCTCACATCTCTTCATCCCATCCATAGAGCATATTCTATTTCTTCTCCTTTCCCGCTAACCCAAAATCCTCCCACCTATCACGGCCCCCAATATGTCTTCGGCCATAACATTACGCCTGATCCAACCACCTACTCTGCCTCCTCCCAATCCTCTCCAGAGCTTTCTTCTCGTCACTCACCATGCCCTGCGGATTATGACGAGTTAAAGAAAACAATCACGCTCCGAAAAATTAAATCAAGCCTTCAGTCAGAAAAGTCTGGGAGAATCCACTTGGGTTGCGGTCGCATTCCTTTTGCCCCTCCTTGATAAGAACCTTTCCATCAAGTTGCAAGGAAATTACGGCCGCTCAGCTACGAAAAGTATTGAAATAAAAAAGAAATAACGATAAAAAGAATAAAAAGAAAGAAAAAAATGAATATTCGGCCCCCTTTTTTGACAGAGATTGCGAGTCCGTAATATGTTTTTTTTTTGGTGGCGGGAGGACAGTTTTAATGGGAAAACAAAGAAAACGTTCTCCAGCGGGAGCAATCGTTTTTTCAACTTCAAAACCCATTTCCCCTGCCTCGCGCAACGATAAAAAGAAAAGAAACTCAATCCCTGCCACAAGCCCGCCCCTTGTAGCTCCCACACACATACACAAGAAAAAAAACCAAGACGAGATAGAGGGAGAGACAAAGGCTGCCTCAATTTCACTTTCAGTCCTCTTTCCTTCGTCTCTCCTTCCCGCACAAGAAAAAGAAGGAAATAATCTCTCTCAAAACCAAACCTCTCCTATCCTCCCATCTACTCAACCCTTACTCATACCCTTTTTACCCTTTCTCTCTCTCACGTCACAAACCCTAGACTGCCACCACCCCCTTATTTTTTCCACTAGTTCTTCTTCTCCCAAGTCCCACCATTCCCACACCCAACCGACCAGCCTCAGTCTCCCGTCTGAAAGTCTGAAAACTTCTACTTGCCCCCGTCGTCTCGCTTTTGTTTCCTCCCTCACTCTCTCCCATCCCTCCTTTTCCCCTCCTCCCCCTTCCCTCGTGCCCCTCACACTCCCTCCACTCCTTCACCAACCTCGCACATTTTTTGTCAAACAACTCCGCGACGTTTCATTCACAACACTGTTCAACGCACAAGAAGTGATCTTGATGCCATATCTATTTGTCTAAAGTGTTTTTTTATCATATTTCAAAGGCGTAAAATTAAGTACCCTTCCATGAAATATCCATTGATTTCCATGCCTTTCATGATTTTGCCTGGAAATCTTTTCTGGGATTCCGACGATCAGACCTAGTAAAGTACATTTTTTGTCAAACAATTCTGCAACATTTCATTCACAATACCGTTCTATTACGTGATTTATTCTTATTGATACAGTTGGATCTGCAAAAATAAAACCATTATCATGTCCGAAGACAAACTTTAAAAAAAATCCAGATTTGATTTTATCCGGGTTATAATTTTATAAGCGGATTCTTAAAGGTATCACATATGCTGAGCGCACTGAAATTTAGGGCGTCTCTGAAAATCACGCGGTCGCAAGTCAGCCAGTCGCTCACTTGTCTGGTGCTCAAATTAGTTTAAATCTCGCTGTCTTAAGCGTTTTTTTTCATATTGTAAAAGCATAAAACAAAATACTCTTCCTTAAAATCCCCATTGACCTACATGTATTCCATGATTTTGCCTAGAATTCTTTTCTGAGATTCCGGCGATCAGACCTAATACAATACATTTTTGGTATCTAAAACCCTCAGGATACGGCATTTCAACAGAATTGTTTTAGCCGTTTTCGACATAATTTTTACATATATATATATACAGCTTTTGCTCGTATATGAGTATAAGATATTAGTATATAACCATATTTGTACTTTATTTAACAATAGTGTGTGCTGCAATGTAAATTCTATGCATACAGTGCCAGCAAGGTCTTACTTTTTTCCGCGGGTATGGTTACAGAAACCGAGTGAATTTTGGGTTCAGTTAAACTTTACGCTTTACCTATAATACGAGTAGTAGTAGTATTTGACTCCACAACATGAGGATATTTAACATCGTTAGGTACTTCTATTGAGTTACATCTGAATATTAAGTTAGTGCGGGATTTTATGAGCTCATTAGTTAACCCCACAGCCTTCTAGTGAGATATTTTAGTGACTGGAATGGAATTACGGTGGAAAAAGGAAAAAAAATAAGCATCACTGTGATTGTCACCTTTCGCATGATACTTAAACATTTTTCTTCATCCACTTTATCAAGCTTCATGAGTATTCTAATGAAATCTCATTCTATTAAACTTTACTATCTCATAAAATCACATTCTTGTGATCCATTCCTTTGACCATAATCTATGAAAGAAAGAAAAGGTATTATTACAACTCTTATGGACCCTGAAACATCTAATCTACATCCATTATTACATTGATATTAGTTACCATGTACTTTTGTAACAGTTAAGAGGACTTGCATTATTATATTGATCATTAATCATATTATTTCCATCACTAGTTACATTGACATGGAGAGATATATTTTTTATCAATGCATCTAGAAAATATTTACCAGAACAATAATCATTATTTACATTATATTTTCTTTCTAAATTTTATTTTCTTGCTAAAACTTCCTGAAATGACTTTTGTTCATATCTGTGGTTTAGCCTCTCAAGTACAAAAAAATTAAATTCTCTAAGGGCGCTGCGAGTGACATTACGCTGAGGCGGGATATGTGTTTAATGCTAATGTATGCTATTTGCGGATTGCACAAGTAACACCATTTCTTTCTAAATTAATTTTTAAGTAACCGTAACATAAAGAATATACCTAGTCTCTTTTACCAGCAGCATTGCTTAATCTATAAAGCACCCGAGTGTCCCAATGAAAAAGAAATTGCTAGTGTTAGAAAATCTTGCCGGCATGTAAGTACTAGATGGTGGGACGACATTTTACAGTGCAGAACAAATGTGTATCATTTATCCATCTTTAATTCAGCATTAAGAATATTTAAGAAGATATGCACTAGAAAATACAATATATATACTAATTATGTGAATTAAGTTAAAACGAAACATTTTGCAAACATTCTCTAAAAATATAATCGTGGCTCTTGGTTAAATAAATTTGCTGAGTGCTGTTAAACTTGTTTGATGGCCAGGTTTTGTTTTGGAGAATCCTTTTACGTATTTACCTGACGACTTCGACCTGATGATGATGCAGTGCATCGAAACCCGGGTCGAATAAATTTTTATCTGTGGAAAATTGCACCTTCTAAATTCTTATTATTTGTATTTAAGGAACACCAATCGCTTTCAAGATTCAATCGCCTTTTTTTTAACCGTGTATGTGTAGCACCATAGCATAGACTTTTCCTGATTTTACGCCTTCGAACACTTATGTTATTTATTTGTTACTACCTCCCCATCCAACTTCTCCCCCATCCTCTCATCGATGTCACTCGCAGCGCTCTGAGAGAGTCTGCGTGGGTGGAAATGGAAGAGAAGGGCGTCCGTGAGAAGACGAACAGAAAGGGTGACCTCGGGGGAGGAGGGGTTGGGTGTAGGATTGATGAGAAGGGGGCAGGGAACCGTGTGGCATCGAAAACCCTTGCATTCCACACCGGGGATTTGCAGTGTGTTACGAAACAAGACACACAAAAATGGCAGGGGAGGCGTCTAGGCCAAAAATAAATAGCTGGAGAAGTACTTTTAATGTGCGCAATGCATTTACTCTGGCTCCGCTTTAATTACCAAGATGATGAAAGTTGAGACTACGTCCAGACGCCGTCGTAAGTGAGATTCTTCTCGTAATATCCTTACTGCCATGCTCACAATGATGTGCCTTCATTGTAATCGACTACACGTTGCTTCTCAGCCATTAGTAAAAAGATGTAGGGATTATTAGGCTAGCTATTAATTTATCAGAATATTAATTGAATATATCTACATTAAATGTTATATTCACGACCTTGGATTGGTTTCACAACAGCATCAAATGATATTGCTATGAATGATTTAGCAATGATTATTATACTGTTTCTGATATATTACATTCTAAAGTCACCCAGGACCATTCTTTATGTTCCCATGTGGGGCAGAAATACCAAGAGTATACCAAAAGCAGTGTTCAATGAACACCCTTGCAGCATACAGACATACATGTACAATATGCCGTTGTCCCAGCGTCAAATATTTTCTCAAATACATTATGTCAAGTTGGAAAATTTGTTTAAAACTCGTTGAACTCATGTGGCACTAGGAATTCTTCGGTCAAACATTTAATCAAATCATAAATAGTCTTGGAATCCACTTTAGATGCTGCAATGATGTAAATGAATAACAAACCTATAGTAAAAACATTAGATCGGAAAGCATGTAATTGACGAATGAATCACTAAGTAAAATGATTCTCTTGTTAATGGGCCGACTGATGGTTATGGTGTTTCGAAACTCGATATCATAAAGATTCTTGTGATTGTCAACAGATTTAATTAACAAAATTATCAAGTTCTTACTACACCCTTCTGCAAGTATTTTTGTGAATAGTTAAAATTTTAACGTAAGTTTCAAAAACCTACAGAAAAGATGCTCCAGCCAACTCAGAGCCGCAGTGTTCTCAAGTGAAAGAGGAGAGCGCCATTGGACCGCAAACACGGTGATTTCAACGTAAAATGACTTAAACGTTCTTAAATAAAATGCCTCTTTGGTACAAATATAAGAAGTGCCTCTGCCGCCGTTGACCAAATCGTGTTTGCTCAATCATTTAAGAAAAAAATCATGAATGGTAAACTTACATGAATTGGTAGTTTACATGGAGAAAAAGAATGGACGGTAGGCGGAAAGTAAGGCAAACGAGGAAGTGCTAGGTGTGGTGATTGAAAAGTGAAATCTTCTGGAGGATATTAGGAAGAGGCAGAGTAGGTGGTTTGTGGAGGTAATGAGGGGCGAAGGGATGCTGAAGGCCGTGGTAGAGGGGAGGATGTTGGGAAAAGCGGGGGATGGGAAGAAAGAGAATAAGCTTTATGGACGGAATAAAGAGAGGTGAGACATTTTCTGCAATGAAGAAATGCATCTTTTTTAGGAGATAAGAGGACCATATCAGTAAAACATCATCGGCATCGCTTAACATAATGAGCTTGACTCACGCTCTGAGTCATCCACCGCTGGAAGGCATTTGCCCATGACTCACACGTGCGACTCCTCCTCATTTAAATGCCTAAATCAACTTAAACGGGTAGATTACCCATAATCTAAATCTGACACTACATCCAAGTCAGTTTGGTAGTAACTTTTTATGAAAAAATTTGCCTGTGGGGATTTGAATTAAAGGGTGAGAAATTACGGAAGGAAAGAAAAGGAGAAATGAACGAGGGATGATAGGATATCGGGTTCGGTTCTTGAAATATCTGAGATAGTTATCGCACCAGAAAATATGAAACTTGTATGATTTCGTGGAAGAATTGCATTGTACACAACTATTCGACACCTTTCAATCAATAAATATCGCATGCGAACAAAATATAAAGAATGGAGAACACTGAACCGACGAAACCACACGATAAAATTAGTAATTATTTTCTGATGCGATAATTATTGCGACTTTTCCAGAATAGACCCTCGGGATCTGTAAATACAGGAGCGTTACCGAAAAAGGAGTAAGGAGTTGCGAGAGCCTGGGCGCGGTGGTCAGTATAAGAGATCCGCGCACTCCGGGTGGATTTTTCCATTCAAGAGAGACGTCCAGAATGATTCAATCGTGGATCTCCGAAGCCGGTAGTATTCCCTCCTTCGTCCGAAAAAAAGGGGCACCCCCTTCCCCCTAATCCGGCTCACAATCCCTGGATTTCTTTTAGGACATCCCCAAAATCTGTGTCATTTTGTAAGAAAATAAATATTGTAAAATGTATATGCACTCGGAGAAGGGAAAGACGTGCCGCATCGTAACAGGAGTTTGGAAATTTCGCCATTTATGGCTGTTCTCCGGTCATTTCTGGTGATTACGGAGCACTCGTCGTTTTCAATTGCTTTCCTTTGATTAACAACGGCTTATTACACATTTGGTATGTTTCATCTAGAATAATTTCAATTTATGCCCCGTAGTTCCCCAGATACTTCCCCGACAGTGGGGGGAATCCCTCACCTTTGAACCTACACCCATCAAACCACATTTCTTCTTCCCCTCATTCGACGTGAGACTCTAAAACCTTTGACTGGAGAGAAGAATAGTTCCCTTTTCTTGCGGACCGGCCTTCGCGCCATCAAGGGGAACAGGATGAGGGCTGTTTTTCTCTCGTGTTTGATCCTTAATTTGGGACTTAATCGTCGCCAAGAGAAAGATTCTCATTTTCGTCGACATTCCCATTTGAGCATGAATTATGGAGAGTTATTACTGAATATAAGAGCGTGACCTAAAATAACTTAGATTACTGAAAGTGACTATGGGGGCCATCCATATACACAAAGTGCTTCGAGAACATTATACAAATGATTGAGGTGTACAAAACAGACAATCAGGGATTCAAAACGTTTTGGGGAATGACATCAATGAATTAACCGAAGTGGACTATGTAAACGTAGGTTTACTATGAAAAAATAGATTTTTGCCTCAATCAATTTATATATATTTTAATATTTACTTCTTGTACTTCGAAGTAAGTACTGTTACTTTAATTTATTGGGGCAAAGTCTTAAACAGTCTCTGCAGTATTATCGTCACATATATATTATAGTCTATGCAGTCAATGTTAGTTATGGACAACTGTGGGCTGCCTCATGGCCAAGACGAAGTAAATAATGCACCGCAAATGGTTTTCGATTGGAATAATCGATCTCATTGCCACGATTTTCATGAATACATTTATGTGAGCATTTTTCACGTTAACGCGACCGTATACACCTATTGATACAGTGGAAATTTCAACAAAAAAGCGCATGGATTTTCAATGCATTTATATTCCCGGAAACCAACTGCAAGAAACTCCCTAATGAAACCGAATGAGACTACCTATTTCATTCAAATGCAAAAGAAAAAGTTTTCATGTACCTGAATAACTTTAAAAGTTACACTTGATGCACGATTTATAAAATTCTGCATGTCAGGTGGAATATTTGTGCAGGCCATTATTATTTCTTTTTCATTCATTCACATGAATCACTTTCTAATATGTTGAATTGAATATTGGAAATAACATTGAAATACAGCTGGAAAATACTCCCGCATTAACAATAGTTCCAGTTGTAACACGCCATTTTGGCCGTGTTGGCATAAGTATACGATTAAGGACGCCATTGTGTATATTTTAGGAACACGTGCTACCGCGAGGCAACAATATCGTCTATGTTATGAAAACAACTTTAAACAATACCATTTTCTGTTTACGTAAACAAACTATAACAATGCCGTCTATGTTATGAAAACAACTTTAAACAATACCATTTTCTGTTTACGTAAACAAACTTATAATAATGAAAGGGGAATAGCCTATCAGATACGAGAGAAGGGGAGAAAACCTGGAATGTTCTAGAACATACAGGAGGGGAGATGAGATAGTATAAAAGGGATTGTCAAACAAGGAACGCGGCTGCTTCTTCTTCTGCTTCTTCTTAACAAGGGAGCCACAAGAGACGTTTATCGAGTGAAAGTCATACGAGAGTTTTTGCAGTGATAATTTGCCGGGAGTAAGCAGCTTTGGACAGCAATTACCAACGCCAGTGTCCTGTGTTAAGGAAGGATCCAGGAATCCGATAAACAGATACTGGGGCATAGAGTATCGGGAATTCACTTTGTACAATATCCGGTGAAGTAGAACAAACATTATAAATTAATACGAATATATTTGAGAAGGGAACATATGTTGATTAATTGAGTAACTAAAGTGAATTTGTTTCATAATTGAAGAATAAAAGGGTTATTATAAACATATGTACTGTTCAAGTGTATCATTTTAGTGCATGAATTAATCCATTAACCTTTGCCGCCAAGGACTACCAAAAGGATCTCTCTCTCAAGGTAAGAAGTGATAAAGTGAAGGGTACCTTTTGTGTGTCGGGCTGATACAAGTATATAACGTCGCGTGTTTAGGACCGCGCGAAAGAATAATTATTAGAACCCCTGTGATAAGGAAATTGATAAGGGGGGGCTAGTACATCAATGGCGCCCAGCGTGTAGAGCCTGACTACTCATTAGGTGAGACCACGAGAACCGGAGAGAAGGAGGATCATCCCGAAGGAGTGAAGAAAGAAGATGGCGGCCAACATGAAGAAATTTCCGGAGCTGAAGTCGGCAGAGCTACGGCAATTATTACGAGAGAGGGACTTGTTAGTAGGGGGAACCAAGCCAGAGTTGCAGCAGCGATTATTACACACGCTAGAAAAGGAGGGAATAGATATAAGCACGTATGAATTTAGGGTCGATAGTGAGGAACCGGTGGAAACTGAGATGCAAGCGCTATTTAGGCAATTAAAAGAAGAACAAGATAGAAGAGATAGAGAGAGGGCAGAAGAAGCAAAAGAAGAACGAGAGAGAAGCAGAACGATCTTAGAGGAGATGGCTGAAGGGCAAGAGAGAAATAGAACGATCTTAGAGGAGATGGCTGAGAGGCAAGAGAGAAGACATGCAGAATTGTTGGGGCAAATTAGGGAAGAAGCAGACGAAAGAGAGAGAAAGCTTTTGGAAGAAATGGCAAAAATAGCAGGAGAACATAGACAGACGCAGGAACTTATTGCATCATTCGAACATGGCTATGATGAAAGGTTTGCCAAAACAGACGGGGCGTTAGCAGAGTTATGCGAAGATGTCGCGAAAGAAATTAACGGAGTAGGAGCGAGGCTGGAGGTGAGCGATCTCAAGGTCCGAAAGTTAGAAGCGAGTTACGTGAATTTGCATGAGAACGTGGAGGAAAGGTTCAAGAAGATGGCGGACGAGCTGGGACAACAATCCACCACAAAAGCAGCTGGGCTAGATGAAGAGGCAGTCCGACGCATCGTGCGTGAGGAAAGCAGGAGACCTAACGTCACAACGGCACCCGCGGGAATGGTACAATTAAAGGTCCCAACGTTCGACGGGAGGCATACATCAAGACCCATGAAATACCTACAGGAGCTGTGCGAATACCAAGAGATATATCGGTTACCTGACCAGATGATGCTCCAGGTCATCAGACAAGGAATGGTTGGGAGAGCAGAGGAATGGTTCTCTGCGACCCGACACCTGTATGAAGATGTGAACGCTTTCCAAGCTATTTTCACGGAGCAGTTTTGGGGAGATGAACGTCAAATGCTGATAAAACGGAGTTTCGACACGGGAAAATACAAGGAGAACGGAGGGCTCACGCGAGTAGAATATGCGACGGCCAAAATTAGCGTAGCGAGGGAGTTGACGCCGCCAATGGAGGACGGAATGATCATTCTTGTTCTCAAGAAACACTTTGGCATGGAAGTGAGCGTCGGCATGATTTCAAATAATGTAAATACAATCCCGCAATTCTTGACGTTATTGGCCCGCTATGATAACATACCGCGAGAGGACGGAAACTCCGAGGCGACTGGACACCGAAGATGGGGAGACCAATACCCAAGGACCCATGGAGACCGTACGTGGAGGACACCGGAAGACACATCCCAACACAACCAGCAGTACAGATGGGACTCGAAGAGGTCACAACCACGAGAGTGGCAAGCGTCGAGCCAGCAGAGAGACGGACGGAGAGACGATAACTTTCGCGGCGAGGGATACTCTCAACGGCCGGGCGAGAGACCAGCTGATCGACGCCGAGGACAAAACAATATGGCGGAGGCGCGCCCACCGATGAGAGAGCGCCCTGTCAATTCCATGATGGCGGAAGAAAGCAACGCCGCAGGGAAGCCGGAGCAGGAAAACTATTAGCGGCAAAGCATGACGAAGGTCCCAACATGCCGAGGCCGGAAGACGGAGAGGGATTCTGGGACATACCGAAGGAGCAACGGGCAAAGATACGGAAAGTGAGAATAAAACGGACACCACCACAAGAGGAGAAGATAGAACCCAACACGGAGGAGGAAACGATATGCAATGTTTTTGAGTCACCTCGAGATTTCTTGACGGAGAAAGAAGCGGATAGGCCGGAAGTAATTAAATGCCCGGAGATTAGGGTTCAAATGGAAGGAGTGGCTGTGAATGCACTGATAGACACGGGATCGGAGCTAACGTGCATTAGCGAGGAGTTTTATCGGGAGAATCAGAATGCACTACGAAACGCTTTGGAGGTACCAGTCAAAGGAATCCGGATAGCAGGAGCCGTCGGAAGGAAGAGAGCGAAATTTAAAATAGGTGATAAGGTTTTAGTACGTACCAATCCGGTATCCGATGAGCAAAGGGGGATTTATCACAGCTTCCTGGCATTATACGAAGGTCCATATGAGATTTCAGAATTCCGAGGGCCAGCCACGTGTGTAGTATTTAATCCACAAAAGAACGAAATACGAGGCACTTTCCACTTCAGCAATATTAAACCATATAGGGAACAATAGCACAGCACTTGGTGTCACTCACATCATACGAGAAGAAGACCGTAGTCCAACTGACCATAGCACGCAGTCATTAAACTGAGGAAACCAGCGCCGCAACATTATAATTTGATCCGTTCAAGCAAGGGAGAACTGTTTACCGATAATATACATTGTATCAGGGCCCGACATGCGAGGGGAGCTTACGAACGAGAGAGAGAGGTTGAACTTGGCGGCAGGTGGATTAGCACAATATGTATGTTTCGTGATATCTTTTCTCAATGTGTGTATATTCAGTGTCATGTTGCCATTATTTGATTCGTGTTTTCTTATGTATGAATGGGCTCGTGGACGTAGATTGAGCCGGAAGGAGGGAGAGTGTATCACCTGAAGGAACTTTAAGTGCTGTGAAGTGTATATGTATAATGTGAATTATGGCCTTTTGATAACCCAGTGTTTTTAAGGGGTTAAAAGTGAGAATGAATGTTGAGAAGAAGATGGACAGTTTTATTATTTGCACGTTATATTCACGTTCAATGTATCAGTTAATAACGTCGATTTATATAATATGTTCTTGATTTTAAATTACGTGAATAAGATTTTCATTGGTTATTTGCCTATTTCAAGCAAGGAAGAAAGGGAAGAGACCATATTGTTATATGGTGTATCATATGTCTTGAGTTAAAGGAGGAGACGCTGTTTGTAATTGTGTTTATTGATATAAATGTATTCATGTGTGATTTCTGCTGTAACACAATATACTTGGGCACAGACATTATTTAGAGGGAGGCTAAAGTTTGAAGGCGTTGGGGCCGCGTTAGTTTACATTTGAAGGCTTTAAAATAATTCCTTTCTTATATTTCCAAGTCATTATTTTAATGGGGCTAATGTAACACGCCATTTTGGCCGTGTTGGCATAAGTATACGATTAAGGACGCCATTGTGTATATTTTAGGAACACGTGCTACCGCGAGGCAACAATATCGTCTATGTTATGAAAACAACTTTAAACAATACCATTTTCTGTTTACGTAAACAAACTATAACAATGCCGTCTATGTTATGAAAACAACTTTAAACAATACCATTTTCTGTTTACGTAAACAAACTTATAATAATGAAAGGGGAATAGCCTATCAGATACGAGAGAAGGGGAGAAAACCTGGAATGTTCTAGAACATACAGGAGGGGAGATGAGATAGTATAAAAGGGATTGTCAAACAAGGAACGCGGCTGCTTCTTCTTCTGCTTCTTCTTAACAAGGGAGCCACAAGAGACGTTTATCGAGTGAAAGTCATACGAGAGTTTTTGCAGTGATAATTTGCCGGGAGTAAGCAGCTTTGGACAGCAATTACTAACGCCAGTGTCCTGTGTTAAGGAAGGATCCAGGAATCCGATAAACAGATACTGGGGCATAGAGTATCGGGAATTCACTTTGTACAATATCCGGTGAAGTAGAACAAACATTATAAATTAATACGAATATATTTGAGAAGGGAACATATGTTGATTAATTGAGTAACTAAAGTGAATTTGTTTCATAATTGAAGAATAAAAGGGTTATTATAAACATATGTACTGTTCAAGTGTATCATTTTAGTGCATGAATTAATCCATTAACCTTTGCCGCCAAGGACTACCAAAAGGATCTCTCTCTCAAGGTAAGAAGTGATAAAGTGAAGGGTACCTTTTGTGTGTCGGGCTGATACAAGTATATAACGTCGCGTGTTTAGGACCGCGCGAAAGAATAATTATTAGAACCCCTGTGATAAGGAAATTGATAAGGGGGGGCTAGTACACAGTAAAATGTTTACATCACCGCAATTAAGACGGAATAATAAAAATATTAGATTTCATACTTACAAAGGTAGTGAACATGTAGTGGTATCTGTAATCGTTCATCTGCAGCTGAAGAATCTGCAATAAAAGGATATAGAAAAATATTAATTTTTAGCCATATCAAAATGTGCATGTTAATTAAAGCGTGTTAAAATGTAACTAATACCATTGAATTATTCATTAATCCTAGACTGCAAGATCCAGGGTTGCAGTCGGTTTGACTCGAAAGTATGGACATTTGAATGAGTTTAAATAAACACATTCCTCAAATTATTCTTAAGTATTCAATGAAATTTTCTATTAAATTAAAAAAAAACTGTCAGTGTGAAAAATAGATGACAAGGATTTGGATTAATGTTTACAGCATCGCTGGACGGGGAAGAAGAAGCCACCAAATCGTCCACCAAAATCAGTGGCAGAAATATGTGCCAAATTTTATTCAATTATTTTTTAACATCGACTTTACGCTTATAAAACTCAGCATTACTGTTTGATGGAAGACTTTGTGGCATAATGAGTGTCTATAAAGTACGATAATCAAGTCTTACTCAAGAAAACAAGGTTTTATGTTCAATGGGGCAAAAAAGAACTAGTGAAATTCTGCTCTTCAAGCACCTAGCCCGAAATCCACAAGCGCAAGTCAACGAAGGATTGCGAATTACGTCAAAAGTTTTCTGGACTAAAAATAAATCATGACCAGAGCCTTTTGTGCGTACTCAACATTTTTTATGCCTTATTTCTCTCCTCATCAGTGGATCTCTTCATTCAAAACAACGGCAACCGGGGGGAGAAATTACCGCCCCCACGTTTTTCTCTTTCAAATTTGATTTAATTCGGCGTATTTTTTTTTAGAATTTAGCAGATTCGCGTATGTGGGTGGTTATAAGTCATCTTTTATCGTAAATGCCGAGGTAATTGGCGAGGAACACTCCGAAACTCCGGCCCGCGCTTATCTTTCACAAAGCACCTGTCTCATTATTCTTTTTTCCAGAACTCCCACTTCTACCCGTGTTTCTTTCGGCCCTTCCCTTTTTACTCTCGGTCATCAGCATTTAACCTTGTCGCAATATATATCGCGTATTTGACCCGGTACCATGAATTGGTTGTGACGCATTTAATTTTATCTTTAATACACTTCCACGTCCCATTTAAAAAAAGCCATATCGATTTGGTTGTCACTGCTATCCTAATCTTAAATTATTATGCTCTTCATATTCCTCAATACATATATCAACCATTCAGGTCCCATCCACATTTTATGCAATAATTTAAGAGGATTGTGCACTTTCATCAGAGAGATTTATTAAGTTGTAAGCAGGTAATTATTGCGATACTTTGTTCTTTTATTTAAGATCACCTGGCATGACCATTATAGAGGCAATTGAAATTAAAATAAAACAAGGCTTGCAAATTACTTAGAATATAATATTCATGGAACAATTTTTGGTTTTAAACAAAAAGCATCTTGAATAAAATTGTTTATGCCTACCACAATGTCTCTTATGATATTAATTTTTTGACAAAATTTCGCTGGCCAAGGTTTAAACCAATACTGCCTATACGCTCAATAACGGACAAACAATGACTTTTTTATCATGCGATACGAAAGGATTAAACTTTTAACCTTTTTTTTCAGTTTTCCATAAATACAGTTAACACATTTATAATCATTAATTTGAAATTAAAAAATATGCAAGAAGCTTCAAATAACGAGGATAATATATTATTAAAAATGTTTAAAAGATTTAAATTGCTTTAGCAAACAAATGGCTCTTGATATTGGCCCCTTACCTTAATGAAAAAAGATAAAATTAACAAAACATACACGACGAACCACACATAAGTGCTGCCAGCTAACGAAGTCAATGCAAGACCATGCATGATGGCTTTGCTTATTCTTAAAATTCTTTTTATCATTTGATAACTTAAAGAATAAGGTTTTGAATTCTTGCATTCGATTTTTCGTATACGCTTTGCTTTTTTCTAAAACTGGATTTTTACGATCGAAAATATTAAATTTTTGTCACTACGTCAACTATTGAATATTTTATTTACTTGGAAATCGCAGCATAGGCAAGGAATAGAAACTCATGCCATCATTTGTGCTTTACGAATTCCTGTTTAGGTACGAGGAGTTTATTGGACTAGGTTTCAAATTCGTTCAGGAACCGAATTTGAACCCAAAGAAGATTCGTGGGCTAATCCATGAAAAGTATGGAAATCAATGGCTATTTTTGGGGTTGTTTTTACCCCAATATTGCTATCATTTACTCCCATAAGAAAAGCATTGAATTCGGTGCAGGTTTTTCTCTAATTGCTCTTTTAAATTACTTACACTCAAGATATTGGCTGGAAAATAGTATCATAGAACGCATAAATAAATGCAGTTTTTAATTATTTCATTCAATTTTCTTATACGCTTCGTTTTTGTCCAATTATTGAGTTTTCATTTCGAAATTCATTAATTTTTCTTTATTGTCAACAATAGAAATTCCCTTGGCGACTAGGCGCGAATATCCATGTAATAGCGATTTCATGAATGTTTATTCACTCCTGCAGCATTTAAAGTCCAGGGTCAGTTGTTGTTTTTTATAGTTGTAGCGCAAGTAAAATTTTATAGTTGTAGCGAAATGAATAGTTCCCCGTTCACCTTGCCTTCTCAATGACCATCAACAAGACAAAATGTCAATCGCTTCATGCGTGTGGATTAAATTTGGAAAATCCATGATTTTCACGTGGTCAATTATATGTTGAATGATGACGAGTGGGACGGACCAGTAATATCAAACTCAACACCAGCTGATGAGCTCATGCTTGCCTCAAAGCGTCTCATCTTTGGAGACGTGCAGAAACTTACGTTAACTACTAATATGCGCGTAAATCTGCAGCGAAATGTGTCAACCATATTATAAAAACAGCTATTGGGCATTGGCAATGGAAAACTACCAGTTGATGCCGACACAAAATATATTTCAGTTCCATTGAACTTGGGTGTCTTTGTTCCATCGATCGAAAAATTAATTCAAAAAGTTTTTTCACCAATTGTCACCAATTACAAAAATAACCAATGGCTTTGTGAACGTGCTATTTTGGCAGCAATAAATCCGACGTCAATGCAATCAACTACGCCATCCACAAACAAATGTCGGGCGAGTCTGTCACCTACAAATCGTTTGACAGCATCATGAATGTGGACGAGATTTTCAATTATCCAATTGAGTTTTTTAAATTCGTTGAATCTTCCTGGTGTACCACCGCACAAATTGTCACTCAAACTTGGCGCACCAATAATTCGCTTGCGCAACATTAATGCACCACTATTTTGCAATGGCAAGTCAAAAAGTGAAGATGTGCTTATTCCACGTTTTCCCTTCATTCCCACCAACGTGCTATTTGATTTCAAACGACTAGAGTTCCCCGTTTGCCTTGCATCCTCAATGACAATATACAAGGCACAAGGTCAATCACTTCAAGTATGTGGATAAAATCAGGAAAATCCATGCTTTTCACGCGGCATACATATGTTGCATGCTCACGAGTGGGAAACCAGAAAAATTAATTTGTTTTTGCAGAGGACGATAGGACCAAAAATGTTGAATATCCGAAAACACTTGAATAAACATTTCAACTCTATTTTAATAATAAAAATCATTAAATAAGTATCTTTAATTTGTTTTGAACAAGTAAATGTGTCTGCTTTGTATATGTGTGCCAACTTAGAAAAAAAGAGGCATTGCAACGAATGCCGGTCACAGCTAGAGCTTCTGTAAAGAGCTCCGTATGAAAGGTCATCATATCCAAGTCTGTTAATCATTACATTAACATCTGTTAATCTTTCATGAAGTTCAGGCACAGTTACAATTTATTTTTCAACCAATATATTTCTATATATATGACTGCAATAGAATATGGTACTACTTCAGTGCTTAAGAGTTTCATGAGAAATATTCATAACCATTTTACGTATGGATTTTGCGAAGTGGAATCAATTGTGTACGCTATCGTGGCAACCATTTCCTTTTCAGCCATGAGTATTTTAGAGTTGATTGAAGCCTATAAAATAGGCTATAAAATTATCAGAACCAGGTACCATAATCGTCTCTTACAGGTGTTTCATTTACAGGCCCTCTTTCAGGAGCGGAGCCAGAAAATTCACCTTGCATTATTATCATTATGATATGAAAATGGTGATAAGGTTTCATTTAAGCTCAGTTGGTTGCTCTCTTAAGTATTATATGAGATTGGCCAATAAAAAGAGAGTTCTCATCACTCAGAAGTTTTTACCATTGTCTTCAATTACACCAATTTCCTTTTCCACTGTCTTTTTCCCATTCTTTGCACAGCTATATTATTTCTCTCTGTCCAACGAAATTTCTCACATTCCAGTCTCATGTCTTTTAGCTCTTCTTCTGAAAGAGAGTGCCAGGTTTATTCGGTCGTTAAGACGTCCTCGTCTGCGACATCTGTTTCATTCTATTTGATCCTTTTTTGTCCCTGGACGGAAAGGAAGAGAGGAGCCTAGCAGTTCTTTTGTCTTGGTTTCCTTTCCAATTCATTGGCCTCATCAAATTCATCTAGAAGAACTTCGGACAGGCCAAAAAAATGAGTATTAATGTGTCAAAAGAGAAAATAAATATAATGGGAAAGATGTCAACAAAATGTATTTTTTTAGGTGCACTTTCCTTCAAGAAGATTTAGGATTCCACAAATATTTTGACAAAGAAGAAGAATATCTTTTAATTGTGTTCCATCAGCGCTTGTTTCGTTCGGGATATCGAGTTATCGTTAAGATGACATATTTTCTCATAACTGCTATCACGAAAAAATGCTAATTAGCAATTTAATGCCATTAGGAATAAGCAATTGGCTAGGAATTGCTGCTGACGAGAAATTGTGGCCATATGTCTGAATTACGGTGAGTAATTTAAAAATAGGAGAATTAATTCTTTAAAAAAAATATCATTCCTAGCCCAGATAAATGATTGCCTTTCGGTGCAAGAATTCGAATCGAGAAACATAGCTGGATAAAATATATATTCTAATATCAGAGAGATAGATTTAACTGGAACGACAAGTTTAAAATATCGTTTTTCTGCGCACGATTGTCACTGATCTAGGGACCACAATAGCTGTATTCGAAACCTTTAGTAATGCTAATGGTAAGGTTAGGTATCTTAATTTATAATTATTCAGCTCTCTTATACGTACATATATATTTTTTTTATTCTTGGAATGCTTGTAACATATTATACGTGCCCGTAACTGTTTTATACACTTTTCATTTCTGCATTCCTGCCGAAGTTTGTAGACGAGACTGAATGTTAAAGTATGCGAAAGTAGAAATTTATCTTTATTACTATCACCACGTCCCGCATGAAATGTCCCACATGATTTTATCTCTGCACGAATAAATATATCGTAGTATCCATGAAGTAATATTAGTAATACTCATCAGTAACATGTTAACTTAATAGATTTTGGCGTTAGGTTGTGGATCGAGGAGATATGAATAATTTGAAAACATATCTGTGTTCCACAAAATTTTATTGCTGTTATTTTTCTCCCTGGTCGGGTATCCATGAACCAACTCCTCTTTCTTCCCTCATGCCCCCCCCCAAGTGCACTTTCGTTTTGCATAAAAGGCTCGTAGGCTAATATTTTTCTGTTTGTTTTGAAAATGACGCTTAAGTCGTCGAAACCGACCAACAGAAATTAAACTTAGTGGAATTTTACTGTGTTTCCAAAATGGTTCGATTCAGTAGTATATCAACCCGTCTGCTTTATGTTAGCAGATTTTTCAACGTAGCAGTCCCTTTGTTTCTGTTTCGGCCTTTCATTGTCATCCTGCCTGCTTTCTAGCCTTTCATGCATAGTTGCAAGGCGAGTGTACAAGTCTCGCTCTTGAAATTGGACGAGTATTCCATGCCTGGTGTAAAATAATGCTCCAAGATTATCACTTTCTCAACGCTCACTTTTTTTCTGCCTCCCCTCTTTTCTAAATTCCCTTCCTGAGAGCGTTGATCCGTTTTATCCATCCCCTAACGCATTTAAAAACCTGACTTTCTCTGAAAATAATTAGCACTACCTCTTTATTCCGTTCTTTTCCGATTTTTTTTGTTATTTTCTTTGTTCTGTTTGGTGTATTCGTTCTTTATATATGTTCTGTTATTTGGGTCACTGTAAATTGGCAACTACGCTGTATGTGGACATTAAAAAAAAACCCCACCCCGTGCCGCACACCCTGGAGAAGGTATGCTTAGTATGTCACGGATGTAGATTAGGAATGGTAACAACTCATATTTCTCCCTTAATTTACGATGAATTAATTGACACCCTTAATATTCGTTACTCATTTTATTATTTCTTCACTTTTGAGAGATTTTTGTACCGTACGTGCCTCATTTGAGGGTACTGAGAATTCTTGGCCCAGCTGAAAGTGTCCGTTTATTCGAAAATGACGTAGATATTCTCTCTCTCAAATTCACATAGCTCCGTGGGCACACCCGGATCACTGATGTAAAATTTGTGCCATGCAAAAACCGGAGTCGAAACACATTTCCATTATTTCAAACAATGGGTGGTGTTCATGACTCTGAATGATTCTCATGGTAATTAGACAGTTAAAGAAAGATATTTCAGTGGCTAGAGAATATAAAAAAATTCAGTCCTTGACATGGAGTGTCTGTGAACACTATTTCCGTGCGTATTCGTGAAAATTATACACATAGAATAATAATGTATTCTGCTACATGGAAAGTAAAACCGAGAATCCACTCCAGGCTTTGAGAATAACTGAAAAGTAATTAACTCCGAGACATGACGTTCATAACTGACGCCTCATTGATAAATTAAGACCACATTCATACATTCATCTATTAATAATAAATGAATAGGTGAGCGCACGTCTTTCAAACTTTTATCTTCATGTTGGTTGTAATATAATTGCTCATGAAAATATGACAGAGGCCGGCATAAGTGATGATATAAGGGAAATTAAGTTATTGGAAACATGATACCGAAATTAGAGAAAGTAGCTTTCGGACGAGTTGTTTCAATGATAGCATATGGAATTTTTCCGCATTTATGTTAAAATTTACTAATAGCTCTACGTATTATAATGGAAAGATTTCTGAAAATGAGCAGACCATTGTATCTGATCTTCATAGAGTAAGAAAAAGCTTTCCATACTGTTGACTGGGACCTTCTTTCCAAGTCCATGAATAGATTAGGCATAGAATGGTGAAATAGGAAATCAATGTCAGAGCTATGTAAAAAGCAAACGATGAACGTCAACATAAATGATGTTGAAAGGAAGGCATAGATAAGACAAGAATGCCCGTTTTCGCCATATATATTTAACAGGTTTATTGAAGAAAGTAGAGAGGAAATGAAGCAAAAAACCAGAGGAGTAAAAATAAATGTAGTAAAAATCCACAGCATCAAACTTTCTGAAGATATCGTGATAATCGGAGATTCTGAAAGGGAAATCAATAAAATGCTAACGAAGTTAACCACTGCATTTAGGAAATGGAATTTTAGAATAAATGCCAATAAAACGAAATTGATGGTTGTAAACAAAAACAACATAGTGATAGGAGTAAAGGTTGCAATAGGGAATGAGAAAATTGCGCAAGTGAATCTATTGCGCTACCTAGGAAGTATAGTTACATAGGACAACAAGAGTATTACTAAGGTAGAGAAACGGGTGGCAATGGCTAAACAGGCCTCCCAAACCATGCTTTATGAAAGTGAGAGTTGGAATATGGGCAAGATAGAGACCGCTCAGAGGGAGTAGAAAATGGGATCTGGAGAAGAATGATAAAGATAAGCTGGAACGAGATAAAAACAAAGAAGGATGTCCTGAATAAAATAAAGGAAAAGCAAGCCTCTTAAAAACCATAGAAAAGAGGAAAATTAAATTTTTAGGACACCTATTAAGGCCCAAAACATTTTTCATAAATATTTTGGAGGAAAAAACACATGGAAGGAAAATCAGGGGGAGGCCAAGCTGCAGTTTTGAAGGGTGCTCAGGAACTAATGAAGGTTAAGAGCTACGGACAACTGAAGAGAGAAGCAGAAAATAGGACGAATTGGTTGCAGCAACAAGGATTATTCTTTAGTTGATGATGACGATGAATGTTAAAATTACCTCTCAGCTAAAAGATTGCTTAACATAATTCTGTAGGTAGGGTATTTTAAACCATTTTGAAGCACAAAGGAAACTGATCACCAAAACTGACTTCAAAAACCATATGATTGCAAATGGGGAGTAACTGAATATCATTCACTTGGAAGCCAAATAACTAATAGTACAATGTACAAGTTTGTAGTGCACTTACACAGAAAATGTTGAGCCAATCAATTCAAACTTAAACAATGAAGAGTGAAGTAGGATTTAAGTCTTTCCCGGCGAATGCTTAGGATGAATAGTTCTCGGGTTTCCAGCCGGGTAATAGTGTTAAACTGAAAAACCCTGAAGACGATGGCAGATTACGCCATTAAAACGTCGGTGCAGTTGGACACTATTACCCGGCTGGAAACCCGAGAACTATTCATCCGATGAAGAGTGAAAATTCATTGAATTTTTTAACTCCATGAATAAATACAAGAGTACAAGAAATATTTAAAGATCTTTTAATATTATTTGCCATTAAAACTTATATTTGTAATTTAAGTAACTGTGGACAGCAACACTCAATCAATATCATGTCCAGAACTCGGGAGCTAATGCTGATTTATTTCATACAGACTGACTTCGATCGAAAAATTAGTTTCTGCCTATTCATGAACGTAACCTACATTTTATCCGCTTCAACTATCTAACTTATGATTTTTCAACTTTAAAGAATATATTACTAATTTGTCATAAAATGGAACTCCTCATCATTTCACCTGTCTTCACTCTTTTGACGTAAAACGTCATCATAATCCTGATGGTTACCTTTTACGTCTACATGTCTTGTGTAATAACACAGTTTTGCTTTCATTTCGCTATAACAAGTTTTTTATAGATATCTAGGGAAATTTTAACGATGAAGATGAAACAACAACAGTTTTGCCAGCTGTCAACACAACAACAATACACCAGTTTCGCCAGATATCCTGCTGGCGTCATCAGGTGAAGAATTTCGAGAAAGCTTGTATTGAGAAACTGTTGTACTTTAAAAATTAACGAGGCCGCAACCCGAAAGATGCCTGCCACAACATTGCATCGCTGCGGAAACCTGAGAATGAACATACTTCATTGGTTGTTTTCCATTGGATATAGAGAACAACCAAGGAAGTTCAGTCTCAGGTTTCTCGTCATTCTTCACCTGAAGACGCCAGCAGGACAGCTGGCGAAACTGTTGTATTTTAAACATGAACGCGGCCGCAACCCGGAAGATGCCTGCCACAACCAATGAAGTAGTTTTATCAAGAGCAAGGGGGAAATATGCTTAATGAAAGCTCTTCGAATTAGATGAGACAAACTTATTAGACACGATCTGAAATATATCAGCCTCTTAATAACAATTATTGAGGGAGAAACGAATGGAAATAATAAAGAAAGAACGCCAAGAATGGAATAAATAAAAAATTACGCGGGATATCAGTATGAGACATAATGAAGGAATTAAGCGGTTAACCAATGAGAGAATACATTGTCCCATCGTGTGTCATTTTTGACCTTAAATTTCAGACACTTTATTTCGTGCCACATCGATGACATTTGGTACCTGGGCAGAAAAAGGTTGTAGGTTTTGCTGAGTGTAAGCAACACTTTATATATACGATCTTTTGACCCCAGAAATAAGATCCAAACAACAATCCAAATTTTGCCTTATGGGCTTTCAATGTTAAATTATTCGAAATACAAAAAAGACGGAATTTCTTTGCGAAACTTTCAGTTATTAGTTTTTTAGGCGAGAAACACGATGAAAGAACTTTCGAGTTCGAAAATGCAACCGTGGACCCTTGTAAGGGCACAGTCAAGGTCACAGGAGTGAAAAAAAGCGAATCGACTCTACAAACGTGTCGGATCATAGGTTTAAAAAGGTGCCAAGATTAATGGAAAGGTCCTCAGATCCCTATTGTCATCGCTTGACCTTGTAGAGTAGAGAGCTACAGCAAACGAATCCTCATAACGTTGACTGGTTATGACGGAGGAGCTTTGATAGAAAACGACCGGAAATGAATGCAGGAGCGCTCCTACCTCTATTATGCACCCCCTTCTTCACACGACTCTCAGAGGACGATGCTGTTCCTCTATGTTCACGCCAGCTGTGTCATTTCAATGACGGGTGCGATCGATGTTGTTCCGGGGCAAGGTCTTTCAGATTGACAGATGACTGTGGTGACTGAGACAGACAACAAGCCTTAATTGGCACGATTCGCGAAAGGTCAAAGCAATTACATAACAAGCGCTTAGAAGGGTAAAAAATACATTTGGAAAATCAATAGGACGATTTTTTTTAGCATCCACGGATTTTGAGTCATCAGTGTGCTCGAAGGCTAGGGACGTTGGAACGGGGTGAAACGTGAACGCTATGGACGATGATGTGAGCAACTTGGTACGAAAGAGGTCGCAAAACAGGGCCAATGATAGTCACATGCCCGGGGAGGAATTCACAGCCGTTTTGAGCAGTGGGTATGTGAGCAAGCCATTCTGCAGTATTTTCAATGCTCCAGACCATTCGGACAGAACTGCCATCGTTGTGATGGAACTCTAAAAAAAGGTTTCGTCATTAACCCATATATCGCAACAAATGGCGCAGCTTCACCGAGAATTTTCCGAAGCCCACTTTTCTATGATACCTTATTTTACTATGAAGATAAATATAGTATTTTTTTCAACCTACGGGTAATATTTCAGCCAATTTTTTTGCGGCCAAAAGGATTTGAGTTCAGAAAATACTTGCCTCGTTATATTTTTAGGGAAAAAATTTAAAAACGAGAACATAAAAAATGATTCATTGACAAATGGAACAAGTGCACAAGCATTTTACATATTTATTCGCAAGGGTGTACGATGAGTCAGAAACCACCACGAAATAATACTTAGGATTTCCCAGGAGTAGCCTCACTAACCCGATGGATCACACGAGAAACATTCCTTCATGCGGGAAAATATCACGTTAATCATTGATAATTAATTGATAAGAATAATTTAAGTAAATAAAAATTATTCTTAAAAAAAAAGCTTTTTGAGTTGAGCCTTTACGAAACACAGATAAAATATAAAGGTGGCTGGAGTGGTAATCGTGGTTCATTGAATGCACTTTTTGATTATTTTTCAAGTGCATTGAAAAGAAAATCTAAAAACACATTTAATTAAATGGTGTATTTTTGTGCGGCGAAACTTGTTATGGACATGATGCCAGAATTATATTTGACATTTTTTGCGTCAAGGTAGTTCGAGCGAGATATTTCCCAATTCATAATATAGGCATTCTTCTAGTTTGATTTTTTAATTTAAGCAACTATAGGAACCATGAGATATAGATTGTTACATTAATGACGCAAAATATTTTCTTAATGTTACTGAAAATCTCAATGATTACCTAAATCTATATGTATATAAATTTAAGTGGACACTTTTTTCACGCCGTATGCTGAGAACGCCTTCACAATCTATATTTTTTTGGCGATTTAGTACAAATTACAGCGATGAGTGTTTGATTTATTAAAAAAAATATACCGTACAAACTACGGTTAAAAATTCTGACGAGAAATATACGTTAGAAATTTCTCAATATTTAAATAAAGTCTCTCTGGAGGGCATACCTGTACCATTTCCCGTACCATGACTAGTATCTTTGGCAAATAACTCAAAAAGTATTATAGCAAGATATTTTGAAATTATTATTATTATTTTAAATATTATAATTTGAAAGGTCAGATCATTTGCATTATAATGACGCCAAAATTGAATTTTATTTAAACTTTTATCTCGCACTAGCTATCTTAATTAAAACATGTCATGACTTAAGTTTTCCGTGCGGTATTCAAAATTTAGGATAAAACTATCTTTAAATATGTTTTTTTTGGAATGATTTACTCGGTGTGAAATCCTGATATTTCTTATAAACAATTATTATACTACGAAATTTATAATTTCCCGTTTATTTTATCACTTTTATATATTTTGTGTAATTTACAAAATTTTAATTCTATATAAAATCTAGCAAACTCGGTTCAGAAATAAGAAACATTTTACCAATCACTGACGAAATTTGAGGCACGTATTTTGCAAGCAAAATTATTTTTAAAAGTAGACAGAGGTCATTTTTGGTAAAAAAATCTGAAATAATTGATGAGTATAGATTATGTATGTCTATTTATGAAAAATATTGAAGAAAATCCGTATCGTGTGGGCTTTAGTGAAATAAGTTGATTTGACGTGGAATGACCCTATGATAAAGTTTATCATATTCCATTGCCTTCTTTAAGGAAAACATTTCTTATATTTTCTGTCAACAATGAAACCATAATGTTATTCATTGAGGGAATTGAAAATAATTAATAAAGATCGTATAGAAGTATATGCTAGAAATTTTGGTATGCTAACATTTTATCATCTGGATAAAACTGGATATCCATAAGTTTAAATTTGCAGTGCAAAACTGAATATTCCAATCCTAAAAATCTTATTAGTTCTTTAAAACAAATTGTAGAAATACAATGTACTAAATGATATCTGGATATCAATTAAATCGCCACTCATAAATTACACGCGATTCAATTCTCCTCATGAATAACTCTTAACATATCATTTTCTGAACAAAATAAATTCCTCGGAGTGCGAGGTGGCCCAGGGAAAGGAACAGGCCCCCTTACCCTGAATGTGTGAAATTCACACGCCTGTGGCTTAGTACGGGGTGAGCTCTACTCTCACCTATCAAATACCAGCCTTCGGGTTGAATCACTGAGTGAGTTATATCATTTTCTGGATTTCGAGTGTGGTTAGTAGTCAGTTTTCTAGTACGTTTTCAGAGGTCATTATTTATAGGACATTACAAGAAAAGGGAAGTGGTCATGGCCAGATAATAGGTATAGGGAAAAATGTTAACCGTTGAAAATGATTTTTTTAATCAAACATATGGATAAGGGTAATGACAAAATAAATATGATGGCATTCCTGGATCACGCACTCGGAAAATACATATTTTAATATTTATTTCTACTCACCGCTCGGAAGAACTGGTACATATGTCTCGGGTTTGTATCCACAATGAGCTTGTAAATTTCTTTCTGCCGTACTTCCCGCAGTACCTGCCGATACGTGGCAGGCGTGGCTTGCCTAATATACATTTCTGTCCGCGACGAAGCTGGTGGTGTTTTGACCAAGTCCTGCAGCTTGAATAACCCTGCAAAGAGAGAAAAATCTGTTTATAAAACGAACATTTTCATTCCTTACAAATTTTCATTCATTCAGAGTTATTTTAATAAGTTGCTGATACTAGAGAATATAATATTATGCAATTGAAAGTTATTTTAGTGATATCCACTAGTTTTCACCCCACCGAAACTTCTTCAGATGAGGTCGACTCGGGATATGAGATCAAAGTGTAGGCAACACTTTTAACCTGTTTCTAGAACAAAATTATATTGACCTACTTCGATAAAATTAGGTAATATGCATCCAGTTCGAGAGCGCAGTCCACGCTAGGAGAAAAAAGGCCTAGGTTTTTCACTTATTTGATTTTGCGCAAAAATCAAGACCAATATTTCCAATAACGCAAGCAAACGATATTTTTTTGAGATGCAAAATTAATTAAAGTCGTGCATATTCCCTAATGATTTCACTTACACATTCAAATTAATAGTTTTTTGACTGGATCCATTAAGAGCGCATTGAAAACTTGTACGTATAGGGGAAATGAGAATGAATTATGGGGAATGAAAACATGAAATTGAAAAACAATTGGTAAGTGTAATTTTTAACTAACTAGAGGTAACAATTTCCATTACGAAAGTAAGTTCTGCTTCAGAAGTCAAAGTTAATTCCTACCTGAAGAGCACGTATATTATCAATTACATTGAAGACCTTCGTACTGTATTAACGCAAGTGAAACCGGCCCTCGTGAAAGACGTGAACCATAATAAAAAAATTAAATTGCGGTGAATTTTCCTACGCTTCGTAAGTACTACATCCGACAGTAGAGTTTGGCATAATATACCAAAGTAAAGAGCTACAACAAAGAAAATGTTTATTCTTTTGCACAGAATACAGAGCCTACAGGAAGATGGACAGGTATTTGATATGGTGGGATAAGAAATAAAGTTGGTGGCGGAGGTTCGGAGAAGGCAATAAAACGTGGATGGAGCACGTTTGGTGAGGTGAGAGTGGCACAGGGTGTGATCATTTTAATAAGGACCTGATGGTGAGCCATCTGTACGGCAAAGATGTCCCAGAATTTGGGATGTTTGGATAAGGACGAATTAGTCAGCAGGAACCATATCATCTAGAGATCCTAAAACCTATCCTTTGCCGGCTTCGATGGCGGCGTGGTTACATCCTCGCCTAGCAACCCAAAGTTCGCGGGTTCGTGACCCACCTGGGTGGATTTTCACCATTCAGGGCATGGGTGAAAGTACGTTGAATTTAAGAGTTAATTTGTTAGAAAGGACTATGTAGACCTAAACTTCGCTCTCTATAAAGACGTCATTATTATTACCATCTGGTGATGGAATAAGCATATGGTAAAAGTGGGTGCATTCAGCCGACGGAGCTGCTCCGGAGCCGTTCCCGAGCGTTTCGGCTGAATGCTTAGGCTCATTGATCGCTCAGTGTAAGCGGTCGGCCATCTTGGTGAGCGGAAAAAAATCCTCGCTCACTGCTCACTGAGTGGTAAAACATGGCGGCAATATAAGAGCAGAAACGTAAGTACTCGAGGGCAAAGTGAAAATTAAGGGAAATAGGAAATAGTAATCAGATTGTTTTTTTTAGAGATTTGGGGAATAAAACAAAAAACCTCTGCCAACGTTTCGGCCTTTAATTAGATCATCATCAGGGCTTCAGCTTATAATCTTTTCCTAGTAACAAAAAACAACAATCTGATTAATACTTCATGGTGAAGAAAAACCTCAAAAACAAGGAAATAGTAATGGATTCAAACCGAAATTAATTTTTTTGAAAATTACGTTTCCTTTTCCCACGATGTTTAATCTCGTAATAATTAATAACATTTCTTTGAACACGATGTACTATATGTACATCGAGTATGTTTTTATGCATATTGAAAGTATGTAATCGCTTTGAAAGATGATAAATAATGTTAAAGGTCACGCCGTCTGAGGAGTAAGAAACCATTTTGTCCACTGATTTGGAATGGCATTTGCAACTTCAGGGTAATTGTATTCCTCTAATATTCTAATTGCATCCAGTAGTATATGGTTATCCAAATTTATTATAAACAGTTCTACAGTTTATTTATTATAATTCACGTATTTATATATGATAAAACTAGTTTTCCTCAGGTTATCTCTTTATCGGCAATATTGCTCCGGATCGTAGCATTCACGGCGTTCAGCAGAATGAGAGTGCTCTCTCTGAACGCTCCGAAAACTTAATTTGAGCAGCTCGGGAGCTGCTCCGTCGTCTGAGTACACCCAGTGCCTACATTGCATTGTTTAAGACGCCTAGTGACCAACGTAGACGCGGTTGCTCTCTGACATATACCCTCATGCATGACGCCTACTTAAAGTCTTCAATCCATTTTCAGCAAAAAACGTGCGTGAAAAAAGTGCTAAAATTGTAACTCTTATTTATGGATAATTAATAGATATTTTGCCATATAATCGATTTAAGATTAAGGCTTATTTTATTTACTTTGCAGATAACGAGAGAATCGAAAAAGGGAAAACGATATGGCACTACGGAACTCAGTATGTTTTTATGGCATAATTGATATTGAAATATAAAACTGATATTTCCAAATTATGCCGTTTGATCTAGCGGTGATTATCCTGTTACAACATTTAATACTTATCCTGATCCCTGTTAGAGAAAGTAAATGCTTGTGTCATAAAATTTGCTTCCGATCAAAATCGCATTCAGTTGCGGTCATGTGTAAAAGATTATTGCCAACTGTATCACTCTATAGAACTGATACCCTTTGATGATCAAAATTTACAGCAGTATGAAATTAGTGCGATGGGGCAAAGGGTGCAACTCATTATTCCTGCTGACAGTCCTTGCGACTTATACTTCGACTGCTGGATTTAGCAAACAAAGCAAGATTTCAATACATATCATAAAAAGGGACTGACAATTATGTAATGAGAAGTTCAGCAAACGTTTGAAGTGTTAAACGAACATCTTTGGACTGAGATGTCTTTTGTAGAGTAATACTACCGAAGTATTTTAAATATGGCAATGAGCGACAAAAGAACACTTTGTGATTTTCCGGGGATAAATTTGTAATACGATTGGTTTCGAGTAAGCTGGTTTGACAATGATGTTAGATATCGAAACCTGACTCATATAATATTTATTGCAGAATTCGTTCGTCATGTATAAGTTGCACCACATTGGTCTTGAGAAAACAACAGTGAGTGCCTATGATTTGATCTTGGTCAGCTCTTACTTTGGTGGTAAAATTCGTTTTTCATCCTCCGAAAATGATTGAATTAACAAGCGTATATTTTCGATGCCAAAGAAATTTAGAGTTCATCCATTTCAGTACTATATTTGGCACATCTTCCCCAAAGATGAACGCCACAAAAATGTGAAGCATAAGAAAAAAATTGATTTTAAGAAAAACAACGGATTACCGTGCATGAAAGGATATGCAGATGGCGATCCTTGTCACATGAAAAATGCTATCTTACTGTCTCTTTTTGCCTATCACCACTTGCCTGCCACTTTGTCTTAAATTTATGAGTAAACAGCAAACGGCAAAATGATGAACGTAATTAGATCGAATTATTAAAGCTGATGTCATAAAGATTTTACTCAGCTTCTAGTCATAAATCCAATTAGTTTAACCATCACATCAAATGACTTTATCCACACTTTAATGCTGATTGGCATTATAAATTTATTGATCCATCAGGGCATATATGGTCACAAAAAACGTCGCACGATCGTAATGGGTGACATAAATTTCATGCTACGTTGCGTCATTAGAAAACACCGTTATTTTTATTGCTTTGACTGGTAAATGTACGCGAAATTACCAACTCCAGAACCATTTGATATTGACCGTAAACAAGAGGACCGCTCCAGTTAGGGAAATATCCATTAGCGTTAAATAACCATGCGACGGATATAAAACGCAAAACAAAATATTTTACCAAGTTAGGTTTTTAATGACGGTTTTCAACCACTGAATGAAAATATTCAGTTTACCATCGCCGCTGGAAATGCGTCACTGGCGTGCATATCAGTGACATTAGAAAACCCTGGATTATTTATTTAGAATCCAGTACAGCAAGGCAATTACCCTAATGCAGGGACTATTAATCACACATGGGACTCTTTTCGTATTTCGACAGGAACTATTGCTGCATTGTTATTTGTTGTCTGATAGCAGGATTACGATCAACCTTTCCTGATGTGACGGCAACGAACGGTGACGTTTGGTTTTTAGTTATTTTATCGTCCCAAGGATGAGTGTATTACGATTCACAGGATTATCAGCGCCAATTGTTGACCGTTATTATACACGGAGAACAATTGGCGCTGGCCACAAAAATTGCAGTAGCTGTTTATTTTCATATTATAAAGTAATTTAATTACTTGGGTAGTACGCTAAAAGAAAATGGCAATTGTAATAAAGAAATATGGAGCAGAATAGCGATAGCGAAGGCAGTGTTTAGTAATAGAAGGGAGCTGATAACGGAAAACTTAGGTATGGATATAAAGAAGAGGCTGGTGATGAGCTTAATGAGGAGTGTCGCGTTGTATGGGCCAGAAACGGGGACTCTGAGAAAGAAGGACGAGAATAGGCTGCAGGCGTTCAAGATGTGGGTGTGGATGAGGATGGAGAATGAAGGTGCGGTGGACGGAAAGGAAGACAAATGAGGAAAACTAGATATGGTGAGTGAGGAAATGAAACTTCTGGATGAGATTAGGAAAAAGCAAGATTACTTCTTCCTAATATCATCCAGACGGAAGATTATTGCTTCGAGAAGGTTAGTTATGTTTTAATATGTAAAGTTTAAAAGTAAAATGGACGATAACGAAATTTAATTTTTTATTTGATATTGAAAAGAAACTCTCCTCTGATTGGCTGTCGTAGACTGAGCGAGACTGATAAGTTAGACATCGACAGGATTTGCTCATCTTCCGTTGACGGCATCGACAACATCCAGACATTTTAATGGGTACAACTTCAAAAGAATAACCGAACTTCACAAACGCCACCGTCCGTTTCCGTCATGTCAGGAAATATCGATCGTAATCTCGCACTTATATCGATAATATGGGCACAATGATACACCGTTTTATCTAAAATTGCCAAAAAACTTCATTCCATGATTTATTTCTTCAGCCATTCATGATTTCTACCTCTTATCCTCATATTCATAGAACCTAATGTGTTTCTTCCTATGCCTAAATATCCGCTGGCCCGGTTCATTTGAGATAATCCGTGTCATGATTTAAAACAAAACCAACGTTATTCTCCTTTGCCGGAGACTATCTCAGGGATAACGAATCCGAAAAGGACAGTCCTTTACGTAAATTGACCGCGAAAGTTTTAATATTTTCGCAGAACTCCCCTGTTTTTAAAGGTCCTCAACAGTTTATAATCCTTTTCCACTCCTCCACCCAATGACTCCTCCACCCAATGACCTAATATTGGTTACCTTCAGAACTTCCCTGCCACACAAAGAAGTTTTTCGGTTATACCAGTTTCTCCCATTATACCCCTTTCTATTCCATTTATAACCTATATTCCTCTCCTTTTATTCCCAATCCAGTCCTTCGTATTACGGAAACTATTATCTATGGTTTTATTTCAACGTCAAGGGTCTATTTATTCTCTTTTTCCCATGGAAATAGCTTTGCGTTTCTCGCATTTAATTTAGCCGGCACGAGCCATATCCTCCTTGACTTCACGCTTCGCACTGGTGACTGCCACTAATATCACCCACCACACGAGGATCGTGAGAACAGCCGTCTTTCTTCTGGGTCTTTCACATTCAGGTATAACTAAGCCGACCAGCTGCAAACGAGTCTTGGCGTCACGCTTTCCAGAGGCGACAGTCACCAATTAGTTTCGCCCACCACATATGGATGGTGAGAAGAGGCGTCACGAAGGCCGACAGAAGGGCGGATCAGATGAACGACTGGGCGGTCCACGAGGGTGGACAGTGAGACGGATAGATGAGGGGGCTACGAGGGAGGAGGACGGGACTTGTGGTAGTTTCGACCGGTCGCGGGATAGCAGCAGGGTATTCTCGGCGGACGAGAGACGAATTGTGTGACGGGCGGGTCGGCATTCGACGACCGAGGGCACCGTAGCCTGGCACCCACCGCTCCCAAATGGTGACGACGCGAACGTTGCCCGATTGACGAAACCGAGTCGGGGCCCATCCAACCGGGGTCGGACTGCGGTCATTTGAAGGGCGCCCTGAAGCACGCCGATTTCCCAATCCACCTGTCGGCGGTTGTGTAATGTAGTGGAAGAGACTCTGAAGCAGTGCAAAATTAGGAGTCTCTAGAACAGGAGGGCATGCATGAAGGAATGCATTAATGTAAAAGAAGCGAAAAAGGTCATCAGGGGTAGGGCATTATGGAGGCAATTATAAAATGTAAGCCCGTTTTCTGGGACCTATAACAATAACTAAGTTCTTTGACTTTGTCAACTCCAAATGGGAATGGCGAGATGGGTATGTATGCATGTAAAATAATCAGACTAATGATAACTTATGGTATTAAAGCTAAGGCAACTACAACACACACACATTGATTAATGGAAACGACAGATATAAAGCATATCAAACAAAATATACTTAAAGGAGCAAGAAAAGATCAAACAAGCAATAGCAATGAAAGAGAGTAATGCAAAATAACATCATTGAACCCATGGGTTAGAGAGAGAGAGAAGAACTGTGAACGCTTAAACGGGATGAGAAACAACATGATACTGAAGATTTCGAGAAAGCAGTACCCAAAAGAACGAAAAAAAAGCTTGAAGACCCAGAAAGAGACGAAAAGAATATGTGTAGGGAGAAACAATTGATAAAGAAGTTGAACTTGTAATTATAAAACGTTTAGTTCAAGAATTGCTAAAATATGAAAATATATTATTTTTATGTCTATTATTGACACCATTATATTGTAAAACTTATTCGGAGGTCCATTCTCCTACGGAATTGAACGGTAAATACCGTATAATGGCACCAATACATCATATTTTTTTGAATTGCCAATACATTACTACGGCAATGAATTTTTAAATGCGATAATTCAAAAGAAATGGAGCTAAAGTTGGCGTTTATGGTTGGTACCGGTTTTGCTTCCACCTTCCGAAGGTCCCCGAAAGACGTGTGTGAACTCTTTCCACTCCCTCTTTGATCGATTCCCTTTGCCCGCGGACCAGGTGGTAGCGACGATCATCCACGAGGTACACTTAGACTCTCAGGTGACCAGAGAACGAGGTACGACGATATTTTTCGCTAGAGTTTACAACGATGGAGAACGTGGAGAGAGTGGTGGAGCGATGCAGAAATACGACTTCACTACTGGGTTGCCTACGTTTCTCCTTGGTTGAAATACCATCAATTCAAAGAGTATATATTCAAAGAGTTTCAAATTGGTTGCTGAGTAAGCTGTTTGATTCAAAAATGTTTACAAACATCCACCATATTATTATCAAGTTCATTGGACGCAAAAATTGATATTATTGCCTTGCGCTCAGTGATTTCTGTCAAATTGTATGATTGGAAGTGGAAAAATAGGAAAATTGTGTACCTAGAAAAAAGCTATGAGCAAGATTAGAAGGTTATTTCAAATTAAAAAGAATAGTCGAAAATCTGCAAACTTGAACATTTTTAAGGGCACAAATAATTTTCTTCTTCACATATCGTTTTGGGAAGTGATTGTAGAGAAGGATGGAGATGGTGTGGTGGATGGAAAAGAAGACAAACGAGGAAGTATGGCGGGTGAGGAAAAGAAACTTCTCGATGACATTAAAGGGATACAAAATGGGTTGTTGGAGGAGGTAATGAGGGGCGATAGTTTGCTCAAGGCCATGATAGTATGTATGGGTAAGTGGGGAAGGGGAAGAAAGAGAATTGGCTATACGGATTATGAGGGTTAGGAAAGGGGTAGGAGAGGTGAGATCAAGGTAGGAGAGAAGAGATAAATAAGTAGTTGAAGAGGCTGATAGGGACTTCATCTAAATCTACGAAGTACCGTGCAAGCCACCACTAGGGTGTGTGGCACGGGGTGATTCCACACCACGCATGCAGAACTCGTCCCAGCACAAATCGGGACCTCGCACGTTCCCCCGGCCGCTAGGCGCATACCAAAAAGCAGTCAGGAGAGATCCGTCAAACCAGAAACTGGGAGAGTGCTACGTAAATGAACATGCACACATGCATTACAATGCTAAAGACACATCTTGTGGTTAATATTGCTAATACTATTAATTTATGAATGCTACGAGATACTACTTCATGATGAGAACAAAATAAAATAATGCCGGACATATCAAGCGATGTGAAGTGTTAGTAATGATGTTATGTTATTAAAAACAAGTGAAAATTCTACTCTACCTAGTGAGGGTGGGAGTTTCATATCATTGATCCATCGCAACTTATTGAGACTTAGGGGATAGGACCATTACTTCCAATTACAGATGCTCACCTATATTAATTTGCAATTTCGCGTTTATTGCTTTACTTTTTTTTTAATGGGGCAAGGTACTTTATCAATGTCGCATTTCTTTTGCAAAAGGGACATATACTTTTGAGGTGGTCAGTCAAATAATTAATTACCACTACGAATGTGAATGACTGACAGACAGTGTTACCTCTTAGGGCAAGATGAGGGGATATCCGTTCACTGAAATGAGATTTTTTCATCACCAACAAGAACTCTCCAACATTAATTTCTGATTGCCAATTGTTTGGGAAAATCATTTTTTGAACGCTCAAATCACGTCCTTTCTTTTACTTAGGCCATTTGATAGAATAGTGGCAGTATTAGACTTGGGTCTACAGGAGGCTCGAATGTTAATGTATATCCTGGGCAAAGACATTTCTGAGACAAATCGATGAGCCATGAGGAGTTTGGCTGTCAATTGTTTCCTCGGAATATCTGCTTTCGAGAAAATAGCAGCATGACACCCATAATTTTTATGACACCTATTTCAAGTTTCCACGCTGCTTCCGAACACTGAAGAAAACAAAGAGAAACTGTTTTATAAGACATTGACAGTCAATCACGACAGGTAATGAATGTTCATACGGTGTTTAAGCATTAACTGATTACTTTACCAAATGCTGGATTGCAAATGCTGAAAAAAGCGTTTCTCTTTTGTTGAGAGGGTGGAAAGCGGGCTGGAAACCAATTCAATAGGAAATATTTGGGGTTTAAATGGAAAAAGTGCATAGGCACAAAGAATTGACAAACTGCTACATTTTCCAAAGTACATGCAGACTCTAAAATTGACTAAAAGTCCACCAATTTCATTTTCACGGCACCATAAAATTCCCCACCTCCCCACCATTGCACCAACGCAAAAACTTGATTGCATTAAACCCATCGGCCACCAAAGTCTAATTGAACATTCATGCAATCATGCGGGTAATGAGGAATTCAGAGCAAATGGATCATATACTGTTGGATACACAGTTATAAATGAAGTTTACAATGATTGAAATTCAAGCTTTTGCATGAACCACGTCATTTAAATTTTTACAAAAAGAGAAGTATCAGGCGTGATATGGTGGAAGTTCAGCATATGAATAACAGCAATGGCAATATCACCTGAAGATGTTGCAGAGAATCGAAGCCATGGTCGTATTAAACCTTAACTAGTGGAAAATTGCCATTTCTGTTATACATTATTTAAATATTTCACCAATTGGAATGTTTCCGTCATTTATTTCAACACGAGACATTCATTCCCCACAGATGTTGAATAGGTGCTGTTAAAAAAAACACGAAAAAATCACCGTAGTAAGTAATACTTCTTCAAAAGTAAATAATACGCAGTAATATTTCCCGCCGAAATAACCTATGAAATATTTTATCAAGGCTTGGGTTAACATTCCATTATATTTCAAAAACTTTCTCCCGTATTGCATAATTTTTTTATTCATTTCACATTAGGGAAGCAAAAAATGCTGCAAGGAAGCAGTTTCTCAAATCATCAATCAAACTTGGGTACAGAGTATTATCCCGAGAAAGAGTATTTGACCAACATAAATACATGCATAGATATAATACACATCGCCCAAGAATAACAGCACAAATGTATTCCTATGAAACTGGAATTCCGTCACTTCGAACGGTATAGACTTCCTAATCTCTTGACAGATGGTAACTAACGGACACTCATTAACCCGGGAACGCCTTGTTAACACGGCACAGATATTTATCGAGTGCGAACGAATGCCGTTTATTAACAGCGTTAATTTTTGTATGCAAGAGAACGCATGCCGTGTTAACACAGCTCTGCGGCCAAGAAGGATGCAATGAAGAAAACATATTCCAGGTGTCCATTAGAAACCTCACCCTACTGGACGCTATCCACAGCCTATGGGCGTAGATTATCTCTACCCTTTCTCTCAGCGATACTCATGGCATGTGACCGCGGTCAAATATTTTTATATACAAAGTTGATACACTAAAAAATATATTTGTTGCTTACTTGGAAAATATAGGCTCCGATGTGCCTTCCTTTCTGCCCATTTGAAAATTTACAAATTTCAAACGCAATTACAAAATTATTTTTAGCCAAGTTGTTATTAGAATCCATAAAATAGAACTTTTTTAGTAAATGCCGTGGAGTTTCGTTTTAAATTTGTAAATTCACAGTAAAAAAATAAGTAGCACACTTCTGAGTCAACATTTTCCGAGTATGGAACAGCGGTTTTTTTTGTCAATCCACTACGTGAACATATAGTAGACCGTGGACATAGGCTGGAACTGAGCCTAAGAGTAGAGATTAACTCCACCTGCCGAGGAAAGGGTTCGGTGTTCTGGGAACTTGGATCCCAAAACAGACTAAAAGTATACCTGCGCGATTTATAACCACAAGTAAAGAGGAGTAGGGTGAAATGTTCGCGATACAGGGAGAGCATTTCCCATCCCAAGGCTACGGCCAAGGAGATTAAAATGGAATGGAGGAGGCATGACCGTGAACGCTCATGGGCGAAAGTGAAGTAAGAATATGGGTGCTTAGGAAGGATTTTGTGCCGAGTAGGTGTTGCCAAACCAGTCACAAGACATCGCCTTGTCAGTGGTTTTTAACTTAGTTTTGGCGAAAATCGAACGCGACCGCAGAATACGTAAGCCAGAGGAAGGTCTAAACTGTGCCGACTGCAATGGCGGAATAGGATTCAAGAATCAAGTGGTATGTCGCCTCCATTTCTTTTCTAACATCCTTGGCTGCGGCGCGGAAGGGCTGAGGGCGGCTGCAAAAGGGCGGCGGAGATAGGCGGCGTTGCCAATCACTGCCGACTGAACACGATACCCCTTCACATTTCGGCGGTGAGAAAACAAATGAAAATTGGTAGGTGTCACAATAACATTGGCACTGCAGTATTAGCATGCCATCGGAAAAAGCAAAATTATTTGATTGTTGAGTTTACTTGGTGCGATCGAATGAAATAACTCGTTAAAAAATAAGTTGGTAAGTATTTATTAGTGCTAATTCGAGGTAAGTAGTTTTGCCTTTACCCATATATGTTACACCAAAGTGAAGCGCCTCCAAGTTCTCACAAGTTATTGAAATAAGTTGAAAACAATCTAACCACTGAATTCAAGAATTATGGGTATAGTAAGATGTAATTTTTGTGCGAACGAATTAATTTGGTTTTTATTAAACTCGCCAGATAAGCTTTTATAAGGATTTACATATGAGCAGCTCCACTGATAGATCATTCAATAAACAATAATCACGACTTGATGATATCCGCACCGTGATTGTGGCATCAAGATGAAGATAACTAATGGACAAAATAATTCTTTGTTCAACGACCGATTTAGACCATTCTCAGGTTAACAGTAGTTGAATAGTGTTGCAAAAACATGAAAGAAGGCTATTTTCGTTGAATACAAGAGCAGGTTTACTCTCTTAATCATAAATTTAACCCTAATTAACTAAAATATATTGTATATTGTAAAAATATATTGCCTTTCCTTCTTCTTGGCCGTGGCTGCCGCTTGGATATCAGTCGGGACGAATACTTTGCGGCGAGTCAACACTGGTCAGCGGCATTGAGCAGCCTGACCAATACCGTCTTTACCATAAGGTTTACGGGGCCCCCGACCTCACGGGGGACATATTTGCTTAGACAAAAAAAGGAGCTAATTTTTTTCGGTTTTCAAGTAGATACCTACTAAATTACCGTCAGATTACCAATTTCTTCCAGAAAGTGAACAGTGAACATTTATTTGCTATTTGGCGAAACTGATTAACTGTGCCATAAGCATAATAAATGTAAAATCATAACAGAAAAATATATATTTTCTTGTCATTCCCTTTTTTTACTTTCCAACGGAGCCCCAAATTTTTGTGTCCCCAGGGGCCCCGGCATGTCCTAAGACGGCCCTGGGCTTGACGTCATGATTTATAAATACGTGTTCTCATTGGCTGAGTTCCGCTACTGTGTCTCTGCCTATAGTTACGATTCCCCCTTCCTCTTTGCTGCTATTCACTAAACATTCCCCCACTTCTTCTCATCCGCAAATTTCTTTCCTCCACTTCTCCCATCCCTCTTACTATCTAGTATACATGTAAGGGAGCTTGTTGCACGCTTGTAAATCACCTGAAGATGTTAATTAAGCATTGAAACCCGCGTCGTGCAATTTGTAACATTTATCTTCTTAGCCCCTTTATTATCTCAATTATGAGATAAAACGTGGTTTCTTCGATTAAATTGTTTATACAGGCATGTGATACTTACCTGTATGGTTACTAAGTTATAAATTTGAATGGCTTTAAAAGCAGCTCATATGTTGATGGAACATATATAAGTTCCGTTTCCGACGATAACCCGAATAAATGTCACCCTTGGATCTTTTCGCTACCGTATAGCACAAAGGCGCGCTCATATTGAGTGATTTCTACATTAAGCTACCGCATGCTTGGATGTACTTATGAATGATTCAGTAACAAAAAGCGAATTTTTAAACATTAAAGGCTTTAGACGGCATAGTACACTTTGAGCAAAACATTCATGCAATGCGGAACCATCAAGATAAGCGTGAAACAATGAGAAAAAAAACGCTTTAATCCCTAGCATTTACATGAAAGCCTCACAGTTACGACTGGGAAATGAGATTTAAACAGAGCGGTGAAACATCGAGACAAAGATCAAAGAGAGGTACACCTTATTCACGAGGCATAAAAATGTATTTATCGTAGAATTTCACTCACCAACATGTAAAAAAAAACGTTGCAAGTGTTTGTTTTATGGGAGAAAGAAACATTAGACAGGTTCATGTTTGTATGCGAGATATATATGTATGTGTCAGGTTATGATAAAAATACAAAAATCACATGAACTTTGGATGATTTACCTGGGGTTAATATTCTTCATAGACGTTATTCAGTTGGATATGACATGGGCTGAGCATGAGATAGCACAAACTAATCACAGCTGAAGGTTGGATGCATATATTCGGCATTAGAATCGAAATCAAGAAATTAGGATTATCATATTCATGAACATTGATTTTTTTAGTTACATCAGTAAAAAAATTCAAGAAAAGTAGAGAATGGCTCAAACAAAAATAACTGAGACCGCTTGATGGTTTAACAAAATGAGAAACGGCTAGTTTGAGATACTCTCCCTTTATCTTTAAAATAATTACCTATGTTCAGTGAATACATTACATTCGGGAACAAAGGGATGATTAACGTGGCGATTGAAAATTTTATTTTTTTCCAAAAATAGACGTACAACAGTGTGGAAATGAATCAGAGTCAAAAGTAACAAAACTTCAAACAGTACAAGCTTAAATGTAGTTAAAAGAGGCGACCGTGGGTTAATGTAGACGAAAAGGTAATTCAGATGAATTTACAATCGGAGTTTTCGGAAAAAAGTAGGTTTAAACAATACTTGTTGAGAATAAGTAAATGTCAACTATTGTATCCATCCTTGACCTACTAATATTTTCCCATCTATCTTGGAACAGTTTAAAGTTTCCCCCAATTTGAGCCAAGAAGATTTTTTATTTGATTTTCAATTTAATAAAAAGGACGTATACACGCAAATTTAACACACTGTTCATGAATTGTTGCGTCAAAAACAGCTGACTAAAATATGAAAAAATGGTATTCTACAGATATTTACTCATTTATCTTTTAGATAAACAGTTTTAATATTCCATAATTTCATATGATTAATTCCAAAACTTTTTTTTTAATCTCAAAGACAAGATATATTTTAGCATTAGCCTTCATCATCAATCTTTCCGACGATCGTAACTGCATTAATCGAAGGAGGGTCTTTGAAATGGAAGGCTTTTGCAATAAGTTTCATTCTTTCATGACACCACAACGGACCTCTTTCAGTCCTTTCTGATATGTTTCTATCACCAGAAATCTATCAATCGAAATGGATTTTGCCGCTAGACAGTTTTATTGAGTTCTTCAGCCCCTTTCGTCTCCAGAAAATTGAGCGAAATTGACAAGACAAAACCAGCGTTCTTCAATTCTCGGGTTTCAACCGCGCTGCTTATTTTTCCAGACAAAGGTTGGCACTTGATAGACTCCTTCGCAGAGTTCCTGAGGAAGTGTTACGTAGGCGAGAGTTGCAGGTCCATGAATACACGCCTGAATATGAGTGTTACCAGAAACAAGGCATTCAGTTTATCGGCAACTTCTGAGCATTCCTGGAGCGAAACAGGACATAAAACTAACTCTTTAGAAGACCACATTGATCGAACATGAATAAAATTACTTCCCGAAACAGGTCAGGAAATTCATTGAGATCTCTAAAACAAAAAAAACGAATTTCAGTGGAGAAGACAGTAACCGCATAGCCTATGGATGAGGATTAAACAGGAAGGCAGGAGCAATTATGAAACACGAAAGGAATTAGAAGCCCTATATAAACGTGGATAAAATGAAATCCCAACATTTCTTCTTGAATATGCCCGTTGAAATACGCGGCGGGAACAGTGATATGAAAAAACAACCAATGCGGTGAAAACCCGAAAATGAGGGAGCATACGCCTCAACGCCGCGGTAACCTGTAGTGGAACAATAAAAGCCAGTTTTCAACTGCTAATTCGGCATTTCACGACGAAGCCTGCGTGGAAGTGAAACTTTGCGCGAAGCATGAATCAATTGTTTGTAAAAAAAACCGAGTGGATTTCAGGGGAGGTAGCATATATTTACCTCTCCCGGGACAGCCCAAACGCCAAACCAATTTCTTCAGAGAGAGCATCAGAGAGAGGCATATATATATATATATGGTCTCCTCCCTCTCCCCATCGGCAGCACTCGTATCGAATACATTATCCACCCAAGCCAATCGGATCCCGCCCTCGCGCCTCTTGTCATCGGGTGACGCGAACGCCAATGTCGTTTCGAGGCCCGCAGATGAGTAATTTGACGCGGCGGCGCCGGCGAGCCCCGTGGGGGCGGCGTCGAGCCTAATGTGTTCTCTCCGCTTTGCTCGCGTCGCTCGACTCGTCGAAGGCTCAACTCGCGAGAGAGACGACAGTAAAGATGGCGGATCGCATAAAGTAGAGAGCCTTGTGTGGAAAAAATCATTTTAATCCACCATTTTGTGTATCAAAAGAAGGCGCGGATTGGCAGTTCGCAAGGAGGCCTATATCCGGCTTCTAGGAACTATCAGCCGACACTCATTTAGTATCATTTTAGAACACTCGATGTTTATGTGTAACGACATATTTATTTGTTTGAAATTCACCGTGAAAAAATTATTCGCCTGGACTTTGTCGAGCGAGATCGAGGAATCTGGGTTCGAATCCCAGTCCAGGCGAATTATTTTTTCACTGTGAATTTCACACAATTGTGTGACCATTAGGTCACTTAGTGACTCGGGTGACTCAGTTAAAATTACTGTGCGGCTAGTTCCGCAGTTCTTTGAAATTTGACATATTTACTATCATTTGGGTAATCTTGCGGCTAAGTTAGTATAACACCAAATGCTTAAAACGTCCAAAGCCAGCTTAGTGCCTCGATGGTAGAATAACGAGCAGTAGAGCAAAGTACTTAGGGTTTTTTTATTATTCAGTGCGCTAGGTAATTTTGGAAAAATTACCACCAAAGTCCATAGGACACTAAGGATGATAAAAAAAGACAATTAAACTCAATCAACGTAAAGATCACACAATGGCTTAATATATCTTGAAAGTTCTCTCAGAATCAAAACATGTCTTATCAGAACAAGGAAGACAATCCAACCCCAAAAACCACTAATTTATGAACACCCGTTACTAAGAGATAAAACCCAGTCAAGGACTTTAATAATTGTATTGGCGAAATTAAATATATATTATGCAAATGTAACATTAATCGTTACAGTAGATCCTAATGGGGGCGAATAGGAGTCCTCTAGATTTTTACATGCGTAGGGCCCTATCTCCTTACAAAATTTCCTTCTTCATCACAGCCTACGTATACTATCTCTTTCCATCCCACCCATAAAATTATTATTTTCTTTTCCCTTTCCCGCTCACCCAAAAACCTCCCTTCTATCACAACCTCCGGTATCCCTTCGCCCCTTATTGCCTCTTCCAACCTGTTATTCATCCTCCTTATCTCCTCTGTAAGTTTACTCCTCCCACCCACCATTCAAAGCACTTCTTCAATTTTCTTCTTTTCCGCCCTTCGCTTTTTTAATCCTCCTTCACATCAAGACCTCAAATGCCTGAAACCTATTCTCGTCTTTTTTTTCTGAGACCATTTTTATGCAATATGAAACGATACACCTCATATTAGACTCTTTGACTACCTTTTTTTACATCCTTAAATAAGGTCACCATCATCATCTCCCTCCTATTGCTGAATGCTTTTTTCGCTTGTGTAAATCCCCTCATATCTCTGTCACTATGTCCGTTTCCCTCTAACTTACTACCGAAGTAATTAAATCGTTCCATTTGCTCCATTTTATGCTCTCCTACTTTTATGACCAGCCTGGACTTTTTTGTCTGAGAAATTATCATTATTTCAGTTTTTGAAATGAATAATCTTCATTCCAAATTTCCTTCTGATTTTTGTATACTAATGTTTGTAATCCCTTTGATGACCGACTAACGCCTATTCGTCTGCGAATCTAAACGACTTAATTACCTTTGTTCTGAAATCTAGATCCTCCAATGGCTCTCCTACAATTTTCTCGGCACGATTGTTAAAAATCAAAGTAAAAACCTGATAAATTTATTTACAGGAAGTGAAGCTTTATGGCTTAAACATTTAGTATACAAAGAATATTGTCTTCTCCACATTCTGTAAGGTTTAACGTGTCTCACGAGCATGGCGGGTAAGCAGTGCTTGAGTTACAAGTTTAGGCATTATCCACAGTGCGGAGTTTTACTTTATCCTTCTCTGCCCCAGATGCGCCCATGTAAAAAAGTAATTGAATTGATTTATCTAAAAAAAAGCAAAAGGCGTTACCTTATGAATACAAAAAGAAACAGAGTGAAAGCAAAATCGTTGTGAAAGAGATCAAGGAAAGAATGCTTGCGGGTGTGGTTAGCACAATGCAGAGTGATGCCGAAGGCTATAAATATCAATTTTGGAAATGGGAGAAAAGGGCAAAACAAAGTTAGAGTAAGGAAATAGATTCAATGAAGAAAAAATACTTCGAGATTGTGTGGGATGAAAGCAACGTCAGAGACTGTTTGTGGGAGTTATTTGAAGAATTTTAAAATAACGCTGTAGGCGTTGAGGATGAGCCACGCGAATTAGTATGCGAGAATGCCATTGTGGAAGAGGAAATAAGATGAGAAAGGGGCACTACTGGCAGTGTAACGAAGAATGGGAGGGCTGTAGGAGTAGATGGGATATCCAGTGAAATGCTTAAGTTTGGGTGTAAGTTATGAAATATGTCTCTCGAGTAAATTGTATAATTTATGTCGAGCAGCTTCTATTGTTCCAAAAAATTGTAAGGACATGATGATATTTCCCTCGTGCAAAGGAATGTATGCGAAGAAAGAAGGTAGACATTATAGCTATAAGCTCTAGAGCAATTAACATAATGGGTATTCCTGGAAAAGTGTTCAGTAAAATACTAATTGAATGAGAAAGGAAGAATTTTTATCCACAGAATCTGGAGTGTACAATGTGAATTAATGCCTAGGAAGGGATAATCGATCAGGTCTTCGCACTTCAGCAAGTGGTAGAGAAATTTATGGACTTCCGAAATAAAGTAAATTCTACATTTTTGGATTAAGAGAAGGCAAGTAAATGTCAATAGAAATAAACTGTGGAAGGTTTAGAAGGACTATGGAGTGAATGATTATTTATTGAATTTTGATTATGTTCATGTAAGATAATAGTTAGGCAAGTGTGAAAGTCTTGCGTGGCTGATTTGAAATACAACAAGGTGTGAGGCAAGGATGCGTAGTGTCACCGTGGATGTTCAGTATTTTATGGATACCTTTTTTCATTTTTCTTTAGAGAGTCCCTTTATTTTATCATTGTTTCTTCTTGTGAACGGTGGCCCGGTGGGGAGGAAAGGCGTAAGGATAAATACGTGAGAGATGCGCGTAGGCATACTGTGTAATGTTTGTAGACGTAAATGTGCAAGTTCGATTGTACGCAGATGATGTTCTGTTTCTGTCTGAGAGCCACAGGAATTACAGGGTCTCGTGGATAACTTCTGTAAAACAACAAGAAGAATTGATTTGAAGGTAAATGCGTCAAAGAAAAAAGGAGTAATTTTTGATAGAGAAAGTGATAAGAATTATTGTATAATGAGAGTAAATGATGAAGTAATTGAACAGGTGGACGGTTTTGTGTAACTTGGCCGAATGCTTGCGAATGATGGAAGGATTGATGAAAAGATTATAAGGCGTGCGAATACAGAAATGAAAGTCGTCGGAAGTATGCAGAGCATATCAAGGAATAAGTATCTATTTGTCTAGGGTAGAGAACATCTAAGGGTCCCAAAGTGTTCTCCTCCCGACAATATTTCATGGCAGCAAAATCTTGGGTATGTCACGATTGAAATAAGAGTACGCTAAATGCAGTGGGAATTGGGAACTGGAGAAGTGTCTGCAGAAGAAGGATGGATAAGGTTGAGAATGAGTGGGTGATGAAAAAATTTGAGCTGAATGTTCCAGTAATAGACATAGAGGAAAGGAGTGCGCCTGGGTGAGAGTATGTATATGATAGTAGAGTGAATGGTGGAAGAGAAAGGGGTAGTGTTGGGGAGATGTGATAGAAGAGGCTCAAAGGAGGAAGAATATTAGGAGTCTTAAGAATAGGAGAGCGTGCATGAAGCAATCCATGAGTGTAAGAGAAGCGGGATAGAGATGCAAGAATAGGGCATTGTGGAAGAAATTTTAAAGAGAGCCTAATAAAAATAGGTTTAATATAAATAACTAATTTTTTTGACTGTCTAACCGGAAAGGGAATGGCGTGATGTGTATGAATGTGTGAATGTACAATTGTACATGCTATACCCAAAGTACCCGGAACCATTGTTGAGAGGCAGCAGTCTCAGTAGATGGCAATGATGGCGCAGATCAATACGATCAGTCCGGTATGCAATAGCTTCGGGAGAGGATGAAGTTCAGGGAATCGGCTGGAGTACTGCAATTTGGGAGGCAAGATGCAAGCACTGTATTTCGTCTCTCTAGAAGGCGCAACCTTGCATTCACCAATATATGACATTATGGCATTCCTCCCGCTAAAGTATTACGGAGGTAAAATAGTCCCACTGTTGTAAATTCCGATGGGGATTACTGGGAGGGGAACATCAGTCACAGTAGTGGTGTTTCATTTTAAATTGAACGCATCAGCGCGTAATAGTAAACAAGGCGAATTGCAAGCTCAAGGCCTTTTCGAAAAACGAGCCGTATTCAAAATTTTGCTGAACTTAAAATGTTACAAACAAGCCCGATGGTTTACCCGAATTTGATGAATTTTCCACTGAGGATACACATTAAAAAATGAAAAAAAGCGTATGCATAAAAAATCACCAGCAAACATTATCAGCAGCAACGAGCTTCAAAAACTACGCATTCAATAAAATGGCGTCACGCGCTTCACGCTGAGAGCTTTCCATTCCCCTAGTTTTGAATTTAGCAAAGATCGAAGTACATAAGCTTACCTTTGAACACATGACCTACGTTGAATAGAAAGTTTTGCGCTCGCGACAAGTTTGGTAACCTTCCTGTACTGTGGTGCACAGCAGCCACAGACGATTGTCTTCTGCAGAGTAATCAAATTCGTTCAAAAATAAGTATTTAAAAAGTAGGCATTTTAGCAAAGAGTAATGATATTTGTACAACATCCATGTGTGGCGCCTATACGGAAGCAACATAAAAAAACTTTCCGCAGCTAGTACTATCGAAGTTCGTTTGTTGCTTTGCTCACATCAAGCCTGATCCCGATCTGTTAGTAAGTTCAAAACCAAAAAGCGCAGGGTTCGAAACAAATAGAAAGCAAGTGCGCTATTGTGTTCAGGAATAAGCAGCGCACTAGAGTGAAAGCTCCCTTAACCTCAGGAGAAACCCCGTAGGTTTACCCGTATTCGCAGAATTTTCTTCATGTTTGCGGAATTTCTTTAAACAACACGCATTAAAAATCTCCGTCCCTCTGTCCGCTTATAATCTCGAAAACTACACGTACCAAATTATGGCGCCAATAGCTTCACTTTTTCAGCGCTCTGTTGCTCAATCCAGCTACTTGTGTCACATCGATGGCCGTACCGAAGCGGACGAAGCGCTCACTACCGGAAGAGATTCGCATTACAGCTCCTCTTTTCAGTGGTATCTGCATCGCTCGTCACACACGTACACACCGGACGCCATTGTTGGGTCGTTGGCCGGGCCGGGGATTTATGGCGGGGCCGGTCGCAGATAATTCCGGCGCGAATGGAGCTTTCTGTTTTTTTTTGTAACGTCTATCTCCTATATTCGTATAACCGCGAGAAATTAAAGCGAAAGCACAGGCCAGACCACGCCATGCCTTGATTGAGGTGTGTTGGGCAATGCGTTCCACAGTCCGACTAGGAAAAGGAAACAAAAACGATAAACAAATAGCGTCGGCATAATGCGGAATTCGCGAGTCAGTTTTTTCCCGAGACAACGTCGGCGCATGCGCAAACTATCGCCGTCTACGTCACTTCCAATTACGATAACGCTCAAAGGCTTTCGTAGCCTTCCATCATCACCTGTTAATTTTCCTATCCATATATCTTTCGTGCATGTCCTATTAATTTATGATTGATTCGAGTACACTGCGTCGTAAAAGTTGGCACCTCATGCTGTTGCACGTGGTGAAATACAAGTGCTCTTCATAAAAAATATGGTGACGATAGCAAGATTTTTCACAAAAGTGTGAAAAGCAAAAATGAGCGCAAGAAAAATAATTACTTATTTTATTTATGATCAGCCAGGTGTTGGAAGAGAATGCTGAATATAAAATGGACGAATAAAATTAGAAGTGAAGAAATGTACGGGAGAGAATGATATGGAACACCTTACAGAAATGAAGAACCATATGGACTGTGTACACTCTGGGTACAATGGGTTTGTGGAGAATATAATTAATTAAAGAAAAGATAGAGGAAAAAGATCAAAGAGTAAGGCTAAGGGATAAATACAGAGACCAAATTAAGAGGAAAGTATTTAAGAAGAACTATCATGAAATAAGGGAACAAGCATTAGATAGGGAATGATGGAGGGCTGCAGTCGACCAATCTTAGGATTGAACTATCAATGATGTTGGTGATTTACGATCGATTGATGCCTGTAAATTGTAACCTTCAAGTTCAAAATTGACGCTGGTGCTACCAGTGAACTATATGTGCCCTTTTTCCTATAGAGTGTTACATACTTATTTGATAGTTTGAGTCTTATGGAGAGCACTGTTGCCATACTAGCGCTCAGTGTGCTATCCTCTGGGGCACGGCTACCATTTCTAACACAGCACTAAGTAAGTTACTTTAGAGTATGGTACTATTAATACAAGGTAGGTCTTTGCGCATTGCTTGAGTCGAACGCTGTGACTTAATTTTAATTACATCAAGCACTAGCTAGGTATGGAGTGTATTGTGCATTTGATATTTGTGAGGTATTTGGATTCAACAGCATTGCGAAAAATATATGACGGAAGAGATTTTTATAGATATCCCATTGATACATGTACACATGCGAAGTAGGACCAGATTCCAGTTTGGTCCGATCAGATATTTGGTAAATCGGTATTTTAGGATGCCGATATCTACTTGAATTCATTCTGTTGTTGCTAAGAACAAAACTATTTGGGCTTTCATTCAATATTCCTATGCTAATTCTAGAGAATTCAGCTGCTCGTGTCATCCGAATGGCGTCACACGTAATACAGACACATTTTGGTTGGGGGAACGTCCTACATTGAATTAGTACTACCATGCTTTTGAGTAAATTATCTTCATATTGAAAGACTCTCTAAATGTACTCTTAGCACAGCATCTTACACTATGCAAACTTCTATGCTGCTACTGGCAACATCGCACCTCCAGGCTAATGGATATTTATACGGGAAACTTATCTCCGTAAGAGCCAACACTGTAAACAGAAAATGGATCCCTAAACAGTGGTGTCTTGAATATATTACCTAAACGTCCCTTATGTTTTGATCGAAGGAACGAATTCGTCAAGGAAAGTAACTCAGTGAGAGGGCCTACTAATAATGTCAATCACTCATTGGTATACTTCCAAATGAATGGAAGGCTCTGAGATAGCTCTACTCTTAATGTCTTCGAATGCATTTTGGGTCTTCCACCGTGTATTCCTGATTAGAAATATTTGAAATTAGATAAAAATTAATACTTATGCTTCCCAAAATGCCTTTTTCTACAGTTCAATTCGTAAACAAGAAAAACTTTAGATGCCCGCCCATACATTTAAACTGATCGAACGTGTGACTCTATTATTTTTCACCAGAGTCTACTTCATCAACATGCTCAGGGTATTATAGCATACTTTCATAACCATAGAAAAAAAATAAAGACCTCTACGTTCACTCTCTTTACTAAAGGCCTCTCTTCTTTACAAACAGCTATTTCTAGCGATTATGAAGTTTAGTACTCAATTTTAACATTGGATATTTATTATCTGACGAATCAAAAAGCATGATCAAAGCTCAATGTAACCTTACTACAATATTTTAGTTGTATATGATTATTTTCACTAAAGTTTTTAACTAAGAATTCGAAAGTATTCTTAGCTAAATGAACAAACTGTCAAACAACATTTTCGCCCAAAATAAATCTTACTTTTAAACTCTCACGGAATGTATGAGAATATGAAAATATGCTTCAGCACGATAACTCAAGGGAATAAAAGTGAAAAGTTAGCACCAATTACGGGAGTTCCATTAAAATAGACCGATGAATCGATTTTCCCAAAATGTTTAAGTGCACACGCGACGGCGAGAGTCGTCGAAATGAGCAAGGCTCCGTCCCTTTACATAGGAGAAGTTTAAATGGAGCCATTAAGTGCCATTAATTTCAACTAAGCAGTGCTTTCGGAGTGCGTCAACAGAGGGGTTTCCCGCTAGGATGATCATCGTTAAAATTCTCACCCCACAAATACCTTCACCACTCCATCCCACTCCAAAGGTTCTTTTAAATAATGTCGCCAGAGCCCCATCAATTTCCACCCCCGATGCAATCGAGAAATTCCTCCTCATTCGATCATCGACATTCATTCCCGTCATTAGAATGGTATGAGGAAGGGGCTCACCCTGTACGGAGTGTATACGGATGAGAGAACTGGGGGAAATGTAGAGTGGGAACGGGGAAGGGAGTAGGATACCATAATCGCTACCGTGGAGCTAAAAGCCCTTTACGAGCTTGGAGGACGACGATTTAAGACTGAGGCAGAGAGATATTTATATTTCTGGCGAACGGTGTTCCCTGTGAGTCGGCCAGAGCGCAATAAATGGCGGGAGCGACGGTGGAGACATCTTTGAGGTCGGGTTTATTACCAGAAGCTCTCCGTACCTCCTCCTCCTGCTCCCCTTTTAATTCCAAGCGTCCCGGCAGCTGTAAAATTAAATTGAGTGTACAGTTCAATGTAGTAATCCAAATTGCCTCGGAAAACCGTTAATTGTCCCTTTTTACACTCCTTCCAAGTGGGACGATGAGAAGATGCCGAAATATTAAAAGGGAACCCCTTCCAAGCCAGTGCGAGTTATTGCGGCGACGGCCAGTGTTTTGTTTTTTTACATTTTACTTCCCTTAAATTTATTACATGATGCATAGTTTTGAATGTGATGGGATTTTATGCCTTTTTTTAGGCATGCTTGTGCGATATCTGTACTCATTCATGACTTTTAAATCCTTGACCAAGTGCATATTTCATTCGAGCGAGAACTGGGTCAAATTCAGTTAAATTCTTACTTAACTGAAATCGATTTTGCCCTGGGGTACTCTTAATATTACGGTGGGTTGTGTGCTTGTTGAAGCCAAATGAAAAGGAAAAACATATGTGCATGTTGAAGCCAATTGAAAAATAAGTAGCCCGAAGCGAGGAGGCTTTAAAAGGACCATGGCGACACACAATAAATTAATATTGGAAATATTCGCACGTGAAGAAAACTTTGATTGCATCTAAAAACTTTCAGACGTATATGCTCATCATCAGCCGGCATCATTTAAAAAATTGGTTTGTTGTATCTCTCAACTCCACACTCTTTCCTGAAAAACAATGTATTCCTTTATAAATCTTCAGTTTCACCCCCTAGTAATTTGTCAACTGCATTCCACACTTAGTATTTCCCGTTATCCATAGTCTTAAGAGTTACAGTTAACCTTCCTCGATATACATTTTCTCATTTATTTCTCTTCCTATTACGGGCTTGGAGTTTTATAGGTGCATGCGAAAGGTAATAGCGTAGGATTACGAGTGGAAATGCTCTGATACTCGAACCAGGGCTTAATAACACGTTAAGGTGCCAAATAGATGCTCGAATTTTAACAACCTCTATGACTCAACATATCTTGGTATGGTGAATCATATCGGGAATAGATTTTAATGTAAAAAGTTTACTTGTGTGAGACAGACTGAATGTTATTCATAGGTAACGAAAATAATACACGATTGGCACTAAAACAGCAGAAGCAACGCCACATTGATCCGAGGAAGGAGGTCACGTTGGCAGTTTTTTATGGAACGTGAAAAATATGATTACTTTTCAGGCACGTTCATATCATATCCGATATCAGTGCCTTCCTTAGAGCTGGAATTCCTTTCAAGCGCCATCTCTTGTGAGGACATTTGAAGCGAGATTGCGTGTCTTGGGTTGGTGCTAAGCAGTGTTCCGAGCGACACCCGTCGCGTTGCGTCTGAGGAGATTGAGACACCTATTTACTTCCTTGCAAGTTCCATGAAATAAAATGAAGCTGTCAAAACATCTTAAAATGGGAAACGGGGATGAAGACACAAGGTGCCAAAATCTGAAAATAAATCAGGACTAAAAATCACCAACCGAGCCTATCATTAAGCTGCTCATGGCTTTGCTTCCATTTAAAACACGAAGACATTAACAAATGAGAGGAGTTGACGTGTAAAATTCTGATAAATGAAAGCCTTAAGTAATTTTCTGAAAAGAATTATTAATCAATATGTTTCGGATTCAAATTTCTTCACAGAATGATCATATATAACTTTCTCAGGATAAAATAAAAAAAGTTCTTAGGGCCAAATTTGTTCAATTTCTTTCTAAATTGAAAAACAATTAGACAATGAGCACCTTGTGAAATAAAGAAACTTTTGAAATAGCATAGGAAAAGGATAATTATCCAGTACAACAACAGATAGGCTAAACTAATCAAAGACAAATAACTATACGTAAGAATATATCAAATTTAAATGTACAAAGTCATTAAATTAATCAATGCTTATCTTTTTGAATTTATAGGAAAATACATAAAGCCTGACGGACGATATGCGTCGATTGAGAATTGTTATGTGAAATAATTACCGTACAATCATGATCGATAAAGATCATACTATGGGGGCGCGGTCGGAGGTATTAAATATTATTTATATCTGGTGACATTCTAAAAGACCAGTATTCTCCTGAAAAATTTAGCTAAATAGAATTTTTTCAGCAAAAAAAAAATTATAACTTGAAAAACATACATACTAACTAAAAAAAACCTTTCCAATAACTAACACATTTGTGACACCATCATTAATATTGAACTCGAGTTGATGACAGCCTCTATACATTTTTTCATTACGCTCCGGTAAGATAAGGCTCCGATTGTTTTAATTCTTTTAATCTTGAATGATTCCTTAATTTGGCATGGAAGATTTTTCGAGAGTTAAAATATGATATTTCTTCTTCTTCTATTACAAGGGTCGATATGTTGACACTTGATGGTGAAATTTGATTTCGCAAACAAAATAGGTGCATTTATTCTTCTGAAATAAACGTAAATACGCAGGGATTGAGCCATTTAAGGAATACAAGAAGTAAAAACTCACAAAGAAAGGGCTGTATTGTTTAAGAAAGTTAAAGGATGAATGGGGGGTGCAGGAAATCCCACTGTAACGAAATCAAGCTCCTTCCTTTTTAAAAATGTATTCTACCAAGCCATTTTTATCTATTTTTGGAGCCATGTGAGAACAATTTTAATACACACTATTAAATATATATAAACTCTGAAGATTTCAGAAGATGACAGTCTAGCTGTTGAAATATCAAAAAAACGTGTGAGTTATCATGAAGCCATGTGAAAATAATTTTAATACACACTATTTTATATATATATATATATATATATTTTTTTTTCTATATAAACTCTAAAGATTTCAGAAGATGACAGTCTAGCTGTCGAAATATCAAAAAAACGTGTGAGTTGTCTATTTTTTGTGTGCCTATATCTTTTTTAGCTTGTCACGCCTGTGACACCTCCGTTGATATATATATATATATATATATATATATATATATATATATATATATATATATATATATATATATATAATATGCCAAGAGGGTGGCCGATAAAAATATACAAACGGAAAAAAGAACACTCACAAATTAAAACTTCCAACTTTAATTTGTGAGTGTTCTTTTTTCCGTTTGTATATTTTTTATCGGCCACCCTCTTGGCATATTGTATATTTATCACCCGAGTGATTCTCCTAGAAGTTTATATATATTCGTGTTATATATATTGTATATTTATCACCCGAGTGATTCTCCTAGAAGTTTATATATATTCGTGTTATATATATATATAATATATATATAACACGAATATATATAAACTTCTAGGAGAATCACTCGGGTGATAAATATACAATATGCCAAGAGGGTGGCCGATAAAAAATATACAAACGGAAAAAAGAACACTCACAAATTAAAGTTGGAAGTTTTAATTTGTGAAAATTTTTAATTAAAGTTGGAAGTTAATATATATAACACGAATCTATTTCAAGGAGAAGTAAACGACTCGATTAAAATACTCAAGAAGAAATGCACATGCCAATGTGCAAATACGGGAGCATTTGTAAACATGCCTTGGGCCTTCAGTAACGTTAACTGAGCTTTCTTAGAACTCTATCTCTCGCAAACAATCTTGTATTTTATTCTGGACAATTTAATCAGGGTTTGAGGCCAGAGGCGCTAAGATTTACTTGTTGAATAATAAAAAAAGGTTTAATGAAATAAGTTTCAAAGGTATTATTCCTTTGTTCCACTTGTAGTGGAGAATTAAATAGGAAAAAAAGTGTTCTCTTCTATTCTTTGGCCAATTTCAATTTATTTGGACATAATTATCTCCTTCATGCAATATTGTACATAATTAGTACTTCCAGTATATTTATAGCATTAGAATGTTCGTTAAGGTATTTCTCCTTTCGCCAGACATATGGTATAAACTATCGTATACAGTTGCTTCTTCAAAATATATTGTTAAAACAAAAGGAAAACAGAAATGATTATAAATTTTTATAAATTTCGGGAAGTGATTTAGGTAGAAATAGGCTCATATGCGGATTAAAAGGGGGGGCTGGGATATTTACTGATACATTAGGAAAAATGGTGGTGATAAGGTATTCCGTACCCCCTAGACCCCCAGATAGTGGGTAGATAATCAGTTAAAAAATAGTGACAGTGTAAAATAAAGAACCCTATTGAACGCAAGAGTTGATTTAAGGTACTTTATGAATCATAATATATTATCCGAATAAATGATCGTCACATGCCAAAAAAAAACAGATCAAATGAGAAACTTCACAGAGGAAAGCCATTCACCTTGATCGGGACTCTAACCCAGATCCCTCAATTTAGCACCGACTGGTTTAGCCAGTTAAGCTACCGAGGATTTTTATTCCTGTCGTGAGTCACGGTATCATCAAAATTTGGAAAATAGATCAAATAATATACGTAAGTGATGTCACAGGAAAATCGACTGATTTCATGTTGATATAAAGAGAGGAATTTCCTTTAAAGAGAAGATGGTTCTCTATAAATTGTTCTCACTGGAGAGCAAACTACAAGCAAAGAACGATGTAATTATAAATTCCATGAATCCAAAACATACGGATACCACACCAGTGAAACCTTATATTCTCATATCACCCGGAATTGATGAAAAAGTAATCGTACAAAAACAATAAGCAAAAGAACAATGAAAAAGTAAAGTGAAAGTAAGTAAGATCCAGTTATAAGATGTACTCACCATAATCTTCCTCGTAGACGATGGCGACTTTCGTCCAGTTGAGGAATGCCATTAGGTCTTGAAAGGCGTGATTCATGTGCTCCTGGGAAGGATGCAAGTTGATGGAGAACTCCTTGAATGACGGCTCGAAGTCGACGCGTGCCTCTAAATGTGGGATGTCCAAGGCCTCACAGATGGACTGTATATGCGCCCCGAGAAGCGGATCCGATGGACCAAATATGCCCTGCACTCCGAACTCCAGCTGCTTGCAGGCTGCAGGAAAAAAGAAAAAAAACACTATTAGACCAATCCCGCAGCAATAGTCATACCTAATTAGCGGTAAAACATGTGCTTAAGTGTGCTGATGACAAAAGTAATAAAAACGTATAGTTTAGAACCTTTTTAGTGCATGATGGTGAGAGGAAACGTACACCAATTTGAATTTGAGCAAAATTGAGATAAATAATGATGCAAATAGAATAATAAACACAATAAATGCATATACTTATCTTTCAGCGTTCAAGCATAATGTATTGCACTACAGCATGAATGATTAACTGCCAACGTAAGAAAGTCAGCCTGTCCTTATGAGCACAGAGAGAGAGATTTATTTTGATGTTTTGGGATGGGTGACCGAAAATCAGAGAAGTTAAATCGATACGGCTTTTATAACTTTCAAACAGCTGAATTATAAACAAAAATGCACTGATCATGAAGGTTGGTTGCTTTTTGCGTCGGATGTTGCTATTTAAAATGTATGTAAAATATTCTCGGGTTTGCCACCGAGTAAGGCTTTTAAAGGCCAACGTTTCGACGAGTGACTCCCTCATCGTCATCAGGGCTGAGACTGATTGCCGAGTTGGTCCATGCCGGGGTTTTATAGCTGGCCAGATATTTTATTTAAAATGTGCTTCTGGAACAGGAGGCCAGCTATTTAACTTTATTATGCCAAGCACTTTAACTATCAACCTCACTTTCAACGTCTCTCTGAAGTTGGTAAATGGGAAATAATAACATAATCTTAAGATTTATAAGCCATTATAATGGAATTTTTCCATATATATTGAATTTATCCACCAAAATATTCAACAACCTTATTGTTTCATAAAAACTTGGGCTATGTAAAATACTGTGGAATGTATAAAACGGCTATGCTTGAAAAGAAACCCATGTACTATTCATATAATTTCACCAAAAAGCAACATTATCATGGTCCTAAACAACACCAAATTAAAGTTGTGTCGTTAATATAAGAGATAATCAGTATTGAAACGATTTCTTTATTAAATTATATAAGGATGTAATTGATTCTTCCCTCAACTATTTATGTTTTTAATGAAATACAGAGGTAATACACGAAATATACAATATATACAATACATAGAAAAATACAATTTTTCCCACAAATTAAGAATTTTGATTTTGCTCAAAGGTAGAAAAACCTAATGTCATCAGTAGGTACGTAGATTTTTCTTAACTCGAAAAACATAAATTATCGTTTTTGTTAAGACACGATGAACTTCAGTGACATAAATGGTCCAACCCCAAACTGAGCTTTGACTAGCAAAATCTTTAATATTTATGGCTTAAGTTGAAGAGAAGAATAATTTTAAACTGTTTATGTTCAAAATGATACCGTCATATTCAAACTGACAATAAAAGCAATGGGAATAGAGGAATTCTTGGCATTGCATTAGTGCGATCGAGCGAAACACTAGAAATAATTATACATCCTCAAACATACACAACCCACCAAGCACATATACGTTATGCGTGTTGCCAATTGAGTAGGATGAACAAAGATAATAATAATCCAAAGATAATCGCAAAATTGAGTGGAATTTAAACATAATGAAATAAGATACTGCGCGATTTTCCACAGCATAAATTTACATTTGACCCGGGTTTCCGGGTTATTAAGATTGAATCACGGGTTGAAAGTAAATTTTTCATTAATTTTAAAGTTTGCATCGTCAATTTTTTTCCAAATTAAAGGAATCCCAACGAATGGATAATAGCAAAAATATAGATAAAAAAGAATTTTATGTAATTTATAAACTTGAGCTTGGAGCTAGTAAGATTATGTTTTACAAAATATGCCATGTAGTTCGTATTATAAAGACATGTAACATAAAAGAGATTTTATTTGAACTTTATTGAGTGGCAATGTCGTAATAATTGTTAACCTTTCATTCATAATATAATAGTAAGATCATCATCATTTCATTCATAATTTAACAGAATGATCAGTAGACGATTATTCATTCATAATATAATGGTAAGAAATTAAAGAATATTTATATTACAATACCTCCTCTGCATGAACCTAAGCAATTTAATTATTCAGTAAACTCTTCGATTAAAATCTTTCTTATATGTCGTTCATTGGTTTAGGAAAGTATTTATGACAGTATTGAAAATAACATTGTTTAAAGGTCTTCCGTGAGGGATAGATTACACAAATTTATTTGACAGACGTTTTACATCCAACCGTTAACCAATTATATATTTGATATGACTTTGCAGGTTACCGATATTTTATTAAGGATATGTGATCTCATCATCTATAGTTAAGAAGACATACAGCGCCAAATTAAGCATGCATGCCTAGGTAAAAATTGAACATTTACGTCACTAAAAACGTGACTTAATAAGAAAAAGAAAGACCAACTAAACTCTTGTGTTGTTTCTGCGTTATTTGAGAAACTTAAAACAGTGAATCATTCATCAGAAATTAACATTAATTTGCAGATCATTGCAATTTATTTTGAGGAAATGTCATCTCATAAAGAACGGTTAACATGATATGACGCAGATTTAAACACGTATGTGACCGTAGGGAATTTGCCGATTCCCTCACATAAAACTTGACTGCTTCAGATGAAGAAAGACTAGCTGAATTCATACGTCATTTCTTCGATTAACCCCACGCCTGCCTATCGGGAATCCGTGAACTCCCTCCCAATTACTGGATGGCAACTCAGGCTGGAGGGTTACTACAAGTTTCTCCCGCATAAACTTTTTTTCACCCCATCAACCATTTCAACCGCGTGCTCCACTCCTGTCACTACTTTAGTTCTTGAGACCGCATTTTGAGACACAACACGGCTCCGCCCTCATACCCTGCTTCTTTCCACACACCACCGCGACTCCCACTCTCCCTACTTGTCCGACCTCGTTCCCTTAAGGATTTGATTCATTAATCGGCCGGGGATGAGTGCAAGGCCTGAAGTGTGTGTTGCGCCACGAGGCAGTCTGTGCAAACTTGAGAGCCGGAGTAAAGGGAGGAGGGTAAGAGAGATGGGGAAAGGGTAGGGGGGTAAGACCGTCTCGCGAAGGCGGAAGGAGAGGATTAGAGAACCTCGGGGTTTTATTTTTATTTTTTTGGTGGTCGGAAGTTCGGAGAAGTAAGAGTTTGGCTCGGCAGGGACCTGATAGGAGAACACAGCGTGGGACGCCAACAGAAGTTTGGCTAGCCAAAAAATAGTCTATATAAGCACGATCACTAGGCGGTGACAGAAATAGTCTTTCATAATTCACAGACCACTCTTTCATTTCTCCAAGTGAATCTCTCCAGGTTTAAATAGGCTCTCCAGGTTTGATAACCTTCTTTATGGAAAAACATTCATCTTTCTCTAGAAAAATTATCGGACATGATTTTCGTATCGTACAACTCCAAACCTTGTGTCATCGTTAAAAAATTTCTTATGTTCTCTCATAAAATATTTGTGCTTTAATTTTCAAATTCTCTATCCCGAGAATTCGAATATACTCTGAGATACATGCGACTATCCGATATGACTGCTTGAGTTTGGCCGGCCGAAAAAGTGAAATTCTCCTAAATATCCATAATTTCTTCGAGTGTTTCACATATATATCTCAACGTTTTGAATACCTAGGTTTTCCCGAATACCCTATTTCCCGACGTTTTCCTATTCTATTTCTCAAGTGAAAACAGATTGGGAAAAATATATATTCAGATATTGTCAATTTTGGCCTCTTGGTATGTGATATTTGTAACCACAAACGTGGCATAGCGTCCACATCAACTTATACTTAACGTTCACCGGACATTATGAAACAAATCCTTAGAAATTTCCAATCAAATATATGTGGATAGCAGTCAAACGCACGGGTGCAAAGATGTCCAACAGAGAGGGTGAAATTCACTATTAAAAACTCATTTGATGTGACCAAAATTCGAGCCCCGATATCCCAATTCCCAGTCACGTGTGAGCTAGCCAGTTACTACATGAAGCCAACGCAATTCAAGGCGAATAGACAAAGGAATTTTTCCTAACAAATTTCATCCTCCTTGGTGTATATACAAGGAGTTTTACATATTTCTTCTAAACACCACAGGCAAGGCGAACTGAAGCGTAGTGTTCACAAATGCTCACAATTGTTATAAACAATCCGATATAACCACGTGAGTTTTAAGTTTTGTCCCCAAAATAGTATAAACATGCTCACTAGACGGTGAAAGGAAATTGAAAGTAAAATTCTCAGACATATATCCGTCATTTCCCGTAGAGTTTCACTGAAATTCCTACACGTTTTGATAACCTCGTTTCTGGGACAGAAATTACTTTCTTTCTCAAGAACAGTTATTGGACTTCATTTTCATATCATCGTACAACTATACACCTTGTGTCTCCTTCATAGAGTGTTCTGTTTTATCTCATAGAGTGTTAATTTAAATTTTCAAAATCTTGTTCCATACTGTTCAAACTGCTGACTGCGTGAATTGAAGGTTGGCCCATAAAAAAGTCTATACAAGCTCGCTCACTAGACAGTGGCCGGTGGACGGTAACGTAACGCCCTGGCATGCAAAAATCTGTAACGTATTCACAATAAAATAACACCCAATTCAACAAGTGTTTAACCTTCAGCACTCAATATAAAACTGGGCCTAAGAAGTTTAAATATTTCCTCCAAATTCCGCAGGCCACGTCAATTGAAGCGGGGGAAGGAGAAATTATGCACCCCGTTGCAAAAATTAATAAGAATTTCCTGCCCACGGGGTCCACTAAATGGAGTCGACCCCTGGGGCAGTGGATGGGAAGAGACGGGTCTTTTGACAGTTAATTAGGCATCCCTTCCACGTGCGAGAGACTTCAGTTCCGAGCAGTTGTGCTCGGCTCTGGTTTTTCGGTGGTCGGGCAGATGCGGCAAGCCGCGGAGGGAGAGCGGGGAAGCGGCCCACCCGGGTGTGGGATGCTGCAGAGCGTGGCCGTGGAGGTGAGTGGATTATGGATGGGGAGTCGAGGTGGGGTGAATAGGTAGGGCTGCCAACTCTTCCGGATTATCCGGAAGACTCTCAGAATTGCACAATAATATCGTAAAATTTCCGCTTCCAGGATGAAGGAATTTTCTTCAAAATTAAACAAGTTATAATTATTGAATATAGAAAACTGTCTCTGGCGTTACTCGGTGGAACTCCTTCCTAATGGACGAAGAAACAAGCACTTGGTTATCATTCCACACTAAGTTTGAAACAACACGACCTAGGGTCCGTCATATAATGCCATCATCAGGCATGATATGCCGAATGAAATGATATGCAGGCATCAGGCATGATGATGGCATGATATACCGAAACCTAGGTCGTGTTGTTTCAAATAAAGTGTGGAATCATAACCAAGTGCTTGTTTATTTATTCATTAAGTTATAGTTGCATTCGCCTTCTTTGTTTTATGATTTGTGCCACAGAAATTGTAACTTACTAGTTAAACAGCACTTTTCGGTTTACATTTGTTTCGTTTTAAAAGGTTTTTAACGAAAATGATTCAAATATGAAGATATTCATTTCTGCCTGAGGTACAGCCAGTAAATACGTAGAAATTAAATCTAGTTCCCCTGAACACTTCAAAATTGCCACGAGAATTACGGAGCATGAAGTTGGATCATGGGTTCTTCTTTTGCGCTGAAGTTATCGTTATCCAAAACACAAGCCGCTCAGAGTAATTCTCAAGACTACAGCTCTAATAACGCACTCCATCGATAAAAACTTGTGATTTAAAGCACCAGACAACATTTGAAGTGATGATTATGTTTTCGCTCTAATAACTGCAAATGGAAAATAGCGATTATAGCGCCTACGCACGCCTTACGGAGATCTGTAATCGAGCTCGTTGGTAGCATGTAGATCTACGCCTTGTCCCGAATTTCCATTACAGGCCGATTGTATTTTTTTCTTGTGGCAAATTCCTACTTTATTCAAATTTCAATGTCAATGCATATGACATTTTATGCATGCTATGTTAATTTTACCATTTTAAATTTAGGGTAAAAGTATTTTATTTTTATGTTAGAGACGCATTTAAAATACAAATAACAGGTTTATGTCTGGGCATGTATCAGGCCTGATGATGGCATGACATGCTGAAACCCGGGTCGTTTTGTTTCCAATAAAGTGTCCAATAATTTCCTTCACATGAAACAGATGGTTGCAGGAATAAACTCTCCTGTAGTTGGCCACCCTGGGCATATGGTGTGGAGGTGGTGGGGAGATTTCAGGGAGCAGTGCTCCAGGGGATGTGGACGGTTAAAAGCATAACCCTGGGCGTCGCGCGACTCACCGGACGTAGCAAGTGCTTAGGAGTGTGTGTATTCCCTGCGCACGGACATGTCGCCGGGGTTGGGGCGGGCCCCCTCGGTACGGTGGGCGGGTCAGGGCTCCGGGCAACTTCAGTGGACAAGGGTGAGGAATGAGGGACACGTCTCGGTTCACACGGGGCGGAAGGGGAGGGGAGTTAATTGGGAGGTCAGGCGGCCCTGAGGAACTATGGGAAGAATGACGCGTGGAAGAGGAAAAGGAGGTGGGCCCGTCCCGGTATAGAGGGAATGGAGGTCAGGAAAGGTGGCTAAAGCGGAGACGAGTGATGGGAGCAACTGGATGACGGGAATCAGTATGGGAGCCAACTAGTGCCAATCTCCCCACGGGCAGATGATGGGAGAAGGATTAAGAATTTTTACTCCCTCCTGCCTCCCACGATGCTAATAAGGGAATGGCGGCGCGAATTGTCCCCTAGTCATTGATTGCAACAAGGCGGAAGATTTTGACGGTGGTGGAATGAAGTGGAATACGCTTGGGGTTGGGGAGAAGTTGAATAGTGAGGGATGGGAGCTGCGAAAGGCGATAGCATTAAGGTGGATGGAGTGGTAGTAGTGTTTCATTGAATGCAAATTTTAATAACCATTTAAGTAATTAAAAAAAAGTTCTTGGTCAACATTTCATAAGAATACCTGCTTATTTGTTGAAATTCATATAGGCAGTGATAGAAAAGATTCTAGAATTATATTTTACATATTTTTCCTTAATTGCAGCATGTGAAGACTAGAGTTTTCGGCGCGTTATTAAAAATTGATACAAAATTATATTGTAACATATTTTTTAAATACTGTACTCTGTGTGACTCCTTGATATTTGTTAGCAACAATTATAGCAGTAAGAAATATATAAAATACTGGCCGGAGGTACTCGTTGAAATTCAACGGGTGTGAAAAGCATTGAACGTATTTATAAGAAAAACCGCAAAGCCTGAAGAATACTGTCAGCGTGATCATTTGAGGAGTTCGTAACCTATCTTGTACGTTGTGTTCGTTGTAGTAGGCACGCTGACCGTTTTCCATATGCACGGAGAGTTAAGTGACTGTTGGTCCTCTTACATGCACGAGAGACCCAAAAATGGACCACGCAGACTCATTACTACTTAAACAGCACCCAGGTTGGTAGATGGTCATCTCATCCCTTCGGTTCTCTTGAGTTGTCTTCTGAGTGAATAACAGCTTGATGGCTTCCAATGTTTACATAAATATATTTACATTCAATGGCTGAATTAAGTTGCGCAATTCAACATAAACATAAGCGTTGTCTTAATCATGATCGGACAGTAGGGTACAATCCAGCGTTGGACAACGTCAAAAGGAGCATTTTTAGTAGCAGCCATGTTTACTTGACCTGTGCCCAGACAGCCAAACTTTATTTTAAAGAATTATTCCAAACTTTATTTTAAATAACACGACCCGGGTTTCAGCATCTCATGCCATCATCAGGTGCCATCCTGATGATGGCATGAGATGCTGAAACCCGGGTCGTGTTCTTCAAAAATAAAGTGTGGAATAATAGCAAAGTGCTTTTTATTATTAAAATGAAGGAGTTCCACAGAGTTACGTCGGAGACTGTCTTAAATTATATAGAGGTTATACTATACACCCATTGATGTGGACTACTGTGAAACACGGTTTAAGCGGTAAATGTGTTGCATTTTTACTTAAAATATATTCATGAGAAATCATTTACGGGGTTAGGAATAAGGCCAGACATTATAATAGCACATAATATCAAGAATGTTAAGGGTTATTGAAATACAGTTCCGCTTGAGAACCATAGTGCTTACAGAAAATTTAAAGCCCTTTTTTACCATGAAATAAAGGTGTTTTGGTTCAGCATGCAGCACGACAGGTAAACAAATATTTGTTCCTACCTATAATTACAGTTTTTCACAGAAAGGCATAAAATGAATAATTGTTTCTAATATCCGAGGAAATCTCTTAAGGATCAAAATAAACTACTCATTAATTTATGATTACCTATTAAAATCTTTTTCAACTAAAATTTGACAATTTTAGTTGCAACAAGATACATAAGTAGTTTTGTCGCATGTGTCATTTCATCTTTAACTTCAACTTTAGATCTTATACCGACGCGAAAATGTCTTGCAATGTGGGAATGTGTTTAACCGCTAAAAGCTTCAGCTCGGGTCGTGGTACTTTAACTAGTAAACAACATTAAAATTTTTCACCATGCGGAATCTAGACGATTGAACGAATGTCCTTCATCATCAAACCAAAATCGTTCCCAGTCGACTGGGGAATCGCACCATAGACTGAGTACTTACAGCATGGAGCAGATACGTTGCAATGGAAACTATTTCCTCGGATACAGAGCATTCGATCGGCGCTTACGCGTGACTCTTAAGCGGATATGAGGGGAGGCGATCATTAAACGCGTGCGCGAGACGGCGTGGATTTTGAATTAACACGGCAGAGGGAGTTTGGGGAGAGGGAGGGTGGGAGAGTAAAGCTGAGCGGCAAAACGATTCATTCATTCCGCCTTTGATGCGGCACATTTGGGGGCAAGGGAGGGGGCTGAGTGTGGAGGCGGAACGCCAAAGACGCTCGAGACGGCGGCTCTGAAACACCCTAGTGTGGGGTGAGGAAGGAGATGATAGGGACGGGGGCAAGGGTGCGTGCCGGAGACTAGGCGAGGCGGGTTTGCAAAAGGAAAAGAGAGGAAAAGGGAAAGAGATAGATGGGATGGGGAGCCAGTTCGAACACTTTGGTGTGATATAGGGAGAAAATGGAAATGGTGGGGCCCCAGACTAGGACCCTGAGGGACAATGATACAAATACAGCAACAGGTTGTTACCTAAAATATTAAACCTGTAAAAATATGGCGTAATAGATGCAATTAGATAGGGATATAGGATTAAATCCATTGGAACGATGACGGCGGAAATTTGAGACCCCCAATTGAACCCTGAGGAACCATGACTGGAGGAATTGGAACATTTGTGGTCCTTGGATAGAACAACGAACTTGGGACGAAAGCTGGAAGTATTTGTAGAGGAGGGGGCTCAGGAAGGACCCTTTGGAAATAAGAATAAAAATATGTAGCTTCCTAGAATACAACTTAATGGATCATGACGGGATGAATTGAAGACGTGAGGCCCTAAGGCAATGAGGAGAATGGTGGGAGGGATTTGAACAGGCGAGGACCTAGGATAGAACCCTTAAAGAGGGGAATCAAGTTGCTATAGAAGCTATAGTACTATATTTCCGTCTCGCGGTCCAGGTCCCTGCAGGATTGGATATTTTCAGTGGAATCCCGGTAGAAACTTGCATGTCATATGGAGAATAAATCATAGGTAGTACCCTGTCATAAAATGGGACGTTAAACTGAGGTCTCCTTGGTCCTTTGCGTTCAGAGTAGGCTACTGTCAATTCTGATTTTATCTACAGCAATCCACCACTCCGTACGTGAGCCATATCTTATACTCGTAAATTTTCTAACATTTATTAATTGCGCAAATTATTTCAGTTGTCAACTATCTCCTCAAATAATAACAAATTGAAGAATAAGATAGAGGAATTGAGAAAGAAGATGATTAAAAAGATGAAAAAAGAAAGAAAAAGAAAGATGAAGAAGAAAGAAAAGAAATGAGGGTGTATGACAGAACCCTATCGGAAGATGGTGGTATGCATAGAAAGTATTGGGGCCCTTGGATGTGGACGTTGGAAGGATGCATTTGGAATGTGTAAGGATCGAAACATCAGAGGCTCTTTGAATTTATAAAAGTTTTATGACTTTAACGGTGGACAAGCTTTCGATCAACTGTCTTTGAATCTGTCTTGAGGCCAACAAAGTACTACGATTAGTTCACCATCTTGTAAATGTAACCGATTTTGTCGATTGTTATTTACCACTCACCAGAATTCATTTCTATTCTTAGCAGGGTCATTTGTCTTTTGTTTTTTCCCATTAAGAACGTAGCAGTAAAAAGACATTTGTCTAAATAACGCACCAGTACCATCACACATTTCTACCAACAGTGTGTTATTAAAGGGAAACATTTTCCTGTAGACCGCATACGACAGCTTGATTTCGGCTTTTTATCGCTTATGGCATAAGAAAATGCCTTCAGATAGGTGTGGGGCAGAGACTGAATCCTGAGGAGCCATTACTGGAGAGATTGGTAGAGGAATGGCCTTGGATAGATCCCTGTCGGACAATAAAAGATAACTAGGAAGGATACTAGCATAGAAATCTTAGAGGCGATGGTGGAATGAATTAAAGGAGGTAAGTAGCCTATAAAACCTTGAGGAACGAGGATAGGATTGGAGTATCAGGATTAACCACATCTGCTAATCCGAGCCAAGTGCATTCTGGAAAGGGAGGTAGCTCCGAGGTTAGTTCTTCCTAAGGGTGTAGACCCCTGGGAATCCATACCCGTCGCCCTCCTCTTGCCCTTCTCATAACCAACCACGCTCTTCCTCTCTTACATTATTCAACCGGATGGAGAGAGGAGGGAGTCTCGGGTTTGATCGCCGATGTGTGCGAGGGTAGCGGGCGGCAAATCGGGTGGCAAGGGCGTGTAAATATAGACCGAGAGAGAGGAAGGCAGGGGCAGGGCAGGGATGGGAGCTTCGAGCTAGGAAGAGTTAGTAGTAGTATGGGGTGCAGACGAAGGGTTTCGCAAACGGAGGCGGGAGATTCGTGAGAATCTTTGACCGATAAAAGGAGTACGGGGATGGGGAAAAGGGGTCTGGTGCGTGTGTAGCGGCTCTTGGACGCTTTGCTTGTGAGTAAACTCTCTTTGCCCTCCGTTGGGTTCCACGCGAAGGAGACCTCGGTTGGAAGATGGGGAGGAATGGCAGAAGTGAGGGATTTGCTGAGAGAAATAAGGAGTGGGACGGGACAAGAAAGGAATGTTAAATGTACACAAAAACTCCAACAATTTATGAAGCCTTTGTTTACAGGTTTACAGGTATCCAAGACTGTCATAAAGAGGCTCATATTTTAACTTTATGTGTTTTCGACTTCACTGTATGGCGTAGAGGCAATCCTGACCAAGGCAATTTAGATAAAGATTTGAGCCTTTGAAATGTGGCTCTACGGAGATTTAATTTATTTTTTCATGTTAAATTAACCTGAAAACATGGCCTTTTTGCATCAGGTATTTTAACAGATAACTAGGACGGACGATCATGCACAACCAAGCCCTGGGGGGTAAGAATCCTACCCAAGTGGGGTTCAAACCTGCAACCCTTGGGTTGGCAGGCAAAGACTTTAACCAGCCCGCACAGGTCCCGGCAATGATATATTCGGACGGCAATAGAAATTTCAAACTATTTGCTCCATAATTGTGTCCAATCATGATGAATCGTTTTTGCGTGCCATGTAAAGTGGTTTAGGCAGATTTATTCGTCCGATATCCGCTTCGTACATCCTCTTGTATTGATCGTGCGGAATTTACTTAATTTCTGATTCCTTTTCACTTTTCACCCGTGTCAAACATTTTATTTTCGAAATTATTTTTAAGGATTTTATGACGAAAGAAGAATTCCTTCACAGAATGAGTTTTCAACCTGCTCTCATGTTGATGGCTAAATGGCATTAATAACAATATCTTGTCCACAAAATGAGGCATGAGGATGAATATCGTCTCACTCGGTTAGCTATCCTTAGAAAGTTGGAGGAAGGCAAGAAGAAGATTTTCCTGACTTGTCAATCTGAGAATGTGGTATGGAACGCTTTTGGTGATACTATTCCGAACTGCATCAAGCAAATCAGATATCACCAAAATGATAGCCTATGTCCGACCGAATAAGGCAGGATAAGAAGAATACGAAAAATTTCAAACGATGCTAGGAATATGGGCATATGATGGGTTTCCTATTCATGTTCACTGCAGTTCAACACTTCTTCATTTACACCGAATGAAGAGCGATATTAACCATGTGCTGGGGAGATAAAATAAATTTATTAAAAATTATGAGAAATAGAAGATAACAACTTACTGGAGTACACAGCAACATAAAAGACTCCTGATAAAAATAAAGCATGCATTCATATCCGTCATTTAGTTCCCTTTCGAGATAGGCATAGTATAAAAAGTCTAATTCTTGATGATAGACAGAAAGCTGACTCTGCTCTAATAATTTTCCCCATAATGCCCTATTCCTGCACACCTCTTTTGCTGCTGATACATGTGCACGGCGAAATAAAATGGAAGAAGAAAACAAAGTGAAGAATCACAGAGGATTAGCAAAAATGGAATAATTGGAATGAGGATTAGTCTTTATGAGAAACATTAAAATCTTGTCATAATGAAAAGTAAAGAATACTTTGTAATTCCACATAAATATTTAATGTACAACCTAGGTTTCGACGTACCACGTCATCATCTGGTGATGATGTCATAGCACGTCATCATCTGGTGATGATGACGTGCGACGTCGAAACCTAGGTCGTATAGTAAATATTTATGTGGAATTATAAAGTTTTATTTACTTTTCATTATGTTAAGTCGATTCCATGAAGTCACGCCCGAAACAACGAATTATATTAAAATCTTGATTATGAAGGAAGAAAACTTAGAAATTATAATATCATGGGGACCTGCAGCAAGTCAATCTTCAAGCTATTATTGATTGTTGAAAATTATATTTTTTTTGTCATATGAAAGATCCAATAATTTATTATTTTTCTATACCAGACAACCTAATGAGTATTTAGTTCTCCAAATAAGTCTCCTTCCTATCTTCTTCTTGCCATTAACGAGAACTCTCAATTCCCTATTCCATGCTCACAAAGCTACATTAACCCAATTCAACACGATTGAGGAATACCTCACTGGTGAAGAAATAACAAAACTTTCATAAAATTAAATACTGTTTTCGGATAAAGCATGATACATAGCGCATCTCGTTACCAGATACGGGAATCTGAATGGCTAGATATTTGAGAGAGTTAGCTTTTAACATAACCGGCCTTTAATATAACTACATCCATGTTTGGATGAATTTGAAGAACAATGTAAGAGTGACATTTCGAACGACATATCCGACATCAAACTAACAGCTCAGCCAACCTCCTCTTCCAGACGAAACACTTATTTGAGCGTCGCATAATTCAGCCTTTTTTTTTAAATGTGAGAAAAAAGATTATGTATATCACTATTGCATGTGACTGTTATGTGCATTGAATTAAATACCTATTGAATAAATTATACATATATCTTAAACCGAAGCACTTTCATTCCCCAAAAAAGTTAAAACAGAGAAAATTCAGTCGGTATACTGCTAATTCACCAGCACCACATCTTCTATTTAAGAATAAATGATAATACAATCCTTCTTATTTTAAGCCGCGCAATACGAGGTAAGTCTTCGCCTTGAAACACACACTTTGCTTGAATAGATTTATAGTCTCGCTTCCTAGGCACCAGGGTAATGAACGCATCCATTCGTAAACAGAACAGAATGAAGTGTCTCTGGAACGTATCCCATTTGGCAATAAACCAAAAGTAGGTCTTGTTATCCTAGGGTTATGGATCCACGCTGCTTAACGAGCTCTTTTGTTTCTTCAGTCGTGTTTTGGTGAAACATTAGGAGTCTTCCACATTCATACCATTTATCTACTTAAATAGTTTCAGTTGCATTATGCTTCATCTACTGCTCTAACTAAAGAATTGTAAAAATTGTCTCGGTTAGGTTATCACATAAGATATGGCACCTAATGAATAATAATTCGATTTATTAAGAAAACCCAGTGATTTTATAATCTCCTAAACAGATGCATATTCGAATTTTAACCATATGACGATCTCCGAAAACCAGCTAAAGATTTCATCGGTACATGACATCGAAAGACTCCAATAAAAGACTGAAAAATACTCGTATATCTAACCCATAAATCCTTGATTTTGTAATATTTATATCAGAAAAACGATACAATAACAAGATTCACCTTGGACTTCGGAAGCATCAAGTTCATAAGTGTCTCAGTAAGGTTTCTCTGAAAGCTCTTAGCATATTCGTATGTTGTATCATTATCATATCACCACCGATTGAAAGCCATGACATTTAAGGAGGGCAGTCAGTTCTCCAGCCTTCAAACAAACTCGATCCGCTTTCATTGGCGCTTTAAGCTCTGGTCACGACGACCATATGTGCTATACCAATGATTCGATTTTTGCTGGAAACAGACGTAAAAACTGAATCTCGTTTCACAGAATACTTGACCCAGCAGAAGACCTAGTATGCCAGCCGGTACATGGTACTGCGAACGGAATCCAATAGAAGGTTTCACCCATTAATTTACTTGTACTGGGAATAAATTAATATTTTCATTCACATCTTAACGCATGTCTACTATAATTTTAAAATAGCTAACCTATGACAGCATGAGACAAACCTTCGGGACATTTAAATCCATTGCTAATTTCACGGCCGCCAAATTAATAATAGTAGCAAAGAGGTTTTACTGATTTGAAAAAGTGAGTAATGCACAGTGACTGTAAAATATAACTCGATTGTTTTACAGCCAACAGATCCTCCTGGGAGCATGTAGCAAACTAGTACCGCATCAATTATGAAAGACATTAGCTTAGCCTCTATGATGATTATTTTTTCCAGAATGCTGGTTCTGTATCACACAATACAGGATAGATATCACACTGGCGAGCATCCTCGAATTTGTTCAAGGATGGTGTAAAACGGAGGAGAGAAATTATCCTAAAGGTAGCTAAAGCGATATTTGTCTAAGCTAATATATGCGTTAAATTTTGCATACTTGTTTTTATAAGATGTCTGTAGATAAATGTTAAAATAATTGCATTTTACACAGTTGGTTTCATGGACATTTAATGCTATTTTATAGAATAACCTTGTGCCACATGATTTATTTTTCGTAATGATTTGATTGCATTTATATATTTTCTTCTTATCGTTCAATATAACACTTGCAAATTAACTCGATTAACAATAATTGATAACAAATGTCAACGTGTCAGGACAAGACAAATATCCGAACAAAAACATTTAAATTTAGCTTACGCCTGTATTTCGAATGACGTGCCGAAAACTCGTCATAAGTCGCTGATTACTAATGCAAAAATGAAAAATACAACATATGTATCATCTCCAATGCTGAATGCATGGCGAGTTCCATCGCATGAATAGATTTACTTAAATGAAATATGGTTCGAGAATTTTGTTTTCGACTAACGTGAGAAATTATTAAAATGTGCACTTAATTACCCATCCACCTTAAGGTGGCCCAACGGTAAAATAACCTTAAATTTAATTTAATTCACATTTTGAAATTTTTTTCTCTAATTGATAAGAGTAAAAAACTCCTTTTCAACGCTATTTTATTATTTCATTTGAACTTGAAATTGCATGGTGTTAATATAATAACGGAAAAACATGGAGGAGAACATTATTTTTCTATCTATAAAAAAATTCCATTTTCGCGAAAAACTGTGTATAAAAAGCAAAAAATCGCAAGGGAAAGTATTTAAATTAACAATTATTGGCTCATTACCGTACTGTTTTTTTTTAGTTATAAGCACGTGACTGCAAAAATGGAATTGTACATATTTTGAAGTATTAGGAAATAACTACAGGAGTTTAAATCCAAATGCTTTAGTTCAATAGAAATGGGGCTCCTAAGACTGGAGAAAAGTGTTCATCAAAAATATATTCAACGAATAATCTGTATATGTTGCTCTTTAACTATATTTTAAATAGCCAAGGGTTGTCATCAGTGACCGAATCTTTTTAAACAAAGCGAAAATAAGCTTTGCGATGAGTATTTGCTCTGGCTAGCAGCGCTACGTCGCGATGGAACATCCATAAGGGTTGAACTGATCTTAGTGCATCATTCATTCATTATGGCAATCTACCGGTTATGTTTAAATGGAAGTCAGTAAAACCCTCTAGGTTTTTACATGAGCAGGCCCCTATTTACCAATAATATTTGTCTTCTTCTCAGTTTACGTCCTACCCTTGTTCAACCCGTCCATAAAACCTATTCTCTTTCTCCCCCTTCCGCCCATTCCCAGCATCCTACCCTCTATCAAAGTCTTAAACAACCCTTCACCCCTCATTGGACCTTTCAATCATCTACTTTTCCTCCTCTTTATCTCACATTTTTGCATTCCTCCCCAACCACACCGAACACTTTCACGTTCATATTCCCTTGCGTTCACCGAATCTTCCCAACCCTCCTCTACAACTTTCATATCGAACACTTGCCGCTCATTTTAGTTTCCTTTTCTCGCAGTCCACGTTTCTGCCCCGTGCAACGCTATGGCAAGAATTGGGAAGGGAGAGAGGACGGGAGGGAGGAGGACGTGGAGGATAACGGGGGATGCGGGGAAGGTTTGAAGATAAAGAAGTCTATCCGCAGCGTTTGAATCGCTGGAGATTGATAAACACGCCCTGAACCCACCGCGCCGTAATTCATGGCGAGATTCAGTGCACGAACTCCACCCTTCCCCCCGGGGTCATGGGAGTGGAAAGGACCCATGGTCTCGGTTTAATCCTTTCAGGGTCTCAGCGCGCGTAGGGACGTGATTCCGCCATTAAACGCTCCAGTAATCGTGATGATATCCATGACAACAGTGGAAATTTATCCATCGTGAACCGCTCCTGGAATGATTCTTCGAAACAAAATCATCGGCGAGGACTCCATATTTACGTGAATGACTTGAAGGAATAAATATTGATCATCTGAGCTCGGAACTTAAAAACATACACATCACGCCGTTCCCTGGGTAGACTATGTCCAAAGGGCTTAATTATGGGCCGTCGAATTATAAAATTGGCTTCGAATTTAATAATTTTCCCACCCCGCCCCATCCTTCTTCTATTCTCCATCCGCTCCTATTCTTAAGACTCCTAATATTTACCTTCTTGAGAGTCTACTCCACTCTATTTACTCATGAATTTCGCGGACTGCTCCTTTTTCTCACGCCATTCACTCCTTTATCACATACCTGTTAAGTTATTCGCCTCTCATCATGTCCAAATCAACGTAGCGCACACCTGTCATACATTTCCATTATGGGATCATACAACCCACATCCATTACCGAATCCTATTCTTGCTGCTTTTACATCAAACACATCTTATATAACTTATACCCACAGCATTTAGCCCACGTTGATTTTTATCTTGGTACACTCAGATTTCAATGTCATGAAATAAAGTTGGCAGGAATACACTTCTGTGCACTGAAACTTTCACTTTCTTCGACCAGAACTCATTTCTTATCATGCACTACTTGCTACAAAACGACTTTCCTTACAGCATTCGCATAGATCTTTATCATTTATTCTATCTTTTCATATTTCGCTAACATTTGGACAATTCCGTCCACTTTGAACTGACAAACCGCCTAAAATGTAACCACCTATTTATGTTACCTATTTAGTTACATTGTCTAATCGCAACCGGGTTCGATTCAAAGTATGTATCATCTTCTGGCAGATAACAGGTAGGAGGAGGATCAAAGAAAATATACATCTGCCAGAATATGATTTTTTTAATCGAAACTTGTCGCAATTAAATAAATATAATTGTAGAAGTATAATTGCAGTACCAATCAGCAAAGTTTTTCTTCTTATTTTGTGTCTTCATGAATAGTTCTCACCAAGTGGTGCCTCAAGCCACCTGCGAGCTACTGCAAGAATGTTTGTCTGGAGGCGTTAAGGCCTAGTTACACGATGCTTACAAAAATACTGGAAATTAAACTAAAGAAGTAAACTCAAAACCATTCCGTGTAAAGGGTACTATCGTCACTGATGAAATAATCAATTTTCATTATTCGCACTAAATACAAAGGAATGCGATAGGTATTTAGGGATCATTGAACGAATTGCGTGAGATTTAATCAATAAAATATGATATTCACAACTAGAAACTGTTTACTGTAGCTTGTTCCGAACTCTTTTTTAACAATATAGTACCTACGTATGCCAAATCAATAAGTTGCAGTTAAATAAGGTTACATAGTAATTCCAATGTCAGGACAGCGCCCCTGCGCAGTGAAATTAGTATCGTGTAAACACATGACCCGAGTCATAGCATTCAATTGAAATTCTGATTTCAATACTGATTATAGTGATAACCTAATTGTCTTGTAATACAGGCATTATAAGATCTTAGAAACAGGCGATATGAGACAGTCTTGATGGATAGAGGGAATATGAAAAAATAGTTTGAAGCAGGATGACTCAAAACGTTTAACAAGTTTTGATGGAGTGCCTAAATTATCCGTTCCTGTACGATTTATCTTGATTTGTCACTTCGGTCAGCTCAAGAGTTGGAGAGGAGATGGAAAAGGGTAGTTTAGCTTGTATCAGCTCTAGAAATATAGTGCGTGTCTAAAACAGTGTTTTCAGTGTCAGCCGGAAATGCTCGCGATGATTTTTTTAGTAATCTTAGCCTAGAATGTAGACTTTTAGTATCTAGCGACTCCTTAGCCGTGAGTTACGTCTTCTCGGGTGGCTATGGGTTCGACTTTCCATAGCCGACGTTTCGACAAACTACTAGCTCATTTTCTTCAGGGAAAAACTGAGCTAATTTTTGTCTGAGTATTTCCCTGAGGTAGGTAAGCGAGTCGCTCGTTGAATTTTCGGCTATGGTAAGCTTTAAGCGGTGCCACACCCGAGAATATTTCATGCATATTATCCATCGTGAAAGAAAGTCTTTCATCCTAATCTAGTCCCTCCACCGGCTGCGTTATTTCTGCATGTTGGCAGAGGAAACAGAATTTTGAAGATAATTTATTTTTATAATTTGAAAAAAATGACATTTGAGAAAAGGTCGCAGATAGAAATCACATTCAAATTTAGCATAGGACAAAAAACAAAATGGTATTTATACGATAAAAAACATGCTGAGCGGTGGTTAACATACATTTCCAACTACTGACTACGGATGACATTCATGCATGTATTCCATTTCCACTCTAAATGGATGAGTATATGAGAATATCAATCAATATAGCAAAAGTTCTCATTAAACGAAAAGAGCATAATCACTTTCTCCATGTGTGACATGTATGTTTACCAGAAAACGTTGTACATTTGTCAATGTTTTCTGAGGGAATTTCAAATGTGTAACAAAACTTATTAGACTCTTCAAGGATCTTCCTGGGAAGTACTTCTCTGTACTCTGTCTTGATAATACCCCAGAAACTTCACTTCCTCCGGTAATTGTCTAAAATGGACTGGAAACATAAAAGGTGGCCTTGGGCGTGTTCCGTGATATCCCTTATGTGGTAAACTGCTGCTAAGTGTCCAGGGTTATATCATAACTTCTGTCCTTTACAGTTTAAATCTGAAATTTTTCCATTTTATATGGTTGAACATAATTATACCTATTTATCGATACAAATCTAAATACTTTGAAATCACCTCGAAATGATCTTTCTAATGGATTTCTTCCACACATCGACTGATGTTTTGCAGATTGAAAGATATTTGGTTTACATTTTCAATTATCTCTTTCGAAATTCTACTCAGTCAGTAATTTTTCTCTCATGAAATTAAGCACATATATACAGTCATGTGCTCGGCAATGACAATTATTTTCATATCGTTGATATGGAAATAATACCCAAATGAAAAGATTGCGTGAAACACTCAACCAAAGTGAAGAATCTTTCAGGAGCTCGACCAGGTAAAAAGTCTACACAAAGAGGTTTATTTGCATCAATTTTAAATAACAGTTCAAAACATCCCACGCAAACAAAACGATTTCTTTCTATAAAAGTTAATTGAACGTTTCTGATCACAACTTCGCGGTCATAAAAGTGGTTCCAAAAGGGCATGAAAACATTTTCCAGCTTAGAAGACTGAAGTTGAAATGATAGAAATCACCACCAATTCCAAAAATAGCGATCGATTACAAACCCATGAAATTTGGGAGGTGATATTAGTACCTATGCATTCTACACTCTGTGTGTGCAATTATCCACAATTTCTGCGGTAGCGTTAGTCTTCTTGGGAGGGTTTATAATCGTTAAGCCGACCTAAATTACCAGAGGGACGTGATGACCATGTTTTTGATCCTATAATCTCGACGTTTGTTTTTCCTTTTATTCAGTCCCATTGCATTTCATTGTCCATTAATGATTACTAGTAGAGTGCATGTTGTAATTGACATGGGTTTACCAGGAAATTAAATGGGGAATTAGAATCATTGAAATGTAATTTAATTGGTATTTGAATGTTAATGGATTCGTCATAATTGAATTAGGGTGATGATGTTTGGAGAGTATTGAGTTTATTATAACATTTATTGCTTGATATGTTGCTATATGGTTTTAAATTGTTATCACAGATACGTTGAACACTTTCATATTTTGCCTTTAGTGGATGAATCTGATAACGTATTTTCAACAAAACATAAGAATTGAATCAGAGCTATGCGAACAGATTATAATAAAGATATAATTTTTCTTTCAAGGAATGATACTCCGGCCCGGAAGGCCCAGGCAAAGCAGTAAAACGAATAGATATTCTCATTTCACAAGTTATGAATCACTTTAAGTATGCTTACAAAGTTATTTCTCATTAGGATCGTAAAGAAAACGTCTAAAATTAAAACGTACACATGCTTACTAAAAAGTAGCCGACACCATGCTCCTTATTGAAGCCTGTATTTAGGCCATAATGATCTCCAGGAGATTTTGAAGACCTAAAATTCTGTTTTTTCGAGTTGAAATACAGTGATTATTCAAACTCTCCCTAAGCTCTGGCAGGTATGAGCAGAATTTAGAGCAAGTTTCATGAGCAGAATTTAGATTTCTCTTAACAACAGCGATTAAAAACACTAGAGTCAAAACTAATCACTAAAATTAAGATGGTTGCAGCGCTCTGACTTACATCGAGTCTTTTTAAATTTTCAATGATGCCACTGATCACTCAATGTTTATTCCAGATGTAGATAGTTGATTACACTCTCAGGTTTTTACAAATTTTCAGCGCTAGATTTATCCCACATTCCTAGCAAACCTTCCATCAGATTATTCTGCCGTACTGCACTAAAATCAGAACTTTTGAATGGGGAAAGAAGATGTCAACACCATTTTCTTTGGTGCAAGAATCACGACGAAGTGGGTGAAAAGGTGGGAGAAATAAAAAGAGTCAAAAGATCACCTCAGATATGAAAGCTACAGTAAGTAAATGTTCCCATTCAAGAATATATCCCGAGAACGATAACGCAGGAACAGAAAGGCATTCAATGAAACCGATAAGTTGGCCTGAACACGCAATAATCGTCGAACAAATATTTAGAGGGAGCGAATCCATTTTTTCCGCTGCCTCCCAGACCTAATTCTTTCCGCGCTTTGGCTTCTCCGAATGGTACGTGCAATTCTTCCAATTCCTTGATGAGCACGGCCAAGTAATACCGTTAATCACTGTTCGGGCCCCCAATTCATCTCCCACATGCACCCAAACCACCCACCACCACTCTTCCGCACTCAAAAACCTCTCCCCCTCATTCCATGGCCAAAACCCTTACACAGGATCCAACCCGTTATCCATTACGGCCACTTCGATGACCACGAGAACTATGCATCACCGCTCGACCGGATCTGAGCGAGGAAAGAGAGAGTAGGAGAGAAAGAGCTCGGGGGAGGAAAAAATCGAGAAATTTCGTGGTGGGAGCGAGAGAGGGAAGCCGTCGAAAACAAAAGATCCCTTTCCGGCCCAGGGCCGGTCGGGGTAAGGCCTCTAGGGGGAGAAAGGGGGGGGAAGGGATGGAGTACGAGGAGGAGGATTCGGGCATCATCGGAAAACTCTTTCGATGAGGATGCGTGCGTTATATAATAGAAATATTTTTTTTTCTTACGCAGGCACACACTCTTTCTCTCTCGTTTTGATCGCCAAATCCCGTAGAAGTCCGTTGTTTTTTCCGTTTAATGTTGAGGAGAGTTGCTGGCGCGAGAAAAAAAAACATGGATTTCATGGTGTGCGGTGAGAATGTTTTGGCGGAGCGGCCAAATCGGACTGTAGCCGCCTAATTTTTGATTTCCCTGGTGAAGTTGCTGGTGCTGGTGCTGGGTTCATTTTAGTGCCTTACTGATAGGGAGGAGAGTGGGTTTCATCTTAGGCCCTCACTTATGTGAATACCTCCGGCCATGGTCCTATAAGGTTTCATCCTAGGACTCCCATCTCTATCCATTCTATCCACCACCGCCCCAAGAAATTCTATTCTAGACCCCAATATTTTTAATACCTCCGACCATGGCCCCGCAACGTTCTATCAAGTGACTATATCCGAGGCTCCAATCTATTCAAATACCTCCGGCAATGGTCCCTCAAGGTTCAACCCAAAGTTCCCCATATCTATTTATTGCTCCCACCATCACCTCAGACGACTTTATCATCCACATTTTCTAATAACCCCGCCTATGTTCCCACAAGGTTCTATCCTAGGCACGCCATCTATTTCACTCCCTCCCAAAATCGTCCAAAAGGAATCTATCCTGGGCCACCACCTCTTCGAATATCTCCAGCCATGGTCCCACAAGGTTCTTCTATCATTGGGCCCCCTTGTCTTTTAATTCCTTCCACATTCGCCCCATATGACTCCATCCTTTGGCTCCACCTAATAAAATATCTCCGGTCATGGTATCGCAGGGAAGGAGTTGAGTTTGATCGAGTAACTTTATATTGTCAAATAATTCAAAAGAATGTAAAAAAGGAACAAAAAACTGCCCGGCAGCGTAGGGGTAAAGTGCTAACCTGCTAATCCTGGGGTTGCGGGTTAGAACCCCATCTGGAATGGTTTTTCTCCAATAAAGTATGGGTGCTTCAGTCAAGTTTCGTTCGTTCAGTATATGATAAACCTAATGAAAAGCCAAGAGTGGCTTATTGGGATTGCAGGGGGTTATAAAAGAGCGGAATCTTCATTAAAAAAATAATTCGAGGCTTTTAGCGGGAGTCCGAAGTTTTCCATCTGAAACTGCAATGGCAATTTTCAAATGATAAAAATGCGACCATTGGTTGGTGAAATTATTTATAAAGCGTTACGTATTTTAAGATGTGAGCCTTTTACAAGATTTTTTCGTTGAAATGACGAATCGCACAATAAAATTACCCGTGAGGACCCATTTTCCTATCAAGCATCAGTCATTTAAAGAGTGGTTTGCGCGATAAAAAGTAAAGTAAGGAATATTTTTTCATGCAAACAAATGGAGAGTACTTCATTCAAAAAGAACCAGGTTTATGACAAACATTTTGTTATTTAATTACCAATCCACCGTATTTGGTTACGCAAGTACTCTTTCAACAGATGCATACAAAATAATTCAAAAATATATCTCGTTAAGTATCATCCTCGATGCGAATAGCAAAAATGAATGACAGGGTTCAAATGATTCGAGCACAGAGTCAGCAAGAGTTTTTCACTGAATGCTATTTGAAGTATTAGTTGAAATTTAACGAACGGAACAATTGCTAATTAAGAGTTTCCATTTATGAAAGAGGCTTCATGCCGAATCCCTCAGTATCATTTTCATTCAGAGGATTTTTTGCTATATATCACAGGGAATTTGTGCTCATTGATTGCATAATTTTAAACATAAAATTTAATGATTATTGTTATATTTGGGTTTGACTATTTAGTTAACTGATAAAAACTGGAATAATTACACATCCAAAATGCTTCCATTTAAATGATTCCTATTCGGGTAGCCATATAAACAGTTCGCCTATCCTATCTTTATACTAACGAATTAAACTTTTGTTACACTAAATACTTCCGAATGCGCGTAAACAATAAATTTGAAATCTGGATACCTTAACTTGCTCATAAGAGATGAGAAAACATATTTCCCCGTTTTTATGAATTTTATTCCAGAAATTGCGATTGAATTATAAATGTATTTCCCAGCAAATCAATAATTTTCCCAGCAACTAATCTCAGATTACAATGAGTTTTTGGACTAACTACCGTTGGCTATGACACACATTATGCACAAAAGTGCACTTTATTATTTTCGGTTTAAAGTTTTGCTTTCACTCAAGAAAAGTCGTAAATTAGACACAATGGAGCAGCTAGAAATCATCGAACGGAGAAAAAAGAAGTTCCCCCTCCTCAACGATGTACAGTTTTACCCTTCTCCCTCCCACCTCCTTTCAATCACCCTCCCTTAGTGTGTGAGCGTGCATCCTGCAACTAAGTGTAAAATTTCCATGTGCTCTGACTCCCTTTTGGTTTTAAAACCCTTTTGGTTTTATACTTAGTGTTAACTACTGTTGTGTACCCCACAAAATTCCCCAACAACCAGGGACAAAGTGTCTAATTTTCCAATGCCTGTCTCTTTCCCCTTCCTCCCACTCAACGCGCCGCGATACATCACCTCAACGAACTTTTGGTTTTTTCAAATTTCAAATGTTAACGAAATTCTTGTGAAAATAAAACTCACCCCGCCCTTGAAAATTTTCCCCTTCCCCACTTCCTCCCTTTCCTAACCTCCCTCATCCACCTTCTCTTGTTTATATACCTTGATTTACAAATTTATGTACCTGATGATGATGCAGTGTATCGAAACCCGGGTCGATCAAAGTTTATCTGTGGAAAATAGCATCTTCAAATTCTTTTCCACTTTATGCACCATATTCCTCAAGCACGCTCTTTGATACACCCAATAATTAGCATCTTCGAAAAATAGTGGAAACATGACTTCAGAAAACTACTCCACTTAATCGTTCTCCCAAAGCAAGTCTCGGAATGAGAGCTCGTTACAACCAAAGGCGTTATTCGGAATAATACATTTAGTTCAAATACGATATTCAGTATCTTAAACTAGATATCTTTAGGGTAACGGTAATTGAAATCAGGACACTCGATGCCAGAAAATGAAAAGAGCACTGTGGAATAAATCTAATAATGCATCTTCACATGTTTTGAATAACTAGTGGAAAATAAACAAAGGCTAAGTGAAAGCCATACATTTCAGCTTGAAAAGATTTACGTTTCTGGAAGATGGATGGGGTAGTAATCTGGCGTCATTAAGATTACATTAAAATTATTATTAAAATAAGTCGAAAAAAATTCTAGGAACGGCATTTCAATCAAGTAGATCTAGTTATGCGTGATATCACCATACATGCAGTAATGGAAATGATACAAGCATTATTGAATTTAAAATTTTGCCTAAATTAAAATATGTTTTTACTTAGGTTTTAGGCACTGCATTCAAAATTTAGGCGAAAATTATATTTAAATACGTTTTTTTAATCTTTGACTCGGCGAGACACCTTGATATTTGTTTGCAATCATTGTAGTAATGCATTATTTCACGCTAATGAGAGAATATGTACATACTTAATCGAATTAATATGAAATGTATCTCATGTGCCGTAAGGCTTCATGTTAAAATAACAATCAATTGCCAAAAAACCTAATCGGTAATTTGCAATTTTTTCTTTTTATTTGTTGATATCTCTAATATAAACAATTTTACAAAGTCTTACTAAAATCTGTGCTTGAATAAAAACTCACTCCAACCTCCTTAACAAAAAATTAGGGGTGAGGTAATTTGTTTGATTTAACCATCGGAGAAAAATATTTTTGTTTATCATGGATACTGGTTTAAAAAAATGTTAATACCGTTAATTCAATTCCTTACAAATACTGTTCACTATCGTCATTCATTTGCTAAACTTTGCTAACTTGACCTAAGGTGGCGATAAAGCATACTGAACAGAGTCGTAGGCGTGGATACGTTGCCGGAGAATAAATAATGTACAAGGTGTGACAGAATAGTAATGAGACTGTCAACGCTGCGGTGATTCTGGCAAAACTCCGGGGTTCGTCTTCAATCAAAATGTTGATTAATCCCTTTCAGAAGCTCTTTGGAAGTTTCAACTCCCTGCGGTTGCTAAGCGATTATTGTCTACATCACAAGGGAAGTAGTATTTTTGTGGAATGTTACGAAAAATGGAACGGACATTTGGGGCACGATGAACCATTAAATTTTTTGTTTAACTTACTAAATCTGCAAGGATGATCTGTGAAAATTTAAATGGACCTATAGGAAGCATTTTTTATGAAATGCACTAGTTTTTCGGGGGCATAACGCAATTTTGGGGAGCCGAGAAGTAGTGGAAGATGGACCTCACTCAGGGTTTCGACTTAAAGAATTGACGACGATTTCGAACGAGCGAGTACTCTTGTGAGATTAGGCCATCGCTTAACGCTAACGATAATGAGTAGGGAGTTGGATTCGAATCGGTTCATTCTTCAATAGATTTTTATTCATGATTTGCACATTTTGATCTAGATTTGCCAAGACGGTGCCAGACATTGTCGACACTTAAATTCTCCACCTTGTCAACCCACTCTGCAACTCTGCCGACTCCATTAATGAGTTTTTGACCAAAAAAGGAATATCTTTAGTTACTCAGACTTGTGACTCCTTTATTCCTTGTGCCTTTTTATTCCATAAGATCAAAAATGTTTGCCAAGGACATCATTTTGGGACTGTGAATAATCTACAAATGAGAATGGCGGAGGAGCTTGATGAGACTATCCCGATTTGAAGTCTTACAGTACTGTTAAAAAGACTGGGAACAGGGACTCTAAGGGTGTATAGCTGCCCTATGGAACTGTATTTTATGGGATAACATTGATATATACAAAGTGTTTAAACTAATTTCTTACTATAATCAGTCTCATTACTTTTCTGAAACATCCTTGCATGCTGGATGCCACTAACTCACAAATGTCGCGGAGTGCGTAGAAGAGAGACGAAGTTGCTACCTGCGTACATCGAGGGTTAGGCATCAAGAGGGTCGACAGTATTTATCAAGAGGAATGTGCTTTGGTAGTTTAACTCAAAATGTACCAGTTCTACCTAAATCTTGCCGAAAACAGAAGTTAAAGCTAAAGAATACCCTGACGAAATGAAGAAAGAGCGAACATTATCATCACTACATTGAAATATTTTACAGTTAATGCTTCAGTGCATTCTTTACAAATACAAAAAGGATAATTCTGAAATATTCTCGATTTTAAAAATTTACTCTTAAATCAAATCAACCGTTAAGTTACTTCACGCTGAATCACGAGTCATTCAATTTCCGAAATTAATCTGATTGGATGTGTTCCGATTGAAACCATTTTTTAATCCGTTGGAAATACGTTTTCACGTGATTTTGGTGCAGAGGGTGGACACCATTAAGAACGGTCGGATTGTGGATTCAATCCTGAGTCAATTAGTACTAATGAGCAGAATGGAGCCAATGGAGAAATCCTACCTCATCTCGGTCCTCAACGGAAAAGAGGTGCTGGCCTTCGGAGTGGTAACCTAATTCATGGATGGAAGGAAATATGAGATCAGACACAGTTCTGGCACCCATGGATTGAGACAATCGGTTTTAACTCAACCGCACCGTAAAACTGCTGGGGATGAAGCCAAAAATTACGGTGGAAATGATTTATAAAATCCGAAAGCCTCTTTGAGTTGCAGTAGCATCAATATAAATGGAGGAATGACAGTTTCAATTAAGTTTTTCTAGATAACGCGTTCATTTTTTCCAAAACTGAAAATTAAATCATTGTGTATTTACCTTTCGTAAATCCACATATTGTGATACACGAGGTGTTTTCATAGCTATAAATTCACGAATTATCCTTTATTTATTGCATAAATGGCATTGCATCGAATATAATTTCAATGATATGGAATTAAACGAATTAGGCTTCTTTTGAATGGACGAAATCAACGACCAATTTCGATAATGGTTCAAACGAATTAAGTACTCACCGCAATTACAATAAATGAACACGACATTGCTTAATATATTCTTTTCTTCCTAAATTTAACATAAATGATAATTCTGTCCACCTAGTGTTTAGTAACGTTGAGTTCGACGCCGTCTAAAAATAAATTGGAACACCCTTCACGCATGAAGTGAATACTTCTTTTAAGCCATCACATTTTTATACTGCTTAAAAATGGATTAGATATCAATTTAAAAAATTTGATCCATACATTTAATGGCTATCAACATTATAAAAATTTTTAAAATGCATCATGTGCTTTAAACATAATAAACATGAAAAAATATATATTTTTACTAAAGTAAAAATGGTATTGGACTAAGAATGAATGTGAGGCACTTGGAGACCTAACCTAAGTTAGTTTAACAGGAATGAAAGGAAGAAAAGACACGGCGATAAAGTACTGGAAAAAGAAAGAGATGAAGAATTGGATGCAAGTAAAAAATTAAAAAAATAATTAACTGTCTAAATTTACAATTCTATTCATTTTTTGTAGATTATTGAAATAGAGAGAAATTAATATGCAATTCAGAATAGTTAAAGAAAATTAGGGAACATATTATGCTTTGACTAATATTGTTTATGGTTGGTTTAATACCATTTAAACTACTAGAAAAGAATATAATTTTACAGCATACAAAAATTGAGTTTCCTATTTAATCATGGTCAGAATGAATTAGTGTAAATGCTAAAAAATTATCAGAAATAACGATGGTATAATACAGGTTTCTATTCTCGATTAATTTTCCACACATTATCTCTAATATAAAAGAACAACTGAACCTCTTTAATGAGCTGTAGAACGCTAATTATCCAATGATCAATGCCTCTAGTTCCGTGGTGAAACTGGTGTGCAATGAAAATTAATAAAAGAAGCCTAGAATCAAGTATGTCAGCTTTATACTAGCACAGAGCCATAACTTACACCTTGGTTAGTATCAAAGACTCTCAGAACTTGCATGGTCAACAAGATATCTGCCCGAAAAGGCGTGAGAGTATTGATGGGGCAAGGAAAAATTTGAGTTCATAGCCGTTTCAATTTTCCTTATGTATAATTATTTTGGTTCATGATATTTTCATATTTCTGAGGCAGTGGTGAGGAAGATTAACTGCGAAATAATGAAACATAGAAGTCAAGTAAAATAAATCTGGACTACCAAGAGGAAAGACGACCTGGAAAGTGAAATAATGTAATAAAGTTGCAGGGAGAATGACTTGAAAACATACATAAACCCGTCTGGCCGTTATATTTTAGGTAATAACTTGAGTACTTGTGTGTAATGGGCGATTGATCATCTCCGCACTGTGAAGAATTTTAACCGTTGAGTGTTTTTACGTTAGTGTAGAATTCTATGACTTCTTATTCGTATATATGTTGTTTGTATTGCAAAATTCTATACGTCTGAGAGTAACTTTCGGCTTCAAAAGTGTGAAATAAGATGGATATTGCCCAACAATTTTCCGAATGCGGTAAATAGTTTGTGTTGTAACCCCGGGCTTACTTTATAAGTTCGTGCCCAAGGCTCAACACTTTTCCACTTCATCTCATTATAAAATTATTAGAGTAAAAAAGAATGTTTGTCGCAAAAAGCCAGACAATGAACTAGAATACGTTGAAAAATGATGAATAAGTTTTAATATACACAGTATAAATATTGTATGGGGGAGTATTTTGACTGCAGCACAATCTCTTGAGAGCAACTGTCTTGTCATTATCGGTGAACAGCGACATTTTCGCCTGGTAAGCCACAATACATACTAGAAGCTCCAGAGGAGCATAGGCAATCGCGCCGACACAAGAGTTTTTACGGTCTGTCCGGCATGCACCAAGAGCCTTATCATTACTATCCTAAAGCCTACCAATCTTTCACACCGTTCTCTTCATCTGTACACAGGGGAGCGAAAAGCTGGAGGATGGCTGTGGATTCTGTAACCACCTCTCTGTGACCATCTGCAAATCAGGGACTGGGAAGGGCTTACTTGTGGCTACTTCCTCTACTCCATCCCTCCCCTCATTAGCCCCGGAGTTGGGTACAGGGAGGAGAAAAAGCTTTATGAATCCCATCGCTTCCGCTTGCCACACAGAATCATTCTTCTTGGCATCCTGGTGTCACGACGAGGGTTGTTCGGGTCCGTCCTATCGCATAAGACCTTCCAACCTTCGTAACTTCAGGCCCCTTGTGACCTCCAAGCCTTCATACGCCCCCGGACTGACCGTGGGGGGAGGGCCCTTTCCAGGCCGGCGGTCACCCGCCAACTCCTCCTCCCCTTCCAAACTGGCCCGATCCCACCCCCGTCCTACGCTTCTAAGCCAAACTCATCTCCTCCACGGGGCAACCTCTCCAACCCCCTCTACAGTTCCTCACATTCGATAGCCGAGCACGTAACTACCGGGTCTGCCCCAAATTTGCGGCAGCGAGGAGAAGTTTAGACTTGAGCCGCGCATGTTAAATTCCGGAGGACTTTCGGATGTGAAAACTCCACCTCTTCTATGCGCAGGCAATACTGTCATAATTGAGACGAATAAATCCCATTTATGAGTCTCATTTATTGGATATTTTAATAAAATTTAATAATATTATAATAAAATTACTACAAGTCTTCAAAACATCCATTAAAACATGTGACTGTAAGGCCTGGACGTTAACTCTGAAAAACAAAGATAGCCTTGATATTTTTGAAAGAAAAATACTTGGAAGAATTTTTGGACCTTCAAAGAAGAATGGAGGTAAGTAAAGAATTGAAAGAAATGCAGAAATGAGCTGGTGAAGGATAAAACAATAGTCCGTTTCATAAAATACTCAAAAATCCGATGTTTGGGTATTTTATGCATAGAAGAGACAAGATCGCCAAAGAATTTATGAAAGGACACCAGATAAAACAAGGCTCAGAGGTAGTCCAAGGAAAAGATGGAGAAACGATGACATGGAGAATTTACAAAGAATGAAAATTTATAGCTGGAAAGAGCAAGCAAAAGATGGAATAAGATGAGAGTTAATTGTTGGTTAGGCCAAGAATTATGGAGGGTTGCAGCGGTTAAGGTAGAAAAAGAAGTAGATAACGAAACGCAGACAGCCGAATGACAGATTTGAAATGTAATTTTACACAAAACATAAGGAACCGCAACAGCTGTCATTAAGGCTGAGTGGAAAAGAACGTTTCACATTAATAGCCTAATCTAGGTGTGAACGTTTTTGTATCTTAGCTAACCAACTCATTCTTCAGATAATGACTGTTTAGCGTAAGCATCCTTCCCTTATAGTTTTGTGATTACGGAGGAAATATCGAGAAACATAAACAGACAGCATAAGGCTGAGTTTAACTTGTTTAACAATCATTTACCGAATAATACACCTAGAAGCACGCCGAATTGCCGAAAGAGAATTTAATTAATGCATTAATAGACGACAATTGGTGTGATGCCAAGAGGTAAGGAAAGAAATGAGCGATAGCATTTAAACATGCGGATGTAACGCATCATATGTGTCCAGCTAAAGTATGATGTTTACACGGATTACATGTCTAGGTCAGACTTATTAGAAGAAGGAAATAATGGAACATTACAAGGCAGTCTCAGTTTCTTCAATAGTCAAACCAAAAGAAATGAGTTTCTTTTTCAATTGGCCATTAATTTTTCTGGGATCTCTTCTTAGATGGCAGGAATTAGAACGATTTTTATCATTACTATCATGGAGACATATTGGCCCGAAATCTGTATTCTATTAAAATCGTACATTAGTTTTAAACGTGCAGTTGTAACCTAAACTTGAAATTTATTCTAGAAATATCAGACATAAAATTTTACCAGTAATAATAATATGTCAAACTATGATTAATACACAATAACAATTAGAGAGTTATGGAATCGAAACAACTATAAAAGCAAGTTGATGCAAATAATTAGTGACAAATGTTCGTTCTTATCGGAGTGGATATCGCTTGCGAAAAAAAATAATTACTCCATTCTCTCATTCGATGAACCAACAAAAATAACACGAAATACTTCGCACTCAGCAAAAATTCGTCCCAGATTTCCGTCGAATGAACGCTCCTCCCTTCAAAATTCCCACACGGACTGATTGCAAGTGGCCCAATCGAGCATAAAGTTTCCTCCTGAATTTCAACGGTCATTTGAGATATAAAATGTGGATATAGCTCGGAGAATTCTCCGTGCCAATAACACATGCCTCCGCCTTCGTTCGCTGCAGTCGGAGAATCACCCGATTCCCCATCCCAAGAGCAAAGTGAGAAACGATCCACGGAAGAAGTGGGTGATGAGATGTTGGAGGTGGCCACTTTGGATTCCTATCTTAAAAACCAAGGAGTGTTCCTGGTTTGCCAAGGGGAAGATTATCTTTTTCAAGGAGTTGCGAGTCATTGTGAGGTCGGTTTTTGGCATAAAAATCGAGGAGTGTTCCTGGTTTGCCAAATGGAAGATTATATTTTTCAAGGAGTTGCGAGTCATTGCGAGGTCGGTTGTAGGCATATCTATACTATTTCCTGATTCATAGAACTGCCTCCATGAAATATCTTAAGCATGATGTTTCAATTCCACTGGAACTGGATTGGAGATATTTTAAAGAGACAAAAGGAAAATCGTGTTTCAATATACTTCTAAACACGAAGGCCCAGTTTCACTATATCTGATTAAATATTTGGAATCATCACAGAAGATTTTACGCTCTCCTATCGTTGAAGCTCTCTTCAACTAATCGACAGTCTTGTCATGTGTGTCAAACGACGGGCCTTAGTCAGTCACGGAGTGCAAAAAGCGTCCATTTTATTAAATCTCCAGATTAGTAAAAGAAAAGCACTTCAATAGGGGGCTTGAATGAGCAAGAAAGGTATTACTCTCAGCGCCATAGGCGCTCACAATTACACTGTTCTGGTTGGCAAGTTCCAACTGGCTTATTAGCAGAGCAATGACGGATAATTTTATTGCGGTTGTGTACATGTTTTTCTACTGAGAACCAGAAAATTTAAATTAATTTCACGTTTACAGACACAAAGGCATAGACAATCAAATGGCAAACACCCTAATTTTTCGTTATTTTCATGAAATGTTTCTTTATATTATAATAATATTTCATGAAATATGTTTCATAATATTTCATGAAATGTTTCTTTTGTACCTTTTTATTATTTATTTTGTATATTTTTTCGTGGAAATGGTATCAAAGTAATTTTAACACACACAATTATTTATTTATTCATAATTTACCACATTTTGTTATTTTTATTACTATTTTTTCTTAATAACAGTTTCACTTTTTTGTAATTTCATTTTCCTAGTAATCCTGGCTTAAATGAGAAAGCCAAGAAATTATGTCCCTTTGTGGACCATACAGACTAATTCTAGAAGAGCTTATCAAACGATGAGCCACCTTTATTATGTAAGCAGAAGAAAGGCACTTCATTAAGTGGCTTAAGCCAGAACTCATATGCTGTTTCTAATAATGTTCTTATTATGTACTTGCATTGCCGTCAAACCCACATTAACAGGACAACTTTAAGTTATGAACGTCACATGGCTCTTAACTCAATACACCTCGGCCCTCAATTTCATAGATTATATAAAATCTTGAACAATTACGTTTCAGGAGGGGAAACCACCATTACAGACTGATAGTATACCGTCACAACACTAGCAACAAAACTACTGCTGGATACGAAGTGGTGCCATGTGTTGGCAAGCAAATGAAAGCTTACTGTAAACCGAAATGTATTGTTACTCATGGCAGCTTTACGTTGATTTATTACAGCCATTGAAAGTTTTTTACTATATACAAGTTGTTAAAAATGCAGGATGCCCCTCAAAATCTTAAAATCCATAGAAACACAATATCCAAAACAAACTGCTTTAAATACCTAGGGGAATTGATAGCAAACAACACAAAAGAAAATATAGCAATAGAAACTCGAATACACAAAATGGAAAGGGCATTTTGTAAGACAAAAAACATGTATAATAAAAAAAACCTTATGTTGGAACACTAAACTAAGACACTACCAAACAGTGGTTAGACCTGAAACGCTTTATGCAGCAGAAACACTTAAAAATAACAAGAATGGGGGATCTCCAAAAATTAGAAAAGGTTGAAAGAAGAATTTTGAGGAAAATATTGGGACCTTAAAGTAACAGTAATGCAGAATACAAACTAAGACCAAACAGAGAGCTATATCTAAAAGTTGAAAAATTAGTCGATGTAATGAGAAAAAAACGAAAGCAGTTTTATGGTCACATATTTCGAAGGATTAACTCCAGACTAACTAAGAAGATCTTCAACCTACTAAACAGCTACAAATCCAAACCAACTTGGTTCATTGAAACTAAAAAAGATATGGAAAACTTGGGAATAAAGATTGACACAATAGATGACCGAACTCTTTTTAGAGAAGTAATTCACACAGCAAAATTTCCGGAAAGAAAAACATCGAGGAATGGAAGAAAATGGACGCAATAACAAAAGGAAAGGCACTCGCAAAGGATGAAGGAAGTACGGACGGAAAGAAAATTGAATCAAAAAAGGCATATCCAGAAGTGATTTATCGCAACCTCCAATGGGTTATTCGATAGAAGACGGCCGGCCTCGGTGGCGGCGGGGTAACGTCCTCGCCTGCTAACCCAAAGGTCGCGGGTTCGAGTCCCGCCTGGGGAGGATTTTTCACTTCCCAGGGCATGGTTTTGTGTGCTCGTCCATTGTTAAAAATGTTAATACCCCGATGTAAAGGCCAATTAGAGCTGTTTTCGGTGGTTCTTGAAAATAAATAAAAAAAAAAAAAAAAAAAGAAGAAGAAGATGTTGTTAACGTCTTCATTAAGATACATTAGATTATCTTCAGTGTAGTAACACGTTGTTATAAGTTCACCTCAATAGGCCAGAAATGCGAGTGTGTGAAGGACAAAAATTAGTAACTTGTGAGAGTAAAACCCAAGAGAGAAGTATCGTTATTAATATTGTTGATTTTAAGGAAATTTTAATTAAAAAATAATAAATTAAAAATTAATTATACCTGCTAGTTGATCGAGGTGCTACCAAAGTCGACTGCAAGTCAGTACTGGGAAATTAACAATAACAGTGTCCCGACTGCATAATTATAGGCTGTGATACTAGTATGGATGTATATTGTTGCTGCAATTGTTGTCACTCTCACATGGAGTGTAAAACTCCAGAAATAACATGTCAAAATCTAAATCAATATGAAAAAGATCGAACGGCAAACGCGAACCATTATGATGCTGGATTTCCACGGGGCTTGGTTGACGGGTTGATCTGGTTTTGGGGAATTCCGCCGGGTCGTTTCATTTGGCGGACTCCATTTCGTAGGGTATCTTGCAGGCTTGTTCATGACCCATTGATCTGGAGAAGCCTGCAGGATAGCTGGCGAAATATAGTCCTTCAAATGGAACTACGAAGCGGCGGAATACCCCAAAACTGGAAGATCAGCCCTACGATTATTGTGCTCTCAAAACCTATAAAAATAAAGAATGTCCAAGTTATTTTGAAGTCCAGAAGATATAATGAATATTAAAGGTGGGTGGAGTGAATTTTTGTTTGTCAGCAGAATTGCGTGAAACGTTGCATACGTATTTTAATTGGTGTTATCTATAGATAAAAGTTAAAAAATGCACAATACCGATTTGGTTTTTTTTAAACAATTCAATACTAATTTAACACGTAGCCTTATGGAAAATTACATATATTTCGTAATAATTCGATTACATATGCACAAAATTTCTTCTGAGCACGAAATAATACATTTCTCATCATTATAACTCTTGCTTATAAATATAAAGGTGTTGCGTCAAGATCAATATACAAAAACAACATATTTAAGTATAATTTCATCTAAATTTTGAATACCCGGTCGTAAACTCCTGTCATCACATGTTTTAATAAAGGAAAGACATTAAAAATATAATTCTTGTATCGTGTCCATTACTGCCTGTATGCTGAGTCCCAAATTATGAACAGACGTACGTAAATGAAATGCATTCCAAGAATGTTTTATTCATAAACCTTAAAATTATTAAAATGTGAACTCAATGATCCACGATTGCCGCTCTAAGCCATCACAGAGGAGAAAGATATTTTCAGGCGTATTCCCGGTTATCAAAGCATTCCAAGGAGGATTGGGCACCCTGGATGTTCCAACCATACACGGCGAGACTTAACAGGACCCCCGTAACCGAAGAGGATTGAACACGGCAACGTAGGAGATAGAGGGGGAGGGGTGTGGCTGAAGTAATGCAACGCTTCGCACCATCGGGTTCCCTCCGGCTAGACTACAAGAGTCGGCGTCTTGGCCTTATCTTTGGCTCGCACCTCTCCTCCCTTCAACCCTCCCACACGCATCGCTCTGGGATAACGTAAACCCTGCCATACACCCAAGCCACCCCTCTTCCGCAGGAGCCTTATCTTGGGCGGTCTGGCGGGAAAACCTTTTTTCCCGGGCCTGGGCCGGAAGGACCGACCGGCTTGGCTTGACTGGGCGGGGTAAACCTCCGTCAAAAAAATGTGAGGACCGACCGCGCCCCCTGGGTGGGTTCATAGATGGTACCATGAGGGTGCATTTGGTGATAGGGGTCCTGGACTTCGTTTCGGAGATACGGTGGGGGAGGTCGGGGCGGGACAGTGTTGAATTTACACACAGGGCCGCGAAAATGGACGCGTTTTTTTCTCTAGGTCATTCTTCAAAGGGTGAAGAGGGGATGAAAAAATATATGGGTACTTTTTTACAGACCCGAACCTCTTCCACACTCACTTCTCTCTATCATTCCTTTTTCCGCCACCCTCCCGAACGTGAGCTAAAAACGGGAAGGGAATCCTTGAGGGAAAAAGGAGTGATATCTGGGCGTACTTTCACTTTTGTAGGGAGCCGGCTAATTTTGCGTGAAAGGATTGATATATCCTTGTTATGCGGTGGGCTGGTTAGTAGTATCCGGACTGGATTTTTTTTACCGTGCTTCTTCCTTCGTCGCCACCGGAAGGAACGGGGGAGGGGGGTTGTAGCTCAGAGGAAGCATTTGAATCTTTATGAGGAAAGGAGACCATTTGCTTTAATCAGGTCTCCTCGTGCACTCGAGTGAAAGGATACCTTGGGAAATATTGACTTGAAGTATCACTTGCCAGCATGAATGTTCTCATTATCCAGTGCAAAGAAAGTAAAAAGAGAACCTTAAGTTATTTTGCCTTGTAGCTACTATATAACCGAATATTTTCGAAAATGCAATATAATAAACTATAAAATAGGAATATAAAAATATTGCCAAAAGCTTCATGTATAACAATAAGAGGGAAAAAATATTTAGAATTAGGGCATGAAGGTTTTCTTCAACTAGTACACGATTAAAAAAAGGACTTTACTCCAAATAATGACATTTTATAAATGGTATGTGCTTTATAGTCATTCCCGATAACTAATTTTGGAAATTCATGAGCTTGTAGATATACGCAGCTGTGACAACCTCCAAAATGCCTAAAACTGTGTGCAAAATGGAACTGATATTTTGAAGCCTAATATTTTTGGTACAAATTATTATTATCGATAGAAAATTAGACAATATTTGCTTAGAATAATTACTAATATTGGAACTATTAGTCATTACTGGTATCAAATTAATGTTTTATTGTCCATCAGTGAATAACTGACACATACATGACAAAGGTGTTCTGTATTTTAGACAATTTATAAAACATTTTTTAAAAACCATGATATTAATTAAAATTGCTGGTAAGGTATCTTTATCTTAAAATTTCTTTAACTCCCTAATTAGCAAAGAATTTTGCTAAGTCATGCATTCCAAGTGGTGTACCTGGACCGAAAAGACTAAGTAAATCACAGATCTGTGTACTCCTGCGGCTCAAAATTGTACTCTCCGTCTGATAAACATAAATTTATTGTAATTATGCCCTACTTAAATCGTCATTGCTTTGGAATGCTTACGTTTTCCAGCAAGAGGTGTACATTTCGAAATTTCCGATTGCTAACCTTAATCTCGGATCTTAAATTCCGTCGAAAAAAACCTCCAACCACCATGAATAATTTTTACACCGTCATTTGGGTACTTTAACTACATAAGTGAAATTGAAACAAATGACAATAGACACAACACATTTAATTTATGTGAATACTCAGGAGAAGTAGGTCGCAATTATCTGAATCGTTTGGATAATTATAGAAAGATATTTCAATCGGACACAGTTCTTTGATGTTGTTTGTTGTTCCCAATAGAGTAGGAGCCTCCGACTAATTCAGAACTCAAACGTCTAAAAAGTATCGACATATTGTGACAAAAGAAACGGTACTAGCATCCACACATCATTCAAATGGAAACTAATGACCATCGGATCACGGCGTAAAAATACGAGCTTGATAGACGAATAAAAAAGACAGAAGTAGGTCACTGATATAAATACCAATTGTAGGTACGAGTCAATGCTTGCGAACTCGAATTCAATACGCTATTTTCTCAACTAGGATATAACTCAAGACGAATGAATAACACTGAATAACACAAAAGCACTCGTTCATAATTATTTATCGTTCACATTTGATGATGTTGATGATAACATCGTGCACGAGAACATTAGTAAATTAAAGAAGGCCAACGATTCACAGTTCGTTCAAATGCAAGGGCGAATGCAGATGCGACCCGGGCCAAAAAAACAAAAAAAGGGTAACAATGAGAACAGCGACTATCAGGCTACGTGGCCTTTGAGCTATTTATCCGCTCTTTAATGCTCCGTAGTCGACTCTGAATGTCGTACGTGAAATAGTTTCCGGAGACATCGTGGAACTGCGCCATGATTCAGGAAAGACAATGCTTTGTGATGCTGGGCTTATTTATGGAACTGCGCGGCCTAGGTTACACTATGGGTCACTATTCCGAAAAGAACATTTAGTAGAGTGCTACATGTGCATCAGTAGAGTCTGGTTAGAGGAGGATCTAGGGTTACTCGTCCCCACTGCCACATTATATCCCCATTTCATCCCATGGCATCGCGAAAATTAAATGTACGCTATTGAGATAATTAAGATTTCTGTTGAGTTAGTTATCCCATAATGAGCGAGTCAAGATGAAGAAAAGAGTGACATTCATTTACAAATTGTATCGTGGAATATGGTTCATTACCTTGACCTCAACAAAAGGAAAGTTAAAGTAGACTGGGAGGTAGTAAGATGTGAATGTGGAGTAGGATAGAAAGAGAAAGAAGGAGGGAGAGGAAGTGTTAGGCATGGAAGGATAGGAAAGTATACTGAGAGGACAAATTAAATGGAGGAAGGAGAAAAATTGATGGTTTCAAATAAATATAAAATTAATGTTGTAGGACCCTGCCCTATTGATCATATATCCCATTCATGCATTGAGACTATTAAGTGTAATGAAGTATGAAAAAACCTTACCGAACCAAAAGCAAAAAAAAGCAACAAAAATATTTTGTCAGATAATTAGAAGAAAATTATGCATGCATTATTACAAAAATATTATGCAATGAATATAAGGCGCGCTATTTCAGTCCAACAGTGACAAGCGATAATATAAGAAATTAAGTAAAAAAAGAAACAAAAAATCTGTAAATCAGTCAATAAAAGTGTACAGCGTGATAATAAAATGAATTTATTAACCCAAGGTTACAATAATATTTAACGTATATTAATAAATTAATAATTAGTTAAATGTTTTGGCAGCTTATAATATCCAGGGTATCAGTGTTAAGTGATGAATATGGAAGGTAATGAAAATACATCTTGCTTGAATGAAGATTAAAATTAAAGGACTAGTTTATTCGATATATTTCCATGCCTCAGCGAAGAAAGTTTGCTCTTTGCGATAACGTTTATCGGGATATTAATTAGTTCAATCTTACCTGGCCGTTTTGATTGGTACAGTAAGGGTTGCTCGCGTCCTAATTATTAATTGGCGTAAACTTTTTTAGTTCAACCTAAGAGAGACGCGAACAAATTAATCCCTGAGAATCCAAAACCCTACAAAAAGTAAGGATCCGAAAATAACTGGTTTAAAATACGTGTACAAACATCTCACTTTGAGTTCTATAAATTTGATTCTAAAATTAGGTAAAGTTTGGGGATACCGGGACTAGTCACAGTATTGCCTTTACGGAGTCACTCGCAAGTGCGCATAATTGCGTAATTCTACAGGGAAAACATAATTCGCCTTCACCGGAGCTCAAACTCGGATCCCTCGATATCGTACCGAGTGATTTAGCTAGTTAAGAGCTAATGTGGCTAAATCAATCGGTGCAATATCGAGGCATCTGGGTTCGAATTCCGGTCAATGCGAATGATTTTCCACTGTGGCATTACGAAGTTATTCAAATTTGTTACATTTAAACTACATGGCACCAAATTCCTTACGTGTGAAGAAATTACGGCTTTCAAACTCAAAACTAGGAGAGGATATTCCAAATTTCCCTCATCCTCCGTGATTTATTCTAAAAGTATCCAGCGCACGAATTTTTTTGAAAGCGTTCATTTCGACCTGCTAATCTGATGATATGGATTCGTTCCGAAAAAAGCCCACCAAGGAATTAGAAGCTTATAATGGAATAACGTGATATAAAACAAATCACGATTTCAAAATTTAATTCGCATTGTAATCCTACTCCATTCGAAGGATCAGTGATTCCCAAGGTCACGCTCAATTTTGATTAATTCTTACAAATCTTTCCACCTTTTATGCATCCTAAAACGTTTGATATATGATTACGCTGGCCCATTGTTTTTTCCAAACTTAATTACGTTTTCAAAATAGTTCATTCCAAATACCACGGATTTGATCCAGTTAATTCCATATGCATGCGTCTTTCTATTACTTTTATCGTGGAAGTTTATTCAGAATACACGCTGAAAGCTAATTTTTCGTCCTAATGGTTTAAGTTTCCAAAAATACAAACATTAAAGGAAGTCTCCAATACCCGTAAATAATTTTCACTTCAAATTGTTTACGGCTGTTGGAGACTCCCTTTAATTTTTTGTCTTTGTCTAGCCGTAAGAGCTCACCCTATCATTGCAATTTCCCAAAATAGTTTTAAACGTGCACTGAAGCGTAAGGATTAACTTCTGGTTTACCTTCACGAACTAAAAAAATGTCGCTGAAAAAAGCTGGCACTGCTAAAAATATCTATAATGTAGGCTCCAAACAAGAACCAAAGCAATGCCTTGTTTTTTTACTATCGTTGCTCTTACCGACATTGAAGGAAAGGATCATTTATGGAATTCTCATCCAAATTCAGTGAAAAAAGATTTAGGAACAACAGTAATGAAGAGACAAGTATTTTTTCTGCGACCGTTTGGTTCTGCAGGGTTTGTTTTGCTTAAAAGTGAGTCCCACAAACATTCGCTTAAAATATGCAAGTCATTATTTGCAAAATATTCTTTTTGCATTGGGTAGCAGCTATATTCGGTATCTTGCTTCAGATAAACTCAAAATGGTGCCTTGTACTGCGTTTAAAGTATCTTCCAGGATGTGAGAGACCTTCCCATTATATTGTATTCTCATCATCTATTTTGAAAATGTTTCTGTGTACTACATTGGCTACGTAGCGCTTGTGTTTAACAAAACCAACGGTATTTAGCTATCACAAATATATTTAAACAGCGATCATTTTATTCTTAGTCAGCCTTCGTTTAAAATCTCACTCACTCATTGATTCAACCCGAAGGTTGGTTTGGATAGTTGAGGGTAGAGCTCAACCCGGACTAGGCCACAGGCGTGTGAATTTCACACATACAGGGTAGGGGGGCCAGTTCCTTTCCGTGGGCCACCTCGCACTCCGAGGATTTTTTTTTGTTCGGGGGCGTCCAATGGCTTCACCCGGATTTGAATCCGGGACCCTTCGATCAGTAGCCAAGTACTCTACCCACAAGGCCACCACGCTCCTATCTAATCTAAATATAATAAGTTTAAAATCTAATAAGAGTAATTAAAGTTATGGAAAACCGAGGGATGTAGGATTTTAGGAGAAGCTATACTGAGGGTCGGATCTGCTGCAACTCTATTCTAAATGCACTTACTCGTCATGCAACCGTACGTAATCTATCCTACACCATTAGCTTCATCAAGCGTCTTTTCGAGTAACTTCCTAAATCCAATTTTGCCGGGGTTCTGCAGCATTCTTACCCAATCTACAATGTACGCAAGTCTGATTCCGCGAAGACTAAGGAGTCCATTTAGATTTTACATTCAATTCTTTGCCGATACATTTTACGTAGACGAAGAAATACTCAGCGTTAGCTCCGACGCCTTTTATTGCAATATAAGTACGCCACGGTAAGTAATAGCAGGAAGGTATTTTACAGGTTGACCTTGCTCGGTAGAAGTTGATACACAATGAAAAATAAACCTTTGGAGTTTGCTTACAGAAATGAGACCCATAATTAAAAATATATACATATTTTGTATTCAGCAGTATCCATAAATAGTTAAGTTATTGAGATTTCCCTACTAATCCTATGTTATTAGTGTTGATGTGTGCTACTACTTGCAAGGCACAGTCCTGCTGACTCATTATTTCCGCATTTATCATAGAAATGATTGACGAAAGTAAAAGAAATGAAAATGAGTCTTTGAAATTCGTCTTATTTCGGCTATCAATGCGTAAGTAAATCGGATTTTTCGAGTTCCACTCCCATCCTATGAATTTAAAAAAAATCTGCATTAATCACATAAACTTTATGTGGGTATCACGAATGCGTATTTTGTAAGAGTAAAATTGTAGTTCTTATTATTCACCGCAAAAAATTCACGAGTCCCATCTTTAGGTAACCGCTAACAACTAATATCATCTCCAGATAAAAAACATTATTCAAAAAAAGTCACAAAAAGCTCTCTTGAAAATGAATTTGTTGCTTACGTTCTTAATTCAGTCATGTGACCGGATGTGATGCAATGTATCGAAGAATCGAAATGCTACTACCAAGCAAAATATAAGTCAGTCTATTTTATGTTCAAGTGTGAACCGCGGTCGATCGTGTACTGAATGAGATTCCTATCCACCCCTACTGCCATTGAAGCCCGTGCTTGGAAGTGCCACCTGCAAGTGTACGGTTACTGTTATAAAAGGAACTTCCTTCTTCAAAGTCACCTTGTGCCTACATCTATATAATAACCCTGTTAGCTACTTCAAGTATGAGTGGAAGGGGGTATTTGCTCACCAGCCATGCCTCAACTATTGAACAACCTATCACAAAATCTTTCGTCATTATACTAATTATGCTCTTGAGCAATTAATGTGTAAGGTTTTAGTAAATGACTTCTAGCTATAATTTTACTCAAGTGAAATGTACACTGTAATTCATGTATCAAGGAGATTATCACTTAAGAGTTCAGTAATTCTAGCTTTCTTTGCGATATCAAAATTAACTGTTACTTACAGATGAGCTATCATACAAAAATATTTGTTACGAAATTTCAGGTAATAAAAACCGAGACAATCATTTTATAAAATAAAGTAAACTTAATTCTTCATTGCATGCTCATTTGTGTATTTAGGCCAATTGAATAACTTGTAACCAAAAACATTATACGCGTAAACGGCTGTCATGTATTTCCAAATAAGATAACGAATAGTTTGTAACAAAAAGATAAAGAAGATGTATACGGGGTTGGAATACAGGGTTTGAAATCTGTGCTTGATTATCTAGTAAAAAGGTCATATATATATGTTTTTTTAACCCTTGCCATCTTAAATTGCATTCTGTTAGTAATTTTTATCGTGTATAACTTCATTTGCACTTTTAAAGATCAAATATGTTATTCTAGAGTACCTTCACGTGCGCCAGCGATGGTGTCGATATACTGGCATCCCTCGTTGGCACTTAAATCAGCACCAAGGTACGATAATTACTTATACATTTGCATAAATGTATCTTGTAATAAGTAATTCTTCTGGAGAAATTCTTCTACTCTATATATTAATTAAAACAAAATTGATTTCCATCTCACGCAGAAATTGAAGAGGAGATAAATGTAAAATGCATATAAAAATGCTGTTTATCGTTACCCTAAAGTTTACACGGAAGGAATGAACAGCGAACTGGTGTAAATCGAGCCGTGCATTCCTCGAGGAGTTGCACCGATTGGATACGGGGTGTGGGGTACTTAGGAAGGGAGTGGTATTGGCTCGGTGCGTGTCGTTCTCCTCAAGTCATATCTTTTGCATATACTATGTAAATAGCCTGCTAGCCACTTCGAAGATGAGTGGAAGGGGGTGATTCCTCACCAGCCATGCCCCAGCCGCTGAACAACCTATCATTATATCATTCGTTATTATACTAATTATTCTGTTGAGCAACTAATGAGTAATAATGTAGTAAATGGCTTCTAACTATCATTTTTCTCATGTGGAATGTACACTTTAATCCACGCATCAAGAAGATTATTAGTTTAGGTTTAGTAATACCTAATCTCTCATCCCTCGTTGGCGTCTAAAATAGCTCCATGATACGTTCATTATTTATACATATTCATTAATGTATCTTGTAATAAGTAACTTTTCAGGAGAAATATACATTATGTTGATTAAATATAAAATTGATGAGCATCTCACACATAAATTGAAAAGGAAATAAATATCAAATGCATATAAGGAGTTCTACTTATCGTTACCCTAAATTTAGCACGGAGTGAATCGATGCCATGTTAGTGCAATTCGAGCCATGCATCCCTCGAGGAATGGTACCGATTGGGTGCGGGGTGTGGGGTGCGTAGTAAGGGAGCGGGTAATGGCTCGGCGCGTGTCCTACTCCTCACGTCATATCTTTTGCATTGCTAATCCTCGCTCGCACGGATCCGATCACGCCCCACTGGAGCGAAAGGAATTCGCATTTATGGGACAATTCCATCATTTTCCAACTCGCGTACACGGATCCCTCATCAACTCTCCCCAGCACTTGTGCGTATCCATCTCCCTCTCTTGTTTCCCCCCCGCTCTCGTATTCTCCCTACTCTTGTATCTCTCTTTTTATTTCCCGATTCGAGAAAAAGAGACTCGAAACAACAAGGAAGGAATGCGTCTGCTGTTTCGCTCTTGTTTGAACGCTTGATGTTGCTGCTGTCAATCGGTTCTCATTTCGCGAGCTTGCAACCGCGCGTGAACTATGTTTGCCCGCTCCCTCGTTTAAAGTCTGTTTGACTTCAATTTCGCTCTAAGTTTCACCTGCGAGGCTCAAGGGACTGAGCGAGAAAAGTGCCAAGCAGTGTCCTCTTTTGAATTGGTCGTTAATTGTCCCTCTTGTAGACATGGCTTTACATCCTTTGAGCGGCTGCTAGGGCGTGGAGCAGGTAATGTAAAGATGCCCGAAGAGGACGCCAGTTATCAAGATAGTTCTACCGTTAAATGAAGTTTAAGTTCTTATTCTGCCACTTCGAAACAAACATGTCTTCAAATTAGATATGAACTAGGAAATCCAACCTTTTTACCTTATTTCTTTAGCAAAATCAACCTTCAACTACATGGTGTTTATGCGCGAATATTAAAATGACCTACATGCTGTTATGGTCACGATTCGTATGTTTATCATTTTTTGGTAGATTTTTAGCTGAAAATGTGAAATTTAAGTTTCAATATGCATTTAAATACGTTCATAGAAACATATAAATCTCATTGTTCCCTCCAGGGTCATGAATAGCCATAATAATTTGCGTCTCTATCTCGAGGGAATTAAAAACCTTAGTACTTCATTATTATTATCTCCAGACTCAATGAAAATAACATGAGATGAAATAAAAATTTTCCATATCGCGTCAGTGCCGTTTTGGCAAAAACTGTCAATTATGAGAAGACGAAGCAGATTTTTCCAAGAAATTTAATAGTTTTATTATAAATGCTTCTGGGAGTCTTATTTTTTGAGTTGTAAGTGCATTGCGGCATTAATTGAAGTCAAAATGTTCTATTTAAATGAAAATGGCACTGCAGTGTGCTTTTGCATCTACATACTACCCTGCGAGCTGTATAGCAGAGGGTGTAAGGAATCCAGCTGTTGAAAGGGGGGGATAGAGAAAAGGAGGGGGGAGAGGACTGGAAAGAAGTTATTTTCTTGCCTGTCTATATTGGCAGTTTATATATTTTATTTTATCACTTTACTCAATTCAAGAGATATATACATGCAATAATATCCCCCACGTAGTACTGAAACTAGACTGATCGGAGTTTTCAAGTAACACAATCCTAGCGTGTCATTGAACTGGTCCCAACCTAATACCTGCATTAGCTGTGTGACACTTAATGTTCGCCCATAACAATTTTTGAAGAAGCGCGATGCTTTCCTTTGTAATTTATTTACTTTCCGTTAGTGAAAAATCGAATTAGCCATTAAAAGTATTTGTTAAAAATATGTATTCGTTGAATAATGAGAACATTTTGTGCCATAATTATTTTTAGTTGCCAAGTCATTTCAGGAGTGGAAGTACTATTTTGCACACAACATTAAGGAAAATGAAGACTTTACTATTACTTTTGGCTCTCACGTTCGCTTCGGAATCTTCTCAAATAGGGAGAAAATGAGAAAAGAGATAAGGAGAGAAGGGGAAAAAGTGAGGTTTGTGCAGGGATTTGATCCGAAAAGGCACTTTACGGCACGAAACTATTCGTTATGGTAAAGTGCCGGACCTGGGGGGCAACCGAACTCAGAGTCCAAGCCTCGGCGTCGAAGGCGACCCAACCCTTCACCGCGGGTGGATTATGGAACCAAACGACCACTCAGAGTATACTTTATAGCTTCTAAATGTTTGATATAATTCGCAAATTATGTTCATCTTTGTGTTTCAGTAGTCACGCCAATGAAAATTATTTTTTCACCGCAATTATACGATATATATTATTTTACGTGCTTTCGTTGCGATTTACGTTTAACGTTTAGAAGTTCCTAGCGAAAGGTACCCGTTGAAACTCAACGGGAGTAAAAAAATATTGAACTTATTTTATAAGAAAACCACGAAGCCTGAGGAAAAAAAAACTGTCAGCGTGGTCATTTGAGGAGTTCGTAACCTATCTTGTATGTTGTGTCTACTGAATTTAAAAACTGTCATGCGTTCATGAAATTTCACTGGCCTAATTAAAACAATCAATATTGTGTTAGTATCATTCTTGGGATAATCGATCAAAAATATAACATGTTTAAATTTCCTCGAGTGATCATGCGCATGAGTTTTCAAACATGGATCTTTCAGTTTTATACGAAGTATGAGCTTCATATGCACGGTTATTCTAATGTACATTTGTAAGATTATATGCCGTGAAAAACAGCCTTCAAGCATGTGGTTAATCTTTATACTCTTTGTGTACTTGTCTTATTACATATTTTATACGATGATGAAGACCTTTTGCTTTTATAATGTCCATAGCAGTGACTAGTTTTTCTAGGTTTCCTTGTTTCCACCACACTTCTCTTCCTCCTCTGAGTATGCTTATACTATTACTCACTCAGAGATCTCCATTCTGCTCTTGATGAAACCGAAATGACTCCATCGTGCCCAGAATCCTTGGCTCCAATGGCGAAACGACTTCACGGCAATTTCTTTCTTGAGCTAAAAGTTAGTGGGTCAATGTTTGGAGCCTTGTTAATGCTCTTACTTGCTTCCATGAACCTCTGGAATGAGATTGCTTGCCGTAATGTAGTCTAATCTGAATTTAATGCGTGCTCCTATCTACAGTCAAATGACTTCCAATTCCTCTCCTAGATAAGAACATTGCGTAAAACATGAATGTGAAACTCAACTTCGTACATGGCAGTTTAAAATTCGCCCTTTGAAATTATTTTCATTTTTATTCATTTTCATTTTTTTATTAAAGATTAATTCGTGATTGAAAAATGGAATTTACGTCCTGTTCATTATGTTAAATAGTTACATAACAACCTGCTTAACCAGTGCCATTTCAGAATGCTCCCTCTGCTTTTGCGTTGCCGGAATTCAACCGAATATATATTTAAAATCTAATGTATATAAAATCGAAGCAACATTATTTATCCAAATACAGCTATTCATATTAATTAATATCATGTAAATAATTAATTAATAGTGATTTTTCAAATCATCGCAATCTTTTCAGTTAACTTCCATAACCACTTTAACCAGTCTTATAGTCATCAATATTTGAAAACAATGACTGCTGAGTCGTTTTCCTTGGCTCGATTTTATAAAAAACTCGCCATGTATGCTATCGATACTTAAATTATCTAATACTTATAGTGTAAATTGACGGCTGAGTCAATCATATTTCTACTACACCCAAATTATCCAAGTGCGGTGAAATTGAGTTTTAACTAAACCCAAATTCACAGGGAAATCTATGAATCACGCTCTGATCAAAAGCCAATGCTGTCAACAAAATATCCACCATGTAGGTACTAGCTAGGCTCTATAAAAATTCGAGTCATCCCAAGTAACACCTCTTCGATTGCCTACTAGCATTGCCGCCTTATTCCACTCTCATCTTTAAAAATATCTTTTTGCAGAACCATCTTAGCAAAACTTTGACCTGCCTTCGAAGGATCCTTTCCTCGACCCGTGTTCAAGCCTGCTGACCTTATCTCACCCAATCTACCCTTTGTCCCCTTTGTCATACTTTCCCATCAAAAGTTTCCGATTTAACCCCGTAGGCCCTCTCCGACCTCCTGCTGCTATTTCGTCCCTTTGAAGAGTATCTCCATAGGTACGGGAAAATATCTCTCTTCTCTCAAATCACCTGTTTTGACAAGAAATGTTTTTTTCACAACAGCAAATTGCTTTGAAACTTTTTATTTTTCACATCATCGATATTTCCGATAGTAAATTTCATATTCATGAATATTTTTCTGAGTTCCTGAAATAAACCAATAAAATACCAATTAATCCTTCCTTATTCATCGTATTTAACCTGTCCTCACATCTTACGTGGTTATTTAAAACCCGTCCGTTCTAAATCTATTTCCACAATTTTATTCTCGTGATGCTTCTACTGTACCTCCTGAGAAATCACAAAAAATGGGAAAATATGACAAGTAAAATATATGCCTAAATTATAAATACATAATATATTTTACTTAAACTATTTTAAATGAAATGTAAAATTTTCCCATTTTTTATTTCTCAGCGATATTTCGCTTCCCCACAATATTGGTTGAAAATTCAGATTGTATTTACCGTAGTATATCGGGATTAAAAAAAATATTTTTGATGTAATCGAAAAACGTATCAAATTAGATATTACTCCTAAGATTAAGTGCAAAATTTTGACCGACAGCCTGGTATCTGTATTTGAGGCACCCGCTGCCACACTCCGTCACGGTGGCTGGTGCATTGTTTGAACGGGGATGTTCATTCAATTTGTTCTCGTCGCGCGTCAGCAGTTGCATTAGTCGACACTTGACACGGAGTCGCGACTCAACGCGTGTCCGGTGGGAACCTTAGGAAAATGCCCCTTGTCGTCGCGGCAAAACCCCAATAATCCCGCTCCAGTGCAATGAAGCCCCCGACGCGAAGGGACGGCAGGCGCCGCGACGCCGTTCCTCACGATTCGTGGCGTTCCGTCGTCGCAAGGACGGAGCCCCACATCTTCGTCCCCCAGCCCCTCCACCTCCCCCGTGGTCAGACCCCTAATCCGCCCCGACAAGTCGACATTCGTGCGTGTTCCTTACACCAGGGCACACACTACTTCAAACTTCAGTTATATAGGTGCGGAATTAAGAGCAAAAACATAAGTCCTGTTTTTCAACCACATTTTTCATTTGCGTAACATAAATTTTCTCGATGGTTTGTTCAATTATGCAACTCAAAACACACCTAACGCTTCGAGTGTCAATGGTATTTTACTTTCAGATGTTTCGACGTCTGTCACTTCGCACATTCTTTCCTCCACTAGCACACAGGAGCAACAGTACTGGGACGAATGGGAGGATTTCATTTTAAATACACAAAATAGCTGGAAATATCGACGAAAACCGAATGGAGCATCATAACATCAAATGAATTAAGTATGCATGTACACCATTAGCGAAAACAATACTAAATACATTCTTTACTATGTAAAAGGCTACGCGTACGTACTCATGATTCAGTTGCTAGGCGTAGTGGTTCAGATGTGCACCAATAGATGGCAAGCGAGCTTCCATACACGTTCTTCACTAACTGACACAAGGCGCGGGCGTATACATTTTTCAAATACACACACGGGAAACTGCTTAATAACTGCTCCGCCTGCTTCACCATAATTGTTGTATTCAAAGAAATCTCTGACTTTTACATAAAATAGATTGAGTACCATAGTTACATCATTTAGTCATTGTTTTCATTAAAAATAAAAAACGCATTATTTTCTGTTTAATTATTTACTCTTTTCAATACTTTTTGACAATTTCGCCAATAGTTTATCCTGTTTCAGCAGGATTCTCAACTAGTTGGTAGCTACAAATATCAAATAACATTCCAACTTCAATCAACTTTTTCGTAATTCAGTGTTTCCTCGAGAGATGAAGCTGTGAAACTTGATGCATGCATAAAAACTTGAACACAATATCATAAAATCTAATAATGGAAATAAATGTACTTATATCTTATTTTCACTATGGAAATTTTCCACAAAGTGACGCCTGAAGGAATATTATAAATAAAGCCTAATAGCCTCTGTAAAACTTGATAACATTAAAGCTTGTTGCATCAATTTTCATATTAATGAATTTTGGTTTGATGTTTTGTTTTATTGAAATTGTTGTAACAAGAAAATTTATTTCAATTGAAAATGAATGAAAATGGTGGTTTTCAAATTGGCCAAAACATTGAGTAGAAATAAAATACGATTAGTAATTTTTCGAGCCTAGATCTGCCTAAATAAAACATTTGTAAGCTATCATTAGGGGAGGAGACCGATTAGGGTCATTTACGCCATTGATGACAGGCGAGTTGGTAGGATGGGGAAGGAAGGAAGAATGGATAGAGAAGCTCTTAAAGAAAGACGCCAAGGGAACACGGTTTAATAACGCCCTATGTGACGGACGGAGTATTCGTGTATATAAATTGTTCTCCAGATGTCACCCAAGTAGAGATCGGGATTGCACTTTTTGAAAATCGCTACCACTGCCGGAGTTCGAACCCGAGTAGTCGAGACGAAAAACCAGTACTCAAACTCAATAATTAGATCCAAGAATCATGAATTTGCTTGCATCATCAAATATTGGTTATTTTTTCTCACGTGAATGAGAAAGTTTAAAGTCCCTTCGAGTAATAACCTGTGATGAGGAAACTCTAAAAAAATGCTCACATTGTTTAACATTGCCTGCTATTGAGATACAATATAAAATGATACAGGGGACAAGGGAAAAAACTAATGACATTAATATAACTGTCACTACTAACGTTTTGTTAAAAAAAGTCAATACCTCATTCTACTTCTACAAAGGGCCTGGAAAACTAGAGGTATTAACAGCGTTTCACATTCTTTATTTTTCAGAAATATTAAATGTCTTTGGGGTCTTAAAATATAAAAAAACGAAATAAAATATTCAACAGATTCAGGCGAGAGATATCGTGGAAGTAATAAAATATGAATACGGATAGAGTACGGAAATATAATATGAATATGGATAGAGTAAAGAACTGAACCGAAGAAATGAAATAGATCGAATTTAGCAGATTCAGCCTATCGAACATATACCTCAGTAATTTTATTATGCTTGAAATAGTGTTTAATGTTTCTTAGGGCGTAGTCTATGATTCGATATCTACAATGACTAAAACATATGCTGAAACTGAGTCAACTGTTTTGGAGATACGTGCAAGAGTCCCAGTTAATGCAGCATTCGGCTATAATAGAGAACGGAAGTTTTGGAGAAAGCGCTGAGGTATTGCACTTTCAGTTGGAGTGAGATCAGAGAATGGATAATATTTGGTGAAAATAAAGAAAAAGCACGAAAATATCTACAAGACTACAAAAAGCACTTAAGAGGTCGTTTTATTCATACTTTTTTCTTAAGCAATTTTAAACACGTTTTTTTTAATTATAAATCCTTGAACCCCAGGGAGCTAAGGAACCATTATCGTTAAAAAAAACAACAGCAGGTAAAATCAGTATTTGAAATTATAATTTCAGACAATTTCGATTTCGGAAGAAATACGTTTGGGGAGAAAATAAGTATAACGAAAAATATGCGATGAACTAAAATCTCCATCGCCAAAACATTTTGTGATGCATTAGCCTTGCCATGAAAGCATTGAAAACAATTATGGATGGAGAAATGAATGGATGGAATCACGGATTAAGATCAAAAATAGAATGTATCAGGATTATTGTTAGACCTCAAAGGGAATAATTATGTAGGAATGAAGTGGTTGGCAGAGAAGTCAGTGGTGTGGAGAGTTACTGCAAGACAATCTTCGGATTGACGACTCCTCGTGATAATAAGGAAACCTCGTGGCGCTAAGGCACATACCTCGTGAAGGAGCGACCAAGATAATTGAACTGGAGAGACTTGCAGGAACTTCAGCACTCAAGAACAATGAAGTTTAAAGGAAAGTTCATCAAAAACTCGATAATGATTTCTCGAAAGGACTTCGAAAGTGGAAGGAGTAGAGCAAGTTGATTCCAAAATAAAAAAAAAGATTATCAAGAAATTCCTTCTTCTTGAAAATAAAATTCATATATTCATAGAAAGGCGAGAATAGATGGCACCGCGCCGTGACGCGCAAATGGGGAAGAAATTTATATTTTGTTTTGGAAAAAATTATGTACTAAAATGATGTGAAAGCGTGCGGGTGATCAATCAATAAATTTTATAGATTGTGGGGTTGTTTTTATATTTAAACCAGCTGTTGCCCGCGACTTCACTAGTCATATAATTCTTCCCATCTATTCGCATTACTTCATTCCCCTCTTTTCACTCCCTACGTCATTCGCTCTGAATCATAGCATACGTTTAACATTAACATGATTCTTAGGGTTAACCGAGAAACACTGCGAGGATATAAACAGGTGTCGATTCTCAGGGAGTTTTATTAGTTCCAACGAGCCTGTTACCTACTGCCGTAAAGTTAGTTGTTAGAACTGGGGAGACTTCTATTACTCCTGGTGGTTCCTTTTGACTAATATGGTATAATTAGTTTCGATAATTTATGGAGAGATTTAGTAGTTGCGACAGGCCCCCATGCTTACTGTCGTATAGCTATTTACAATCAAGTTATTCCTTTTTGCTAAATATAAGATAGATTATTGACTTACTTCAAAATTAATTTACTAACACCAACGATTATGGCCTATTAACTGTACAAATAATCAATTGGATATGGCCGATTGCGCATTTTAATATCTCCAATATTTCCTGAGCTATTGTCCCGTATGTTTTTGGGTTTTTCTACTCTTTAGTGTATTAAGCAATCAATGAAACCGTTTGCTTTTGCGAGAGAATGGCAATGTTTTTCCAGCCACGTTTCACAGATAGCTGACGAAAAAATCCATTAAGATATAAACGAGAACGAAGCGTTTCTCAGCTTAAGATGTTATTCCTCCAGAAAAGAAGGAATTGAAAGAAAGAACGAAGGATGATGATATTTTCTTCGGCGCATTCCTTAAGAAAAACCTCTCAGCCTAGGAAAACGCACCATTCGGACAATTTAAACTCTTCACGAGCTGTGATAAGCTGCAGGGACATAATCCGCACGGCCGTTTGGACGGTTTTGCCGAAAGAAAGGAACCAGAGATGACAGGATGCACGGAGAGAGGGAGAATGTAAAAAGGAAAAATGCAAGAGGCGTGACCCCAAAAAAAATAAAAGAAACACATCGCCGTACGTATCCGCGGAACTGCAAAATCGCTTCGTTTTTGTTTTCCGGAGGCGAGAAAAAGAAACAAGAGGGGCAGAGGAAGCGAGAAAGAAAATAGGGGGTAGGGGGCTATAAATCCTCGGACCAGATCGACCAATTCTTTCAGAGACCGCCACCCAGTCCCATCCCCTCCCTTTATTCTCTCAGCACTTCGCCCATGCCTCACACAACCTTCCACCCTAAAACTCTAGATATCGCCCCCTCTTCCCTTGCCTTATACCAGTCTTTTACTCCCTCTCCACCTCCCTCCATCGCGTACCCTTTGATATATATCGACGGACAAATAGAATTGCTCCATTGGGAGGGGATTGAATAAACCGGATTCCTCCGCACCTCAAAAGTATAAAAAAAAGAAAAAAATACAAAAAAAAGAAGAAGGAAGAGGTGGAGTAGTGCACAAAGGCGAATATCCTAAAGAAGAGGGGTTCCCTCGGCTCCTATTTCCTTCTCCCTTCTTATATATATATATATTTTTTTTTTCTTTTTATTTTCCTTTCCTTCTTTCCTTTCACCACCCCAATTTTCCTCTTCTCTTGTTATTTTTCCTCCACAGGCCGAGATGGTATATCCCATCCCTCATCCGCGTCGTTCTCGCGATTTGGACCGTCCCGTGGCTCATGGCGACTCGCCCACCGCTTGGTGCTGCCCCCTCCCAGGAATGAAAGCATCTGGGTAGCGGTGAGGCGGATGAATGGCGACGGAGCAACGATGATTAAAACACTTTGTCGCGAAGTTCCTCACATGAAAATTCACTGCACGACCGCGATCTCGTGACCGGCGGAGAAAAAAAAAGCCACGCGGGATCTCGCGAACATCGCGACATTTACACATTGCCCTTGAGTCAGCGGAGGAAATACGGTGTAGGTATGTGCCCGTCTAGATTCAATAATTTTCAGCTACATAAAGTCAAAGAGGACCGTTGATATATGGCAGAAAACTTACCTCAGATAAAATGAATAGCCCTGTCTCAACTTCATACAGCTTCCGCTCGTTGCTTCGGAAGCCCGCGGTTATTTACATTCCAAACTAAATTGGAATAGAGTACGCAAGTTTACCTGCCTTGTCAGTACCCACATTAGATGTAGCTTTCCCTGCTTGGGGTTACAGTGCTCTACCGGGAAGTTTTGACTCATTTTCGACAATATGCCACAAGAGAAACAAAAGAAAAGTAAGTAATAATATAATCCCGTTTGCCTTATTCTACTCGAACAAATATCCCTTCTGTAAGGACTACCTTGGGAGTCAGAATACCGTTGCCCGCGTCCAACCACTAGGGGATAAATGCTGAGAGCTGGGACGACAGGCCTATCACCGAGAGATAATGTATTTTATCTTGCTTAGCTCGAAAGGGGATGGCGAGATGAATATGTTTGTATATATTTCCATATATTTAAACGGAGGGAGGAGTTTCAAAAGCAAGTTTATCTATGGGTAGATAACATACGTGGCACAAGAGGGACATAAAGTGGAGACGTCGAGGAGTAACTTGTGGAGCTAATGGGCAATTTAAGTCGTGAGGCATAATGAATATTTACAATAGAATGAATTACTTTAGGCTAGCCAAGAGGTCGATACAAACGGATAGACATTTGAAATGGGATTAAGGTAAGCAGGGAGGGTATCCAGGAATTATATAAAGAACGCAAGCTTGTTCTTAATTAATTGTGCAAGCTTTAGAAGGAAGCATGCAAGTGAAACTCAAAAAATAAACACAAGAAATCATCATGAGAAGGCAAATCAATTAGAATATATAATAAAAATAATGAAGATCTCAATAAATTCCTGGATTGGGTTCAAGAAAAGAAAAACATATAAAAACTTAAGTGCCCAGACTACTTCACGACCGAATTGTATTCATTTATAAAATGGTTATGCATGTGTTTCGAACGGTAAATTTAATCCGAATCATTCACGTTAGTGCTGATGAGATATTTTCATGAAAATAATTTATCACCATAAAAATACCTTCCACCAATGATCATAATTTGAACCTATCGATGCTTTCCAAATACTCGTTATTTCCACATCGTAGAGCAGTTTCAATGAAGGTCTGTGAAACAAAATTTTCTCCCTCCGAATATTCTCCAAATACATGTTGCTTAAAATAATATTGGTGCTTCGGATGGTGTAGTAAACTCATTAGACTCGACTCAAAACTTAAATAAATGCCAAAATGAGCTAGAATTATAATAAATGCTTCTGGCAGGGCCATCTATGGCTATTCTATGTCGATTATTTCTGAAAAACACTGCACAATTAAGTATGTATATACCTGGTAAAGTGATTATCTTAAGTGTATTCATATGCAACAGCGCTACTTGTCAATGCTCAAGAAAAGTGGAAGCAAAGGTGTCCAGCCCGACGAGTTCGGCACTTCAACGGATGCTTCCTAGTAAAAACATAAATTAATGAATGAACAAATGTGTTACTCTGGAGCAATGCTCTGTAGGAACATAGTTACAGACAAATAAGGAAATCAAGCTCTCATAGCAATGAAAAAATTATATTTTTCATTTTCAATTTGAGCCAAAAGTTATGGAAGAAAACGGAGGAAGGTTAACAACGGTTTAAATAAACGGTTTAAATTCGGTTAAAAACGGTTTATTGTTTAAATAAACAATAAACGGTTTCCACCAAGTGAATTTATTCATTACAGTAATCTACCGGTTAGAGGTAGGTTGTGATGAAAGTCAGAGTATGTCCAACAAACTCTTACACGTGCCGTGCTCTATCTAACTCTAGTATTTCTTTCTTCAACTCCGCATTAGTCCTACCTTCCTTCATCCCGTCCATCAAACCGATTCTCTTCCTACCCCTTCCCCGCTTACCCAACATCCTACCCTCTATCACGGCCTTCAGCAAACCATCGCCCCTTATTACCCTTCCAACCACCTGCCCTGTCTTCCCCTAATCTCATCTATAAGTATCCTCTCCTCACCCACCATGTCAAGCACTTTCTCATTAATCTTCCTTTCCATCCAACACACCTTCTCCATCCTCCTCCACACCCACATCTCGAAAGCCTTCAGCCTATTTTCGTCTTCCTTTCTCAAGGTCCACGTTTCTGCCCATACAATGCCACACTCCATATCAAGCTCTTCACCAGCCTCTTTTTTTACATCCTTACTTAAGGTCCCCGTCATCAACTCCCTTCTACTATTAAACGCTTCCTTCGCTAGCGCTGTTCTCCTCCTAATGTATCTGATACTATGTCCTGTTTCTTCTAGCGTACTACCGAAGTAATTAAATTTTTCTACCTGCTCGAGTTTGTGACTTCCTACTCTTATCACCAGCTTCGCTTTCTTTGTCCTAGAGAATCTCATTACTTTATCTTGTGAATAACTCCATGAAATTTAGGAATTAATTGAAGGCAAGCAGTTTATATTACCACCAGATACGAAAATTATACGAGGGACGAGGAGTCAGCAGGCTGTGTTTTGTGCATTCAGTGGGATAAAAACATGCTATATTTTTCATATATCCCTTTAAAATGTAAATTGTAAATGTAAAATAGCAGAAGCTTAATTTAAATTAGAAAAACTGGTTTACAAATATCGTGGATGAGTAAGTACACAGGCAATCGCTACAAATAGTGCACAATATACATGGTTTACCCATTCAAAAAAGTTCAAGGTGAATATCATGTTGTGCGAGTAAGGCAATAGCAATGAGGAAGAAAAAGAAGATCCTCTACAGCCCTCATTCCTTTTGTAACAATTAGAGGTGCAATCAATATTGTGCCGTCAAGCCAACTAAAAACTTAAGGGAGATAAAAAAAGACTCAACTCCCGGTAGGAATTGTAACCTCAGGCAGCTTTGCCCTTCAGAATGACAGAATAACATGAAGCAAAGGGAGATGTTGAGCTTGCTTCACTGGTTTATCTAAAAACACTACCAAATGTTATAAACTTGAGATATCCCATTGGTCATTTCAAACAGATCGTTTTATGCTTTACTTTGTGGAATATTTTCATTTCATCAGAAATAAAGAAAAGAAATCGTTAATCTTATTCATTCGGAATTAGGTTTACCATCCAATAGGTCTAAAATTTCAAAGGCTTAGCTTAATTTTCAAGGAATTTATTTTTATTATGCAAAATTTGAGGCTCAACTTTCATTAAGAGTTAAAAAATTGAAACTTTTTCTAACTTGTTCAGCTCAAATTAGGTGTTGGAGCATCTCTTTTGTAGTTCCTTAGAATTTCCTCCTCAGGTAGTTTTTATTTACTCTTCATTCGATCTATAGTGTGAGTAGATTTCGAAGTATAGTGCGGGCCGTTCTTCAATTCCTTCCACGGATATTTAATAAAAACATGTTCATTCGGCATTCTTAACAACAAACAAAAATATTCAGAAAAATTGGGAAACATTACAATCTACAGTAACAAAAGACCCGCAGGGCAAGTCGCCTGGAACTGATTAGGAACTAATCGTCAACGTTTTACTAACTGGGAGCACCCTGTGTGGCATTTCAACGCATTACGCAGGAAGTGACTCCCAAGTGATCGGCAAGAGTCTCGCGTAAACCATCAGTTTCTAATGAGTGATTTTGTGATTAGACGGCCTAATGAAACTCCTTACTTGCATTTGAGGCGAAATTTGCAAATTCTTGTATTTTGAAATAAAAACTGAAAAGCATATTTCAGAAAAACACGCCAATTTCAATGTCCGCAAAGGCCGAAAGGGGTTTTTATATTGGAGTATTTTCCGTTCACTTCAGACAGGACGTTATGCCTTTCGACAATGATCATTGCGCTCAAGGAAAGGGTAAGTTTTTGATTAAAGCATCGGAATATTTTCCGCATCCCTGACAGGCGATTGTTTCCTTCGACAATGATCGTTGTATTCACAGAAGGGTTTAGTTTTTGGTAAAAATATTGGTGTGTTTTCCACTCAGCTCTGAAAGGTGATTGTGTCCCCACGGCAATGATCCATGCGTTCCAGTTACATCAAGCTCCTTGAGTCACAACATCACTGACCCGTCGTGGAATTAGATCTTTGCGGCGACCTTTCACAGGGGACTCAGCTATCCCAATGAAGACAGAATAAGCACCGACTTGGTGATTCGGGTTATACAGAATTCTCAACGCAAGGGTGGATGACGCCGAGAGGAAGGGCAACGGAGAAAATTTCTGGGATGCGAAGGTCTGCCGGAGCCAGAGAGGGGAACGGTGGGGAATAGATGAGGAAGAAATGAAGGGTGCCAGGGAATCCAGGGACGTAGATGAGGTAAGGGTTTGCTGGGGGGAGTTTAAGGGAAGAATGAGGGATAAGAAGATGGGCCGGTATACGGTTGGATTAAGTACGTTTTCAGGGGCGGAGGGTAGAAGGGATGAGGAGGGGAACGATCACGTGACGAAGGGGATCCAGAGGCAGAGCAAAGGGGGAGAGAGGGGGAGGAAGAAGCAGGAGCTTGAGGGGATCAGGAAAAAAAACAGGAACGGATGGGCAGGATAAGGAACTTGGTGGTGTGAGAGGAGGGTAAGGTTGGAGCCGGGCATTTTGAAGTCCGTGATGAGAAATTCCTGGCCAAATCCCCCCCCCCCGTCATCCATCACAAACGCGGCCGCCATCTTGTTAGTCGTCCTAAAAACCTTGCCCTTTCCACATACTTACTCCCTTTGCCCTCCTTTTGCCCTTTTGGCCCCCTAAAGGGAGAGAAGAATATCCCCCTCCTCATCCTTATCCTCATCGCTTTGCCGGTCGCGTTGCAAGTCCTCTTGCCCGCCTTAGGAAGGGTTTTTAACCCTCCTTTTATTTCCTTCTTTCCTTTTACCTAACCCTTTATTTCTTCTGCGTGGCCGCTTTTCTTCATTTCGTCCTTTTCAACTCTCCTGTCCTTTTTTCCTTTTCTTCTAACCCTTCAATGACGCCGAACATTCCCTTTTTAGGCGTTCCAGCTTTTCAAAGAGCAGAATTATTGCACCAGAACAAACGGTGGGTATATTCATTACTTCGTTTGATAATTAGCATAAGTGCCTAATAAACCATTACCTATTTGTTAATTACCTAATAGCCTATTAACTCCCGTTTTTATTTTGTAGCGTTTCCCACCTTTTTTCTTTCTTCTAACGCTACACTCACTTCTAAGGTAATTTGAGCGAGATAAAATAACAAATAACGTTATATATATTCGGCCTATTTATAAAGGAAAACCTCTCACATTCCTCATTAGCTAACTTAAGCAACACGAGGAACCTTCCTATTGGCTGAACTTAGTTGACATATGGCATTGTAAACGATCACGATTTGCTAACTTGTTGTTATGCCCTTGATTGTCTGGCTAACTTATATATAGTAATACTCGTCAAATTCTACTTGCCTAGCTGTACCGTGAATATTCTCTCGAGGATGTCGGCATCATCCACTCTACTAACATATCCAGCCCAACGTAATCTGGCTATTTTTTCCTAGCATTGTGGTAGCATATATAAACGAGGTGATGTGGTACGCAGTCACGCGCACGGGTGCTGAGATTGCATCAAAGACGGTGAAATTCTCCATGAAAACGTTATTTGACTTGACCGGGATCCGAACCCGGATCTCCCCGTTGCCGGTCAGGTAAGTAAGCCAGTTACACCACTAAGTCATCTTAATTCAAGGCGAATTTCAGCGGGGGCTTATACGAACAACATGTTTTCATGGCGAATTCCACGATCTTTGGTGTCTATCTTGGACCCCGTGCGCGTGACTGCGTACCACGTCATCTGTGCATCCACAATGCTTGGAAAAAATATCCAGATTACGTTGGGCTGGATATGTTAGTAGAGTGGATGAAGCCGACATCCTCAATAGAATATTGACGGTACAGTTAGATGTAAGAAAAGTTCAAGGAAGGCCTAGACTTTGGCCGGAATTAATGGAGTGAAGAGCGAAACCAGGTCTCTCGGTATGCGGAGTGAGTGGGCGGCTGCTAAGAATTGAAAGAAAAGGTGGAACATTCTGGAGGAGACCAAGACTCAGTAACGGATTGCAGAGCCTCAGGAGATGTTATTTACATTACGTTCTTACAATCGATGGTAACCGTCCGTGCTGGTTCTACGGGGAGTGTGGAGCTCGGCTTGGTTGACCAACTGACAATAAGTCACTACCAACTAAAAACCACACCACCAGATTACAATTAGTTGTGACTTCTACCTCCATGAGTAGGCGTCGATAGTAATCTGATTTATTTCTTCTTTCATCAACTTGTAAAATTCACATAGTGGTTAGCTGCCATCAGTCCTTGAAATCCAGAAGAACTCACAAAACCCTTACCAAGAAATGTAAATATTTAAAAAAAATGTTACACATAAAAAACGAGAGGAGTTTTTGATGTTGTATGCAGATATATGTGTTTTTTAAACCTAGTTATTAGTTTTATTTCAACCGAAACTAATGATATATTGCCACCAGACAATGTATAATTGCAGTATCAGTGTAATAAATAAATAAATAAATGCTGATCACGTCTCACCTTAAAAAGGGATAGGGAGATCCACAGAAAATCTCCCGAGATACGTTTCTTTGCCATTGGAATAGGAAACCAGTTCTGCAACCACCAAACGTAATTGAGCCTGGTCAAAGTTTGAGCACAAAATACGTGGTGGTAACTATAGGATTCGGGAGGAAGGTTTTATGTTTCCGAGATGGGTTTATCAATAAGACTAGTGAACACACAACTATCTTCCGATTTCGTTGTTAGAAGTCATTTCATTATCCTCGGAACTGTGAATAATTGAACTCCAACTCTTTGTTTTTGAGGCCTTTATTGAAATGGAGTATTCATGAAAAACTGACGCATTGCGACAACAAACTCACATTGATAAATTAATGCGAATACTCACTGCCTGAGAATAAGTCGCATTGACCCTATAACAGTTTGGTTTTACCAAGATCCACTGCCATAGAATTGCCATATCTAGTGAGATCTAGAGGTCTCATTTAGAGAGCACATCCCTGATTGTTCAAGAAATTCCGTATTCTATGCATGGACTGGTCTATGATAAATTGGCCACTATTTCAACGCGTCCGCAACAGTGCTTAGACGAAAACGTCCGCTTTTAGTTTACAATTTAACCCGAAATGATATTGTATTTTTTATTATTAAGAAAATAATATTTTTTTTGGGTATCGCATCTCCAATGCTATCATATATATCGATCTCATGCATATCGATATCAGATATATTTAACAGAATATATACTTTGAAGTACGTCAAGAAATAACTCTGCACGAGATTTATGAAAATCATCACACCACCTTGTTAGTCCATGTAGATTAGTCCCAAGGGAAAACCGATGTGGATTATAATATGCCATTGGCGAAATTATTGCAATGAAGCAGAAAATATGAGCATCTAGCATGAAAACGTCACGACGGTGGCGCAAAAACATTTGGCTTCTAGAGGAAGATGTCCGCGAGGTCATGTACTTTATTTCCGTTACCTATATATTTTCGGGACGTTTGATAGACCTTTTTACCTTCATGTAAATCCTTTAGTCGGAGCCCGGAGGTAGATGGATAGCATCAAAAAGATTTCCCCTTCCACACGAGCTACCTCGAACGATACTTCGCCAGCATTCTCTTTTCCTTTTGTCCATCCTTTCTCTCTATAAATACGCTTGGACCCTCGTGATTCCATCGGAAGGCTTCATTTCCGAGCTCATCCAATCAAATCAAAAGACGAACGATAAAAATTTTTGCTGTCTTTTTATTTTAATATATTCACTTCCCCCTATTTCCCCTCCAATCCGTAAGGTTGAATGGTAACTCACTTTATCTCAACTCTGATGCTAGAGTACGTATTCCATTATTACGCTTTCCAACCCCCTGGCGTTCAACAGAGGCAAAAAATCCTCTGACCACCTACTCGGCAGAATATCAACGCTAATCTTCCTACTGTGCCAAGACTTTTTTACAAGCAGATAAGCGGGGGATATCTACTTATAATGCAGATTATCCTTTAGCTCAAATGAAAAGAATTTCACTAAAGTAATTATGATGATTATTATAGTTTAAGTATGAATTAAAGCCAACAATGCCTGATATAGGTGATATGCTATGCACCTCTTTTCAAGAGTTAAAAAAAATGTAGCATGAAAAAACCCATGAATGATCTCCATTCAGCGAAAGAACGAAACAGTTCCTTTTTATTACGCCATCTTAATATAAATTTTAGTGACTATCCGACTCACAATGGAAAACAATAGATTCTGCAGCAGTAGCAGTGTTACATAACTGGAGAGAGTCATATGAGCTCAAGAACAGTACGGATAGAACGAAACTGAATAAAACGGGGTAAGAAATAATAAAGACACTGAGGAGTAAAGTACTACATTTCTCGAACTGAAAAAAATCGAATATGCCGCGGCGAAGAAGAATGAAATAGAGCAAAATCTGCAGAATAATCGCTGAGGTAGTAGAAGTATTCGAGTGAGGCCACACTTTTCCTAAGGATATTAGTTCTAAAAGGCAATATGCATGAGGTCCTTTTCTGGAGCGTTTGTGAACTATAAGTTAGCCTTTAAGGAGAAAATATAGAATAGGATGGAATACTTAGGAATGAATCAAAGCTCTGGAACAAACCCTACGAGCACAAAGCCACCCCGCTAAATATGTAACTGACAGGATATGATAAAATAAATAAGGAAGTAGGTCAAAGATGTTGAAGAAATCACATATAAAAATATTTCACACATATTTGACAGAGGCTATGAAAGAAGAGGTTTTTATTTCATCATCAGTGTAAAATACCCGTTAAGGTAGGTTCAAATGTATGTGAGTAAAAATTTTTAAGACATTTACATGCGCAAGGCAACACAATTTCCTTCTTCATCTCAGCATACGCCATTCCGTCTAAAAATGCTATTATCTTTCTTGACTTTCCCGGTCAGTCAGCATCCTCCCCTCTATCGCGACTTCGCCTCTCAATGCCTGCTCCAACTACCTGCTCTGCCGAAAGGAGCAGAGAGGAAGGAAATTAAATGTTGGTAGAGGAGTATTTTATCTTCATCCGTTTCTTAGAAGACACGGCTATCAAGGAAGATAATCAAGATCTGCTTGAATTAACGCCAAAAGTTCATAAATGAACATTTTTAACAAAAAATCCAATGCGAATGAATATGAAAGCTAAGAATTGAGACGAAAGGAACTTCATACTGACATTATATCTATAGGAAAATCATCGATTAAAGGAAACATTAACCTAGTCCAGAAGTAGCACAGCTAAAAATGAAAAGTAAATATTGGGAGCATTATGCAGACAACATCTGACGCTGAGATGACGTTCACGAGTTAATGCTGTTAAATTCGATAGGAACACTTTTAAATCTGCATTTTTGGCATTTCTTGTTTGATAAACGCATGGTCAACATTCTAATTTTCCGACTAACTCGAGAATAAATGTCGCTTTGAATAACAGGGGGCCTATCACGTTTTATAGAGGGACATTGAATATGATTCTAACCATATCGGTAACAATGTCGTTAATTAGTACCCTCTTTTAGCTATCAGACCCCAAGTCACGAGTTCAATTCGTCATTTATCCGTTCCATCCACATAATTGTAATATTAGTATCAGTTTTTAGAGGAACCTTTTGGAATGATTTATTGAAATCCAAGCATGAATAACACATAAACCTTTCACTTTACCAGATTTTTCGATAGCAAGGAGAATGTGAACAAGCTGGTTTTCGCAAGAATAACTTTTCCGGAAGCAGGGCTGTAAAAAATGTTTTTGATTTTCCATAAAGGTAATGCATTGTCATAATACCATGTGTTTCTTGGTCATGTAATGCTAACAATTAATTTTTCGTGAATAAATAATTGCAGATGCCCAAATAACCTTCATTATAATAATCAACATCAGGATACCAATTTTGAGGATACCGGGACTAGCCACGGTATATTCCTATACGGAGTCACCCGCAAGTGCACATAAGTGCGATATTCCACAGAGGAAAAATTATACGGTCCCCGGTCAAGGTGAATGATTATTCCTCTGTGGAATATCGCACTTATGAACACCAGGAAAGTTTTTTCTTGTCTTTATTTTAATATTTTTACTCCAGCCTTTTGTAAATCTTCAAATATTGAAGTATTTTGTTATGTTGGTCTAAAAACTGCATGACATCGAAAAAACAGAAGGATTTTTAACTTCATTAACACCTATTATAATGATGGAAACATAAGGATGACTTCTAAAATAAAACTCAAGAGCCGTGTGCATCACTGTACCCTGATAACGGCACTCGCTTCCGTCATCTCACGCACACTCTCTCGCGATGTCACATATGCGCACACATATATATATTTTTTCATTTTGCACCGAGTGCGTCGCTCGAACAAGTCTAGTCTTCGCCATCGAAAATTTGCAGCGGGTTCCCCAATAAAACAACTCCCCGAAATTCCCCTCTCCTTGCCCGACTCTCACCCCGACTCCCAGGGTTCACAACACGTCGACTCATGCCTACCCTTGGACCGAATCCCCCTATCTCCCGGTGTCCCATCCCCCCTTGCGCGATAATCCGTTCGCAAAACAGCGGCGGACGTCGCTCATCCAAACGAGCCTACAGGGACGGATACTGCATCACCTTACTTGTTCACCGGTTTTGGGGGGGGGGGGCGTGAGGGGGAAGAGAGGGAGAGGCAAGTGGGCAAGGGTTTATAAGGGGGCAGGTAGGGGTTGTTTTGGGGAGTCGATGGGGGAAGGGGATTGTGTTACGGGGTCTGAGACCGAGGAGGACAGTGGTATGGGTCAGCGTTGCCATTTTAAAATTTAAAATCCCTCTCTACCGATCGACATTCAAATGCAACTATTAAGGAATGAAAGATCAAAGCAATTGAAACTAATTCATGATCGCATGATAAGAAGTTTTTACAGAAAAAAATTAACTGGAGTGGGTAGTGGTCGGGAAATCATTATATTTTACCCATAAACTACCGTAAATTATTTCTGGGCAACTAGCAGATTTTTTCGCTAATTATTTGCTATGATGTTGCTTTCGTAAACGATTCACAAAATTAGGATTCTTATTAACTTCAAGTAAATAAATTAACCACTGAGGGAATTTGCACATAAAAAACGGACTAAACAATGTGGTTCCTCCATATGTTAATCTATAAAGTAAAAATGGCGCAGTATCTTCGTTCTACCAGCAGGAAATGATCCTTGATATACTAGTACAGTAACAATTCAACATTTAAAAACATTTACTTCTGGCTTAGAGGCAATATTTCCGTTTGATTAACATGTAAATTATAACATAGTTTGCGCATGAGAAAATGCATTCATGATATAGCATGAAAGCAGTCGATATTACAATAAAAATAATTCTTGAGCAAAGACATTTCTCGTGGACAGATTAAAACCTTATTTGTGATGGTGGCATCAATATTTTACTCAAAGAATTAAGTGGAAAGGAAATAACATAAAAGGTTGATTTGTTGTTATTCCAAGTATCCGAAATCTATTCAGAGAGCACAAAAATTGATAGAATTTGTACAACTTACCCTTCAGATCAACTTGTTATTTTTCCAATTGATTTTTTACCTTAAGTGACTTACAATGCTTTCTACTTCGGTGCGTTGAATCAAATGAGAGACATTGCACGATACCTTAATTATTTTAATATGCTGATCACGAATCAGATCGTCGCTCATCCGAAAATTTCGGATGAAAATTATGCCTGAATTAACGCAGTTGAATTTGAGAATATAATTGTTTTAATTTTTGTGTGCTGAGGTTTATCGCATGTCATGTTTGTGAGCTGGCAGTTCATGGCTAAAAAGTTGAATCAACTTTGTTCATTTGCTTATTAACACATTTTGTCACATTAGGTTATTTATTTGAAAACATATTTTGTGATTCAATATAAATATAGTTCTTAGTTCCCTGGTGATGTTTTTCTAAAAAAAGAGATGGTTGTGAGTCAATAGTCACAGGTTAGAGAGTAGAATCAAGAAGTTAAGACTAATAAATACAATATACATTTTTTTGGCAGTGATAGATACCTAGAGCTCATTACTGGACGACACCAGGTTTTACACGTCAATAGCAGTAAAAGATTTGGAAAAACTATTTACAGAATGATGTTGGTACATATATTAAATATCCGGCAAATTATTTCTAGAATGTATTGCAGAATTTTCAATGTTCTCTATGTGTCCTACGGCTGCTGTTGAATAACTTTAGTTGAAAATATTTTTATTCTCAATCACACCATCTTGCGGAAAATACTTCTTTTCCAATAAAGACATTGATAGCAACAAATAATAACACTACTACTGTTATCAGTACGTAAAACCATAGTGAATTCAAATATTAAATAGTTGATATTCTTAAATTTAAATTCAGTTTATTTCAGAAACTACGCAATTTGCGGATTAGTTACGGTCAGATTCGTGATCAGCACATCGAATTAATTAAGTTTCCTCTTCTTCAACTTCATTCTTCCCAACAAAACATAGGTCATTTGTAGTAATGGGAACTTATGGCTAATTGCCAATTTCGTTTGCTATCAATGTTTTTCACAAGAATGATTTCGAGGGGGTAGTTCACGATCCGAACACAACATTAACATAATTAAACTACCCATTCTTTTTCTCCCAAAATAACTCACTTCCTGTCACCCTTATTAATTATTATCATTTTCAACTGGACCATTTTTAAGGCAGCGTCGCATATATTTTGCCTTCCGCTCGATATCACAACGTTTTATGGTGGGCTTATTTTCCTTTGACCTTCCGGGTTATCCGACACTCACTGGCCTACGGTAAACCCTTTTCAATAGGAGGGAGGTCCCATTAACTACTTCGGTCATGATACACTAAAATCGATCCGAAAAATACAAATGAATTACCAAGAGCTCTCAAAATATATTTAAATATTTTTGTGGCATTTAGAAAAATAAAAAACGTGCTATATCTAGCGCCCGGTGCTATAAAGAAGCAACTATTACTAAAAGGGTTCAATAAAAAGATTTGTCCTGATATCTCGATCAATTGGCGAAAACAAATAAATTACACACGACCTCACAAAAATATTTAAAATGTTTTGCAATAAGGTGAAATAAAAAACGTGCTAAATATAGCTCCCGGTGCTATAAAGTAGCAACACCGGCTGGGAGAACTCTTTTTTCCCCCAACCCCAATAATCCATGCCCTCAGTTCCGGGACGCGGTGAGTAAAAAACAGAGGAATATGCGATGGGGGAATGGCTATAAGGTTCAGAGACATCCCCGAGCTCAACTTTGCAGATTTATTGCCCCAGCGAGGAATTTTGTACGCACTCATTTCGGCGCTATTTTCGATCCCGTCCTGGACGCTAACGCTAACGCCGCGCCGGCCGCGCCATGGTCCGTGACGGCTGTCGTATAGCACGCCACCTTCCGTTTTCCTCCTTTTTCTCCCTCAGCAGAGCCGGGCGAGTCGTTAAGTAATTAGCGTCATCCAGTCACGTTAGTTCCGAAACGTCCATTTCCTTTTATGGTCCACGTTAATTGGCACGATAATCAAGGAGAAATAAAAGCAGAACACTTGTTTCACGCACCATTTCGTTAAAAAACAAAGATGCCTTATGTAGGATGTACCTAACACAGACTAATTGATACTCCCTTTTCCAAAAGGGTTTTAACGGGGAAATAAATTCTTTACCCGTGGGAGATACCTACTCTTAATTGAGGAAAGGGATAGAGTAGCATGAGAGGGTTTCCGTAATATTTTTTTTAAAATTTCTTCTATGAGCTGCAGTGGGAAATTGAGATTTTTTATAGTGACTACGACAGCACCTTCTCTCCTTTCTGAAATAACAAGATACACAACACATAGGAAGATTTGCGTCACCCAGGAGAGAATGTGACATAATTAAGCTGTATTCGTGTAGCAAATGAGACGCACGGTGATAAATAAATAGCCGAAAGTTTTCCGATGGTAAAACCCGTCGAAACAGTGCAATTCAAGTAAAAGATCTAATTTTAACTGTTATAATAAACTATGAGTGGTTTCAGAAACGGCACATATTTTATGAAACCTATAACTCTATACCTTCAACTCCAATCAATACTTTCGCCAATGAGTCACGATGAAGTTGGTGGTTTCCGGCGTGACTAAGTGGAATTTACTGATCATTTTGAATGAAAAAAGTAGTGATTTGTATTTACACATTTATAAAATAAAATTATCATAAGATTTATGTGGATAAACAAAGTACTACTTTTTTCATTCACAATGAGTCACGATGAAAAGATACAATGTAATGTAAGTTACTCATCATTGAGTAACCAACAGGAAATACTACTAAGCAATTAAAATATGGCAAACTGGTAGGTTATGAAGGTAGCAGCATTAATAAACTTGATTTTTGAAATTATAGGGCACGCAAAACTTTGTTTATACAAGAGAAATCATCTGGTGAAATTTTAAAATAGTTTTCTCACTCGCAAAATTCCAAGACAAGTCACGTTTTGGAAATTTTGAAAAATAAATTTTCCTTAAATATATTTTTTTTTTCATTTCACATTCTCCCAGAGTATATTGGTTATATTTTATGCTTTCGAAAGTAAATAGTCGGCTGGGCTTCCCAGTGCCATTCCCACCGATATTTTTTACTTTGCATTATAACGTAGATTACCTTTCGTCTGGCACCAAGCCTTCGAACTATCTGGTATAGGTAGCCCAGCCAGGAGCAATTACACTTTCCCGTACCGGTTCAGTTTTCGCGGTTATGGAAACGCGCAAGTTCTTTTACTGCGTCAAGTATATAGCCCATAGAAAACTGAGGTGTAAAATAGTGTGAGGTTCCATATATACATGATTCTTCAGATGAAAAAGGCATATAGGTATACCTCCTTTCATTTAAGTCTACCAATGCTCGTAGATATCCTCTAAGCATAATATTTGTCGGCAATTGGAACTCAAAGCACAATTTATTTACTGGATCAAATTAGTAATACAGAATAAAATTCTGATTATTGGGATATTTAAATGAAGTATTCACGAAATATTTGGAAAATGTGACTTATGACAGTCAACTAGTCCCCTCTGGAGATCATTTCTCGAAACGTAGAGATAACTATGAAATACAAAAATAACATATTATCGCATTTCGTAACGATTCGCAACATCGCGAGCTAAACTACGGCGACATTTTTCATATAGTAATTACCGATTAAACCCGGACAGAATGTGACACCTTCACGATGTTGAATACACGAAGCCGTACGCTTACCCGGTGAGTGTTGCACATCATAATTATCTCGGTGTTCTAGAACTGACCCCCTGGTCGTGATATCTTTAACACTAGAAGGGGCGAAGCGGTCATTTTGACCGTTTTTGAAATTCACGTGGTCCCCATTTCCTTCATGTTGGTTAAAAATTGTTGATATTTCGTGAATTTTAACCAATTGTTATCCTACGCTCACACTCCAAAAGTTTTTAGTCTTGGCTGCATGATTTATGAAATAATTGTTGATGTACCTAAAAGCGCCATAGCGGTCATTTTGACCGGTATTACTAATTTCCAGCTTATTATTTTTTTCTTTTCCCTTAAAAGGTTTTTCCTGGTGTGATGAGTAGCAGTCACGTGAACGGATTGGATTCACAACTGATTTTCAGCACGTTTCTATAGAATTTTCTTTTTTTTTATGATTATGCAATTATATTAAAGGATTATTGAATATACTTTCTCAGAATTGTATCAAGAAATACAAATAACACCACTAGAAAATAGGTCCAGAATTCTATTTTATTCTAAGAGATGCGGGATGTGCTGTTTTTCTCCACACTCTTCGTCCTTTTTTTATTCCGAAACGTTCTGTTGAGCTTTGGCCACGAATTGGCTAGGAGCAAAACCCCGATGCTCTGAGACATGTCCAGGCGATGCAGTCTTACTTCGGAAGAACATGTGTAAATTTTGCAAGACTTATCAGAAAACGATAGTTGTACATATTTATGTATATTAGAAGGAGGGTGTAAGTACATGAAAATCATTAAAAAATCGTTCGCCGTCTTTCTTTTTATAACTTTGTGTAGTTTATACATACATTTTCTCACATGTCCTTAGGCATCGGTATCGGTGGTGCTCAGGGAGTGAGGCTTTGTAGAGGGGGAAGAAGACGAGGGGAAAGAGGACAACGGAGAGGTCAGGGAAGAGATAGTGCAAGGGACTGCTGAGTGCAGACCTCTGCTGACGCAACTCAAGGGAATCTCGAACTACACAGTGATGTTGTCCTCGAAAATGCTTCCGGTGAGGGTTGCCTCCCTCCAAGAAGCGCAGAACGGGAAGGAGAACGGAAGGACTGAGGGCGTGAACAAAAGGTTCGTTTGCTCCAGCAGTCGGAACTCTGCAATTAGGTAGGGATGGACTCAGTGAGTGGGTTGTGACCCCCAAGTGGCGTAAACACGATCGGTAGGCTTGCGAGTCAAAATATTATAAAAGAAAACTCGGGACCAGCACTACAAGCTAAACGAAGAATGTCTAAAGAGAACGTATCTAGCGCAGAGCGTTTATTTATTGATGAACGTATGCTTTAGCGTATCTAAGTATGCACTGAAGCAGAAGCATTGCGCATGGGCGAGAGAGATTGGACCACAACTGTTGAGGAAATTGAACTTTGCCCTGTTGTACGCACAAGGAGCCTATGGTTATGATTCGCTAGATTATGATATGATGTGGTGTAGTAAATGGCGGCAAGTGTTTTTATCTAAGACAATGTCACGCAGCAGATTTCGCTCGCTTATTGAGTACTTACGTTTTAATATTCGGAGTTCAAGATATCAGCGTCTCACTACAGACAAATTTTCATTGGTATTTGAAATATGGAATAGCTTTGTGGACAACTGCATAGCATGCACTAGTTCAAGTGAATACCTCATGGTAGACGAGCAGCTTTTTCCCACTAAAGCTAGTTGTAGACTCACATAGTATATGGCAAATGAACCAGAAAAATTTGGAATAAAGTTTTGGGTATTAGCAGATGTTAATTCCAAATATATTTCTGTAATGGGTTTCCGTATCTGGGGAAAAATGAGTTGCTCCCGCCGAACGAAAGTCTCCTCGAAAATTTTGTTTCACGTTTAATGCGTCCGTACCGGAATTCAGGACGAAATGTTATGAAAGATAATTTTTTTCACATCACTGACTTTGGCTTAAAATTAAAGAAGAAAGGCAATAGTATTGTCGGCACAGTGAATAGAATCAGACGTGAGGTCCCTGAAGTGCCTCGGATGTCAAAGGCTAAGTTGTACGATAGCACAGTCTTTAAACATAAATATATATCACAATACCAGTATACCAAGGAAAGAAAAACAAAACGTATTGATTCTGAGAAATCATGCATCCCAGAATTGAATTACATAGTATAGAAAAAAGATTACCAGAGTCAGTCATTTTCTACAACTCCACAAAGTATTAAGTAGATATACTGGATCAAATGGCGAGGAAATACACCACTAGCGCTGGATCTTGCCGATGGCCTGTGCAAGTTTTATATAATATTCTAAATTTTGCTGCGATTAGCGCATGGGTGATATACAAAGAGGTAGGGAAGGGCTATTACGATATCAATTAATTGAATAATCGATTATTTTTGTCAATTAAAAGAAAATTTGGAATCGATTAATACAACAGCCGATATCGATTGTACACCCGATTAATTTGGCCGATCATCGATTGTTTGGGAATTTTGTGTTTGGTGAACTGTGATGGTTTGGGCGGCTCACGTTCGTCCTCAGTCCGAAAATTCGACTGTGGCTGAACTCTGCGCGACGACGCCATAGATGCATTAAAGTAGAATGAACATTACATTAATTCAATGCGAATATCAGCGGGGGTTTATACGAACAAGATGGCTTGGTAGTGTAACTGGTTAACACACTTGACCGGCAATTGGAAGATCCAGGTTCGAATATCGGTCAAGTCAAATGATTTTTTCATGGCGAATTTCACCGTCTTGGTGTATAACTTCACACTCGTGCGTGTGACTGCGTACCACATCACTTGTGCAACCGCAATGATTGGAAAAACCATCAGAGAGACTCTTTTCCGAGATGAGACTAATTCAATCTGATATGAGAAGACGCCTTACCAGTACCCACTTATAAAAATCGCAATTTTTTGCTTCTTTTCCTATAAACATTTGGAAATTGTTCAAAATTTAAATTAAGTTAATAGATTATTCCCAACTCTGTTCCGTGACACACCTCCTGGAATTTATCTAGATTTTACAATTTGTACTCATGGTAAAATTAACCTTATAAGATTTAAAATAAATTATGTTACTTTATTTATGTAGGGACCACAATCTCGCAAGATATGTTTTGAATGTTGTCATAATCGAATCGATTAATCGATGCATCGATTAATAAAATCAATTAATCGGGCGCGATTAATCGGCTGCTTGCAATTAATTGATTTACAAAATATCGATTATGTTTTTATAATCACCAATCCCTACAAAGAGGTCACTTCACAAAATATCAGCCGCCACAAATTCATTTTGACGCTAGCAGAAGAACTGCATAGTGAGTATATCAAGTCACAGCCATCGCCAGCACTTTCCATTTCAGGTAAAAAGATGACAAAAATACATAATTTTCAGGTACATGCATGTAAAGGGAATACAATTATGGTAAAATGTTCAAGATGCCAAAAATATTATAGCGGAAATTCCACAGCAAGAAGTGAAAAACCTATTATACGTGTTATGTGTCATGAAAAATAAAGTCTTGAACGGTAAAACTGATAGAAATATACATGGTTAAATGCTGTTACTTTCATTATATCACTACTCTCAGATTGTAAGTAACATAATTATATTTACTCTGCAATATGTTTACACAAAAAACTACCATCATCTATAGTATAATATATATTGAACAATTGGTGATAAAGCTGTCTATTCCTAAGTTTGTGTTTAACTTATAAAAACTAAATTGTATATAAATCTAATTCATTACTTAAAAATAACATAAGTGAGTTAAAAATAAAATAATCTCACTTGAAAATAGAATACATGCGTGAAATTACTCCTAAACAGCACCTAAACAAGATAAAACACCTATCGGTCAAAATGACCGCCGCCGGCGCTTTTAGGTATGGGGAAAATACGGCGCTCCTAGACAACCCATTTAAACAATCCCTTTAATGAAGTTTAAGAGGGTACGAGTTTGGCTAATTTTCACCAAATTGCCCTAGTTGGAATTTGACAGTCCAGTTTTCTGTTTTTTTTTACCTCTTCGATCATTGAGTACTGAGGAGGTTAATCGACGCCAGTGAGGCCCCACGCAAGCACGGAATAAAAAACGCTCATTTTCACGGCCAGAGGTTTTGCCTCCACCTAGGGGTGAAGTAGGCAGTTTTCTCCGTAGAAATCGAATCGCTCGAATGAAAAAAATTAAAACGCCGCCCGTGAATCGATAAAAAAAAAGACGAGAGTGAAGTGAATGGGGCCAGCCGAGTGCGCGAACACTCCTCCACGGCTCCGAAGACTAACTCCGCACTCTCCCGATGATTCATATCCGAATGGCGTTTTTTTTACGCGATCGAGCAATTTCGGCTACGATATCCACCACTTCCTCCCTGTTTTTCTTTTATTTTAATGCTATATCTACTGCTCCCACGCTGCCCGATGATCTCTGTTCCCGACATCAGAGTCTACGTGAAGCCTATCCGGCGTGTGGCAGAGATGCGAGACAAGCACAGAATGAGGAAGAAGAAAAATTTACATGTAACCCGAGGGAGAAATTGATGGCGTTGGTTTTTGGAATATCCATCGGTGGTGCAATCTATAGGCGCCGATACAATCGTAAAAGTCTATATAAATAAAAAAGAGAGAGGAGAATAAATTTTGATAAACGTGAAACAATTCAAATATACAGTACATACCACGGGTGAGTACGAATGGGATTCGGCTTTGTGAATACTTAAGTTCACTGTGCATACGTTTGCTTGCCGATACACGCGAAAACGTTGAGCTGCTTCTTCTATGTGTGGTTAATGACCGCAGTTGAAAGTAGGATTGATAATCAGCAGAATCCGACACTTTGATGTATAATTTAAGTTCAGCAAACGCGTATGACTGGTTGATGCGTGAAAATATAATTATTCGAACTCCTGCGTCCCGAAATTCAAAGCAAGCTTTGAAGGGGATGCACCTGAGTGAGGTTTTCATGTTAAGTGCATTTATTCGTTGAATTGCATGTTCATATTTTCTATGCACTTCAATAAAGAAGGTGAAGGTAAAAATGATACTAGTTGCATTGATATGAATTTCATTTTCTATCGTAAATGAAAAGGAAAACTTTGTTATAATCCACCAATTTATTCTCAGGTACAGCTAGTTTCGACGCAGCGGCGTCATCTTCAGGTACCTGAAGTCCGTACCTGAAGATGACGCCGCTGCGTCGAAACTAGTTGTACCTGAGAATAAATTGGTGGAATATAACAAAGTTTTCCTTTTCATTTACGATAAAATGAACTTCCACAAGGTTGAGCCTGAGACGATGGAGATAATTCATTTTCTATATTTTAATTATTGGCCATTACTAACGTTAAATTACAGTGAGTCAAAATAAGTTACTATAACACTCTTTCGGAAACTTTTGACAACCCAATACGTTGTTACCTAAAACCTCTAACACCTTCCAAAGCGAGAATACAAAGCAAAACGGAAGTAACATGTAATGCGGATCCCTAGAGAGAGAATTCCAATATAAGATATAGGAATATAATAGTTTAATTTTAATGCTTATGGTACAAAGCCCCTAAAAGCGACATAGTAATAGATCATAGTATACATGAGGGTTTTACAAGATAAGCAAAACGTTAATTACAAAAACTACAATAATTGTAAGCCTTAAAAAAACTCATAATTTGCCATTTTCTCGATAAATATTTACATAACTTATTGGTGGAACAGGAAATTAATGTAATTTTCTCTTTTTTAATTCACAAGGCATTGCGTTCCATATAACGGTAAATTCGCCTACAGAGGGATTGTGGAACATAGTGGTTCTGTCTGAAGGTAAAATTAGGTTAGAAGAGTTACTACGAGCCAGGTACTTGCTCCAGGTGGAAAACTGAAGAGATCAAGGAGGTACTTTGGTTTTCATTCTTTAATAAAGAAAATACAAAGGCACGTTGCAGATATTTTCGTGTAGCGAAAATATCCTAGATATGGAATACACTTATATTAATATGGTACTACGAGGTTGGATAAAAACAATACGCAGAATTATTCAATTTCACCAATTTTGTCATAATTATTTTGTAATTTTGTTGTTACACTTGTCCCTGACGTATGTTGACATTGGTTGCCACATTGGTTTTCTACTGTATTGCTGGCTTTCAAAATGTTTGCACGTGTTTTGGATTTATCGGTGAATTTTACTCAAGGAATGGAAAAAAGAATTTGCATAAAATTGCTATAATAACGGAATTAAGTACAGCAACGATTTGGAAATGTTAATTGTCGCTTTTGGGAAGTCCTCTATACATGAAAAAGCATTTACAAGAGGTAAAAACGTTTCTAAGAGGACCGTGAATACATTGAAGATGACGAGCGCCTAGGACGCCCCAGAACATCAACAACCGATGAAGTCGAAAAAGTGAAGAAAATGATAACCGAAAATCGCCGAATCACTATCAGAGTTGCTGATGATGTTGGCAAATCATTTAGCTCGTTTGAAACTATAATTTCGTATATTTTGGGTATAAGACGGGTGTCAGCAAAATTTGTCCCGAAATTGTTAAGTTTCATCCAATTGTCAAGTGTCGAAATCGTTAAATTTAGATAATGCAACTGCTCACACTCCACAGATTGCTCGTAAATGTTTGGTGAAAAACAACAACGCTATGATGCCTCACCCTCCTTATTTACCGAAAATGACCCCCAGCAACTTATTCCTATTCTCTAACACAAAAAAAACATGAAAGGACGTGCTTTTGCCAACATTGAGGAAATAATGACAGAATCGCTGAAGGAGATGTATGCCAATATGAAAATTGCGTTCCAGAAGTGTTTTGAGGATTGGAAAAAGCACTGGAAGACATGCATTACATGTGATGGGGACTACATGAAGAGGACATAATTAATATTGAAGAATAAATAAACAGTTTTAAGGTAGAAAAGAAAATTCCGGTAATTTTTTGATCAAAATTTGTATAGACTTTATTTTGCGTAAAAAAGAAAATTTTTGGTTGCATACATGACTGATTCCGCTTGGGGACCCGCAGCTGGTCTCACTTTCGACCATCAGTCGAAACTATATCAATCGACTTTCAGTCCAAGCGATTGGTGACAGTCGTGGAGGTGGAACAAGGAGAGGGAACGAGAGGACCGGAATGAGCGTTAATATGGTCCGGAGTTCACGGAGTATGTACATACTGTGGTGATAGTGAAACATGGTGGCTATCGCCTGCGCGATGCGTGACTTTAAGTAATGGAGAGTTTTCGTGAGAGGCTTCGGATTGAAATGGGAGATGAAAGTACCCACAATTTAAACACAGCTACCAACATGACTGATTTTAACTTGAGAGGGCAGGAATATGTCAGTAGCAGTTTTAGCGATAACGATCCAAAATATGGAGCATCAAAGTGCGCTGACGTTGTTAAAAATCCTTCAGAGGAGACCATCCAAAGAATTAGCAGATCAAGAGAGAGAGAGCTACAATGTTTATGTAAATAACAGGTTGAGCCTTTTGAAATTCGTAATACAGGTTTGCAACCTTGGGTACCCAGGTAGTCTTACTCTCCCGAGTGGAGCCGGTTCGTATGGAATGGACTGTTTCTCTGAAAAGGGGCCCTCCGTGTAGATCGAAAATCAAAAATAAACTTTTGGGCAAAGTTGATGATTGATTCCGCTAGGTGATCCGCAGCTGGTCACGCACTTAAGGGCATCAATTTATAGTCCAAACGATACGTGGTAGTCGGAGCAGCAAAGAGTGAAGTGGAAACAAGCTGACGCGAATGAGTCCGAGTGTGGTGGGCCTGACTGTATACAAACTACGTATATCGCACCGCCAGAGTCGGACGGACGGTTCTCATGTATACAGGGAGCGGTGAGGGCAGCTCGCGAGCATGCATATGGGACAGCGTAGAAGGGGGACGAACCTCCAATACCCTCTGCAAAGTGGGAGTGCATACCACTTGAATACGAACGGACACTACGCGAGAGACCCCTCGTTAACAAATAATAAAATAAAAGAATTACGAAAAGGTCGTGGAGGGAGAGATTGATGCTCTTTTTTTTGCAATCAAAAAAACCTTGTTTCTTTCCCAAACTCCCTCTACTCCCCTCACACGGTCTTTTCATCGTTATTATTTTAACTGAGGATCCTCGTTTGCACGTTCAAACGGGGGACTCATTAAAGAAACGCCGAGGAGGCAACGAGCTAATGCCCTCATGAATTTTTTTGCCGTGTTGGAGTTCAAATGATATGCTTTCTCTCTCTCCTTCTCTCCTCGTCCGTTTCACTCGAAATGATCGCTGTCATGCAACGAAAGATTTTTCTTCGGTAAAGAATGATTAACCAGCGCCGTGAACTCGATGCCTTGATTATTTTCATCAAAAAGTTTTGACATTACGAGTACGAGTTTAACATTATTTTCTTATTAACGCACTCATACCCTTTCATTACGCCTAGCATTTGAAAAACGTTCAATACACCTGGGCCTTTCCATAACATTACCATAACCACTAGAATAAAACACATTCAAATTAGAAGTGGCGGTGCTTTAAAAAGTAGAGGCTTGTTGGATATAAAAATGATGAAAAAGGTTGGGTGAGGCATCCGACTTTTGATGGTCAGTGAACATTTGGTACGAACATACGCTGTAATCGATATGATAGGTAGATAAAATTATTTTTTTCCCCAATCGCCAAACATTGTGGGATTTCCATTCAAGGTATTGAAGTAAGCGCAGATCAGAACACATTACCGCACTTTAGCGTACGTGAACGACGTTGAATGAAACGATGTGCGCAGGCGAAACGCTTGGTAACCAGCAGGTAGGTTGCATTCTGTGGATGCACATCTCCCGCGGCCGAATGTTTTGTGAATAGTTTTTGAATTCATTAAAAAATCACTTAAAACGTTAGCTTTTTACCACGAATCAATTAAAAACCTTAATGTATACATATTTGACGCATTTACGGAAAATCAACAAAAAAATCTATCGCTGACGCGATTGTCGACACTTTTGTTATTTTACAAAATTGCACATAAACTGCGCTCCCGATCATTTTTGAAGTGAGATACTTAGTGCGTAGTGTCTGTAACGAATGGAGGACAAGTGCGCTGTTGTGTTTCGAAGTGATTAGCGCACTAGAGCGAATGGAAAGCTCCCATTGGCTGGTTATTTTGGGAGGTGACTGACAACTGAAGTTATGGGAAACCTTTGGGAATAGGTGGATAGGTTGGTGAGAGGACGTCTTATTGTTAGTGGGATTCAAACCTGCGCCCTCGGGATGGCAAGCATGTACTCACGCTAACACACCAACCCAATATTCTCACGCTTAACATTCCCAAAGCCCTTGTATTTACCACCAAGTGTGAAAGTGAACCGACATCCTCAGCTAAGCACCTTAGCGGCGGATTGAAGGGCTATGTATAGATACTGATAATATAGTTGAGATGACAGCCTACCGCACTCCTCACTCGATATGAGTCTGGTATTACATACAGTGCATGAAAAATTGCAGTCAAAGATGTAAAATTGAATTCACGTTACGTTTTCCCAACATTCCATAATTAATTTCATCGATTACGTGAATGTTCCAAAATGTGCATGGCCAATTTTGTGATTCTAACAGCTCAAATTATGTGAGAACGTGCATAGGTTCTTTAGGAATTCTGCTAAAAATAAACGTTACTGCAGTAAGTACCATGGTATAGGGAGCGCATTTGTATTGCCAAATAATAATGCATAACTTAAATTAAGATAATTGCTGAAAAACTTTTTAAAACACCATAAACAGGATGATATGAACGGCATGCTTGTTGTATGGTATGCATCAAATCAGTACAACTTTTTAGTTTACGGCAAATGAGAATGAACTCAACAATCCTATTCCCCACCAATGGAAAATTAATTACGAATACCATTTTTCAGAAAAACATTTTTGCATGCGCAGATATCATTGATTAAAGTTACAATTCCAGCGTAATGAAGCAACATCATATTTTTCTGCGCATACTTCTTTGGAATTAATTTCCATAGTTTCAAGCACCATATTTATCATTAAACTCAGTAAATTAATTAAAGTTGAAATCCAAAATTGTACCTATTTCATATGAGAAACTCTTGGGAAAGGAAATTCTGTATTTTCTCTTTCGTTACTAATAAAATTATTCAGCATGTTTTATAGTTGGAAGATAGCGTTTGGTAAAAACATTCTACACATTCAACATTCTAGATGTAATAAGAAAAGCTTTGAATTTAAATGACTCATTGGAGTGTATTTTGTCGAAGTTTTGGAAATGCTGAATGGAAGCTCAAAAATTCCATAAGCCTTCACGTCTCCACTGCAGCAGTCGCTGAAAAATATTCAATCAGCCTAATTTCAACGCGAGGCGAGAGAGAAATTCTTGAAACTTTCAGCCAAACGTAAAAATATTCTCAATTATTTCCTCCGGCAAAAATTCTCAAAATTTGGACGAAATTTCAAATCAGGAATTCACTTCAGTTCGACCACTTCATTAAGCCAGGTGAAAAAAAATTACCTAAGGTAATTCAATTCGAGTTTTTCTGCACATATAATAAACACTATCTGAACCCGCGCAGTATTTACGTGAGTGTTATTTTTTAAGCACTACGGAGATAAAGAAAAGAATATCGTTATACGTATATATCTATTTAAAGTCCGGTCAACGGTAACCGAATTGGAGGCATCAATGGCGGTTACCATGAGAATTTTAGGAAAGGAATCAAAGTATTCGATGAACATCGAACTTTACTTTGACCTCATTACGTGATTATTAGTCGTTTTAATTAATCTACTTCTGGGCAATGGAAAAATGGTAATCCCTTGCAAAATTATGGCAAATATTATAATAATCCGGACTTGAATCAGATTTTTTACGTAAACGAAAACAGTTTTTATGAAAATTTCTCCAATCTAGAAATCGAACGCAGTACCTATACTGCAGGATTTTAGATCAAAACGTTTCTGAAGTAAAAAGAGGGAAGAGCGGACACTTCCGAAAGTACATACATATAAATATTGCAAAGCACATTTCAGTATATTCTTAAAAATTACATTAACGAAATCAAATGCACCAATTAGTTCCTGCAAGAACGTGATATCTATATAGGACAGAAACATCTGGATTCTGACCTAATAATGCTTGATGCCGTTAGGGTATAAATATTCGAAGATTTTGAATTGCAATTAGTTGAAGTCTGATTCAAAGAAGTTAATCTCGTTAATTAAAATCCAGATTCTTTTTTTCATACCTCAACGTCCATTATTATCATGTCTTACGGTAATTACACGGTACACGATTGTGGTAAAATGAGTCAAAATTTTCAGTCAGCCATACGAATTCAAAGTATAACGGTGCAATTAATATGTGTTTTTACACTAAGCTTGCTTTGGAAAAAACGAATCAGAAATTCAATTTGGCTCTGGAAAAAAATTGAGAAATTTAAAAAAACGCTATAGATTTTGAAAATCATAAATTGAACTTGGTTTGGGAAAATAATTAAGCAACTTTTAAATACGCTATATATTTTGAAAATATTCCAGAACAATCACTCGCATCTATGTGAGAACTACCACGATTCGAACATATCTACATTTTCCTACTTCCATTAAGTTGACTACTTCAACGAACAACGAACGAATTCAAGCGTTTGCCTAAGTGTTTCATTTTTCTTTCAATGACTGAAAAAGAAGAAATGGTATCGCAAAATAGACTGCTTCACTCGTAATTTTAGTGCCACCTCTCACCAGTAATTGACGGGGCTGTACAATCCCAAAGGCTCTTGATTCTGCGTGGCAAAGGTAAGTTGTTTCACCCTCCATTTTTTTTATTAAGCGTGAGTGCATTATTCGCGTGAATGCCTAATAATATCCTGCTAAACGTGCACCCAAAGGAATGAAAAAAAGCAAATCTATTTTTAATTTCCTCCACAAAAGGGGGGAGAAAAAAAAGAAAAGCGATCCCCACATCACCGTATTCCTTCTCCCTCCCGAATCTTCACTTTTTTTCGGACGCATTCCGCGGTGCCTCCTCCACGCCCATTGGTCATTTTCTTCCTCCCCTCCCCAATCCTCCCCCTCCCCACTCCTCCCCCTCCCCTCTCCTCCCCCACTCACACACCAGCTTCCGCCACCCGTTGTATGGGATGCCTCCCACAAAAAATATATATGCATAAAAAAAACTCCATCCCACAAATGAACGCCGAGAAAACGGAAGTTGGGGGAGGTTTCTCTTTTTTGATGTACGGGAGACCTCGTCATAAAAAAATCAAGCGAGCTACTTTCTCGCCCTCATCCACCCACCCCTACCTATAGCCACCGCACCCGTAAAACACTCCTCTTTTCGAGAAAAAGGATGAAAGGGGTTGCGAATAACGTACAAATACCTAAATTTATATACATGTTTTGGATAAGTTATTAGCTGAATAGACGCATGAGCCTCCATTGACGATTATTTGATTTAATTGTTACATGATGAAACAATTACGTTAATTGGAGTCGTAAGGTGGGTTTACACTAGCAAGTTACTTCCGTTACAATTACACAAATCACTCCTTAAGGAACTTGTGGGAGAGTTTACTCTGACGAAATATTTTTCACGAGTTTTTGCGCAGCCAGATTGATTGCCGTTTACATTGGCAGGAATATGATTCTGCAAGTGACTTGCGAAACTTTCTATTCTGCGCGTGAAATTGAGGAGCCGTTTATATCTGCAATGTATGGTGAAGGTCGTTTTCTGTAAGTAACTTCCGCAATAAACTTTCCAGTGTAAACCCACCTTGGACGGTTTCTTACTTTCTCTGAATCCTGGAGTATATGTAGAAGTAGATGAACTTCAGATTCTCTGAATCCGGAAAAAAATCGGCGGCAGTCCTGCACACAACGATTGATTAACTCACGTGGAGCTGCCCATAATTTAATAATTTAAAGCGCGAAATCTAATCTACCCGGTGGCATTGTATTTTCTTCGTGCCCCGATAGTCATTATGAAATCACAATATAAATTGGCTCCTGGCACTTGGATGAGCTAAACGGCAGCTACAGGATGGGACACACACCTTTGGGTGAGGTAGTTCGGATGGTGCTTTCCACTTTGACAAGAAAGACTAGTATCACCCTCAATCTCTTCGTCCAAATATACACGCTTAGACCGAAATATACACGCTTAGACCGACATTCAATAAACCTTATTCAAACACAATTTCGTAATGGGCGGTACTTCGTGTTAAGATAGGAAGTAAAAATGACGCTCAAATTAAAGGTTACCGAGATGTACTACCGTTTTTTTCATACACAAAAAATAGACTTCTTCTGCGTTTATGGATGTATCTGATGATGCCGCAACTGGCAGAAACAATTGCATATCTACACTGGGCCGGTCAAAGTTTCTTTGGAACCCTGGGCTGAAAGGCATTTATGTATTCCTTCAAGATAGGCCGCAACTGATGCACCTTATGTTTGAAGAAACTAAACGCCATGCACCCAAACTTTTAGTGGCCTGAGTGATTGCACTGTGCTATCAAATTGAAATACTTCTCAGTCTTAACCTTCAAGAAAAATTATGTCACATAACGCACATGTCGAGACAATAATGAATGCATCAAACGATTTACGTAAAAATAAGCATTAAAAACTATCACGTATCTGGGAAATATTCTGGATTAGAATATAATACGCCATAAGGATACGAAATAGGGAGTCGTAATCCACAAAAAAGGGTTTGCCAAAAGGAGGGTATTAATGAAGAGAAAGTTCCACAACCACTGTAAGCTAAAATTGTAAACATTTTAACATAGAATACAGCTTTGCATAGTTTAGTTTAACATAGAATACAGCTTTGCATAGTTCAGAATATCTTTTGCAGCGGAAGAAAGTGGCCAAAAAAAGACCAAAGTGATGAAATTCGTCATGGAAAAATTATTAAACATGGCCGGGATCCCGGGTTCACATGATTTAGGTGTATATCTAAGCACCCTTGCGCGTGACGGCGTACAAGATTTTTTTAATTGGCGTCCTTATCAGAGGTTCTGAATGGGCTTCATTAGTCACAATGACTAAACAGATATCGAGACGCACCTTGTGAAGCCCAACAATTCAATGTAATATACGTCCCAAGCTTCAACAAGCTGCGCTATCATGCCGCGATATTTAGCCACATTGTGAACGGCATGAAAAATAATAGGACTAAAATAAAGAAATCTGACACGACGACAACGATATATGATAGACATCGAGGAAAGGTTTTTAGTTTATTGGACATTATTGCCGATAAGTGAGATTGACCCCGTTATTTCCATAATTAAGCTCAAAAACGCTAGGAAAAAGAAAGAATTAAGTACGACGTTTAGGCAGTATTATAGGTAATGACGCAAAGGGCATGAGGAAAATAGCAGAGCCGGAGAACATACTTTATCATTTTCCTGAAAAAGTAGCAGATGCTGGGAGAAAACAAGGCTGAAAATGAGGATTTATTATTTACGATGCATGGAATTTTCCTTTCATGAAATTTGGAATTTGAAAGTGTAGGGTACAAATATAATTTGACTCATTTTATTTTGGCCTTAAGAGAATTTTGGGCCCCTCCTTTCATTACACTCATGGCTATCATTACTAACAGTTTCATGTATTACAGATTAAGACAAAACAAAGACAAAACGAGGGAATACTCATGTAAGCCTGGAAAATACAACATGATAAGCAAACGTGAGAAAACACAACCAAAGATTTTCGGAGAAGCCTAAAGAATCTAAGGATGGAATACGACCTTCCAGGAAAAGATCTACGCAGGGAGTGAGTTCTGAAAAACGGCCGTCGCAGCAGGGAAATTTAAATGGAAGGCAATGGAAATGCGGAGGGCTGTAGGAATGGTGAAATGAGAGTGAATGAATGGTGAATGAACAAAGAAAGTATTCTATTGAAGTGCGTGACGAAAAAAGGAAGATTACATAATTGGATAAATTGAAAGGGACAACTTCCTGCTGGAGGCCAGGGTGGAAAGGACGAGCTATAGAAAGCAAGCGACGCTTTTTTACCTCAAGTAGATGATGGAAGACCTAAGGGTCAACTCAGGTCAAATGGTACAGCGAAAAAAAAAAAATTTCTGTGATTTAAAACAAAACATGTTTGCACGAAAAATGTTGACTTCTGGTTAATTTCAACAATAAAAGAATGTAAATGGAAAAATGAAAATTATATTAAATTGTTTCCATTATTGGTAAAACAGTTTGCCTTCAGTATCTGTCCTCTGTCATAATTAATTATCGAGTTATTTAGGATACCTAGAGTAAATGTCAAAATTCTCAAACATTCGCTTGCACCATTTTGTAAAAATGGTTGTCGCAAGAAAGCGATGAGGGATAAAATTTTTATAGTCATTTAATTCGACGGCCATTAAATGTTGATATATGTGTACTAATATTTTTTTCAATTATCGCTCAACCATCATCATCAGATCATTTGACATGGAATGGCCAATTAGCGGAAACGCCTTTAGTAAATAATCGACTGGGAGTGGAACGACTCGTAAAACGGGAAACAGAGCGCTCAAGTAAGGGGCCATTCAATTATTCGTAAGACGTCTTATGGGGGAGGGGAACAGACCCTTATAAGAACCAGATCAGTTATGGATTGAAGCCTCAAATATAGCGTCCCATGTATCGGAGTTGATCTTTCCGAGGGGTTGTGGGGGCATTGACTTCGAAAACTTGAGGTCTTCCAAGTGTTTCCAAGGATCTACTGGTTGCGAGGAACCTAAGGTTTGCTATTTGTATTTCCTCTGCTGGAATAGTTTCTCTCATCACATCGTCCTTTTCGGATGCTTATGGACCAACTAGTGATAGAAGCCTTTTGAAAAATTCAAAGCTTATTGGAAAATAATTTTTATAATCCTTTTTTGTGTTCACTTTGTAACAAAACACCGATACCGAGGCCCATAAATAGCTTATTATTTATTAAAATGATAAATTCATATAGAAATTTACAGTTAAACAATGAAAACCGGAACTAAGGAACGGGATAAATAAACAAGGAGGATTATTTTAGAGAAAAGAGGAGGAAGTGTGGGACACATAAGGAAGAGTTACGGGAAAAGTAGGACAAAAAAGGGAGAAATTGATAGGCACGTAAGGAGGACATACAGGAGTGATACAACCCAACATAGGAGCAGTTTGAGGAAGATCAATCCCCTTTACCCAACAACCAACCCCGTACCAAGGCATACCCTAAACTTTCAACTCCAGTTTGACACTCCTTAGTAGTGAATCTCCTCCAGCTGCAGAAGGATCCTTAGCCCGAAAGCTATACTAAGCAGTGGACACCGGTGTCATCATGGATCAGCTGCCAGTGAGTGTCCACTGATTTACTTTCCTATCCTTCCCCAACTTCAACATCTTGTTGCTAGCTTATATATATATATATATATATATATATATATATATATATATATATATATATATAAGCTAATTCGTATATAAGAGACTAAGGCATCCAGTGGATTTCAGCCCAGGACTGTAGGTTTTTGCCTGGCACGTGAGTAGCGAATTCCTTGCTCGCTTGGGTTGACACACCCGGTATCAATCCATAACTGGCCGTGAATGGGCACTGAAGGGGGTGTGGGGATCCAAGGCCATCTTAGATAAGATTTTATTTATTCGTGAGAGCTTATTTGTATCACATTTTTATTATCATCGGATGAAAATAGGTAGTTAGTTTAGAAAACGAACTTAGGTAGTTTTTAACATCGCAAACATCACGTGGTTTCCACTAAGGAAAGATTTTTTAGATCGTAATTATATATCCAGTAAATATACTCTAAATAAAAACGAACTGGTTGCCATTGGATTAAGGTTCTACAGTAGCATAAATAATAGGGTATTGACGTGGAATTTGTCTGCTTAATCCCTTCTGCAAAAGGTCAATAAAATGTAATCTTATATTTTACGCGGTATCAATACCCGACAAGATAATTTGAGTGCATTCTCAGCATCGCCTGATCGTGCAGTATTTCAAAAAATTACGCCAAAATCATTATTTTAAAGATTATTACATTTTCAGCCGTCCTAAAATATATATTAACTTACAGAATGAAGAAACTTTCAAATGGTATTTATCCAAACTGTTTATTGATACTACCGACCCTGGTTTCAACGGGTAACCTTCATTTTCAAAGGTATACGGATGGATAAATACCATTTGAAAATTTCCTCTTCCTGTAATTATGAAAGAGTTCCACAAAGTGAAGCCTGAAACTATCGCTTAATAATATGTTAACTTACTTAAGATTGGGAGAGGAAGGGGGAGGTGGTTCATGGAATCTTGCTTTGTCATTCATAGGAGGGAGGAAGGTTTTGAAAAGTGTCCAAATTCGTATTTTATCAACAATAGTAAATGAGGCTGCTCTAACGTCTTTGAAAAAATCTTTTACGTGATACAGAATGAACAAGCAAGTAAAGACAATATACTTGATACCAATTTCCTGGTCGGGATTTAGCACCCCACGGAGGGATTCAGGTCAGGTGAAGTATGCTTGGTGTACGAAGGGAAATTTATTTCCCAGAATGGATGAGAGCTAAGAGCTGGGCGTGGATGTCTAGACTAGACGCTCCGGGCCCAACTAGCTGTCTCCCCCAATACGAGCAGTGCTTTCACGCGGAAATTATCTGCTCCGGAGGGCGATTAGAGGAAAGAAGCGGCGATTTACGGGCATCTCGTTTCTGCCCTCAAAGCGTAGATAAGTTCTACTCTGACAGAAACAACATCATCTATCTATGTATTTTCTTTTTTGGGAAAAAGATGAGCAGTTGGGTATCACTTGGATATTCCACAATTGTTAGAATGTCAAATGTAAAAGCGGATTAGATTCCTATTTTTTCTTTAAGTGAAAGCATCGGTGCCTTCAATTAGGCTTTTGAAATATTAATCACTAGAATAATGGAGTAGCGGAACGGAAGAAAAATGGATAATTCACATTATTACATCACTAGAAGTAATGATAATGATGGACGTACAGGCTGTATCAAGGCCATTTTGCATCGTTGATAAATGAAGGATATCATTCGCCGTTCTCGACTTTCCCCAGTTTCATTATAATTTTAGCAATACTGAAAATATAGACGGATGTAATATTATTTTAACAGTTCATCAATATCTTATGTTTTATCACTGAAGGTATAAACGCACGTAGATCGTGGTAGCCACGATTGATAGTCATATGTTATATGTACGATAAGTGATATGGAATCGTATATATAATCATATGTACGATTTCCACATTCATTTTATTTGATGACCAATGTTTAAACACTGAAGTGTCACTTTTCGAGGTCTAACAAGATCTCAATACTTATGTCAGGAAACTTTTCTCGGTTAATAAAATAGGTGGGAAAAAAGCAGACAGTTAATAATTCCTCATCATGAACGCAACCCGTGCTCACAAATTGAAGCATCATGTTACTTCTTCTTGTCGCCAGATGTGAAACGCAACCACCTGGTGATGGATTTTGTTCATGGAGTTTATGGATACCCTGAATTTAATTGTTGGATGTTATCTATAAACTATAGGCATCGGTTACGTGTTACAATATACACGTTACTGTATTTATAATTGTAAAACTATATTTCTCAAATAATTGGGAACTCAAAAGGAAAATCAGTTCTCAAAAGAGGTAAAAATGGACATTTTTAGACTCAGTTTAAATTGATCCACAGAGAATAAAAGAGATTAGGCTTAATTAATCATAATTATTACTTTTGAAATAATAATATTCAATATTTTGTAAAATCTTTTACTGAACCAACCACTTTCAAACACTAAGCGTTATTCCATCTTTTTGCCCTCCAACTCTCGCCATTATCAAGAAATAAAAGCTGGTGCCAAGTGTTACAAAAATATTATCCTTTTACAAAATATGCAATACTCCTACTTGGGTGGAAATACTCACTAATAATGAATTTTTACTAGGAGAGAAGGGATTTTAACTACAGACTTTTAAGTTGACCGGGTAATGCACAGACCGCCACAATAAACCACGGTTCATGATTCACTTGGCTATTTCAGTAGTATTTAAGGGGACCAAGTTTTCTGGCTTTATCGACCATCAAAGATGGCAATATAAGGAGATAAGGACATCAATGAAGCACTATCCATGCATCTAAACCCTGTATCGTCCTTAATACCTGGAGATGCTTCATGTTCAATTGCTCCTCGCCACCACCGAGAAGAAAAAATTGGCGCTAGATATTACAAAGGATATAGCGGAAAGAATGGGTGAAGAAAGATGCCTAAGAAGCTGCTACATGGAAATATGAATGGATAGAGAAAACGAGAAAGACCAAGGAAATGATGGATGCAGGATATGGAAGGAGACATAGAGACTATGAGGATCGTAAGATGGTGGGAGAAAGTGCAGAACTGAAGATAATGGACAGGCATCTCGAGGGAGGCCAAAGCCCATACCAAGCTGTAGTGCCGAGGAAGTAAGTAAATAAGTAAGATATTACATAGAGTTTAGGTTAACCTCATAAAATCAAATATTCTTCCACAAGATAAGCAAGGCAAATGAAGATTACCTTTCTTTATTTCAACGCTACAAATACGTCACGAAAGATGCAAATTGAATTTCTTCAGCGAAAGAACCCAGATTCCCATCCCACGAGCGATGCTTCCCCATAGCCCGTACAGCTTCGAAGAAAATTGACACTGGCGTCACCCTCCAGGGAAGATAGGCACCAATCGACTTTCGCTAAAGGCGTCGAAATTTTTTATCCCCGAACCCTTCAACGAGGCTCACGCATCTCTCGGACTTTGAAGGGATTCCAGGCACTCTTAAAAAAACAAACTTTTTGAGGATCGGTTCCGGGAACAAAAGCTTGGGGCGCCATAGGGGAGTGAAGTTTGTGGAGTGAGACCGGGTCACAATGACCTCTTCTCACCCTCAGCCCTCACCAACCACCTCCACCCTCTTTCAGCCGATGAAATTACTCCAGAACTTCAACCGTCCTCCCTAAGACTATCAACCCAAGAAGAACCTTCCCCATCGAACCGCCAACCAAACCCACCCCGTTTGCCAACCACCCCAAAACACACCCTGAAGAGATTCAGGGTTCTCCCTTATCGCCAAAGCTTAACTCCTCCCTCTTAACCCCCCTTGAACCACCCCGTTCCCTATTCATATCCTCCTTTCAAAAAAAAAAACCTTCATCTCGAACCCTCTCAACCTTTACGTTTCACCCCTTGGAATATCGCTCCCTCAAGCGCCCCCTATCGCGAGATCTCGAAATTCTCTATCTCTCTCCGCTCAGGTGCCTAAGGACGGCCTAAACGAATCACTTGGTTCCACATCTACGCACTATCATGCAAGCTGCTGCAAAGGTGTGCGACATGGGGATCTATTGGAAACTTGTCAAACCGTGTTACCTTTGCTTCGTACCTAGAGTTAACCGGGAGGAGATGACATCAAAATCACATCATCACTTATAAAATCATATTCTCTACATGCATAGAAAGCATACAGTAAGAATAAAAAAGCAGTCTTTTTTCCCTCGCGGTATGTAAACGAAGAATATTGAGATGTGATAGTGCATTCATAATTGGAAAAAATGAAGTGAAGAAAGTTTCAAATTTATGTTGATTCATTTGTTTTAGATATATTTGTACGATTGCGGAAAATGTTATAGAGTATATGCTGAAGACGCTTAGTGTTTTTGAATTTCCAACAACGAATAGGTATCTAATGAATAAGTGGTTGTCATTTTAAGGTACTATAAAAAGGGTAGGTATTCAGTTTCTGTTTGCTATATTCAAACCACGGCATCTATTCTCTAAGCACAAGAAAGGAAGAATTTCTTCATAAAAATAGTTTTAAAAAAATAGTGTAAAGTAAGATGCTGAAAGGCTGACAGAATTTCATCAGTAACATCATATGTCATAATGGAATATTAGAACATTAGGTATCGCTGGGCATCGAAGAAGTTGTAACAAATAACCATCGAACGGGCATGATTAACTAGCCATGTTAATATCTTTTATATGCTTATTTATCATTTTATTTCGCCGCAAGATATACCATTGACTGTACTTGAGTATTTATAGATTATTTGTTCATATCATACAAATATATGTGTTTCTGCCTAGTATATTTCATGTGGCCTACGATACGTTGGCTTTAGATCCACGGTAAAGATAGCGATATTACTTTCAATTTAAAATTTTGAGTTGTCTGGACGTTTTTTGTAATTTCCAGCACCCTATCTAAGACCATCCAGGACGCAATTACTGAGATTGGAACAATAATAGAAAGGAACCAGGAGTTTAATCAAGACCTTTCTGCTTGTTTTGAGGATTTTAAAAAAGGCGTAAAAATCAGCTTATGCAATACGGGATGAAGATTAATCATGATAAAACAAAAAGAAGATCATCTTCTAGCACAGCGGAAGTAATGATGGTCGTATAAATAAGAGAGCACAATCTGGAGTAGGTTGAACAATTTTATAACTTGAGCAGTATGTTGTAGGAAAATGGGCATTGTAGCATATACATTAGAAGGAAAATTGCGCAAGAAAAGAAGTTGTTCAATATTTTATAATAATGAAAATATTATTCAAACCTACTTTGACAGATTGATGAGCCTTATGACAATTACAGGAATTGCTAATGCCGAAACACAGATTCTAATGCTTCTTCGACGATCCGGGAATTCTCTAATTCGCAACCTAGTTATAATCTCTAATCCTTTCCTCGAAACGCATATTCTGAAATTTTGGAGTTCCAAGAGCAAGAACCTCACCCGCCATCGTGAGATACGGGTATGTGTTATAAAAACGCGTAATGCTCGCATTCAGGGTTAATAGGCAAAACCTAACGTACAGAGATGGATCTCTGTGAGTTAAAATTGTTTATGTTACAGCTTTTGGTAACTGCCGTTTAAACCGTCTATGATTTCTGAATTCATGACTTACAAAGTCAGCGTTGGTATGTGATGAATTTTATATTCAGGAAATAATGGTACATTTGAATGAACAGTGATACATTTGGTAACAAACAGTCATTATATCTCTGCACTGTCAAGGTATTGCGAAGCTCCTTGCCGATTTACAAACAATAAGACTAACAATGTGTCAAGGAATAGTAGCACATTTTATGCATTGACGCCTTTTGGTAGTTTGAAATGATTTCAAATGGAAGAAATACAGGTAAACGAGGAAATAATATAGCATTTTTATTTTAGATATATATGATGAAGCAGAAATCTAGATTCAAAGAAGTTGACTCGAGATGGGAAGGCTAGTACAGTAGAAGTTCTCTAGACTTCCCCAACCCAATCCCTGAGTTAGTACTCTACGGCATAATATTACCATGATTAATTTTCCAGCTAATCCAACAGTCTCAGGTAATTTGAACGATCATTTATTTTTTTTAACTCGTGGTAAGGGCTGTGAAAAATATGTGCAAATAATAATTTCAGCTCTATTCGTAGACAGGTCACCACATAAACTTCGCCACTGTTGCTTGTGACAAAATTACCATATTTAATCCAACGCTGTGAGATGCATATGGTTATAGTTGACGAGGCTGACTTAGTTTGACTGCCACTTGATTACAATGTGCCACATTTTATCCGATAAAATCACGTAAAGTACGGTACTGGCAGCACTTTCTACAACTAGGAATGTAATTGAGACACATTATATAAGAGGAAAAATTTGGAAAAATGACTGCTATTCCTATACCGGTATTGATACCGAAGAGAGTTAAAAACTCTGGGATTGCCATTAAATATATGCATAGATTATTGAATCGTTAACACTATGAATTTACATGTTAATTGATTAGTCAAATAATTTCATGTGTGTACAGCCATTATCCGAAAAAAATGTGAAAGTTTACCAAAAGACTATAGCATTCCTCCTCCGCTTATAAATTTTATGACGATGAAGACATTAAAGATATATAGTCAATGTACTATAGATACGTACGTACTAATCGTGTTATTTGAAGTGAAAATTACCACCAGTGACGACTGCACACTAGATATACATTTACGCACAATGCCAGGAAATGGAGAAACAGGGTACAATAACCTTTCCGAGCAATTCCTTTTTGCTAGTTACGACACACGTAATTGAAATGACAATTAAGCCTAAATTACAGCATCCTGAATCATTTATGCAAATATGTGTTCCCACATGGGGCATGATAGCTTTGTTTTCAAGAGAAATGCAACGGAGCCGGCGGGGAAAAAACATTTTATGATGATGGCAGAAAGAGCCTTCGCAAGGCGGGGTGCATGTTTGTGACGGAGCGGTAAACGACTTTGAAATAAACGGGCAGGAAGGGTCAGGAAACTGACCCTCTTTTACAGTGATTCAGCTATTTGATTTATGTGTTCATTAATACTACCGCGGGGCACCGCCGCGCCTCCCTTCCCGCGGTGGCGCTTACATTTGGCGGCCGTTTTATTAGATTTCACCCCGTTTGATTTAACACCGTGCTAAATACTACCCACCTACTCTCCTACCCATTAGCGTCCCTCTTTCCTCAACTCCCGTCCTAATGTTTATCGTGCCCATGCCTAGAACTCTTCTTGCTTTCGTTTCTTTTGTTCCTCCTTTTAATGATGGGGAGATTCGGGAGGGGGGTCCATGTGCAATGCTTTTTTTTTGTTTGTTTGGTCAGAGGGGGAAGGGGTCCTAAGGTCTCAATGGTCCCCCCTAATGAAGTCGTTTGTCTGTCGCTCAGTCAGACTTCCTACCCACACTCTTCCAGAACTCTCTTCTGCACTCCTCTCCCTCACTCCAACCCTTTCTCTTTTCCATTCTCTGATCTCGAACCCCTTTCTGCATCCCGCAAACCGGGCTTTCTCTTTAATTCCCCGGAATTGAAGTGTCAAAAAATCCCCGTCTGCTCCCTTGGCCAAAACGCATTCTCAGTTCACCCTTTTTCCCGCTTGGTGTGGCCAACGTCAGGGGAGGGGGGGGGGAGGTTATAGAAAGACACCCACCTACCCCTCCCGTATAACTCCCATCCTACCCTTAACACTCAACCCTTCTCTCTCTCCCATACAATCTCCGTGTACGAAACCAACTCCCAGGAGGATGGAAGACCCGAGAGTGGATAATGAGCGCGACCCCCTGCTATCCAGTCTATACGGGGCCGTCTCTTGCGGATCTCTGCGAGGCCTTTGTTTTCCAGACCGCCCGAAAGGGGGAGTTGGTTGGAATGGTGGGGGGAAGGGTGAAAAACTCCACCCCTTAAAACCACCCCTGTCCCTCCTCACCGTGCCAGACTCCTGACGCATACATACTATCTCCTCTCTCTCTCTCGCTCTCTCCAGCTTACCATTGGGAAGTTGGCAGGGCTCCTTAGGGGAAAGGCTTTTGCAACGATGGGCTCCTGTGGGTCGTAAACAAAGTCGATTCCCCTTGGGCTCTGTTGTGGTGTCGTGCGGGAGTTTAATTTTTTTATTATAATTTCCCCCTCTCTCTCCGACGGAATTCAAATTGTTCGCGGGGAGGGGGCATTAACCAAGTAGGGGGGAACAACCTTCACCCTTTTTTCGTTTTTTTTTCACTCACTACCTTTTATTCTCCGCGCCACGCAACGTATAACAGGCTTCCGGGGTTTCGTTTCGCGTCGATCAACCAGTACGCCGGCGAGGTTGACTGAGGGATCACGCTCATACATCGCGGTCGAAAAGTGAATTTTGATTTCACTGGTCTCTAAACAATGCCATTTTATCTATTTATGCAGAATTATTATTATGAAGGTGATATACTGGTTAACGTACGTTTGAATGGGAGTAAGAGAAATTCCTCTGGATTTTTACGCATTTTTTGAAGGTCTAATAACTACACAGTTACTTCCTTCATGTCAGCACATATGCTAGTCTTTTTCGTGCCACCCATAAAAGCTATTCTCTTTTATCCTCTTACCCGCTTACTCTACATCCTCCGCTCTATCATAGCCTTATGAAACCATTCGCCCCTTTTTACCTATTTCAAACACTACCTCCTCATAATCTCATCTATAAGCTCTCTTTCCAATGGATAATTGTTTCAGCCAAAGGTGCCGATTTCAGTGCTATTTCCACCGAATTAGTGAATCAAATCAACCTTAAAAGACCTTAAGTAAACTTGTAAATGCTCTGTTAATTTAAATTATGTTAATGGTTTGTTGCTAATTGTTTGATGTGGAGTTAGAATGAAAATAAGCTAAGAATTTCCACCTCCTTGCTCGTGGGACACCATTGTCCTATATTAGACAGTGCAATCATTTGTATTCAATCCCTTATCGCGGTGGCTTCTCGGGTTATTCTATTATTGAAAAACTTCTTCCCTTGGAAACAAATCATTCATTTTTGTTCTCTTTCCCATTAAACGTTTCCCTCTTTCATTAAAGGTCGACACTTCTTTTAGTCTCTTTATGTGCTTCTCACACATTTTACACTGACTTCAAAGTTCAAAAAAATTATATTTTTTCTTCTCCATCCACTTCAGACACTACTTGAATGTATTTGTGCCATTCTTGCGGTATTAATCTCATGCAATGATTTCCTCAAAGGCTTTAACATTTTTTGTGGCATTAAGGATGGCCGCCATGAATGTAATATGAATGTAGGACGTGCAGAAGAAACGTCCACGTCGGGATATCAAAGACAGAGTAAAGAATTATTATGAGAATAGACCACTAAGGTAGAAGTGAGTCAGCATTGAGTAGGGAGAAACTAAGGGCATCAGCGAAGACATCTTAGAATAGAATTATTGACAAGGATTTTGTCGAATAAATATCCTATTGCTTGAAAAAACGGATTATTCATCCACAATATCACATTATTTGTCAGTACATCAATCCTGTACTGATAATTAATGTCACAATTTTTTGTTTACTTTCCGAACGCTAAGTATGGTGTCAGGATAAACCTGTTACAATACTTAGTAGAACTAATAAAGATTTAAAATTATTATGGATTAGTTAGCAGCTTAGTTATGTGTTGCGTTTTATGGACCAAATCCCCGACAACTATGCAATGGATTTTAACAATGTGGTCAACTACTGAAGTGAATTACAAACGGATTATTCATATAATTTTCCCCGCGAACAAATTCATATGCACGTTCATCTTCGAAATCTTTCAAACCTTTAAGCCCAACCTCGGCAAGAGAACCAATCCATTTAACCTCTTTAAGGGTTCATCTCCCTCCAATATCAACCCCTTCCACTGAATCCTCGAAACCCTTTTCTTAGATAGGGCCCCCATTGGCTTTCGCATCCCCTCCAGGGGTGATTCGTGGAGGCGAGAAACTTCGTTAATTAAGAGCTGTTGGCCGGACGATTGCAAGTAGTCGCACTGCACCCTCAAACCAACCGAAAAGGGGGCTGCCCCCTTTGATAAAAGCTAACTACCCCCGCGGCCTATCTTCGCAGCGGCGATACTGCCTGCCTCCATCTCTCCCAGATATATCCCACCTCACTCCAACAACCAACTCCCAGTCTTCACTCCGCTCCTGCTCCCCAAACGAATCTCCTCCTTCCACCACATCCTTCATCGCCCATTCCCAGCTACAATCACCCACCCACTACGGTCTCTCTCATGACCCTTTGCTTCCAGGGATGTTTCGGCCGAATTAGGAAAGTATATGTGGATAATATAAGAATAGGTGGATGGAGTGACCGCATTGATTTAGAAGAGAGTAGATGTCGTCTTGACGCACGAAAGTGACGCCGGTTTTTGAAGTGGAACGCTTCTTATGGATGGGATACTTGTGTTTAGCGATCAAACAAACAGAATATCAGTTTTATAAGTGCATATTCGTGGTTTAAGTAATAATGAAAGCGTACTAACAATGAATATTACGAGGTTCAAGGACTGTATCCACTCATTGTTAAACCTTCAGACTCCTTATTGAAGTGGAACACTTGTTATGGATGGGGAATAGTCTCACGAAAGCCTAGCATCACTTCCGGATGGATAGAGAAGACGGAGAGAGAGATTGATGAGACGAGAGAGCCTGCTTGTTTGCTTGCGCTCGCAATACCTCAGTGCGCATGCGTATAGAGTTCCTATATCTATAGCCAATTGAGGAGAGGCACTACAGTACAATGAACTCTTATCCGACTGTTGAGTCATTGCGTGGTAATGTACATTGAAGCTCTTAGAATAAATTCACAATACTATCACTAGAGGGACATAGTGTAATTTCAAATAAATATACAAAGTCTATTTGTATTTTATGTTATCAATATAAATACATAAAAATATTGTTTATGTTTATATTTTCAGAAATATTAACATGATAAATTATTTTTATTTTGATATAATACTGTGCACTACCAGTCATATCAATACTCAGTGTTCCTCTTCTGTTGGCCATCCCACGACGGCCTCACGATGTTTTACGAAAATTGATCCACCAATCACGGATATCGCGCGCAACTCGCTCATAAATATTAAGAATAATGCATTTTTTTATGGACATCATTTCCATTTCGTATTTCCATGATATATAATTGGTGCCACGAGGATTTCACATCTAGTAGCTATGCATTCGGCAATTTAACTGCACAGCAGATCCATTAAATATGGCCGATTGCGAAAACCGAGCGTGGCCCTGATATTATATAAAATTCACCATAATCCACTCCCCATTCTGTTCCTTACCCTTTACATAGCTGGTGACCTAACACTTCCTGCCACAGGCCTCTGACGCGGCTCTAGATGTAGGTGAGACTACACAATAGAAACATGTTTTTACTTCAAGATATGATCGGCAATGAAAAAAAATTAAACCGTCCAGCCAAACTCCCAAAATGGAAAACGACCGATGCTTGGTCAGCAAAATGCACCGACCAGTAAAAAGAGCTCATCTTTAGGAGGAAGGAATATTTTTTTCTCTACACTCAGCCCCATACGCCTATCGAGATATCCAGGCACTGAAGTGGAGAATAGCAGATAATTTCGGACGCGCTAAACCTAGTTAAACGCCCTCTCTTGGCCTCTATCTCTCTTTCCTAAAAGGAATAGAGCAGCAGCACGCAGAATGACTTGACGAGGGGGGTAAAATGGCAATTAACGCGATTTCATTTCATTTCGAGGTGCCTGAAACCCACTTGCACATCCATCCGCTCAATCCTATTTCCGGAGCATGGCGCGAATTATTTTCGTCGCGCACGGTGGTGTCCAGGATTCACTCCCGGCTGTGGACAGTTCGGAAAGCGTACCAATTATAAATTAATTCGAGTTTTTAAAAACCACGTAGGTCTAGTGATTTGCGGTTCAAAAAATTCATTTTCCCTCCATTTTTGTTTCACACAACTGCCTTAACGTAACAAAAGGTTTTAACAATTAATTTTTAGAAAGACATGTGGAGTACTATACGTAGTCAAAAATACTTAATTGGATCAGTGATCAGGTAATACCGGCAAAAGATATGAAGAGGAACAGCGGATTATAATTTTAGTCACGATTCAGTGAATGGCAACAATACGAACTCCACTGGCAACAATACGCTTCCGCAAACACTTTGCCAAAACATTTAAAAGTCCTGCAAACGAACTTGCAGGGCATCTTAAACCTGTAATTTACATCAAAAGTCGCTTGCTGCAAGTAACTTGCACAATAAACGTACCAGTGCAAACCCATCTTTATAAAACAATGGATTCGGTTTCTTTTTCCGTTTTGTTGACTCATTAAAAATGCTCAAAATTTTTAGTATCCTATGACAGAAGGAGGCGTTTGAGATGTTTTATTTATTATTATTGGAGCGGTAAGGAGGTTTTATTCTCTCCTCGTCACCTTCTTTCTTTAGCATTAGTTCATCATTTCATTTCTTAAATTTTCATTGAGTAGCTTTTCTGAGGATGCGTTGAGCGCTCGGAGAGGGCCGCCGAAGGGGCTGGTTACCGTAACCTTGGCAACGTTCGAGATGTGGGTGTGGAGGAGGATGGAGATGATACGTTGGATGGTAAGGAAGACAAATGAGGAAGTGCTTGAAATGGTTGGTGAGGAGAGGAAACTTGTGGATGTGAATAGGGGAAGGCAGGGTAGGTGGCTGGAAGCGGTAATGAGGGACGATGGTTTGCTGAGGGCCGTGATGGAGGGAAGGATGTTGGGTAGGCGGGGAAGGGGAAGAAAGAGAATAGGCTTTATGGACGGGATGAATAAATCTAGGACACACTGAGATGAAGAAAGAAAGACTGGAGGTAGAAAGGGCACGGCACGTGTAAGAGTCTGTTGGATTTTCTCTGGCATCATAACCTACCTCTAACCAGTAGATTACTCTAATGAATGAATGAATGACTGCAGGAATTAGGATTTAATTTACTTGGCAACCGCAGCATAGACTTTAAACTTGTACTAATGCCCTAGGCACTCAAGGCTTGGATGATATGATCCATTAGCTCGATAATCGCTGTGAGATTTTAGTTGTTTGTTTTTACCATCTCAGTCCCCATGCGTGTGTTTTTATGACTGCTGCAGAGTGTATGCATCCTGCACGTCATTTTGGGAAGATTTATTTGATACTATTCAGAAATTTTCATCTCCAGTAGTATACATAGGCATGTTCAGGACTACAGGAGTGGTGGTGCCAGGAATAGTGGTGGTGCCAGGAGTAGAAACATAAAGTGAACAGTCTCTAGCTCTCTACCGTCCAGCCGCCAAGAGTCGGGAAAAGGGTATAACTTAGAAAAGAATCTCGATCTAGTGGTGGTGCCACGGCACCAGTGGCACCTGCCTTGGACACGCCTATGGTAGTATATCCCTTGCCAGCATGTGGTACTCAGAGTTAAGTAATCAGTACATGGACGTCAGCACCAAGTAGTGAAGTCTCAGTACAATAATTCTCAATTCTACGATAAGTGCTTTACAGTGAATACTTAAGATCCCTCAGTGTAGTAACTACTCAGCAGTGAAGTTTTCGAAATACTAGCCTTCTGTACTAACTTGTGATACCAATACTTCAATGAGAAGTGTTGGCAATATTAGCAATGTGTACTAATCCACTAGAAAGGTACTACCCCCAGTTTAAGAACTCAAGGACATGTGTACTATCCATGTACTACCTACATTACTACAACCTGCCTTCGTGAAAGTTCTACACGAGTACTACTCCCAGTCCTTGATTTTCAGTGCTTCCAGGGCTACTTTTTGGTTAGGGTATTAGGATATCCCATCTTTAATGCACATTATTCCTGATAAAGCGTCCTTCAGAAGACGTGGAACGCTGAATGATTATTTAAAAAAAACACACAGAGAAGCAGAATTTGTTAAAAATGTTAATGAAAAAGTTTCTCTGCTTAGCCAATATATACTTGACACCGCCTATAATTTTAATCACACCATAGAACAATCAAGTACTGAACTGATAATAGGTTAACGAATAGATATGGTTTGCACAACTGTATTTTGAGGCGACATCTTCCGGCAATGTAGTTTGCAAACTTTTAACTGGCTCCGGGAGCGGAAATGGCGAAGTGAACATTATCGCATTAAGACCTAGATGGATTTCTGGAGCAGAGCGTGGTTCCCAAAATTTAAGTCGGGAGATAGTAGAGCCTCACGCGGGAGGCCCTAAAGTGAATCGTCGGTCCAACGCCGTTTGGCCTTAACTTCGTCGAAACAGTGGAACGAACGAACAGTCCATATCTGGTGGAGAGATTGGAGTACTACATTTCGAGTGTAACTTATGTGTACGTGAGGCTTTCTTGTTCCACGAAAATCTAGTTTAAGGGTACTACTGTGCCGTCTGCAAAATGAGGCGACATGAAGGAGGTGCTCGAAAAGGGCTCTAAAGGGGGCAAAACTTTGAGGGAAGGAGTGTGCACTTCATGATCTACGCCGGCAGAACAACGGAAACTTCAACCCTCGGAAGCAATCGGATTCGTTTCGGCAGAGTTTCATTCGGGCGAAACACATGGCTCCCTCTTCTCGCCCTCTTGACCCGCTCCTAAGGAAGTGACGCAATAACGCCACGTTCGAGTCCATTACTGTTTCGTTACTTGAAGTGTGTTTTTTTGGGATCCGATCGGGCGACCATTTCCCGTGAGAAATTGGAAAAGAGACACGTTTGATGGGAAAATTCAATGGCGAATACAGCTTAAGGATGTCAGAAAATATGAAAATCGCAAAATTGACGGGAAGTATTGACTTCCAAACACTTGGTTGGTTGTTTGATATAAAGCGCGTCAACTTTGTACGAATAAGGCTTACTTCAAGGGCTTAAAATATTTAAAGAAATCAAATTCTGTTTAATATTCCATAGAGACATGAATTGCCTTTTTATCGTAAATCTAAATTGAATTGGATATTTATTTTTTATTTAATTATAAAAATTGTCCACATACAGCATGCTTGCCAATTTACAGTGGCACAATGTAACAACAACAAAACAAGAAAAAGATATACGTATGCATTCAAACAAAAACAATGAACTCAGCAACAATGTATACAAATAAACATATAAAAAGAAAGAAGCAGTTAAAAATTGCGAGTGAGATGCGAAAGAGCACGGCTGTTAAAGGTGTAGGAAGAAGAAAGTGAAAACGGGTCAATATTGTCTGGAAGTGAGTTTATCTGGGGAGAGAGGCGGAAGAGGAGGGACCGCTTGGCCAAGGATAATCTACGGATGGGCATGTGAAGTAACGAATGTGTGCGAGTAGGTCTACAAGGAACTTAAATGTTGATACTGCCAATCAGTTCTGGACAGTCAATGGCAGAGTTGAGGATGCTGTGGATACGTTTCAGGTCAGATTTGAGAAATTGTTTAGGGAGATTAAGAATGGATAGTGTAGGCATAATAGTTTTAGTTGGCATATTTCAAAAATGAAATACTCTATATTTAACTAAATTGTAGAAGAAAGAAGTAATAGACTGAATGGTCTGAATGTTAGAAGGAGCTGATATGGACCAGATGGGGGAGCAATACGTGATTATTGGGATGACAATAGTCGAAAAATATGACCGTAAGGCTAGTTTATCTGCAATTTGTGTGCAGCGGTAGAGGAGGCCAAGCAGAGACATTGCTTTATTTTTAACTGAAATGATATGGTCAGAGTAGTTGAGTTTATGGTCCATCATAACGCCGAGGTATTTAGTGGAGGAGACGCGATTGAGATTTAGTGAATTTATATTGTAACTGAAATCAATGGGGGATTTTATTTATGGAAATAGATATAAAATTGCATTTTATTGGGTTTCATTTGAGTTTCCAGGTATTGCACCACCCTGAGACCGAGTTTAAGGCATCCTGAAGATCACAACAGTCCGTGAAATTGTGGATTTGCTTAAAAATTGTGCAGTCATCTGCGTAAAGAAGGGTATTTGCTTGTGAGGAAAGAACTAGGGAAGCCAGATCATCTATGAAAAGATTAAAAAGATATGGTCCGAGAACACTTCCCTGGGATATGGACAAAAGTAAAAGAAACTGCATTCCTTATAGCTAGTTTTAAGAAGAAAATATATTTGCGCCGGATCACCGTGGTTTTTTCACCGCGGGAAAGGATATTACAAGCAACATAATGAGAGAATGTAATTTGCAATTCTGTAGATTGTGTTAAAGGTCTTGCACTATATATCATCATTATATAAATGTTCTTTTTTGATGTGTGTGTGTGAATATATATATATATTTACTATTGCATTTTTTTTCTATTTTGTCTAAAGAAAAAAAGTTATATATTTGGCCTAAAAGTTATATTTTAGTTTATTTGTCAGTTTCTGAAACGAACATGTAACAAAAAAAATTTTCTTGTATGCTCTTTATGTATCTCTTTATGTGTCTAAATTTCTTCACTAGATATGTTTTTGCCACGTGTTATATTTAACGATATATATTTATAATTTATTTAAAATTAAATTTTTTTGTGTGACTAGCGTTGCATTAAAATCAAGGATGGTAGCTTCCACACTGGTGTTTTTTACCACTGAAGCTACCTAAAGCTACTTCATTGTTGTTACAAAAGTTGTACATTTAAGAATTTGGAGTTGTACATTTATTATTATTATATTTAGATAAGAGCATTTAAAGCATGATAACAGTCATTTAACTTTAAAAGGACTTCATAGGTTATTTGTTTAACTAAGAGAAAAAATAATAATACCGAATCAATGACCCACTGCCATAGGAATAATAATGTGAGGTTATTGTTATGAGTTTCAGGAAAGAAATTGGAAGTAGAACATGCAGAATTTACAAACTAGGGCAATGACATTTAGTCACGCATATGAAGTCACTCCCACACACTTAGCAATCACTTAAGACTGCTAGATGACTCATCTTGAGCACCTCAGAGCTACACCTACAGAGCTCTCTGGTTAAACAAAAACAACTGGAATATCTCCCGAAAAGATTTTCACCTTTTAATCCATTCTTGAATCCTGGGCACGGTTAATTGACATTCAAGAGTGGGCTCATTCGAGGCTCATTTAAACAATTAAAAGCTTTAAGGCAAGGAGGAATTTAAAATGAATAGTGAAGGGTGGAGGAGACTGGTTTGGGGACAGGGGTTACAATTCTAACTCCTTTCCCCTCATTTCTCCCAACCAGGCATCCTTTTTTTTTCGATTTTCGTGCTTTTTCGACCCCAATCTCTCTCTTCAACCTCCGACGACCCTCCCAGGCTCCTCTTAAGACCTTAACGCGGCGAAACATTCGAATCGCAATTCCGTTAAACGGTTGACACCCCTCCTTCCTCAATTTCTCTCTCTCACTCTCTATCCCAGCCTTTTCATTTGTCCTGCCTGCTCCCCCCTCTCCCTGCGTGCGTCTCCACTTACAATGCGTTCCACTAGAGGGAATTCCCCTCGCCGACTTTTCCCCCCTTTGTCTCTCGCATTACGCCTTCGTCAAGGGGGTTTAATGAAGCTCCCCCGAACGGATTTATTCGATGAGAGAAATGTTTTTCCGGAATCTCTCTCCAGATGGGGGAAACCTTGCCTATCTTGGCTCTTATCTAGTATCTAACTATAGACACACTCCTCTAAGAAACCTGATCCTTTTCAACCAATCCTAAACGCTACATTTTCGTGGACGCGTACACGCGCCAAACCTTGATCAGTACTCATTAAAAGGTACCTGCAAGGGAAAATTCCACGAAAGAGACACCAGCGCGCTGACAATGGTGGATATATGAAAATGATGAAGCAAACTGTTTGTGACGCACGGGCTAACATCACATGTTTTTATTCTGTTTTCTTTTACCTACTTATCTAGCACTTTCCTAAAAACAGATTGGAATGCCTTTTACTTCAGCCATGTTGACAGACAAAAATAGACGGGCGCACTCAACCATGCCACTGGGAGTTGATTCTCCAATTGCTTCATAAGCCAACCCAAACGGGATTCGATCCCGCGACCTTTGGTTTTGCACAGAGACTAACCCGCCGCCGGCGATTGTCTTTGCTTTGTCCTGAGGATATTTGTCTATTTTGAGGGATTCTTGACGCTAATTATTAAGGGCCTAAATACTTCTTTAGAGTCTTATTCTGCTCAAAAACAATTATTAATTGTTAAAACCTAATCCGACTTCACATTTTGGGTGGAAACTGGCATTGGAATCTTAAATTATAATTACAACTTGGGCGCCTTTCTCCTGTCCATGTAGTTTCCTCTTGTCGCCTGGAACGATTATGCATAGAAATTAGTCCAAAACGTTCTTCTTGTCACTTAAATGTATACCACGTGCATATTGACCTCTGTGGCAATACATAAATGCATACAAACATACCCACCACGTCACGGAAGTACCAAGTCAAAGAACTAAGTTATTACTGATGGGCCTAGAAAACTGGCCCATTCTTAATTTTTTTCTTCGTTATGCATGTCTCTTTTACACTCATGCATTGCTTTATACTCGCTCTCCTATTCTTTAGACTCTTAATATTCCTCCTCTTACGAGTGTCTTCTCCCACATTCAGTAATTAAATTGCTCCACTTGCTTCAGTTTTTGCCCTACCTACTACTTTTATGACCAGCATCGGTTTGTCTGTCCTTGAAAATCACATACCTTATGTTTTCTTATGATAAATATATATTCATATTTCCTTTATTGATTTGCTAATGCATTTACCAAGACTTGCCCTCTCTTCAATGATCGACTACGCAATGCCTGGTCGTCCGTGAATCTGACCGACTTTATCAGCTGAGGAAGCAATTGTGCCCAAATAAAAAAACTAATGGAATGGAATGTTATTGAAGGGGGCTCCACCGTAGTATGAATTCATGCCATTTAATTCAGTTCTACCAACTTTTAATAACACAAGTCCTCTGTTTGACGTTAGTCGCAAAATCCTCCTTTTAAACGCTATTTTTTCGCAATTAGAGCTTGATATTACGTGGTATTCTATGCGAAAATGGGTGAAGCATGGATGCATTAATATTTCTCTATCTGATATAAATGCATTTTTAGCAAAAAGCTGATAGTATCAAGCAGGTTTCGCAGGATATTGAATGATGAAGAAATATGGACACCAATTCATCGCATCTTTTGAACTAATTGCAAATAACCACAGGGGTTTAAGTCAAAATGGGTTAGTTCTACAGAAATGATCTTGCAGTTGGCTCCTATGGCCAGAAAAGGTATTTAGTCATTGAGTTTTATGCATATTACTCGACAGCTGTTCATCTTGTTTCTTTGTAGCTAAGGACTGTTATTATGAATAAATATAAAATTTCTGGAGTTTTGGTCAATTAAAATACTTACAGCGTATCTGCCTACGTTTCGTCAACTTTTATAGACATTATCAGGGCTAAAAATATTAACAGCACAAAGTTAGAAGTATTAAAACAATTTATAATTACATTTTTTTCCTCATTTAGAATCAACCAACAAATAATTACAATCAATTTATGGGGAATTTTGCCACAATACAAACATAAAACTTTACACATTCCTTCAACACTCTTTTAAAACATATTAAATGAATCTGTTAACTGCATGAGTGTGTGGTGATTGACCAGACAAGCAAAAGTACAAATAATATTTCAACAACTACAAATCCACATAGCTACAAAAATTTTGTTTAAGTTATTATAAAATAAAATAAAAATGTAAAAATTAAGCACCTATAAATGGCACTTAGAATACAATCATTTTTTATCAGAACCAGTGAAAAGGTGATTTCAATATTTGTTATTCTTACTGTAACATCCACCAATTCCAACTCCAGGATGTCAATTTTCAGGTAACCCATCCAAATAATCAATCAATTCCTTTTATACCCTATTTTGCTTAACCATTATTATGCAACCTATTACGGCGTTCAACATTCTGCTACATGTAATCACTCTAAGTTCCGTCAGGCTGCTAAGTCTAATTCAAATTGTCATAACAAACCTCTATTTCATCTTATCATGGACTGTAACATCAAATTGCATTTACTGAAATGCCCAAAAATAAATAATACATTTCTACGTAACATGCACCATGCAGTAACTTTGCACCCTAATTTTATGGGAAAAAACTACCTATTCACACACAAACTTTTTCCTTCGCCAAATTTTGAGGGTTTTCACCGATACATCCATCTTTAAAGGTTGTTTTTGCGATTGTTTTACATTTGTCTTCAAAATCGATAATGCTTATCACATTTAGCACTTGGCCATGGGAATTTATAATGACTGAGCCTTTATTTACACGCGTTGCCCATACCAGTCACGGTTGCCTGATTCAATTGTCATGCATCGTTTACTTTCGCCACGTTACGGTAAACCGCTCACGATCTGGTCCAAATGCGGTGACTTGGGATACGAAATTATACGATACAGCATTATTTTTATGATCTGAGTTTAAATGCCCTTTTGAAATGATAGTCAGCGACGATTTTTACATATAAAACTCGATTGGAAAAGGTGAGTATTAATTCAACGGGATCAGGATGTGTCGAAAAGTGCTGAAAAAATTAATAATAATAAATAATGATACATTTAAAAGACAATTTACAAAAATATAGCCCCTGATTAGAGCAAAATTCCGCAGGGATTTGAAAGTGAGAAAACAAACGACGTCAGTCCCTAGCTTGATACATGAATGGGTTTATAAAACGAAAAATATGTGTGCCAAAATTTCAGTAAAGTTTTACTGATTTTCCACGGATAATTCAAATTGAGATTTCTGTGCTCTGCTAATACCAGCTAACAGAGTGCGTTCCATGTAACTTGTCGTTTTTCTGTTAAATTAATTGTTATTATTTTAATTTGTAATTGTTCGTTGTAGCTTAATTCTAGAATATCTAGGTACAGAACTATTAGCAGGATTTATTAACTCAATTTATAGGTTAAGTACTTACTGAAATAATTTTTCACAGATGCATGTAAGGACATCACTCTCTCTTTTCTGGGGGATAAGGTATCAAAACGATAAGAACATTTATATCTTATTTCTTTATTTTTTCTTTGTATATACTAACTTCGGTTTCCCCATGATGTCAAATTAATGGATAAGAACCTAACCCCCATCATGTAATTCTGTGGTTCAGCACAAGAGCCCAGTAACAATAATTCACAAAAAATGGAAAGAAAAGGTGTTAAGTATCAACTTCCTTTCAGTGGAGCAAGAAACACGTATCTAATGCACCATCAATTAACAGAATATGGCATTTCTCAGCTGTGTGACCTGCTTTTTCTAGTCTGTGTGACCTGCTTTCGTATAAACCTTAATTTTTAAATGCTGTTGCTTACACTTTTTAAGATTTTGCCGACGGAGTTACAATCAGGGGAGATGTTTACAAAACAATTATAATAACCCACGAGTTGGTCTGGAAGTTTTCACAAGAATGCGGAAAAATCATTATACTCTTTTTCTAGGTCACACTGAGATGCAGACAACTTATGCATTTGAGATTAAATTACGAAAAAGTCATAGAAGTTAAAACAGTCATACAAGTTGCAATCCTAATGTACATTTTCACACCTTTTGTTAACTGGAAAACAGATAGGTCACAACCCTGATGAAAACTTTAATGATCCCACATACGATACGAATGAAAATATATCCGTCTCCGGAAGATCAAAACTTCCATAAATGAAGCCCTGGAAACAATATAAAATCATTGTAAGGAAACAACTAGATCAAAAATGCACTCCTTAGAATCAAGGCCTTCAATATGATTGATATCGTGCTTTCCCGGAAAACTTGGAGAAAAATTCTTATCAGGCTGCACATGGGGTCAACCAGGCAGATATAGAGGTTAGTGACCTGAAACTATGGACGCAGTAGGTCAATTTCTATGCTATCATCATGAAATGAAATGACATCGTATCACAAATTGGGGAGGTACTATCGACCTTAGGGGAACTCATCCGATTTTTCATGAACTATGGACCGTTGTCCGGGGGATCGAGATAACCCGGGGGCCGGGTTGGTGACGGAAAATAAGTTACAGGCGCAAAATTAATTTAACAGTAGATTTATTACCCCGACACTGGGACCAGAGCACAAACAAAACTAAACCTGTCACCCAAGAGACAAGGTGAAGGGATGGGGGAATGGAAATGATCAGCTGGCTCCTAACGTCCGGAAAGTCGGGGTCGAGGAAGACGACCCAGACTGGCGATGGCAGGATGGTAGAAGACGTCCACCAGGGCAGCTGCGGGCGACCGAGGGCGTAGGCACCAGCAACCGGCGAGGCCAAACCCAGAAAGAGGGTGGTCGGTCCTCACGCCTCTCCTTTTATGCCCTGCCAGCATGGGTGCCCTGGGTCGCCGGCCACCCTAATATTCCGAGGCTCCGGTTCACCGGAACCCCAGGATTGAAAGTCTTTCCTCAAGGAAATAGTTCACGCGACTATTTTGACCTCCTCGCCAACGATGGCTTTTTTGAATTAGTCATAGATGCCGCAAACGCTAGAGCAGACGAAATATTGTAAACACTTCCACGCGTAACAGAATTGGCGATTGGAATAGATTATCCCAAGACCCGAGCCGCCCTGTTCGACACGACGGACGGGCTCAGCTAATTTATCCATATTTCACGTACATTATTCGGGCTGGTTTTTAGGAAGGCGGAATTCCAGATTCAAAAAGTACCAGTGAGAAGAAATATCTTGAAAAATGTGCTATTAACCCACATCTACGTTTTGAAAGAAGTATGTGCTACGCCATAAGCGGCCACAAGGGTGTATGGCATGGGATATAAGGCCACGAAAATAATGGGGAATATTCAAAGGGAACTGGTAGAGGAAAGAGCACAAAATGAGATATATGAGGGTGGAATGATGTCTCGATCTGTTGATGTTGTATCCAGTAATGTTGCATGGGAGGAAATAATTCAGGGAACAATTTTTATGACAGCGAATTTTTCGTGTTTGCCGCTTGAGTCAGTCCGATAAACGTAGAGCGGGGATGAAATAATGTTCGCCGTGTCAACCTGACACTCGAGAGATATCTATTTTTCTTATAAAATGGAGAATCTTGAGGGAAATGAAGGTGGAAAATAGAGGAACGCAATATCCTAGATCTTCTTTTACGCCTCTTGTAAATATTGGAATGACTACAACTACTTTTCAGTCTTGCGGTTCATTGATACATGATACACACCACTGATACATGAAACGTAGTTTCCGGGAACGGTGAGAGGCTTTGGGGATGGCACTTTTTGCCTGCGTTCAGGTATCTCCTCTGGTTCTGGGGATACGTTGAAACCGATGAAGCTGTTTTATTAAATATTAGCAATGTGACGATTATGTCTCCCATTCGTTCACTAATCGCAGGGGCATTAACGATGGGCTTGGTGACGTAACATTAGTGTATACACAAAAAGACGGTTCTAGGTGTTTGGTGTATCATCACTGCCAGAGATTATTTTGTAACTTTTGCTAGTCAATAATTCTGTAGTTGTAAATTTACCCATATGCTCCCTAGCTTAGCACCGAAACGCTTTCAGGGCATAAATAAGCAATTCGCTTAGTACTTCATTTTTAAATTTCCGTGAGCCTGAATGATTTTTTTTGTCGCTCAGAAAGTATCCGGTGGAATCACAGTCTCCTCTTTTGCGTTGTAATTTTATTTATCCAAATCGCAAACCGTTACAGTGAAGAAATGCTTGCACCGTCCTACCAATACACTCCATCAATTACAACCACTGATTTAAAGCATCTGACAACATTTGAAGAATGACGGTAATATTTTCGCTCTCATGAGCGTACATTGAGACATAACGTTAACGCGAGCGTACACGTTATGGAGATCCGTGATTGCGCCCGTAATGAGATTCGTGGCTCTAGCAACTTGGATATTTTCTTTGGACTTTTGGCTCTGTTTCTTTCACTCTCGTTCTACTACTATAAAAACAGCTTCATTTTCTTAGGCAAAATGTGATACAGGCCAGTGTATTAGCTTATCGATGTAGCATCTATTGTTAATAAACTCCTGAAGTCTTTATAACTAATAAATATTTCTTTTTGTTACTGTGTAGAAATGAGAATATTGTAAAGTTTGAATAAATATAAGGTGTTAATAGTAAAAACAGATTGCCATTTTAAAGATTACTCCCTGATGTTATCATTCCCAGAAGAGTTACATTTTAAAAATGCGTAAATGGGCCATCCCTGTAAACCCCTCCACTTACAATTTTAGGAGAGTCAAAATTGAGTTTTATCACTTTCTCACGCCTTAGCAATGCATAATATAGGCTGCTCATAGGTTCACAAATTGAGGAAATATTTTTGCTGGATTTGAAGGTTATAATCAGTGGAATTCCAAACGATAAATGAACTCACGCAATATTGAGCCGATCACCTTAGCTAGTTGTGCGACCAAGGCGGCCTCTTACACTGTGAATTTCATGGAGGCTTTAAGATGTGGTGCTCCCAGTGCGTTATCGAGGAATCTGTGTTTGAATTCCAGTCCAGGCGATTGATTTATTTCGACGCGAATTTCACGTGTTTGTGTGATCCCTAGCGGGTAAACCTGTCGAGGTTATTCAAGTCAGTTAGAAGGATTAAGTGATTCTTTAAATGATAAACCATTTAGCCCAGAGGTAACTTAAAAATTCATGCGACGGCGTCTCCTTGCTTGCATTTGGGAGCAAAGTGTGAAACTGAATAGGAGATTGCGAGAGAAAAGGGAGGGAGTAATCAAAGAATGGGATATGGCCTTACGTGAACGACTAACCAGAAACCGGTGAAGTGGATAAGCGGTGGAGTAGAGGAGGCACGCTAAAGAGGACGGAGGAGAAGGAGCAGAGACAGAGAGGGGTTACGATGAGTTTAGCCCTTCACTAGAGAGCGAACGGAGATTTCGTAATTAGTAAGAGGGCTCCTGAATCAGTTCGTATCAGGTGACCGGTATTCATAGTCACCTGACGTCGCAATTACTCCTCAATGGGTATATTATTGGTAGTTCATTCTCCTGGGGCTGAAGAATAAAATGAGGTATGGAAGGCATAGGCAAATCGAGTTACTGGTACATATTTTACCGACGCCTCAAATTAAATCAGTTAATTATTGAAGCCTGTTTATCGTTGGAAGCGGTGTTATGTTCTAATCCATTCTGGACCATTGTTTGACGAATGAAATTTTTTCAAAGTAGGTGGGAAAATAAAGCTTTTAAGTTTTCCAAGGTTGGAAATCTAATTGTTTACATGGAGATACGCAGGCATTGGTGAGGATTCATTTATCGACTTACTTGTTCAGAAAGAAAGAATAGCACGAAATCCAATTTTATGGAAATTACAAATGAAGTAAGGGCAAATTACAGGAATTTACTGTCACCTAAAGAAGATAAGATATGAATGTAAATGAAAATTTTTTATCAGAAAGGAAAATTTCCTATTACCTATGTAATTGCTAAATGTTAGTGGTTGAAGAAAATAATATATCCGAAATTCTGTATTTTCTGAAATTTCTTGAAATTGGGCACACCTTATATAAAAGAGTTAGCTCCAGTATCCGTGATATTTTACATCATGTAAAAGCCACTATGACTGAAATTCTAATAAAAATATTGATGAGCCAAGGTCAGAAAATTAAAATCCGCCATTCCCGATAATTTTTTTAGAAGAACTTGCTACCGTTTGTTCCGTTCCTTGCTTGCTAAGAATGCTTCCGTTACCATATTCTTTCATTTCCTAGGACCCAGATAAAGGTGACAGCACAATAAAAGTGCAATCATAGATAATGTTATGTTGACCGACACATCAGTATGTCTTTAAACTATACCTATCGTAAAATCGCACTATTTGAAACACTGACTTCTTTCATTTCATGACCGCAGATGAAGGAGACAGAAATATAAAAAGTGCTGTTATAATTTACTGCGTGTAGACCAAAATACCAGAAAATACTGAGTGTGTCTATTTGTGGATGCACTACAGAATTGGAACGTCTTCCACTTAAAAAAACTGTGTTGGTCCAGGATCTACGGCGCAAAAGAAATATTATTGCTTAAAATAAACTAAATATGCAACATTTAAATTTTAATTAAGTTTCTAAAATCATTATTATATATATTCCCCATACAAATTCATCTTAAACATACGTCATTTTAGTACATAAACAAATCTGAGTATTCGAGGTCAAAAATGGCCGTTGGCATAATTATTTTCTGAGGAGAGAGGCAAAAAAACGCAAAAATTAAACGATTTAACTAATATTTCGCAATATAGAGATCCTCACGTTTTAATTAGACGCAAGAAAATAAAAATATTATCTCTGACAAATTTCATTCTAAGTCTCGCCGTTGTCGCTGTAGTTTTTTTCATATACGAGCGAAAAGAAATTAAACTGCGCCAACGAAGCTTGAAATATTTCCTTTCTCCCATTTCATTCCATTGAAAAACGAAATTATGTCTATGCTTGAAATTGGGGACATTCTCAGACTTTTTTACCTTCTCCGTCTCACAGGGTGCTTCAAATCATTTCCTGAGAATTCCGGCCCTCCAGCTCAATTAGAAATTCCCAGTAATTTGTATTCAATATTCCAGGCATCATATGAAGTGTTTTCTTGTTGTGTAGCATGCCGTTCATGAGATGGTTTTACTGCTCATGAAGTTACCGTGTGTATACAGCGGGTGAAAAATACACAACGACAGTGTAAAATTTCATTTCAAACATATATTAAATTGCCTATCGTCAAATCGTTGTATTTTTAACACGTTACTTTCCCATAAACCGGTGTATTCTTAATTTTTCTACACACACCTTCCGTCCCTACAGTGGATCCTAGACTTGACCTCTCAGTCGCCCGTCTCCTTCCGTCGTGTCTCCCGGGCAAATCTAAACTTCTCGAGTCGTCCGAGCTTGGAAAGAGGAGAGGCAAAGGAACTCACACTTCACAGCCTCCCTGCCGCGCCGATATCTCCCTCCCAGCCCCACCCTCCCAACACCTCTTCCCTGCCTTTAGAGATTGCACGGGGCAGATTCAATTCCGGCGAATTGGCCTTAATAGCGAGTCATTAGTTCTCTGACCTCCCCTCCCCACCCTCCCCTTCGGCTCACGATTCTCTCCTTTGAAGGCGCCGGGTGTGCCCCGGGAAGTAGAGACACGGTGAGTCCTTTGCGATATGGAGATGCATTGGATGCGATGTGCGATATTAATTAAGTACTACTATTAATTAAGTACTGTACTGCGATATAAAGCTACCGAGATATATTCTGAGGGGATAGAGGGATGAGAATAGTCATGTCCTACATTGCGATATATCGAATGCGATAGGTAACACATTATAATTTAAACCAGTGTGTTTTATCAAGGGGTAACGATATCAGGGATAGTATCGGATTTGACGATGTATCGCATTTTATACATCTTCAAATCGGGTTATATAAAGAAACGGAGCCATTTCCGAGTGGTTATAAAAATAGAGATGAGGTTAGCCCTACGCGACATATATATTATATATCCGTTGGTTGATCTAATGCAATTAGAATTGTCTTATGAATATAATGAATGTTGCCGTCAATTAATACATACGGGCTCCAAGGTTACAGGTAGTCGTTCAGGATATGAATGCCTTAGTTTCATGGACTTACCTGAAAAACAAGACAAAACTTTCATTTAACAAGTATTTATAGAATAATAAAAATGATGGTGCAATAAAAATGTGAAATTTATCAAAAAACTTAATTAAAAGACTCAATCTCTCAAATGAAGCTTTATTTGAAATAAGATCGAAAACAACGAACTTTAACGTCAAATGTTAGGAAAAATGGCGTTTCAAATTGGAATCCATTCTAAAATAGTCTGAAGTACCATCGTAGAAATCAAATTCAAGGTAAACCAGCCCAAATCAGTAAAAATACAATTAAACCGAATATTTATAGCTCCTTTACATATGAACTCATCTTCACTATACATATATATAATAATTTGAACAGAAGGTGATTTTAGATTTTTACCCTCTGATTTCTCGGCTTTACCATCTTCCACATCACCAGTGTATTCGTCCAATTTTAGTAACATGTTTCCTATCTCTCTCTTTCACCTTCTGTTCAAATTATTATATATTTATTCGCCTAAAAGGCGGTGTGTGAGTGAGTGAACGAAATATATATATACTGACCTCTCCCGCCCCTTCTCCGCTTTCCCCTCCTTCAATCCCCTCCCGCCCCTCCCCTTTTCTCCTTTCCACATCCCTTTCTCCTCCTCTGACCCCCTCCCGCCTCTTCCGCTCCTTGCCCTTCCCTCTTCCTCTGACTCCCTCCCGCCCCTCCCCTCTTCTCCCTCCCTTCCCCTCTCTCCTTCCATCTCACCCTACCTCTTGTTACCTGCCTGTCCATCATTTTGTATCCTTCTATCTTTGAGAAAGGTTCTAGAGCAACCGAAATATCAACGTATAGTGTGAGTGTTCTTTTTTTATGTGTTTATATTTAATTCCGCCCCACCTGTGGCATAGTTTATATATATATATATATATATATATAAACTATCTTAAACGTTCCCGTAAGAACAAATTCTTTATCTTTATCTCTTTCTCCTACCTCCTATAAGTTTTAATTTATAATAAATTCAAACTTACAGGAGGTAGGAGAAAGATAAAAAGATAAGTTCCCCTCCCCACACTCCATTTCTCCCCTCCCTTAATAACTGACCCTCAATATTTAGTGTCCTCAGTATTGCAACATTGTTATAATTCTCCCTGCTTGAAACTTCTCCCGTCCGAAAACAGCCAGGTGCAACATTGTTCCCTCTTAGTTAGTCCCCCCCCCCTCCTTCATTTCCTCCCCTACCTTCCCCTTCCCCAGGGCAGTACTAACTGCCCACTTCTAGAGCTGACGAAGGACCAACCGGCCCGAAACGTTCCCGTAAGAACGAATTCTTTATCTTTTTCTCTTTCTCCTACCTCCTGTAAATTTGAATTTATATGAATATTTGTGGCCAATTGGCGAAAACTTCAAAAGAAAATATATATATATATATATATATATATATATATATATATATATTTTCTTTTGAAGTTTTCGCCAATTGGCCACAAATATTCATATAAATTCAAATTTACAGGAGGTAGGAGAAAGAGAAAAAGATAAAGAATTCGTTCTTACGGGAACGTTTCGGGCCGGTTGGTCCTTCGTCAGCTCTAGAAGTGGGCAGTTAGTACTGCCCTGGGGAAGGGGAAGGTAGGGGAGGAAATGAAGGAGGGGGGGGGGGACTAACTAAGAGGGAACAATGTTGCACCTGGCTGTTTTCGGACGGGAGAAGTTTCAAGCAGGGAGAATTATAACAATGTTGCAATACTGAGGACACTAAATATTGAGGGTCAGTTATTAAGGGAGGGGAGAAATGGAGTGTGGGGAGGGGAACTTATCTTTTTATCTTTCTCCTACCTCCTGTAAGTTTGAATTTATTATAAATTAAAACTTATAGGAGGTAGGAGAAAGAGATAAAGATAAAGAATTTGTTCTTACGGGAACGTTTAAGACCGGTTGGTCCTTCGTCAGCTTTAGAAGTCGACTTCTAAATATATATGCATATATATTTATATATATTCATATGCAGATATATATGCATATATATGCATATATATCTGCAAGTAGAAAATGTAAATTAGGATGAAAATAGAGGAGAAATAACGAAAAACCCTGCGCGGTGTAGATAGCAGTCTAAAATCAATTTCAGATTTACACATGAGGGAGGAGTATTCGATGATAACAGAACTAAATGTTTGACGAGTTAGAATGCATTTGCATGCCGATATGACAGCGAAATGCACAAATGATGGGGTGCATAGTCACGCGCACGGGTGCAAAGATGAAAAGCAACCTAAGGGGATGAAATATATTATGATACAATGATTTGACTAGGCCGGGATATGAGCCCGGCTCTCTTAACCACCAACGGTGTGTTAGCCAGATTTAATTTTTAAGATGAATGTCATTCGGTCGTAACAAGAACTTCACTCGACATTTAAAGTCTCTTCCGTCATAGACTTAAATCCGACCTAAAACTCCATTTTAAAACCAACTTAATTCTAGCATTGACTGCCCGAAATTTCTTCCACTCATCAGCTTCAGTGCCTTTGAATCCAACATGAGCAGTCTCATCACTCTAGACGCCAGCTCCCAGATTATTAATCATTTCCCTAATAAATTCACTTCCTATTGAAGTTGATTCACTTTTCTCTGTCCTCTAAAAACTTTGCCAACCTGGCTATAACACCTCATTTCCGAAAATAGTTAGAAATGCATTCCACTTTCCTCGCTCCTTGTTTTTTAATTTTTTTAAAATACTTTATGTGATACGTCTTATATTGATTTTTTGCTGCGAGTGCACTGTAACGAGGCAGTATTGTTGTTAGCAGACTACTTGTTTTAAATAAAAAAATATAAAAACAATAAACACTTTATTCCGAGTGCTATATCATGCACCAACCTTATAATAACATGCGATATGTACACGAGAAATTTCTCGCGTGCCCACATTAGAGGGCGAAGAGCTCGTTAACCACCTACTATTGCCTTGAATTTCCAACATGCGTTACACCACGTTTTAAGCGATATGATGCGCAATGCGACACAGAAATTCTATCACACGGTGTGCTGAGGAGTGCTAAGGGTGCTTATATGTCCTTACTGTCTAACTTCCAGGTCAGGCAAGTTGAGGTAGAGTGGTTAGTGATTGAGCGGGAGACACCCACAGGGAATGAGGAAATCCTGCCCTTTGCGCGACAAGACAGCTTAGTTTGTGAGCCCCTAAACGTTGCACTTCGCCATAATAAAGGAGTTTGAGGGCAGGATTTACAGGGGCGTAATCTTTACTAGTCGGATGAGCACGCCCACCTCAAATGAACCACTTAAAATCAGCTCAGAGAGAGAGAGAGAACATTAGAGATGGGCACCACAAAAGAAACCAAGTCTTTTCGATGCTTAATATTTTTAACAAATGGCAAGGTCTTGTATGTTTATTAAATTAAGGTTTTGTGATACCATTACTACACATAATTATCGTTAAGACTGCTATCGTTAAGACTGATATCTGGTAAAAAAAACAGGTTCCTAGGACTAATTTCGCAATATATATGATACCTTACGGCTTTTGATCAGATGGGGTAATCTGCCGGACAAGGTAGTATCTTTTAATGGAAAAGAGTTAAAATTCTCTAGATTTATAACTGACGCGGCGCGGGCACTTTCCACATCTCAGCATACGTCCTAACTCTTTTCATCCGGTACTTACAGCCTATTCTCTTTTTTCCCATTCCGTGCTTATCAAACATCCTCCCCTTTATCTCGGCCTTCAGTATCCCTCCGCTCCTCGTTACTTGCTCCAACCACCTAGTCTGCCATGTCCTGATCTCTTCTTAAGTTTACTCTTCCCACCAACCAAACCTTGCACTTCTTTGTTTGTCCATCCACCGCACTTACTTCATTCTCCTCCGTTCACACATCTCAAATGTATGCATCATATTTGCATCCTCATTCCTCGATGCCCATGTTTTATTATTCTACAACGTAGCACTCAATGTTAACTATTTAATATCTTACAAAATTACAAAGATTCATATTATTTTATTGAAGTACTTCTTTAGATAGGCAAAGGTCATAAGCTCATACTACGCAGCTAAGCTTGCCCCTAGAGGGCACCAACGTCTCATATGATCGCTAATATAATTGAAAGAAAAGTTTGTCACATAGTTTTTCGAGGCTAAATGTTTGTACACGTTTCGTTCATATCTCCATCGAAATATAAATATATGAAATCGATGAGTTTCATGATAATTTCGTAGCTTAAGACGTAAAGAGTACTATTCTTATGTATAATATTCAGTGCTCTGAAGATTCAGTGAAAATCTTTAAATAATAGCGAAAAGGTAAGGCAAAACATAATTATATCTTGATTACTTAATTGAAACTGCAATACGAAATAAACTACAATTTTCAAATGGAAGCAAATACATTCAGGGAATTTTGAGAAGCCTGCATTAAAACAAAAGTTAGTTTAATGGATTTTTTTGTTGTTATGAGTGAACATTAACTAGTAAAAATATATAATTATGTTTTATAAAAAAGAGCAATAAATATGTATTTTTAGGGGATGTTGGATAAATAAAATTTTAAACCTATCAAGTTCTATAAGGAAATTTCATTCTTACTCTATTTCAAGAAATATCAACAATTACCTAATGATGTGCTTGAGAACAAATAATTACTAAATTTTTCACTCTAAAACTTGAAAACAATCGATATTCTTTTTTCTATAGAAAGGATATCGCTGAAGACTTTTCCTTTCATTGTTACGGAAATCTTCTGATATTCGAAATGTTGAGCTGTATTTTTTGGTCACATCACGGCACAGAGAGCTTGGATTCGGCCAAGGACCTGCACGCTCCAGTGATCACAATGCCGTTGCTGGCGGAAGCAATAACGATCGCATGTCTTATGACCACTCATTCGCGATGAATTAAGATTGGAGGCAGACAAAGGTAAAAGCCTCCTGTCTGTATATTAATTAAGTTTCTACAAGGGAACCTCATTGAAGATTCCGCTTCTCTGCTAGCACCAAAAGAAAAAAAATTGAAGATCGTAACTGGGAAGTTGAATCAAAAATCTTTTCATCCTATAGTGATGGAACAATGAACACAACAGGAAATACTTTCATTGAATGATCTCCAGCTACGCAGAAAGTAGGCATCCAAAAAAGTCATCATGCTAAAAAAAACCTCACACAGACGAATCAACGTTTGCAGGAGGCTTAGATAATAATTTTCAAAATTGCAAACATGGGGTATGTAGGATAGAGGGAAGTACAGGTATACTTGGAATAGGTATGTGAAGGAAAATAGTAAAATAATTGATTAACGATCTAATTTCTGCCGAAAGAAATGTAACATATTTCTCCTTCAGGCTTTCGCAGCACTGTAGTGCAGGGAGTTCAATGGTTTCCGGGTGTCCTGGGTTATCTAGTATCGTAGCCAATGCAGGCCACATCTTCAGACTAGGTCCAAAACCTCGAATTCGTCCGAGTCTGGTCCGGAATCAGGTCCGAGACCACGAATTTGGACTAGGTCTGAAGATGTGGGCAGCGTTGGTTACGATACGTTATCACCATCCAGATAACCTTACGCAGCGAAACCCGGCAACCATGGAACTGCCTGAAATGTAACATGCTTCGACATATACCCTGATATATACTTGGAAGTCGTAATATAAAAATTGAGAGACAAGTTACTGCTAGTAATCACAAAAGCACGTTCCTTTAATGTTAATCTTAATGCCGGAAAGAGTCGTTTGGAAGGTGAAGCAGACTAAGACGATAATAAAAAATAGGTAATGCATTGAGCCACAGGTGCGGGAAGTAATGTCGTTTACTCGGGTATTTACTCTAGAGGCCGACGATAAATCTAAAAAAATCCTCAGATATACTAGGTACTAATTTTATAGCACCGGAATGAGATCTATACCACGGTGGTGGAGAGATAAAGTCTTTGCCTCCTTGGATTAAGTTACATTCGTGGTGAGATAAATATAATAGATATATGTATAAGAGTTAGATATCCGGTTTTGCTTAGTTTTACCAGATTTCGAAACTGATTAAGCAATGGAATATAATTTCCCTTAATTTTCACCACTAATTTTTTATGGGAGGGAGAATGAAGTGGACTGACATAATATCTTTCATCAAGTAGAAATAATCAACGATCAATCACTCATTCAAATTAAAATAATATAATACAGCTGAATGGTGAATTAAAAATACTATTTAATCGATGAATATAACGAAAAATCAGTGGTGCAGTTTTCCGGCAAATGCTAAATCCTCGTTTCTCTCCCCTTATAAACTACATATACATTATATTTCTTGTTGAGCATCATGCCTTCACTACTAGATGACTAATTTTTGGAGGAGGAAATTTATCCCGGAATGCTATATCACGCCTAGCAGGTTAAGATAAATATAGGTTGTCGTATGTACCTGACTCCCAGATTTCTTGGAGTCAATGCACCTGAAATGTCAAAGTTCAGAGTTAAATGTCGACAACTGCTGGGTTTAAATGTGTGTGCCGGAAAGAAAAAAGATACTACATTGTACCTCGATGTGTACCAATGCACAATTTCAACCATGGCCCTACGCCAATGAGGAAATAAGCACAAATTTACATTACTACTACATTGATATATAAACGTGATTAGGGTTTCGAAAGTGTAAGAGAGGATAGGTATTTCTCTATCCTCACGATGAATGGGAATTAGATGAATTGAGCTGAAAATTCATCGCAGTGATTTGTTACTACATGCGCGGTTTAAAAAAATACCTTCCAGCCATAGTTCTAATACCTCCTTAATCTATCTAACAGCGTTTTTGTTTCAAAAACTTATGACGATAGCCAATTTTAAGGATACCGGGACTAGCCATGGTATTTACCTTTGATTTCACTTCCCGAACCCCGGATCCCTCGAAAGCACTCGAAACGAAATCGAGGGATCCGGGTTCGAATTCCGGTCAAGGCGAATGATTTTTCCTCTGTGAAATATCGCACTCACGACGAGAATCTTGAAAAAATATACATCCTCTATCATCACGGAAATATTGGTACCAATCTCATCCTGAGTTGAACATAGAGATCAGGGGGGTTATTTTGTAATCTCACTTTATTGAGAATACGTCATAAAATGTCACTTTTTCGTAGTTCAACTCCGCCACCCAGGCGGCGTGACCATCTTCGGATCTCAATCGGTGAACTGCCGGTCATGTGCTGGTCTTTTAGACGATTCATCCACTCTGATCCGTATCTTTCGACTCTTTATCCGTTTCATTATCTCCGCCTGCGTTTAGTTCCATCTCACCTGTCATAAAGAACGTGACATGGAGCCACCATCGTTTCCACTTGAAGCATGAGTTGGAAATTAAACAAGGGCGCGAAAGATACAAACTATTTTAAATCGTATTGCTGTCATTTGCACAACGCGAAGAACTTCAGCATTTTCAACTCCAATATATTGGGCACTTGAAGGTATGCTTTGTTTGAAATGCTCATGTTATTATTATCTGTGTATGTATTTCGTATCAATATTTCCCAAACAATGTTGCTGATACCTTTGTTTTCGTGTGCCTATCCGCCAGTGTATGGAGAAAGGAATTCAGTTATTTATACCATAATTTCATAATTTTAACAAATATTGCCTTAAAATCTACGTTCTTGGTTGATAATTCCGGTGCTTGTGAATCAAACACTAAATAGATGCACAAAATCTTTTTTAAATATTGAGTTATCGCTTACATGTCGCTTGCAGTTTTGACTGTATTTAGATTTTCGTGGTATGTACAGTGTAAGATATCTTCCGTAAGATGTTGAGCAATCTGGGTATTCGCTAGTCTCGCCATATTTTATTTTATATGAGGTAATTGAAACTTCGACAATTCACGAATCGTTCGTGAGCCGATCATTAAGAGAGGGAAACGGATCCCCCGCCTTTCCACTAAGAGTCATTAAAAATGTGGGATTACAAAATAACCCCCCAGGGGACTAAAAACCTAGCAAGGCACTAGATCCCGCCTTTTCAACCCGCTCCTCTATCACTATTCATTTTTCATTCAACATTCAGATGCCAGAATGGATGGAGATGCACTGGTCGTTCCGGAAATCCGAGCGTTTTCGGTGATCGTCCGATGCCGATTCGTATTGTTATCCCCGATCGCAATTTTATCTTCATGTTCCTTTCTCCCCCTCCCATGCCCCACGAATGACGATTTCGCGTAAGGATAAAATGAAAAAATAAAACCCAAGTCTTATCTTTACCTCCTGTGACGAAGCTGCGCTTGAGTTTTTTTATTTTTCTTCAAGTATTTTTTTTCATGTGCCACACAAGGAAACCATAGCAACAAAAATGTACGCGGACGACAGGAAAGGGTTTCTCACTCGTTCCGAGTATCCAAGGGTGCCGGGTCTCTTAACTCCCCTTCCCTCTGCTTTTTACGCCCTCGCCAAAAATGATGCCTTTACTATGGATTTTACGGCCTGCTTGCTCCATCACGCGAGAACGGCCTCGCTTATCGTCAGTCATTTGTTGGCGCATACCTATTGCTCACGGACCCCATCCCTATTCCCACCCAAAAACAAGCCTATCTACCCACCCCATTCTTTCGCTCGTCCTTACAATCCTCCATCGCCGTACGCGGAAAATACAAAATGGACCGTGAATACGAATGACTTTCGGCGCTGTATTATTGCCCCTGTTAGAACTTAGCAGAGAGAACAATAAAACGGGATATGGAAACCTGACACGCTTACCTTACCACTCCTTAAAATTATACCGAAATAACTACGGAACTCATGGCGCTATTAGAGTGAACTTGGTTATTTTGCCGAGCTCATATGGAACAAAAGGGTTCTCTGAACTAATTTTATATAAATAACTTCAAATACCAAACTACTTTGTTATAGAAAGGAAAATAATTTCTTAAACTATGGAGGCTCCTATGAAATAGTACAGATTTGTAGAGTACAGATTTTTCTCTTTATGGCATTCCGCATGGCGCTAGTCAGACAGTAAAATCGTGCTAATTTAACTATTCTATGGCAGATCATTTGACTCCAGCTTTGCCCATGACCGTTTTGGCCAAATAGTAGTTTCCGGTGAAAACCCTGGCAACTATGGTGGGTTAGTATGATTCATTAAGAGATAAGATTCATTATGCGCTAACGCTAGGAAAAAATATTGAATTACAAGCCTAGTTGCACACAGGATTTAGAGAATGGTATCCAAAGTGTTTCTTTTGTCAACGAGATACCAAAAAGAATGCATTCAATTAAATTAGAAGCGAACACATGAAAAAAATATGCAAAAAGGATGACCGTACTTAGATTAGCTAAGCAAAGTAGCTACAAAGATTAACGAGCAGACGTTTTTTTACGGGGCCTCTTTTATCTTTCCTCCGTTACATGACCTAACAAAAGAGAAACTACCTGGGCACGGGGCACAGTTTCTCGTGACGCAGAAGCCTCAAGTTCGCTTGTTAAAATTTGCGTTTCCACAAGATACGCGAAATCCCAGATTCAGGCATAGCTTCGTTAGCATCGACAGTTATTTGACCATCTTTTGTCGGTACAATCGGGCAGGCGAGTAACGCAAGGCAAGAAAATTAAGGCCAATGAAACTTATGAAAAGTATAAATGATTTAAGGTTTTCCCGGCGAATTATATACGGGTCAATCCATTTGAAGTGGCCCAAGTGAGGTTGCTTGACCAATTCAAAAAAAGTTGAAACTTTCCTAGTTGTTTCCCTCATGTCTTAAGACATTAAAACTATTTTTTCAAATTTTTATCTCAAGTGGGCGTTTACCTTGAGTGACCATTTTTATAATGTTGCGCAAGCTCATTTTTGCGTTTGTAAATGTTTACGTATAAGTCTATAACTATAAAAGTATTTAACCGAGAAGGATAAAACAAAAATCGTTTTGTTTGTAATTTCTCAAGGTAAAAAATAAGTCCAGTAGTTTCTTTACCTATCTCTATCATTTCTAAGATAAAACTACAAACAAAGTTTAAAAAAGTTACGGTTGAAATTTCAATGTTTGAAATTTTTGTTCTAATAGTAAGAGCGGATTATACAGTTTAAATAATTTTCTGTAGATATATGCTAGTAGGTTAATCATAAAAGATATCAATAGTGATAAACTTACCCTTGAATTGTTATTATTTATTAAAATGTCACTTTTTTCAAAATTTGACTTTGAATAACTCTGATGGGGTTAGAGATAAAAATCTCAAAGTAGGAGACCTTATAGTATTTGTGTAAGTGTACATGAAAAATAAAAAATAATATTGTGCATTCCACTAATAAAAAAGTTACAACCTCTCAAAAATGCCAAAAACTTTGTTAAAGCGAAACCTTTTGGCACACTGATTAAGGCTTTGTAAGATGTTTCTAATCTTCTTTATAACTGGCAGTTATATCCTTAGCCTATCCTATGCTAATGCCAGTGAAGTCGACTTTTTTTAATTATTCAAGGGTATTGTTTGTATTTCGTTTTTAATATCTCTTTGTTATGGTGTAATAGAAAAATTTTGAAAAAAATTGGCAAGGCATTGTGGGAGGAGTGCTGGGGTGAGGGAAGGAGAGTCTCAAGGGTTTCTAAGAATTGGGGTTTTCCATTAGAGGCACAGGGTTCTTTGAAAGGGAGAGTAAAATGGAGGGGGGATGAAAAGGGTATGAGGGTGGTATGATCAAGGGGGGCGACGCACGGCCCCACGGGAGGAAAAAACGGGAGGGTCCAGCTGGTGACGGTCTACGAGGGAGAAAGGAGGGTGAGGCAGAAAGGAATCGGTATTTTCAGCACTTGCACTTTCCGCACTAAATATCATGTGGCACGTATCAAAGTTTATGACATAATAGGACTTGATAGAAAAAAGCCAGATTAAGTGATGCTAGTGATGTTGATGAATGTTTGTTTACGTGGTTTGTTCAGAAGCGCAGGGAAGGTGTTCCATTATCTGGTCCACTTTTACAAGCACAGGCAATTAAATTAAATAAAAAAATAGGCGGTGCTGATGATTTTATTGCTTCTGTTGGCTGTATATTGAGGTGGAAAATATGCCACGGGATAGCTCAAGTAAACATGGTAGAAGAATCTTGTTCCAGTGACAGTGAGAGAGAGTTCTGTGGGACTTCACGCAAGATGGTTGAAGAGGGTGAGTACACTTAAGAGTAATTGTATAACTGTGATGAAACTACCCTCTACTACAGATTGCTTCCAAAAAAGTCGCTAGATATTAAGAAGTCGGCAAATAAATCTGGTATGAAAATAAGCAAATAAAGAGTGACTTTATTACTCTGCGAGAAAAAATCAGGAAGTCACAAAGTAAAACCTTTCAGTATCAGTAAAAACATAAGTCCTCGGTATTTCAAGCACGTTAATATGACAGCACTACCTGTAATTTATAAAAACAGTAAGAATGCGTATGACTTGTGATGTATTTATATCGTGGTGCAATGAAGATTTTGTACCATGGGTAAAGAATGGCGATAAAAAAGTAAGAAGAAAAAGCACTACTTCCGTTGGGTATGTGTCCTGACCATCCTTCTTCTGATAAAATTGTGGCAACATTTTTACCAAAAATACCACTGCCCTTATTCAGCACTTGGACTAAGGGATTATCAGAGCATTTAAACTCCACTATCGGCGGGAATTGCTCACTGCTGTCATAAACTCAGAACTGCAAGTACAAGAATTCCTAAAAAGTTACACTGAAGAATATGGCGTTCAATATTGGATTAACATGGAAGAAAATAACTTCAACTACATTTCAAAATTGCTGGTCGAAGTACATATACCTATATAGCGGGCGATAGCATGAAATATGGAGATGAGATTTTGGGTTTTAAGGAAGAAGATGCATGTTAAGATTCGAATGTTTTTGCTGATAGACTAAATGTGAATGATTTCGCGGCCTGGGTGCATGAAGATCAAGAAATTCCTGTATCTGCCCATAAGAACGATGAATAAATTGTGGCTGCAGTCCAGAGCAGCGGAAGAACCGTTGCATTATCGAAAGATGAGTGTAGGAATGGAGAAGTAGAAGATGAATGAGAGGTAGAGACGCCAAAAATAGGAAGAGTACCGGATAACATCAGTGAAGTGATGTATTGATTAGAGAGACAGAGCGACTGCGATCATCTTCATATTTTATATTTTCAAAACATTAAGACTTATGTGATAACTATCAACTATCGCGCCAAAAGAAAATACGGAGTATGTAACTTCCGTTAAAGTAGGAAGGTCTTTATCTTGACTAATATGCACAAAGCTCCTTCTGAAGAAGTTTTCACTAATGATTTCAACAATCCGCTAAAAATGGCAATTATATTGAGTTATAATAAAAACATGGGCTTTGTGGACAAAGGTGACCGGATGATAAATAGCTACACTATTGGAAGAAAAACTTGGAAATGGACAAAAAAAACTTCTTTTCTACCTGATGTAGGTACATGTCTGTTTTGAATGCCTCAATCCTCAATCAATTTGTTAACATTTATAGTTTATAATATATTTTTATCTCATGTAGCCACGAATTTGAGAAATTAGGAAATGTTTAGGCTTGCATCGCGTGTCTGCTGCATGTATTCCAAATGGGGGAGCCAACGGGCAGCGCGAGAGAAAATTGTAAATGTTTAAATATTTTTAAGAAACGCATTTATGAATTTCCACTAAATTTTATTTTTGTAATAGTTAGCTGGGTATGTTTAAATTAAGGATAAAAAGTTTCAGCCGATTCTGAGAAGGAGTATTTGATAAAAAAGTATTAACAATTTTTTAAACATTAATAATTAACAACAATAGGGTATAGAAGAGAATACATTTTTATTGATATATTTGCATTCAATAAAGATTTAACTTTAATTAGAGCTATTAATCATAGCAGTATAACAATTACAAGCGGAGATATAAGTGATAACATAATTTAAGGCTCGGAGTTTTGCTAAAAATGAGAAAAAATTAAAATACCTATACATAATTCGCTCAGCATTTTTTTTTCACAAAACGGTTTGAGGGTATTCAGTTTGAGTTGATATTGTACCCATACACCAATTTTTATAAAAATCTTAGACCCTAAGGGACAAACGTTTGTTGAATTGAGGTGGAATGACCCTTATATGATTTCAATCACTCCTCTCTTTTCCATAGGATGTTTGGCAAACTTAAGATGAACCTATTATTCGTAATCTTCAGTGTCAGCAGACTCACTTAGTCCTCTACATTTGAAAACACATGAATTAGAAAACCTAAAGGTGGTTTGAGCGAGATAGTTCCCTAGTCACAATGGAGACCATATTCAAATTTTATTTTTTTATTTCAGCGTCTGTAAGAAGTATGAAATAAATATTATAATATTAATGGCGCAAATATATAGTTATATATGACCAAAATTCTCAGTAATTAAATAAATAAAGCTACATACGTCTCTAACTTGACTCATTTTTTCCCGCCGTACGGCTGAAAACCCTTCAAAACAGCAGGTTTTTTGCGATTACTTATGTAAAAATTACTGCGATGAGTAATAAATTATTTTTTATTTATAGTTGAGAAAACATACACACTACACACCGATTGTTTTTTTGACGAAATCTATGGGTTATAAGTTCCGAATTTAATAAATATTCTTCCTCTGGAGCGCACAACCGTAATCAATCATATGTAAAACAGATAATATTTACGGGCAAATTACTCGAAAATTAGTTCGGTACGGTGTTGATATTTTGATATCATTGAAAAGATGAGAGGTTTTACTTTAAAATGAGGCCAAATTCATCAAATTCTAGGTGAAGCGATTTTTCGCTAAAACTGCCTTAAGCTTGAACAGAAGATGAAATCATGTAACTAGAAGTGCACCTACCGTCATGTCTTTCTACATTTCGAAAAAAACTCATGCGGTACATTTTCAAGGAGCTACATTACTTCCGAAAATTAAATTATATCGTCCGCTTAATGACAGGCGTCTTACCGGCCCTGATTTATTCAATCCGGGGGATCATAACTTGGACAAACGCGGCCCTGAAATATTTCACTAATCCAGATATGGAAGAGTCTTCGTACTCAAGCTATAACCTGGGGCAGCGAAAGAAAAATGACCGATAAAAGTACTAATTAACTAACGCAAGCGCGCAAGAGAACTTCCCCTGCTCCTGCAATCGCCAAACGAATTATAATCTGATTTAATTAATCTTTGTAGGGAAGAGCCAAGTTCATGCTTGAGGTGCAATAACCTCGTTCTGTGGCGTTTATTCTTCAATAACTTATGCGCTATCGCCGCACAAAAACTGGGACGGACACATTTTACCGGTATACTGGCTAGCGTGGTAAGAGAGAGGAAAAATTATTATTTAGGGGAAATAAAAAATTAGGAGAGAGGCTTGAAGATAACAACTAGACTAGAGAAATATTTCCCCACCATTCACTAGGGGAGGCGCGTTCGCATTCATTTTTCTCGTATGCTGAAAAGGATGGAAATGTATTTCATAGCTTCTCACGCACCAATTCTCTGAATTATGCAACGCAGAAAAATGAAGGGATTTTATGCTGGATCTAAATTAAATTCAACCTTTTAATATTTGCCTGGTTTCCTCATTTATCTTCTGCCGACAAAATATTTTCCGACCCTCCTTCCCCCACTGCCATATGTCATCAATGACATCGTTCTCAATTTAAATGATTTATAACTATTGATTTCCGAAGCATTGGCAATCATAATTTTTGGCCCTTATACATGCCATCGGTATATTAAAATAACGCTGTAATATTATCTGAAAAATCATCAAGCTTTACGGGTGGAGGAGTTCTTTAACCTTTGCGGATGGACTTTTGGTCTAGAAAAAATTGAAAATGTAACGAATTCTCAATTAAAACTAAAATCTTGATGAAAAGTCGTTAATCTATCAATGGGAGAGCTAATTGATGATTTCCCGCCTTGGACCTTTTCCTCTTATTAAAGCAATCAACTATAATAAAATCTAGGTCATAGAGTGAAGGCCGAAATACTTAGTAAAAATCAAAATATAATCCATCCTTTAAACCCTAACATCTAAGGATAGCATAATAGAACGTTGTTAGGAAAAAAAACTGAAGATAGAACCATAAGATTATAAGAGAGAAGTTAAATATATGAACTTTTCTTACTGTAAATGAGATATCAAATTTTATCAAAATTTTTCCCTCGAAACGTTATTAAAAATTTGATATGTTTTGAAACGAAAATCATGACACTACCACCAATTTTACTCTTGTTATTTAGGTTAATGTAATAATAGTTCATCGAGTAACTTTTAACTCATAATTTTAAACAAAAATAATGATCAAATGATCACGTAAAACTTTTTCATAAAATGAGTTTTTTTTTAATTTACCAAAAATAAAAATTAAATTACTAAGAAGAGGGGTTCTAGAACAAGTGACATACTTTCCCAGCCTTATAAGCTGCACAATATGGGATGGGAGAAATTCAACGGACATCGGAGAATAGCTCAGGCCAAGAATGTATTAATGTAGAACAAAACAGCTCATGCGTAAAAAAAGGTTACCAATAAAATAGTAGTAGGTATAAACTTAATAAGGTTAAAAAAACATACAGAGTGTTGCGATACATAGCTAATTGAGATGAACTATTTGAAGATTGAACAAAGGGGAATATAGGTGTTGGAAACTAGGTGTTAGAGGCGGATACTGAAAAACAAATGGATGAATAGGGTACGCAACAAGGACCGTTTAAAAGAATGGAAGATATAAAAACCTTACGGAAATCTATCAGGAAAGCAAGTTCCAGATGGATGGACCCCAACTTTTGACGGAAATTTTGCTAGGAGCGTTATATAATGGAAATACCCAGGATGAAGACATGAGGAGATATACAATGCTATTACAAAGGGCCAATTTAAAAGAGTTATTTAATTGAAGATCTACCGGGTCACACATGTAAAAAAGTTAGCAGGGGACACTGTAGAACGAAGTGCTACAGTAACATACCCTAGTACTGAATAACTAATGATGATCTTACGAAGGTAGGTTATCGGTTCCCACGGCTTTTCTACCCTTCATTTCTCTTAATGCCCTTTCTATTTTACTCTCAAGTAACTCTGGTCCTTATCTATTGTTCCTTAATCCTCTAGATCTAGGCTAAGGGGTCTATTCTCGCTGTCATATAGCTCCTCTACGTATTCTCTCCATCATTTTTTGATATCTTCCTGTTCGATTAATATCTTCCCTGTTTTGTCCTTAACCTTTGGTATCATTTGACCTCTCTTACCACCTGATAATATTTTCACCTTGGCGTACAAAGCGCCCACTTCCCCCTCCTCCTGCATCTTTTCCATTTCCTCACATTGTCCCTTCCACCAGTTTTCTTTTGCCCGATTGGTCACTCGCCTGAGTTTATTATTCAATTCATTGTACTTCCTCTTCCCTATGTCGGTGTTCACGTTTTTCCATATCCTTCTCTCCTCCATTTTCTTTATCATTTCTTCTGTACCCCAATGCTTCTTAACCCTATTCTTTTCCACCGTTCCTATTGTTTTCTCTGCCGCTCCTATGATGCATGTTTTTATAGCCTCCAATCTTTTCTCTATGGTTCCCATCCGCTTCTCTTCACCAATGTTCTTTTCTACTAGCTCTTGGTATTCCCTCCTTTTCAACCCATTCAATCCTTCAAGCTTCCACCTATTTATCTTCCTACCTTTACAAAGCCTTTTAAATCTAACTTCACACTTCATCATCACCAAGTTATGATCCGAGTCCGCATCCGCCCCTGGATAGCTACGAGAGTTTTTTACACTGTTCCTAAATCTCTGCCTTACCATTATATAATCAATTTGGTATCTCCCAGTATCACCCGGCATTTCCATGTGTACATACGCCTGGGGTGATGTTTAAACCAAGTGTTTTTCACTACTAATGTATTTCTTCTACAAAGGTCAACTGACTTTTCACCGCGATCATTTCTTCTTCCTAGCCCAAACCCTCCTACTTATAATCCGTCCCTCCCTTCCCCCACCACTGCATTCCAGTCACCCATCACTATCAGGTTTTTCTTCCCCGGCACTTCTCTAATTATTTCTTCTACTTGCTGGTACACCTCTTCCTCCCTATGGTTGGTCGTAGGCATGTATACCTGGACCAGTACGAAATTCGTCGGCCGTGCTTTTATTTCTACCACTAGTATCCTGTCGATCACCTGTTCAATGTTTACCACCCTCAGTCCCAACTTTGTGTTCAGTACCATGCCTACCCCCCATTGACTCTCATCTCCCCCACTATGGATCACCCTGTAGTTATCGCTCCAATAGTCCCCGCTATCCTTCCATCTCACCTCGCACAATCCCAAAGCATCTATTTTTCCTTTTCCATTTCCTGCTTAATATTTTCAAGCTTCCCGGCCCTCATCATGGTCCTTACGTTCCAATTTCCTATTTTTACCACTGTTTTGCTCCTCCTCTTCCTCTTTTTCTTCTTTTTCTCCCTCCCGTCCCTTGCGTCCGCCAATGACGATGCTGTGCAAGGATTTCGTGTGATGACGACCGCGGAGGCCTTGCCTCCCCCGCTGCCGGGCACGACACTCGCCCTAGTGGGCGGCGTCCCGTAGTTGCCGGGAATCAATTCTCTTTGAATGACTTTCATTTTCTGGGAAGTGGTAGTTGAGAGGTATTCCCACGCGACTCAACGGTATTTTTAACGTGACACCATCACGTAACTACCTTTCGTCTGGCTCCTGCCCTTCGACCTATCTAATTAAATTATAAGATCATAAAATGGAGATGAGGATCAAAGAGTATTACATGGTGCCTAATCCCTGCAATAACTATGGTACAACAAGGATGTAAGTTGTTGTATATAGACTTAAAAAAGCTCACCCTCAGAAATAGTGAATCAAAAATAATTTTCCAAAGCAAAAGAAAAAGTAATTTTTATTACATGACTAAATTAAAAACAATTTTTCCTGCCACAAAGATTATGAGTTTTTGTCAACCAATTTTTTTAATAGTACTATAAAGAATTAGAGATATGTTGCATTTTGATTGTAGGTTGCATAATAGCTATAAATAATGTGCATGTAAATAACTATATAAATTTAAGGTAGAGGAATGCTTAAAAGTTCCTTATTTTGTTTTAAATGATGTGAAGGAAGTATTTTTTATGTAAGATGAGCAAAATCTGATCTGGCAGTGGCTCAGACGGACTCAAGTGTAAAATAATAAAGTTGTGGTATTGTATTACAAATTTTTGAAACTCAGATTTGCAGTTTTAACTTTGCTACTTAAACTTAAAAGTCAATAAATTAAATTTTATTTTGCCTACTGGACATATAATGTCATATGAATATTCTACTAGCTGATTGGTAGGTTCTTAGACAGTTCTTATCCAACATCTCAATTTCTGAAAAAATGTCTTGCTTCCCCCTATAGATGCCATTATATCCCTCTTAAATTCCTCATATGTTTTACATCTCCTTATTTCGCCCAGAATTCCTATTCTCTTACTTCCTCTTCCATGCTTCCCTAGTGTTCTCCCCTCTATCACCCTCTTCAACATACCCACTCCCCTTTAATTTTATTAATCCAACCCTTCGGCCTTCTTCAAACCTCAACCACCAGCTTCTCCTCTCCAAATATATCCAATACCTCCTCGTTCGCCTTCCTCACCACCCAGCTCATTCTCTTAATCCTTCACCAAACTCATATCTCAAACGCCTCAAGTCTGCGTACATATTTCCTTCGTAATGACCAAGTTTCCGACCCATAGAGCGCCACGCTCCACATAAGAGTTTTCACCAGTCTTTTCTTTGCGTCTTTTCTCAGATGCTCATCAATTTATCTATTTATTTAATTCATTGCTCACATACAGAATTTCTGCCAATTAAAAGTGACACCTTCGCAGACATTAAATAAAAACAAAAACCATCAATGAAAACAATTGATATACGATGAAAATTATAAAAATACAAATAAAACGTAGGTAGGAAGGGAGGTAAATGGAAGAGGTATTATTTATTCATGGGAAAATGGGATATGGCGAGATTGATAAATGAGTCTGAAGAGAGAAAAAAACGGATCTATATTATTAGGCGAGGAGAGGCTGTAGTGAAGTGAGCGCTTGACAAGGGATAGTCTGGGGAAAGGAATGCGTATGTGTGGATCGACAAGGGACTCTGAAGTTAATGGAGGAAAGCAATTCAGAACAATCAATGTGTGAGTTGAGAATAATGTTAATAAACTTTAAATCGGATTTAATTCTTTGATAGGAGAGATAAGGGATTGACAGAGAAGAAGGATTGAAGAAGTAGGCATGTTGCGGAAGTCTGCAACCCTGTGTTTTAGAATTCTGGCGAAGAACGTAGTGATACTGTTATGACAGGCGAGATTAGTTGGAGCTGCGACGGACCATATGGGAGAGCAATATCCAGTGATTGGAAGGACAAATGCTGTGAAGTGTGATTTCAGAGCTTGGGGATCAGTTATTTCCGTGTAGCGGTAGAGGAGGCCTAATAGAGACATGGCTTTGCTCTGGACTGAATTAATGTGGTCCGAGAAGTTTAGTTTACTGTCCCTTCTCTTTGATAATGCGACTTAGCCAGGATAATTCCACATCTGATATTCCTACCACTTAAGCCATTCTTCTCCAGTATACTATCCAGATACGTAAACTGCTCGACCTGCTCTATTTTGTGAACTCCCACCCTTATATTCAGTCCCGCTTTCTTACTTCTGGAAAATCTCACCTTCTTCGTCTTCCAATGACTTATCTTCATCCCATACCTTGCTCGCACTGCACCTCTAACGCATTCATCATTGATTGTGATCCCTTGGCTGACTGACAAGCTAATGCTTGATGATCTGATTGATCTGATCAATGATTCATATAAATAATATAAATTCTCTGACTTTATCACATCCACTCCTGTTGTACCTCCTACCTCCATTACTACCCCATCTCCCCGCATGCCTCCCTTCCCAAGTACCAAATTTCGATTTAATGACCAAATGTTTAAATCAAATAAATGGAAGTGGGGTATTGTATTTTAAAGTAATGAGTCTAAGCCTTTTTGTTCCAATTCTGTAATTTTAACTTGGAGGTCAATGAATTCATTTAAAAATATTTTTTGTCTACCGGGTGGATGAAAAGTACTAAAAATAGGATTTAATGATCAAATATTTATCTCCAGAAGGGAACGGCATTCGAGAGAAAAGTTTCTCTGAGAAAAAAAAATCAAAAGGGGAGTACTTAAATTCATCAACCATACCAAAATATGAAATCGTGAATTAAATGAGAAGTAAACAAACTGCTCTCAAGTCAGCAGTGTTCGAAAAGAGAATTATTTTGGTTTATTTATCATAAATTTAACTTTAGTCATGAAAATTACCTACTTTTCGCATGCCCACAATTTGGGATTAAAGTTATTCTTTCACCTGAAATTCCAATAAGCCTCTTTAATCTTCCATCAACATTTTATCACGGCTAAATCATCAGAAAAGACGCTAGGCCGCAACGAAAATCGAGCTGAGACCATCGGCCTTCCAAGTGGAGGCATTATACCATCAAAAATAGCTAAAAAGATGATGCATGATTTACAATCAATGATCGCTGCCTTTGACAACGAATTGCCAGCCTGCCTTTTGAAAAAAAACTTCGTCGAGAAAACGATTATTTCCACGACAAGTTAAAAGAAGAAAGACGAGTTCCGAAGGAACCTTTTTTCGATCGGCTCATGTGCCTTACTCCGATCAAAAAAAAAAAGTTAACTTACGACCGAGGAAGACACGTGACCATCCAAAAACGGCTTTCGTTCAGAACCATAACTGCGATACTCGTTTCCGAACAGATATTCGATATCGGGAAATGATCACGTGATGTCGGATTGGACCAATACGCTACCGAAATGAGGGGGAGGGTGCGTGTCTCGGCAGAATTGTGCCCAAATGAGTGTGAAATTTATGGCAAAGGGTGTTGCCTCAACTTTTCCGATGGGTTTACCAGAGAACCGTGGGGCTGTAAAGGAAAAGGGCTCCACATGAAAAGTGATTGTGATTTCGAAACGAGGTGATGAGAATTTTTACGATCAAAAGGGGAGCGATTTGCGGGTTTTCTTGCGACGGCTAGAATAACTATAACACCGTGATGGATTTTTTTCACAGCATATACGAGAACGCCTAAGAAAACTTTTGAATGTAATTTTGACAATAAAGGAATAGAGAAGCGTTGACAATAGAAGAAGCATCCATAAAAGGTGAATTTTTTGAGAAGTTTAACAGTCGAGGTATGTACCTTGGGTCAATGAATACTCATAAATCACATTAAAACTATAAAAAATGTATAAAGCCAAACTTGACAATTGGGTGCCGTTGCTACAAGCGTAAGGTTAACATTTAGGACACTATCACGATATTTCAAAATATTGATTTTAAGTTCAGTTTTTATATATTAATAGTGCGTATTCTAATCCAAGGTAAAAAAATTATATATGATGGTAAACTTGTTTACCTACATTAATACATACCAATAAGAGGAGGTATGATGATAATCATAGAGATAACTGATACTTGGTTTAGGTATCATATATTTCGTATAGTATCCCATAGGTATATCTAGGAAAATCCACGAATTTCCATTTTTGACCCAGGTAAATTATAAACTGGAAATAAATACAGGAATTAACTCAGACACATAATCCCCAAGTTAAATTGCGTAGTAACCCCGTAGATAACGTAAATAATGTTGTTTTTTATCTTATTCTCGAACACTTAGTTTTTTCTCACCCTTATTCGACAGCCTCCACGTTTCGGATCCGTAGAGTAGTACTGGGGATATTATTGTTTAATAGAGTCTAATTTTGGTTTTGTGCGACAGGGCTTTAGAAGATATAATTCGGTTGCATTCATGCAGACATCTGTCATTTGAATATATTAGTTGAAAAACTGTACCCTGAACATAACGTCCCAAAACCTTGGTCGGTGGTATATAAAAGTGTGGAAATTTTAACCAGTACTTTTTTGTCTCTTCCTTTAAGATGGATACTGATAAGGCTTTCACAAAGTCACTGCCAATACTCTTGCATGAGTTCTTAGAAGTTTACAATGAAGGATGGCAACCTAGGGAATCCTGGAAGCCAGACGCAATGACTTCTTCCCCCTTCTGTAGACAGTTGGTAGGCATTGGACTCTTCCACTGAAAAGAGTCTTCTGCGCAAATACCAACATGTTTTACTACCACTATAAAACCCCGGCCGCACGCCTTGAAGGCGACTCGCGGAGAACAAGGAGAGCTGTACACACATCCACTTCTCGAAGGAAGTTTTGTCACTTCTCGTCCCTCCACTGCCTGCCACGATCCCTTGCTACAATATTTCAACCCGCACGCCCGCTCCATCCTCACACTCTTGATTCATTGAGGATAAGGTACGAAAGTAATATTTCGCGGGCTGCCGACCAGGACCACCCAACAGTCACCATCACGCTCGGTTGCCACGAGGCGGGACGTGGGTGGACGGCGAAGTGTATTATTTATTTTCCCTCGCCCTTCACATTTCTCTTCTCTGCGGGGCCGACGTGCTGAATCCAGTCCCATTACTAACGGAGGAGTCTTAAGTCTACTCGCCCAGTTACAACTCTCCATCGCACTCACAAGATTTCTCCGTCCGACCTTCCATCTTGATTAAAGTTGCTATATTCCCGACTTTTCGGGAACCGATGGCGGGAATTTTAATTCCCTAATATTCCCGGAAATTTTTTCTTTCAATTTTAGGTTGATTGATACATACCTATACACCCACCACGGCATACCCTTTCGGGATCGGCATAAAACACTTTTTTGATCTTAGAATTAGGAAACTAGCCCTCACGTTCAACCCGACGGACGCGAATGCGCGTCCGATTTGCGTTGCCAAGATACCGAAGGACGCGCATTCGCGTCTGTTACTTACTGACCAATTACTGATTACTGACGTTTACGACTTTGCCAAGAAAGCTAAGGACGCAAATTCGCGTATTTAATAAATAAGCGAGTTTTGTTATTAAAAATGTTTTTAACTAATTTTAAATAATATATAAGTGACTGGCCAAATTAATATGGCAGAAAGCGCTTTCCGTTTTTCGTGATTGTACGCTAGAAATATTCCGGGTTGAATGTGTTAACACCCTAACGCCCTAATTTTCTCCATAGTTCCCTATCCTAGCATACATATTTCCCCTCTATTACATTCTTTCACTGCTTCATAAACTCTCTCTTAATTTAAGACAATTATTATTAACTCTCCTAAGTGTGTCTTCCGACAAATTCAGCTATGACATATCGTTCAATCCATTCCTCTCACACCATACACACTAACATCGCATATTTGTATCTTTTTTCGACTCTCATTCATTTCCACAGTATCACCAAACTAACGAAACACAATCCTTTCATACATGCCCATGAATGGAGCATCTCTTTCTTCCGGCAAACGTTTTCCAATATCAGAGCCATACCTTTATACTGGAAAGTGTTTTCCAAAACCTAGGTCGGTTAAATAAATTAAGTGTGGACATTTTCAAAGCATTTTTGTGGTAACGCTATCAGTAATGCTACTATTACTTGGAGAATCGGATTGGTGAAACTGCTGGAGTATTGGATTCCCATTTAGAGTACCTGGGTTTGACACCCGGTGGTGGCGAAGATTTTGCCTCACTCTTACAAAAGGCTGCGGCTGAAAATGACACTTAGCTACTTTTGGGATAACTGAGGTAAACACGATGCTGAAGAACAGCATGGAATTTCAAAAACACTTCGAGGCCACAAGGTTATGGCTGGTACGAGGTGAGCTCAACTGTCACTCACCAAATTTTAGTTGAGTGAGAATTTGAATCTCAAGTTTGGATAATGCGGCAAATTTATTGTTCTTAGTCGGCATCTGATACAAATATGCGCCCTTTATACTTTGCTAGAAGCGATTCATGCATTAAGGTGGATTTACACTGGCAAATTACTTGCAGCAAGCAATTTTGGACGCTAATTGCAAGTGTAGGTGACTCTTCAAGTCCACTTGTAGAACTTAAAAACTCCCTGAAGAGTATTTTCTTCCAGTGTAAACAGCAACCAATCTGGCTCTGCGCTAACTCGTGAAACGTTTTTCATCGGAGTAAAATCCTCCACAAATTCTTGCAGAAGAAACTTGCTTGGTAACTTGCCAACTAAAACCTACCCTTAGATCGGTTCAGTATGCCGTATAAAGTACTGGCATTTGACCCTAAGGCCTCGGGTTTGAGTTCTGAAGGCGGCGGAGATGAGATAAATCCCAATCCCTACTTTGGTGTTATGAAGAAGGAACTTTGGATGCGCAATACGCCTTCCACCTGATGAAACATAAAACCACCCACCCACCTGTCCCCAACGGCACAAATGACGAAAGGTCTCCTTAAATAAACCAAAACAAACCCTTATTTTCGGAATCAAGTATAAATTTTCCTAAGGCCACAACCAACTGATTTTGGAATCCAGGAGCGGGAAACCGTGTTGATTCCCGGGAATAGGCGGGAACGAATCACCACCCGGAACCGCTGCTCTCGGTTCTCCTCGACTGTTCAAATTCGCCTTTCATATCTCGCAAATCAAGTGTCGGGGGTCGGCGGGGCAAGAAAGGATTACGTAAACGTCTCAGATTGCCTTTCCAACCTTCAAGAATTCTGCCTCCGGAGGAAAACGACAGCGCGCCCGTCCAACCAAGCCTCGCTTGAAAAACGGCTGCAGGGACAAACATAATAACAATTTATGGTTCAAAAATCCCTCTCGGCAAACACAAAAGGATGCTCGCGACCAAGGCAGTGGGATCTTCCAGGAATTGGCGCGGAGCGGTGACAGATGGAAAACAAGAGCCACCAATCTACGGCGTTGGACGTGCGTTTTGATTTAAGATGAGACAAGGACTACTGATGTCACAGTAGGATTCCGCGACATTCATTAGTTAAAAGTGAAAGAGGATGAAAAGCAAGAGGTTGCAATGGATAGACACGTCGTTAGGTTTATTATGCCAAATGAAAAGTAAGTTCCTCGACAGCCCTACCATTAATTTCCCTGACCGTAAGAGTTCATCTATGACAATAAATAAACAAATATCTCCGTTTCTGCAATATTAAATACAATTAACCCCTTAGAAGTATATCCCTCCACTAAAAACAATCAAAATTCCTATGATTTTCCTCCCTAATCAACGAGTCAGTATCCCGAGTACATCCTTCGTCTGAATCATCATTTAATTTTACGTATGCTAGTCTTTTCTTATGTTTCTTTTGTATTAACCAGGGAATCTGAGAAAAATTTAGAAAAGAGGGCATGGAATATATTTTAAGAGTCAGAGGCAACGTCAAAATTAAGTGTTGTGTACACCTGGGACCGAATGCCCTTGACACTCAAGTGCACCTCGCCTTCGTTGGCCCTTTTAAAATGTAATGCACCTAATAAAAAGCCATTGATAACAAGGAACAACAATATTCAGCATCGAAATTTTGCATGAAGCTTCGGAATGTCTCCCAACTTGCTGAGGGCATATTATGGCATTATAATTTTTTTACGATACTTAATTTGCTCATCTTGCCATTTCTTGCTTTATGGTTATAATGCAAACTAACCTGATAAATTAAATTAGTCGATTGTGGCGATACTTCGTGGAAATTATAGATAAAACTCATGATGAGAGAAATTTTGTAATAGGTTTTCTCTCATCATGAATTATATCTCACCAAATGATTACTTTGATGAATGAGTAAATTATGATTTAATGAATTATGTCGTCTCAGTGCAGATGCTGCGGAACATATTTATTTAAAAATAAATAATTATTTCTAATTTTCCACTTTTTATTATTGTTTCATTTTTTTAAATTGTGGAAAACTGCAAGCTCATCCCTTTCAGTAAATGTAAACTGGAAAACACGCTATTGATGTCCACATCGCATATAATTTACTGAGAAAAATCTAATGAATCTGTATCTTTAAATGAATAAGATTTAGATCAAATATATAGAAATATTTCTGCGTTGAAAAGATTATGGCAGGTAAACTATTTATATTTAGCACGCAGAAAGTATAATTAGAGTTAGTATACTATTCTAATACTAATATAAATTATATTCTAGTAACCAAATGCTATTAGTAGTTAATGACAGAAAAGCAACATCTAACCAGAATTATTCACTACATTTTTTATTTACTGCTAAATTCATGGTCATAATATTTTCCGGCTGGTACCTTTTTTTACGAGAACAGATCAATTAATTACGAGTTCTGTGTCCTGTCAGAGGGCATTGTAATGGCCCGATTCATTGATTCACAACCTTTAATTATGTTGATCGATACCCGAGAATCTCCTATCAGCCAAGTTACAGGAGACCGTTCAACGGTTTCTGATAACCACCCAATTTCTGAGGCTTGCCGTATTATGCCTCGTCTACACTACAAGTGTACTAAAGTTGAGTGTAATTAAGTGCATCACTTAAATGCAGGGGAGCGTCTACACACAGATATTATATCTACCTCGGTGCTACCTATTGATGATGGAAAGAAATTTGCGTCAGGCAAAAATTATGAGCCCGAGAAGTAACATAAGATATTTTCTAAAATCGTATAACCCTATAAACAAATGTAAAAGAAGGATAACACTATGACAATTATAGGTGCAGCGAAACTTGGTGGCACTCGCTTGTGAAGAACAACATGCAAAGGAGAGGAAAGCGTACATGAGATGTGGGATGAAGCGGCCGAGCCTTTCTCCAGAGGACCCTGCGGGAGTTCTTCGATATCTTGGCCCGCTCATCAACGCTTGGTTTATGGTCTGTGACACCTAATCCACCGCTGGTGAGTGCCACCAAGTTTCGCTATACCTATACTTAACTCTTATATAAATGATACAAAGATATGTATGATGTGTATGATTATCGAAACTCCTCGACCTATCGATGACGAGACTTCAACCACCTCGACGGTACACTATCGATATCATCCAAGTCCACTTAAAAGGGGGTCCCCGGGTCCACTTAATTAGACCCGTTACTTAAGTGGTGAGAGGGCGTCTACACAGCGTACTTAAGTGAAAAATACACTTATGTGCATACTTAAGTGGTCAGTGTAGACGCGGAATTAGTGAGTAACCCGCGCACTAATTTAAATATCCTTAAGTGTTGAATTTACTCTCAGCATTTTATTTTCAGATAAAAATAAGAGGAGGAAAATATTTACATAAACACGAGGAATTTGATTTTTCAACACACTGTCATTCCAGAGAGCGGAGTAATGATTCGAATGAGTTTCAAAATAATTTTTCAGGAACGGACTGACTTATGGTCCGAGAACGGATAATATCAAAGGCATTAATCATTGGGAGTATCCCACTATGCCTGAACACTCCGTACCGGGGAAATGTATGGGGGAATTTAGAGAATTGAATATATTATTTTTTTGCAATTCCGTGCCATTAAATCACTCCCCACGCGTTCGATCGAACGCATAACAATTTTTCATCCGTCTGCATGTTAAGTTGATGGATTTTGAGGCGTTGAAAACGTGTTGAGTCGAGAGAAATTGGAAGCAGTAAATTCGACCGGAGAAAATACATTTTTTTTATAAACGAAATGGTGTCATTTATGGAAAATATTGGGAAGATTTGTGAGTGAATTAGCCGATTTCGGCGACCGTTTGTCATTCGTCACCACCAAGAGGTGCACGAAAAAATCAACGCGGCGCGTTTCCACATCCTATGCTAACCAAACTCGCATCCCCGAAACATTCCCCCTTAAGCGACATGCCAATTTCATTATTGCCAAGTTTTCAATTTCATCAACTCTCCCTCCCTTGCAGTTTCGAAATTCCCAAAATTTATCGCCCTGTCTCCCTCACTTCCTTATCTCTACTTTCACTCCCACACTACGATATCCTTTTCAGCCTCCGTCTTCGCCCTCTGCTTCCGAATTCATATAAGTTTTTCAATCGGGATTCGTCGGAATCATACCTTTCCTACTGCTCTTATTGACAAATTTTCCAATAATTGCGATTGCACAAATGAAGTGGTAAGCAGTCACACGCACGGGCGCAACGATATACACCAAGGAGGGTCAAATATGCCATGAAAAAAACAAATTGACTTGACGGGAATTCGAACCCGGATCTCCAAATCGCCTATCGTGTGAATTAAGTTGGTTTGAACTAAAAACCACTTCACCTAGAATTTGATGAATTTGGCCTCATTTGAAAGAAAAAACTCTCATCTTACCAATGATATCAAAATATCAACTCGTGGCCGAACTACTTTTCGAGCTATTTGCTTGAAAATATAAACTGTTTTACATGGGATAGATTATAGCTGTGCGCTCCAGAGGGTGAATATTAAACAAATTAGGAACTTCTAGCACCTAGATTTCGTCAAAAAACTAACGGTGCTTATAACTAACGGTAGATAGCATGTTTTCTCAACTATATATAAAAAATAATATATTACTCACCACAGTAATTTTGATAGAATCGCAAATAAGCCTGCTGTTTTGAAGGGTTTTCAGCCGTACAGCGGGAAAAAATGAGTCAAGTTAGAGACTTATGTAGATTTATTTATTTAATTACTGCGAATTTTGATCATATATAACAATATCATTGTGCCATTAATATTACAATTTTTATTTCATACTTCCTACAGACGCTTAAATAAAAAAATAAAATTTGGATATGGTCTTCATTATGACTAGGGAACTATCTTGCTCAAACCATTTAAAGAAGTTTCGCCGCCAAGCAATCTTAATTCAAGGCGAAATTCTGCGGAGGTTTATACAAACAAGTGTTCACGTCTCTAGTCTACATTATAGCACAGGAAACGTGGTCGCGCATCATACTCCACAGTCACGTAGAAATTCGCCTTGAATTAAGATGGCTTGATCATCTTGAGGAACCTGACCGGCATTGCGAGATCCAAGTTCGAATCCTGGTCAAGTCAAATGATTTTGTCATTGCAAATATCACCATCCTCGGTGTAAACTCCTTTATGGTTTTTCCGATCTCTGGTTTGTTAGTTGAACGTTAGTCGAGACGACTGAATCCCGGGGTTGAAGCATTGAATGCATTATGAGGATACTATGAACTATGGGATACACCTGACAAACTTTAAAGGACATCAGCATGAACAATCATCTAGGAATGAAGTGGTTAGTGGAGAGGAGATTGCAGTTGAGAGCTACAGTAAACCTATCATCGGAAATGAAACTACTGGTGAGTACCGCGAAATAGCTGCAATACCTAATACATTTGTGGCATCACCTACAAGTTCATATATATGTGCGAACATTCGTCTGAAGGTAGAGAATCATCTGCCTCACCCGGGACTAGAACTCAAATCCCTAAATATTAACCTACGTACTAACGGGGTACATGCATACCAGCAAATTCGTCTGTAAATAATGGAAACATTCAGTAGGAATAAAAGTTCATATAAAACATATTAAATACTTTGAAATATGCTAAGAAAAAATCAAACGTAAAAGTGTTAAGATACCGACGCGCACCTCTACCCAGAGGGTTTCTTAGGGAATTATAGGAATTTAAGATTTCTTCCGACCGATGAACATTTAATGTCAAGAAATCAGTCGAATTGTGCATAAGGTGCCACTGTCCGCTAGGTTAAAGCCAAACTTTAAACAATAATGACCAAATGACCTTAGACGTCGGAGGACGTTAAACAGAAAATATACTACTCTTAAAACACTAAGGTGCTTCCTTTAGTTAGGTTCTGATTTAACCGAAAAATAGCCAAAGTATTACTTTTACGGTGTCACCCCCAGGTTTATGCGAGTGCGAAAATTCTATTAAGGGGAAATCGTCCTAATTGACCTTGACTCGAACCCGAATGCCTTGGACATGGTGCTGTGCGCTTTGGCCACTAAGCTACCGAGGTGTCCGCCTCCCCTGCTGATGTTTTAAGGATTAAGAAGAGAAATATTTTCCCAATTGCTGGACATAGAATGCCTGTAGGGCCATTTTTGTTTTCAACCTCGTGGACGGTGGCACTATGCGCCGGCTTTGGAATGCATCTGTGCAACCATACGTTTAGCAGCCCTGAACAATCTTTTCCATGAAAGCCCTCAAAAGTCCACAGGGCAGAAGGACGCCTCGGTAATTTAACTGGCTAAAGCACTCGGCGCGATATCGAGGGATCCGGGGTCGAGTCCCGGCGAATGAGTCAGAGTCAAGGAGAATGATTTTTACCCTGTTTAATTTCGCAGGTGCATTCTCAATTTCACATTAACCTATATATTTCAGGTGACTCCGCACGGCTTGTCCCGAAACTCATAAAATTTGCCAGAGTGGCAGTCCAAATGTACGATCTGAGCCACTGTTCATGAGGTGGAATCCAGGCTTTAAACACTAAGGTGCTTCCTTTAGAAATGTTTTGTGTCCGACACAAACTGGTAATGTTATTACTTCTACGGCGTCACTCGCAATTGCGCATAAAAGTAAACATTACAATGTGGAATAATAATACACCTTGACCGGAACTGAACCCGGAACCCTATATATATATCTATGCCCGCCTCGAGCCGTATGGCTAGCAGTCGGGAAATATGTAGCACTTTTATATGCCACAAACTTTTTCGTGAAAGTAGAATGCCTCCGTAGCTTAAGTGACGAAACCAGTCCCTGCGATATTAAGGGATCTGAGTCACGGTCCCATTCAAGGCGGACAATTTTTCCTCAGCAAAGTTCTCGCTCATTGTAGAATTGGCTGTTATCGGTAAGTTTTTTGGGGAATAAAAGAAGGATGGATAGAAACTCAGCTTCACCATTAGCTTGCTCTTTATAAAGGGCTCCATGGGGTCCTACTTTATGTCTAAAAATAGTGGACGGAGTTTCAAACTACGGTGCCGAAAAAAACACTATTGGGATTAGAAATTGGTCTCGGGAAGCCAGCATTGCAGCCACTGGACATAACCGATCCCATCCACCAGGATTTACCAATGGCTTAAGCTCTTGGATGCTGAAAATTATTGGGGATAAAACAATACCTAACCCGCAATGCGAAGAATATAATGCTCGTAGAAAAATTGACATTTAATAATTTCCTATGAGCAATGAAGTTGGGGCGCTCACGGAAGTTATACAGAAAAATATTTTCATTTTCAACGTGTAATAACCAATCACTTGACTTAGGCAGACCCAATGTTAAATAAAATTTACATTCTCATTATGCTTTTGTCTACAATATTTTGCGTATTATTGCGAATAAATTGAATAAAATGAATAGCACATCGTCAGAATCGTCCAAAAATTTGATAATAAAATTGTTTTCCGACGTTTTTACCATTGATTTTCCGCAGTAAATTCGTGTTCTTTATTCCATAGATGATTTTTTCACTTTTAAAAAAGCTATAGAAAAATAAATCAAAAACTGAAATCGAATTCTTCAAGTGATTTCATATCATAATACTCGATATTTTCAACGCGATGAATGGAGCCTTTATAATTAGTGGATAGTCTATTTTAAAAAGTGACAAAAATATCGATAGGTCATTAATATGATGCCAAATAAATGAACGGGATTTTGTTCCTTCGCCTTCTGCTATGCAATCGCAAAAAGAACTTCCTACTGAGGTGTATGGTTTCCTTGTCTACCAGTAAGATTTAGCTTTTTGCACTAAGGTATTTATGTATAAACGGAACTACAATAAAATTAACATTGCAACATAAAAAGTCAGGTATAACTAAATAAGTTGCAATTTCTGATATTTACATTTACCAAGGTGCACGAGTAATGCTACATGGGGAGTACCAGTCATGAGCCCTGAAAACAAAAAAAATACCTTCCTGTGACTCCTTCCTGCTAGAATAGGTCAACAAAAATCTTTATCACCGCTGGCACAGTATCGTTAGAGCGGGGCACTGTATACATAAAAAGATATTTTCCCATTCAATACCGGGTCATTCACCCGAAGAAAAATAATTACCTGTCCCATTTCTCGATGCCGTTGAAAACCATATGTTATCCACACTATGTCATCGCATATCCTCCCAACTCGGCACTTTTTTTCATTCCTTAAGATACCAGATACTCTTACGTAGCTTCAAACAGACTATTCACCGGAATTCTACCATTATTCCTGTCCAGAGCAACCTTAAACCTCTTTTTTTCTGTTTCAACCCGCAAAGCAGATTTATGTGTAGCTACATCTGTTAACATTATGAATATACATCGTTCAGACGCATATTTAACTCACCTAAAGAATAAGTGGTTACATCAGTCATATCAGTAAGAAAAACACAAACGGTATTGATTGATAGTTTAATTTTTCAGTTCCAAAAACCCCTGTACCATGTTTCTATTTCCTTTGTTTCTGTTTTTATTTCTCCACCTCTATGTACTTCGCCCTTAGCATGTCTACTTTTCTCAACACATTCTCGCTCAATAAAGTGTCTCCTAATACTCTAAAAGCCTACAACTGATTCCTCCCTTTCCCCTCTACCACTGCCCGCAATTCTGTTCCCTAAAACCACTCCCAGCCCTGCAGTAATTTACGACCCCGCCATGTGATTAATTTAAGCGAGTGGGACTGGGCAAAGATTGAAATTTGTTTTGGGTTGGAATGGTACATTATTGTTAATCCCTTAAAACTGTAGGAGACAGTGAATACTCCGAGTCTAGGCTTCTTGTAATTTTTTGCCTAAAAAACCTCGCTATCTCATTCGTAGTAACTAGATCCTTCCAATCACACGGGACCGAAAGTTGAGAACAGTTCTCGTCAAGTTTTGTTCTTGTTTTATGAGAATACTTTGTGATGATGATGCAGTGCATCGAAACCCGGGTCGATGAAAACTTTATCTGTGGAAAATTGTAATATCTTAGTTCTTATTATGTTCATATTCCACAACATCTCGCCTGATTCCTCCCCTTTTTGTGGATGGGATTCTTTGTGAATAATATTTTTGTATGTCATATTCATTTATATTCACAGGGTATCTTTCCGCAAATAGCCATGAACTCAGTAAAGACGCAAATCCATAAAAGAGGAATATAGGAATTACTGAGAGAAAGGCCGTGGAGCTTGGATAAAGATTGTCTGGAAACTTATTTTCCACACTTTCCTCCAAATATCACCTAGTAAATTGACTCTAGATAGATAATATTTTTATTACTGCTGGTTACATTCAGTAACATAGTAATCGTCAATTTTAATATACACACAACAATCAAATACAAATATAATTTTAAAAACATAGAACAAAATATAAAGAAAATGAGGTGAGAAGGAAATTTAATCACCTATGCCTCCTCACAGCAGGTGCATTGATTATTAAAGAAATCACAGACACTATAAAATGCTCTGCTTAAAAGGTACTTTTTAAGTTCTAATTTAAACTTAGGCATAGAGCATATGGACTTTATGTTTAAAGGTAAATTATTAAAAATTATAGATGCTGCATGGTGAGGTCCCTTTAGGGACAGTGAGAGATGATGGCTATAAATGTGGATATCATGAGTACTGCGAGTATGATATGAGTGGGAACTGCGATTATCAGGAAAGATATGTGGATTTTGTTTGAAAAAAATAGCACAATGTAGGATATATAGTGAGGGTAGGGTTAAGATGTTGTGCTTCTGAAAAAGGGGGCGACCGGGGGTGCGATATGGTAGCTGTAGCATTGCCTTCAAAGCTTGTTTCTGAAGGAAGAAGACAGTTTTACTAAAGCTGTCATGACCCCAGAATATTACTCCATAAGTCAGGAAGGATTGAATTTTTGCATGGAATAGCAACATCAAGATATTAAGAGAAATAATGGGGGCCAGTCTTTTAATCATGAAGATTCCTATTGTTAGGTTACTTGCGATTCTTTTTATATGAGTGTGCCAGCTCAGGTCTTCACTAACGGAAAGACCTAGAAATCTAGTATTTGATGACCGCACAATATGGCTATCATTAATCTTTAGTAGAAGGCTCGTGCTTGGAGGAGCCCTTTGTAAGTGAAATTGTAGATATACTGTTTTCTGAATGTTTAGGTGAAGCTTATTTGCGAGGCACCACTGGGACATACTATTAATAGATGTTTTAGCTGCAGTACTCAATAAGGCTGTGTCATTTGATATGATTAAACAGGTTGAGTCGTCGGCGTATAATATGGGTTGGCTGCAAGAAATGGAGTATGTGAGATCGTTTATAAAAATAATAAATAACAAAGGTCCTAATATGGATCCTTGGGGTACACCCTGAAGAACTTTCTGGGATTTAGAAAAGACAGGAATAGGGCCATTAGGGGTATGGCCAGTGTATTTGACCACTTGTTGTCGATTTATACAGAAAGATCTGATCCATCGGAGGGGACAATAAGGGAGAACATATTGAAAAAGGGCACATCAATAATTAGAATTGACTGGGTTTCCACAATAAAAACTTACAGTACTAATGGAAGTCTGACTTATACGGACCTCATACCTTACAAACCATTTGCATAAATGATTTTTATTTCAATTAATTACTTGGAAATCATCTCGTGCGAATATATAATCGCTGTAGTAAGAACTTTCAGGTGGAAGAACTCAATGGTTAGTAATGCTTTAGAATCATTAATGAATACAATGAATTCTTCTTACCATTCTGCACCGAAGAGAAAGGCACTAGCAATTCAGCGTAAACATGCCTTAGTCACAGCGTATTTTAATGAACTCACCTGAAAAACAAGAGAGAAATATATTTAGAAAATGATTACACAGTAAAATATTGGCCATATTTGCAAACAACAATGGATGTTAACACATATCAACGGACAAGAATGATACCCACAACATAAAGAGTGAAAACGTATTCTAATAAGCACAGCTAAAATTTGAAACAACAAATAAAGTGTGTATATTTTTTTCCCATTAGGCAACATTCTTTCGAGTTGAGCAGAAAATCTTGTGCTGCGCATCGATTAATTTCATGTGGAGGAACTGCCAACTGTCGTCAATTCCGCTAAAAAGGATCGGCATATTGGTAGTTAAGAGAAGGATCTACATTTACATTTAAATACTGGGACTGGATTTCCTTCGTATTTCGTTTATTTAGTGAATTATGTGAGGGGTCCCAAATAGTCTCGGCGTAGGATGTGGAAAAAGAGTCTATATGAAGAATGAAGTAAGAATTTAGATAAACCCAGGTTCGGAATTAGCCCGCTTTCAAAAAAAGCGCAAAATAGCCTTTAGTTCAGTTTAATATCCCATCCGACAAACATTACTGACCTTGAAAGACATTCTACATAATACTCAAGTTTAAATTCCACCGGAGTATCACTGCCGTATTGGGAATCAAACTTGTGGACTGCTCAGGCTCACCTAATCGATCCCTATCTTGCGATATCATGCTATTTGCGATAACGAGTGACGTAAGACAGGTTACGGTTACGACAACGGCAACTCTATTCTAGCCATCACACTAACTCGATCCCACGAAGCAGAAATCGAATCCAACCGAGCAGAACCCAAATTCACATAATGCAAACAAATGGAACCTTATTCGTTACAGCTCCGTTTCATTCAATAACGGCAGTTCGCAGACGTGCAGAAAGACTTGCGCTGCTTATTTCCAACGCTTCCAAAATTGCCATGGAGTCGATATAAACCCACCCCAAGCCTTACCACCCACACACAGCCTCATAACCGACCTATCTCCTCTCGGACCCTTATTCCCTCCCTTTCCACCGTCCCTTTTCCGGGCAATAAAATTCGGACGAGATCCTATTATCCCCTTTAAAGGGAGGGTTTATTAGAGCGTTAAGAGAGGAGTCCCTTTTGTTGTGCCCTGTAGTGCGGAGGACGGCAGAGGGTGAGTTTGTATCGGAAGACGTTATTAAAGGCGGGGGGAGGGGAGAAGGGTGGTGAGGAGGGCATGATGAAGGGCCTGTCCAGTGCACACACGGCCGAAGAAGGACGAAAGTACGGAGTGGGCGGAAGACTGAGGAAGGCGGGAGAAGAAGCGATCGCCGATTGCTGGCGATTGGTCCTGATTGGTTAGGAAAGGGACAGGTAAGAAAAAAAGGATGGCTCGAGGGTGTGTATTTTTTAAAAGGGGTTTAGCTTAGAAGCGATTAGTTCTTTGGGAGCTCCCGAGTATTATAACCAGCACTGTATTAATCGACCCAGTTCAAGAAAGCGTAATCCGTACCGTCGCTGAATCATTTAGGCAACGGCATCGACTCGTAACTGCCTCCGTGTGGTGTCGGAAAAACCGCAAATTTACGGATCCGTTTCCAAACAATAGCAGGAAAGAGAAAAAAACAACAGACGATACCTTCGTGTTACTCTTGCGATACTCTGATTGATAGTATCGCAAAAATGATATGACGTCACAGGGAAGAACTGTCTGGGAATGATTATCCTTAAAATGATTGTTCCAATTACGGAATTTAGATTACTAAGCTCTATTCATGAATGCGCTGACCAAATCATCCTATCTGAATCAATAAACCTCGGCAAAGAATGCAGAAGATGAGGAAATTTTCTATTGAAAATAAGAGTGGCCCTCATAAATATACTTCCTTAAAAGACCATGAACGAATTAATAGCAAAAATTTGTTTCAATTTAAATAATTTTCCTATAGGCATATTCCCATGACTTGAAATTCTATGCATATTTTTGCTACATTTCAGTTTTATTTTGCTTGATCAGAGAAGCGTCTGCACTGGCTTTTAGTTCTGTAAAAGCGTCTACTGAAAGCTACTATGCACATACAACTGTAGCACAACGTAGTGAAAGAATTACCGAGAAAGTCAAAGGAAGTGCATGGGGCAAGCAAGATATGGCGGACGTTAAGATGAAGTCCAATAAGGAAATAATGAGTTAGCTGATTGGAGAGTGGAGTGGAGAACTTCAGCACACTACTGTCCAGATTTAAGACTGCTGATGATATTGAAGGTGTAAGATTTACTGTCAATATTGTCACAGTTAACGTCAACATAACTCACATATTGATACGGCCAAGAGCTTTATTAGGTCACTTATTTACTATGAACACTTAAATCTGAATTGTAGCTCGAATACTCAGCAGAAAAAAACGAGAATCTTATGATTTATTTCACTACTGGGCTCTACAGTGGTGAAGAATACTTCAAACAATATTTATAGTCTTAAACACTCAAGTGAGTACATTCGATAGTGAGCGGGGAGACGCCATTTATCTCCAACATTTTCACGGTTTGAAGTGCTATCTCCGTGTCTGACCTCCAATCATCACTTTTCCATTCGCTATTTCCACGGCTTCTCTCTCATGAGACACAGTATAAAATTAGGCGCCCTTTGATGTCGATTCATGCGATGGCTGCGGCCAATCACTTAGTAAGGCCAACGAAGCACTACCGGTGGGCGCTTTGAACAAATCGATTGGTACCTATAGCGTGAAGTTAAGGCTTCCTTTGGTCGGCCAACACACTGACCAGAAACTGACTGATGTTAACGCATAGCCTTGCACGTACTCAACCGAAGTTCCTTGATGCAAGGGTAATTCACTAGCACTCAAGGTAAGCAAAGTTTGGACGAGTTGAAGTACTAATATATATGACATAATGAGAGACACGTAGCTTGTTGTCTATTCATTACCAAAGTTTAGTAATTTAATCAAGTTACACTCTCTACACCGTTCCACCAATTTACACCAACACTCGCCAAGAATATTCTGCTTTCATTGTAGAGCATTTCCAAGATAAGACAAATTAGGGAAAATTATATAAAAAAATAAAGGTCTAAATTACATCAAACAATTGAAACCTCAGAAATTTTGAATTGTAAATTTGACAATTATTAGGTTCATTTAAAAAAGAAGCCCATTTCTCATCGTTAATTACGGTACATAAATTAAACGCCTTGATAAATATTTACTGCAAGGTTAAGAAATAAGTTTCCTTACTCATTAGTTACGAAGTTATCAAAGAACGGAATAGCAAAAGAAATCAAGGATTTAGACACACTTTTTGCCTTAATTTTCATATTTTAAAATTAAATACAATTTGACTACAGCAATAATTCAAAGTTCTCAATTAAAAAAAAATAAATTTAACACAATTTATTTTTATTGCTAAGTATGAGAATTAAAGCCTGCACAAACAAGTGACGAAAAGAAGAGTTTTAAGAAAATCCTCATCAGATTAATGCCAGAAAAGGACGTTTTGGGACCAGCAATGTATTGACCACAGAAATATCAAAAGCAACTGACTAAATTTACCTTTTAGAATGAGTAAGACGTGAAAAGGCGAAAAACATGATTTATCTATAATTTTTTATTAACGCATGTATTTAAATTAGATTAATAAATTTTATTCTTATTTCCCTTCACTTTTTTTAGATTAAAACAGAGATTGTAAACTAACATCCTCCTCCATAAGGAATTCATCCTATGAAACGTTATTCCCATGAAACGTTACCCAACTTTCTTCTTTTACTTGAAATTAGTATGCATCCGTTACATGACTCTCGATGAAAATATCACTTTTTTTTAATATCGCAAGAAAACAAATATAATTTTATAGAAAAAATATTCCAGTTCTTCATGAAAATTGGACTCCACCTTTCCTTTAGATGAGGAGATGATGGTTTAATCATAATCCCTTTTTATTTTTTATTCTGTTTCAATATATTTTTTATCCATTTTACAAGTAAAGGTTCATCGCAAGGTGCACGAACTCACTCCAATAAGTGCGAAAATATTGATCGTATTAATTTGGTCCTGAGAATAATTTTACGTACCGTACATTTCTAAAGTATTTCTGTTTCTGTTAATCGCTATTCCAATGCAATGACCTGCATCTTTCTGTAAGAGACTTTAAAAGAAACATCAACAATTAAAGCCACCGTTCAAAGCGATTACTTTTACCAGAAGATTCTGCAGCTCACTTGGGAGATACTCGTAGGATGCTCGTGATGGAAGATATGGTGAATGAAGAACGTAGACAGGGAAGATTCTTTCACTAGTTTTATGGTCCTTTATTTCAAAGAGTTAAAGGGAGGGTTATTTTTAATTATTTACAATTGGCAAAGATTTAAATAAAGACTAAAAGATAATACGAACAGGATTTCATTCTACCCAAACGGACGCTGAATTAAGGAAAACTCTGTAGACAATAGAAAATGAATAAAATGCTCCGGGTATGAGTGAGAATACCTACCTTTATGTGTTAAGTACCCGAAAACAAGTACGATTTCCTTCAAGTTCATGTCTTCATTTTTAGTCAGCACAGCTCGGGGATACCTACCGACTAAATTATAGAAACTTTGCTGATTCATCTACATGGGGACTTCTAGGATATTCGTTTCAACTCCACCGCACTTCATGTTAAATATAATTAATAACACAACGAAAAACTAAATTGTGATAACACAACGACAATCTAAACAGTTGAAAAACCCCTCTTTAAACTATCACTGATTTCGGTTAAAGTTTCTAGTTTAAGCTTTAAATTAATGCGAAAAATGGACTGAAAAAATAATCTGGGGAGTTAACTGCAATTAATGAAAATTGGTCGTGCAATAAATGTTATACCTGTGGCAATTGCTCTTATTTCATTCATTGCAGTTATATTCCGTTTCCACTCCATCACGCCTGAAACCTCAGATCTTGGAAGTTAATAATTGCCTAATGTGTATTTCTATCTATGTCGTATTTTCAACTAAAGCAATTATTTCGCATATGCATGGCTGGTTTCACCCCATATACCGATTTCGATTGTGACGAGTTTTTGTACTCACCTGCTAATCCTGACGTTATGTGCTTGAGTTACGACTAGATGGGTTTTTCACTTCCTAGGGTATGGATGTTTGTGAACTGTTACAATTGAGTTGATTGTAAGAAGTAGCTGTGAAGTCCTTAATTCGTTTGATAAACATAAAGACGCGATCATTTAATAAAAACGCTATCATTTAATATTAGTTTAATATGTTCTCCATGATACGTTGATTACGAACGCATAAATTAAAAGGTCTCCATTAACCTATCCTGGGTATGTATCCTAGGTAAACGACTCAAGAGAGCTCGCTCGACAAAAGAAATACGAGAGTGTCGCAGTAGAAATTGCAAGAGTATAAGACGGACATGGATGAAGGTGGGCATTTGATGGCCTGCGACGTAACTGAGGGGATAAACGCTCGGATACACGAAAAGAACCCTCAACCCACGCCAAAGCAGTTACCGACGCCCCCCCCCCCCCAAAACTTATATAGAGATTGAGGAGGTTGTCATGGTGACTGCTGAGGGTTAATAAAGGCGCCTTGTACACCCTTCATCCTTCCTCCACAGATTTACCCCCTCCTCCTCTCTCAACTTCCTCTCTTCCTCTCAAACGCATTTGCCCAGGGGGAAGGGCGGGGCTATTCTTCCTCCCCCCGCTCTCGGACCATTCTCCAACGCACGGGGAAGGAGTCAATAATTGCATCATTTGGACCGATCTCGCGATGATAGGAACCTTCATCATCCCGCCCAAAGGGTTTTATATTCTCTCACCCTCTCTCGCGGGAACTCCATAACGCTATTACGGCCTTGTTATGGCCGCTGGATGAATGTCAGAGCTCAACAGCTTATCAAGCGATTGGCGGTGCCTGCCACTCACAACCATGGCCTTGAGTACGACAGTCGGTACGTTATTGACGAAGCGGGCATTATTTGAATGGGAGGGTTCGATCTGATATATAGGGTATATCAGACCTTACTATATATCAATACTACCACTCTCGCAATTTACAAAATTAAAGAGCAGATTGAAGTATAATAAAACCACAAAAATTGCAAACTGCAGAGTAGTAAGCTGCATTATTCATAAAAGTAAGTAATAATAAGTCACCTGTAAGAAGTATAGCCAAGTAACCACTGTGTATAAAATGACTTTGACCTGTAGGACATAAAAAGTAGTTTGTTTGCTGGAACGATCAAAAAGGCTTGTGTATAACAATTATACCTCACTAGTGACAGAGAAGAGTCAATGCTTTAACTAGATCTCGCTAAATATTTTATGGATCATGGCAAATCCTTTGAAAGCAATGCGACACCTCACATTATCTCGACCGCCTACTCACACCATCTCTTTTCCAGCCATATTTTCTTTACCCAGGTACGAGGAAATTATTGCTCATCTTTCACCATAGAACTACTATAAATACTGCTTAAATTTATTTCACATTCTATTTCTGTTGATTACCATTCAATTATTCGCAGTCATTGTATTTTATGGTACATTTAAATTTTGTTTAGTAAGAGCTGTAACTCCTGTGAAAGAAAATCAAAAGATATTCTTAAAATGTTGAATGTAGCCCAGTTTTTGGTCTCTATTTCAGGTACTAGCACATTAAAACACTTTTGACTGGCCATTTCCTTTGGTACTATCCGGCTTAGTTTTGCAGTCATTTAATTTAACATTCCATATCAAATGCCGAACCTGAAACCCGTATTATGTCATCACTCAAATACTCTCAGTAATTAATTCCCTATCTCCCAGAATACATATTTATTCTGTGCATAATCCACATAGGTGAGTTCATAAGAGAGTTAGAAGAGAGTAACATAGAAGAACGCAGGGCTGTGTGCACTTTTCTTGGGCAGAGAACTGTAGACTTTAAAGCCACATTCCACTTAAATAAAACAAACGATTGATGGATAAGTGTATCAAAGTTGCTAAAACTTGGTGTATGGATAGAAAATAGCCACTAACGAAATACCTCGGAGCTATTTAGCGAAAAAGATAACTTTATGACGCTCATGAGTATTTACATTTTTTCAATTTTTGTCCAAACAAATGGGTGTATAGAATCCCATTTTTATTTATATCTGCTCCTAACTTCTGTGGATGAGTGAAAACTCATATTAATGCTTAGTTTTTTAAACGATGATATAAATTTCTTTGTCTAAATTACATTCTTCAATTTCCTATTTTTTGTTGAATTTTAAAGTTTAAAAAATTGTTAAATGACGTCACTCAAATACTCAATCGCAGATCCGGCAGAAAATCTTTTTTCATAATCTGTAAGAATTCAACTCACAATACTTAAAAACTTAGATACACCATGATCAGGGTTGCCATATGCGTGGGGTTAAAAATACATGACATCACTACTTCGTGATTTCATAACACCTAATGAAATTAAAAGTAATTTGATATTTATCATTTGTATGTTATAATAAAAACAAAATAGTCTAAGCACACTTGTTATCCAGCACTGTAAAATATACTGAGTGACATTATGTTCCGAGTAATGGGCATAATTAACTTGTATCTGTGATGTAAATAAACCATTTAAAAACCCTCGGCTCTTTAAATCAATTTCTCTATAGACCCAACATTGAATTATTTTTCAATATACAATCGTAAAAAATGAGGCACTTCATTTTTTTAATTTGCACTGAATTACTAGGATTGCCCCTACGGATCCCACGTTTAGTCTATTCCTGTCATCATCGGCAGGGTTTTCCGATGTAAAATAAATGTGGTATTCATGCAAGAGTTATGCCATTACTACTATTTACCACTAATGTAACGAGTTCAGAAAACCGAAATGAAGTGGATGAGTTATGAAAACTGCTTAAATTTAACGTGACAATTTATGAACAGCTTACTTAGAAAAATTAAAATTTTTCCTGATTTTTAATTAAGTCAGAACAGTTCATCTGCAAAAATTCAGGATAATCCCTCTGATTCAGGACGGATAGAGGTCCTAATCGTGATATATGATAATTAATTAAAAATTATTATTCCCCCTAACGTGGTAAAACTATGCGTGTTCGGCTGTATTTTTTTCAAAAGAAAATTGAACAGAATATTTTAGCTAAATATTATGATTTTTTATGCTTGGGATTAGTTTCAAAATAAAATTAGTTCGTCGATAATATACTATTTTGCATAAATATACCCTTATACGAAACTACGGTATTATCACATGGTATTGCATTTAACCAAGGCACTGACCCAAGAGTAGCACTTGCTTGTACATTAAGACGAAAAATGATGTCAAGCCTGTGCTTTCTTGGATTTGTTTTCACAAGAAAATTAACTCTTAATACACGAAGTGCAAAAGAACAATTAAAAAATAAATACGCATGATTAAATGAAAAAAGCAATATAGTATAAAATAAAGGATAAAATATAGAGTAATTCGATGGTGAATGACAGACAATAACTCATTGCAATATTAAAGTAAAAAAATAGATGGAAAATAGAAAATAGGAAAATAATTGATTCAACAACGCGTTACATTGTAGATCTTTAATATGATTTTATATTGTGTCTGCTTTTCATAGATTTCCACGCCAAAGATACTGAAACAAATCTAGGACAGAGTAAGCACAGGAGGACAGGACAGACGGTGAGGACAGAGTAAAGTTGGCGAAAAGACTTTATGCACTTCTCCCTTGTATTGATCCTCTTAATATATTTGCGCTTATCCTTGGCTCTATTTTCTAGTGCCTCGAAGGAAAGAGGGAAAGACTTTTCGATAAAGAGAGAAAGGAGGGATATCGGGTGCGCATAAAATAAACAAAACACACCAGGAAATGAAGGGCAAACATGACTATGGAGCGCAATGCATATAAACACAAACAGAAGTCTAAATATGTTTTCTTTATCCTTTCACTTTACCCTGAAAGGCCTTATGTTTCCACCAGTTTCGTTTGTTCTCATTCCTTTCACTGCCCGGAAAAACACAGGATCGATTTTCTTTCCCGTTCCCAATTCTTTTCCCTGCCAAGACAATTCAGCAAGTCCTTTCCACGGGACCAGGAATGGTATTTCCGAGGGACAAAAAGTGTGCTGGATTGTGTCCAGCGAGTAGCGACCCTCGATTTAGTATTATTTTGAGAAAAAACCTATTTCCCTAACAAAGTCTCGTTTCTTATCCTGAAAACTGTTTGCAAGTGAAACATGGATTGAAATTTAGGTAACTGCTCCTTAACTATGTCACTTAAGATAAAAAGTATGTTTTCAGCCTTTCTGCCAACTTCGTTGGTATTCACTGGATATAAGGTACATTGATTTACCAAGTATTAACAAGGCATCAAGAAAATAATAAACCCTTCATCTCACCTTTTAGGACGTTATGATATTGCTGTACACCCTTAATAGAATAAAGAAATAATATATCAAGCAACGTGATGTAAAAGTGAAAATTTCCCTGCGCAAACTTTAGATTATTAATGAACAAGAATCGTGATAAATTAGCTATTTTTAAATAGTTGCAATTTACATTTACAGTTCCAATGCCTTTCTTTCATATACTCGAAATTTTCATAATCACTCAATTCTATGTTGTTTTCGGCACATTACGCAAAAAATACCGTGGTTTCCGGTCTGGTTTTTCGAGAAAAAAATACGGTGATGATTTCACAGTGATACAAATTATTGATTTTTATCAAGCAAAATTTATTATATGCATCCTAATAACAGAAATAATTACAGCTTAATACATTGGTTAATCGTGTAAAAGTAAAAAAATGCTCCGGCAAAGAAGTATAAAATAAATAATGTATTTTCTATTTCAAATCGAGATGAAAAGTTGTCCCAATGTTTGTTTATTTCAGTTATAAGGCAAAAGGTAAATAAAGTACGTAAATAAGGCCTATTTCTGTTACAAATCAGGAAGATTTTGTGCTTACATTTTTACTTTTAAATTCTCAAGAGACCGATAAAAAGAATAAATAAACTTAAAGCCATTGCTATTTAATATCAGATTATGGAATCATCTGAAACCAATCATAATGGATCCATAAGATGATCCCCTGAAACCAATCATTACCAGGATAGTTTTCCCCCAAGGAGGTGAGAACGTTCCTACTAGCATGGGAAACAGCTTAATTCCTCAATTTTCACAAAACCATCACCATTTCCTCCAACGGTTGATTTTACAACCAATAGTCCCAGTCAACGCACAAGCTCTCGTCAGCGATAAGAGAACTAACGTACCGATTCCTAGACGATCAATGTACGAAAACGTAATTCCATGCACTATTATCGCGTACAAATTTGAAACGATTCGTCGTAAACATAAAAAATTTAATCAGCACCATAAAAACGAGGAAAGAGAAAATAAGACAATACGAAAGGGGGAGACATTCCATTGCCGGCATCAGAATTCGAGCGGAACGACTTCTTAAGTCGCTGCCATTCACGGAGAAGAGCAGAACTCAGAGCAGTAGTAGGCAAAGAGTCCTATTGCCTGGGGGGAGATGAGGGAGAAAAAAATAAAGGCCTAAGTATTTCATTATGTGGAAGAACTGGGATTTTTTTCTCAATCCCCTGAAGGCCTATTGATCCCAGAGAACGAATAGAGATGGGGAAAAAGGAATTGGGGTGATTTGAAAGCAGGGGGAGAAGGAAGCATCGCGATAAATAATTGAATACGTGAAATGAAAGAGTGGGAGACGCCAATTTGGTTGAGATTGGGTTGATGCGGTGGGGAGAACGATTACTGGTTTCTCATTCAGAGGTTTTGAGTTCAAAACCCGGCAGTAGTAATGGAATCCCGAGTCCAGCCTGGGTGTCATGTGGAGATCACTTTAAGTGCAGAACTCCTTTTGCTGGATGGGATGGGTTAACATCTCTAGAAGCGATAGAAGAAACAAAATGAGAATGTTATACTGTCGAAATTAAAGGTATGTAAAATCTTTCATTCCATGCACCATTTGCAACTCTATCAAAAACGGATATATGCTAAGACATTCCGTTAATAGACAGAACACCTTAGTCCTCTTCCCCCTTCCTTTTTCCTCTTTACCTCTGCTGGCCTAGGCGTGGTAGAGTCATCGCATGCTAATCCAAAGGTTTCGGGTTTGAGTCCCACCTCGGCGGGTTTTCTTCAACTCAGGGCATCGGTGTTAATGTGAGAGGGTTAAATGGAAGAGAGGGCTGCATAGTAGGGTGGATCAAAAAACCGTTTATTTTCGTAATCGGTCTGCGGCTAGTGCTTCATGTTCGTGTTTGGTGGTCTTAATAACCCATAACAAATTCCATCTTGATCGCATTATATCTTCAGCCTGCGCTTTTTAGTCAAATTTTTTTATTTTTTTTAATATCAAAATTTTTCAAATTTTCCTGATAGTTTCTAGATGTTCCCGGAGTGATTTTATGGCTAATAATTACACATATTGCTTGTATTTTACTTAATATTAGCGATTGAGTGTGTTTGAACCAGGCAAAATGGTATGACCCGCTTTAATAACTCGACCCCACCGGCTTAAATATACCAAAAACGATAAGGTAATAGGAAAAGAAGTAAACTGCAGCTCTTAGTTCATCGACTAATCGACCATCCAGCACTCAAAAAGGAGGTAGATGCAAATACATTAATAACGCCAGAACGTGCGTTTCTTATATCCTGCACCGGTAGGACTCTTCTTCCGTCACCATTATGCTCCCATCGCCCGTGTGAGGCAAAGCAAAGGACACGGAGGATGGATGAATATGGATAATTCATTTTTCAAAAGAAGAAACTTAACTTAGGAACAAGTAGTCAGACCAGGGTCAATCGGAGATAGTTTTCGCGGGCATGTGAGAAGCGTGGTGTGTCAGACAGAGCAGCTGCACAATTGGCGTCAAGTCTTTGAGTGGCATAGATAAAACAGTACATAAAAATGGGAATTTTAACATTGTTATAGACAGAGAAAATGTTAGGCGAAGGCGCTCACGAACGCGACAAACACTACAAGAACAGCAATGTCCCCAGAACAAGAAAATTTTGTCTTTGTACTGCGATGGAAGGAAAGATTCTACTTTGCTGAAAGAGAAATGTAAAGAGACAGGAAAAACGTACCAACGGACTTGTCAAGAATAGCAAATTTCTCTCATCGAGGAACCTTGTTCATTCTACCTTACCCACGTTACGCCCAAAACAGCTGACGCAGAAGAAATAACTGCCGATATTTGGAACTTTCTCTGTGAATAAGGCATAGAATTGACGGAATTGTCGTGCATAGGATCCGACGGAGAGAGGAATAACACAAAGAAACACACCGGCATCATCAGGCGTTTATAAGAATATATCCAGCACCCTCTCCAATGAATTGTGTGTCATTTGAATTCTAATGAACTGACCTTAAGACACATATTTGACAAAATTGACGGCAAGACATCCGGCCCGAAGGCATTTCATGGCGATGTAGGAAAGAGCTTGTGTACCTGCCAAGACCGACCCATCGTCCAGTTCGAAAAAATTGAAGCTGTTCTTCCTGATGTTGTCGTTTATGTTCTCAGCAAAGACCAGGCTTACCCCTACAAAATGTGCCTGGCTACAAACTGAAGAGTTTGTCCAAATGATCTTGTGATGTGTCTTCATGGGCATATTCACCATGCTCGATGGCTAACTCTTGCAGGGCCGGGGCTTCGACTGTATGTAGCAACGTCAAATCCATCACCTGCTCTTAAGGCATTGACAGAATTTGATGTTAAAGTTTACGCTCCCATGTGGTTTCACATAAAATGCAATGGAATTATCAAGGACGCGTCAAAAAACCTATTATTAACATTACAGAAATGGAGTACTTACCAAACGATTCAAAGTCTATTCTCTATGATCATCTTCAAAATCATACTTTCTAGGGGCAACCAATTGTTGGTTTGTTGGCAAACAGTCGCCCAAATTTTCGTCAATACGCGGCGAAAAAGATTTGGGAAGCAAGAAAAAGCCAAAGCCAACCAAACATCACCATTAGAAAACTTTCACCCTCAGTGATCAACTTAAATGCCAAAGTACACAGATTTAGTGCACTGAGGAAAAGAAGAAATAATATCACCTCCAGTAGCACACTTACTTACCAATGAAGACTTAGAAGAGATCGCAGCAAGAAGAGACGATTCCCTAGGAAAACTGCAGATTTTGTTTGACCTACCGTGCCATAGCCAGAAAGTGGAATGATACGTCAAGGATGAAACTGCTGCATCAATTGCTGTATGTGGTTACGACTCTCGAGAAGAATACATTAGAGCTCGATTGGAGGACGGGAAAATATTACCAGTTTGATTCCAAAGCGGACTTTAAAACTTAAATAGGCCATCTACCCGGGTGAGTGGGCGGGCGGCACTCGATGGCAGCCATCTCCTCTTGGTGAGTGCTGGATAGTCGATAAGTCGATAGACTAAGAGCTGCAGTTTACTTATTTTCCTATTACCTTATCGTTCTTGGTATATTTAAGTCGGTGGGGTCGAATTATTATATCGGTTATTGCCTACCCAACATCCGTAACATTTCTGTATATTTGGCGTTTTTTGACGAATTTTGGCGAACTAAGAAACCATTTACCTGGTTCAAACACACTAAATCGCTAATATTAAGTAACATACAAGCAATATGTGTAATTATTAGCCATAAAACCACTCCGGGAATATATAGAAACTATCAAGAACATATGCAAATTTTTGATATTTTTCATTAAAATTTAGAATTTTGACTAAAAAGCGCAGGCTGAAGAAAAATCCAATCAAGTTGGAATTTGTTATGGCTTGTAAGGACCACCAACCACAAACTTAAAGCACTAGCCGCAGACCGATTACGAAAAAAACGGTTTTTCGATCCACCCTACTGCATAGCCCTAATTTCACCCGGAACAAAGTCGTCATTATTATTTTTTGTTACCCTACCTATTTGCTACCGCTGGTGTCCTAACATCCCCTGCCTAACAACCTCTGTGGTAGTATCTAAGGTGATATGTATATGCACACAGACTAAATTGTATAACCCATAGCGTATTACGTTAAAGATTAGGCTTTAATTCCCCTACCTAAACATCATCTTCCCCTAACCTATGTACCCAACCTCGGATCACCTCAGATTACAAATATATCACTCACTCAGTGTTTCCACCCGAAGGTTGGTTTTGATAATTGAGAGTATACCTCACTCCATACTAAGCTATTGGCGTTTGAATTTCACACATTCAGGGTAGGGCGGCCAGTTCTATTCCCTGGGTCACCTGCGATTTTCCAAAAAGCTCTGACAATCAGACAGTCACACCGCTAGGAGTTAGCCAGAGAGGCTTCACCTGTATTTGAACTTGAAATCATCCGGTTAGTAGCCCAGCGCTCTACCTACTAGGCCACCACGACCCCGAAAATATATGACCTCCCTATAAAAAATAAAAAGGAAATATTGGGAAATAGATCGGGGGTTCGGGAACCCCGGGATCAGTTTTAGCAAATGAATACAAATTACCTAAATTAGTTAGCGCAAATAATTGTTTCAAACTGTGTTCCTGTCTCCTTCAAAGTAAATCGTGACAAAAACTTTAGCTTATCGTTTTAAAAACCAGTGTTGAACCTAATACAGCTGTTGCCATTGCATTTAAATTCAGCGGAGAATAGCAGAAAAAAGACAAAATTAATTGGTGATTATTATTTGATGATTTGGATTATTGGATGAGGGAATATTTCATTGCTATTAGTAATATTAATTCATGCATCGTTCCAACAATTGATTGGTATATATTAACAATCTAAAGGCTAAAGGAGTATCTATTAAGAATCTGTTTTCTCTGAATTAAGCGTCTTTCTTGGGAAAATGTTAACTTCTTTAACTTCTCACAGGAATACAGTGATATTAGTTCAATTTTACTCCAAACAGATCGTTACCAGATAAATTCGTAGAAGATGATTCAAATCGAGTCGTCAAATTTGAGAAAAACCTTTTAGTTGTATTAATGCTGTAGTATTTGAAAACTAATTGCACTTGATAAGCGGATAAAAACTCGTCTGAAAATTTCCCTCACAGCAAGAATCTAACTAATGAAAAAGGATCCTATGCACCTCTTGAGAGATAGCTTCCAATTCCACCAGAAAGGAGCTGCACCTCGGTAGAACCATTTTATGGCCATCGAAAAAGACCGAGTCACATATAGTTTCACTCATATATTTTCATCTTGCACCATGGGTACTCCGGCAGATGATCTTACGTCAAGTGAGATTTCCAGTAAACGGCCTCAACTCTCCTCATCTTTACTTGGAATGGAAAGAGCTAGGATCGCGAGGGAAGATTTTCAGAGAAATGAAAATATGGAGAAGAAGCAATGACAATAAGTGCAAAAGCATAGTTTGTATTGACCGTAAGGGAGGAGGGTGGGGGTCTAAATCGAGGTAGCGATATCGCAATCGCTCCAAAATGACGCTTTTCGGAAATGCATAGCTCGACGATGATCTGAGTTTTAAGGGTGATAGTTGGTAAGGGATTTTCCACAGAAACCGTTCAATAGAGATGAGAGTGGTGCTAACACATTTCCACATGAAACCCCGAGAAACTTGAGACGAATAAAGCTCGCCTGTCGGGAATTGTTGTCCTCCTATTTTCTACTCAGGCAAAGTGTAAATGGCCGAGTGCGCCAATTGCTGCAATCATTTTTCGCAATCCGCAATGTTCTTAGCGAAAACCATCCCGGCCTGGCCGATAGTTAAGTAAGCAGTAGAACAGTGAGAGGAAATAACTATTGAAAAAGAAAAGATTGCTCGGCCGTAATGGTCAATGTCTCACGATTGTGTTTTTCAGTCAAATCCAAATATTATATACTCGATCCCTATCGTAGGAAGGAAAAAGGGATACGCTCGGCGTTTGAATAAGAGCTATAGAGTATGTACTGATGAAGTACTTTTGCAATATTTCCTTCGAATTTCTCTCATGAAAGAAAGGAACAAGAAAGTTCTGCATCACTTTTTAAAACTTTTGGCTTTCAAACTTTCAAGCATAATGCTTAAATGTGAATTACCTCCTCTTCTTGCCCAAAGCTTGATGCCTTCAGATCGGTCTGAATGAACAGTTTATACAGTTAACCTTACGCACCATTGCCAAACATACACAGTTCATCATTAATAACAGCGTATAGCAATAATATCAAACTTCGCGCCCTTAAACTCCACGAGTTCTGCAAATGCGCAAATGTGCAGAACACGTCAGAGGATAGGAACGGAAAAGGATCTGGAATGTGTAAATATTAACTTAGGAACTGGTTAGGAACATGATGGATGGGCGCAACAATCATTGCACGAAATAGCGTTCGGAGCAACCAATTTGGCCTCCCTGTACATGCTCTCCTAAGCCCTCGTTCAATGGTAAATGTTTTCGTATATTTATCCATGAAACAAGATTCACTAACGCGCAGGCCTTGATGTCTCTTGAGCAGAAAATGTTCTTGAATTGGGCGCTGATCTGTAGAGGGCCCAACAGGGTCTGAAAGAGAATTTGGTGGCGCTGACATGTGTAGAGTATCATCGAGTAGTAGTAGTATTTTTGTTTTGCGTGTTTCGACGGCTAAGGTCATTTCGCACATACCGTCTGCCACGTGCAGACAGGGGCAACAGCACTCGGACGAATCGGAGGATCGCCCCTTCAAACTCGTGCCGAGCCCAACGATGCTTAACTTCGGTGGCTGATCGGGAACCGGTGTTTCCATCGTGGAGGGCCGTTGCCCTAAGAGTATAATCGATTCGAAGAGTTAAAATAACGAGGATTGCTATGGAGAGTCAACGAGAATAATTACATACACTAATTATATTAACGCGCAAATAATTATAGCAATCTACAGAATAAATAGAATGACCAAACATAACGGTTCACGGTCATACACATAAATATACCAATGCAGCAGTTCCCAAGTAATAATACATGATTTATTGACTGGCCCAGAACAGCTGATTTAACAACGGATGTTTCAGAAAAATAAATCTGCTTCTGCCCTTTGATGAAATAGGTAAGATCACCAATTCGCTCGCATGTGCGATGCCAATAATTATTTCCTCCTCCTCTTATTGTAACTGGTAGTAAAGATAGCAGAATAACAATCACATTTTCTTCACAAGTAGTCTCTGGTAAGGAAATGGCCGAAGTGCAAACGCGCATAAAATCCATTAATTGGCTTTTTCGTCAAGAATTAACAGAGTAACAAAGTTTACAGAAATGCACAGAATATGGGCACGCGAATACGCAGTTATATTTTGAATTGAATTATTAATCAATTAATTTACGAAAACATTTACTCTGAGACACCAGCTTTAATAAAATATTTGTAAAAGTGAAAGTATATATTGAGTAAATGTACTGACAATTTAAACAAATAGCGGATCACATATAGGTAAATTACAGTCATGTCGACGAGGCATCTGAGTGGTTAACTCCTCTAGAAAGAAGCTAATAATTTCCATTTCATATTTTCCCTGGTGATGTTAGCCAGTATTACTAGTACCTGGCGTGTTTGTAGCATTAATTGGTTGTGGTTGACTTCTATAGTAGAAAACTATGGCAATAAAGAGCAATCCCATTATGAAAGTTTTTATGAATTCATGAATAAATTTGATAAAAATTACCGTGGGACGCCGGCTTTAGCAAGGAAACTACTCATAGCTGGGTGGGGCACACATGTGCTGATCAGTGGGAATAAAAATACACGGGGAATGGACGAAGGGTGGAGGGAAACCAGGCTTAGGCATCAGTTTAATCTTGGTTAAAGTTGAAAAGGAGCGTAGTGAGTACCCATACCTAACTTGAAGTTATCTCCACGAAGCACCCAAGCAGGGATCAGAATTGCTCTCGGCCATCTACCCAAACTTCTGGGATTCTTACCCAGGACCTAAAGATAAGAAGCCACCGCTCAATACACAAATTATTTAAAATATATCAAGACGATTTAATGCGAAAATGTTCGACTGGACAGGAAATACATACCAGACTCAGCAATCTTGCGTCTAATACTCTTATCTCTAATAGGATACCCCACACCAATTGAAATGGAAAACACTGCTATCTACGTTTTGAGCCGATTGGGTGCGGGTGTTGTTATTAATATTATTCAATCATTGGTATGAATAGAATAGAGTAGAATGGAGTATAATGAAATAGACTGGACTAGAACGGAATGTTTTGGAATTGAATGAAATACAATGGAATGGAATAGGATAGAATAACCTTTCTTATGCTCCTAGAGAAAAGAGCAGTGAGACAATTTGTAAATGTAAAAGTCATAATATTCAAATCAGAAAATAAATAAATAATATATAAGGCCACAACTGCCTTCTCAGTTGAGGAAGACTGCTCATGTGATACATAAGAATTTGCAAATCAAAGGATTAAATATACATAAAAAATAGCAATACTAAATTGGATAACAATTAAAAACAAAAAAATGGACCGTGAAATGACAAATGTAATTTAAAAAGTAGCATATCAATATGAATAAAACATTTAACCAAGCAAATAAACCCTATGCTTTAAATGGTAGTGTTATTCAAAAGAAAAGATTTATTGAATATAGAAGCATTTAAGACATCTGGTAAATGTGAACTAGAAAATTACGTCACCGTTTTTGTTAACGTAATGTTAACTTTGAGTTCCGATATTTTGCATAATCATCACCGACGTAAAGTAAATTCTCCGGGTGTTAGACCGAGAAAATAAAAACTGATATTATAAAATCGGGCCTTCGATTTATGTTGATGGGTACAAAAGATGTACTAAATAGAACATAAAAGAATAATTCCAGGATAATAAAGAAAAAATGGGAAAGAATCGTAATGAACCATACGAAAGATAGCCCCGGCGTCTTTGCATGGGAGGAAATCCTCTTTAATTGCTCGATATGTGACTTTCAAAGTCTTTACACTTTTCCCTCTGGACTCCTCCCTTTCTCTTCGGAAGATTTTCTCCCCCCATTTCCCCATCGCCAAAGAAAGAAAACAAAGCCCCGGAATTCGTTCAATAATACTTCTGCGAAAGCCCAAAGGAATTCGTTATCCGCCAATATTCGTCGCAAGGGTGAGGGAACGTAAGGGATTGAAATTTAAAAGATAAATATCTCTTTGCTCCCCTCTGTGATTTATCGTCTGCACCATCCATTAATTAGTTTCTTTCTGAGACGTTGTCCACCCGAACTAGCGCTATAAATTAAGATATTCATGCGCCGCTCTTTACGAAATAACATCAAACTTTATTATTGATGTTCGAGGAAGGGAGATCTGTTGAAGAATATTTTGTTTACCCAAGAGAAAAGGCAACAGTAGCAACAATTGTAACGGAATTCAAATTTGGCAAAAGCATTAGGGGGTGAGATTAACATCTCTATCGGAGATATTACACCTTTGTTTTTACGTTTAACGGGACTAGATCTTTTCTTGCATAGGAATGAATACTTAAAAGTTTGAAAAATGGCGTATATTTCCATAATCAAGCATAAAACACTGGAAAATATTACTTTTTTTACTAACTTAATATTGTTGCAATAATTGAAATTTCATACATATGCCAATAGGGTAGGATGAAGCGATAAATATAATATCCATAAAAACAATGCAAATAAATTTCTCGTGATTTCACTCTAAATCCGACTCAAAATGTCTTCTAGCAATTAGGATAATCAATTTTTACGTTGGTAATTTTATTCAGTAAAAATAGTCACTAAACCACAACTCTATTTACGAGAGGGCAAATAAAAATAATTTTGAAGATAAACACACCTCAATTCAACTAATGATAAGTAAATGAAAATATAAATAAATCATCTATATTCGTTATCACGATACATGCCAAAAATAAAAAAAATCCAATTTGCAGAGAAGGCTATATTGAAAAAAACCAATAGTACAATTCACCTTCTCACTTCCTCTCTACTTGTTCAGCTTCCTGAGTGTACATTGCTGCTAAATTAGTCAATACGGTAGACATGAAAGGCACTAAAATATATTTTCCGCCTGCTGAGTAGGACCATAATAGCGATGGTGCCATAAGAAATTTGTAGAAAGTTATTTCACAGGAGTATTGGTTTCTTTTGTCATCAATGATGAATACACTCTATCCAAATAATGGAAGACTTACACCACGGGATCAATTTCCCTTCATTTATCCACTATGTCTCAGGGGAATTATCGAGTGTAACGGCTTCCTCAAATGTTTATGTATATACATATATACTTTCCAACTAGGAAGATCCCCTTCTAACTTAAGCAATGAGCTGAGGAAATATTGAGCACGTTTTTTTCAGTTCAAATTCACAGTGCTTGGTTCTGTCTAGCCAATTAAAAAAAAATAAATAAAACAAATATTCGTATTGGCTTCCAGATCCAAGACTCTGCTCTAATTTGAATTTTTTTATTAATTTTCCCACCATCCACTCCTCTAGGAATATTTTTTTCTTGGGTTCCATCGTGTATTGGCCTGATTTCGCTCTTCGTTTTTCGTGAGAACTCATACAGTCTGAGCTTCTCAATTTCTCCTCCCTCGCCAGCCGTGCCCTCGTACCACCGAGCGCTGCTCTTTGCCGGAGTGACTTTTGCTCCACGGTACCGACGGAGAAATTGGTCTTTTAATGAGACTGTGTTTCATCCCAAGAATCGTAGTTGGGTGGAATTTATTTTTCCGGAAAACTTAGGAAACCTCTTCCGATGAGTCTCAAATGCGGATCCTTGGGGAGCAAGGGGAGGAAGAACACCGGACGCAGAAAAAAAACGAATGTGGGATGCTTTGAAATTGTCACGTAATTTACGAAGCATAAACGCGCATTTTATAAGGCCAATTACAAAATAAGACCTAGTAAGTCTTTGTTTCTTTATGATTTGGATAATTTATTGTCCCAAACTAGATGCCATAACAAGACAGAGCGAAAGCCTTACCAAGATGTAGATGATGTTCTTAATATAATTAAGTTTGATTACCCACATGGTGACTTTAAAACCTGATCATATCAACCGATTAGTTGTAATAAAATATCGATCAAGTGTTATAAAAATATTAATGCAAAAAATAAAGACGCAGAACGTGTTAATGTAATCTAGCTCACATGAAATAGATACTTATAAGCATAGTGCATTCACCACAATGTATTTAATATCAAATATCAACTATTTTGGTCATATTATTTCATAAGTGTATACATACGCCAAAGCTCTTCGAAGTAATCACAGGAAATTCTGAGTCCATATATTACGTTTCTGTTTTACAACCAAACATACCTTTTCTTCAATCACATTAGACGAGTATGAAAGGATGATATGAAGTGTGTGATATTCCGCAACCGCACAGTACAATTTAAGATGAATTTAAAGCTCATTTTACGTTTTTTTACTTATGTTAGTGTGGTCATAAATTTTATGAATATCATATTTTGAAAATAATAACGGTAATAAAAATGGCATCTTTCTTGATTTCTCTAAAGTATTTGACACACTAAGCCACAAACTCCTTCTTCATAAACTCAGCCAGAGATTTAATATCCATGGCACCTTTCTCCGTCTATTGTCCAGTTTCCTCAGTGACAGAACCCAGCGAGTAATATTGTCTGGCTGTTCATCTACTTGGTCAAACGTTACTTCCGGAGTGCTCCAGGGTGCTTGGACCTCCCTATCTATATTTACTATACCTCTTCAATATCTACATTGATGATCTAGCCGCGCTAGTCCTGTCTTCCCAAGCCCATACTCTACTCTATGCAGATGACTGCAAAATATTTAAACAGATAAGCAATGTCTCCGATTTCTATCTCCTACAGGATGCCTTATCTAAGACCTCAGAATAGTGCAGTCTCTGGCAGCTTAAGTTAAATTATAAAAAAATGCAGCGCCATGACAATATCTGTTAAGAAAAGCCCTATAAATTCAGGCTACACTATAAATTCAACATCTCTGAATCCTTCGTCCTCCACCTAAGATCGGGCAATATCGTGGACCACAAACTTCATTTCGGTGAGGATATTCAAACAATTACATCGAAATCCATGTCTCTTTTAGGTCTTCTCTACCGCTTCACGGATATCACTTGTACACAAGCACTGCAGTCCTACTTCACATCCATTGTTCTTCCGGTACTCACTTTTTGCTCCCCTATATGGTCAATGTCAGCGGCCACAAATCTTCCCACCCTTAACAGTGTTACGACTTTCTTCGCAAAAATTGTGAAATATAGAAACCCAAATCTCCGCAATGCGTCCAAGGACACTATATTATCTTCAGTATCTATTAGCAGTCTCTCCCATCATAGACTTCAATCAGACATAAAACTCAATTACAACATCATTAATTCCTACGTAGACAGTCCCGATCTTATTTATATCATCAATATCAGAGTACCTTCTCGTCCTACCCGAACTGACTCACTACTCCTCATGCCCACACCCAGATTATCTTTAATTAAATTTTCTCTTTCCTTCCGTCTCTTCACCCTAATAAATTCTCTCCCTGCTGACATTGACCCCTTTTCTCTATCCTCTAAAAACTTCACTGACTTGGCCTCAACTCATATTTTCGGAAAAAAAACTAAAAAATATAGTCAATAATCTGAAAATTGCTTTCATCTTGGCTTTGTTGTTTTTGTTATTGCTTGATTTTTAGTTGTTAACGTGTGTCTCTTTGTGATTTTTATAAGTGCACTTTAAATTGGCAACATTGTTGTACCATTTTATTTCAAATAAAAAATCAAAATAATATATATTACTTGTAAAGCCTATGTCATGAGTTACACACTCATCAATCCCTAGCAAAAACTGTTTTCGCTCTCATTTTTATTTACTGTTGATAAGACGCCACCAAATTGGAAAGTATTAATATATTACTCCACTCCTTAATGCACATACTAGGCATTGTAACGAATAGAGGGACATGAAAATCAAATTCCAAAGCTAAGGGGACTCACAGATATACTGGCAGATGACGTAAGGAAGACAGGATATCATAAATCTTTGAAGAAATCAGACCTCTTCAGGAATCTCGGAATACCCTTTACAACTTTAAAGATTAGCAACTCACACGTGAATAGTGTAAATAAGTCTGAGTTTCAACTTTGGCGTAGAGGCCGTTAAAATCAGATTCTCCATTATACGCATTTGTAAACACCTGCTACGGGACGGTACGAAATTACCCAATAGTTCAAGAATGTCACAAAACATCACCTATCATTACTACTGCTCATGTTATAACCGTGGAATTTGAATGTGTTCCTTTAATTTTGCAAGTGCGCACTACGAAAGGATATTTTTAAATTTTCTATCAATGTGAATCTTCATAGCATGTCAACGACTCTTCACACTCTTGCCATTACTAAATTTCGTACTTCCAAAAAAATAAGAGGTTTTGTCTCCGTCTTCCTATAAAAGATTTCCTTCCCCATATATACTGCAATTAATTTGAGAAAACAACTTATATAATTCTTTTTTTGCAGGAACCTACGAAAAAGAGAGCGTATTACTTTTGTCCAATAGATAGAGAGTCCAATGAGCCCAAACTAAGAAGGACAGCCCCTTTTTCAACGTTTAAAAAAACAGTAAAAATTCTACACAAAGATTCTGTTACAGTTATCATGCAACTTGAATTATCAAAAATAAAAATATTGATACATGATATTTTAATAAAAAAAAATATAGCACTGACTTACAATTAGTGGCGCATGTTCGAATTAAGGCATTTACTTTGCCGCTTCAATAATTACAGGAACGAAGCCGTAACCGGAGATTCTAGCTTAAGTATGAACTAACATGCAGATGGAGAAGCATACTGCCAGCAAAACTGCCGCGGCCCAAACTCCCCGGAAGAAGCCTGGCAAGAGAAACGGGAGTGTAAAAAAAGAAGAACCTTGGCCCCGAATAACAGCCGGGGAAAGGGAGACGCAGAGAGGAGAAAGTGGAAGGGGGCAGGACGGGGAGGAGGGGGGGAAGAGGGGGGGGGGGAAGGAGGGGGTGAAATAAAGAGGTTTTGGATCGCATCCACCGCACCCTTTCCATTCCCCATCTCTCTCCCCCCCTTACCCTAGGGTTCCCTCCCCCCGTCCACCCTCCGCCCACCCCACACCATCTCTCCTTGAGATGTTTTTGCAATGATAACTCAATCTTCCTCCCTTCCATGAGCCTCTCCCTTCGCAGTCAGGGAGAGCCGTAAGAGCTACAACGTGGAAGGAATGGGGAAGGGGTTTGGGGGGGTGGGTAAAGTGGGAGGAGATGGGGAACGACTGGGTTTTGTGGAGGGGATGGTAAGGGGTGAGACGGGGGGGAGGAAATAGGGGGAGGAGATGGAATGTGGGTGTGGTGGTGGTGGGTTGCGGGGGGGTGGAGGGGGAGGTGGAGAGGAATAAGGAAGAGGAAGGGTAGTGATATCTCTCGTAGGAAAATGGAGCGGGGAAAATAGGATGGGATGCAACGCTTTGTTTAAATCTCCTACGAGCGAACAGAAAGCATAACATAGGCATTGAAAGGACTGGGGTGGGGGCCACTAGAGACTCGTAGGTTACACGCCAGTGTCGAGGTTACCAGAAAAATTCAGATATAGTGGTAGTGAAACATGGTGGCCTGCGCCCCTGGCAACCGCGTCGTAAAGAAGGGAAAGGCTCGGTTGGAAGGGATTGGCAAAGAAGCGGATAGGAGAGGAAAGCACATAGAAACGCTGCCAACAAAGTTACATTCAACTTGAGAGGGCGAGAAAATGTCAACAGCACGTTTCATGACAGTATTTATTATGCAAATAAAGCTGGATCAAAATGCAGTAATACTACTCGAAACCCATCGCAGAATCTAATCTAAGCAATTGTATTAAGAGAAATAGAAATCTAGAAAGTTGACGTGAATAGTGGATTGACCATATTGAAGTTGGCAATGAAGGTTTTCTTAGGAACATTGGTAGTTAAAAACGGAGACCTTACTGTCCTGTGCAGTGCCAGTCCGTAGGGATTGAACTTTTTCATTTAAAGGTTTCATAGAGGTAATTAGTTTTGCTACCACTATAACACGAGTTTTTCTTTGACACGACGTATATCATTTCAAATCGGCAATACAAATTAAAACTACACAATCTGGAGTTCCCAAAAACGGAGTTGGATGTGATGGGCTGCTGAAATCCACCAGGGGCGCAGAGAAAAATGCAACAAAGTTTTAGGAATGGCTGTGCCCGGATCCGATAGAATCTCTGAAACTAGACGCTAGACTAAGGTAACTAGAAAAAATAAGCCGGGTAACATTCTTATTTATAATATATAACTGCAGTCAAAGTGCTTGCATTATCGTTTGCTGATACACCGACTCAAATCTCTGACGATACCGGAGGCGTTTAACCCGTGGTTAATTAGAATCCCTTTCCACCGAGGTCTTGAATTTTCTCTGGGCATTTTGATGAGCCAAAATCTGAAATTTTAATAGAAATTTCATCACTCATTTTTGATTTGTCATCGGCCAATATTCAATAAATACCGTTTCTCTATTATCTAGGTAAATATAGATAAGTTACTTTTGTTCATAACAAAATCGGAATTTAAAAAATGCTAGCACTCCGGAGTCACCATATAAACTAGTAGTAGCATTATTTTTAGATTCGGGTTCGTCAACAATTGCGGTCATTTTACAACACAACTAAGTATACCTTTCCTAGTATTTTAAAATCAATGCGCGGAAATAAATACATATTTACAATCCACAAGCAAAAATAAAATCATATTGCATTAAAAAGCTCGATGTTCTGTAATACTTAAGAACTTAGATGATATCCTCAGGGTCATTCTCTAGAACTTGCCAAATAAACCCCGCAGAAATTTTCACCACCAGATACCTACCCAGTGAAAACATATTTTATATCATGGCAGTCGCTTACCGAATCGAACTAGACCTCATTTATTATAAATGCACCATCAGTTACGAAGTAGTACAGCCAAAACGGATCACCCTGCGAGCGTTACAACGGCACTCCCTAACTGATAATGTGTTTTTAGGCTGGTTTTAAGACGTACCGACTTTAAAATTGAGATAATACAATGTTTATGGCGACACGGAGGATAGTATACCCAACACCTGGGAGTGAAAAGCGGCAAAATATAGGAAAAACAGTGTCCTTTAGAAGTCTTCCTGGGTGTTTGGACAGAGGTCGAAGTTAGGTGCTCTGTTCACAATAAAATGAGGAACGAATTGAGAACAGAAAAGCAATCAAAAAGAGAGATTCCTACCATTTTCGATAGATTTACCCAATACTTTCTTCTTCTCAAGTGCCATTTCTCGACTTCTAAACAAAAATGTGCCAAAATTTATATAATTTTTTGTCCTTTCCGTATCCTTCCTTATTCTCTTCTTTTCAGTAGGCTTTCATCCCAACACCCCCTGCCATACGCTGTTGTGCCGGGTAGTTCATATGCAGATGTAAGAAGGGTGAGAGCGCGGAGAGTCAATCCCTTTTTCGTATCGGAGAGGGGTTGAGGGGTATAATTGGATTGTCAAGAAGAAGAGGAAGTAAGGAATAAGGGTAAGGGGTGATTAGTAGTTAGAGCAGTAGAAGGGCTCAGGGGGACATAATGGCGGCGGGAGTAGAGCATATTAAGTGTTTACTGGAGCGCAGGTTGAGAGATGAAGAAATTGCTGCAGTGGACGGAATGGAAACTATCGGGAGACGGAAAGAAGAAACTTAAAGAAAAATGTCTTGTCTTGAAGAAACACAGTCTTGAAGGGGATTCAAAAGACTGTTTAAGGTGACGAAATTAATAGAATAAACTGTCAACTGCTGAAGGCATAATGCTAGGTCATTATTACAATAAAATAAGAATTCTTTAGCCTTTTTGGAGTTTTTTGCTTAGAAATTTTGGTAGTTGGCGGCAGATACCATCCCTGTAAGATCTCTCAATGCAACCAAGTAGGCAAAATAAGTGATACAATATGGGCTGCAGAGAAGTTACGTGTGTATCCGCCTTAGATTCAGACTTTGACACGAGATCTCAATGAAAATTCCGTGGCTGAAGGCTAAGGAAAACAATAAAATTATACTTGCCCTGAAAGCTCTTCCGATTTATTTCACTGTAATAACTGTCATCGGAAATTATTAGTATAGGATCGAGTCTCTTATTTCATTACCAAACCATAACGTTTCTCCAACGATTTATTGACGTTCAAATAGGCTGTCACCCAATTCTCTATTTGAATGCAGTACTTGTCCCGTACTTGTATCTGAAAAGAGTGAAATACAGGTAGGTATATCCAGGTAGGTAAAAGTGTACCTATCATACTGCATCCCTTCGGGATTTTGGTCAGCACAGTACGTATATCTTTTGAAAAACCGAGATGATGCACCTCATAAGTATCATGTGGTGCGAAAATGGTAAATTGCCTTCGTTAAGAGTTGCCATTTGATAATAAAATAGTTGTTTTGATTTGGCTGGCCTTCATTTAGTCCTACTCCTATGTGCAAGGTGATCACTAGGTGCCCAATGTTTGTTAAATTGAAAACAGTAATTCATAGAGCCAGGACTATGCCTAAGAAAAAATTAGTTGTGATATCTTTCCTTATTATTTGAAAGCATATATTTATTAGGGTTTCGTTAGGAATAAATCATACACAATCATGAAAGCAGAGAATTATATCTCAGATGACATGCCACGCGCATTTAAAAATAGTTAAGGCTGCACATAGAGCGTGCATCACACTACCCATTCTTCTCGATGCGCAGTTACCCATGAATCCGCTCTTTCAATGCAAGTGTTGAAGCTGCAAAACAGGCCACCACGATTAGATTTAAATGCGCCTTTTGCCAGACGTATCTTAACGACTCATCAGTGAATAAAAATAACAGTTTCGCCGTCCGAGGAAATTTGTGGTAAACCATTCCCGTGGGGCCTAATAAACAGCGCGAATCCGTCTCCATGAACACTCTAAATGTTACCCTTTATTTTCCGCGTTGCGGGAGGCAATCCGAAATCTGCCGGTGACACCTTCATTCTCCCGGACAAACCCAGATCTTCTCCCCAAGTCGTCCCCCCGCCGTTTCCAACCCCGCCCTCTTTCTTGTCGTCTTTGCTCAATTCCTCACCACCCTTCTCAACCCTTTCCTGGACATCGTGGCGACCTCAAATGTGTATTTTCCCCAAGACCAACACCAACTTCCAGGAAACTCGCCGCCTCTTTTGCATTCCGAGTTCTCCTCTATCTACTTCTCTCTCTCTCTTTCTCTCCTCTCACCCTGTTCCCTGCATTCGCATTACCTCTTCCTTGAAAAGGGGAATGAAGAGAGGGGGTGGTTTTTAAGGGCTTTCTGGAATGGAGGGGGGGGGGGGTGAGACAGAGTGAGGGAGTGGAGGAGAGGAAAAGGTATCCCTGGGATTTTCCCGAGGGACGTCTCGACGTTGCCAGGGAGAGGAGAGCGCTGGAATGGTCACTGAGGAGACAGAAGGTGTTGGGTTTGCTGGACAATCCACGAGGAAGTCCTGAGGGATGCGTGCGAGGCAAGTATAGCGATAGGAAAAGTTTTTTTTTTCACAGAGGCATTTTTGAAATGTCGAAAGAATGCTAATTTTCGCATTTTTTCTCGATTTCGCGATAAACATTTGTTTGTTTTTGGCGTATTTATTATCAGGTTGTGTTCCCGGAGGAACAATTAAGACTAAACAGGTTGAGAGAATCATCAATGAAAAGTTGATGCCAGGTATTGGTGAAAAAAGATGAATGGAAGATTTGCAAGGTAGAAATGATCAATTTTTCATTTATATTAGTCCAACTTCAAGCGACTTGATAAAAATGCAGTATATAAACTAATAATGGTTAATTATTCTACGTAGTTTTCCTTGACTTGAAGCTGACGTTTGTGTATTTTTCGTTTCATTTCAAACTTATGATTAAATTAAATGCCATCTGCCTGGAAAATGTTATAAAGCATTGATACTACTTGTGAAATTCAACCCCATTGAAATGGGTATCTGTAACCCATGACGCCATCATAATGAAATATTAGATTCGATTTATCGATTTTTTTCTGAGATTTGAACAAGAGCATTTTATTTGCTAATGATTTTCCCTTGTGCATCAATTTTTAAAGAAAGATGCTTATTTACGGATGCAAATGATTCAGTTTTACCCTTAAGGCCTACGTGAGGTGATACGTTTCCACTTATGGGAATATCTCATAAGCACTGAAAATGGTTGTTAGTTCTTCGAAAATTCAGTTATTTCGTCTAACTAAACTGAATATCATTCCACAATTTCAATTGGCAGCACTGGTTCTAAAAAAAATATTTCAAGAAAAGAGCTAACAATATATAGCCCATGGGTTTTCAGTAAGTACCTACCCTGTTCTAATCATTGCATCGTACTTTTGCACATTCCAAAGTTTTGTTGAAGTAGTTGTAAAATTAAGAGGCTAAATATTTAGAATCGTTATTAGGAATTACGAAAAAGAGATGCTTTGGGATTGTGCAAGGTGAGATGGAAGGATAGCGGGGACTATTGGAGTGATAACAACAGGGTGATCTATAGTGGGGGAGATGAGAGTAGGCATGGTACTGAACACAAAGTTGGGACTGAGGGTGGTAAACATTGAACAGGTGATCGACAGGATACTAATGGTAGAAATAAAAGCACGGCCGACGAATTTCATACTGGTCCAGGCATACATGCCTACGAGCAACCATAGGGAGGAAGAGGTGCACCAGCAAGTAGAAGAAATAATTAGAGAAGTCCCGGGGAAGAAAAACCTGATAGTGATGGGTGACTGGAATGCAGTGGTGGGGGAAGGGAGGGACGGATTAGAAGTAGGAGGGTTTGGGCTAGGAAGAAGAAATGATCGCGGTGAAAAGGCAGTTGAACTCTGTAGAAGAAATACATTAGAAGTGACAAACACTTGGTTTAAACATCACCCCAGGCGTAGGTACACATGGAAAATGCCGGGTGATACTGGGAGATACCAAATTGATTATATAATGGTGAGGCAGAGATTTAGGAACTGTGTAAAAAACTCTCGTAGCTATCCAGGGGCAGATGCGGACTCGGATCATAACTTGGTGATGATGAAGTGTAAAGTTAGAATCAAAATGCTTTGTAAAGCTAGGAAGATAAAGAGGTGGAACCTTGAAGCATTCAAAGGGTTGAAAAGGAGGGAATACCAAGAGCTGGTAGAAAAGAACATAGGTGAAGAGAAGCGGATGGGAACCATAGAGAAGAGATGGGAGGTTATAAAAACAGGCATCGCAGGAGCGGCAGAGAAAACAATAGGAACAAAAGAAGAGGGTTAAGAAGCAGTGGGTTACAGAAGAACTGATAAAAAAATGGAGGAGAGAAGGATATGGAAAAACGTGAACACCGACGTAGGGAAGAGGAAGTTAAAGGAATTGAATAATAAACTCAGGCGAGTGACCAATCGGGCAAAAGAAAACTGGTGGAAGGGACAATGTGAGGAAATGGAAAAGAAGCAGGAGGAGGGGGAAGTGGGCGCTTTGTACGCCAACGTGAAAATGTTATCGGGTGGTAGGAGACGTCAAACGATACCAAAGGTTAAGGACAAAACAGGGAAGATTTTAATCGAACAGGAAGATATCCGAGAAAGATGGAGAGAATACATAGAGGAGCTATATGACAGCGAGAATAGACCATTTAGCCTAGATCTAGTGGATGAGGGAACAATGGATAAGGATAACCTCGGATCAGAGTTACTTGAGAGTGAAATAGAGAGGGCATTAAGAGAGATGAAGGGTAGAAAAGCCGTAGGAGCCGATTACCTACCTTTGGAGCTACTGAAGAATCTAGGTAGTAAGGGGAGAAAATCGTTTTTCAAAATTATTCGCAGGATCTACGAGGAAAGAGTATGGCCAGAATATTTCGTGAAAACAGTATTAATACCTATCCCGAAGAAGAAGAAAGCGTCAGAATGCGAGGAGGATAGAAAAATCAGTTTAATTTCGCACGTAGCAAAAGTGTTGCTTAGAATACTAAATAGAAGGTTGGAGAGCAGAGAAAAGTGCTATTTAGGCGGTGACCATTTTGGGATTAGGAAGGGGAGGGGAACCAGAGATGCGATTGCGATAATGAGGACACTTATAGATAGAAACATAGAGAATAATCAGGATGTTTTCGCTTTTTTTGTAGATTTCGAAAAGGCGTTTGACAGAGTAAACTGGGAGAAACTAATATAGATACTGGGGAAAATATGAATAGATTGGCGTGATAGGAGACTCATCCGAAACTTATATATGGGGCATAGGGCTCAGGTAAGGGTAGCTGGTGGTGAATCAGGGTGGGCAGTTATAGGTCGCGGGGTACGGCAAGGGTGCCCATTGTCGCCTTTACTTTTTAACATCTATGCTGAGGAAATGGTAAGAGAGGCATGGGATGAGCTAGATGTGGGAATGAAAGTAAGAGGCCAGTGGATAAAGTCGGTTAGATTCGCAGACGACCAGGCGTTGGTCAGTCGGTCATCAAAAGGACCTCAAACTTTATTAGATGCACTGGAAAAGCAGTGTGAGAAATACAGAATAAAGATAAATAATAGGAAAACAAAAGTAATGAGATTCGGTAGGACAAAGAAAGCGAAGCGTGTGATAAGAGTAGGAAGTCACAAACTGGAACAAGTAGAAGAATTTAATTACTTGGGTAGTTCGCTAGAAGAAAGAGGACATAGTAGCAAAGATATTAGGAGGAGAATAGCGCTAGCGAAGGAAGCGTTCAATAATAGAAGGGAGCTGATGACGGGGACCTTAAGTAAGGATGTAAAAAAGAGGCTAGTGAAGAGCTTGACATGGAGTGTGGCGTTGTATGAAACGTGGACCTTGAGAAAGGAAGACGAAAATAGGCTGAAGGCTTTCGAGATGTGCGTGTGGAGGAGGATGGAGAAGGTGCGTTGGACGGAAAGGAAGACAAATGAGGAAGTGCTTGACATGGTGGGCAAGGAGAGGAAACTTATAGATGAGATTAGGGGAAGACAGGGTAGGTGGCTGGAAGGGATAATGAGGGACGGTGGTTTGCTGAAGGCCGTGATAGAGGGTAGGTTGTTGGGTAAGCGGGGAAGGAGAAGGAAGAGAATCGGTTTTATGGACGGGATGAAGAAAGGTAGGACTTATGCTGAGTTTAAGAAAGAAATACTGAAGGTAGAAATGGCACGGCACGTGTAAGAGTTCGTTGAATATTCTCTGACTTTCATCACAACCTACCTCTAACCGGTAGATTAATGTAATGAATGAATTAGGAATTACATTTAATTCTAACTGCATCATGGAACGATATATTTGGTTTTCTCCAATTGACATTTTGCGCAAATTCCATTGCAGTTTAACATTTTTATCTGCATTATGTAATTTTACATATAGTAATTACTTTTGGCGTTCTTGAGGTTTTCGCAAAACTTGTTTCTGCACGTAAGACATTAATTTTTAGGCTAATCTTGCATGGGTATTTTTTTATTTTTTTAAATGTAATTAATCTCTCAATATCACGAAAGAGATTTCCAGAAACCCATGGCTTCAATTAAACATCGATTTACGTGTGATTTTCTTTATATTTTGCAGCTTCAATGCTAGCTTGAAGAGACTACATCATAAGCAATTATGTATTAGGATTCATCATTTTCATTAATCACAGCATTACAAGTAACACTTGCTGCTGATATTTTAAAAATTTCAAGATTTACTCTCGTGGTGCAATTATAGTTTGTTGTTAATAAATAAATAATTTTGCATTCATTAGCAGAGAAAGTGAAGTAATATCATTTAGTGACTGTTCACGATATTAATGTACCTGGCATACAAATTAGGAATGGAAATTTTTATGCAATATAATAGTTAGACAACAAATAAGTTCAGACTTGGAGATAAGATTCACCAGATAATATGCATAGTTGAGATTGGAGGAAGAATGCCAACATTCAGAATAAAGAAAAGTCATTTATTCATATCTTTTCAGCAGAATTAAAATGACATTCGACAATGATGCTATATTTTTTGTACAAAGCGTGTTTTTAAGTCAGCGCCGTTTTGAAATTCGGCCACTGCAGTGCTGCGGTCGGCATTTGGCGCATGGGCGCTATGTGCCTACATCTGTTAGCAATTACTTTAGCAAGGTTTACTTGGTGGTATTCCATCAAAAGAGGGAGAAAAGGCAACTTTTACAACGTATTTCTTCAACCCCCCACCCTTTACCCCCCCCTCCCTCACTTGGCCCTGTCATGTATATAAGGCTTGCGCTTCTTTTACATTTTTGCCTGATGATAATTTGAACCCACGTCGAAAACCGGGTCGAGTTTCAATAAATATTCAGTGGTATTTCTAAAAGTTTCCTTTTTCTCCCTCTTACATCTGTTAGGAAGCCACAGACGCTATTACGGAAACATTCAACCGTATTTACGTTTGCTTGTAAGAATTTAAAATGCGTATTCAGAGTATTCTCTATGAAATTGTGGCCAAAAGTTTAAATTATCGAATGTTTTGCTCACGCTGGGTACCGAAAATGTTGACTGAGGTGCACAAAAGCAAACGTTTTGCCAGTGCGTTGAGTGTCTTGGAGCGGTATAGTAGGCAAGGTGATGATTTTTAAGCCAAATTGCCACAGACGAGGAAACATACGTTACACCAATCTAGCGACCACACGACTACGACCTATTTTTGTAATTTAAGATGCATCTGGGTGGTCAAAGCCATGACGACGACGATGATGAGGTCAAAACGACCGTGCTGCAGTGGTTGTCAAATCAGGCGGCAGACTTCTATGAGGATGGGATTCAAAAGCTGGTTCTTCCATCCGATAATTGTCTTAAGTGGAAATTATGTATAAAAGTAGATAAGGTGGAGGTTTTCATGTAAAAATAAAATTGTTAAGAAAGTATACTTGTTTTTTTGTTTCAAAAAGGTACTTACCTAAAAAAAACTCACCTCGTACATGTATTAGTACGAAGGGTGGTGAAGAGAGTCGAATTAGAGTATTCGGAAGGGAAAATTCAAAACGTGGAGGGTATTAGGGAAACTGGGTTAAAGCAGGGCAAAAACAGGGAGGGAAAACGAGCAAAAGGTTCAGGGAGCTTGTGGGACCAATTAAGAGATATTGTCTTGAGATACCAGGCAGCCCCTTAACCCATTTGGAGCGATTTTTAAGGGTGATTTCTCGATATAACTCTGTGATCGGTAAACTGCAGACAATTTATTGATTATTTTACGCGACTATTGCGTATTTCGTCTGCGGCCTTATGAACATACGAACCGTGAGTGCTCCCTAAGCTTAAGATGCTGATACCTCACATTTCACCCTCAGAGCTGTAAAAACGTTGCGTGAAAAATACAATACGAATGATTGGCACTATAACTGTCAACAATTTTAATCGTATTTTTACAATGACCCATACATAGATAAATAATCGTGTAATGACAGGAAAATTTGAGGAATGGCTCTTACCAGACAACTTATTACGTTTCTCATAGTGATTCTTATCTTATTGATTTCAGTGATTTGAGTCATCCAATAAAATTTGTCGGAAAAATGAATAAATTTATCAATGGGCCAAAAGCTGAATTTTCCAAAAACAAGTACCTACTGCTTAAATCCAACCAACTAATGTTTTCCTCCGTCTCGTGATGTATTTTTCCAAATGTTTCTTTTAGAGTGCACGACATAGTTGAGATATTAGAAAACATTTAAATCAAGTTGGAAAAACATTATGAGAAGAATATTTTATCTGTGAAACAATATAATATGATATAAACAATTTTTTTGAGCAAGCTTCACAATCATTGCAACCCAGAAAAAAATATGAACAGCTAATAGCGTGTAGAATCAAGCATTCCACTCGGTTCACCCGCGATACTTGGTTCCTCTTTGCAAAGGTTTTTAAGATAAACTTTATTATTTTTACGTTTTTACTGCAATGAACGGATTTAATCTCATGTTTAACCTAAAAAGAATATAAAATGCACTTCTATGACCGTACTGCAGATGAGTACGAAGACGTATGACGCTTCATACAATTAAAAGAATTAAAGACCATTTGATTAGCATGTAATCACTAAATCCCCATGGTAGAGCATCAATCCAATGATCAACATTGAGGATCGAAAAGCTCAGAGGAAGATGTTCACTGAATAAGAGACAAATCACGTGAAATGTGCCGGTAGATACATCAGAGGATTAAAAAACATGGCTTTAAGTAGCATCGTAAGCCAGAGTGGATTCACTAGTAACATGCTCTATTTGCAATAAAAATGCCTGGTTTTACTGATGGGGTGAAATGCTATAGCGCTAACGAAATATGGACGATTACTTAGAGAATTAGAAATATTGAAGCCTGGATACGGGGCCTGCCGCGGTGCTGTCAACCAATTTTCTTTTGCACGCAGGTATTGCAGGCAGGCTCGCAGCGTTAAACCGTTATTGGTTTATTTTATTAAAAAATAAACTAATAAAACTGTTGTACATATACATGTCAGCTTCTGAAAGTATTTTCTATGACGTGGCAAATAGTCACAGCCTTGTCACTTAAACTACTTGCTGTAGGTTGCAACAAAAAGAGAAGAGAAGATCCAAATAATATTAATACTTCAATGTACTATTTTTACGTATCCTCTTTATGCTGCCCCAAAATTTAGAAAGTAATACCACATTAATGAAGAGGTTAAGAATATGTTTTCAACTTACTTAAAGCTTTGAGACGATTTTTTAGAGAGCTTGGAGTAAACTTGATTTGATTTTATTTCCGAATTTATTCTTTTTGGTGAATCATACAATTTTATTTCTAATACTGGCGTAAATACCCCCATTTACCAAGCAATAATTTTCGTTTTCGTCTTGACAATTGCTCTCATCCTAGCTTCACTCAGGAATTCCATCTAAGCTGCTTACACGTAACCGTTGACAACAATTAGTGCAATACGTTGTTCGTCTTATCGACCTCCATGTACTTATACAGGGATGTATATCGAGTTAAGGTGAAAAACAAAATGTCAGCTATTCCTTGTCAACGTTTCGGAAGAAAATTTATTCCATCTTCAGGGCTAAATAAAATATATACGTGATGCTGATCTGTGATGCTGAATGACTCAATTAAAGTATTATAAGGTAATTATGTTATGGATAATTCTTGACGAATTGGTTTAAATGATGTGTTGCTGTTGTTCACCATCGTAAATATTTTTATTTTGACCTGAAGATGGAATAGGGTATGTTCCGAAACGTTTGCAAGGAATAGCAGATATTTTATTTTTACCATAACTCGATATACATCCCTGTATTAATAAGTACTGCGTAAATGTGTTATTTTTCATGACGATTCAACAAATAAAATAGCTATATACTCATCAATCACAGTTTATTCAACTCCATCCTCCGTGTGACGTTTAACGGGATATATCCTACAGCGCGGGACGAGAGAGCGAGAGGAGGGAAAACATTGAAAAGGAGATCGCTTGGACGATGCAGACCAATGGTTAGAGTTATGGAAGGCAGAGAGGAATGAATCAAGGGCATGGGGGATGGAGAAAAGGGACGATCGGGGCATTGAAAGGGAACACCGGTCGTGCGTGGGCAGCAAGGGGCCATTCGAGCCAAAAAAAAACAAGAGGGAGGCAGCGGTAAGGAACAGAGGGAAGACCCGGATCCGGCAACGCCGGGGCCTTCGCGAATCTCCTCCTCACGGTTAAGGAAACCATCGCCTCCCCATCCATTTTTTATCCTCGCTGAAAGAAAGATAACAGACGCCAGAGAGGAGAAAGGAGCCGAGGGAAAATAGAAACAAGAGGAAAACGTAAAAAAGGACGGAGCAAAAGTTCTTCTAAAAAATGACACCGCTTCGCCTGGGAAACCTGACGTGAAACTAGAGAAAGCCGTTACGATCCATATCCATAGAGTGAAATATTGTTCAGTCGCCACATGAATATCAGCATCATAGGGATTCAATCCATAAAGATTGTCCTTCGTACAAATTTTAGTGACTCCTCCTTACTTCTGCAGTGTTGCGCGGAAGATGATTTATTGATTCAACTTTTCACTTATAAATAAAGATCATTAAACAAACTGAATCGAAGTTGCTATACACAGCAATAACCTTTTCGTGTTCTGTTACTATTAATCGTCCAAAAACTCAAAGCAGTCAAACTGGTAATTAACATTTATAGACAACAGACGTGAGCATAAATATCACAAAAACACGAAATATCAAAAATACTTTAAGGCCACAAGGTTACGGTAGGTAGAAACATCTTAGTTAAAATTGAGCCCAACTATCAGCTATAAAATTCCAGTTGAGTGAGTACAATTTGTCATTTTTTCCCGTGAATGGTATTGCATAACAGCTGGGATTGAAAGGAATAACTAGATTTGACGATAGGTATTGTAGCTAGTTACTTGATTTACTCCCTAATGCTTGTATCGTTATCTGAAACCTAGTAATAATAGCACACTATCCATGTTTCCGGTACCTCTGATATAGTTGCCAAATACATTAATACAAACAGTCCCTCCAGCATTGGTTGCATACCTGTGGTGCAGTGTATGCTTGTGCAAATTCACCTCTTGACAAGAATTAGTGATTTATGGTAACTCATCAATTGTCGTAGTCACATTAAATTTAATAGGGTATAGTGTAATGCATGTTGGTGAAAACTCAAACCCTGCCACACACCCCTGAGGTGGCTTGAAGTGTATTACGTAGATGTAAATGTAGATGTACCTGAATATGGCGTAACTGCCGAAACCGGCTGTGTCTTCTGATATTAACTGTGAAAGTAGCAAAGTTTGTTTTATTATGACGAGGCTATTGAAGTCATTTGTGATAAATAGGAAAAGGTATGCATTAACACTCAATAGGCTAAAATATTGAGTGAAATTGCGATAAACTCAAATCGTAGGCCATGAAGACAGCAGAGAAGCGGGAAGTTATGATGAAAGCGGGGGTGCGTGGGATTAAGAAACAACGTCATTTAGAAGTCTGATGTAGTTTCCAGCGTAACTTTGTGGAAGCGTTCCATGGCTTAGTGACACACACAAGTACTACCGCCTAAACTTTTAATTTTCAACCTAGATTTTAATGCTTTGCATCATCATAAGGTACAATTTACAGTAAATTCGTTCCTTGAACGAATACGCTTCATGAGTGGGGGAGGGTACCCAGAAGGTATCGTTGCAATGTCTGCTGGTTGGTGGTGGAAAGTCGTAAATAGGGGGTGGCAATGTAGTGGGTTGGTGGGAGGGGGAAGATTAGCCGGGCAAAAAAACCAAATTGTTTCAGCACCACCCTCTTCAGCACCCTCTCACCAACAGACAATGCCACGATACCTTTCCAGTACCCCATTACCAACCATGTAGTGTTTTTAAGGAAAGGACTTCCTGTAAATTCTACATTACCCTACAGTGTGCGTATGATGATGAAAAGCATTGAAACTAGGCTGGGTCGCCAATGAAAAGATAATGTGGAAATACATAATATTCCATTCAGTAATTCAGAAAGTTATCGTAGTTTCTTGTTGCAGATAGTATGTCAAGCGTTTCAGCATTGTCACCTGAAGCATTTTTTATCTACACGTGGAGAACATATGAACAGAAACCTTCCTGCATGCATACAAATATACTGAACCTCTATTTTTTCCAACTGCTTTGATAATTACAAGCCGAAACATCGTTTGGCAAGTTAAATAAAATTATGCTTTGGAATACACAAAGTTACATTATTTGATACGATACTAGCGGTCGTGGAACGCATGGGGTACCCTTTGAATTACCGATCGTAAGACGTAGGCTACTGGTGATAATACACCATTTATGAGGAAAGGGAATGGACGTGACATTATTCACAATTGATGGCCTGTATCTTTACGTATGCATAATAATCTAGGGAACCAAGCTCTTAGGTTAAGGGGTGTACGAGTCGTATGTGTCGTATGTGTGTGCATCATTCACCGGTCTAACAAAGTGGGTGAAGAGCACAAAAGCGAGGGATGAAAAGAAAAGTGCCTTCAGGCAAGGGTATGGGGAAAGAAGGATAAAGAAGGATAAAGAAAAGAAATGACGTCATAAAGGAAGAGGAGGGTCTGCCTGAAGAAAGAAGGACGTATTAGATAAGGAAGAGAGTGAAAGAGTGAGATGATAAGATGCCGAGGAAGAAGAAGGGTGTGAGTGCAAGGCGCACGGGGGAAGGAGGCCTAAAAAAATGACATGCCGAAGATGAAGTGGGCATAATGAAGGGACCAAATTATTTCGAACTCCAAAGGAATGGGGTTTGACAAATGGATGCAGTATCAATTGTAGTGAATTCCTAATTTATGGAAAGCCTCGAAATGAGAGTCGACATGTTATTTGGAAATTTATCGCCAGTTACGAATATCCGAGATAAGGACTTCGAGAACATTTTCAGCTATGGGGAAGCGAGGCTTAAATATGAAGATTCGAGATGTAGCATGATTTAGCCAAGCAACACTGTGTGATATAAGACCCTTTGTTGCAACATCTTGTCATTCTTGCAGGGAGTTGCGGTCAAAAAAATTAGTAGACCAGTATAAAAAGATATAAGTCGGACAGCATAAAATCCACTGTTTGTTTTCCGCACGCATTCTAAACGCAGGCATGGCTGAAAAATAAAACACAATTTTTATGCTCATTTCAAAAGAGCTCATTCAAATTACTTAGGAGTCTAACAAGCAACACGATTATTATACAAAGTGGTAAAAAGCGTCAGGCCACTTGAATAAATTTGTGGAGTACAAATTGTAAGAACTCATTTTGGAAATAGCTCCCGCCAGGTACAATCTGATGCAATTAGCCGTTCCTAAAAACCACTGTGTAGAGTATTGCACAAGTTCTTGGATCAGTTCTGGCGAAGTTTTCCAGGGATTGGAACTTATTAATCAGGCAGAAAGATTTTATTTGATACAAATATACAAACGGAAGTTGAGTTTAAAAAAATGGCATAATTTTAATATTTTAAAATATATATTATAATATTTATATAAACAAATGTTTTGAATTATGCATATATGGCCTATTGTTTTGACGATGGACGCTATTCAAATTAAATATTACAATTATAAATAAAATTATTTGACGGTGCAAATGACGATGCTGTCGGGGCGCCTTATCAACGCCATATCTGTGGCAGCAATTGTACTTAAGACGAAAGTAAATCACATGTACACTGTACTAAAGCCTCCATCATCAACATTCTTGGCGCTACCGCCCATGTAAGACTCTGGCCACCAGAAAAATCTGCCCCCCAGTCTTCTCTATCTTCCCCAGCTCGCCTCCACCTCCTGACTACGAGTCCCAGACTATTATCTAGTTCTGTGATTCGTTGTTTGGCGTTCGGTGACCAACGTCTCCAAGTGGGATTAATAGCTGTTTCCCTAGGTCATATTTTGCGGATACTCTCCCAATAGGGATTTTTAAATGAACTTGCTGGGAACATAAAATTTAGTCACATGAATGAATTGTATCACACCATAAGAATTGAAATATGGAGAAAGATATAACAAGGTAAAACAAGTGAAAGAAAAGGACTGGCAATTTTCCACAAGAATATAGTTTTAATCGACCGGTTTCAGTGTACAACACCATCATCAGGTCCTGATGATGGTGTTGTACACTGAAACCGGTCGATTAAAACTATATTCTTGTGGAAAATTGCCAGTCCTTTTCTTTCATGATGTTATTCCACAAAATCAAGCCTGAAGCAACAACTTTTATAAGGTGAAACAAATATGAAAAACAATCGACTTCCATAATTCAAAAATAGACACTGGTACATAGACGCTTAAACGAAATGATTAAAAGAGAATTGAAGAGATTGGGGATTTTTATAGTTTCAGAATCGATTTCACCATTACTAATTCTCAATCCTTGGATTGGTTGTCTATAGATTTCTGTGTCAAAAGATCATTCACTAGTCTTTTTAGGCCAATAAAGGGTCTTATTCTAGATCCTTGGCCTAGATGTTCCTCTTTAGGTCTACAAATCTTCTGTTCATTTTATTGACACCTTAAGTATTCTAAGCAGCAGTTTCTCTGTCGAAGAATAAATTATATCCATGTTCCTCATCTTTTCTAGACAGTGTGCAACATGCAGGGAGCCTCTTCTATCTGCTGCAGAAACTTCTCGTTTGTAATGCTATCTGCTCATGCCATCTTAAGCATGCAACAATGGTACCACATCTACAACGCGTCAATCCTCCTCACAACGCCTAAAATGCATGTTTCGCTCCCACAAAGGAAAACACTAAACTCGAAGGTAGCTCGAAAAATGACTAACATGAGAAAATAATTGCTCTCAAAAAACGTTATTAATGCACGAATTATGTGGAGTTAAAAAACATTTTTTCACAGATAAATTTCAGCTCGGGCACATATTGAATATTAATTTATCTTAACAGGTACGTTCTTTATTGTGAAATAGATGATTTACTTATTGGTAAAGTATGTTTTCAGCTGGTGTAAAGAACGCTAATATTTTGTCATTCATAACAGAATTTTTCCCGAATTATTCAAATTATTTCATTTTGACATTATTTTTTATATTGAAATTCTTAAATTCAGGTATAATTAAGTAAGTGTCGTGGAATAAAAACAGAAAAACTCAACATTTTTTTCGAATTCGTGATATAAACTCCTCAATGCACTAATTATCTTGACATTAATATTTTGCCTACCGTATATGGAAGGCAATGGATGTTCACTCGAAATATTCAGTAAAAATAGGATAGCTAAAGCATCACTTCAATACAGAAATATATCATTCTACATTAAAATCAGCAAGCAATAACCTTAACTTTTGATTCAGACCTTTCCCCCTTTGCATTTTATGGTTAATGCGCTGTGCATTCTCCGGAATTCGGCTAAGTTTTAAAACACTTCTGATAATATAGATAGATAGATAAACGTCTTTATTGGGGCGAGATTGAGACTTTAAAGATCCCTTCTTCCATCTAACCCCTCGTCAGTACATGAATACGGTCAATATGACAAACACTGCAATATATAAATCAGAGAAATAATACTAAAAACAATAGAGATAGAATATTAACATGACATAATGAAGTATCAGAAATAAGTGTAAAAAGATATGTACGATTGTGGGAAAAACATAAGGATTTTGGCTTGCATCCATCACGGAAAAAACCAACTGCAGGAGTACACCCACACATGAAAGGACGGTGTGTGAAAAACCTGCGAAAACCTACTTAGAGAAGCAAATGTGACTCACGATAATGAATAATATAAATACACAATAAATACCAACATATAAATTTGTATGTGCATTTCCTGGAACAGAGAGTATTTTATATGTATTCGGCGTATATATATTACGGTTTGTTTTACTAGTCATCCTGCTCTGCCTTATGTAATTCCATTTTGAAATAAGACAGTGATGGTGCATTTCGTAAAGTAATGCCAAGAATATTCCACTCGTGGCAAGCGGTTACAGTGAATGATTTATTGAATATGACGGTTCGGTGGTGAGGTATTACAAGTTTTTGATTCCCTTGTATGTTTGTTCCATGGACTTTGCTGAGTTTTTTAAAATCTATAAGGTACTTCGGCGTTTTTGCGTTAAGGACTTGATAGAGTAGAGATACAAAACAGATATATACTTGCAGCATGTAATATAACCTGTAGTATGTAGATGGAAGAAGGGACTCGATGGGCTGGCTTTATAATGTCTGGTTAGCATTAACCGGAAGGTGACATAGTCTTTATTGATGTTAACTGAGAGTTTGTGTTTCGTATATTGCATCAGACTCAGTTAATTGCCGTGAGCGTTATCGACGGGAGACCGTATTGACGGTATTGACTTCACAGCAGTCATACTATGTAAACCAATCATGATTTAAATAATGTTTTAGTTTTCTACGAATTTAAAAAAATGAATCTAACGATGGTTTCAACGCACACACGTCTTTGCCAAGTGTTTAGTGCATAGTTTCATAGGAGTCGAGTTTATGTAAATTAATAGCTTAAAATAGATAAAAGAAACGAATTATATAGTAGGTGTAAAATTAGTCAATAATTTAATATTTTACACGAAACTTTTATTCAATCTAAATATGCTTTCAAAGTTTACATTAATTTTCAAGAATTACGTCCAGTTCAAAGGAGAAAAATATATTCAAATAAGGTGTACAAATATAGAGAATTGAAACGAACAATACAGGAGGTGGAGAGCTAGCTTTTTTATAATAGATCAACTGAAATAACCCTTGAGAAACACCTTATTGAGGAAGATATCCTCACAAGATTTGCAGGAATCATCCCCCTCCAAGATGCACTGTTTTTACGGACATTGCGAACTAATCGCTCACTCGTCCTCAAGAAGACTGAGCTCCCGGATAGGTTTCAACCCATTCTCTCGTCAGGCAGAGCCGTCCACTTTCCAAGTTCCCTCGAAAATGCGGAGGGAGGCCAGGAATTTTGAGAGGGTTTCGGGAATAAGAGAGAGGTTGGCTATTTTTAAAGGTGCCTTTATCTGCGATGGCGTCATCCATTGTGAGGAAAACCCTTCGCCTTCAAGCAGAATGATAAATTTCCCTCCACCATCTTCACTCTCCATTCAACTCCATCTCGATTAGAACGAGGATAATCCAGTATTCTCCGGAGAAACAGTAAGCAATGACTTAACAAGCCCTTTCAGCTCCACGGCTCTTGTCCTCCACGTCTCGCCTTGTCCTCCACATACTTCCCTCACAACTCTCACTGTCGCATTTCACCATTAACGTACTGCGTTTCACAGACACCGAAATTTCAAACCCCTAAACCGGAGACTGTGAGGTGCCCGTCTAGACGATTATTTGCAAGATTACTTCGAGAAGTTTCGGCAGGAAAAGGTTTTCTAGAGAAGACATGTGCAGAGCGTTTCACACTTTTTTCTGCCGTTAATGCGGGATGTTACCCAAAGTTGTGAACGCGTTATAAAGAATGAATTGTTTGATTGTTACTATCTGTCATTGCAGACTATGTTCACTTAACTAATTTAGAAAAGCAGCCAGTTGTTTGCCCTTTAAAAACTCCTGGGCACCATGTTTCCTCGTAAGTTGTTTCGAAAGAACTGACCAGCTAATCTTAAAATGGTAAAGATCAATAATAAAGTTCAGGAAAAAAAGAAATATGGCCACTATTTTCACGGCCAATTAGAGTTTTAAATTTCAATTTTCAGCTTATTAACTTAAGAGTTGTAATTAAAATCTAAGTATGCACAATTAAGTTTGGTGAAAATTGGTTCCCGAACGTGGAAGCTAGAAATATTGATCAATAACACGATCCCTTCCGATCATTGTGCGACGGCACTTATCATAGAGGACAATTAAGTGCGAAGTATACTGCTTTTCTGTCTCTTTTTAGCCATAGCAGTCTCGAAAATATAATTATGTTGACAAATAGAAACGCATGTTTATAAGTATAGATTGTTACGTTACAATTGTAATCATTGCAAAGGAACACGAAAAAAAGAGGATTCGGCCTTTATTTTCCTTAACATATTCAAAAAACATCAGCTGTAAATAGATCGAAACTACAAAAATAAACCCCAGGATTATAAACGATACGCATCCTCTCACTAAGGTAGCTAGAGTAAAAGTTTTCGGGCAATTGTGTAACCAGGTAATCTAGAAGGCTATTTGGGCCCTCAACAACACAAAAATATTTTGAAATATTTAAATACTTAAAAGGAAAAAACTGATCCATCTGATCGTGAGTGCAATATCATGTAAGAAAAGAAAATTTTTTTAATCACCAAGGTAACTTTAATATGTATTGCCTTAATGCCTATAGTTATTCTTTCATAGACAAATTAATGGATACAAGTATTTTGAAGGTAATACAAAGAAATCAAATATTGAAAATCTGTTTCAAAATTACATTTTTTGTCACTTAAAATACCTTAAATTAGTTAGAAAAGTTTCAATAACATGGTCAATAGTATGATATTAGATTTCAAAGTGTATTGATAACCTTATTAAAATCTTTTTCTCAATAGAATTCCTCATTAAAAACACTGATTGACAGTAATTATGCAAAGTGCGGTTTCAAAATCCATGAAGTACCGATATTGATTTGAAAACTGACGGAAAGATTTTAACATACCATTCAGTTTTCATCATAACCTTAACGATTTCAAAGTACCCCATCAATTATTCATACCCTAATATATTCACCGGTGAAACTTCCACGGGGAGTGTTGAAATTCCACCATAGTCCAGCTACACGGCAAACGATCACAAAAAAAAACTTTATGAAGGAGGTGAAGTAACGCCAGGATACATTTTCTCAGAAACTCAATCTCGGTAATGCGTTATATCAGATTTAGTTACTCTTATTGGGTCAAATTGGTTGTCAAGAAAAGCAACAGCGAGAATTGAGAACTTTGGTGATCACTTTCCATTAAGACAATTGGAACCAATAAACTTCGGAAAAGAATAGTTTTATAACGTATACATTAGTTTAGTAACGTATCGCTGACATAACCTGCATCAGATGCCATTGCTAAGTGGCTCATGTTTCGGTACACATTTCTAGAAGGTAGGTACAGAACAGAAGTAAAGCGTGGAAGAAAGAATTTACATAAGGTATGTTTGTAAAGTTATTTTTTAAACATTAATGAGAACATTAAATTAAAATTAATAAAAAAACAGGTAAAATAAAAATCAGCAAAACAATCGAAATTAATTAATAATTATTCCATGAATCACTTGTTTTAATTTTGTCCTTTCAAATCTCTATGCATCAAATGACGTGTAACAAATTAATGAAAGTATTTCATTAATTAATGATAATTAATGAAATGTAAATGTCTTACACTGTACCAATCACGATAGAATCCTAAATCACGTATTTCACGACTGCGATTCCAATAAAGAACGGTACTTGCCATCTTGTTGTTTATTCTTGCAAACTTTAATCAGGAAAATTAATGTTTGAAAATCAAGCCGGTTGTGCAATGACACTGCTAAAAGGCATAAAATTTGAATCAGCAGACCTATGCGCTAATTTTTTACGCGGTCGCGAACACGTAAAGTTTCGATTTCGCGGTTGAGCCTCGAGAACCAACAAAATGCGAGTAGCTAAGCATTTCGCTAAAATATTTCGCGGCCTCCCCTCCACTCACTTCCGCGGAGGGAGGGGGACCCGAGAATTGCCGAAGTTCCCCTCCAAGACGTCACGACTTTTATGACGCAGAGCCAACAAGCCAACGAGAGAAATTCGGCAGTATGTTGTTTTCCAAGCAGACTGAAAATGGAGCGGGATATGGCAGGTGAGTGCAATAGGTATCATTAAGTTAATTATTAGCGTATGGTGGACTACTAGATTAAAAGTATCGTGTATCATTTAATATTGTTGTTTATTGAAACTGTACTTCGTTATTGGATGTATTAAAACTTTGAATCTAGTTTAAAGCATCGAAATCGTATAACAGCTGACGATAAGTTGACGGTCTTCTGCATTACCAATGCAGGAGACGAGGCAGATAGTCAACAAAAATCATATGTAACTGGATGTAAATTTGTAGAAACAAAAACCATTCCTGTTATTACAAATCTAATGAAGTGAAGATTTTTTTAATTACCTAACTTATACGGTGGGTAGGAGGGCTATCGAGCTTGAAATTCTGTCGTAGACGTTTTCCACTAGTTAAAATCTGTAGCATACGAAACATAGGTGTATGTGAAATTAAAAAAATTAATGTTTGCTTCTAAGATATTTATTTACCTTATGCAGAATATTTTGAAAAAATTTAGGTTTATTAGATTTAAAACGAGTGGTACGTATTGCTAGCGTAATAGGAGGTTATTGAATGTAAACAGCGACAAGTAACATTCTATGCTAAATAATGGACTTAAAACAATGGATCATAGAAGTCTTCCTTGAATTTCAATACATGCCCGAGTGGAGAAAGCAAATCAAATGAATAACAGCTTTTTTTTGGAATGAGTGACAGACTTCAAACATGGAGAGTTAAAATTATACTCAATTGTAATTCTACACCTCGTAGGTGTGGAAATATTTGCATACCTTTGTTATTTTCCGTGATAACATAATTAAACGACACATTAGCAATAAGGGGATGCATTAATCGCAGCAAATGAGATAGGTAGTATATTGAAAACATACATATAAATGCTTGATGAATAAATACATGGTAGTACTAATTAATACCATTAATAAATCAACATCATTCTGACCGTAAATATCCTTACCGTGCCAAGCCATGGGCCAAGCTCGAAAGATGTCCTACATGCTGCCTAACTTCCGAAATGTCAGGGGCAATTACAAAAGTGAAATGCACGCATGCGCTACTTTCTTACCTTAAAATTACTTAAAGAATTATATCAAGGTATAAATTGATTTTGCAAGAGGCTTTGCACGGACAAATGTGATTCACTGACACAGGCGTTTACATTTACACTAACAATTAAATGTAAAACCACTAAACGAGCACTTAAATGATTCGTCAGAATTACCTGCACCGAATGAAATTACTTCTAACACCTAAATAGGGACGAATATATTACCAATAACATAAATAATATATATATATATATATATATATATATATATAAACACTTGACAGGGGGTGGGGAAAGAAAAGTAAAAAGAGAGAGAGGACTTACTGGGACGTTTCGGGCATGTAGGCCCTTCTTCAGCTGTAGAAAATTGAGAAGTCTACAGCTGAAGAAGGGCCTACATGCCCGAAACGTCCCAGTAAGTCCTCTCTCTCTTTTTCCTTTTCTTTCCCCACCCCCTGTCAAGTGTTTTTATTATATTGTGGCCTATTGGCGAAATTTTCGTTTCGTGTTTATATATATATATATATATATATATATACAGTATGCCAAGAGGGTGGCCGATAAAAAATATACACACGGAAAAAAGAACACTTACACATAAAAATTTTCGATATTTCGGTGAAGTCTAGCTCCACCTTTCTCAAGGTTTAAGGTAGGAATGAAGAAAAGGAGAGAGATTGAGGTATGGGAGGGGAAAGAGGGGGAGACGAAGGTCTTTCCCCTCCCATACCTCAATCTCTCTCCTTTTCTTCATTCCTACCTTAAACCTTGAGAAAGGTGGAGCTAGACTTCACCGAAATATCGAAAATTTTTATGTGTAAGTGTTCTTTTTTCCGTGTGTATATTTTTTATCGGCCACCCTCTTGGCATACTGTATATTTATCACCCGAGTGATTTTCCTGGAAGTTATATATATATATATATATATATATATATATATATATATATATATATATATATATAATATATATATATATATATATCAGTAGGTGAAGTCTTCATCTGTTTACGTGGCGAAAATTCCGTTTTCGCGGTCACCCGTCATCACCACGAAAACTGAACCGACAATCTTTCGCGGGGAATGTTTCGTGAAGTGCTTAGCGACTCGCACATTTCGAGATTGTGACTTTATTTCGTGATCCGGTCGCGAATGATTCGCGGCCACTAAACTTCGTGGCTTACGGCATAGGGCCGAAGGTATAAAAATAAAATATAATGTTAATGAAGCCATTTCCTGTTTCAAATATTTTATGTGTGTATTTACTCCATTATTTCTTGTTTTTACAAGTAATATTGGATGTACTTAGTAAATATCAATATATATTTTTGTTTAAAAATGAAACGCTTAATAAGCAATTGGATATGGGGGAAGACAAAAAATATACAAAGAATTATATATATTATTAAAAATTGGTTGATAAACAAGATGGTCAGTCACAAAAATAAAGATAAAATTAATTTTGCTCATTTACCTCCGGCATCAAAAACACATAGGTATATCGTGTTACAAATCGACAAGGAAACATAGGGGCAATGGTAAAGACCACAAAAGCCGTTCTCCTCAAGTTACATTTATTTAATCAATCACTCATCCTCATGCTTGAAAAACTATCGGTTAGAGCAGTAAAGAAAAAAAACGTCAAGGGACACATAATCAATTACGTTGATTATAAACATTATCCAAAAAGGAGGCAATTTTTTCTCTGAGCCTCGCGAGAGCGCTGACCTAATGCTACTCTCGCACGCCGGAGGATTTTTACGGTAGCGGACAGAGTCGCCTTAAACAACGTTTCATTTTCCCCTCGCATCCGATTAAAAGAGAAAGAGAGAGAAAAAAGTAGAGAACTATCATTTAAAAATAAAAGAGAGAGAATGAGTCCAAAATCCTCCATCGTCCACCCCTCTCGTGACACCGAGCTACACAAGTTTGGACATCAAACGAAAAATATATATGTTTTATTTCACGGACGATAACGAATGACCTTGAGAAAATTAAAAAAAATAAGGGGATTCTGCCCAAAAAGAGGCGGTGAGAGAAAGAAAGAGAGAATTATAGAGGAACCTGCTCGATATCTAGCGTGACCCACCACTGAAAATTTAATTAAATTTTCTTCCGAGGCTTTTACATACACACTCACATTGCACAAGGTGCCCGGGTCGAAGTAACCGAGGTCGAAATGTGTGTATATATCACGCCAAGGATTCCCTCCTACATTCAAGGGAACAAGGAAGGGATGAAGAAAAAAAATACTAGGGGGAACACGGGTGTGAGACAGATGAAGAGGTGGTCCCCAGCGTGTTTTTATATGAAAGAATTCCCATCTGGTTGAAGGCGTCAAGCCCCGTCCCGCTTCCATGACCCCCCCGCGCATCCCTTACTATCCCATTTCAACCCCTCTCTCCAAGTAACTTCAACCGGTCGCTCAGCCACTACCCATCCCGTCCTCTATCTTCGGTGAGTTTTTTCCCCATATCTCTCCCAAAAGTAGAAACATATAGAGTAGGAAAAGCCGCCACACTTCCTGTTGCAAGTGTCGCCAGAGTGCAGCCGTGGCATTCTCGCCTTTTCCCGACCGTAGGATCACCAGCACATTCTCTTTCCTGCCATAATTTCATTTTTAACCCATACGCGTCTCTCACATGGCGTTTATTTCACTTGATACCATGTTTATTATGAGCTGATAGAAATATAACTATTGAATCATCCAACTAGGGGTTTATCAATAGAGCTCAAAGAAGTGTTTGCCTTAACTTCCTGGGATAAACAACGGATTATTGCATTGTTGAGATTTAAATTTTTAATATTCCGCACTCGAGAACGTAATACTGCCCTACGTCCACCTTATGGAAGGCAATTGAGGCTCTGAGAGTCAAATTAATACAAGTAACAAACATCATCCAGTGTCACATGTATCACTTTACTCCGGTAAGAAATGACAAAAAGCATAGTAGCTTAAGTGCTCGGCGGCTAGGTTGCAGCATCATACGTTCGAACACTTGTATTCCTTTTCCTGTAATTACCTGACGGATCCCGACGGCACCAACTTAGAACATATGTACTTATATCGTTTTTCGTGTCTATGTTACTTGTATTACTTTGACTCCCAGGCCCTCAATTGAAATTCGTTATTATTTAATTGGTTTTTGTGCTCAAAGCCCTCTACATCCTAACACCTTCCCATTTACAATATTACTCCCAGTTTTTTATGTCATAGGGAAAATCTTCAAAGGGAACGTAATAAAATTTTCCTTTTTTCATGCTTCCAAATCTGATTGGCATTATAGATTAAATTAAGTTTCAAATTCAAGACAAATCATATCAGTTATATTTATGCAGCTCTTGTTAAAGTGCACCTGATTGGACACAATGTATCCATACAAAAGGATTATACATACCTTGCTTTCTTAGTATATATCTGATTATTATATGGTATCAATAACTAAAAATGCATAAATTATGTAAAATGTAACGAAAAACAAGGTTGAGTTTGGCTGCGTATGCGTTTTACGTCATACCCAGTAGAAGGCTGTAATGTTCTTATTTTATGTAATTTATCACGTATAACATGATTCAGAAAAAAATGTTTTCTAAGTTTGCATTTTTCGTATCTATCCAATTTATAATGAAATTATTCATGACCTGAGTCTATCAGACCCCACGCGAGTAAGGTTAATCCAAAAAGTGACGCGAGTACTGAAGTTTAAAACGGAATATTTGACGTCAATTGCTTGTCAAATTCTTTTCATCATCCTTTCATCTGCTTGTGGAGTGCATTCATGCTCTTTTACGAGTCGAATTCTCCATTGCTACCAACAATTCGATGGCCGAATCGTACAATTCTACAGGGCTGGATAGATGGCTGTACTTTTATGTACTGCCAAGGATCATTTAGCGCTAAAGAAGATGGACGACCTGGTCATAAAAACGTATGTAGCAATGGAGACTTCGACGTGGTGATGATCCCAAATAGACTACACAACCGGCAGATGCCCGGAAAGAATCATATATTTCTTCCTTTTTTACTAAGATTAAGGAAAAGGAATGCACCACTTTAGATGTTAATGAGTGCATATTCATATTCTGAAGGATTTTTCAAAATTTCAAAATTATTATATTTAATAATTATTATTTGAGTTATTATTCTAAGCATTGCATAAACCACAGACAAGGGGAATAGTATACTGAATATAAATGAACTCCTTTGAAAGACATAAAAGAAAGATTAGTATAATTTTGTGACCATTAGCGGGTGACACCGTTAAAATTACTACGCGGCCAGTTCCGCAGTTCTTTCGAAAATGAGTATATATTTACACCCATATGGTATATTAGATTTCACCTTATTGGCGGGAATTTGGTTAAAAATGGGTTTTTTGGAAGTACATATTGAACAACATATTGCATGGCTTCGGAAAATGTAAAAAGGGGAGGGAATTTCTGATGTAGGGTATGTAAAGCTTAAGGCGATGGTTCTGAAAAATCATTTTGGATCATAATGATATATTGTTTGAAGGGATGGTTCTCTGCGGTAATAGGACGGTATCGCATTACAGGACAAGGGGGAAGAATTTACGTGAATGATGCCAATGGAAGGTGTGGACCGAGAACGACATGGGTGAATATGGTAAATTATACTCTAAAGAGATGGAATGTTATGAGTCTAAGGGACAGGAGCAATTGGGTTAGGAATGATTGGGTCGTGAAAAAATGAGGAATGAATACTCCGAAAATGGACATATATGGAAGGAGAGTGCTTCGTTGGTTTGGCCACGTCGAGATAATGGGTGAGAGAGTCGAATAAAGAAGTTAAATTATGATATAAAAGTGGACGGTGTGAGAGGAAGGGGTAGATCAAGAAAATAATGGGTGAAAGTAGTGGAAGATATTCTTAAGAGAAGGAACATTAGGGGTATTAAGAACTTGAGAGCGTAAGCAATGTAACAGTGTAACTGAAGCGTATGAGAAACGTAAAAAGATGAGAAACGTAATAAGCCTGGAGAAACTAATTAAAGAAGAATTCATTGTTACAAAAATAGAGTACTAAATTCCACTAATTATTTTTATGCTGTCGACTGGTTTCGACGTCTAAAGCGTCATTTACAAGACATAACAGGCAAAGACATTATAGACAAAAACAGACAAAAACAAAAATAACATTTACAAGGCAAAACATCTGTTTTGTCTTGTAAATGACGCTTTAGACGTAGAAACCGGTCGACAGCAATAAAATAATTAGTGGAATTTTGTACTGTGTTTTTTGACAGTGAATTCTATCTTCAATTTCAACAAATTATCGCCACAATCGATTCATTTAATCCAAGAAGAGTCAGCTTCACGGGCCTATTACCGAGCATTGAAATTTTTCTTTGCTGTGTCTACCCCGAAAGGAATCGGCATAATGGTGACTTCATGGATGAATGAATTGTCTAAAATGCACGCTAGCAAGTGAACAATTCAACAAGAGCTCAAAAAATAAGTCATCGCAAGTTAGCAGCGGACGGCGAAGGTCGTAAAATTGAAGCCAAATAGGGATAACTCAATCGTTGCCTTGCCCTCTTTTTAAATTGTTTTCGGCAGACCAACCACCGTCCTCTAAATGACATTGACAAAACTCCATTCACTTTCCTCGCCTAGGCGGTCACTTTCACCGTTTTTTCTTTCACGACATTTCTAGATCCATCATGTGCGAGCTTATCTAATTTTCATGTGATGAAGTTAAAGTGCACTGATCTATCAACCTACACGAGCGAGAATTAAAATGACCCATCAAACATCTAGCTCCCTGAGATAATGTGCTCCAACGAAGTCCTGGTGCTCAAACGGTGTTAACTAAGTTTCCGATGAGTACTCTTTGATAGAGCTGCAGCTAATTTTTTCGTAATTGGTACCTATTTTTCCGAAATGAATTGATAAAAAGCGTTTACTCAGCCTTTTTTTAAAACTGCAACTATTTTTTCGCGAAAATGAAAAAATCAGCTTCCTCCATGATAAGGATCAAACTTATTTATGGTAACTTTGCCATCAGAAAATTTTTAAATTCAGTCATTTAGAAGAAGTTGGCATATGATAACGCGCTTCATATCTGAGAGTATATGGAAAGCAGTGACTGCGTAATAGGCTTAATATTCTTGTTTTCCTTTGGCCTAATTTGACGAATGATTAAAGTAGTCTCGTTCATAAACGAAAAACCTTGACATATAAACGTCAACATTCGCAATTTCAACACTAAATTTGGTATCATCTAATTTATTAGCAATAGACCATTCAGTTAGTATCTAAGTGTAAAAGACGAATTCTAGCAAAAATTCAAATAAAAATTCTTTAATTTCAAATTCAAATATAAATAGGTAAATAAGCACGGACATTTTCCCTACGTTTCAGGCGATTTTCACGAAGAAAAGGTGGTAATCGTATATCAAAACAAAAAATATAATGATATACCAATTTTTTACTTATTAAATTTTACTATAAGTATTGCTCATGATTTTACTTACTTTCATAAAATTTATCTAAATTCACAATACTTGTCAACATGCAACTTAAATTTAAGAAATGAAAAAAAATAAAAAAAATAACTGAAAAACTGGAAGTACTAACGGTGCACAAAATAACACGACAGCCAATGATCAACACTGTACTTTAATTCATAGGTATGTAAATAAAATTATCCAAAAAAATATCTTTCTTGTTTTTTTGCCATTCAACTTCAAATTAAGCACGATATTGCCGCCTAGAATATTTTCCGCCAAGTGGCGCAAGGAAGCGGTACGCCGATTTCGCAATATCTTACTTTACCATTGATTGACACTTTTTGTTTTGTACGTTAAATCATGTTATCTAACGGACCTCTTCTTGAACTCAATGCTCCTAGTATTATAAAAAACATCGGTGGTAGGAAAGTCGCACCCTTCACAGAAACATTCAGCACGAAATGCAGAAGAAAAGCCGAACTCTTCGTTAAAAACTGCTACGGGTGAATTGAGTGTGTGACACAGCTTATTGAACTAGGTTGGGGGCCACTAGAGACTAGAAGGCTTTAAACTCAGCATAAATTGCTTAAATACTTCAGACCAGCCGAGTTCCAGTAAGACATGGATGATATTATTTAGCCCCCGCACAATTACTCTAAACTGATGGAATCGACAAAATAAGAAAGAAACACGGCCGAACTGATAGTTACTAAAGCTATGTCTTCCAACGCAACCTTAATGACTAAAAACAAACAAGAGTGAGACACCTAAAACAAATGGTCAACATGGAACTCACCTTTGTCCTCCTACTCTTCCAATTCCTTTTCCCAATTCCCAATTTATTGGCTGGCGTTCTAACATCCCCTGCCCAATTTGGTGGCTCTCTGGGTATTATGCTGATCTATATGTATCTAAAACCTAAGCCATCTTATGCTTATTAAGTTAATTATTGTAAACAAATGCGGTACGTTAAGCGATACCTAGTTAACTACGCCTTGTGATATTTTGCTATGAACTCACTTTACTTTGCAAGGAATGACTTAGGCTTTGGCGAGCTTAGTAGAGTAAACGGAAGATGGATAGTTAAGAGAATCCAAGGTTTAAGGATCACTAAATCAGTTCACCTATCTCATTTTGTTATAAAGTTCCTCTCTTCTTAATCAAGCCAAAAATACCCTTTCCGAGATGTTGGTTGAGACCCATTTGGAGTCCTACTCAACAAGAAAGAATATGATAACGATCATAGGCAGTATTCCTCCAAAGAGCTTTTGTCTGTTCGTTTGCGTTGTCTTGCTATGAATAAAATTACTGATTATCCAGCATTTCCAGATGGTTGTCATCCCAACACCACTGATTCCCTCTCTCAACATTAGTACAATTACCTGCCGCTACATGTGGACAGCATACTTCAAAAGAGCCGGGAAATACATGGAATATCAAAGGGAAATGCTCAAAATTTGTTCATAATAAAGGTATTTGTCTGAAAAATACGACTTACAGCAAATGAAATAGCATGAGTTTCAGCAAAATGAATTATGATACTGCATATATCTTTGATGTAAGGTACTTAAAAAAGAGTCTTACAACAGCATTTAATTTCATTCACTGCGATTACGAGTAGGTTATATTCCTTTCGCGCATGCATGCTGCCTAACATTAAAGTCTCTTGGTAGGGAGCACATCCGAAAGTGTATATGCAAAGATTGCTATCATGGTATTCTCAAATATCTTACTCGCGGCATTTTATGTTTTAAAAAGAAGTTCAAATTTAAGTTAAAACAAAAAAGGTTTCGGATACCGAGGTCTTTTTCGTCTGGCAAAAACAAGGAGAACATTCACCATAAAAGTAAGCTTGAATGCTCCTAGCATCTTAAATATTCTTTGTCATGTGTTAAATAATATACAGGATACAGAAAATGTGCACCACATTATTCTTATACTCCCTGTAACACCTTTTGTCCAGTTTAATGTCTCCACACCTTCGGCTAACGGCAGAATTAGCATTAGGCTTCTTTTAGCATCATGTTATTTGTGAACAGTTTGGCTATAGTACCAGATGGCGAAAACAGATGTGTTTGACCACAGCCATAACATGGAAAACGTTTTGCTTTTCCGTACGTACTTTTTAACTTTAAAAATACTTATAGGTTTTAACTCGAGCGACGGAATATGGAAATTGTCCCGGCAGAAGATCATTTCGCGACACCAGATAGAGATTCCTCAGATATACCGCCGAAAGCAAGAATAAGATGAATTAGATTCAAATATTGTACCATTTATGCTAAATAAATCGACGTGAATGGTTGTTTGCTTCTGGGTCTTTTGCGCGACTCCATCCTTAGCAGTAAGCACTTTTGGATTAATGGAGACACGTCTTCAATCCTCAGCATTGTATGCCTAAACACCAGCAACCCCATTGACCATACTTTGGACTTCTCAAACAACTCCACCGACGTCAAACTTACCTACGCGATGACTGCAAACCCTAACCCTTGTTCCACCACCCGCAGGCTTTCGTAGCGAGCTACTCTGTCCCGGGGCATACTCAAAACCTTTAAAGCAAACCCACTTTGCCCACTATGCTCAACCCCAAAACTCCACCCTCTCGAGAAAGCCGGTGCACTTTTGGAAAGAGAGAAGGGTAGGCCTACCAAGCCACCCACCCCCCCTCGGATGCTAAGCAACCCGACTCACGGTAAGCCTATCCTATTGTACACATTCTCCGCCACCTGTCTCACTCTCAGCGTCTGTGTCTGCCGTTGAAAACCTCCCAGGTCCCCTTCAATGTGGGGGAGAGAAGGGCTTCTCTATCCTTTCTCCCCCGCGACCCACCCTACTACCCCGTACCCTTGCAAATAACCCTCCCCCCTCCCGTCCACCCCGTCTTTCCTCTCTCACAATCCTTTTCCTCCGGAAAACCCTTGTGCCGTGTAAATCTCATTAATCATTTATAGAGCTCGGATTTCCTCCCCCTTGGATGGATGGTGCCTTTTTACTCCTGTTTTGTCCCTCCTTCGTCTGTTTTCTATCCATATCCCAATTTTCTCCAAAACAAGATCTAGAGAGAATTCAGAACTGAACGAAAAAACTGTGAAGAAATACAAATTTATGACAAATAAAAAGAAGACCATAGTATTAGTTCGTGGAATAAATAGAGGAATATAGCAAAGAAAAAGGTATGCAAAGGGTGTGCGTCGTCACACGTGATAGACAGTACTTATAATGAATGCATTTGCTATTAATGAAATAAAATAAAAACAGGAATACACACATGGAGATCAGTACGCTTCTCTTTGCTGATAACATATACATTTAGGTGGAGGAGAGGTTGCTCTGGTGGTAATGATAACTGAATGAAAAAAAATATAATTCGAAGAAAATAAGTGGAAAATATCATAAATAAAATACCACCGTGAAACTTGACCTGGAAAAACTGATAGACGAATTTTACTATCTGGGAAGTAGATTCACCAGTGATAGAAGAAGCCTAGATACAATGATTTCAAAAGCCCTAGCAAAGATGGAAGTCTGTTTAAAAACGAGTAAACCTCGAGCCAATGACAAAACGGAAGAAACGAAAAAAGAACTAGGTAAAATTCTACTTGAGTTAATATATATTATGTCAACCTAATTTTAGGGCATGATGATGGCATAACATGCCATGGGAACAAAATTTGGAATGAATAACTAATGAAGAAGTCCTACAACAAAATGGCGAGAGAAGAATAACCTCATGGACACAATGATGGAAGGAGAAATAAATGGGAATAATTATCGAGGAAGACCAAGGATGAAATCATGAGGCCAATTATGAGGGATATTCACATAGAAACCTATAAAGGAATAAACGGTTATCTGGTGGAATAATGAAATGGAAGACTGAAAGGATGGATATTAAAACGAAGAGATATGAGGGAACAAACAATTTTTGGATTTACGACAGCGAAGGTGATCCGTCTCCCATACTGATGTTTTCGTCTCCACTTCACTCAGTTCGATCTCTCCCGTAGACATTTCACAACCACTCGGTCTAACCCCCCCCCAAAACGATGGATATTTTCTTCTCTAAGGCCACACGCTACATCTGAAAGAATGAGAGGAAGAGAGAGGCCCCGGCCTGTGCCCCTTTTCGATTCTTCCGCTACCCCTTTTGACCTTTCCTCCTTTCATACGGCCAATTTCGTCTCCTACTATATCCGGATGGAGACATCATTTAGGAGGACAAAGATCGCAGTTCAGACACGGTTTCCTCAGGCCCTCTCGCATGCATTCCAATTATTCCGCGTCCATAAAGGAGGTCAAAGAGCATTAACCCTTTAGCTGCGGGAAACGTATTCATATGTTTTCAACGGTGACAGTAGAAAAAAACGGACATGCACGTTTGATCGTTACCTTCGTCCATATTCCAGACCGTCTCAAGGTTTTATGGTCAATCCTTCTTAAGAAGAGGTCATGAGCACAAACTATCTTATTATTCCTTAAAGGGTCCTCCATCGCCATAAGTCATTCAATCCTGAAGTTTACCAAAACCTGTGGCCTAAACATCAGACATACTTGAGACTCAGTCATAAGCAAAAACATCTAAGACACCTTCTCTCGTCTCTCCTGTTCCCACCCTTGACCACGGTGCAAAAACATTACTTTTTAGGAGTAATAACAAGACTCAAAGCTTGGTAGCAGGCTTAGTCCCTAGAAAAGTTGACCAGAAAAGACCACTAAATGTTCGAGAACAACCACTCAAAATTACCATGCCAAAAAGTACCACGTGTACTTTAGGGCATGTATTAACTGGGTGCACCCCGGCTGCACCCAATTAATATATTTTATCATGATGACTCGCAAAAGCTTCTATGAAGAATCATAAAATAAGTGGACTAAAGTATTTCATTATGCCCTATCCCCTAATTCTCCTTTTTGTCCTTGTAGCCTTTCTCTTAGTTTCATATCCAGTTTTAGTTGACCTATGCAAATGTTCCTCGGTCTTCCTCGTGGGGCTTCTCCTTCTGCTATCCGCTCTATTATGTTCCTTGAGAATTCGTTTTATCTTGAAGTGGTGCCTATCTATCTAAGTCTTTTAATCCAAATAGTGCTCCTCATTGTTTTTACATATTCCATTCTTCTGTAAAGTTGCATAATCTTCGGATATGACTGCTTTGTGTATTTACTTTAACATTAAATTTTAATAATAATAAACACTTGGTTGTTATTCCACACTTTATTGGAAACAAAACGACCCGGGTTTCAGCATATCATGCCATCATCAGGCCCGGGTCGTTTTGTTTCCAATAAAGTGTGGAAAAAACAACCAAGTGTTTATTATTATTAAAATGAAGGAGTTCCACAGAGTAACGCCGGAGACAGTGTCTTATATTAAATTTTAAGGATAGAAATTGAGTGATTTTCCTGTTGGATTTAAATTTAATCATAAAAGAACTATACAACTAAAAGTTTCATGCATTTTCAATGAAATTTCCATGTAACATAAATCAATTTCTTAGCTCTTGTATTTCCACTAGTGCCCTACAATGACCACGTATCCTACCCTGGGATATATTGTCGACCGGGTTTACCTATAAGAGTCCACTACCGGCTACTTTCTTGCCTGTGCTATAAAGGGAGGATACTCTCCACTTGCAGGGGTGGAACAATACGAGGCAATGCATAGCCTAATGCATAAATCAAAATAAACATTGATTAAATACGTTATATTTTACCCTGATGCCCTTCAGGAAATGATGCGCAGTTTACACCACACATGCTCGTCACAACACTCCAATTTCGGGTACACACAGTCATACGAACTTCATTCTCGGCGTTAGGTTTATGAAGTTGATTCTGCTCTAATACTTTCTTTAATACTGCCCTATCCTTTCAAGCCTATTTTGCTTCAGTTATAACCATGTTACAACCAACCCCATTCAAAAGCTCTTAAGACTCCTAATATTTTCCTATTCAGTGTATCTTCCACCACATTTACCCAGACTTTCTCAGTCTACACTTTCCTCTCATAAACTTCTCTATCATAAATCTTCTTCATTCATCCAACGTGGTGAAGCCAAAAAAATCACGCTCCTTTCATGCGAGTCCATCACCAGAGCATCCATACTACCTTATTTCGTCAACCATTCATTCCCAACCCTATCCCTTCTGCTTATGCCGCACACGCTTCTCAGATACCCTATAACCATTGCATGTAGCCCACTCTTACGCTTATGTTGGCAATTTCCGCTGCCATGCAATGTGGGAAGGAGTAAACTTTATGAAACTGAAATTTTGCTCTAGAATTTGGTTTTTGAAAACTTCAGATGAGAATATAAGGGTACCTTGGTCACAGAATCTCATATTAGGAGATTTCTATGTTTTGAGCAGTAAACTACTCTCGGTTTTCAGCGCGAATTAGAGTTCTTCAATCCAAAGATTATTCCCAAGGAAACACAGGGATAATTTCTATTCACCAACGCCACCAAAAGCTCAAATTTTTCAAGGTGGTATGATTAATAAAGTGAGCTTGGCTGAAAATAAGGGCCGAACGACAGAGGGTCACTCAATGCGAGTATACACTCAACACTTATAAGTAAGAGCACTACTACTACTCGAGTTTGGACAGAGAGTTCACATGCATGATAACAATGCACTTACACTGAAAGAGGTGACGAACGATGATTTTTTACGCAGCGCAATCACTTAATTTTTCGAAGAAAATAGTGTTTTTAATTTAGATAATTTTTTTTTGCGAAATGTCAGACAATTTTCAGATTCGTTCAGTAACGCATTAAAAATATGACAATTTACAAAATAATATATAAAAAAACGAAGGTTCACACAAAATTTTACATGATAATATTTAAACAACTATTCATTTTATTTAATTCTCGAACGATTAAACATTTTTTGCCGTATTTTTTTAATTCACTGATTAGTATCGTTGTCAATTTTCCATTGAATTTCCCATAATTTTGTATAGTATAAATACTATTCAAGGGACGGTTAACTTTTATTCGCTGCCATTCATGATAAATTTCTCATTTAAGTTCATAACAGTTAATTTTTTACAGCAATGACACATGAAGAACCACTATACCTGCTACATTACAAACGAAATAATAACTGAATAAATTATGGAATTTTTAAAGTTTAGGAGTACAAATATGGCAAAAGCAAAGTTTCATCCAATAATTAATAATTTACTAATTTTAAGACAAATTTATGATTATTTCCCACGTGAATTATGGCTCATGAAAGGCAGTAGATGAGAGTACGGATATTGCTCCCAAACATTGTGGATTAGTTGTATGCGCACATGAATATACTATTTAGTCTGAAACACAGCTTTAAAATACGTACAGCTAAAATGTTCTATGAAAATATTTCAAATTCCTATAAATTCCAAACATATAGTTATTTAGAATTCTAATAGAGTACGTTCTACGTTCATATATAATTATTCGTAAAACTTTGCTACTGTTCCACATGGTTGAATTTATATATAAATTTTGGGAAATTTTTACATAAACGAACGATACTTAAGTGTAATGAGCCAAAAAATTGCTTAACTAGTACCATATCTACGAACGGAGACTGTACAAAGAACGGAGACCTTCAACGATATTCGCTCATGTACTCACCGTTTTTAAAGACTATGTCCAAATTATCCACTTTAATGATACTGATACGTAATTTTCGAATTTAACAACGAATAAATTTTCCGTCAATGACTATTGTACGGAGGGTAAAATCCGAAAACGATAGTGATTAACTTATAGTTATAATGATATTACTCGTTATAATTATGGAATTTTTAATACTATGAAAACTTGCTTATACCAAGCTAGGAAGCCCGTTTATTTGGTTTACGATATAGGCTTCAAGGTAAAACTTCGAGCATTTTAGTTTGGATTCAGCAGAGCATAAAATATTACGTGGACGAGCGTGGGAGAAGAACGACTATATGCAACTCCGAGGGCGTATCTGTCCTTGAGATCGGTGTTCGGGGACAACGCTTTAAGTTAGAAAGGTCGTGGAAAATATGGGTCGTCCGGAGAACACTAGCATAAGACCGGGAGGAAGGCAATTCACTCGAAATGCCCCAGGGTGATTGATAGCATTTTTACAACTTAGCAGTAAAAAACTTGAATATCTTTCATGATTTTGCTCACAGTGAATTTACTCTGAAAATATGGGCGTTTTCACTAAATATTACTAAAGAATTAAACTGTACGCATGCCATTTAAACATAAATTAATGAGATAAATACCAAAACTAACGACATGAACAAACTATATGTGCCTCGAAAATACAATTAAACATATATTTAAATCTGGATAATAAAATTTGTACTTTTAATAATTACCTTCTGTTTAGTTTGTGTGAATAGCCAGTAAACTCGAGAAATATGTAAATATTTATTTTTAGGATTCAATAACTGACATAGTAACGCCAGTTATTAACTCCGGGTCAGTCAACTACGGGTAACAAAGGCAATATAACGCTTGTTTTTCTATACACAATATTTTATTTTTGAATTCTATAATTGCTCTCTTCAATAACTGATAAGCCATAAACTATAATTTTTTGGGTATCAATTAAAGTGTTATTCTTTTTGGTGACGGATGCGATAAAATAATGGACTATTTTAATTAAAATGACTGGGAATTGTTGATGGAGGAATAAAAAGAGACATAATTCATTTCCATTACGATAGAAAAAAAAACTATTCAAAGGAAATTTCAACGGGTATTTTAAAAGTTAAATCAGCAACCGTTTCTGAGTTTGACTGCATGTAGGTGCAAAAGCTTTCGCGGAGTGAAGAATGTGAAGGCTGCATTTTCATGCTTTTTCCGCGTCTCTTGCCGATCACGTGCTGTTTATCGCAAAATGGCACCCACCGACCAGTACTCACACTATTTATTATCGTAAAAACTAAACCACCCGGTAGAGAAGCCTTTCCTAATCAAAACAATAGTTGTAATATATTTCATAAGCCTTTTCCAGCGAATGCTTGGAATGAAGAACTCGAAGGCGTAGTCTGCCATTGCCCTGTGAGTTAAAGGCTTGGCCAAAGGATGCCATTTATTTATACTTTTTCATCGGGATACATTTTTTTGGCATTGAAATTTAGAGCTTCCGGGTTTTCTAATAGGTGATATTGGTGAAATAATTTCGAGAAACACAGCATGAACCGAGACATAGATTTCCAGCTTAGTAATACGTAGTAACCAGCCGAAAAACAGAGCGGGAAAGTGATGACTAATCAATTCCAACTTGATCCCAATGAAATAGTATAAATAAATGATATTTTACAGGTCAAACAATTCACCCCAAGTACGATGATAGACCACGTCTTTGGAATGCTGGTACCACTAACCAACATCACCCGGTTGGAAAACCGAGAGTTCTTCGATCATTGGCCGCATACATTACCCAGTTTTTTCTTAATTTCCCAAACCCCTACCCAATTCACACCATTATCATCCTATAAGCATTTTATTATCCGTCTCGCTTTCACCAAACAGGAAACATCTACCCTAAATAATAGAACCTGAATTTTATTTAAAGGAATTAATTTAATTTCTAACGATACGTTAAATACATAGACTAATATTGATTATTGACACAAAATCCGTGCCTTTCATGCGCTTATAAATCAGACCAAAGGATTCAGACCAATGTGCAAAGCCTGTGTCAAAGGGCTTCTTACGCAGTGAAATCTCCTGGGCTCTATCCCAAGGGAAATATTAAAACGTCCCCGCTTCTATTTGCGGACGTCCATAATTACGAATTCGTGCGGCAAAACGTCAAATTTGAATCTCCTCGAATCTTATTCACATTTCGTCATTCTTTCTCGCCGTTCCTGTTGAGTGGAGCTCTCCTGTTGTGGGGGAGGGTAAGGGGGGGGGGGGAGGCGAAAGACCTCCACGCAGAGAAGCCACTCGGAGAGGCATAAATGAAATTTTAATTACACGCTCCGGGGCGCCTTGCATTAAGAGAGAGGAGGAATAAAAATAAATGCGGGTGGGACGTTGGAGGATTTTTTTGCATCGACACCCTTTCTCCCTCCGCCCTTCCTTTCACCCTCCATAGCACCTCCTTTAATTTTCATTCTCAGACATTTTTAACCCCACAGCCAGTGGCGGAGGTTGGATGAATCCACAACCTCCTTTGAAATATTCTTTCCTAAATATTTAACTCGATTAAATGTTGATTTCCTGAGGAGTTAAAAGGGTTGAGGGTGTAAAAGGGGAGAATGTGAGGCTGGATTCGTCGTCTCTCCCTGCGGTTAAAAGGACCCTGAATCAAAGGAGAGCGACGTCTAGCGTTTCGCGGCGGGGGGCGTCTTGAAGACGCGATTGGAGTAGGTAGGGGAGAAGTCGTAGTAGGAAGGGGATAGGTTGGAATGATGGCAGTGGGTGAAATAAGAGTTTCCCTCCGTCTTAAAAGGAATCAATCCCTTATTAAATCGCAGACTCCTTACCCTCCTACTCCTCGGCTTCTCCGCGGAGGGAGGATGAGCAAGGTTTTGGGGGTGGAATTTCCTCTCTTGCAAGAATCACTTTCACTCAAACTCTCATCTCCACTTCCTAACCCTTCATAACCTTGGAATTCTCCCACATTCCGGCACTCTCAGCCAAAATCCCAACTCAATCAAACTGCCTCAATCGACTCTTAACCTCTCACATAATTTAGATTTATAAAAGAATCCAATGATGACTTTCTAATAATTTAATCCGGGTCTCAAGAATTTCTTTTAGCAGTAGATGACCCCTGTCAGAAAGGAGGAGGTGACCCACCTGGGTGGCCATCTATGTCAACGATTAAATCCGGCCCGAAGACTACAGTCCGGATTGATTTGTGGAATTCGGAAGACTCGAGGCAGAGTCTGTAGGCGAGTGCCTAAATTGGTACATGGATTGTACATATATGCTTAAATTTGCATAGAGCAGACACGGAAGAAATAAAAAAAGTTCGTAATCACATTCCAAGAAAATAGTCCATGTTCCAATGCTGTTGCTGGGTTATTTCTCATCACAATTGTGCTTTCATGTAAACGCGCGTTACCATGACTAACGTAATAAAGCGACAAACACCTTACACTGAATGAAAATCTATCATAAAAATTACCCTATAGAAAAAGCTATTACATCCACATATTTTACACTTTTATGCAACACCCGGTTTACCCCAGTCTGTTTATCGCTAAACGCAGAACAATGTATCCTCGGTATTAAATCGATGTGCACTAAGAGTTTGAAGTTTGTTTATCACACATTAAATACTATTTTTATTTACTTGACATGGGTGTGTTTCAATAGCAGAACATATTAAGTTCTGTTTTTGCAATGAAAAAATAACCGGAGGTCATATAACCGGATCTTAGTGATGCACTACACATTATATCAATAAAATCTTGTGATAACATGTGGAAATTACTATTTAGGGTACTTGAATACGATGCGAATAAAGTGGGAGTATAATCAGTCATATTTGACGGTCATTCTTCGATTATGATCAAATGCTTGTAAATTAAAAAATACGTTGACCCACTAAGATAGACTATGTTACTTAAAGATTACTTACAATATCACTCAAAGGACACTTAAAAGTAACAACATATCTAGCGAACACTTAAAGTAATTTATTTATGGATACATATCCTTCTTTTCAGTCTACAAAAAGCAATTTTCCCTAAGGCTTCGTGAGCTAATATGATTTTTGCACGATAGGTGACATTTTATTTAGCTTTACGTCATTAATTTTTATGTTTGATTAGCATAAGAACTGCATGGGACTAGACATTTTTTTGTTTAAAATGTGCCATCGACAAATCAGTCGTTACATCAATAGCTATTCAAATAACTCGGCGCCCTATGCTTGATTTAACCTTGGGAATGGCTCTCATTCTTGAAACATTTGACCGTGAACAGAGCAAACGTAGGTATTTTCAGTTATCTTTTCATCAATATGAAAGTGATCGGTTTCCACTGAATTGTGCTTAGTACCATGATGTTTAAGAACTAGAGAAAGACTTGTGCAGAAGGACTTAATCCGGGAACTTAATAAAATACAAAGGAAAGCTGCGCGATTCGTCAAAAACTGCTACTGGCGTACAGACAGCGTTACACAGATGTTAAACGAATTAGGCTGGGAGCCGCTAGAGACTCGGAGGCTGCGCGCTAGGCTTAGATTGCTTGAGCAATTGAGAATAGATATCTTTCAGAGCGACACGGAGAACATCATATTAGGACCCCACTATATTTCCAGGTTCGACAGAAACGATAAATTAAGAGAAATATTTTGCCGAACGGATAGGTATGGGAATTCGTTTTTCCCCCGAACAATAAGGGACTTCAATAAATGCTAGGCGTAATTTCATTTGAGCGTTTCCTTTTTATATGTAAACGCCTGGTGTCCTGACACCCCCCGCCTCACGCCTATTGAGGTGGCTTACGGGGTAGTATGTTGATGTAGAGCGAATCTGGTAAATAAATTTGAAATAATATGAAATTACTTATGATGAAAGATGGTTTATTTAGCAAAGAGAAGGTTTTCTCTTCAAATGGCATGTCAATTTATTTTACTCGTAATCACAGGAGCCTTTCAATTTATTCGTTTGACCCACAGGGAAAATCTTTTAAAATGCATTTCCGAAGTTTAAAGTTTATTTTTCATTTTGAATCAATTTCACATTTTAGAGGGTTTAGAGCTTTTTTGGGACTTTATTTACTTCCAATCCCACCATCGAAAGTTTTTCACTAACGACCATTTGCCGGATACCTACAGTTAGCTGATTACCTAACTTCAAGGGGACCATGAATTGTTTATCACTTTGTGGCAAGAGTTGTTTTCACTTTCTTCTAGATTTAAAAATACATTCTGCTTTATTTATTACTACCATACTGCTCTATCGTTGCATATTTCTTTCGCCTCAGTTACACTCATGCATTGCTTCATACAAGCTCTCCTGTTCAAAAAACTAATAACATTCCTCCTATAAAGTCTTTCCCACCGCATCCTACCACGACTTTCGCGGTCTAACCCTTCCTATGAGAACATTAACTACTCTATCATTATTCTGCATCGGTTTTTTATTCTCATCCATCCTCCTAACATGGCCAAATAACCGAAGCACTCTCCATTCATGCATGTAGTAAGGCTTCACGGGATTCAATGCGTATTATTGGGTCCATGACCGTGGCTTACTCACTTTGGCAGCTTACTCTGTTGTCGAAACGGCGTACATGGACCCAAAAACCGGGATGGAATCCTGAGAAGCCTCTACATATTACGATATTTCCCGGGAGAGTATGAAATGTTCCTTTCATGCATACATACCTATTACTGCTATTGCAATTCTTATATTTACCTATCCATTCTCCATTAGTTCATTACCCACTTACTCCAAGCCCTATATCATGTGCTTTTACCGCAGAAAGGTCTCAGATATTACACACTCACCTTATTCAGCCAACTCTGAGGGCGACCAGAGACGCGACTGCGGTAATGAGGACACATATAGATAGAAACATAAGAGTATAAAAGGATGTTTTTGCTTGTTTTGTGGATTTCGAAAAGGCGTTTGACAGAGTAAACTGGGAGAAACTAATACAGATACTGGGAAAAATAGGAATAGATTGGCGTGATAGGAGACTCATCCAAAATTTAAATATGGGGCAGAGGGCTCAGGTGAGGGTAGCTGACGGTAAATGAAGATGGGCAGTTATAGGTCGCGGGGTACGACAAGGGTGCCCGTTGTCGCCTTTGCTTTTTAACATCAATGCCGAAGAAATGGTAAGAGAGGCATGGGATGAGCTAGATGTGGGAATAAAAGTAGGGGGCCAGCGGATAAAATGTCGGTTAGATTCGCGGACGACCAGGCGTTGTTCAGTCGGTCATCGAAAGGATTGCAAACTTTAGTAGATGTATTGGAAAAGCGTTGGCGGACGACCAGGCGTTGTTCAGTCGGTCATCGAAAGGATTGCAAACTTTAGTAGATGCATTGGAAAAGCAGTAGGAAAAATACGGGATGAAGATTAATCATAAGAAAACAAAAGTAATGCAATTCTGTAGGACAAAGAAAGCGAAGCGTGTGATAAGAGCAGGAAGTCACAAACTCGAGCAAGTAAAACAATTTAATTACTTGGGTAGTACCTACGCTAGAAGAAACAGGGAATTGTAGCAAAGACATTAGGAGGAGAATAGCGCTAGCAAAGGAAGCGTTCAATAATAGAACAGAGCTGATGACGGAAACTGTAAGTAAGGATGTAAAAAAGAAGCTGGTGAAGAGTGGAACATGGGGTGTGACGTTGCATGAGCCAGAAACGTGGACCTTGAGAAAGAAAGACGAAAATAGGCTGAAGGCGTTCGAGATGTGTGTGTGGAGGAGGATGGAGAAGGTGCGTTGGACGGAAAGGAAGACAAATGAGGAAGTGCTTGACATGGTGGATGAGGAGAGGAAACTTGTGGATGAGATTAGGGGAAGGCAGGGTAGGTGGCTGGAAGGGGTAATGAGGGACGGTGGTTTGCTGAAGGCCGTGATAGAGGGAAGGATGTTGGGCAAGCGGGGAAGGGGAAGAAAGAGAATGGGTTTTATAGACGGGATAAAGAAAGGTAGGACATATGCCGAGATAAAGAAAGAAATACTAGAGGTAGATAGGGCGCGGCACGTGTAAGGGTCTGTTGAATATTCTCTGACTTACAACATAACCTACCCCTAACCGGTATGTTACTCTAATGAATGAATATTCTTATCTATACCAAAATGTCGCTTTCATACAATAAAGTGGGAAGGAGTACAACATTGTACACTGCAATACTTCAGATTTAGTCTGAAATGAAGCGTGTGTGCCATAAAGACACCATTGTGCTGATAACGATTGAGATAGAATACGTTGGGACTAATACCATAAGCAGTGCATTGGTTGCTATTTTATTGCTCGATACTTATGCTGCTTAGTGCCCGCGGTGGGAGAAAAGCATTGCAAAATTTTGAACATGAGGCGGGATACCTAAAACCCATCGCCTCATTCGGCCCATTCCGCCCGCATCTTTTATAATTCCCAATTACTCACTCAAAGACTTCTAATGTGCGTTTTCCCCCTCGATGGTTTCATCTGATACAACGTTAGTTCCCTCGCATCAAAAGGTTGAGTTTATGCTCTAAAGGGCCTTTCCTTCGAATGTGTTCGTACACCGCTTTAATTTTTAAGTCCTTTTCCGACCACATCTCCCATCATTCTCCCAACACATTATTCTTCCACTTCATTCATAACACTCGAGGCCGTTTGCGTCATATTGATCATACGCGTGTCGATTAGCGGCCTGCATTTTTTTTTAATCGTTGAATGTGGCCACCACGTAAATATAACGGTTCCTACTTTCACTGCGGAATAAAAATGGCCCCATAATAATGGTCTGCTGCGGAATAAAAATGGCAATGACGGTTTTATGAAATGATTTTTCGAGTTAATGTTGTGTAACGTAACTGGTAATAATCTTCTAACCACGAACGGTGTACGTTGGTATGGCTTTCCGCGCTGACATTCCGGTGGGATCAAATTATGAACCATAACACTTAGGCGATGCTAAGAAATTGGGAGTCATTTGGAGAATCAGAACGACAGAGAGGATAAAAAGTTTAGCTCATAACTGCGATGGCAAGTGGCATTATCAATGTCTGGGAGAAAGGTTGTAATACAGTTAGCATTGAGCGATACAGCAAACGGGAGAATTTTAGGCTGTGTAAGAGCTGTTTACTGAGTTCAGGTAAAATCAACTTAACTAGAAGAGACTTTGGTCCGGTTTTATAACCATTGGTTAAGTATTTTCTCGGCATGGAAACCGAAGTTCATACTTCCACCGATAACGCTCCCTACATCTAGCATACAACTTAATTTAAAATACAAAACTCGAGCTCTCGGCTAACATTATGTTTGCGCAACGTCAGAGTCATCTTGAGGTTAACGTTAACCAGACATCATACAACCAGGCCTTGATAGTTCAAAATATGATCCTGCTGACCGCTAGTAAAACAAGCCTGGAAGTAGGAAGCACTTTAAGAGGAATTTTTGGAGCATGCTCTTATATGGCAGTGAAGCATGGAAAATATCAGCCACAGAGCAAAAGAGACTGGAAGCAATGGAGATGTGGTGTTACCAAAGAATGATGAAGATGAAATGGTTGATGAATTGGAGGAATTACACAGAAAAACCAAGATGGGAATACATCAGGTAGCTCATGAAGGACATCAAGGTGAATAATTATGTATTAATGAAGTGGTTGGAAGGAAAGAGAGCTGTCAGAGGTATCAGTTATCTGAATGCAATCTTAACGGTTGCTGTCTCTATTACGTCTCATAAAGCAAAAAATCAAGTGAAAATTGTGCGCGTCAAACGGGCAAAGCTCAATTCTAAAAATACTATAAACGCAACTCTTCAACGAGGAGTTCACGGAAGATTGTGCACCCACGCCTTACATTTCCGCACAGCCATATCATTAACATTTCCCACAGCGTTTCGCTATCTGCAATGTTTTCAATGGAACGTCTTAGTATTAGGAGGGACCTAAAACTGGACTTGCCCTATATGGAGTTTTCAGGTTATACCGGCGTCAAAATGTTCACTACGAGCTGCGACTCACCCTCGGTTTGGCCTGTTGAGCTGAACAGGGATCTGCTGAACATTTCATAAAGAGAAAAGCCAAGCATTATGTCTGTATAAAATCATCACACACATTTTTTTGTATTATCGCGAAGCGAGATCCAGTCCAAAGGGCACTTTTCATGTTTTTGGAACATTTGACTGTAGATTTAGTATTTTCAAAGACATTTGAGCAAAAACATAACGAAAAAAGTGTACACTTCATTTACGCATTGCAAATGGAACATTGAAAATAGCTATTCAAATTTCCCTCTGTCACTTCTGCTTTTTTCCACATCACAGGTGGCCATCAATGTGAACGTAATTAATATAATTGGTAAAATGAGAAAATTAAAAAAATCGTAGACTTAAAAATTCTTAAAAATGTGACCGTACAGCGAGTACTCTAGAAATCCGTCATGAATTGCTAAACATTTAGTTTTTCGCACAAAAGTTGATGCAAGACAGTGCCTGCCTTGATTCAAATAGAGTCAACTCGAGTCATGGCAAATATGAAAACATTATTCATCAAATATATCAATAAACAGCTCGGATTCATGGTAAAATAACTTTATTAAAAGATTATTTTATTTTAGGACCATCACTCACGAAACTATCAATATTATCCATTTTATTTCCCAGAAGGTTTTATGATGCATAGCTATATCTCTACGAAATATCAGTCTCTTTCCTTGATCACTGATATAAAGTTCATAATTTTATAGCAAGTGTTAAACATTTAACTTAACAGTCCGGAGTTGAAGAAAGGCCCCTTTAATATGCGGAACTCGATAAACGAAGAAAAGGCTGTAACATTTTAAATACCTTAACATAATAAATAGTGAGTCGGCCATCTCTTTAGATACAATTGAAGACTAGCGAATGCCTCGAATCTTTTTTATAAAGATTAATTCAGAGAATGGAGACGAATGAAGATATCCCATAATAAAAAAGCCGGTTCCATTACGTTTTTCAATGGTGCCAAGTAATAGGTACATATAATGAGCCCGCCTTGAGGAGACCAAGATCGGCAATATAGCATCTGTTCTAGCGCATTTCTCACTCAGCTGGCTGTCCTGAGCGGCAACTCGCGGCTGGCTACTACGCTGACATGCTAAAATACGTTTTCCAGACATTATACATATATCTATCTATCTATCTATATATATATATAGAATAGTTCAATATTACCTCCCCATGATGCATTAAACATTCTATCCTGTCTTTTCAAATGCAAAAATGCTAAGTACAATAATTTTCCGGAACAATTGTGGCCTGACGAATCTCTAACAAGGCTTTAACTATTTAAGGCAACCCTAGAACAGCTGATGCACTTAATACTACACGGATGCGTGATTTCAGTCACCCCAAATCTCTACTTCAGTCAAATAACATAGCACAAAACAAAGCAAGTTAATTAGTCCCACAGTAAAAATGTATACTTATTTAGAACGGCAACTCGCTAAAGAAAATGAATAAGTTAACAATCATAGGGAATAAAGTTAAATACATCTAGTTGCTGTTCATATTAGTGAAAACGCAACAATCGGCTTTCAACGCTTGACAGGAAACGGAAAAATACTTCGATGTTGGTAAGATTTTATGTATATTAGTTGGAATAATTAATAAACTCGATGGTTTCAGGCTTTACTTTGTGAAAATCCATTCTAAAGAATTCAAAAAGATATGGTACTTTTTTCACAGATTTTTATTTCAAGTCGACGGGTTTCGTCGCATAGGCGACATCATCATAGGCACACCCATTTCGTCGCATAGGCATCCTGATGATGTCGCCTATGCGACGAAACCGGTCGACTTGAAATAAAAATCTGTGAAAAAAAGTACCATATCTTTTTGAATTCTTTGGAATAATTAATGTCAGAAAAGTGTAAGAGCTGCACGCAGTGGGTATGTTGTATATGAGAAATGTTTTTGGTAAGATAAAGAGGTATAGGGTTAAGAGGAATGGCTGGGTCATAAAAGAATGTGGAATGAATACTCCAGCAATGGACATATGTAAAAGTAGCGTGCTTTGTTGGTTTTGCTACGCTAACAGAATAAACCAAATCCAAATTCCAAATAACGAGTCAGATTTATGATAGAAGAACGAATGGTTTGAAGGGAAGGGATATAGGTTTATGTGCATCCGATGGAACGTTTCATTGTGCAGTCCTTGGTGCCTTTAGCTAAGTGTACATCAATGTTGATGCCAACTTTCTTTCCACTATTCATTTCAAATTCATTTACCAAAAAATCTCTCTCATTACCGCACTATCCAACTGTCCCTAATGGCGCTAATTACCTCAGTTTTTGGTCGTCTCCCCAAATTAACCTTCAACTTGGATAATAATCACTTTCGTTCAATACATAGAGGCAGCGAAAAATGGTGGAAGTCGCCTGCAATTAGCGTAGCGTAGGGAGCGGAAAACTCGGTGGCCAAAGAGAAGAGGGAAGAGGACAGCATATTTTAGGCAACACTGCCAACATAACATTTTATATTTCTCAATTGTTTTTGCATTTATGAATCCAGTTTATTTTGTACATATATATGATGATAGAGTGAATTGAGTGAGATGATGGGATAGACCGAGTGAGCCTAAGGAATAAGGTAAAAAAGAAGGAATATTTGGAATATTTACGAATAGGCGTGCATGACGCTATACATGAATATTACTGAAAATAGGATATCCTAGGAGAGGGAATTATGGAAGGATTTGTTAAAACAACTAGTTTTCCAAGAATTACGTCAATAATTAGGCTCTTCTAATTTTTCCTGAAGTGAAAGAGAACGGTATTATGGGCACGTAGGTGGGATTTATGTCACCAGCGGATAGATAAATTAAACCATCACCCAAGTGTTTGGAAGCTCCACAACGCTTTTTGGAAGAAAGTGAGTTTAATTACGACACATGGGATATTATTTTTACCTGTATGCGTATTTCATTGAGAGTTAGTCAATATATTTTTTTAAAAGATCTCAGTTTCCTTTTGCCAACGTTTCGCTCTTTAATATTAGCATCTTAAGGGCTTAAGATGAGAGAATTTTCTTGTTATCTCTCACCTTAAGCCCCGATGATACTAATATTAAAGAGCGAAACGTTGGCAAAAGGAAACTGAGATCTTTTAAAAAAATATTGGCCAACTCTCAATAAAATACGCATACATTTAATTAAAAGTGGCCAAGAAACAGCTCAACAAAATTATTTTTACCTCGAGCTTTACCTCAAGAACTGATAGAAGTGGCAACATCTGAGATATACAATGCCGAATTTATAGGTGTATAAATTCCTTCTTTTCGCGCACCATTAATGATTATAGCAAAAACAGCACGACACTAAAATGAGATACAATCTTTAACGTACAATTTATTTCCGCCCTTTCCTCCGCATTTTTCCTTATTCCCTCCCCTTCCATGCCCTGACTGGAGTCCTGACACCCCCTGCCATACAACTCTGCGGTGGCTCGCAGGATAGTATGCAAATGGAGAAGTACCTCAGTGGCTTTCGCAAGTACTTTGCACGACTATCTTAACACTATCCGCGTTCACCTTAGTTCAGTGTGGTGAAAAACGCCCTCAACGTGCAGGTGTTACCTCAGAAAAACGCACAGATATGAATCCCAGAAAGCTCGCAGAGATATGGCGTCCCTCTTTGCGCGTGAAAAAAGATTACGACCGAATTAATTACGTTTCGCACGGCTTTTAACGGGTGCTATTCATTACTCCCTCACGAGAGGGGGCTTGAGAAGCGGAGAATACCATGCGTGCCAACCGAGGACCTTCTTTATCTTGAGCCCTCCTCCCTTCGCGTGTGGCGTATTCTTTCTTCCTTTTATTCTCGTCCAACCCTCGCGTCGTCCCTCTGTCCTCCCTAACGGGTCTCTGCGGAAGGAAGGACATGACCGGTGAATTAAGCGTTGAAATTTTATTCGTTAATTAGTTCACTCCCCACCCCTCCCAAAAAAATACTCTGCGCGCCGCTTTCTAAATAATGGCAACATTTACGCTCGCGTCGGAGCTTCAAATAGCGAACCGACGAGGATGTCAGGGTGTTGCAGGGAACAGAGCAGCCCGGAAAGGTCCATGTGTATATACATGGGGAAGAAGAGCTTTAGAGCAGATACCCGCGTTGTGTTACAACGTTTCATTTCGAACAAATGTCATGTCATAAAACTTTGAAAAAAAAGAAGCGACATAACAGTTGGGCCCCATCAGCTCTGGACTGCGAAACAAGTCTAAAAAAAACGATGTCTGGCCGAATATGCGTAAAACCAAAAGCGTTTATTTTTTAACGCGACGTAGATGTTCTTAGTTACGACATGCCCTCCGTCGTTTGCTCCCCCTCCCCCACGCCTCCCCACACCTGTCGCCTTTCCGTCTTTTGTCGTTTCCATTTCTGGCCGAGGCCCATGCAACGATTCCGAATTGTGTCCATATCCATGCTCATTGATTACGGAAGGGAAATTCCACTGTTTTCTTTTATTGCAGAAATATCAGAGGGATTACGTCCTCATACTTGATGACCACAGTGTACACTTCCTTTTTCTTCTTGAAGAAAATCCTTCCTTGCACATTTAAACGGGACAAAAAAACCAGCACTCTATTATGCTTTTTGATATTGGTCCTTATGAACTTAGTATGGATTACGATTTTGCATAATTTCAGGTGTAGAAGATGAGATTATTCCTGATTCTGAACGTCATTTGGGCTTCCCTTTTTCTCTCCACAGAAAAACTTTGCCCAAGAAATTTCCGTGGTCTGCCTCCCGCACTAATAGATTTTCCACTTTGTCTGGTTTGTAGGAGTTCAAATGATTAATATTACTTTACTATCACAATCATTTACGACAATATAACTCTAGTAGAAACACAGATGTTCTATCACACGCATAAAATGTTTAAATAACGTCGATGAACTACGGTGTGAACGTTAAAGCTTAGAATACAATAGATTGCACAGTGCAAAATTGGTACAAATATAATTCAATAAGTCCACATTAACACGAAATTTTTCAGATCCAACTTGGTTTACTTTCATTTTATGAAATATTCGTTTGATCAACTAATACATTTCAATTGTCTCAAAAAACAATTTGAATACAGTATAAAAAATAGCCAATAAACATGCACAGAATTATTAATGCAAAGGGTCACTCACTCAAACGATAAATATGCAGAAATACCCACAGAGTATTATTTTAGTTTGAAACTTAAATTTCCTACATCCCCGCTCTGTTCAATTATTCACATTCGTCTATATTCCCACGATTGTACGCGAGACGTTCATCACGCATTATCACTCTCTATGAATTGACTTTAAACATTAACCGATCGTAATTAAATTGTCGTCTCTCCTGACGATGCGTCCACCATTTTGCAATTTAATAACCCGGGCCGAGATTCGGACGAGCGATCATCCGATTAAAAAAAACAAAAGACATAGTTTCGAGCGAAAGGCGGCGCAAAAATTACGACATGCGCACAGCAACGCAAAATAGTTTATTTTTCCCCGGCGTTCATTTTTCGAACGGGTAACAGAATAGTAGTAGAAGCAGTGGTAAGGGTATTCGCTGATGGCGGAATGCGTCGCTTCGGCAAATGAAGGGGACCCACTGTGTTTGCGGATAAATCGACGCCCGGCAGACACACAATCGTTCTCGCAGGACTCAGCCCCGTGGCGCAAATCCAGGCGAGGGGAGCCAAGTGAGTGCACCGACTGTACCTACTCCCTAACTAGTCCATACTTTTTTCAACAAATATATACCAAGCGAGTCCCCTACTATTAACGAGAGGAAATGGTGAAGACCGAAGAATAAAAATAAATTAATTTTAAAAAAACCACCCCTCACCAAAACTCACTCTTTCGAAACCTTTCTTTCTCTGTACGCTCCTGGGATGCCTGAAGAAAAAAAACTAACCATTTCGATTCAATTGCCACGCAGCGCGCCCTCGTGTGCGTGATAATTGCTTCTATGCTGCGATACAATGAGTGGAAAATACGATGGATGGGGCTCCCAAATGGTAGGGGACGTATGTGAGGGGGAAAAAGTTGCCCTGGGGAGAGTTTTATAAAAAAAATTATCAAATTAGACGCATAATTTGACTTTAAATACCTTTTTTCCCCTCACATAATCTGGAAATGATAAATGTATAAAAATTCAGGCAGTGACGCTCCGTAAGCGAAAGTGATTGCAAAAATAATTAATTGCACTCGTTACTGTAATTTGAAGCATTGAAGTGATACTAGATAACACGAAGTTCAGTATCGCTGGACAATATGTAAATTTGATCAACATGGTATGTAAACTACGAGTGACTCAGTTAAAAATTAGTCTCTGTTAATTCAATAGGATTCCCGTACTGTTTTAGCAAATGAGTGTAATAGAGAATACCTATGTCTATTTATCTATGCGCCACTGTTAATGGCGCTACGATCACGTTTTAACTCTCGCGTTGATGTAAAAAATATTGAATTAGCGAATGGAAAATATTAAGCCCTGATGTGTTATTTATTTATTGTATTTTATGTTTACCCAATATAGAAATATAATACAGGTTAAAGGTTAAACAATGAATAATCGAGCAAGAAATACAAATATTATTAACATTGGTCATAGATGGTCAAATACAATCAAATGGTTAAATAAATATATACATTATTTAGTCTACATATCGAAAACATTACTTCACAAATTTTGAAATTACCTCTTTTAAAAATGTGTTTCTATCTTGATACAAATTAAGGTCGTTACAATATTTGTTAAATTTAATACACAATCTGTTAATGGTGGAAATTTTACAGTATTTAATATTGACATTCATTATGTAAAATTTCATTATATTTTTATCTTTTTTTCGATGAAACATGAAAATGTAATCGATTTAACATCGTGCCACATTCTCCATTGTTTATTACATTATGTAAAAAAATAAGATCAATCAATCTTCTCCGATCAAATAATTTATGAAAATAAAATATTTTCAATGAGTCCTCGTATTTTATATGATTCTCCATGATGGGATAAACGTGATACCGAATATAATACCTATATCTTGAAAACTTTTTTTGAATTCCCTAAATGTCTGACTGTACTTTCTCAGTGACTGTACTTTCAAACACTGTATTTGTAAAATGTAATTATGACTATAGCAACCCTGTGACAGAAAAAATGCTGACGATAGGAATTGAATAAGATCAAAATGGGATTGGACCTAATAGTTAGCCACTATATACTATATATATCCACTTTATGTTTTTAGGAGGTAGAAGTGCTGAGCTACGGCTGATATTTAGAAAAATAAAATTCTTTCATGCATACGTCATTCTTCTTCTGATATTATTTCGTCGAATAATTTATAATAAAAGCAGTTCAGATCACTTCATGACTCTAGATATCATCTTCAGCTCGTTTTAACTTACCAAATAAATTCGTTTTATTTTAAACTTTTTAATGCTTCATGTAAATACAGTGTACTACATAAATCCATTTATCTATGCTGTAAATATTACTTTGATTATTTTAAATTATGCCTTTACAATTCATGTTTTAAAAATTTAGAGATTTCCTTTAGAAGTTGAAGGTTAGAAATTATTATAAATATTTTATTTGGCTATGAAATAAAGGCATAGGCAATCTGAAAACGTGAATGTCCAACGGAATGCTTTAGGAGAATAGTCCCTAAACCACGTCCCCATTGGAAGATTTCTTTTTAAATAAGATATTATCACCAAATTAAAACGGCTATTTCAAAAGTTACCAATATATCACAACTTTCTTACTTGTTAGAAAGGAATAAATGAAATACTTTTAAAAATATACGACTCTGCGATAATATGCAGCAAAGCGAGTTTATAAGCAATAAGCCCATCATCGATGTTATTCGTGGTGGTTAAAGGTGTTAAAAAATGTACTGTTTGACATAAACGAGTGAAATAAATAGTTCCATATGGCAATTTTGGAGCATGGCAACAGGAAAATAGAGTCTCTTGTGGGGCTGATAAAAATGTTGCGAATTCAGCCCCAAGTTTGCAAGTATGCATGGATTTAAAAGGGCAACCGAAAAATAGAAGAATAATTTAAGAAGAAAATTCAGTTTGGTAACAAATAAAAAAAGTGAAAAATCCTAACTTCGTTTCAAGGGTGTGTATTCAGGAAATTATGGACAACCGAGTTGACAAAGGACTGGCTATTAACGGGTTTAGACACTGCATATTCACAAAGTCCCATTATTTGACTACCTGCTCTGGAGTTTCCGCGATTTCCAGGTGCACCTTAATTAGCGTTTGCTGTTAACTTCTCCGATGTTTTGGCGAACATTAGATGGGAAATTAATACAATCATGCATTAGTTGCAATTAGATTCAATTAGCATGTTTGATTCATTTAATTCAAGGTTTTTTCATACCATACAGTGGACACAGGAGGGCCCAATTTAAATTGGATATTTTTGTATGCACATACAGACTTGTTTAAGGTTACTTAAAATTTAAGGGTATGTATTGGTGAGAAATCGCAACCTAGTTTTAAGGGATTGCCGTGAGAAATCGTAACCTAGTTTTAAGGGATTGCCGTAATCGTGAAGGCCCATGATATAAATGACGCAAATAGTAAATTAGAGTTTGGGATAGTCAATTTCACTGGCATGTCTACCCCTGCAGTGACAAAAGCAAGTAATTTGTCAGAAAATAATTAGTAGATAAAAGCCAAAGACATGAGTTTTGTCCATAGGAAAGATCCAATTAAACCAGCTGAGCTTCATCAGTGAAAATTACTGCACGTAAGAAAGGGAGAAAATTAAGCTTAAGCATGGGTGTCACTAAATGAATGTCAATCTTTACTAATCGTGAGTGCTTGTTTAGGCCTTAAATGTTTAATCTAAGTCACAAAACGCATTCACCTGAATAAGAAGAGTAAATACATTCCTTTTTAGTTTTTTTATTTTGTTTGAATTGCATTCAAATAATTTATTGTGACAACCAATATATATTCAGGGTTATAAGCGTATAACATAATAAAAGGGCATATACGAGGCTTGTTCAGAGAGTTACTGGACTGTTTGAAATACGTAGCAACAAGTCGTCTTAGCGCCGCGCGGTTGGTGGCATTAATTGGAAGAAAATTTCACTAGTAACCTCCATGTACTCGAAACCCATAGGAGTCAAAATTCTTATGCTTTCATTGACAATTTGGATCAATCATTAATTTAAATTTACTTGTCAATTGGGTATTTTCCAAAATTTTAAATTTAAGTAAACGGATCTTTATATGTTACTTTAACACAAACAAGTTTGCGGAGAGAAAATAGTTTTAAAATTGATTCAATATTAACTGAGATATTTAAGATTAAAATAGTCGAAATTTCAAATTTTTTTATGCGGCTGCGAAACGAAATCTGATTGGCTTGACGTCATTTTCGCTGAGCGATAGATGGAAGTGAGGGAGAAAGTGAAGAACTGTAGAAGAGACCGTATATTTAAAGAGTTTTCATTGAAAACAAAGGCTATGGCGTGCAATGGTTTTATTAAAACCACATCAGATAATTTACCCAAAGTATATATGTTTATGGTAGGCGTTTTTATGAAGAAGGACGAGCGAGTTACTGCTTCCGAAATTCGTGGAGCTTAAGTCCAAAAACTGTAAGCATAAGGTTTGCTTGTAAAATCGTCATTACTGTTATTTATCATTTTAATGCATAAAATTATGTATTTGGCGTATGAGCTTTATTAATTGTTTTTCCAATACACTCATGATCATTATAATACTTATTCTTTTTTTCTCAAAGTCCATACCAGTCCATGCAACAGTAAACAAACAGTACCTTAGTAACATATCAGCATAACACAGTACTTGCCAAATATTTAAGGTGCAAATACTTAACACACTTAAGACGTTAATTTGTGATTGTTTGTAGAGGTTTCTATAAGTGGCTTCTCTGCTATAGAAATGTCTAAAAATAGATTCTCATCTCCTAAATGTCTTTTCAAAGTTTAATTTAAGTGTTGCTTTATTATAAAGATTCTCTTGAGAGTTATGGTGGAAATGCTACAGGATACGTCTAAGTGAAGAGAGATAGACCACTGTGAACAGTCATTGCAAGAATATGTCCAGAATACAAAGTGCGAAGTAAAGCATACATTGTGCAGGTGGATATTGAGGAATCCAAGGAAGACATTTCAAACATTCAATGTCGTGATTGCGTGAATGCATTTCTTGTTCAGTGTTATTTGTACATTGTGGCACAAAACACCATCTACATATGCCATATAAAGTCACCTCAAAAACAGAAAAACTTCCAAAACTAATTTCACCGCACCAGTTTCCAACGTAAGCATAAGAAAACGACTGGGTGTAAATGTAAACAGCGAAAATGACGTCACAGGTCATTCGGTTGTTTTCGGAGTGTGCTCGGGAGCATTCGTAACCTTCGACTTTCTTTAGCTTTTAAAACCGAAATTCATACGATTTGATTAGAAAACTTTTAGCCAATGCAATAAGTTCAAGTAACAGAATCAGGATATCTGTAGTTTGAAGTACGTGGAAAATACCCCATTGCTCTTTCCTTGAATTTTATGCAACTGGAAATAAAATTCTTAAGAGATGGACAAAAAAATGCAATACCTAGAAAGAGATAGTTCAATCCTTATGGTATAAGAAAGTAAAAAATGAGTGTAAAAGGGAAAAATAACCACTTATAGGACATTTCCAGGATAAATTAAGACAATAACAGGTTTTTCAGGAACTAATTTCCGGAGAAAATAATTGAAGAACGGATCACGTGAGGTTTAAAATAGTTTCTTAAGTAATCGAGTTCCGAGAAAAAAATTGGAGAATAATGATTGGTGCCCACAATGGTATGCTTTGATAGACCTTGGAGATTGTGAGATTGGGTTCGGTTTATGCAATTAACGCCTACCAACTCCGATGGTTCTGCGAGAAATAAAAAAGGGAAAAGATATTGGACGATGGTGTTGTGAAGCATTGCCATTGGAAGAATGGCAGTGCCCTGTTTTATAAGAGATGGCGAGGGTGTAGAGTTTCTGAATAAACCAAAAATAGTAAACCATTTGGTACGAAGGAAATTAAAAAAATAGGTCAGTATTAAAACAGATAAATTACCATTGAGACAATTTCCAGCATTGCTTAATTAATTTCAAGATAAATCTTCGGTGATTATGAAAATCAGATGAGGAATTATTTCACCATTTCTGGTAACTTCATGTTTAAAACATCGCGGAAGAAGGTTTTTTTAATGGTGCTGAGCCATTAAAAAGTCATGACATTTTCAGGCGTAATATCAGACTTAAAATAACCGGACATATAACACGAGCATCTCTTCGAAAAAATACGAATACCTATGTAAAGGGAAATGAAAAAGCATGCATCTATGATGACCGCTGCAATAGCAGGTGAAACGTTTAAAGGAAAATTTGCTAAAAGCTATTGTTAAGAAATAACTAAATCAACGGCAATATCTAAACGTTTCCCTGGTGGTTACAAAGAACGATAATTTTCAATGCATGATTTCTAAGACAGTTCTTCCTATCGCCACTAATTATTGATAAATTACTTCTACATAGCCCTACGACCCACTACCAGGGCGTAAGGTAGAGGGTGGAATCACAACGGACATGGATATGGGAAGGAGTATGAAAATGAAATAGGGAGAGGAAAAGGATAAAAGTAAACTGTCTGAAGACGAAGTGTCTTGGTGTCTCCTTCAGCTTTTGCTGCAGTCATTAATGGCACAATAGAAGAATAAATTTTGGTACCTATCAGCACGTCAGTACATCTATCTTATTTTGTAGCTTTTAACACTTCTAGAATTATAATGTGAGTTAAAATAACACTATCCCTGTTATACTTAAAATTGCAAACTAAGTCCACCCTTCCCGTATTTAAAGACAAGGAGGCCAATTAGACGACCATATTACCCAGTTAGGCAACGCACTAGCTTTGGAACCAAGAATTGTGGCTGCGAATCTCACCTCAGCTATGGGTATCCATTGGGTCTTGATCAAATAATGTTAAGTGGAAAAAGTGAAAAAAAAGTGGAAAGCTGCATAAATTCTTTCAATAACGATTAAATAGTTCCACCAGATCTGCCCTGAGACAACTATATCCACAATATCTACGGTTGACGGTGGGATGTAAAGTAAAAAGTCGGAGAAATGACAAAAAGAACAAACCGACTTCTAGAAGCAAATGCCAATGAAGTTACATATGGGAGGAAGTAAACCATTCACTACAACTGGCTGTCTTGAAAGTTAAAATTAAGATCCCACCTTGAGCATGATTGTTGCGTTTTCATTAGAACTTCAGCATGTTACTTCAGCAGAACGAGCACCAATAAAAGTGTAAAGTTAGAAGTAAATAAGTATAAAAAATAATACAAGGATACACCAGAGAAAAGTGATCTTTTCAGACCCACCAGATGACTTGAAAATTTGAAAATTTTTCACGATTTAAAGCACACAGCCACCACCCATGTTGTTTTACTACTCTTGGCCGCAAGGCCTGGCAACTCCATCCCCTTTGCCACGCAACAATGCATGACCAAGCTCGTCCCCTTTCCTGATTTTCCAACGACTTTCGCACCACGATCGAACGTGCCCGGCCGAGCACATGACACAGGAGAGGACAAACGGGAGAGAAAAATCGTAACGAAAGGAGAGCACTCCATCAAAATTTTCCGACTTCGGTGGCCTTTTCGAAAATTTATTTTCGGCCAAAATATTGTGATCAAAAAGTGAATGAGAGAGATGCCATTTATGTCTGGTTACGCCAGATCTTGTATTTAACACTAGCATATGAGACCCTGCACAGAATGATTTAATTCGCGAATAAAATACAAAGGAAAGCCGGATGCTTCGTTAAACACGCCTACGAGCGAGCAGAATGTGTCACATAGCTGATCAAAGCATTAAGTTTTGATCTGTTAGAGACTCGGGGGCTACACGCTAGGCTTAGATTACTTGAAAAAATGAGGTGAGGTCTGGTACGACACAGAGGATATTACTTCAACCCCGCGCTATATCTCTAGAGCTGACAGGAGTGACAAATGAAGAGAGATATATAGCCAAAATAAGAGGTTCAAAAATTACTTTTTTCCACGTAAAATCAGAGATTACAACAAATAAAAGCGTGATATTTACTTATACACATATTTAACACAAAATTAAACTCTGTCCTCTCCCCTTCCTTTCCATATTCCCCCCATTTCCATAGCTAATATCCTAACACCTCCTACCACGTGCCTTACGGCGCGGCGGCTCGCATTGTAGTATGTAGATGTAGACAGAATACCTGATATTTTAACATGATCACATACAAGTTTATAGGATTACAATATTCTAATGTTCAAAACCGGGACATGTCTAGTTTTGAAGATACTAAAACTGGGGCAAAATCATGACTTTTATTTTACAATAGTTAAGCAAATATTGTACAGTTGTTTTATTCTTTGATTAGTATTAAAAAATACAATAATTACTTGCAGATGCAGTGGTTTGTTTTATTACCACACGTTGGACTACCGAATTCAAATCTCGTTTCTAGTGTAGTGGCTAAACTCATGTGGGCCCCAACCTAGTAATTGCTAAGGGCTTAACAGGAGTTGAGAATTAACGTTGCTCAGCTCAATTCAGTAAATTTACAATGGTTTTTCTCTTCAAGAAGTGATAAACACTCAATAATCAGTAGCATTTGAAGATGCGTGATACATTTTGGTACAATATTTTCCATTTAAATACTTCTCTTTATAATTTTGTCACTAGCAATTTCTCAGTAAACTGGGAGGCGGACTTAAACGGAAGCAGTGCGGGACATTTCAGAACCAGGCGGGACAAATTTGTCGGCAGAGTGGGACTCCGGGATTCAAGCATTCCCTTCAAACCGGATTGCCCCGGCCAAACCGGGACGTATGGTAAGCCTAAGTGTAGTGACGGGGCCTGGGTAGGGGAGCATAGGGCCCGGACCTCTCCTCCCAGAAAATATCCTCTCTCTTAAAAGGCTCTTATAGAGAAAGTTGTATTTGTATATTTTTTAATGAGAACTTTTATTTAATTTATTCTTTATTTTGAGTTTTTTTTTCAATTTGAGATTTGCGTGTGACAGAATTATGATGGCAAACGTTTTCTCCTCCGTTACAGGAAGCTACTTCAGGTTGAACTGGAGATCTCACTGTTGAACCTGAAAACATGGGATCCTGTTCTTCAAGCCACTGCTGAAGCCTTCGCTCCAAGAAATATGTTTGTAATTTTGTAACAGAAAACCGTGGGTTTTGTATATTAATTCAGAAACGTTTCCCAGCAAAATAAAAAACCTGCTGTTACACAGCAATCGCAATTTCTCTTTTGATTGCCTTGAGCACACAATTTCGCTCCTGATTTTTAAAAACTTTTCCATTCTCTCCTATTTATACTCAGAATCGAAACCCCCCGAATAGAAATCCTGGCTACGATACTGCTAAGTAGGTATGTATTTTGAACACTTCGCTTTCGGCAGTGACGATGCGAAATGGGCACTGTCCTGACGCGTGGGCTAATGGTGATGTTTTAGCAGCTGCAGCTGTCACGGAGGGGTTGGGAAGGGCTGTATGGTAGTGGTGCCCAGGGGATCGCAGTGAAGGAAAGAAAAAGAGTGATTAGTCAGGCATGAGGGTTCGCCGTTTGTCATTCGGATGCAAGGTTATTATTCCCGTGGGAGCACGGAGTGAGCGCTGCAGTTTTGAATAAGTCGATATGCTGCTGCTGAGTGGGAATGATTCACGGAGACGTGAACGCGTGCTACGCTCTCATTTTCCCTTTTGCCCGTCCGTCGAAAGCGAACGCGGGGTTCGGCGAAAAAAAAGACTCCCTCGGCCATTTTTTAATGCGCGACGGCGGAAATTTTCGGCGAAATGAATCAAGTGAGACACTTTTTATGCGGTTCATAAATTTCATGCCGGGGTTGCTGGGTACCGACCGATAGGGAGAGGGGCCAGTCTGTACGGACAGGTCTTTAATAACGTACATGGCGAAAAATTAACGCATCATATTGTCTGCGGCTGTCGAAAAATCATCTCGCGAAACACTTTTGCCACTCTCTCAATATCCCTTTTATAGATCGTAAAGTACACGGGTGTATTTAAGCCTCATAAAAGTTTGCCAAAAATCCAAAAAATATATTCGAGGTTAACGGTACACTGTGAGAACAAAATTGCAATGTTGACAGGCAAAATCGTTTTAAATCAAAGAAAATGGATTCGATGAAGACTTAGGGATTAAAATGAGTTATTATTTTCCAACGGGCATTAATCTTGTTATAAAATTTATGATTCACACCTAAATTTAACGGTAATGTATGTGCAAGCAAGAAATTGGTGAAGAAATCCTGTCTTTTGTAATGAAGTCACAATTTTTCGAACACGGTGTCATATCAGAATGGCGAGAGATAGTTTGGCTGGCTTGGAGAGTCTTCCAGCTTCCCATCTGGAGCGGCCAGATTCGAATCCCGGTGGTGGCGAATATTTTTCCGTGGAATCTAGATCTCTACTTGCATAATGAAAAGAACTTGATGCGTAGCAATCCGTTCGGAAAATCCACCCGAATTCGTACTAGAGTAAACGCGATGGCCAAAGTGTGGCATTAAGTACGCGTTAAAAAACCATTGTTAATTTATTTTAAAATACTCCTACTGTTGTTGACCATGAGGAAAATACTGAAGTTTATAAAATTAAGATAGTAAATACGATCAGTAATTTAAATTTAAAATATGAATGAAAATATTTGGTTAAATATTGCATAAACTGAATTGGATATGGTCAAATTATAGTCATAGTTGGATCTAACTATGATCTAATGATAATACTGCAACCAAAATTAAATAATTCAACTTGTGCACTATATAAATTTCTAGACTACAGTAATAATTTGAACATTTAACCGTAACAAATTCTAACCGTTTACTGAAATTGTTAAAATTGGTCTTTCCATACGTAAAGTTATGAAAATAAACCTTAAAAAAAGATTAATGAAGATGGCTAAACAAATTTGTATACACCCTCGTAAATAAAGAAACGTTCTGTATATAAAAATCCGTTCATCGGATGGGACGTTGGCCTGTAAATCTTTTGGCTCCTTTCTTTAAGAGCAGGCTTATGCCGACGCCGGGTTTCTTTCCACCATTCCCCAAATCCTCAGATAATCCGTCCCTGACCAACCCACACACCTAGTCCTCAATGGTGCACTGCACCATTGGTGCAGTCTGTAGGTCTCCTCCCCAAAGTAACCAACCAATGATAAACCGAAGGCAAATTAGATAGAATATATCGATTTTTATCGATTATTTCCCATATTTTAGAGTGGGCAGAAGATTCCTCTCGTTACTTTGGATGAGACCATAGAGTAAACAGTAATCTATATATATATATACATAAATAGTATATATTTACTCTATGATGAGACGTAAAAATTTAAAAGGACACGCACGTGCAAAACTTATTCTGCCCTTGTGACTAGATTTGTCCCCCTACTAGGACGAATGTCATTCCTCCAAGGATGACAAATTCCGTTCCCTCCCCCCTCCCCTGCTCCGCCCATGTCAAACGTTTTCCCATCAGCAACGGATCCCGTTGAAAGAGGGTAGGGAAAGAAGAGATCTAAAGGCTCCACGCGCGACGTTTACATACACATTTCTGAATCTCCGCTCTTCCACGAAGGGCGTGACGCAAAATGCAATCCATGAGTCACTCCCCACATAAAGATTTCGTCTCCGCCTGTACCACCAACTCATACCACGGACTCGGCCGGATTTATTTTCCAGCATCATATCTTATTATTTTATTTTTCGTCAATTTTTTCTCATATTTATTTTCACTCCACCTCCTTCACATGGCCCGAGGCTCTTATTCCTATTTCGTATTACCATACGATCCGCTGGCTTGCAAATTCCATCAATTTGGTTATTCATTGGATCCTCCAGCTCTCAGTTTTTCCTTCTTCTTGCATACCTCTACGGGAAGGTGAAAGGAGATGGGGAGAGAAAGGTAGAAGGAGGGAGGTGTAAGTTTTAGAGGAAGCATTACTTTTGACTGATCGAAGGATATATGTGAGTGACGGAATCGGTATAGGTTTATGGCATGATTGCTAGTGTCTTATCTCGAGGGTCCGAGTTTGAATCCCTGCATTGAAAAAGAATTTTCAGAGGAAATCCAAACCCTATTTGGATGATTCTTTGAGTGAACTTTATATGTAGCACTTAGATCGTCACATACGATCTTAAATTATGGAACTCTTGACGTTTTCCGTCATGATCGGGGCGCTTGGTATTACTCCAACATGTTCAAAAATGCCGCAAGTATCAGTTATCCGACGGATATCCTTGATGAGATAAATAACTTTTTTTCGATTATTATAAATAATACGTTTTCGATTACTGACAACTTTAACTAGAAGTAATTACAGGTGTCAAACATTCAGCGGAGATTTGATGTTATCCTTAGCTGAAAACTCCTTTTTATTACGTTAAGATGACTACTGCTACGGCCCATAGACAAGGCAAAGTTATTTCATGAAAATGTTTACAGGCCAATGTAATAGAAAGGAAATATACAAAACCTAAAACTTAACGAATATTTGTGAATGCATGTATAAGACGCATATTATCTTTACCGCTAGAATAAAGAAAAGTAATTTGAAGGCGGCTTCTAACGCCACGATCACCTTAATTTGGATGGAAATTACATCGGGTTTCGTCATCATCAGCAGTCAGTTATCTGAGGGCTAATTCGCTGCACCTGTTTACTCAATTCCCTTTTCAGATCTCCGATTTATTTCTTCATATGTTGATATGTTTGCATCCTTGTTCTTCCTTTTAAATCTTCTCATTCATTTCTCCTTCTTTTATTGTACCCAAGAGGCTCTAATGTCAAATAATATTTGGTAAGTTTTTATATTTTACTTTGCAGTTTTGGTTAAGTAACTTTTAACCCTAACTCTCTGTAGGAATTCTTCATTGGCGACATTTTATGCCCTTTTAATCTTCACCATCTTACGATAAAACATCTACAATGCATCCAATCATGTTCACTCTCCTGCTGTTGTTATCTAACGTCCCTGACGCATCAGAGCTCATTTACTTATGGTGAAATAGATTGGTTGGCTGTTTATTTGGGGAGGTGACCATCAACTGAAGTCATTGGTGGTATTGAAAACAGGTGACTAGGAAGAATAGGGAATGATTATATGAAGAATGGATGAATAGTGAACAGAAACCAGGCGACGGCATTATTCTTCACTTTAAAAAAAAGCGCCAAGGGAATCACAGTTTAACGTCCCATCCGACGGACGGAGTACTCAACTTGAAGTTCTCTCCACGTAACTCACCCGAGCAGGGATCGAGATTTTAACAAAAAAATCTTCGCCTGGGGTTCGTACCCGGATCCTCAGGATGGGAAGCCAATACATAAATCATATACCATTTTAGGGGTCGTGCATAAACAAAGTTACCAACTTAGGGGGAGGAGGGGGTCGCCTAAAAACCTACGGCAGGTAACGAGGGGGAGAAGGGGGACACTCAAAGTAACGTAGCTGTTACCATACACCTTTTAACGTTTCTTACTCGTCAACATTGCATCGAAAATATTGCATAGTTTAACATGAGGAAGGGCGCGTGGGGTGTTTATTACACCCCAAGCTTCAACTTCAACTCAATATAACTAAACCATTGCCTCAAGAATGCTCCAAGTCTTCATACCATCAAATTGCTTACATTTTAACCTTCTCGCGGGTTGAATAGTGACCTCGTGACAATACTTTTCAAGGCAACAGTCAGAAATGTAGGAAGGGGAGAGAACAAAGTAGATTATAGAATGAATATTACTTGTTTATAAAATAAATATTACTTGTTCCAATTGAGATTAGATATTTTTATTATATCTAGTTCGGCTACTGTATTTGTCTTATTTCAACCTACCCCTAAACAAACTAACTCATCAATTGTTAAAATATTTTTGAATTGGAAGTTGCATTTGTAGAGACAACGTTACATGTCGGGGGGGAGGGGTTAGAGAAAATACTACGGTTCTCAACTAAGGGAAGGGAGGGGGTAAAATAATCACCGAAAACGGTCACGTAGTTTATGCACGGCCCCTTAGAGTAGGTAGTAGCCCCTTACATCAAAGCTTCTTTTTCCCTCTGTTGGTGCATTCTTACTCTATTTCTTACTCCCACCATCAGTTTTGATGGAGCAAGGAGGAGAGATACCTATAAGGAACGAAAAATGAATTTGGGCGATGGAGTGTTTGAGCGGTCTCGCATTGCGACACTGACTCGAATGGATTCTTCCCCGGAAGGATCTCTGCCCGAGGTTTTATTTTTTCCCGTCAAATTGGCAGATCCGGGGCCTCTGGCAGCACAGCGACGCCCCCCCACCCACCCTCCCTAACCCACGCAGATCACGCTTGGAACGTGTTTTCTTTCGCCGACGGAGATTTTTCTATCCGCCTCCCCATCCCAGGTCATTGCTCAGGCGCTCAGTTGCGAGTAATGCTCGAAACCTTTTACCCTTCGGCGAACACCGCGGGGCAGAGCGTCATGAATATATCCTCAGAAAAGCGTATGCGTGGGCTAAAACCATCCACCGTGCGACTGCGGACCGTATCTAGGGAGATAAAAGCGTGCTGCAAAAACAAATTCCTTTTTTTAAACCTACATATGAAAACGCTGAATGAACGGAAAACTGGACGAAATTCACATGAAAAAAGACAGTCGAGTGAATGAAATAGCGGATGAGAATCGGAGGTCACACGCAAGGTTGAAATTAACACAAAAATTCAGATTACGCGAAGCTCAGGTAGACGTGCAGAGTATTATTTCACCTCCACACTATTTCCTGGGGATGTTAAGTCTGATAAAATAATTGCCACGAATAATTTATACGCCCTTTGATAACGCCGTCAATAGACATGTGGAAGCTATTAAGGATTATTTTGAACCACAATAACTACGATCAATGCCACCAATAAATAAAGTAGTATAGGAAGTGTTGTTTAATTATACTCTTTTTATATTATATTTAATTTCCAAAATTCAATTCCTGCATGCGACGCTCATTACCTTAATGTTTTCTGTTCTTAAGATTCTCTTTAGTTTTGTATGTTAGCATGACTGAAGTCTAAAAAATAGTCCCCGTGATTAATTCGTGCATTTTATATCCCGCATGACCACAAGTCGTTTTGTATACTAAGTTACTTTCCAAGTAAGTTAGTTAATGTATAATAGAATAATATTTTGCCAAATAGCTGATTAAAGTTTTACAATGTGTGTGATGTTTAGTGCTTGCCTCCTGTGAGAGGTACCCCCTGCCACATACTCTTGAGAAGGCTTGCAGGATACCAAACACAAAAAGATGCAGAGAATGTAGAAATGTTGGAGAATCCATTATATCAAGTATTAGACATATTTATACATACCTCCAAGTTTTTAAGTCCATAATTTGAGAGGAAAAGTAATTTGAGAAATGTGGGAGCACATCAGTAAAGCTAGTTCCTAGAATTCCCTATCTTAGCACTTTAAATTTTTCAAAATAATGGTGAGAAATAATCTGGCTAAATAAGTTTGCTCTAAAGAGGTAGATTTAAAATCCAGAGTGATATTACGATAAAAGAAAAGCTGACACCATACAGTTAAGTAGAATTTATTCAAGGAGGAAGACTGTTCAAAGGAAAAAGGGAATTAAGGCGTATTAAACGTTTTAGTTTCAAATGGGACTCCTAGCATAATTGATATCGTTTTTAACTTAAGAGTAATTATGTCAAGTTCGAAGATAATTATACCTAAGAGGTTTAAAATTTGATTTTTCCATGAATTTATTTTATTAACGCGCCACTATTAAATGACAGCAGGCAAAATATACCATAAGTCTTCATAAATTTGAAATGAGCAACCTTTGGGACGTATTTGACTCACATCGTATGTATTTCTAAAAGAAAAAAATAGGAGAAAAATATTCTACAAGTTTAGAAAAAATGTCACTTTTCGTAGTGTTACACGTGGATTAGCTATTGCATATAAATATAGCATGTGTGGGTGCAAAGAAACAGCAAAATATCTTCAGCTTCCCATATGAAGGAACCGGGTTTGAATCCCTTCAGTGTCGAATATTATTCACTAAAACATCGATCCCTACTTAATTTTTGTGTGACGAGTTCTCCATCCATCCTCATCCACACTCCGTCCATCCGATAGGACGTTAAACTAATAATTTTGAATAGCATAAATAAATTGAAACTGGTTGTATAACATGAAGAAAGGCATAGTTGTGATCTTAAATTATATTTTGATATCATTGTTATCTACCTTTATTTTATTGGTTTTTAATGTTTTTGGACATTTTAAAACAATTGTTGTCCTACTATATTGTTCAACTGAAAAATGCTAGCTGAATACTGGTAGTTTTGTCATTATTCTACGAAGTATATTATATGCTAGCACAAACATTTGAATAAATGTTTATTGTATTCCTATTTTATATTGTGTGCATAAAGTTTGGTAAGGTTAATATATTTCTTTCTCACACTAGAGAGTATCTTCGAATATATGAAGTGTATGTTCCATTGGACAAGTTTATAGAACAATACAATCACATTTCTTTACACATTTTCTATATTCCCGACTGACCATTTTCCAACGAAGATACCCACCTAACCTTTTCAATTGTCACAATTGTCGGTGACCTTCCACAATAATCAGCCGGCCAACTGACCCAAGAGCAGATGTGCGCAAGAAATGAGACGATTTAGAGCAAATGTGAAAGACGTTCATAATGTTTCAGATATTCATAACGAAGATGCAGCCAATGTGGTCAGATAAGTCAACGACTAGAGTCGGGAGAGCAGGGTTTGAAAACATCAGAACAGTTAGTGGTACTCTATGAGTCAAAACCTAGGGACATTAGCTCAGAGTACCAGAAAATATTTATATCTTCAGACACTTGAATTTGGAGGGGAACACTAAAGACAAATAAAGAGGCAAGTAAGCTAAATTCGAGGAGAGACACAACAGAAAAAAAGCGAAATATTAAGGAGTTGATAAATTTGAAGTATGTGTTCCAAACGTTTAAAATTTTACTTTACTACAAGATACAACTTTTCATGCAAAGTTGTCCATGGCAATCCGTACCAATTAGAATAATTAGTATAGAGAATAATTCTGAAATGTCATCATGTTATCCACGCATCATTCAAATAGTCCGCGCAATGAAATACAATTGTTATCCAGTGACGTTGCACAGTCATCACTCTCTTTATAAATATAGTGGAATGCATCCACATCATGTCATTCAAAGAGTTTTGAAGGGTTAATAAAAAAGGTGAGAAATAATTTCTGAGTATAGCATAGTTAAAAAGATATAATGTAAATTTAGATCATCAAAATATATTAGCTTTATTTTATTTATGAATAGGTTTTTCTGTTAAAATATTTTTGAACTTTTGTTCCGGTGGTTTGTAAAGCCGTAATGACACAGATCACCCAGGGTAGAATACGCTGTCGTTGATTTAAATTTGTACGAAATCCGTTTTCGAGTATCCGCACCCGTTACAGTGAGAGGAAAGAGCATTACTTTAAGCCGATCAAATATTTCTTATGCCCCCATGGGTTTTTCCACTTCCCTACGTTTTAATCATCCCAAACTCGTTGATTTTATTTAAAAAGAGCATGACACTGAAATGCCCTCACATCACTCAAGCGGAATGAATATTGCTGGATTTCTCAGGTGAATGCCAGATTCGAGATTTGATATGGATTAAATAAAATATTTTCATAAGTTTCAGAATGAAACGCCCAATGGATCCTGAGAATGTTTCGGACAAAGAAAGAGTAGAGCATATCCAAGCAGAGAGTAAAGTTTATGCAAGGTAAATCTAACGCTACTTTTGCTGATCATAAAGTTTTGGCATTTTTTGTGAATTAAGACATGAATTAATAGATTATATGACGTGAATTTTAAATTAAATATATCGAAAAATTCATACTGGAAGTGAGACATTATCATCCTCTTCTCTTTTTTATTACCATAAACACATTTAAATGAAAATTCAGAATTTCTGGCTACACATAATTTCAAAAATGAAAAAACATTAATGATTCATTATTTCGCAAAACTCTTGAAAACGTATTACGACTTGTGACTATTTTGCAAGAGAAACGAATCCTTTAATGTTTAATAAAAAAGCAGGGTTCCAGGGTCAACCCTGGTCAGAGCTAGCGTGATAAATCTGAAATAAACTCTAAAAATGGAAAAGTTGATTTCCAGTTCAGCATATCCATTAGTAAGTCAGGCATGAAATGACATTCAGGGTAAAGGTTTCAATGTAACATCACTTACGCATATGCAATTCTTCAAGGAGATACCACACGTCTCAGACTCGACCGGATTACTCACCTGAAATACAAAAAAAATGTCATTACACATGGGAAAATACGGGCTTCGAACCATATGAACAATCGAAACATGTATCGTTAATTACTAAACCCTTATCACACTATTTGATTCAGCACAGGTTCGAGGATACTTGATAAGATTGTTGCGTATAAGGTAAGGCTATTGCGTTCTATTACCTCAAATGTGATATTGAACCACTATGCTAGCTTACAAGGATGATCACTATCAAACCCGCTTAGTAATTCTAAAAAATAAGAGGGAGAGGTATTCTTCAAAATATGAACACATTGAAAAGAGCCGTAAGATAAGAGAAAATTAAATATATAACATTATCATTATTATTGGTATTAATGACACTCTTCAGTTGTAGGGATAAAATTCCCTTCCATGAGTGGGTAACACATGGTGATACAATGACAAAATTATACAATAGAGAGTCACACGACATTTTTTTATTTGTATGTGCATTGAATAGAAGGCTTGTAATAAGCTTATTTCAAAATTCAAAATAAATAGGAAAATCTTTGTTAACCTCAAAGCATGTTTCTCAACTTGTAATAAACGTATCAGGAAAAGATAGATATATTGATTAAAGTTAGCGGCAGGACCCCTAAAAAAGGAGTCCTGAGGCACTTAGACCTGTCGGTCCATTGTGCCATCCGGAAGACTTAACATCACCCATAGAGTCCTATGGCCTTACTGAAGGCCAAAATATCTCTAATGGGGATGTCTCTGATTTCCTTGGGGTCCATGCATGCAGCCCCAAGGTGTCTTATGCGAGTCCTAGAGATTACAGGGCAATCGCAGAGAATATGAGATGTAGTTTCATCCTCTTCTTCGTACCATCGACATCTAGGTGAGTTAATGAGTCTCAGGAGATTGAGGTGTCTGTTGACACGATAGTGGCCTGTCAACAGTCCGACTATTGTTCTAAGTTGGCTTTATACAGGGATAGAATTTTTTTTTGCCATGCTAAGCTTAGGTCCCGCAATGTGGAGCCTGACTTGTCTTAGTCCCTGTATGGAGTTCCAGATCTCCGAGTGCCGGCCGGATGTCCATTCTCTGATCTCTGTTCTCCCAATAGCAGGGGTGATTGGTAGAATTGGTTCGGGGACAGTTGGGTTGTGACTCGCACCAACTTTGGCGAGCTCGTCTGCCTTTTCATTTCCGGGTATGCCTTTGTGTCCCGGTTCCCAGAAAAGCCTGATTGTACAATGCCTAGCTATCTCCGATAGTGCCTCTCGACACTCAAGTAGTAGGCGTGATGTACACCAAGGTGAGTTCAGCGCCTTAATAGCTGCTTGACTGTCGGTGCATATGTGGATTGGTCCTTTAGTGAGGGCTCGATCCTTAATAATGTAGCACAGGTCAGAATCGCGTATTGGGGATACCTTTCGCACGACTTATAACTTATTACAAGTTGAAAAGCATACTTTGAGGCTAATTTAAAGTTTTACCGTTTTTTATTTGTCCAGAGTTCCAACCAGATTTTTGGAACACACATAAAACGAGCCATCTTTTTAAAGTTCGTAAAAATTATAATAAACGTGTGATTTTCTTATATGTAATTTTGTCATTGTATTTTCATGTATTGCTCACTTGCGTGTAGACACGATCGGCCTTCCAAGTGTTGTCGGACATCGTTGTTGAACCAATATAAATCGATCACTTACGAGCCAACTTTGTGTGTATCTGGGGCTTAATGCAAGGTAGGTCGTTGCGCATTGTAAGCGATTCAATATATCGCTAGGGTCGAACATTGTGACGTAGTGTGGATCAGTTTGGGTTACATCAAGCTCTAGCTAGGTACGGAGTACATGGTGAACTTGTTACTTGTGTAGTATCTGGATACTATAGGAATGCGAGAAAACATATGAGGGCAGAGAATTTGCTTGGATACCCCGCTGATACGTCTACACGGGCAAAGCGGATACAGATTTGCTAGAGAAGAGACAAGTGTAATGTGGAAAATGGTTAGAGTTTCAACTTTCATTTGTAAATCAATTTTTGCTTGAGTTATTTCCGAGGTAAACAAGATTGTTTTCTGAAACTAAACATTTTATTCTTATACCCGATAAATATTGCCATTTATCAGTACTTAAATGATGCAAATATCTTTTGACTCCACACAGTCGTTGCGAAAAATCAACTTATCGGAGCTTTCATCCATTAATTCCATGATCGTTTTCAAGTCACCTGCTACTCGTGCCATTCGGATGACGACATGAACAGAAGGGATTAATTTCAGCTGCGGGAACGTCATTAGTAGTACTATGATAATCGATGCCGTAACCGACTCATTCCAGTTGCGGCAATGTCCTATCTTGCATTAATATTACTATGATAGTCGATGCCGTGCTGTTGCTTGTTACTCGCTCACAGTTTGAACTAGTAGCTGTCCACCAATAATGTTAGCTTTTGTAGTCACCGTGTGATCTTCACTTTTTCACATCACTATTTCCAGTCAATAGCACATAATTCTTTGGCAAATAAATAAACTACAGGTAGGTAAGTGAAATCACTTTGGTAGTAGTTTTGGCTACTTGTTGCATAGATTGATTAATTAAAATAACAATGTACGTGCGCTACCAGAGGAATTAAAGGACTTAATGCTCGCAAGTACAAATTACATAATCGTTTGAAGTCTTCCAGGATTGCTCAAATCATATCATATTCCATCCTCAATCAAAAGAACCGGATAGCATAGTAGCAGTGACGTTTCCAGGATTTCATTTAGGAGGAATTGGGGGTCCATGCTGAGTAAAAGGAGTGGAGAGAGGTGAAAATAAAAAAACAGGAGAAGAATTGTAAATTTGGGCAATGAAGAGTGTACATTCCACTGCAGCGTTCAGCAGTTTTAAAAATATTCATGTTTTCGGATATCTGAAAAGTTTAATATCCACCGTTTTTTAACTTTGAAAATTTCCAACGTGTCACTTGAAAAAGTAATCCTGAGTAAATAAAATCAACATTCTTCGTTTAAAAATAAATTTAAAAATTTCCTTTATCGCCGTATATTTTAACAAATTCAAAATATCCGCGGGTAGGAGGGCGTGAACATCATTGAGCTACCTTAGGCAACGTCGCTGCATAATAGGGCTAGTGCTGGATCAAGTTTTGCGAGATACGGTCTTCGGAATAGTAATCTCTATGGATTAATTTTCAATTTTACGAGAAAGTAGCCGATGTGAGGCGATTTGAGCATTTTCCAAGCACCCAAGGTCTTTGAGGCAAAACTCATTATTTGAGAAAGTATTCATAAATATTACTAGTTAAAAACGAGAATGTGATTAAAAATTAAAATAAATATGAAAACTTAAAAATCTCTTCGTTTTCATAAAGTTTAGGGATCACAGGGTCTTATAAAAGCTGAACTTTGCATGAGGTAGTATAATCAATGGCACAAGTTTCTCACTGATCAAAAGAGTCCACAACGATGGAAAGTTCTCACTTCATATTTAATTTTTAATCCAGTAAGTCCATACCATTAAATATCAAACAACTTTCTGTAAGTAAAAGCCCATTTGCAGCCATAAAGTAACTTTTTCGTATTTCAAGCATCACTAATTCGACCGTGATTTAAAGGCCAAACGAAACGGACGATCATTAATCGAGACTTCTCTCGGGAAACTAATGTGTTAATTCGTAGCGGAGTGAACCAGATCAGGAATGGATTGATATTTTGAGAGCAATTTGAAGTGTGTGCAGAGCGGAAGTTGAAACATGTCGTGGGTTTTGCTCAACGGTTAAATATATTCTTTGTTTCGCCCGTCCAGCAAATTAATTACCACCTCTCGAAAACAAATGAACGAAAGCTCTCGCTTAAGCAAGACAAACGACACAATTTGGCTTCGAAGCCTTTTTCGGTGACCAGGAATTGTGAGAAACCTTTTTCCAGGAATTGGTTGCTCTCGACCTATTATGGCAATCGCTTGTTGGTGCCATTAGCAAAGAGCTTAATTGAACACATGGCAAAGACCATGGTAGATTTTTTTCATTCCAGAAACATGCAATTGAATGTGGTGGCGCTGAAGTGGAAATTAAATTTGAAGTAACGGCCGCAGAACAATTTATGCAGGTATCATTAATTACATTCATCCGTATTCTAGGAAAAGTATCGCAAACAAAGAACTTATTAGATGACTGTTCTGCTGAATTCATTATGGCTTAAGCAAATATCTGCAGATTAACTAATTTCCAAATTGTACCTTTACAAATAGCAGACGGAATATTGTCGTCAACTGCAGGGTAAGTGAATGTTCTTTTGGTTTTAATATCGCAGTTTCAATGAAATAGCGTGGAAACCAGTGGTAGTAATTAAAAAAATTTAATGCAACATGTCATTTTTTTATTTTTACAATAGTGTAAATGTTTAATGCAAAAATGGTATAGCAATAAGACAACATAATTTAAATCATGAAGGAGTTAAATTTTGGAGATATTTTCATGATTCACACCATAGGTTTCTATTTCTAACTTTGAATTATTTTTCGATTGCGAAAAATTTGTTACTAATAATATACTTCATACTATGAAGTCTTCTAAATGCATAATTTAAAGAAGAAATTACTTCAATGGAAAAATCTACAATAGACCAAAATAAAAATGGCGCTCAGCACTTTTTCCAGGTTAAGAAAATATTAAACTAGTGAGACAAAAAATGTGAAGATATTAGAAACTAAATGGATTTATGTGCTGTAAACATCGTCCAGAACCTGATGATTCGATAGTATTAACCCTAAACCGATTTAACCCTATTGTGACCCTAGCCGATGAGAAATCAATTCCTTGATCCCTTGAAATGGTGCATATATTATCGGGAACAATTAAGAAAGTTCGGGAATTTTCAAGGGCTACAAACGCTTCCAATATGTCACTGTACGTTTCCACAACACACCTGCACAATGACGCACCCCAATAAAATAGCTGCATGTGTTATCCCTTATCGTGATATTCATAGTATCAGAAATTGGAGCAAGGCAATATTCTTAACAAATGTGAAAACCTTCATTCCATCCGAAGTTGCGCTAAAATAAATATTTGACGGAATGCAGAAATGTATATTCCAAGACAAGTAAGATAAGTCAAATAAAAGCTTAGGGTTCAAGTAGATTATTCTAAATTTATCTCGAGGCTCCCACACTTGAGGACATACGAAGATCATCGATCTCCCTTACATTTTCATTGAAATCGTTGCAATAGTTACATTTTATAAGCTACGAATTTTACCTTAAAGCATTTTTGGTCACACCATGTTGTGAGATGAAATATCACGGACATTTCACAAAGCACGAAGATTTCATTGCCAGAGTCTTGTCAGAGCGGTAAAATCAACAAGTCACCAACATTTCAATCGTGGTAGCATACAGCAAACCATCACCAAGTTGACTTTGCTACCGAAGTACTTAAATATTATTGAATTAGTATTCCAGTGTCTGGCGTGACTAAAAATCGAGTCAACCACAAAGGGCGACTGTTCACAATATTTCTTTCTTCATCTCCACATGCGTTCTTCATCTCGTCCATACGGTATATTTTGTTTTTCTTACTCTACGCTTCTTCCTTCTTTTACGGCCTTCCGCATCCCTTCGCCCATCATTACATATTACTACCACCTAGTCTCCCTCCTCCTAATCCCCTCAAGATGTTACCTCTCCTCACTCAGCATACCAATCACGTCATCGTCTGTCTTCCTTTTCATTCGCCGAACCTTCTCCATTCTCCTCCGCACTCATATCTCAAACGCCTGCAGCCTGTTATTGTCCTCGTTTCTTTGAGTCAAAGTTTCTGCGCCATGAAAATCTACACTTCATATATAACTCTTTGCCATTATAACGCCAATTTTTACATTATTACGTTAGGTCCCCGTCATCAGCTACCTCTTACAATTAGTACCGAAATCTCCTTTACTATCGCAATTCGTCATCTTATGTTTTAGCCATCACGCCCATTTTTCTCCAGACGCTTTAAAAAATATATTATTTCTTCAGGGCATTAAAGGATCATGCTTTGTTACCATGATTTCTACAAAGCATAGAGGTTAAGTTGAGGAGAGGAGAGCAATTGGTGTGATCCTCATTATAATGCCATTTCCATAACTTTCTTTTTTTCTCCGGACTCTTTACAGAAGTGACGATTTCTTCTGAGTTGCAGATAATCGATCGTTCTTCATTGCCATGACTTTGAAGAAATATGATACTCATCCGAACGACACAGTGGTTAACTGGAGAATAGGTGAGTAATTGGCCGAAATGGTAAAGGGAAAATTAACTCGAAGCTAAATGGGAAGAGGAAAAAACTCACGAAATAGAGAAATAATCTAAGGGGGAGCGTAAGGGAGCGTAATTGGTTTCCAGGGATCTTTTTTTTCCAACATCTTCAATCAATACGAGACGCGAGGGGAGTCGAAGGTTGAAGAAGCGAAAGGAAAAAAACGAGGACAAATTCTAAACTTTTTTCCTCACTATCCCATACCATTCCCGGACTCCCTCCTCCGTATTTTTTACTCCCGGGCCGAATGGCTGCCGGACGTTTCCGCCTTCCTGCAGAGCGTGGACTAATTGCGACCGAACTCCACACCCTTCAAAAGATTCCAGCTCCATCGGCAAGATCACTTGAGGATGCATTCGGTGGGGAAAGGCGAGGGGATTGGAAGTCGCTGAAATAAGGTCGTTTTCGGTAGACATGCAAACCCTGGAGCAATGTTTCCCCATCCGCTTTCGTCTTTGACCTGGATGCCAAAAGATGCCATCTGTCTCGTTCCTCTCTTCCTTCGACCCACCACTAGTTAGACTCCGGGCCACCTGCCGATCGAGACAAAAGATCTTTCAGATCCGAAAAGGGACAAATGAAAAGTCTCTGTTGAAGAGTAAGTAAGGAGTTATAAACGATGAGGGCTCGGCAATGTTCTAATTTCAATACTATTATTATTGGGGTATTATATCAGCTAAAATACCTATAAATGGAAGAGAGAAAAATCCTATAGATTTTACTGGCGCGACAATTACCTACCTACAGATTTTATTCCCTCATCTCCTACCTATCTCCAGCCAATAAAGCGTGTTCTCTTTCTTCCTCGCTTGCCCAACACCCTTCTCTATATCATGGCATTGAGCAAAACATCGCTCCACATTACGCCTTCCAACTACCTATTCTGAATTCTCCTTATCTTCTCCAGATCTCCCCCTAGGTATAAAAAGTTTCAATGTAACATTATGATATGAAATTTTCATCACATAAATTGAGTTTTATCTCAGAGGTATATCGCATTACATGGAATTTATCGGATTGCATTGAATATCGCATTGCATGTCCTATTGTATCGCAATGAAGTACTACAAGATTGCATCGCATCTCAATTATCTAGCTGCATTGCATAAGTTAAAGCTCTGGGTCACATGGAATATGGGTAGACTTTTCACCCTTTTTTCGTGGAATTGAATCACATTACATATGTCACTTTGAAAAGAATAAAAGCGGAACTTTCTGGAACAATTTGAGGTTAAGGTTACAACAAATAATTTTAATCTTTTTAACGGGCTTGCTTTGTATTTCTGTTCACTTATAACGTCAATAACTTTCAGTATAATGTACAAGATTTTGTTGTGTTTACGCTATGATCCCGAATTTATTATCTCATATGCTTCTTCTCCCCTCCTCCAGTCACTCAATTTGAAAAAATAAATCTCAAGCAACTAAGACTGACCCCCCCTGTATTTGGATTCACCCCTTTACCACGTAGGTGGTTGAAAGAGGGAATGAGAGGCTTAAAAATAATAAGCCTAAGGGGCCAAAGCCATAGGTCTATTGAACGGGATGTAGAAAAGTAGGACGTACACTGAAATAAATAAAGAAACTGTATAAAGCGATAGGGCTCTGTGCATTAAAAAACCTAGAACATTTTTATTTACTTCCATTTAGACCAACCTTAACCGGTAGATTTCTATTACGATAAAAATAATTTTAAATTAAGGTCAGATAACCAAATAACTCCTTTTATTTTTAATACGGCGTGCAAGACACATTTCAATTAATATTATGTCCTCTGAAATAACAACCTAAAAAGTCAGGTATCTTTTGCTTGCCGTGCTACACGTAGTTATGTATTTACAATGACTTTAGTTGCTTTTAAAGATGAGAATTTCTTGAAAGTCTAAAAAGTATGGAGAACTCTCCACAGCATGGAACATCTTGTTGAATAGCCTCTTCGATCGCAATGTGAGATCACAATGTCAGATGCGATATTTCAGAAACATGACATACCGCATCCGATTCATAGCAACATCTTACAGGCACTCTATAGCCTATATGTACTACATACTGCCCTGCGAGCCACCAAAGGGGTGTGTAGCAGCGTGTGTTTCAACATCAATCGTGTAATAGGAAGTGGGAGTGGACAAAGGCGAATTATATGGCAACGCATTATCTTGGAATCACGCTCTGTTTCGTTACACTAATCAATGGTGCAGGGGATGAAAGCATTTTTAAACATATCATTTCGGGCCACTTATTTTTTTGTTTCCCTCAGTCCTGGCGATACAGCGTGGGGTACAAATATTATCTTCCGAGCCATACTAAAACTCATCTCACCTGAAGTTTTTAAGTAATATAAGCCTTGGAGTAGCTTTCTGCTCCCTTCCTTGTATTTCAATCAGCAGGGTTGAAGCAGGAAACTGGAGTGAGAGTTTTTCACGCTATTCGTTTCATGATCAATACTATAACTTATTTGAGATAGGAGTGTGATATTTGTCATAGGAACCTTAGCATCTTGTGCCGGAGGAGCAGAGGTGATGCAGATTGAGAATTTTTTTATTTTTGGAATTTACATCCCTCTTACTATATCGCTTCAATCAGTTCTAGAGAAACTGAGCAAGGTCAAATAACCCCTGCATTACACTGAATCTCGTTTTTGGACGGGAAGATAGCATTGGAAAAATAAATGATGTTGATGTGTGGTGGTGCTTGACTTTGAAAGGCACGTCCTATAAATATATCTTCCCCAGTCCATCTATTACTTCTTCACGAAAAAGCACGCCTGGACAACGAGAAGGGCTCGTTAAGGACACTATAGGGAATAGGAGGGCAGGGGAAAATGAGGGGCGGGTGATGGAGGAGAAAAGAAGGCACAGCCTTTTTCGCAATTTCAGATCGGGGAGGTGCACGGTAAAAAGGGGAAACCATTTTTAAAAAAACTTTTTTTTCAAGTCGCCGCTGCACTCGCAAGTCGCTAATGAGATCCGTCCCGTCTCCGTGAAGCAGTTTGTTCGCCTCAGCAATGGAACATTTTTGGAGAGTGGCTCGATAGTCAAAGAAATGGCGGCTGTGCAGGGATTTCCAGACGTTCCCGAATGCAAACTCAGGAAAACTTGTGAAATGGACCCATCTGCTTCCGAAACTTACGATTAAAGTTTCGAGGCCATCTAACGGACGTCGCTGATGGAGTTGGAATAGTAAACGGTATGATAACGTATAATTTAAATGATTGCTACTCGCAAGCCTTTCACTGACGCGATTATACGAAATATACTATAAACAAAAGTGTCAATTAATAACAACAAAAACACAATTACTGGAGCTATGATTAAAACATTTGCTGCCAAATATTTTGCTTAATCGTAAACTAAGAGGTACTACGATAGACCTTTTGAATGTAAATAGCTTAAGCATAAAATATTAAATAAGACATGGTAGGGAGTGAGCGTAATTACTTTATCAGCTCGAGAATAGCGTACGCAGTTAACTAACTGCCTTCCCAGTGAACTCTCCACCGAGATCACCTCTCTTCACTTGCCACTTCAAGGCATTTCAATCAGTTTAATTTGATTTATTCCATGACTGCTTACTTATATGGACAGAAGAAAAGCGTAAACTAACTTATAATCTAGAAATACAGGCAGTCAAAGAATCAAATTAAATTTTTTTGGTCAAATTTCAATATCAAATTTGGATTAAACATGGATTTTGAAATTCAATTAAAAAACAAATTTTAAATTGAGTACGATCCCATTCCTTTCGCAATGAATGCCTGTAACAAAAATAATTTACCTGCCATCACCCGTATCAAATAGAATTAATTAATACAATATCTTAGGGAACTTTTCATTTTTTTTAATGGTGGCCGAGGTAAAATGGCCGCATATTTACAATGCATTCCATTTTTAGCGAAAACACAAAGAATACCAACGTTTTTTCTTTCATAAATATAAAATCTTCCAGCATATATGATTCGATAAATTACATCATTTCCATATTCACCAACATAGAAAGGAATTTAAGAGGGACTGGGCGCGCACGATAAATGCCTATTATTTTTAATGCGATTGCGAAGTTACATATGCAAGGATAAAAAAAGTAGTACATAATTTAACATCACTTCATCAAATGGCATTATGAATGACAAATCATTTAAATCGAATTAAAAACGAGAACCATGAAGCTTGTCAGAGAGGTCAACGATTGCACAAATTTAAATACGCTGTTGACAATGTGGTGAGGGCATTAATTCGTCTTGTGCCAGTGAGGCAGAAGTAAGCATGTAGCAATGGAATGCAATAAAATTGCAAAAATAAACGGAAGACCTAAAGAGATAAGGTCAAAGTTCAACATGAGCGTCAAAAGAGAGAAACTTAACCCAAAAATACTAGTGAGTAAGGAAACTTCTTCCACAAGGATTTATCCATAATCTGGTCTGCCTCCGCAGCTAATGAATGCTTTTTAGCATTTAAAAAAAAGAGAGACAGTTGCGTATATTTTAGGAAGAAAATATGCAAACACGGGATTTTTGAAGGGGATTTCAGAACTTGATGCGGAGGTGGAAGACTATGGCCCTCAGGAGGTTCCCATATCCGCGACACGAAAGAAAAAAATAAGTTTTACCCTTCCATGTCAATGCAATTTCTAACGAATCTAGCTGAAGAGCCTTTCTTCCTGCTCATTCTTTATTCTCCTCTTGACATCACCTCGTCCCAAAAGGATTCCTTCTTCCCTACCCTCGAAGCCCGGTTTAAGGTTTCCTGAAGCGAGCGCTTGCTTGCCCTTCTTCCACCTTGCCTCCTTAAATCTCCCTTCCTCGCGTCCCCCCATAACAATATCCTGCCCCCAATCCTTCTTGGCTACCTTTTTCTCCGTCCCATCCCAAAATCCTACCATAGCGTCTCGTTCTGAACCAGTGTAGCGAGGTTTTTTCAACGTACACCGAGCCATAGGCTGTGCATCGTGATATTCATGGGACCAAGCAATGAATACTTTATATTTTTCTATTAGAGATATACTTTATCATGAGTGTATTTCTCTATAGATATTTTTAGTAAGTTTAATATGTAATTTTTACTCAAGCAATATATAAGGTGAAATTTAATGCCTAAGTTTTTGATTAATTCAACTTAGTACCGGTTCTCCCCGATAACGGTGCAAGGGATAATCAAGACTGATTTTCTTGTTTTCAATGACGCTAAATTTAATCACTCGACATTCGACATCTTGGATTGACTTGTAAATTATGCAGGAAATAACAATATCGCAATGTGATACTTTTTTACTGGTATATGTACGATATATTGCAACGTCATGTTCAATAGCCTATCTTAATACGCTTAGGACAGTAATGAAATATTATAATTGAACACGTAATAAAGAGTGAATAAATAAAAAGTTTCTGCGAATCAGTGAGAACCGACCTACAAAGTCATGAACAAACAACACAAATTGTAATTATAGACATATACCGATTTTGAAAATATTTGCTTAATTTTTGAGGAACTACATTTATTCACAGATTAGTTAACTGACCGAAATTATGACAAGAGATTTACAAAGGAGTCAAATCCCTTTTGCGGGATAAAACCAAATAAATAACCAAAAACCAAATAAATAACCTATGAGAACAAAAAAAATGAGAGAATATTTAGAATAGACGATAGATTTTCCATAATAGAGTGGGAATTTGTGAATTCATTGAGTGTTATCATGTAATATCAGTTATTGTTTTATGTTAAGTAGGGTTTTGAATGTGAAATGTAAAATAATTTTATGAAATACGAATGCCCTGATGATAGTAATCCAAAACGTCGGAAATATTCTAAAATAAAATTGAACTTACTAAAAAAAATCCTTGAGAATATTTAACTAGAATGTTTGATGGCGTCCATAAATCCAATGAGGATAATGATTATTTTCGCTTTGTTCTATACACATCACCAGAAAGAACAAGCAAACAAAGGTTCGCCCAAAATCTGTACACAAATAAAAATCGCCCCAACCACCTTAAACACGCCTCCGCTGCAAACTCATGAACTCGAGGCCGACCTTGGCATTATTCCCCCAGTATGCATTACCAGCCTTCCGAATCCAATTTCGAACAAGTTTACGTACGAGACGTCATAGATGGATGGAATGAGTGAAATGGAGGAGGCGTCACCGGGGATAAATCAATCATTGGCAGTTTTTATTGGCCTATTTCTTAATGTTTCCACGGAAGTGCTCAGGTTTCTCGTGACGTGCGAGGGATCCAATTTTGTTCACGTTTCCAAAGACGCACGGCCCTAATGGAGAAGGAAGTTTTTTTTCGGAGGAACTGGAATACAGGCGCAAGCATTTCAATTCATCATTTTTTTCCATCAACACGTCTGAGAAAAAACACCTTTTCTCCTAAAACTACGCTATGCAAAACACTTAATGTATACGTATATGAATATGAATATGATAAAGGAAAATGGCAGCCTCCCACCTGAGGGATTCAAATTTCATACCGCCCAACATCCAAATTACCCAACAAATTCGAACGCTATTGTGTAAAATAACACGCACCAAATATCATATCTTTCCACTTACGTTAAGAGCTTCAATCACCACATGTACATCAAACTGAAGTGCTAGTATTATAAAACATGAAAACTATAAAAGAAACTTCTTTGAACGAGAGACATATGCTACATGATGGAAATTTTTTTGATATGTAAGCCTTAAACCAAAGTTCATCTGAAGTTCATAATGTGAAATGAAATTTACCAGCATGAAAGGCCATGCTTCAAGTACCTACCAAAACCTTCGGTCTATAAAAGTTAACTTTTTTAATCAGTTCAATGTTATTAAAATGTCAACATACTGTTCTGATATCAACAAGAAAACTCACGAATAATGATGAATTAATTGAAAAAATATATATTTCATCATAAACTTTCCTTTATTTTTCCGTTTTATTTTTTTTAATTTACACAATTTAGTAATTATCTAATTCGTTAATTCTCTAATTGAGGTGCTATCTAGATTCTAATTTAGTAAAGCACAATGGCATCTTGTCCTTAACAAAACGATCGCCCTATAAATAAGTCATTATCACAATCTTCGGCTAAAACTCTTAGCTACCTCAAGAAAATACTTCAGCTTTATTTGTAACAGCGAACTTTATTCATTAAGTTTTTTCCAAAATGCATGCTGCAACAATGAGGTGCTAATCAAAAGCTAACCGAAATTCGTACGCCATGCGTGGACGAGTGCTTATGCGACAAAACCTCATCGGTTGCCACTCTACACAACCTTTGAGTGCCAGTGAGCGTAGTGGCATCATTCTTGGTGAGCTTGTTCCTTATTTTTGACAGCTTTTTCATTGCCACATATTGCTTCCGATGCGATATTGCAATGGTGACGGATAGAAATAGGAAGCATATATGCGTAACGTTTGGCTTCAAACTAGAGAAAACAGATACAAAAACATCAAATGTTGAAATAAACAACAAACAGCGCTCGGAGTCAACATTTAAGGCCAGTTCCACCCCTACGATTGGTGTAGGCGTTTTAATTTTGGTCTAAGACCGGCTGTAAATGATAAACGTTCAGGACGGCCATCAGCCAGCATGGCGTATTAAAATGTCACTGCTGTCCAGTCTGGGGTCATTTAAGATCACAAATGGACTGTGCATTAAGTGTGTAACATTTTTGGACTACCGTGTGCTTCATATCAGGGGGTTTTGTCCGACGAACTAAATATAAGACGGAACATTGATAATTTCGTGCCACGGCTGCTAGGTGACGGAAAGAACGTCTGCAGGGACCTAGTGAAACCAAAAAGTTATTAAAGATCCTCATCCTCACTACTCGCTCGATTTAACCCAGTGGTACTTCACGTTGTTCCATCAGATGAAATTCAAGTCATATGCCAATAAGGCCAAAGATTTGAGCCAACTGAGGAAATTGAAGTGAAATTTCACACCACGCTAAACACGGTCACGAAAAATGACTTCCATATGGCATTCAATAATTGGAAGAAGCGCAGGCAGCGGTATATACATTCCTTTGGGGAGTTCTTCAAAGGTGGCGGTGAATAAGGTCCAGATTATTTAATTTGATGTATTGAATTCAATTAAAACAGTTCGAAACTAACTAGAAAAAAAATAAATATAGCTAGGCATGATCATAAGTCCTTGTTATGATTGGCTTATTAATGAGGTCCCTCATTTGTCATTTAAAGGAAAGGAATTTTCATTTATTAGCACTCAACACGACTAATCAATTGTAATTCTCTAACTATGAGCATTGTACCCACAAAAACCGAATGAGAAGTAAGATATTTAAATGAAACGATAAATTTTATGCATACAAAAATGTTGACGCACATCTTACAAACCGAACTGAACTAATTTCTCTAAAATGGGGGATATAGCCTGTCCAAATTGAACTATTTATTCTCACCACTTCCACTGCTTTTCATCGTGGACCCTTCCTACCTGCATCTCATAACCTCCAACCTGGGGAGGTCCTTACGCTTCCAAAGAGCCATCCAAGATTTCACCTCAACACTCCTAGCGCCGCCCCTGCACCTCCACCGGTCCCGGCGCTCCCCCCTCGCATATATACCACTCGACGCACCTGCCCCACTTGCTAAAACCGGTGTCCGCCCCTGGATTTCTCCCTTGGGCCCTCCACCCCCAACACACACCCACTCCCGCCGCCTCCACTTCCAGCCCTCTTCCCCCAACTTGGCCCTCTCTAAACCTTAAAAAACCGTCTTTGTGACTCTCCAGCATCCTTCCCCTCAAGCTCTCTTCGCCGACGCACACTCCTAACTCTCTCTCATCCCTCCACGCAAAACCCTCCCTTCCATCTTAACAGAGTTCTCTCCCAACCCCTCCTCCCTCCCTCTCTCTCCACAGATTCTTCCCTTCCCCTCCCACCTGACTCCTTAAACGATTCCACTGTGTGCACTAACATACACAAAACCTCTGTCCCCTCTATCTACCCGCCATTCCTCGTAAGAAACCTTTTCCCACCCTTCGCAAAACCCACTTCTGAATTTCAAGACCTCTCCCTACAACTACCAATCTCCCTCTCTCATCGCACAACGTGATATATAAAGGGGGCCAAGCTTCGTGTCTCCAAGACTCAATGATTGCTTTCGCTAGGTGTATTAATCCTTTTGCCGTATAGTATGAGTAGCCGTAAAGGTAAACCTTACACCGTTTAACGTAACTCCTTGGAAATAATTTAAAATAAAAAGAAAAGGAAATTTATTGAACTTTATTTTTGCATTTCAATGAGGAAAATGCTTCACCTCGCAAGATTTATTCCCCGCTTTAGAATTGTGTACAGAAGAGCAAATTATCAGAAGCAGTCAAATAAATATGCAGACATATTGAAAGAATATTCCGGTGGATGATATGGATAACATCTTTCCGAGTGTGGCACCGGGTTAGGGTTTCCATTGCTGACATTTCGACGGGTAACATGCTCATCTTCCTCAGTGAAAATCCGAGGGTCAAGTTTTGTTTTGGCGGGTTTTTATACTTTAGTTAAGTAAAAAATTCCCGGCAGATCAAAATCAATTTGAATAGGATAACTAAAGTATACAAACCTTGCCAAAACCAATCTCGGCACTCAGTTTTCCCCGGAGGACGATGAGCAAGTTACTCAAAACGTCGACTTCGGAAAGCCTAAGTCGGAGTCGCACACGAGAAGACCTTACCCAAATACAGACATTTTCACAGACAGGCACACTGTACATATCATTAATTGCCATTAAAAAATAGAAGATTTTTAAAAATATCATGAGATCCAATACTGAGAGTCAACAGCAAGGGTCTGACGGAATAGCGATATCTCGTATGGATTGTTAGTGCCAATTGTTTCAGGCGCAAATGGGAAAATACGTATGCGTGAAAAAGATAAAGAGTGACAAATGTGTCTTTGGACAAAAATAATTTATTTTTGTTGTGAAAAAATGCAGTAATTATTCCTTTTGTTGTAAGACGTTTATCAGTATCCATTTAAAATACACCTGGGATCACACGAGACATCGCCATAGCAACCGGAACGAAAATGATGGCCGAGAAAGTACACTACTAAAACGCCAAAAGGACTGGACGGCATTATTGCGCTGCAAACTGGTTCCAGAATTTTTCAGGATGCAGAATTGATTATTCAATTACCTTTTTAAGTTTCCCCTGAGAAATAAATAGGTGATTTCCCACTTAAATCTGCAAGACATTAAATTATAGAGTAAACCTGTCGCGCTGTTCGCTGATAGCACCTGACCACTAGAGTGCTCTGGGTGAAATGTATAACCATTTGAGTAATGTTAGTTCGCAGGTTTCCGCGGCGTTGGTCAAATGATTTCAACAACTGTGTCACCAAGATAGCCGACATTCATCCCGGCCCAAAGGACAGACTTCCGTCAACCCTCTCCGAAGGCGTTTACCAAGTGCCGTGCTCCTGTGGGAAGTCATACATAGGCGAACCCTGCAGAGCCTTGGGCACTCGACTAAAGGAACACCAGAGAGCGACAAAAAATAGACAATTCAAAGCATCTGCCATCTCAGATCACGCATGGAGTGAACCGGGACACACCGTACAATTCGAAGATGCAAAAATAATAGCCAAGGAAAACAGGTACTTCCCGAGAATAATTAGAGAGGCTATAGAAATCATAAAAACACCTAAGAATTTTAACAGAGAAGATGGATACCCATTGCAAAGCGCTTGGAAGAGAGTAGTAAGCTTCCCGCGCAAACGCGACACTGCTCCATGATTGGCCGGAGCATTGATCGCTTTTTAGCGCCTAACTTGGCCTATATAAGGACGGACCAAAACCTTCTCGCCATCCTTCACCTGAGGACGCCAGCAGGATAGCTGGCGAAACTGTTGTGCTGAATGACAACGGACGCGGATGCAACCCGAGAAATGTTGAAATCATTTGAGTAATGTTAGAGTCAGACCCTTGGTCAAGAGTATTACGTCACCGCATAGTGTCGATTCTCTTCTCCGCATGTATTTTTACAGTAAATATCAAGTTATGTTTGATAACTGTGTTCCACGAAAGAAATAAAGAAGAGTATTTCCGAAAAGTTGGTATAAACCATCTGAACTCCACATGAAGACAATTTGTAGGTATTACAGTCAGTAATACCGGTCAGTAATATCATTTGTAGGGTTTTCGATGAGATACTGTTTGGACGCTGCCAAGGGAACACAGTTATCGACAGTAAGTATTTTAAGTAAATGATTCGTCGGAGACGTTTTTGCCCAGAATATTCAAGAATGTGAAGTATATATAAATATATTTCTTTAATAATGCATGCTCTACTTAGAAACTTAACTGGGCAGAGATTTCTACTCTGCAAGATTTAAGAATTGCTTTCGACAAATTGATCAGTTCTTTTACCGTAATATATCAATTATTTTTTAAACATTCGAAATAAATTGTACGTAACATTGTCGAAGCTATCGAAATAGTTAGCTAGTAGGTATCAAAGTTCTTGAGATATAGTGTGGGGTCAAAATAATACCTACGCGTCATACTGGATGAGTTCGATCCGAATTTTCCAAGTGCTTTAAGCCTAGCGTGTGGCTTCCGAGTTTTAAACGGCTCCCAACCTAGTCCTTCCGACAGCTCCATTACACTTGCTGTAGAATTTTCTGACGAAGCTTGTGGCTTTCCTTTACATTTTATATGTTTTGAGAATGCAATGTATTTCTACATTTCTGCGCATAGTCCCAAATGCTCGCAACTTATTCGAGATATGACATGACTAAACAAAATAGCTCTATTTTTCACTTTATTTACCACGGAACTTGTAAGTATTCGCTATGCAATTCTCAATTGCTTTTATGCAACCCCGTAAGTGTGTTCTCAACGTTTCCTCACCTGAAGCTGAAGTGGTGATTCCAAAGTATTTGAATTCATCTAACACGAATGATATTTACTCTTCCCACTTTATAGATTTGGCGATACCAGGTTTCCTGAAGACAATGGGTGAGTCGCCTGTCGTAACGTTGGAAGAAATGAAGAACCTGATCCGGTAGTAAAAACGAGAGATTTAAACCCAGACACTACTAGGTCTCTGCCCAAAAATACCTAACCGACCAATCCTCCTCCATCTAATGGCTGTTGACCTAAAACCTATTGCCACACGTCGTCGGCTGCAGTGGTGGCTATCAGGGCCATATGCAGATGTTTTCTCTTGCCGAGAGACGCCTTGGAACACAAGAGAGATATTTCCTTCCCTCTCTCTCAAGTCAATGCCACTCCCCGCATCTCCTCCACTTAAGGAGCGGGTCCCTCCCAGGCACAAACTCTGGTGACTTTTCGCTTCCGTGACCCTTGAACCACTTCAAGTCCCCTCGCAGACACCCTTACCATTAGTACATGACTTACCCCTTTGAACCACTTCACTCCCAGAAGAGGCTCCGCTGTTGGCCAACCTAACTCATCCTATGAGTAAATTCTAAATGAGTAAATTTTACAACAGGGTCAGCAGTTCAGGTACCAACGTTTCGAAGGCTAACTATCTCATCATTATCAAGGTGATTGATGACAGAAGTTCCATTTTTTCGTATTATGCACCTTGCAATTTGGGTCAGGTTGTCACTAATTGGATGTTAAGAGGGGACTCTTTCACGCCAAACATTGCATTTTACCGCGAAATCTTAAATTTGTTGAAAACATGTATCCAAGCTTGACTTAGTCGGTGTCCTGCGTTTCTGTCGAACTTCCATGTTTCCAGCCGGATCTCAATGGCTTCCTTAGTCAATTAGTCCCAATATCATCTGGTTCTGCCAATCAGTTTGATGTGGTCAAAGGAGATAATGTGGTCACGGAAAATGCGGTGCTTAGCAACAGCTGATTTTTTGGGGTAGTCTAACCTGATGCACTGTCTGTGTTATTTTATTCGCATGGTATTCAGTATACTCTCGGAGTCTTGAGCCCCAATTGTATATACTCGAACTTGTTGGCTCCTTAGTTTTTCGGGTGGTCTTTGAATTGCCCCATGCCGTGAAGTCTTAGGAACTCTTCATCACAAACTCATCCAGATTCGTGCTTTCTGATCCTTCAACCCTTCGATGAATATATTTTAAGGTAGTTTGATTGAGATATCACTAACATAAAATTAGTCAGGCATCACTGAAAAGAAAAAGATTCAACCTTTTAAATTATGCAGAAATATCAGCTAATTATGGCAATACATTTAAAAATATCTGCAGAAAATGAAGCCGTATTCCATGGAAAACGTCACGGCTGTGCACTCCGGAGATATACTTTGAAAGAATTGTGGAATTAATGGTGCATTATAAATGTTCTAAATGAAACAGTTCGTATTTTCGTAAATTATTTAGGAAAATAAATGTATTTTTCTGGTGGGTGCGCCCGCGGCATAAAGCAGCACATTTCAGTTTCTGAGCTGCCCGTTTGGTAGGTACCGGTAATATGTAATGCCTGTTTCTTTTGGCATGTATTTTTCATGATAGGAGGTAGTATTTCCAACTTTTAAATAAATCATCCACGGAGCTGAGAAGATCTTCAGATGCTGTTTTTTATTTTAAAATAGTGTGATGTTAATGCGGCTACATTTCCAGTTACCGTTCTGTCATGGGAGTGATATTTGTTTTTACTTTTGTGAGCTTCATAGTTATTTTTCACGCCTATTCGTTCAGTTATCTTATAATCACACTGTGTATCGTCTTCTTCTTTTTGCTTAATACTCAAACATTGTCTGCAAGAGGCATTTTTTTCACACGCGACAACATGTGACACATGGCAAGATGACCAGGGCCAAGAAATAGGCGTCGAAGGTTCTTTATTCGTGATAAATTCGCCTTCCAAAATAATTCTCACGGCATTATCGGCAGAATAATTTAAACTCATTGATATTCCCTTATATATATATACTCTTATTTCGTCTTAGTGATAATACTACTTGAGTAAATCTTTTTTTTCTAGTATTAGTTAAATCCTTGAAACGTAATTAAATATAATAGCAATACGAAACTAAGCACCTGTGTATATGTTGGGATATTATTTTGGTGATAATCCAACAGGTTCGTTATTTAGCACTCGAAAATGCGAGGATAATCAAGGTAGCCCCGTAGATCCATGTAAATACATGGGTGACATTGCCACTATGAACTGTTTTACCAATACTTTGTCCGCTAATGTCATGTGTGAAATCATTATGGAAAACCGCAAAGGCATCTCAAGGCAATATCTGAGCAAAATTATTCGTCCCCTTCATATTTAAATAATTAGTGTTCTCCAATTCCAGCGAAACTACGTGATAATTATAATTCTTTGCTAAAGTAAAACTCAAATTATGAAACAAAACAATCCACGCTAATTTATTGATTAAACTAAAAATTAAAACATTATACCATTACATTTTGAATACAATGTGTCATGGTTTATCAAATGACTCCATTTTGAAAATGACGGCCAATTTGGGATAGAAAAATCGAGAACAAATAATGCTAAGATTTGAATGCCTATTAATTTCAATTACTTCTATATACCAAATACGAGGAGCCATAGATACTAAAGATAACCTTTCAGCCTTAAGGGGTGAGTCGCAAACTAACTTCTCCGGATAGATTTCTCTAATTGTGTTGGATGGAAACAACGCCCTACTTCCCAAGTTATCCATGACCGACCGACTCCACGTGGTAATTTGCACCGAGACTCCGCCCGGAAAGCGACAATGAAAATGAAGCAATCTCATTTCGTCTTAACAAGTTAGCGCACCGTAAAAGCAAACAGTCTGTAATAAAGTAATAGAAAACCTAATAATAGTCCCATAACGTATTACTGAGTATTTTTTAAAGCAGATAAAACACCTCCTTCATTTCGTGTAGTTCAGGTAACTCAAAACGGTGGAGGAGTCATCCTCCGTACACGGAGAGTAAATTCAGAGCCAAATGCATCATTAGAATTGTATCAACGATTAAAACGTACTATTATACAGACGGTGTTTGTATGAACAAGTCCTATCCTTTAGTAGTATATTTATGATACATATGGTAACATTTATCTACGTACGAACGCTTGAAGTTTTGAATATTGAAATTACAGTAATAAGTTTTAAGCGAGCAAAACGGGATTAAGACATTAAGAAACATGAACGACTCATCATGTGAGACTCAAGAATGTGTGCGCTTGACAAACAGGAAAACAAACTTGTTTGACTATAATATAAACACGATTTCATATTGAGCCGAAAATAAATTTTCAAAATCTCTTTTAGAGGCGTTTAGCGTAATGCAGCTATCCTGCATTAAGAAACATCACAAATAATTATAAATGACTGATCCTAGGAAGTTGATAGTTTGAGATTTACGTTACTTAGTTTAGCTCTTAAAAAATTGCAAAAAGGCTCAGTTTAATTGAAAAAAAATCGTAAACTTCGTTATATGAGCTAACATTACAAATAGTGAATCAAATTCTACAAATATTTGAGAAACTGAATGAAATAAATTGTATTCAGTAATCCCACATTTTCCATTTTTTGGCCCCTCTGAGCTCCTTTAGAACTAAAAACACGTGTGAATAGTGATAAAGAACCTTACCACCGAACAGAAGCAGTTGTTCTATATTTGAATCCTGATATGATACTAAACACAAAGAAACCAAGACTCAGGCCGGTCAACTGTGGATGACAGAAAACTGAGTTATCTTTTTTGATTACCCTTTCAATAGAAAATCCTTTCGCCAAGGAGCACAGGAAAAGATTCCTGCAGGGAGATAAAAGTATCGCGTAGTATCAAGCAATCACTGGGGAAAGCAACACGTGCGAACTTAGATCAAAGGTATTCAGGGCGGTACGCTTTATTTGGAGAGTAAATAATCATTAATTTCCTTTACTCGTGGTGGAATGGTGAAGTTCATGCTTCAGTTCAAAGCCGTATTTCCGACCGGGCGACTACCCTCCACGATCCCACTCCATACCCTTACTCATCACACTCCCGTTGACGACATCCTCGGTGGGCGGCAATATGATGGGAGTAGTGGGTCCGGCCAGGTGATCGCAGGTACCATTCCCATGGAAACTCGATCCCTTAAAGTACGCCAAGGGGATCTCATTGTCGTAAGAGAAGCACATCATCCATCGCTCGACTCGGCCTTTCCCTCCGTCCGTCTGTGTACTTCCACTCGATTCCGAAGCTCAACTCTTTCCTCCCTTCTGCCATTTCAACACGCTCATTCCTACCCTTTTTTACCCTCCCCCCCTCAACACCGCAGGCAAAGGAGTCCTTTCTTTCTCACCCCCTCACATCTCCTCCTACCTAACAAACCAACCCTGCCTTACCTTTCCCGCGACTTCTCCCCCCTTCCCCAACCGCTTCATTAATATGCATAGGGGAGACTAGGTGGAGGACGGCCGAGTTAACAATTCCAACTGCGAAGTGACGATGTGGCTTGCTTGGGACAGGAGGTGGGGGAGCGGTGGAATTTTTTCAAGGGAAAGAATGAGGGTTCAGATGCTGCACTCACTAAACCTACCTTCCTCCTCCTCATACCGGTGAAGCCCTCAGGGGACCTAAAGATGCAAATGTCAGAACAAAGACGGGACGCGGGAGGGTGTCAGACGCGAGGGTGAAGTGTTAGCGGTTAGCGTGGGCCGTAAGCTGACTAAGAGGAGGGAAACAGATCTTATTCGCGACTAAAGGGAGTGGCGCATAAGTGAGACAAACTGACTACAAGGAACGCGGTCGCAGTGAGACGAGAGAGAGAGAGATAAATATGTACCCACCCTTATAAATGTACACATGTATGTATATAACCAAGCGAGGTTTGTTGAGTGGTGTGAGTTATGGAAGACGACCGGAGATCATGTCGCTATGTAAATGGGGGCTTCACTACGGTTGCGTCGCTTTTCTCATCGTGGAGGGTCTCATTGCTTCACGGGGGCTCGAATTATTTTAAAATTTCATTTTATTTATTTTAGTTCCTTGAAGCACTAAATATTACGTTTCCGGTTTATCCGAGTGAAAAAGGTCACGATAACATTTTGGCACTTGGGGGTTAGAGACAGGAATGATGGGAAGAGCTAACTGGGTGTCAAGGAGGTGAAAATTTGATTCGGAGCAGGGATACACAAACACGGCGAAATGATGGGAATACAAGATTCGGAAGTCAAACTTCTGTTGTCCAAAGCAGTTCGCAGCTAAAGCATTAATGCAAATTCGATGCCATTTGTTTGCACACGTGGTAAATAATAAGCTAGACCTGAATTTTTGACAGCTACGTCACCTGCTGAAAACGACTTTTTTAAATGACTCGAGCAACTTTTATCAAGATACTAGCGGGAGGTACCTGTTGAAATTCAACGGGTGTGAAAAACATTGAACCCATTTTATAAGAAAACCACAAAGCCTGAAGAATAATGTCAACGTAGTCATATGAAGAGTTCGTAACGTATATTGTATGACGTGTTCGTTGTAGTATATACGCTGACCGTTTTCCAGGTGCACGGAGAGATGGGTGACTTTTGGTCCACTTTCATGCATGGGAAACCCAAAAATGGGCCACGCAGAATCAATACTACTTAAATAGCACCCATGTTGATGGATCGTCACCTCGTCCCTCCAGTTCTCTTACGGATTACGTCTTCTGAGTGAATAACAGCTTGATGGCTTCCCTTGTGTACATAAACATATTTGCATTCAATGACTCAGTTGAGATGCGCAATTCAACATCGATATGTGCGCTGAGTATCTTAATCAGGATCGGAGATTAGGGTACAATCCAGCGGTTACCAGCGTGAAAAGGATCATTTACAGCAGCAGCCATGTTTATTTGATCTATGAATCCTCCATCATCCGGACTTCGCCTTCGGCATATAGCCATAATTATTTTCTTCGGTTGCTAAATAAAAAATCTATGGTGATTCTTAGTGCACTTGCCGATTTTCATGCACGGATTTCGTTGATTGCGCAGAATTTCCGTTCTTCTTTCGGGTAAGAAGCATGAAGTGACGTCATATTTCCGCCATCTTAATACAGATTGAAGTTTCAGAACAGATGGGTCTATATTTGAACCAGATTTATAGCTGGTAACCCGTCAGTTGGTTGGGTTAGGATGAAATTTGTGCGGTTCTTAGCGTAACCCGAGAAACACCACGGGGAGATGATCATGAGATCGCTGGTGAGCATTTCTTTTAGTATCCGAGTCTAACCTTTGTCGTTTTTCTTGCAGGGCATTTTCTCTCAAAGAACACATTCCTCTTGCTCTACAAGATGTATTCGAAAGTTTACTCTTTTTTATGTTAGGCATGTTGATGGATATACTTTTAATCCCTGGAACTCTATGATTGAGTGAATGTAAGTTAACTTTTAACACTTTTAAACATATACGTATAAAAAACTCGTAACGTTTATGATGTGAGAATTGGTCTAAAAAACAGCTCGCAATCGTAATCGTATCGAGATCTGAGAATTAAACGATAATAAACAACGCCGTGTTTGTTGCATCAACAGAGGCTTTCATACAATTACTATTCACTGCACGTAAATACTCTAGCACTTTTAAGTCCTTTATGTGTATCTCTTCTTTTAAATTAATGAGTTTTGGTCAATTAAAATTCTTTTTTTCATTTCAAAGCTTCGGCAAATTTATTGCCATCCTCAGGGCTGTGAATTTTAATTACACTAACATTATGTCAACCATTCCAATTCAGCGCTGAAAACGAAGAAAAACGTTGAAACCAAAAGAAACATTGGCAGTGAAATAAAAGAATTTTAATTGACCAAAACCCAATAAGTTAAAAGAAGAGGTATTTATACGCGGTCAATATATCATTAATAATTTATTTGTATCGTTTAATACGTAAGTGTTTTCTCATTTACATGCAGTTACCCTATGAGAGCTACTTTGAGAATAGACATTGAAGAGTATACTTGTTGTAAATATGCATTGAGTTTATCGATTACCTCCAGAAGCAATCAATCATGGGGCCCTTGGGACTCTGGGCCCTTTCTTATACAGATGTACTTTCTGCGTGCTATCATGCACCTGCAGGAAAACTTAAATGCCAGATGCGTGAATATCCTTTGAAATTCAAATCTCTGGTTGTCAAGGAAGTTGCTGTTGTTGATTTCAGAGAAAAATATGAGATTTTTCAGCTAAAAACATGATTTTCAGACAATTACGAAGAGTAAAAGAAAATCGATTGAAAGAATTAGAAACGTCATTCATTCAGCCATCCACTAAAAAAAATTTCAGCCGTCTTGAGTGAAAGTCATTTAAAAAAGTAAAAACTGAAACCACTGCACCGAACCCAATGCTTAGTATGGACCACCAGGGATCACCATGGGGGCCTTTGGGGGCCCTGAGGGATTTTTCATATAGCCTATGTTACATCCAAATACATTTTCTTACTGCATGCCAAATTCCAGCTCAATCGATTCAGTAGTTTTTGCGTGATTGAGTAACAGACATACAACATTCAATTTTTATATATTAGTATCCTGTAATGTGTATGATGGTTATTTTAATGAAGCTGTACGTATATGAAAATTTTTATCAATTAACGACGATCCCAAGAAATGTGTTTTCCTGAAAACCATCAGGTTTACAACAAATAGGAAAACAATTATTCATATTTTACGACCTTTTTAGACAATTAAAATAATTCTGCTGCAATTGAGCTATAACTTCTGGCTCACCTAAAAATAAGTAAAATAAAAAATCACGATTATACTCCAGCACAATGAGATGGCTGATAAGACACAGAACAATATTCTTAGGTGCTTGCCTCTTTATTTGAAGCGTACATTAATTACAGTTATATGACAGAACACCTGAGGAAACGGTAAAAAGCGACATAGGTTGTTGTTGTTCAACTTTCGCCAAACTCAACTTTGCTTGCTTCTTGTGTCCGTTAAAGGAGTGTCGGTGAATGCATTACGAGTGCTGTAATTCGGGGCCACTGTTTTAATTTAAAGTTTCACCTAACGAGGGCTCCCCTTGCGTACTCAGCGGGTTGCCCTCAAAACTTTTCGTCAAGGTTGATGAATTTAAATTTACTTTACCCTTCCTAATCAAATTCGAAACGGATATTGCTGTGAACGCGGAGTCTCTGACCGTGGCCCTCACTTAAGGAAAGTTTCTACACTCTCATCGCAACAACTCAGAATAACCAATTCCGTCATAACATCGGTTTACTCCATAAAAATGTTAAAATATTTTTATTAACTAGACAATGAGTCTTGATACATTTACCAATATTTATTTAGCAAAGTTAAAGATTCAACTGATTGCAAGAGTCAAGAAAAATCAAATAGTATTAATGCCCTTAGATATAGGCATAAATAAACTTAAAGAAGCTATGTGGCCAAACATTTGATGTCTTCGTGTTACAGGCCAAGTATTTAGAAAGGAGCGATGAACACTTCATAATAATACATCAGTTGTACATACATGCACGTGCAGTGTACAATGCATGTAAGTATTAGCATTGGGATTCTACGAAACACGGGAATTTATTAAAAAATAATATCCTATAATAACGTTCAATTTCCTTTAAGGCGGAATGCTTGTGCATAAATCTTAATAAAATTAACGGATAGTCTTAAAGGAGGTTCGGTGGTTTTACTCAACTTAAGAGAATTCGATTAAACTTGCTGGAAACATTAATTTGGTTATCTTAAAGCTACCTGATTTTTTTCAGAATTATTTGCCGCTGGTTTCTTAAGATATTTGAACGAGAAGTGGGCATGAAAATACACGGGTTGTTATGGAAAAGCAAGGCATTTTTCATCAGAAAAAACCTTTTATAATTATTCAGTGTATAATAATTAATATCCTCGATAGAAAAATGTATATATGCAACTGATTTTTACACTGAGCGCTTGAATAAATCCGTCGCGCGCGTTGCAGATCGTGTTAAAATGGCACCATGGGTAATTTATTTGAACGCAGATGCATAACTTGCAGGATGCAGAAGAAAAGGCATAAGAACGTGTAATTTCATGCCTAATTCTCGATCAAATATCTTTTTAAAAAACCTGCGGTAAATAATTTTGAAAATTTTCAGGTAGCTTAAGAACAATATTATTAATACTTTCAGGAAGTTTCATTGAATTCTCTTAAGTTGGGTGAAATCACAGAACCTCCTTTAATTAACATCAAAGCATGTACTTGATTTATTTCACCTGAGGGTAATTTATTTTCGTGAGAGTCAGTTTTCCCTATGCCAAATTTCTACACCATTAAAAGATTTTTACACTCAATTTAAACTTACATTCCAACACTTTTACTTCCATTAAATTCTACCTTACCCCGTAGATTATTTTATTAGCAATACAATTATTTATTTGATCGTATCAGGATAATAAGAGATGACTTCGCGCAGTTAAAATTAAAAGTCATTGCTAGCGCACACGGAGTTATTCACGATTCAGTATATGGATTCCTTTGGAGGTATTTTCCTCCACAACTCCTCTACTTTGCAAGATATAACATGGCTTACGACGTATTAGAGACGTTTCAACGGCCAAGCCTAAAAAGCTTTTACGGTCTGCCGAAACGGTGTAGTTAGTCTATAAACAAAGTCGATCCTCTTTGACGTTACCGTGCGAGTAAACCAATGAAACTAAACGCCGGCAGGAACTGTTTGCATCTAACATAAGACTCCCTCCTCATCTGATTAGTCAAGTTAGTAATCTCCTGAATCTCTTTAAATGAAAGCTCGGAACTTAACGGCAAAAAACCTCCAGGTTAAATCGAGCGATAAAATATTTTTTTTACAACGAACGCTAACGAGTGCTCCTCAATAAAACATTACCTTACCTCATATTCCATTTTCGTTATCGTGGCAGCTCAGTCAAAAAAACTACGTTAAAATAAAAAAAACTAGTTAAAATTAACGATAAAATCAAACGACTGTCGTATTTTCTTTTATCTTATGACGCAAAACGAGAAAACTTCAGCTTTCTCATGTCCAGAATTTTCGGATGTAATTAGATTTATAATACGATTTTTCTAATTAAGGAATAATGCAAATTAGATACATTGTTCGCGTGAATTCCCCTCAGAATGTTTTCAAAAGAAACATTCAGCATAACGAATCGTTAAGTTTTCTCCGTTTTTGGAACAATTCATGCGTTTTTAAATGTTGCTTGCAAAAATAGCAGGAGCATTTTCATGAGCACGCCATTACGTATCGGAAGTACAGAGATATTTCAGAGGTAATTGTTTTGCCATGTAGTATCAACGTGAACTCGAATGGTTTTTATGCATCATAAATTGCAAACGAGTTAATGCTGCTGCCGATCATTTTTCATTCTGCCATTCATTAAATTATTCCTTCAATGCACTGGCTATTAACATTCCTGGAATTTAAAATTACATGCATAAATTTTTTGATCAAATAAATAGGAAAGTATATAATACGAAAAACCATGATGTAAAGAAGCTAGCATTAGATAGGGAAGAATGGAGGGCTACAGTCAACCTTAACATTAAGCCACCAATGACTTAATTGTAACTGCACCTGTGAATTAATCAAATGGGTCATCGCATCCAGACCGGTACCACACTTCTTCAGAGGGGTATGTGCATGGCGTTCCAGGGGAATGCAAAGAGCTCATTAACGGTTGAAATAATTTCCTTATGCAAGATGTACAAATTTATAAATCGATGACCACGGGTAAGCAAATCTAAATAGGTTTGACATTGCTCATAATGGCCATTTTTCACGGATTAGGGAGGTGAGTAAACTAAACAATCAACTAAATACAACCTTACATCAGCACACTAATCATAACAAAAATATAATAGGGTGAAGGGGTAGACAATGTTAATAATAATGGAGTGTAGCACACAGTGGAATCTAGCGGTGAGTACATATTTGCAATATACATATGTAATATAAATATGCGAAGTTCTAGTAGATTGATGGATTCTATAATTGCGTGAATAATAATGCATCATCATGGCTGCTTTAACGATATTGTTTAGTTCTAGGATACTTTTTCGCGAACATTTTGCCACCGGAAAATCGCCAGTATTATACTAAGTTCTGAAAAATTAAGTCATTTATGTTTATATGTATCCTATCCTAACTCAAAGGCTTCATATACCCTACACTATCACGGACTGGAATGAAGTAACGACAAAAGTACTGGCTTCCAACCCCAACGGTAATACTCTGGTTCATCTTGTGCCCTTTCTTAAAAGTAGGGTACTACTGGCCCCAAGTTTCTCACTCTACCGTTAATTCACTCACAATATAGTTCTCTCTTTACCAACCTATGAACTTGGATGTCCGTCGCAAATCTAAACAAACAAGCAAACTAGACACCTTCTCTGGCGCAGGTCAAAATTCTCACTTTTCATCCACCACCTCTCCTCCGGCTCAACTATAAAACTCTATACAAAACCTATAAAAAACAGTAATAATACTGATGGCCCAGGAAAGGACTATAAATAAAAAACTCCATGTAATATTACTCCAACACATCATAATTTTAACGCAGCTAATGGAAGGTAGCCGCTATTGACTTGGAGGGCGATGGCTTAGAAAGCTTGAAATATTTAAATACGAGTAACAGGACGACATGGAGGGTATTATTTTGACCCTGAGCTACATCTACTAAAGAATTGATAGAATGAACAAAATAAGATAGATGCATTGATGAACTGATAGGTATAAATACACATTTTCACAAACCATTAGATGCTACGATATGGCAAGAACAAGGCAGGACGTCAAGACGCTTCATTGAGGTACAATTCACTCTTCTCCTCTCTCCATTGAGTTTCATTTCCCCTCCCTTCCATGAGGCTGGTTTCCTAACACACCCTGCCACACGTCTCTGCAATGTGATGGACTGACGTGCGTATATGTAGAACTTGAAGCGTACAAATTGCATTTATCCCCTAATCACTGATGTCGCCATACTTATAAATCTCACGAAAAACGTTCAATTGAAATAGTAAGGAAGCGGAGGCGTTGGAATTATCCACCCCCGGGTAGAGCGCAAGAGTGCCCTTCAATCATTCGGGTGGACCCGGGCCAAGAAACAAAAGGCTGCTGCGACGGAATGAAGCAAAAAAATGAAACTGACGGCGCCCCGTCCTCAGCCAGCCGATCAGAGCCGAGGAAAAATTGTGCACGGCACTAATGAGCGCTATCGACAAACGAGAGGGAGTGAGGGAGAATCGGAGGTGGCATTCGAGATTTGTCATTGGCCGGGAATAGGGGAGAGGTGGGTTGGGAAGGCGGAAAACCTTCGTCAGCTTATCTGTCCCTCTGTCTCCTGTCGAAGAGAGACCTGAAAAACGCACAAACAGGAGGAGATAGCCGAGCGGAGCTAATGAGCCAGAAGGCAATTTTTAAGGAGAAATCGGATAACATGTACGTTAATTAAATTATGGAAATAGCCTGCGAAACGCACAGGTATAAATACTTTTCCCTCGAGTGATAAAGGAGAACAATGGCTGCCACTGACGCTTATAATTAGGTTCTTCCATAAGTAATATAGATAATTATTTTATTTCGTATCTAATACTTATGTTTTGATTTGCTACCATGTATAAACATTTGGTCTTGCATGCTATCCGTTACTATGCACTGACTGACTACTAAGATACCTACATTAATACTCATACACCTACTTAAGTGCTTGCCCTTTTAAATTGACCCCTATTATCCCTCTTCTGGTTGTATATAATATCTACAAAACAACTTTATCATAACAATTTCGACTAACTTAGAACTATAAAGCAGTAACTACAATTACAGAACTACAACAAAATATTAAAATAATATTAACAATTTGGCATAGCATTCCATACCTGGTGGTTTTAATTTAAATTACCATTTGAGTCCTCCTCAGTCATTCCTGAATTCATCAGGAACTGCCCAGAATTAGCTATTGCGCCCATTATATTTTTCATTTCAGCTATCCACTTAAATCAAGTGGTTTTTTAGTTCATAGAATCTATTTTACAGAGGACGTATATTTTCTATCAAAAGCATCTTTAGTTTTTATTAGTTTCCCATAGCTCTTTGAATCCAGGAAATTCCTCGAAGGGTCGTTAAATATCTTAAGTATCTTTAAATTCAATCCATTTCCCCACTTCTGAACATATAGTTTTTAGTATCGTAGCAGGCATACATTTATTTCGGCTATTTTATTGCAATTTATTTTTTTTAAATCTAACATTCAAGTAATTTACTGCCAGCGGTATATTAACCATTGCAAAGCTCAAATGGTCATATTGGAAAGTAATTATGAATGGCTTATGTGACTGTTCACTTTGAATCTAATTCATTAAAATTTGCAAACAAACATGGAAAAATAAACACCCGACTCAGTTGACTTCCCCCAAGAACTCTCTTTGATATTCTGCAAGCTCCTCTCGCCTTCCCAGTCGGCGTGTGCACTCTTCACGGCGAGCGGTGCGGCGGCAGCATCGCATAAAAAGGAGTCTTGCCGTGGAAAATCACCCGTCCGCCGCGAACTGAGCAACCGACCGCTCCCCCCTGCGTTCCCTCCCGCCGCTGAACACCCCCCCCCCCTCTCCGCACTTCCAGCTCCACGCGCTGACTTAATGAGCGCGCATCGACCTGCTGCGATATTCCGCTTCGGGGCGACCTCCGCCACAGCCTCCCTGCTCACCCTCGCAACGCGCATCCCCCGACGTGTCACCCTTTTCCCCTCAGGAGCAAGGGTGCGAAAAATCATTCAAACCCTTTTACTCCGCTCACTACTTTAAAACTTCTATGCCGTACCCTTGGCGACCGTCTGCCATCTGAGCTGGTGGCAGGGAGTGATGGGACCAGGGGCGGGTGCCGCGTCCCGTCACCACGCACCCGCCGTTGATCACATCGCCCGCGCGGAATGGAGGCATACAGGCGAGTTATTGCAGCATGGTTCCGTCGCTCGTCCACCAAAGGGGTAAGGTGCTTTCTAGGGTAAGGGTGGCATCGAAGCGTTGAGTAAAATAAAAGTGTATTTCAGACACATCGGAAAACTAACCCGCTAGAAAATTCAAAATTTCATTTGAAATATATATTGTTACAGAATTCTATAAGCATTTCTGTAAACTTTCCTAATCAAATCGAAACACACTTTAAAAGGAATTTCTGCAGAGTTTCCTAACACACTCTGCAGAATTGATTCGCACATTACTTACTCAATTTTGTAAAAATCCATTATGATATCCTACTGGAATTACTTTGGCATTAGTGGTGCTCTAGAATATGTTAAAAAGTAAATTTCTTTAAACATTACACAATAGTATCCATGCTGAATCTAGCAAGAGTTTGATAGTAAAAAGTCCAAATTAAAGTGGTCTTATAATATGTTCAGAATTATTGCGATTTATTAATAGAAAGTTTTTTCAACCGTATCAATTTAAGGAACTTTCAATTGTTATAATTGTTATTTTTTAGTTATTATTAGTTGTTTCAACTTAAAGGCATCAAATATCCAATGGCATTTACTATGCACTATATATGCATATTCCATTACTGGTGCAGGCGTAGACAATTATCAATCGGAGCGCCTACTGTGCACTTAACTGGTAATGCGAATCTTTAATGATACGAGAAATATTTAAATAATCTTATATTACACTAATAACAACGGATTTCGGAATAAAACTTAACAAGGTCTTGCAAATAATGGTCTCGAATAAATAATCATGCATACAAATCTATAGCTTTGATTACTATCTTTTGATTTTGATATTCAAAGTAATATTTCAAGACTTACGACGTGAGAAAAAAAGTGATGTGAATATCATTAACACCGATAGCTGTACCAAGCTGCTGTTGATACCACTGATTGCGCCTCATTCTACAAGGGCAGGGCTAAGAACGGAGAAGTTCAGTAACGCCTCAGCAGAAACGCATGCGAGTAATCGCAGATAGTTCATTAACTATAACAATTCGTTTTATGAACACACGCGAGGGGGTAAAAAAATTCATAAATAAAAAGATTCTCTCACTTCAAGGGTCTGAAATTAGGGTAAATCCTATGCTAAAAGGGTTTACTTGGACGTCATTTAAAAGCTTGTTCTCTTTTAGATATTTCACAAATTTTGACAAGGATTCAGAATATGCTACCGATCCACTAAATTAAAATGAGATAAGTATTCACGCGTCGCGGTGCGTCAGTAGACTGCATACACCGCCTATTGGTGCGTTGCGGGCAGCGGTATGCTGGCTATCAAGCTGGTACTTTTAGAATGGATCCTAGCCAGAGTAGAAGAGTAAAATTTGGGAAATAGGGTGATACTAAGCTTTGATTTCTCTAGTGGCATACTAGCGAAAATCAGCCCAAACTGGCCGGTAGAGCACCGTAACCGTAACTAGGGAAATTTGCACTTGGCGCGGGTACTTTAAAGGTTAGTAATATAGCATACTCTATTCCAACTTACTGCAAGCAGTCAAAGAATGGACTCGGACGGTCGAAGACACTATGGACGGCGGAAGGTGTATAAAGTTGAACCATCAAGAGGTGGACATGGTGATACAAACGAGGCAGTCGGTTAATTATTGAATGAGAGCCAGTTATCTACGCCTAATGGACATCACTAAGTTATTTAGCTTTTGCCTACTCCAAAAGAGAATTGTATAGTGAGCATGTATATAAGAATTTCACTGCCTGTGGCTGAAGGAGTCGCTCGAGTATCAGATGAGGGAGGCAATGGATGGAAATGGGCAACTGCTCTAAGGTTGGAGGATCGTCGTGTCCGTTGTCTCCGGGAGACACGCCCTGAGGAGGATTACGCGCAGGGAGTGTTTGTATATGGTTTTATGGTGGACCCCACCGGGAGAGGATACACAAAACCCCCTTGGTCTGTGTACATGGATTCAAACTCACGAGCCGGGCATTCCACATACATTCCCTGTCAGCCGAGTGCAAATATTGATGTAGATGGTTCAAAGCAAGGAACTGCTGACTTTGAAAAGATAAAAAAACGTTTTCTTTATTTACGCAACCTAATCAGATGAGGAGGCAGTGCTATCAACCTATGCGAAAAAACCTCAGTATTATTCTGAGAGAAAGATTTTTATCTTACGACATTTTTTCCCAACATTGGGAAGACCATCATCAAGTAGGTCGTAACCTAAAATATAACCCAGATTTTTGTTATTAGTTATCATTATTATTCCCTGCGCTATTATTAACGTGCCTATTTGTTTTCCATCCCAGCTATGCCATTTTTAAATTAGCCTTTGGTGATAACCGTAAAAAAACTACGAATTTTTCTTCGTAAGTAGCTTCGCGCAGAGAAATAAAATGAAATGCATATGGAAAACCTAGGAAAGGATCATGGGCTAACTTTCACGTAAAATTATGATTATGACGATGCTGAGCCTAGAACTAATATTATTTAAGCCTGCACACTTAAGGATACGATATATGATTCATCACGAGGAAACTTATCTAGATCGAAGCCATGACCACTTGTTCCACGTTCCCCAGCTCAAATCTACGTATGCGAGCATGACTCTGCGAGCCACCACCCGCAGTTCTTTATACAGTTTACCCATGGTGCCCTTCGATCAAAGGAAGGTAACCGAGGGAGAACATTTTTTCCAAGCGCTTTGGCTCTCCACTCCCTAGGGCGTTAGGAAGGCTTCCAACTCGTTCCGCCTTACGTGTTTCACCCCGGGGGAATTATTTATTCCTTATTCATTTGTTTTGCGGTGCACTGGGACCAAGAAAGGCACGGAGGAGAGGCGTTTCTTTCAGCCCGGGGTGAACGTTTTCTTCCATTTTTGCCTTCGTGGCGGGAAAGAGATTTGAGGAAAGAGTTTTCGGACGTGCGGGGTAGAAATGGTGGGAAGTGGGGTGGGTGGAAGTTTTATTACGAGCCGTCTGGGGGTCATTTCCAAGTTCGAGAATGGTTTTAAGTGAGACGCTTCTTCTCCCATTCTTTCTTTTTTTGTCTTTATAAGCCATATACACGTTTTCATTCGCAGCTTTTCGTTCCGAGGCAGGGGCCGCCTCGGTTCTCTTCCTTTTAACGCGTTACTTAGATCTCATTCTTATGTGTATATTTTTTTCCTTGGAGTTGGATGTTTTTCGAGGACTATAGTTTGATATAATGGAATACGGGATTATTTTCCACATCAATTATTTTCTTTAGTTAAATATATTATGGCTTCTATGAAAATGTGGATAATTTATACTATGCTTTGAATTTTGCATCCTAATAAAATGCATCAAAATCTGTTGCACAAATACATACTGGCTCTCAAAGAAAACATTAGACATTAATATAAGCACTCTGGAATATTTCATTAGCAGAAAACAACTATTTACACTAGTTATGTGAAATGGAAAAAACCATTGTGTGTATAGTTGAATGTGCATACTTCTTTGTCATTGTGGTACGACTCATCAAATATTTTTTAGAATTTTTGGTAGATTATTATTTAAACTAAGTGACGAAATAATTAGAGCTTGAAAATGAAATTATTACACCACGAATGTTGTCTCGTACTTTTAATAATTGAAAGAGTAAATCACTCCTAAGGAACAAATTTATGAATTAGGTTAGGAATGTTAATACTACCTAATACATCATAGCTGGGCTGAAAGACCTCAGTAAGAAAAGAAAGGAAAATTGAAAATGCCGTAAACTACGTGAATTTGCGTATACGTGTGATTCATTCTATGAATTTAGCATTCAGAATTCAGTGCCATCCCATTTTCAGTGTTATTACGAAAGACCAAACAAAAGAACCAAAGTTTGTTGACGGTTATTAATTTTAAAAAGCTTTACAAGCATTTTTCTTTAACAGTTCCCAGTGAAAGGTATGTAAATGTGTATGTTAGAATTTAGTTATTAGCCATACAGATGGCATATGATGAATGTGTTCACAAATATGCCTCTTGTGAAACGTCACGGCCACGTAAGTCCAGCGGGGATAACTGAAGCTGACAATCATACCATTCTTGAATTATACTGGCCTTCTACAACGACACCAATACACTGACGAGCCAAATTCAATAAACGTGAATTCCTTAAAGGTCTTAATTTCTTCGAAGTAAAAATGTTTGCGTGAGCCTAATGTTGCTCTCACTAGTTGCTTCTCAAGGGTAATCCAAAATTATATCAAATCTAAACACTACATCCACTGGTGACACATGTCACCTATGTGTTTCTATTATAAATTTAAAATTTTAAAGAAAACTTCTACTATGAAAAACTTTTCTGCGGGGTTTTTATTGCTAGCTTTATATACTTACTTTTTCTTTCTACTTCTTCATTTTCGAGTTTGACTTACTGTGGACCACGAGAAATAATTGGTTAGCCCGGTATTCTTTCTCCTCTACTCCTAATATTTCTTCATTATTTTGCTGTCATCGCACTTTCTCTGTTTTCACTAGTCACTTTTGTCTTTTTTCTTCACTTTTCTTAAATCTCTTGAATGTTTTTTAACCAAGCAGATTGGAACAATTTTATGTAATCGAGCATTACCAGCGTGAGGTTGGTGCATTTTTATTTAAAAACGCATCTAGCAACATTACGGGGCCATTAATAGAATCTGGTTTCCAAGAAATGTTGATAGGAGTATGCAATGATAGAAACACTAAGACAATATTTTCAACTGCCCGGAGTATTACCCAACCAACCTTCCGGAATATGGCCTATAGTGAAAATGATTACAGTGGTTATATTCTACTTTATCATTCTAATAAAAGCCCATGACCGCTTAGCCCCTCCTTCAAGTAAATCATTATCTATCTCACTACCTCTTCATTGCCTATCCATAAATGATTCGGTGTACAGTACGATACTGCTCGTAAACATGAATATATCTTATTCATGTCATATTCTCCATTCGTAGTATGGTGACTGTTACAACAAAAAAACGATAAACTAATAGCAGCGATCTGAATTGAGGTCATATCAACAGAGGTATACTTTCAACGACCTTTTGGACGCTATCACTAAGAAACCATAGTCCAGCATAGGTTGAGAGCTACTTCCTACATTTTCTACGAACAGAATCGCCGTTCTTCCTTGAGTGGTGACCCATCAAACAAAATTCCTCGTGGATGACTGCTCTCGGTTTCGATAAAGATTCCAACGTAAACCATTATTTTTTTTCATTAACCCAGAGAAAGCGAAGGTTCTAAAATTTTACGCGTGCCTGAATATTTCCATTTTTACTTTGCAATGAAAGCTGAATAACATTTCCTTCAAAATCCCTTACGAATATATATAATTTTTTTTCTAAAGCTGTTATTTGCATGGAAATCGTATCGAGGGTGATGAGGGTGGAGGGCGGCGTGCAGAAAAATATCTCGTAACATCCCATTTCGAAGAGATCTTTATTTTTTTCACAGACTTATGACCCCTTTAACTCTTCATATCCCGCGGTGATGCGGGAAGAGGGAAGATCACATTCTCTCCGTCTGTACATCATGCATACACATTGTTTGAGTAAGCGGGAATGTAGCGTGGGATATAGGATAGAATTCAATCGGCCCCTTGCTCGAGAAAAGATCATTCGTGTGGGGGGAGAGGTAAAAAAATGTGTAAAAAAGGCGATTTTGCGGATACCGTTACATGGAACCTTCGTCATGTTCCATTTTCGTATATTTGGTTGAGCAAGCAGAAAAAAAGAAATAATAAAAAACACGGTGTCGGTCGGTGGGCTACGGGGTCGACCCTAGCGTAGGGAGGCGGGATGCGGATGGTTCATCTATGGACACGGCTTAAACGGACATCTATGGACACGGCACACGATCATTCGAGCAAATTCTGAGCATTTTTTATCTCATGAATGATCACACGATACGAGCTCACGGTATCCTTATTAATTGTTTTGATTCATTAAACTACCGTAATTCCAAGGGAGAAAGAAGGTTTTTTAAAGGCATAAATTACCACAGTTGTTAAATTTCTGGCCATAATTACATCAACGATCAGAAAACTATCAAATTTAGCGGAATAGGCAGAATTTGTAAGTTTAGGCCCCTCTACCTAAGCACTATCGGACGATGAAAATTCCAGCCTTCGAAGCAGCTGCACCGGCCGGAAATCTCCAATTAAATTGATATGTACTATCGATAGGCGTACATTGAGGCATTCTTTCATCAAAAAAAAATCACGGTAATCATTAGCCTTGCTAACCAGATGATTTTATTACCAGACCAGATGATGAATATTAACGGTAAATGAGAGTTTGCAAGGAAGAGGATACCTTAGCCTTAAATTTTCATACTCACCGGCCTTTGTGTGGTAAGGCCAGGTTTACTATGCACTAAGCATTCAGTCTGACGATTTGCAATCTATTAGGCACCCAATGATAGGCAATAATTAGACATGGAATGTGAATGGATCAGTTTCACGACCACGCGTGTTTCATAAAATTTATAATATTCCCAATTAATTTAAAATAATGTTTTTTAATTCCCCCAAAATATATTAGTACAGTAAAATAATTTAAGAGGTGTCAAATATTTAGCGATATCACCTGCATAAAACCTCCTTTTGCGGAAAATTAGGAAAAAACTAACTCCTTGCTTCACGACCGAGTGAAAAGCAAAGCATGACGGGCTATTAAGGTAAAGGCCATTACTGAGAAAGTTTAAACTTTTACAAATAGAACATTGAGTCTACTTTCCGATTCTTATTCAAGAGAAAACGTCACGATCCGGAAATATAAACCTGAAACAAGAGGAGCAGGACGGAGTGCATTAAATCATGGTTATATGGATAGAAGGAGAACACGTTATGGAACGGTTCCACCACATCACACATGAAAATGTGTTTTATAATCATGGCTAGAACGTACGACTCGAACATCACAGGAAATACGACAAATTAGGACGTGGATTTCATTAATAATTAAATATCAAACTGCAGGAAAGTACATAAAGGTGTGAGTGAAAAAGGTATTAGACATTCGATGAAAGGCAAAATGTGGGTAGGTCCTTTTCACCATTACGGATATATAGATTAGATTAATTGGAAATTCTTTCCTTCGAAAAAAATTCTTTTTTAATTATCTCATGGGATGGTGAAATGATGGTGATAGATGACAATTCAACGGAACATTCGAAAGGTTTGAAAACTTCTTCAACATTTACTAATAAATAACTCAGTTGACATGCTTCAAGGTAACATAAACAAGTCAAATAGCTGTACGTTTTGGAAGAAATATCGGAAAAACCATTGAATTTGTTAATAGTATTAAGAAAACTGTGATCTGTAGGCAAATTTCAATTATGCAATGCCGTTTTTGTTTTTCAAGCTAAAAGTGTAAATGTGTACAAGAAATGGTATTGCTATCCACCATATTTATACTCTGGATTACTTTAGTGTGCATGTGATCTATATGGGCATAATAATCTAATCGCTTTTAATATGGCAAGAAAGAAGATGAAACGGGAGTTCTAAATAATCAATTTTGGATTACAGTAGAGTCTCGATTATCCGACATAAACCGGCCGCGGCAAGGTCGGATAAGTGACAAGGTCGGATGACACGGAAAATAATAAAAACAATGTAAAAAAATGTTAAACTTAATTTGCACATTGAAAACTTTTCAAATACATGTGTCTTACTTAACTTTATATGACGTACAAGTAATAATATGAAAGACTGCACTTACGGCAAAGAAGAATAATATGTTGGAAAGAAGGTACTTTCAGTACAGTGAACTACGAAACCATATTTAAACATGGGTAAAAAGTGCACGGTTACGGTCGGATAACGCGGAAGGTCGGATAACCGAAGGTCGGATAACCGAGACTCTACTGTATTTAGAACTCTTAGCCTTAGAGAGAAGCGAAATATGGAAATGAGCGATATGAAGAGAGAAAATCAGGACATAGAATACTTCTAATTTCTGGATCAAATAAAAAGCAGAACATACTATTTGCATACGAATAAAATTGAAAACAATGAGGTGAAAATGATAAAATTAAGATACGCCGAGATATACGACCAGGAAAGGCAAAAATTAAACAATAGCACCAGAAATGTGTAGGAAAAATCATGGCAATGTACTATAAATCACTCGATGCAGGATATACGACATTAACTATCAGGATTCAGCAATGACATAAATGCATGATACAATAGAAATTATTTGCATTTAGTCATTACATAAAAATCATACTGCAGAGGATAAATGGAAGGAGTGTGTGAAAACAACGCGAAAGAACAAACGAAAAAGGACGGATAAGGACGATGAAAAGAAGAGTATTGGGAGAAAGAGAATATCTCAGCGTCGAGGACGATGCTGTCACACGTGAGCCTCCGATGTGAAAGCTAGGTATGTGAAAATGTGTGTGGGCCTCCCTCCACCGACCTGGATCACCCGGTGAGTGAGCGAGGGAGTGCACGAGCGAAAATGCATATGCAACACAATTCTCCGAGGCCCTCTCGAACTCGGGCTGACACTGAACGTAGTCGCACCGCCGTCGTCTTTTTTCCCCCAAGCCGGGAGATTTCAGCCGGGAAGAGGATTCGGGGGAAAGGAGGAGTGAGGGTAGGAGAGAGGTAGGGGAGGTGACCTGATGTCCCTCCAATGGGAGGAGAGGACGAGGACGGGCCAGAAGAGGTCGAGGCGTGTTTTGGAGGATCACTTCTTATTCAGCCATCCGATCGGTGAATCGGCCCTCACCTCGCTTACCCAACGTGCGCATCTCAAGGTGAGTGTCCCTCCCATCAATTCATTCAGACACGATGGAAGCGGATGGCAGTGGCTTAGGCAATGGCTCCATTAACACTAAGGCGTACTGGGTTAGGTGGTAATATTAGGTTATTAATGTGAACGTGAGGCTGAAACGTGGACTCTGAGGAGTCCAAGATGTGTTGTGCGTGTGGTGGAGAATTGAGAAGGTTGAGGTGGAAGGAAAGGAAAAAAACGAGGAAGTGCATGGCGGTGGAAGTATGGCGGGCGAGGAAATAAAACTTCTGGATGAGATTAGGAAGAGGCAAGGTAGATGGTGGAGGGGATAATGAGGGGTAACGGTTTACTTAAGACTGTGATACAAGGGAGGATATTAGGTCAGCCTGGAAGGAGAAGACAGAGAATAGGTTTTATGGAAGGGATGAAGAAAGCTAGGACGAACTTTGAGCTGAAACAACTAATATTACTGGTAGGCAGGGATCTCCACTTGCAAAAATCCAAAGGGTTTGCGCTCAATTCCATTTAAACCTATCACAACCGGTAGATAACCTAGTAAATATAGTCATTTATAAGTCGTAATTCTTCAAAGTCGGAAGTTCGTGCAAGATGAAGTGTCATAATTCCGAACTGTCACTCTATTAAATGTTGATAAATAATAATGTTGAAATGTGCGATATATATTCATATTTCGCACATTTCAACATTTCATCTATAAGTCGTAATTCTTCAACGTCGGAAGTTCGTGCAAGATGAAGTGTCATAATTCCGAACTGTCACTCTATTAAATATTGATATATAATAATGTTGAAATGTGCGAAATATATTCATATTTCGCACATTTCAACAGTTCATCTATAAGTCGTAATTCTTCAACGTCGGAAGTTCGTGCAAGATGAAGTGTCATAATTCCAAACTTTCACTCTATTAAATGTTGATATATAATAATGCTGAAATGTGCGAAATGTATTCATATTTCGCACAAAATGACAGCTTCGTATCAAAGAGAAAACAATATTGAGTTCTCTATTGGCTATTGACTGCACATAAATCTATTTCTAACTCAGTGGGATGTCTCGTAACCTACGACTCTATTCTTCTTTTTTAAATTTTCTTCTTAAATTTTCTTTTGATGGCAACAGTAGTACTAGGAATTTGGCTCAACGCGCTTCGACGGCTAAGGTCATTTCGCACATACTGTCTGCCTCTCGCAGACAGGGGCAACAGCACTCGGACGAATCGGAGGATTACCCTTCCAAATGACAACGGTTTCTCCATTTATTAAATATTTTCTTCAACTTTACATTGAACTTGAAGAAAATAGTGTCACACCAATTAACCTGCCACATCTACCTACTTCCATGATATATAAAATATTAGAAAAACTAAAAACTGTTATATTATTTTATAAATATATTCAATAATTCCATTAAAAGATGTTTTCTGTGATATCCTTGACATGTATGGGGCTGCAAGGTCCATTGCAACTGCACTAATTAATGAAAATTTGTATATCTCTCAAACTTAAATACCACTTTGTTTTTTCGCAGCTAAAAAAAATGGTGCCGTAAAGTTGCTGTATGAAGTAGGTACATTTATTTGAAATTCGTTTTCTACAACACAAATCATATTTAAAAACAGTGCTTTGGTAGGAAATATACATCTCCAGCCTATCTTCATCAGTTGTCGTGAAGAGAAAAGACAGACAAGATTTGCTAAACAAGATCGCCCATTTCCAGTGACACGTCGCAACGTCCACGCTCATCCACTGTAATAACTTAACTTAATAATCCACTGTGTATACCAGTACGAAACTTCTCGTACGTCATCTCAGGAAACGTAGATCAATATCCCGATCGGAGTCCAGTGGAGCGATTGCTAAGCATCAAAGAATGATACTAGCTACTTTGATATTTGAATCGAAGGAGGTGGTATAAAAATTACATTTTCCTTAGTTTCCATGCCTAGACAATGAATAGGAAAAAAATTTCTGAATATATATTCCTTGAATTTTCTCGACTTCACCCTTAGGTATATTTTTTTCATTTCCCGCAAATGAAATTTTCAATTAATGAGAGACTCTTCGCTAAATTACTGAGGAAATGTGTGTTTTGATTTAAGATAGAGGACATTCGAATGAATTCATGTTAGAGTCACTAAATAGCACTGGTTTTTATTAATTAATAAATTGGAGGTAAGGCAATTTAAGTGCGTGTTCTCAATAAGGCAGTGATTTTTATAAAACAAATGTAAATAACCAAAAACTCTGGCTAAGACAGATTTATGAATAGCATTTATTACTTAATTTTTTAAATAGCAACAAAATATGTTATGTAGTATAAAAAGTATGTTATAAAAATACCTCGTCACTAGAGTATAATGAGTTTCAGAATTAACTGGAGCATAAAACTCTATGAATTGCATATGAGTGTGGGATAATAGCATTAATACTTACTGATTTGCAACTAACAGTACATGGAAAAACTGTTTCGTAATCAAACAGATGTGAAAATACCGTCACCAACCAAACTATTCCGCCAAACCATATGCTGACTGTTTCTGCATGAACATTCGAGAAAATAAACGGTTAAACGCTCCAACTGTAGGGAGGTATTCTTGCTATAGCTCGCGCCGAAAATATTACATCCTAAGCAGAATTCAAACAATTTATAAGCTATGAATCGGGTAAGTAACTTTCTTAAGAAAAACTTTCAGCATCTTACAAATACCACATTCAACAAACAACTTTGTTAATCGGCATAAAATCGCTTATGGCGTAATATGAGTGCAGGAACGGAATACTTTGCCGCAGTTTACTTTGTAGACCCCATCGAATAGAGCATGAGATGACACAGCATTTTCTTACTACTCCCGGAAAAAACCTCCATGGCTTCGTCCTCGAAGTTGTAGAAGAGAATTTTGAATGAGGATGTGGGCCAACTATTCAGCAGGAGTTTCTTCCTGCCAGATGCAACCTATCCAAAATATATCCAAATAAAAGAATTCGTACTAAGCCGAGAAAGCATTTTTCATTTAAATCAGTCTCTCGTTACTAGTTTTCCAATGTAGATGATTTTTTCGGTCACTGAGAAATCATTAGTGGAGTACATCGATAATTTTGTTCATGACTATTATTATTTACTTCGTGCATATTCTATACTCCGGCACTTAGAATCTACAAAATTGTGTCAATAACTTTTTAGTCACGAAGATTGACGGTAATTGTGTCCCTATAAATGCACCGCGTTTCTGACGTCTTACTCTTTTCTTATGCAAGAGCCAAATAAAAAAAACCTTTTATTAGCACCTCCATGTAAAAAATACCGAATAAGTAATCAAATAATTCAAAGAAAAGTTTCATTTAGGTAGAAATTAAGAAACGAGTACAAAATACGCGGGGTTAAATAAGAAATATTTCAATTTTGCTACGTTTGTGAATCCAAAGCTACCAACACTTGAGAACAGCCCTGACAATGTCCAGTCAAATGATTTATTTTCAATGGAACTTCACACACTTATAAACAATATAGGCGGAGCTAATAGTGCATCGATTTCATCGTAACATACAGAGTAGAAGTTGTATTTATCCATTCAAAGTACAATTGCTCATCATATCCCATTAAACTACTTAAATTTTCACAGATGATTATCTTTTTCAAGATTCGATCCAAGAAAATCAGAAACCACTAAATAACAAAATCTTTCTTCGTCTCGTGCGAAATTCCTATTGTATGCCGTAGCCTTGGTAGTAAATATTCGTCATAATATTAAAAGCTTAAATGTTGTGGGTTTTTCTTCAATATAAACAGGGGGTATACGCTATAGAAATAAAGTATCAGATCTCATATCGGTGAGTATTCTAGGCAATCCAAGATTATTTTCCTTGGACAAGAGAGAATGACAAGGCATTTTATCGTTATGGATGCAACTTCAAAGCTGCAATAAACAATGCTAAAAAATCAATGAAGAGCAAAAATTATGATGATCAAGTTTAGTGGAAACATTTTTCTACTCTATACAAAAAATAGCATGTCTGCACAGTGAAAAAAATTATTTTACGCCAGTGACACAGTATCAAAGAAGGAAACGTATGCAGCTGATGGAGTTTTGCGGATGGGTTTGGGAAATACTAAAAATAAATTGAAGAATGGGGATAGGAATTAAAATATAATAAATACGAAATGATGAACTACTACAAATGAAGTTACGAAAAATTAGGCAGCGTATAAATTAGATAATATATTCTCATTGTAAATAACACAATCAAAGTCTCGAGAGGTCACTATCATTTGGGTTAAACGCAGTATAAGAACACAGCACTAAACGTTAAAGACTTAATAACTGTGAGTGGCATACGTGGTAGGAAAGATTGATACTGTTAAATAATAAAAAAAGCCGCTACGCTACTACGTATTTGAGAATAATCATACTGGAGGTTGGTTAAAAAATGGTATGTATCCCAAAGATCCACCAGGTCTTTAAAAATAACTCGTTAGAAAAAAGAAAACGTAACAGAGTCATTATATGAACTAGTGACATGACATAAAATAGCCAAGAGCTGTTAACATCTTTAAAGATAGGGAGGTCACGTGACAGGTAGAGTGGTGAACATGGGTCAATTAAGCACCACGAGTAAAGTTGAGGCCATAGAGGACTGGAGCGCACATGTGTCCCATCTAGGTATTAGGGTCTTCGGCGGTCGCTGTATAGCGCACTAAAGATGGTTTTAAAGATAATATCAGGATATGAGCTACCCTTGCTCGTAAAAATATCCCATCGCATGGATCTAAATGCAGTTTTCAGTCAAAATTCTTCATTGCCAATCAGCGACTTCCATTACAGGCAATAAGGAAAGTACACGGCGCAGGGGATTTGATAAAAAGAAGGAAGAAGGACGCAAGAATTGAGTAGGAGTTACCAGAAATTTAAGAGGCTTTCTTAAACGCTTTTACAGGGAGATAAAATGCCAGAAAAACAAGAGGGCTGGGCTTGGGCAAATAATCCAAACTAAGCAGGCACAATCTGCTTTCGTAAGTCAATGGACTGCTTTCTTGATGAGATTGTAGAACGTTTTCTGACACGAGTTCTCGAAAAAAACATGTAATATTTACCCAAACTGAATATCGCAGCAGGTGAATAACCTATATTTTGAAAGAATAATATCCAAATAAAACCGGCAAGTAAGAAATGTTTACAGTATAATATTTCTAAAACCGAACGATTTGAATACCTACATGAGGCACACACAATCGAATGGCGGAATCGCTCATAAGAGGATATAAAATATTTAAAATAATGTATTTTTCTCACTGGCGTGTAACAGTTTAATATCAGCCACACAAGTGTATCTTTCGGATTTCAAATATTTCATTTTACATCATTGCCATTAGCACAGGAGTATAAAACAAACAAGAACATAACGCAATAGCTCATCTCTTCATTAAAAAATGTTTGAAGAGAAGAGCACTATGTAATGATGATTATAAGTAGAAAAGAATAAAAACCTTTGATATTTTAAGAACACAAACCTTTGGAAACTCACCAATGAAAAAATAATGTGTATCAAGGCAAGTTGCCGCTTTCTTCATTGTATTAATATTATCAAAGCGTGCCTAGGATGGAGCAGGCTATTATATGTAAAAGTTATCGTACTCGGTCGGGAATATTAGGCACTATTAGACACATGCCTGTTGTCTTCATAAAAGAGTGTGCCTTATCGATGTTCATTAGTCAAAGAATATGCGGCATATAGCGAATGACGCTGAAAGGTGAAAGAAGACAACTTGGAAGCTACAGAAACCAGGGCACTGAAGGAGGAGGATGAGAATAGTTTTGAGACTTTTGATATGTTGGTGTGGAGGAGAATGGACAAAGTGCGGTGGACGGAAAGGATAATGAGCGAGGAAATGTTTGGTTCGGTGTGTGAGGAGGGGAAACTTCTGGAGGAGATTATGATAAGGTATAGTGGGTGGTTGTAAAAGTTAATGGGCGAAGGGTTACTGAAGACCGTGATAGAGGGGAAGGTGCTGGGTATGTGGGAAAAGAGAAGTAATTTAAATGAACTTTACTTGTGAAACATGCCTTAAGAAATATAACTGTCTGTATGGATGGCAAAGAGAGTGCATGCAGAGTTGAGCAATAATCACAAGTAAGAAGGCAATGCCCTGTGGTAGTTGGCGGATTATACGCCGCGATCTAATCTCCTAATCAATCTTATTTCATGATATTCCCATCTATATTGTTAATAATACACCAAATGGATATAAAAAATGCTATTGAACGGATCAGTAAATCAAGCGACCTAGAGCCGTTAATTAAGGATTCAAAAACTGAAGGATAATGTAAAGCATACATTTAAAAAAAGGCATCATTGAAAAATCTGGTGGCAGCACTTTGCAGGCAAAATAAGACCGTCAGTCATGTTCTACAGAGAATAGAATATGATCATTACACTAATGATGGTACTTGGTCAACTACACTGATGATAAAACTGATGATCTCAGGCCTGACCTCGTGGAAATTATGGATCACATGAGGCACATAAGTATGCCACAGTGTGGTGAAACGCGCGTCGTGCCAGCGTAATAAAGTTTTGTGGAAATGACAATGGTGGTTTTCTCATCACGGATACACTGATGGTGTTAAGCTACCAGTGGTACTAAGCAATCCCTTTACAATATGAATAATAGATAGAGTTGGATGATTAATAATAATTTTGCTCTCCAGGAATTAGCAATCGAAATTTTAATTCCATGCCGAGTGAGAGACCAACTTGCTGCTCACTTAAGTTCATCTGTGACCCTCTAGCGCACTTTGCACACAAAAAGGAGAGAACATCATAGCAATGCCACCACACCAAACCCACCTATAAGCGGAGAGCCAGTCCTCTTCCCTTCCCCCCCCCCCCTTCACAATTCCCAAAAACTATTCCATCCTAACTTTTCACCCTTTCATTGAATTTCCACCCCTCGCCTACATTTCCAACCCCATCTCAGCGCTCTCAGACCACCCACTCCCCCATCCCAGAAGTCCATTCTTCTCCATTTACAGAGCTCCGGAGAGTCCTTCTCTCTTGGTCTCCTTACCCACTCCCTCCCCAACCACCCACACAGGTCCCCAAAAGGGAACCAACCACCCCTCCTCACCCTCCCCACGCTTTGCTCAGTTCCTACATTCTATTAGGCTTTCAGACTCCGCATTGGAAAGTTAAGGGTGGCGTTGTGTGTCCGCAGGAAAAGATGACACAAAGGAAAAGCTTCTTGTAGAGAGAGTGTGTCCGGGTGAAAAGCTTTTTATACGGGCTTACTTTGGCCGCGGCCACTTTCCTAGTGCTGTGAATGCATATATAGTTTCAAGGGGAACAGAAATTGTGTGCGCAACCATTGAAGAGTATTACAAAGAAATAAATAAATAAATGACTATCTACCTTTTTTTAGCTCTGTAACCATTTCCTAATTTCATTCGCGCCGTCGTTCATACATTAGCAGTGTGTGGGATTTCCCAGGAAACTCGGAGGTAGTTACGCAGCATCACTGCCTTGGTAATTAATTTTATTCAGGAAGTGAGGAGCATTCATTTTAGCCCTTAACGGCGCACAAGAAAAACAACAAATTCCTTTTATTTTTGGTAAGCTCAAAGAGAGTCATACTCAGCTAACAATTAATACGTATTAAGGTATTCACTTAGGAAGCACCTACCTATTCAGCCCATAGATTGCCAATACAAGTCTTCTTTATCATACATTCCTACCTAAATTTAGAATCCTGAGATGTATTTCGAAAGTCCGAAATTTATTTTCGTAACATGAAAACCATAATATGGTTATAATTATTCTTCAGGTTTCCGCGATATTTTTATAACTTCCTCTTGATTATTTTCGGTATTCATCGCGTTTGATTGCATATTTCACAACGTTTCGGCTCTCTTCCAGGAGGCGTCATGTCATCAGGTAAATAATTTTCTTTAAAATTTCGGCCGCTATATATAGTAGCTGGTTAGAAAGGTGCATTGTCAACGGCTGCTGTAGTTTGAAATACATACTGAGCGCCCTCATTGGCCGGAGTTATTATTTTCTTCCACTTCGTTGTGAGGGTTTAACCCTCTAACCAGTTGAAGTTATCAGGGTTCTTCATAGTCTCCACGGCTTCTCTAATAAGTATCAGAAAGTATCGGTTCTCTTTTACCAGAACTTCAACAAATTCAAAGTTTATTTTGTGCCCTGGTTATGACCAGGCATGTTCTGCAATGGTGAAAAAATGGAAGATTTTCTTTTCCGTGGCCCTCTGGTGTTCCTTGGGCTGTCCATTCTATTGCCCTTCATGTCTGGCCATTGTAACGTTGCCTGCACACATGTTCGCATAAGTTTAAAAACTTTTTCGTATATGACAACGGAATCCTGTACTTAGGCTTAGAGATTAAATCGCCAATGTTTTTAAGCTGTAGAGAATCTGGTTATCGCAGAAAAAAATCAGATGGAAGCCTCTGCCACGCAGTTTACCGAAAGTTAAGTCATTCTGACCGGCATTTGGATTCACGATCACACCACCATCCTTCGCATAAAAACTCAGTGGTGAACACAATATTCTATCGTGACTACAGCATTTTAAACGCCGAATCACTGCCCTTTAAGAAGCAACGCCTCATCTCTACACTGGCGGAAAATGTTCATCCTGTGAAAATGATCCCTAAAAGAAAGCAGATAAAGAAAATGTAGCGAAAAACAACTAAGATCTGCTCCAAAAAAGAAGCGAGAAAGATCAAGCTGCATATGGTAAATAACTTTCCCAGTGAAAAAGTGATTGAAATTCGTAGTGCTCCTTTGTAGTGTTCTTTATTTCAGATGCAAGGTTTTATGTTTATTGACAATTTCTTGGAAGCCTTGATTTGCTTTTGAGAATCAGTATCTGTCGAAAAACATTTTTATAAATGAATTTTTGCACTGATTCTACTAAATATTTTTGTGAGGGAAATTTTGATCTTAAATAGCTGATATATTAATTTCTCCTTATGTACCTATCTTGTATTTTTCATTTTTTTGCAATTACACTTATTGTATTTTTTCCTTTTTTGAAAATTGATTTCATTATTTCATTTTAATTATTGTGTTTATTTTGTATGAACTAAATATTTGATAGGCCGTTGTCTGCCTGTAGCAATAAACTTTTACTGTATTTTGCGTTTCTACTTTAGGAACGCTAATCAGTAATTCCTCATACAAGTACGACCGAGGTAATCATACTGCTCTGATGAGAGCTGTCTCAAAGGTTTTCCATCAGATCAGGCGCTGGACTGCCGTTTTGATTGCTGACACTGCGATTGCCATATGGGGAATCAGAAATCCAAGTATTTCAGAATCCCCTGCGGATGGTGGCAGAGTCAGCAGTTGATAGGTCGGCAGCCCAATACCCGACCTAGTAGAAAAGCTTGGTAGAAGACTTCACCCACATCATGCGCTGAGGAATGAACAAAATCCTTCATATTTCTCTGATATCTGCAAAACTATTGCAGTAAATGTTGACGGCCTTAAGCTGATCAATTCTGTAACTATTTTAATCAATATTTTGACTGACGGATGGACATTAAAAGATAAACAGCCATCATATTTCAGGAAAAAATCTCATTCTTAAGTTTTAACCGAAAAAGACTCAGTCTTGGTAACTTTGCACCGTGCAATCACTATCACAATGCTTTTTAAATCCAACAGGGTTAAGTGATAATTTCCTTGAACGGCGAGGAAACATGATCGGAAAAAAATAAATGCATCCTACGTCGAAAAAGTTTTAAGTAGACTTTTCCCCTATAAGGCCCCGGGGAGGGATCTCAAGAATAAAAAAGAAGCAGAAATGCTCTCCATATCTCACAACTTGTGATATAGGAAGGGGCAAGGAACGAACTTGGGGATTTCAGGGAGCTTCCTCCGATGAAGTAGCTTCGGATGAGAGTACACAGGGTTTGAGGTGAAGCGGAGTAATGGGCTAACCCTTAACGCTTTCCCCTAACTAAACCCGTCTCCCTTGAATAAGAGGAGCCGCTACATCCCCACCATCCACCTCGATTTGAAAGCGTCTGTTTTTCACTGCCACCCACCCCAATATTTCCTCCAACGCCACCTCTCCCGTCGTAAGGGTGAAACTATCGCGGCCTTATTCGATTTATATTTCATCAAGGGACTCTTACAAGAGAGTTTCATCTTCGCTCACTTCCACCCCTCCCCAAAGGGCTCATTTTCGTGAGGAGAAGAGGCCAACTCCCACTAGCCCATCCCACGCCCCTGGCCATCACTAAGGGTTCCTCAATTCCCCCTTCATTCCCTTCACCCATGCTCGGATCCCCTAGTCCTTACGGAATGATCTCTTCATTGCACGAGCCGCAGCCTCCGTTTTTCTGTCCTTTGTAAGTCTCTAACTCCCATCCCCCCATCACTTGCGACGCACTAACCCCCTCCATCCCCCTTCCAACACCTTTCTCTCAATCTTCCGCCAACATTAGCTCAAGCAAGGGCCCCCATTCATTTCCAAGACTCCACCCTTTTTGCCTAATTCCTTCTTTCCTTACACTTCTGAAAGCCCCGCCCCGATCCCTCAACCCCTTCCACCAAAGGCGGAAGAGCTCTCTTCTGGAGATACGCCGCTGGAAGAAATGAAACGGCCTCCTCCTCCTACCTACGGGGTCAACTTTGAGACGCTTAGAGAGTCTCCAAATGGGACAGTTGTGTAAGCCTAATGTGCCGACGATAACGGCGGAATGTGAATCGAAGGTAAGTAGGCTTTAGCTGATAAGGCAAACAATGGGAGAACGCAGAGAAACTGAGGAGCCTACGACACGCAGCGGACATAAGTCTCTGGGGAAAAATATCTTAAGAAGATTCCACCGTAAAATGACTCAAATGCCATTTTATTCATATTCTGTCTACTGGTAGAAAAATTTGTCCTCTATCTGATATGAACAACAAAATAATACCTTTCCACGCTATTTTATTCTGCAATTGAACTTGAAATTACATGGTGTTCAATGGGGGAATGAGAGAAACACGGGGAAAAATAGTATTTTTCCATAAAATACCAATGACATTTTGTAGAAAACTGTCTCTAAGAAGGAAATAATCCAGATTAATTGAATAAAAATAAAATTCAGGCACCTCACTACCTTATTTTTCTAGTTATTGAAGAATTAATGCCGTAATTGAAATTAACATGCGGTAATTTGTAGGAAATGGCGCTGCAGTCGGCTCCTATGGATGGTAAAAGTGCTCATTTAAAATACATTCGTGGAATAATCTGCATATTTTGTACCTCACTTTTGGGTTTCTATAGGTAACGCATTGCATCAGCGAAAGCAGGATTTTCTTGACAAAATATAAAAAATGTGGAATTTAGTACTTGTTTTGACTCACATAGTCACAGCGAAACCTCCTTAAGTATGGTATAGTTCTAAAAAACCATATCCGGATTTTAATTCCTAACAACATATGATAGCAGAAAAATAAATAGGAACATCAAACGATAGTTTCCATCACACTTGAGGTACACTGGATCCAAAATTGAGGAGTGCCGTAAAATCGAATCAATTCGCAAGTAATGCATCTAAACGTAACGTCTAAAATTATATTCAATAAGCTCTCTAAGCAATCTCTTTATAAATAGATTTCATTACTGCTAGTCAATGCTACTGCTTGTTGGTATGTGAAAAAAGGTTATCGAAGATAACGAATGTGAAATTGCTCATTCGAAGCGCGTTAATTAAACATTCCCTCAGGCTAAAGGCTTAAGATCTTACAGTCAGTATATATTTTAGCCAAATCCTTAATCAATATGATATACCTACATAATTAAATTATAGATATATATTATTTTCAAAATCTACTTGGTTATCATTGTAGGCTGATTATTGCATCTAAAATGCACGCTTCTGAATATGAACTCCAAAGTACAGGGATCGATCGTCCAGCTATCAGATTATCAAATATATATGTGTGTGTGTATATATATATATATATATATATATAATAATTTGAACAGAAGGTGAAAGAAAGAGATAGGAAACATTGTTTCCTATCTCTTTCTTTCACCTTCTGTTCAAATTATTATATATTTATTCGCCTAAAAGGCGGTGTGTGAGTGAGTAAACGAAATGTATGGCCGAACCGGCTCTTTTCCTCTTCAGTTCATGTTCCTATCTTTGTCCGACTCTCTGTGTGAATGAACTCATCTTTGCTTTCTTCTTGTGTCCATGTCTAATTCTCCTCTCTTGGTGATGGAATAGCTGCCCTTGTGTGCCATCCAGAGGCCACGGCTACGGGCTCAAGCTTGAAGGGGTATTCTTTCGGGAGGAAGGGGTACTCTTTAAATCGGGAGGTTCCGGGTTCGAGTCCCGGTCACGGCACATTTTTACCCTCTGATTTCTCGGCTGTACCATCTTCCACAACACCAGTGTCTTCGTCCAATTTTAGTTACATGTTTCCTATCTCTTTCTTTCACCTTCTGTTCAAATTATTATATATTTATTCACCTAAAAGGCGGTGTGTGAGTGAACGAAATATATATATATATATATATAGTAACGGACGAGATCGCGTACACATTTAGAACAAAGGATATCTCAGAGTCGGAGGCGACGTAGGAACGTGTAGATTTCTGGTTGGGAACGGCGCAGGAAGGGGGGATAGGAGGGTGAATCTGGAAAGGGAATCACTTGCAATCATGGGCCTCACATGGATTGAACAAATTTATTATTTCAACTAAAAAAAACACGACAGGCACAAGAAAAAAAATGGCGATGGGGAAGAAACACTCGGGAAAGGGGGTTAGTGGGGATGGAAAACAGAAGGACAAACGAGAATATAATACATAAAAAAATACGCTTCTTACATGAAACTAAACTTGAGCAAACACAATATTTTGAATTTACGATGGGTTGTGCGATCGTCGCACCAAGAGTTCCGCAACGTCGATTGAACACTTGATGGAGGGATGAATGGTCTGGTAGCGGCGAATAAGGGGCAATGGACGGGGGTGGAGAGGCAGTGGCTTACGTGACCGGTTTTGTCGACTGATGACGATGAGATGCTGGTTGCATACAGCTCGAGAGCTGCACGGGATCTGGCAGCAGGCCGAATGAGCAACGTCGCGAGGATTCGCGACGGCAATCATTGATGACCGGCCGATTACTCAGGCCAACGTAATGGGTAGCGATGCTTGAGGTGCCCACAGCAACGTCAGGTCTAGACTTAGCGTCGTCTCTCTGCAATGGCCACGTGTGTGGGCCACTGGTTCGCACGCCGGAAATCCTGGGTTGTTGCGGCACGATGTCACGTATCAGGTCTAGCAGCGGCGAATAGAAGCCTTTGTGTCGTCAGCCGGTGTCAGCCAGATTCTCTCTCTCTCGGTAGCCGGCCGGTGTCAGAGTCATTCTCTCTGGCCAACACCTGTCAGTCTCGTAGGTTTCGCCGGGAGAGGGGAAGGGAGGGAAAGGCAATGGTTCTTTGTAACAGCACACTCAAGCGGGCTGGCGACGCACTCGTACTTAGCTCGGAGCGCGGGGTTTAACACTTCGCGCACAAAGACATCAACACTTTCACAAATTATAAACAAGTAAACAACACTCAAAAACTCAAAAAAGGGGGGAGGGGCAAACGAGTGTGAGTGCTTCTCACCAACGGGAAAAAAAGGGGGGAAGCGCTGCCGTTACAATATATATATCTTTATATATATAAAAGTCAATGTATGTATGTATGTATGTATGTTCCACATCTCCTCCTAAACCACAGGACCGATTTTGATGAAATTTGGAACACATGTTTGTTACTGGTAGACAAAAAACACTGAAGGGTTCAATTAACCAAAACCCTTTTTCTTCAGGGTCAGGGGTGTGATCCTTACTAATATGTATAAAAATGTAATGGTGTCTGTCTGTCTGTTGCTCCATCACGCAAAAACTGCTGAACCGATTGAGCTGAAATTTGGCATGCAGATAGAAAACATGTCTGGTTGTAATATATGCTATATTAAAAAGCCCCCAGGGACCCCAAAGGCCCCCTGAAGGTCCCCCCTGGTGGTCCATGCTAATCATTGGGTTCGGTGCAGTGGTTTCATTTTTTGCTTTTTAAAAGTACTTTCACTAAAGATGTATGCCTGGGACTATTTTTATCGGATGACTGAGTAAATGAAGTTTCTAATTCTTTCAAACGATTTTCTTCTACGCTCCGATTTCGTCTGAATTTAATGTTTTTAGCTAAAATATCTAACATTTTTATCTGAAATCAACAATAGCATATTTCCTTGGCAACCAGAGATTTGATTTTCAAAGGATATTCACGCATCTTGCATTTAAATATCGTCTTCCTTCAGGTTCATGATAGCACGTAGAAAGAAAATATGTATCAGAAGGGCCCAGACTCCTAAGGGCCCCATGATAAATTGATTCAGGGGGTAATCGATATATTCAATGCATATTTACAACAAGTATACTCTTCAGTGTATATTCTAAAATTAGCTTTCATAGGGGCACTGCATATATATGAGAGGAAACTTAAGTAGTAAACGAGACACATAAAGCAATTAAATAGATTACACACGCAAATAAATGTGCAAGAATATTAACGTGTAGCGAATAGTAAGTGTAATAATGCCTCCGTTGCTACAACAAACACGGCGTTGTTTATTATCGTTTAATACTCAGGTGAATAACACGTGGTGGCTATTTAAGTAGTAATGAGTCTGGGTGGCCGATTTTTGGGTTTGCCGTGCATGAAAGTGAACCAACAGTCACTCATCTCTCTGAGCACCTGGAAAACGGTCAGCATGTCTACTGCAACGAACACAACATTCAAGATAGGTTACGAACTCCTCAAATGACCACGCTGACAGCTTTTCTTCAGGCTTTGTGGTTTTCTTATAAATAAGTTCAACTTTTTTCACAACCGTTGAATTTCAACGGGTACCTTCCGCTCGTCTTTATATATATAAAAGTCAATGTATGTATGTATGTATGTATGTATGTATGTATGTTCCACATCTCCTCCTAAACCACAGGACCGATTTTGATGAAATTTGGAACACATGTTTGTTACTGGTAGAAAACAAACACTGTAGGGTTCAATTAACCGAAACCCTATTTTTTCAGGGTTAAGGGTGTGATCCTTACTAATATGTATAAAAATGTAATGGTCTCTTTCTGTCTGTTGCTCCATCACGCAAAAACTACTGGACCGATTGAGCTGAAATTTGGCATGTAGATAGAATAAATATCTGGTTGTATCATATGTTATATTAAAATGATCTAAGGGCCCCCAAGGCCCCCGAAGGTCCCCCCTGGTGGTCCATGCTAAGCATTGTGTTCGGTGCAGTGGTTTCATTTTTTGCTTTTTAAAAGTACATTCACTCAAGATATAGGGCTGGAATTTTTTTAATCGGATAGCTGAATCAATATAATTTCTAATTTTGTCAATCGATTTTCTTCTACACTCCGTATTTGACTGAAATTCATGTTTTCAGTTGAAAAATCTCACATTTTCCCTGAAATCAACAATAATATATTTCCTTGACAACCAGAGATTTCATTTTCATAGAATATTTACGCCTCTAGCATTTTAATATCACGCTTTCCTGCAGGCCCATGATAGTACATAGAAACAAAATCCGTATAAGAAGATCCTGGAGTCCCAAGGCCCCCATGATAGATTGCTTCGGGGGGTAATCGTTAAATTCAATGCATATTTAACAAGTATACTCTTCAACGTCTACTCTCAAAGTAGCTCTCAAAGGGGCATATATATGGGAGAACACTTACGTAGTAAACGTTACACATAAAGGAATTAATAGACTACAAACTTAAAAGAATATATACGTGCAGCGAATATCAATGGTAATAATGCCTCTGTTGCTACAACAAACACGGCGTTGTTTATTATCGTTTCGTACTCAGGTGTATTACACATAGTGAAACCGTCTGCCTCTCAGTACATTCGCGAACTGTTTTTAGACCAATTCCCACATCAGTAACGTCACGAATTATTTATACGTTTAAAAGTGTTAATGTGCAGTTAACTTAGGTACATTCACTCAATCATCGAGTTGCCTATTCTAGACTCTCACTTGCCGCTATGTTTCCGTTCCTTGGACTTAAAAATATATCCATCAACATGCCTAATAGAAAAAAGAGTAACCTTTCGAAAAAATATTTTTAGACAAAATGAATGTCTTATTTGCGAGAAAATGAACCCTTGAAATAAAAACGACAAAGGTTAGACTTGGATGGTCAAAGACATGCCCACCAGCGATCTCATGAGATTCTCCCCGTGGTGTTTCTCGGGTTACGCTAAGATCCGCACAAATTTCATCCTTACCCAACATACAGACGGGTAACCAGCTCTAAATCTGGTTCAAATACAGACCCATCTGTTTCAAACCTTCAATCTGCTTTAAGATGGCGGAAATTATAATGACGTCACTACATGCTTCTTATCCGAAATAAGAACGGAAATTCTGCGCAATTAACGACATCTGTGCATGAAAATCGACAAGTGCACTAAGAATCACCATAAATGTTTTATTTAGCAACCGAAACCAATGATTATGGCTATGCCGAAGGCGCAGTCCCATTGATGGAGGATTCATAGGTCAAATAAACATGGCTTCTGCTGCCATTACTCCTCTTGACGTGTCAACCGCTGGATTGTACTCTACTGTCCAATCCTGATTAAGATAATCAACGCACATATCAACGTTGAATAGTTGAATTAAGTCATGGAATGCAAATATATGTATGTACACAAGGGAAGCGATCAAGCTGTTAATCACTCAGAAGACGGCTCAAGAGGACCGGAGGGACGAGGTGACCATCTATCAACCTTTGCTACTTAAGTAGTAATGAGTCTGCGAGGGCGATTTTTGGGTTTCCCGTGCATGAAAGTGAACCAATAGTCACTCATCTCTCCGTGAACCTGGAAAACTGTCAGTGTGTCTACTACAACGAACACAACATACAAGATAGGTTACGAACTCCTCAAATGACCACGCATACTGTTTTTCTTCGGGCTTTGTGGTTTTATTATAAAAAAATAAGTTTAATGTTTTTCACACCCGTTGAATTTCAACGGGTATCTTCCGCTCGTATATATATATATATGCATAACCCGAACCATACGTAGAAAATAGAGCAAACGGATGGGAAAAATGTGATCACATTTTTCTAACTAGGTAGCCTAATTGATAATTATGCGACAGAAAAGTTCTTCAAAACAAGTTTCGAAAGGGCATTAAATTGATTAATACCAGTCTATACTTATGCATAAATAGAATCCTACTTATGTATTTTGCTAAAGGAAACAGTATTTTGACTTGAGTTTCTATCCTTTCTGTTCTAAAAATCGGATCAAATTGCGTTGGAATTACGCAAAAGGGGAAAAATTGGTAAGTCCTCTCGATCCTTGGGGCGCAGCAACAATTCAACTATACATAACCGCACCGAAGATAGTGTTTAAACTCTTCCTCCTCGTTGAGAATAGGTAAAGTAATTGTCGTTTGATTGTTTCCAGAAACATCTCCATTGGACTCTCTTTTACCCTTAACTCCCATTACCCGAGGAGGAATAAAGTTGGCTCCTTGCGCTCCCATTCGCGATCAACGTATCCAATCATATCTCCGGAAGCCTGAACACCTTTGCCTTCCACCTTCTTGGCATTCTACGATTTTCCTTGAGCGGTGTCTCCAACATCTCCTAGATTGTGGCCATCAACACTCAGATTCCTTGAATGCCCGTGCGTTCTCTTCCATTGATAAGTTTATCCACTAGAGTTACGCAAATACAGTAAAGATATTCGAAAAATATACGTTAAACATATCACTGTCAAAATCAAACAGGATATAATATAAGCAATCACCTAAAAATGCGATCTTAACTTGATGAGAAAATTCATAGGGGGATGAATTACTCTAAAACATTTGGAAAATAAGACGTCTTACGGTAGATTAGTTCCCAATAGTAAACTTTCAGATGGAGTAACAAATAAAATACACAATTCAATACTTATATCATTAAATATATTAATTAAATAATTAAATATAATAATAAAGATTCCCTGATCGTTGGGGGAAAATACCATTTTTCTCGGACCTTGGTGTTCACATGCATAAAATAATGCAGCAATTCAAAATGCAACAATTATAAACAGCTGATCAAAATTACCAAATAGAATATTATAAATAAATTAAAGATTAATGAAAAGCTGTCGGAGCAATTAAGAACGGGAAGAGATATAAGACAAGATGTTAAATTGGTGGTGATAAAATTATTAAATTGGCGGTGATAAGAACATACCAACATTTGGCGTACGCAGATCATGTGGTTATAATTAGAAGCAATACCAGAGTCCAAAAAGAAACTTATACAAGACTATAAAATGCTACACAAAAAGCAGGCTTTGAAATGAGATATATGAAAAAAAACTTATGACACTGTTGCACTAAAGTGTAGGAGAGCTGAATGCTCTGAGACTCAGGGACCAATGGGTTGAAAGTTTTGCAATTCAAAAATTTAGATTTATTAGTGCTGAAGCATAATACTATGACTGTCGAAACTGTAAAACGTGAGGATGCAGAGAAGAGGACCTACAGTGCATTATAACATGCTTTGAAACCCAAGTTAACTTACAGAGCTACAAATATAAGAACTTTTAAGGCAGTATAGATTCTAGTTTTTCTCTATGAGAATTAAATTAAGATTAATGACCCTCTTCGGAAAAGCCGTGGTCAGTAGCCGCTGATTTCAGGGTGCTTTTTTTACCACTCAAAGATGTTCGTCTAATTTGGATGTGATGGCTCTTTATTTTCCCCGGTGTAATTTTAGTCGTAAATGCAAGGTCCACATACAAATTCATAAATTGCATGTAGGATGCCGTCCTTGGCTTTTAAAAGTATTTATCGCGTTTTCTTCATCGTGCCAAATCTTTGCATGATATTAAGATTTCTCATAATTCTTATTTTTTATGTGCTGGAGAAAAGAAAGTGTAGTCTCGTGAAGGCTAAAGACCCCGGTGGCTTCTTCCTTCTTTTCCTTTCTTGAACCTCATTATGGACCCCAAAAAGGCTTTAGAAAATCAGTTACTTGGCAACATCCGTAGGAGAAGATCCTTTCCAGTGCTGAGGAAATCTTCGTCTGATGTGACATTGGGCTAATGGAATAGGGTTTTGATGATGGAGGCTATAATTTGGGGATGATGATGATAAAAGGATATCTATCAGTATATGTAGCTTCTATACATTGTATATATATATATATCTTATTGAATCATCTCGCCTCTGGGAAGTTGGCTATTCTTTTCTGTCACCATGGTGATAGCTAGATGTCAGTACTGCAGTGATTGTGAATTTCTCTAAGGTCTTTCACCAAGTCAGGGATTTTACCCTGGTTGACGTTTCAATGTTCGCACAAATATCGTCAAAAGGACTGATTCGTGACAAGTGTCGAAAAGTCGGTAGACATGGTAATGCCTCTTACCCGGAGGACGTCCCGAGGAAGATTAAAAAATATGATAAAACAGAAAAGTACCTTCTTACACCCTTGCGGTGACTTTCCAGCATACGCCGTAACAGCTACTTACCGAAAATTCTGCGTAAAAGTTTCACTTCTCTAAATTCAATATCCTTGGTGTGCCCTTGTTTGCGGTTGACCCTTTTCAATTCTGCAAGGACCCGGAAGTGTTGGTCGGAAGTCTGATGTGGGGAATACCTTAGAAGGACGCAGAAACGTGGACACAAGGGAAATTGTGTGAGAATACACTAGAAGAATTATAAATATGAATAAGGAGGATGAGAAGGTTGCAATGGTCGGGGATTAGGACAAAAGAAGAATTGCTCAGCATTGTGGGTGAAGCAAGGTAATTGCTTGAGGATATAAGGTGAAGTCAGAGCAGAACATATAGTAAAAGGTAAGAAGAAACTGAATCCTGGGTTTCGCGATTGGGCAGAGGACGCTGAGTAATCAGGGAAGGGGCAAAATAAAATTGGATTTACAGAGGGTATTCGTCTTAATTAGGAAGAACATGTAGCTTAAAAATCATAAATTATAAAGAAGTAGGAGGCTTCTTTAAAAAAAGCGGATATACAGATTTAAATGCTCAGATAGACCATAATGGATCTGGAAATGGCGATGGGATGCAGAATAAATTAATAGAGGAGGTGTTTGATAAGTGGGGAGAGAGAATAGGCTTTGTGAATGGAATGAATATTAATGGTGAATGAAGAGAATGGGCGGGTGCCGAGCTGAAGAAGAGATCATTTTAAACATAGTAGAGATAGGTATTATTTTTTCATTTAGATTACCTATCAACTATTAGATCACCTATTCAAATGATAATAATATCCTTCACAATCTTAAAGCGTGAAATACTGTTAATAATTACATAGTTCCATTTATTTTCGTAGCATATTACATACTGAAATTTTAGTAAATCTCCGCCACACATTATTCAGGAGCAAATCAGGGTGCTTGCTTAGTGGATTTGGCTGCTTGTATATGCTTATGTTATCCCAAACAGCGAATCCAATACTATCTCTCAAGTCCCTCCTTGAGACTAGCTCCTCACCCGTCTTAGGTTAATTTTCTGATCCTTCCCTGAAGGTGTTGCTCCAAATCCCTACCAACCGTGACCTTCCCACCCCCTTACCTCCACCCATTCCCCTCCTCCATCTCCACCCTCTCTTTTTCCTCGCACAACTTTCCTCACCCTGCGCGACCCCTGTCCTCTTATCTAATTTCGAAGCTCTACTTTCCCCCTCCGCTCATCCCACGCACACCCTACTCTCTGCCATCGGCTCCTCCGCCTCCTCCTACCGACCCTCTTCTCCTCCTTATCCAGCGTCTTAATTGCGACCTTTCGACGGGACACAATCTCCGCCCGGTTATAAGGGGAGTGGGGGAGAGGGAAAAGAATCCCCTCAGCCCCATCGAATTTCCCCACACCCGCACAGGGCCCCTGCTTCACTCCCGCGGGGCAATTAACGCCCCCCCCCCGCCATCCCTCCGCCCCCGACCTGCCCGCCCAGCCTGCCTCTAGGTCACACCTGACCTCCTCCGTCTCATTCCCCTCTTTACTCTTCATCCCTTCCCATGATACTCTCTCAGGGATGCTGCGCCCCTTTCATCTCTCACCTCTCTCTCTTTATCTCTCTCTCTCTCCTAACTACCCCTCCTCTACCCTTGGCATTCACCCTGAGGCCCTTTTTTTTGGAAAACAAACTTTGTGGGGCCCATTTGCATGGACATCAAAAGGCCGCCGAGTCACCGCCAAAACGACACCAGTGTGTGTATGTGTGTGGTTACGGCCCTATATATATTTTTTTTGTGACTCCGACGTTCCCTTGGGGTTAATGATGAGAAAGGCTAACAAACTAAGTTAAAAAAATGAACATAAACGAGCCAATAAAAATATCAGACAGCGCGGTTCTCAATTGACCGGCCGAACTGCAGGTGAAATAGTCACAGCCCCTACCACTAAAGGCAGTCTAATGTTAAAGTTCTTATCCAGAACGTGTTAACCTGGAGCAATAATTTGATTTGTAGACTGGTGGGTTACTATTTTGAAGAAGCGATTAATGGTTGAGTACATTTGCGCCATTTAGAATCGGTGAGGGAGGTGAGATCGTTGAAAAAGGGATTATTTAGTGAGTGAAAAAAAGAAACACCCATCGTCACCATTATCCTACTATCATCAAATGGTACATGGGGGTATTAAAAACTACGTCAAACTTGCATGTTAAGAAAATTTTGTCAATTGTGGAAATGGATGCTATGCGGTGGAAAATGGCCTCAGTTGTCATCGTAACCTTCAATTTTATCTCTACTATGACCAATAGTAGGTATATATATATATTGTGACGGAACGTGCTGGGCGTTTGACCAAAACCCCTTTCTTTCGTCCGCCCCAGAATCTTACGGCCGGGCCGTCCCCCACTTCCCTCGTCCCTCTCAATTAGTTAAAGAAAGCCTCCCAAAGGAAGGAAGGAAGTCTTACTTCGCTTGTGAAGTAAAAAAGGGTGCCACACATGACCGCGGTCAAGCTACTCGAATGGTAGAAGAGAATGGAAATTACTTTCTTAGGGGGAGATCTTGATAGGTAGGGACGCCTTACCCCCACGATCGCGACGGCAAACGATGCCGAAAGAACAGGAACACCGCGCTCTCGTTCAGGGAGAAAAAGACTCGCAGTAGCTATGAGAAATTGAACCCTTTTATTTGAACACACAAGAAAAATGTACACTCTTAAATCCTAATGAGGGATGAATGCACTGGTGATTTGAGGAACATTAATGAAAAATACCCAGCAATGACTGGCTTAACTATGAACTAAGGATGTAAGAGACAAAAGTTGAACAAATTAACATAAAACTGAATGAAACCCTTCAAATGATATTTACAAGCTCCTCGTCCTTTCGTTCGAAGTATAATTATGGACCTTTTGGACGGGAGAAAGTGATACAAAATTAATCAGATTAAACTTATTATGAAATCTGTGGTGAGCCCTTTTCGGCTTCTCAAAAAGTTCACGTGGGTGAAACGGTGGAGTTGACACGGGCGTTGGCAAATTCGTCTTCGCCACGGTTCACTGCGGGTCGACGGCGGGGGAGGGATTCACTTGACCATTGACCGGTCTGGGTCAGGGGTGGATGTGATCAGTACTTAGGCTTTGTAGAGGTGCTTGGTGCATGTCCGGAGAAGCGTGGGTTTCCCGGCCCTGGGGTGAGAAGGTATCGGCACCTGGCTCGGCCCGACCTTCGTCGTCCTCTTAGAGCCAACGGGGAAATTATTCTTCCGCCGCGGGGTCGTTCGATTGATGGGATGTCTTTCCTCCCATGCGACGACTTTTCCGCAGACTCACCTCTCCGGTTCCACACCTTATGGCTGCCTCGATTAAGCACGACTGTCCTTCCGCCTGCCTCGACCTGTCATGCCCGTGTGTCTCCCTCGAGCTCTCTTGTCCGTCTGCCTTGACGGCTGCCTGTCGTCGTTCTCCCTCTTTCTACCTAGTCATGTGTTTACCCATCATACCCTTACACCAAAAAACAATTGATACTTGATATTTACAAAACCTTGGGCGGCAGGTTCAAATTGCCGAGCGAGCCGTTTCCTCCCTGATCGCCAGCCTAGGATCTCCTCAGCGACGCGTCATTAAAAAAAAAGAGAATCACGCCAACACGAGCGGACTGTTACATCATATATATATATATATATATATATATATATATATATATAGATATAGATAAATTTTAAGGATACAGCTAATTGAAAACTGGTTCTCACCCATTTACACAATCATGGCCTAAAATGACATTACTCAGAGGTGCCAGTAGTCTTGCAATGAGGCAGTATAAAGGACTCCGGGACTCGACCCGCTCGGTGCCTGGTGCTCTATGACATGAGCATCCTAGCACGTGCCAGTGTCCCTATAAATACCGTCAAAATATGCCAAAATGATTGGCATTTTCCACCAAAGGAAATATAAAATGACGACATTACCAAAATGACGGTTGTTGTACACTAAAAACTGCGCATCTTCAACTAGCTGACCTTTGACCCCAGGGGAAGTATTTGGAGGATCTCACAGGTATAAGACTGTAACATGGATATTTATTCACCTAATCGATAATTTTCAGCGCTCAATTGAAAAAAATAGCTCGAATTTCGAAAAATAATTTTAGCCCTATTGCAGAGTTTTAAAGCCCTACCCTCAGGGTGGAGAGCTGAAAAGTAGCCATTGGAAGTGCACAAAAATATTCGCACTCCCGTAATTCGAACCCGGGATCGTTGCGATGGAAAGCCAGGGAAATCCCATAAAGAAAATGGATTTTCACTTTAAAAGGGGATGTAATATCAAATCTCAGGTGACCTGTTACTCTATTATTCAGTCAATATAAATGAAAAACTGTCGTCATCCTTCCCTCATAATGAACTCTATACGCAGTAAATAAAGGCACTCTACTAAGGCCAGAACGAGATTATCTAAAACTAATCCTTAAAGAGTGTGAATTCACGCATTTCGCGTACGTAGAGTCAATATACCTCTCCGATCCCGAGGCATATTCCATTGATTTCTGGTTCCTGCAAAATGCAATTCTCTAGTTAAGCCTAAATTCATAATAGGGAAATCCCGGATTTGAAGCGTTCGGCTGAAAACCGAGCACTTCATTCAGAAGGCTACTAAGCTCCTTCCCGGAGGATTGTGGCTTAAAATCTAGTCAGTGACTCAGAACTCACCGTATGAACTAAAGCCGGGTGAAATTATGTGAACTAAAGATATAAGTTCACCTTGGAATGAGCGGGGTGAACAAAGGACAGGAACGGATGGTAATTTGATCATTAAGTCTTAAGTGAAACGATGCAAGAATTGTCATAAGTCGGCCAAAAAAATAATGGTGATGAATTTACGCATTGGACAACTACCTACCAATTTTCTCCTGAGTTTGTGTAGCTTGACAACTTCCCTTATTAGAATCCAAATCATTCATTAATTTCAAGCTCTGAGGTGTGGAATAAATGACTTAAAAGAGCTGAAATTCAAAATTATAAAATAATCGATTTGCAGAGAATTGAGCACATGATGGGAAATAAAATTAATTTTAATAGGGTTTAATGAGTTGAAGGGTATTCCTAGCCCCTAAATGTACTAAGAGATTTCGTATTTAGTGAATTTCGTTGACCTATAAGAGGGCTAAATATTGTTTTGCATTAATTATTATTTTGTTGGAATACCATAAGAAGGTCGATATCTCATGGGCTATTATGATAGCATCACTGAATCTTGGAAAAAGTAATGCAATTTACTTGTCACAATAAGTTATCTTACGCCATTGTTGTCCCCAAATAAGTTTCAATTTAATATAAAACTCACACTTAATTATTATTAGTTGTTTAAAATGAGGACTTTTCAGAAAATTATTCATTCATACCTCTCAAGGATAAACAAAGAGTTGTAATCCTCTCTTAGACGGCCTCAGTGGCGGCTGGGTTAGGGCCTCGTCTGTCAACCCAAAGGTCGTGGGTTTGAATCCCGCCTCGTTAGGATTTTCAACTCCCAGGGCTGTGTGTGTTCGTTGAAAGAGTTATATGGAAGAAAGGAGTAGATAGTCTATATATCTCTCGAAGCTAAGTTACCATTATTATTATTAGATGAAATCAAAGCTATGTGAACCAAAAGTACCAGTCAATTTACCTTTTCCTCAATGAAAAACACTCCTTATGAGATACCTGTTTACTAAACCGCGTACACAAGGTTTTAATTTACGAAATCTCGATTTGTATATATTTATGTGGAATTAGCCTTCATAGACATGAAATGTAACCCCCTGATATATAGACTTCGACTTACATTTTATCCTTCACTTACTTTCGGTACAGGACATTGATGGCATAATTTCCGCTACCACGTTACTTTTAAAATGTAAGATATATGCACTCCAAATATTCAATAAGCAAGAGAATTCCCCAGGAGATAAATTTAACAATATTAGAGCCCGTTAATTAATTCCACGATTGTTAAACTCTAAATATATAGCTATCATTAAAATATCAAGTTTTAAACTGCTATTTAAATGAGATCCAAAAATGAAAGTCACGTCTCAAATAATGTAATTAAGGCATTTATTGAACGGAATAATAATATTTTGCAGCAAGCCGCTCAAATACTTTGGATGGATCCGCAGCGAAAATTACGGCTGCTGTTAATTTTACCGTCATCTTTTTTAATTAATAAACCTAAACAAAGGATGCTAAGCTTCCTCAGCCCTCGAACTGCTTCAGCCGACGCCGAGAAGGTGTTGTTTATTCGGCAATTAAAAAAGGCTCGGGATGAGGATTGGAAAAAATCATCAAGCCCTTCATTCCCCATCCTTAATTCTCTGAACCCTGATCCCTGACGTCTAACACCCTCCCACTCCTCCTATTTCTCGCGAAAAAGCTCAATTCCACCCCTCACCGCTCCTCATCACAACACAGGGAGTCTCCCCTTTTAAAAAAATCTTTAATAAAAAAACAGGGAGAGGGTAGTGAAAATTATCTGGTAGAGGGTGAAGGTTGGACGTTTCTTTACTAACGACTGGAAGGGAGCTCCTCCTTCAACTTTTTTTCTCCAGGACGTTTTCTTCCCAAAGACCTTCCTCTTGTCCACCCTCCCACACGTTCCAAGGTCTCCCTTCCCTCCAGCAACCCACTATCTCGGCGAAAGAAGACGTAGATAAATGACTCTTCGGCTAACAATGGGAGACGGGGGAAAATATAATTACCTTTTCATCTTCCACTTTTTGGGAGCCGAGCGAAATAAAAGGGGTTCCCAATTTCTCACCAGATGATGTGCATACCTCCTTGTATCTTACTCTTCCCCCTTCTGACATTCACCTTCTTCCATTTTTTTCCTCTTTCTCGTTTCCCTTCTCTTCAGCACCAAGGTAACTAAGTATACTTCAAAATCTACATACTATCCGGCGAGCCAGCGAATGCCGTGTGGTAGGGATTGTTAGAACAACAGACGCTACCATAAGAAGGGTAAGGGAGAATTAATATAAAGATGGAAAGGGCGAATAGTGAAATGACTGTTGAACTATATAGTCCATCCTACAATTATCGGGGCTTCACGCTAGGAGAAAATTTCTTAAGGTAGGAGAGGATGGGAGGTGAACTAGACGATGCCATGCTCTTAACAAAATACGCCAACGTGTCAACGGTTCAATGTGTATTTATTACATAAGCGTAAAATAATTCTATATAGCTTACCTGATTACGCGAATACCTTCTAAATATCTTAATTTTTCACATCTGAAATCCACCATCCTCCCCGTCTTTCTATTTTTTTCTTCTCCTCTGTAAACCTACATCTACATTCTAGCCTGACAATCACCACAAGGCTGTTATACAGAGGGTGTTTGGACTTGAAACATGATGTTACGAGGTGACAGGAAAAAAACCGTCAGAGATAAGTGATGATTAGTGAGTTGCTTTAAGTAGAATCTCTCGAACTTATTCTGTTGATACGAGAATGCTGAGAAAGAAAAGGGAAATTTTACGTATATTTTCTCAAACTTACCATTGTTTATCTTAGGCGCCAGTTAAACTTGAAGATGATGTCATATAATTTATTTTAACGATGTAATGGAAGTCAGCTCCGCTTAAAAAGGCCCATCGCGGTGGGAGAAAATCAATTAGAATATCATTGTAAGGAGGAGGGAAACCCAGTGTCAGCATTAGCCTACTTTTGAAGAATTACGAAGAGGATACGGTCCCATCTCACTGGCGCTGTACTGAGTGCTCTCCAAGCTAAAACAAAATAAGGATCAGATTCCTGTGAAAAAATGTCTGCCACTTCGGCATTTAAACCCGGGCCCTCCACATGGGAAGCAGGCACTATATCCACCGTGCTAACCCAACTCCCAGAATATAGTTACCTTTTCAACGTCCACTTCTGGTTTGCCGAGTGAAATAAATGGATTTACAATTTCTCAACGGCTAATGAGATAATCTTTTTATATCTTACTTTCCCCCTCAGACATTACTTAAAGATCGTCCATCTATCCCCCTTCTTTTTCTCTTATGTTTCCCCACTGTGCACCACTGCCTCTGACATTTCCCTTTCCTAATACCCGTTGGACCGAAAATCGCTGATAACACACATGGACATTTACCCAGGCGACAACCTCTTCAAGCCAACTCCTCGGTACGCTCTTGATGTCCCCTTCTGATTTGTCTCGGTATGAACCTTACCCTTTATCATTTAGGAATGAAAAAAATATGAGATACGTACGGCTAACGAACACAGAGTAGCTCTTAGTCAGAGGAACCATGTAGTAATAAGGGCTGAATTCCCTAATGATTAATGAACTCCAAACATTATTTTATTACTATTGTTTTTATGTGCAATTTTAGCGATAACATAATGTAACATAGAGCATTAATCTTTCTAGAACAAATCTATTTTACTCATAGGTAAACTATAAAAATAGATGTCCTAAAATATTACCTCCTATAAACTGTCCCTATTCAAGGTTATTTGTATCCATACTTAAGTAATCTACTTATAAAACACAGGTGTAAAAGTCAAAACTCACATCGTTTCCCGATAAAAGTTATGAAGTTAATAGCATGAGAAGGCGCATTTATAGAATACCCGTTCAATCAGTTTTCATCAATTTCAGCAATAATCCGTCCCAAGGAAATATTTTTAATGAGGTTGGAATATTCGATCCTACAGATCAATAGTTTTATTGGCTTCAGTATGTATCGGTTTCATGGTTTGCAAACCAGAATTTCTGCCTCTTATCTGCTAAAACAATATTACCCTTACCCTTTATACCTGCACATATTGATTCGCATTTGATCTCTGTCTTTTTAATGATCTTAGAATTTCAATGGCAAGGAAAGTGGAAGGAAGTACTTAAGTCAAACATTATTCACCAATTTTCTTCCAAATATTTTGACTCATTAGCTTTAAAAAATGGGAATTCTCTTATCAATACTACCATTAGCAACATTTATAAGTTCTACACTCCTTCACTAGCCACATGAGTTCCCTGACCAGGAACTTTCTATCTGTGAATATCCTCTGGCTTTGGTATTTCTTTGGGGATACTTCTATTATGCTCACAGTACTTTACTAGTACTTTACTATATTAATACAATTTTTAAAAATTCATACAGCGACTTTCTGAAGTTCCTGATGCTATCCCAGGTTCTGATAACTCTTTCTGAGGCTTTCTTCAACTCGCTGGGAGTTAATGTGCTCTCTGGATTTTATTTGACTTCCCTCATATTTAAATACGAATATTATTTGGACTTTTATCGGAACTTAACTGTGTTGCCTAGCCATGGGAAGCTTTTATTTTATTTTTTTCATATTTTTTCTATTGGATTTGAAGTAATAAATGACTGCTCCAGGCATTTTAGCTATCGCCAATTCTGCGCAGTTATCCGCGAGGCTAGATGTATCACTATTGAAGCCTCCTGAACTTCTTGTATTCCGCATGGAATAATTTCTCAAACAGTGAATGGTAGGACGGCAGTGATCACCATCCCTGCAAACTATATTATCATCTATTCTTGTATTACTGTTTTAGTCTATCCTCCATTTCTAATTGTTTCTTTTTTCAACACATTTTTCCTCTCTGCATAGTGTCTATCTCCAGGGTAAATCATAGTAGGAAATGGACAGAAGAATAAAACAGTATATAAAGATGAAATTCCATAATTTAAAACTTACAATTCATGGCTTACTATGATAAATATACATCTGTACACCACTTCAATATTTTATTGGATTTTTTATTGATTATTTTGATATTTTGGAATTTTTTGGGTGAACTTTGGGGCAAACTGGTACATTATAGGCTCAGGAATTATATCACACAAACGGCGCTGAAATAAAAGAATAAAATGTACTTTCTGCAATTACTCGGACAGCAGTATTTTTCAATGCGTCGCTGCGTTGCAACTGCCGTCAGAGCATTTATTTCTGTAATGAATGATCCATTGACAATGTACTTTATCCAGGTTAGAAGTCCAACTCACTTCTAAGGTAATTTTTCAAATATATAAATATGAATATGAAACGTAGACGTTGGCTTTCATTTTATTATTCCTAATGTCAGATGTTCATACATTTCATTCGCTCCACTTTTTCATCTCATGTTTTCAATGGCATACACAACTCAGCATTCTATGAAACCTTCCTAATTAAGCTGACGTAATTCATTATTAATGCTGCCCGTACGTTATATTTGTCTCATTCACATATTCAAACGCTAGGGTGCGAATCGAATATGCACCAATGTAATAAAAAAATGAAAACTGTAAGGTTATTTGACAAGTTGAAGACGAAATAGGTTCACCAAGGAAAGCTGTTTCAGCAGTAAAATTTTGATTTGAGAAGCAGTAAGTTCTTCGTTTTTTTATGAACTAAATATATTATTATTTTTAGTAAATTATGCAATACAGGTAGTAAGAATTGAAGAATTTTGGCCGAAATGGCTACTAAACCAATAATTGTATTCAATAAATGCGCTGGTGACGTAAGAAATAAAATAACTCCATGACATAGATACTTACCAAAAGTACAATGGTTTCCTTTATACGACAGGCTGTAAAACTCCACGAGCATGAGCAAATCATCTTTTGATTTTGTTATATTCTACTCACTGCTAATTCATAATAAAATATTTTCACTAAAATAGAAGAGGTCTAAATTACAGAGAGAAACCAATATCAAAGTATAGCAATCACAAACGGAGGGGACACATGGTAATTAGGATTATCAACCGACTCGAATTTAGACGATACCGGTTCGAATCTCAGGAAAAGGTAATGAGTTTTTTTTCATGAAATGCGTACAATCAAGAGAGGGAGGGAGTAACTAACTCGCTTCAACCGTCGGGGAAGTGGACGGACTTCCTGGAGCAATTCTCGTTGGAGATGAGTCCTTAATTCTTAAGAATTATTTCTGATCATAAATGACTGAGTGTTAATTTCAGGCATATTATTCCAAAAATATGAGTGGCGAGGAGATGGCAAATGAGAATGGGACAAAGGATGGAAAAGAGACCTGGAGAAAGGGAAAAGTGAAGATATACGAAAGTTTCAGCGGGGTTTGATGAAAATTCGGAGAGGTATGAGTAACAAAGGACGAAATTAATTCCATCAAGGTGGCCGGTAGAGTAGAGGCCGAAGGCAGACGTAAAATAAAAATCCTTTATTCATGTTTCTCCACCTCTTACACCAAAAATTAGAATTGATACTCCCTAAGTTAAGCATCGTAGACTACGCCATTCAAAATGTCCGTGAGAGGAATGAAGAGAGTTGATTCAGGAGTTAATTTTTCTTTCACGCATCGAGCTCAATGGCCTTTTTTAGCCGTAATTTAACTATGGATTTTTTCAGCAAAATGAAAAACTTTTAGGGTTCATAAGCTGCAGCCCAATAATTAGGATATGGTGTTCCTAATGACACCTTCACCCTAGTAAAAATCCAACGCGCCGTAGATATCAAAGGAACAAGGAAATATACCGACGCAAAGCATATTGTTAAGAAAAAATTGTCGCTCAAAACAGTTAATTTTCAACCTCATTTCCTAAGGAGAGACAAAACATAGAAATAAAAGTTCTGCTTACTTCATGTCAAACTTATACATTGAAGTCCCACGTAAAGCAATTATAACCTTTTCTGAATAACAGGGCATTCCCGGCGAATGGTTACGGTAAAATCCTCCCGGGTTTCCCACCGCCTTAATGTCTCCATGATGGGCGACGTTTCGACAGGGAACTTTCCTGTCATCCTAAGGGCTGTTGAATCGTCCGACCGAAATCATAAGTTAATACGCTAGTTTCTGTTGCGGGTCCCCCAAGGGGTAGTCAAGTGAAATATGGTGAATGACTCGTAAGGTGGCGCGTCTAGTGAAAGCAGGTAATCCGAGTGATAAGGCAGCATAGTCGGAAGATGTGCAGCATGGGACAAACTAGACTGATGAAGATGCTACAGCACATGAGGTGATTTTCATTCTGCCAAAATTTTGTTAACTTGAATCCACCAATATTGCTATTACCATAGCCAATATAGTCTGAGTATGGTCCGGAATATCAAAGGTTCGTGATACGTTTCCCTGTTCAGGCCGATATTTTCGCCTGGAAATTTTCGCGAACAACGGCAACTTTACCTCGGAGAAGGGCTGAGAGACATTCAAATATCAATGTCACTTTGGAAATTGATTTTTATCTTCAAAAGACGCTATTTATCTCATATCGCAATGAATAGCAAATCACGATTGCATCGTAAGTCATAGGTTTACAAAGCTTTATATGACATGGCATTCAGTTACCTTGCACTTCAGCGAGTGGCATCACAATACTAAATGTGATTACGCAGCACCGAATCGCTAGATGTTGACACCATGCACCTCTTCTCACACCCTCCACCCCCCCTTGCAACTCCCTCTTACACCCCTAAAAACCCTCTAAACACTCCAGCCCTCCCCTTCCCCCCAGCCATCGGAGTCGCCTAGCAGTCTTCCGAGAAACCCATAGACTCTTTGGTACTCATTTTAAAACTTAATGGAAATCCTCTCCCCTCCCCCTTCCCCACCCACCCCCTCTCCTTTCCTCAGCATAAGCCCAGGCTATATATTCTCACCCAACCTACCGCTAAATGCACATAAGTGTGCCACAGTGTGGTGAAACGCGCGTCGTGCCAGCGTAATAAAGTTTTGTGGAAATAACAAAGGTGGTTTTCTCATCATTAATATCCATAATTTCCACGAGGATAGGCCTGATATCATCAGTTTTATAGATCGTATGTATCACTGCTGGCGTTGATAATTATTAAATTATGATTGATACGCAACTCATGAACTCTTGGAGCTATCTCCAGACACCATTGCCATTGAACTCCATTAGATTGCATCATTCGTAATGTGATATGCTGCACAATCACCAAGACCGACATCGCATTTTCAGACTACAGAGCTGTCCACATTTAGCTGACAGCATGGTCCTTGTGGAGAACGATGTTGTCAAATTTACTCTCTGTATTACCATCTTTAAGCCACGTGGGCAACTATTTCATATACCATGCTAAATTAAAAGTAAGTTAGTTCCAAAGGAAATTCAATGAAGACAGCGCCACGCATTCAATAATTCGCAACATTACACGGCACTTTTCCTCTTAAGGGTAGGTTTATACCGGTAAGTTATTTATAAGTTTAACGGTAAGTTACTTCTGCAATTTTCCTCCGCAACGCTTGCAGAGGATTTTACCTTGACGAAAAATCTTTTACAATTTAGAGAATAGCCAGTTTGGTTGCCGCTTATACACTGGCAGCAATACGCATCCGCAAGTAGAAACTTTTGAAAGTTCAGAACGCGGACTTGCAGAGCCCTTTTCTCTCTGTAATTCACGTCGAAAGGTAATTTCTGCTAGTAACTTGCGCAGTAAAATGTCCAGTGCAAACCCACCTATATAGTCTTCCAACGCGCTTTTAAGCGAATTCTATTCTCGATCTCATACCGGCTTTGCATGTTTGAAAATCAGTTTCCCATAGAAAATGTTCCCAAAGGAGTTAGGATGGGGAAGGAGAAGAATTCAGAATGTAAAAGGAGAGGGAAGTTGAGTCGCATTCGCGAAAATAAAATAAACAAACTTTCCTTTCCTAGACATCTCGTAGAAGAAGTTGAAGAAATAGAATGAGTAAAAAAAGTAATCGGAGCAACGCTGATGGAAAATAAACTGGGAGAGAGGGAAAAATGCAAGTTTCCGCCACAAAGAAAATAGTCTGTCCATTCACTCGGAATATTTGGAATCGAATCTTCCCCTTATCCCCAGGTCCGCTAAGAGTTTTCACGTTTCTTATTCTACTCTCAAAGACGTTCACCACCAGCTAAAAGGTTTGTGGTCTTGGACAAGCACATTTCCTTTTTTTAATATTTTTTCTTAGCCACCCATGCATCCTCTAGTCTCTGCCACAAGAAGTATAAAGGCAGGAAAAGATATCGAGTTACTCCTAGAGACACATAAAAATTTATCTAGGTACATCAGTGAGTCTGCTTTTCGGTCATAAAAAAATTCCCTAAACTCTTTTGTTTTCCAATTTTATGGTTTTGGCCTTTTGGAGCATTTTACGTACTACTAAAGGTGAATGTATGGTCATATAGTTCATATGATGGAATATTTGTCATATTATGGTGTCGTGGGGCTCACTGAGGTAGCGGGAAAGTGGTAATTGAAACTAATATTCCTACCACGTTGTCTTTTGTGGTTGGCATTGTCTTAAGAGCGTTCTCGGTGTTAGACCTAAAAACTGTCTGTGATTTTAAAAATTCACTCCACACTGTCCTCTTCTTGCATACCTATTTTGCCTTTGCCATTTTAACGAATTGATTTATACTCCCTATCCTATGACTCCAATACCTATTCATCCATTGAGGTGGTTTGAGCGAGATATTTCCCTAGTCATAATGTAGACAATATTAAATTTTATTTTTATTTTAGCGTGTTTTAGAAGTATGAATTAAATATTTTAATATTAATGGCGCAAAAACATAGTCATATACGTCAAAACCTCTAAGAAATTAAATAAATATATCCTCATAAGTCTCAAACTTGACTCATTTTTCCACGCCGTACGGCGGCAAAGCCTTAACAACAGGAGTTTTTTTTTGCGATTCTGTAAATATTACAGCGGTTAATAATTGATTATATTTTATAAGTGGATAAGGTAGCATACAAACTACACTCCGTTGGTTTTTTGATGAAATTTAGGTGGTTGAAATTCCTAATTATTTTCAATATTCCAACTCTGGAGCGCACAGCCTTAATCTATCAGATACAAAACGGCTTATATTTTTAGGAAAATTGCTCGAAAAGTAAAACGGCAAGAAATTTGTATTTTTATGTCATTGGAAATATGTTTTTTTCTTTAAAATGAGATCAAATTCAGGAAATTCAAGGTGAAATGATATTTCGCTCAAACTACCTTAATGAGTCTCGTTCAACACGTTCACTCAATAGGTGCTTTCCCGGTCTACCCCTTCCTCTCACGTTATTAACTCCACTATTATTCGTCTATTAAATGTTTCCTCATTAATCCATGGTATCAACATGGTCAAACCACGAACCACACTTTTTTAGATGGGTACTCCCATTACCGAAGCATCAATAGCACCTAAAATTGTTTAATATAATAAATATGTTGAATTTCAGTCGTTAGATTGAACCTCATTGGGATACATACAAAAGCGTGGGCTTCACCGTTGTTGAAACTCATTATTTATTTTATCTGTTGTTTAATTTATGCTTTGTTTTTTTTTTTTAATTTAGCCAACGGCGCTTGCTAATCTAGGATACTGATCCATCAAATATTAAAATCAGAGTACAAGCTGAGTTCATGCTGCATGCATATAGAAGAAATGAGAAAATGACCGTACATATTGTCTGCAAGAATCTGTATTTTTTTTTCGTTTAACACTAGAAGGACCAGACCCGTCATTTTGACGGGTAACCTCTACTTACTTAATCATATTGCCTATAATTTTTTTTCTGTCGTCTTAATTTTTTCTTACTTTTATTTATTTTGTATGGTACGTATCCTGTTAAAATATAATTTAATTTTTTCACATAGAAATAGAGTTATACTACCTGTCTACCTTAAACGACCAACACCCGTCAAAATGACGGGTTAGGCGTTTCTATTTTATTTGTAACGGTAACGCGTGTTTTATCCAGGAAATCACTACACTATATTACGTCTGGCCTTTTTGATTTAGTTAAAGAAATTCAGTTTAGTTTCTGACGTTTTAGTTAGGGAAAAAAAGGGAGAAGGGTTGTATCGTGCGTGGGTGGCCTTACAGCGCATATATGAGTGTGGCGTCAGTAGCTTTCGCAAGGCTTACGGGAGTAGTGCTTCTTCCTCGAAATTATTTGTAAAAAATTACTCATTTGTATTGATGAATAAAGAAAAAGGTTATATTTAATGTAGTTATCAATTAATTTTAACATAAACGAAGAAATATTTAAAATAATTACTACCCGTCAAAATGACGGGCAATGGTCCTTCTAGGTAGCCATACAACCCCGGTCCTTCTAGTGTTAACGTGCTTCGACTGCTAAGGTCATTCGCACATACTGTCTGCCACGTGCAGACAGGGGCAACAGCACTCATACAAATAGGAGGATCACCCCTCCAAACTCGAGCCGAGCCCAACGATGCAAGAATCTGACAATGTTGTTAGGAGCATAGTGTTTGGAAAACAAGAAAAATAAAATAAATAAAGAGGGTAAAAATGAATTTTTGCATAACCAAGCACAATGTTTAAAAAATGGGTTAACAATTCGAGGGAAATGCGAAATGATTGTTTTTTATTCGTAGTATTTTGGAGTAGACTCACACAAAACTCCACCCTCTTTTTGTATAAAATAAATTGAAAATAAAATCTAGCATTATAAATGAGTTTTATATAGGAGGTTTAAGAACCAGATTCACAACTTCTTATAGCCTAAGAAATGTCCCACGAGAAAAGCTGAAAGACGAATACGTGGAATTGAAGATACAAGAAAAAAATTCACTGGGCGTAGATCAGCCCTGATGAAGTAGAAGGTAAGTTAGACTCATTTTTTCCAGCCATAACGGAAATTGAATTTTCGAAAAAAAATATAAAAATCGATATTTATGAATTCACCAGTCTTGGAATGAAAGGAAAATTCCAAACCGGTGATGAAAAATTAAATCTAGCATAATACCAGAATATTATAATGACATGGGTGAGAGCAGAGAAAATAATTTAGCTCCATTGATGAGGCAAACTCACCAAATAAAATAATAAATTCCTAGGTTAATAACTAATAATTGCAAATGGAAATAAAAAAGAGCAAATAATTTTTAATCATATCTAAAAAACCTTAAAATTTAGTAAATGAAATATTGGAATTGGCTCTTTATCCCATGAAAATTCATATCAAAATCCATAAGCTTTTTACCTTATTTTGTTCAAAACCTTATGGATTTTCAGAACTTTATAGTTAAACCAAAGAACAATGTTTGTCATCCCTGCGTAAGCAGGAATCTAAAACAATGCCTAAAAAGCCCTAACTTTGGGAAAACTATATTTTTCAAGTTGAACTGCTGCTTAGGGTGGGGGAATCAGTTACATTGGTATTGATTATTTTTTCTAACTTTTTAAAATTGTTATCCTGTTCCACAGTAATCCTTTCATTTTAGTTAATGCTTATATAACAAAATTCTATTTAATAATATACTTAGAACAAGGAGGCTTGAGTGCTTTTACGAACTGTTTCTTAAAGCCACAATCTTGTTAGGCTCCCAAAGCGGGCAAAGTAATGAAGGAATTGGGTAGAAGTTTCTATCTTCCCTTGGAAGAAACCTAATTGCAGGCGGAAAGTCAATAAAATCACTTCTCCTTAAATAAAAAACTATTTATCCATTTGGACATTTTTTCAACAATAAGGTTGATCCACTGTGATTGAGTAATAAGGTTCATTCAGACGATTCCATTTATAATAGGCTTTTTTATTATGATGTAGTAAGGCAGACAGAAAGAATAACCGGAACTAATAATATTTTCTTATTAAGTTTACCTTAACCTTACCATTTTACAACCTTAACATTTTTAAACAGCTTCTGCGCTTACTTTAGAAAACTGCTATGACTGAAAATATATTATTTTAACGCTAAAGCTAAGAAAAAATTAAAGATAATTTGTATCGCCTAGGTGCCACTACATCAATTAATTGAGGAGTGACCAATTAGCTTCATTCAGCCTATTCGTCATTCACTTTGAGAATTATACCAGCTGATTATTAGGTTTTGGGACAGCCCTTATCCTATATATCAATTTCTGAAACACGGTCTCTGTTTCGCTACTATAGATGACAAGCCATTTTATCTGTCCTCATATCTTCTACCACCTCTGATTTCGTCTAGAGTTGCTATTCTCTTCCTTCCTCTTTAACGCTTCCCCAGTGTTTTCCTCTCTATTACCCTCTTTAAAATGCCCTCCCTTCTCAAAACTTCATCCATCCCCCCTGCCTTCTCCAAACCTCCGCCACCAGCTTCCTCTCCTATTCAACCATATCCAATACCTCCTTGTTCGTCTTCCACGCTACCCAACTCATCCTCTCCATCTTTCACCAAACCAACATCTTAAACGTCCCAAGTCTACGTACTCCATAATATAGTTTTCACAGGCCTATTATTTGCGCCTCTTCTCAGACCCCCCTCACTAATTCTATTAACTTTGAAAATGCTTATTTAGCCAGGCAAATTTTATATCTGATGTCCCCACCACTAAAGCCTTTTTTCATCAAAATACTAGTCAGATATGTAAACTGCTCGACCTGCTCTATGCTGTGCCCCCCAACTCTTATATGAAGCCTCACCTTCTTACTTTGAGAAAATCGTATAACTTTCGTCTTCTTGTGATTTTTTTAAAATCCCATACCTTTCGAACTTCATCTATAACGCATTCATCATTGACTGCAATCCCTTGGTCGACAGGCAAACCAATGCTTGATCATCTGCAAATCTCTCTGATTTTATCAGATCTCCTTATACCTGTATGCTTACCTCATCTCCCCCATGATTCCCTTACTATTTCTTCTGAATACACTTTGAAGAGCAACGGCGATAGTGGGCACCCTTGCTGCACTCCCCATCCTAACACGGCCCATTCCGGCTACACTAACCTGCGCCGTCTGGTTCATACACAGATTCCGAATGAGATGCCTGTCACTCCAATTGTTCCCTATTTTATTCAACACTCCCATTAAATTCGTCCAGTCCACCATATCAAACGCCTTCTCGAAATCTACGAAGAAAGCAAAAACATACTGCCTATAGATACTCGAGGTTTATTCTTACTAGCGTCCGCACTACTCCTGTACCGTCTCGCGTTCCCGTCCTGTCCCTCGTAACCTGGTTAACTGGTCGCCACCCAGGTATTCATTATCCTTCTTCTCTAGTCATTTGTTTATATTTCTAAGAACTACTTTGGATGCCTGGAGTATTAAACTAATTGCCCTATAGTCTTCGTACGTTCTTTCCTTGTTCGTCTTTGGTTCGGCGAAGTCCTGCGGCCACGCTCCATTCTCATAAATATAACGAATAAGCGCAAAATGTTTTGCTCTTCCGTTCTTCCTCATACTCTTTAGCAACCTCGTAGGTATGTTATTTATTCCCACCCCCTTTTTCCTTTCCATGTTCTTCCGATTTTTCGATCAAGGATACCTGGTCCGATGTAATTTCTGCCGATTTCGAGTTCCCTTCTTAACTACTTAACTAGTGTGCCTTATTTCCTTACCATAAAGCTCTTCAACATGTTCCTTCACTTTTCCTGAATCTCTTTTGGTTCCACGATCAACTTTACTCTCTTGTCCGTTATCGTTGTAATTTTCCTTCACTTATTACAACCCGTCAGTTCCTTTAATATTTTGTAGTATATCTGGTCTTCCCTATTTTTGGCATTTCTCCAACGAGTCAATACGTTCTCCCCACCATGCCTCTCTTGCTTCCTTTTTTTATTTTAAGCCCATTTTTATTTTATCCACGGTATTTTCTTTTGCCTAGCTGAGTTTACTCTCTTCTATTTCCTTCTTTCCTGCATCTCCCTTATCATTTCCTTCGTGATCCACGGTTTTCTTATTTTAGTTGCACTTATGCCTACCGTTGCTTTCATAGATTATACAATTCCTTTTTTCAGACTTCCCCATTTATCTTCCACTGATATCATTCCATGGTTTTATCAACCTGTTCTCAATACTTATTGCTCCAGCTAATGCATCTGTATTCTATTTACAAGCCCTTATACCCCTTCTTACCTTCATGGGTTGTACGAAACATTTCATGACTAATTTGTTTGTTGTCTGAGCCTTCATCAGCTCCTGGATTGGTATGCGAGTTTTGTACACTATCCTGTATTTGGGGCAGGCCATTATAAAATTCATCATAAACCTATATGGGCCTCCTTGCTTCTTTCGAGGGTACGTACCTCGAAGATGATGTCTCTACAATATATATTTGTAATCACTAGGTAACTTCTCCGGAAAAACTCCACACCACAGCAGTCTCGCCGCGGTCATTTCGATCCTAGCCCATAATGACTACCTCCCGCCCATCTCTTCCCTCTCCTACCACCGCGTTCAAATTTCTACCAAGAATACTACTTAATCCCCGGTATACTAGTACTTATTTCCTATAGCTGGTCAGATACAAAATCTACCTCCTCCTCTCTATGATTACAGGTAGGAATATAAACCTGAATCATAACTAAATTCGTTAGATCTGCCTTTAGCTCTACGAGTACCATCCTATCATTCATCTGTTCTGAATACACTACTTTTCTACCGTATTTCCTGTTCATCACGAATCCAATCCCAAGCTGGATTTCATTCCTTCCGCTATGTATCACTTTATAGCCATGGATCCAGTTGCCCTCATCTTTCCATATTACTTCGCTCAGACCCATGATGGCTACTTCCACCCTCTCCGTTTCTTGCTTTATATTCTCTAACTTGCCCGCCCTTAGCATAGCCCTAAAATTCCCCGTGCCTATTCTGATAGTTGAGTTACTCTTCTGTATCTTCTTTTCCTCTGCTGCTGGATTTGACTCTAGTACCAAGCAAGGATTTCGTGTGATGAATACCGCAGGGACCTTGCTCCCACCGTTTCTGGGCACGACGGCCCACTCGGCCGAGTACCGAAGTTGCCAGGATTCCTATTTATAAAAAAAACTGTCCATAATGTGTAGGTTTTGTAAATTTGACATGGAATTCATTGTTCTTGCTCAATATTTTTAACGAGACCCCGTCACATGAAAGGCCACCCCACTGGGGTCATACGTTTGTTCAGCCGCCTCACTGAGGTACAGACGCTGCGCGGACTACTATTCGTCTGTCTCCTATCCTTTAACCTATTTGACATGGATGGACTTCCAGGAGCATTTTTCCCGACAGTTCAGTTCTAGGGGTCATTGGAGCACGCAAGATCTACCACCACGATAAAGTTTTAGTCCAAAGGAAGCGACTTTTAGCCTATACTTGTATCAAAATACTGTCTGGAATTTTACGATATAATAAGTAGAAAACTTTCAAAGGTTAAACGGTAGTGAGATGTCACCCTTTACAAGATAGTATTTTAGAATTTAAATCAAGCAGGTTATTCATTTTCTTATACCTTAGGTTTTTGTCTAATTGCCACGCATTCGAAAATGTGAGAGAAAATAATTGCTTGACAATCATAGAGTAAATACTTTTTTATAGTTAAATAATTGTAAATTCTGTAATACCATGGGGAATCATTACGTACAATTGGGTTTATCGACAAGGGTGTTGCATCATTAAATGCGAGACCTTCTGTATCAGTGAAATATATAACTGAGAAATCTCACATTTTATTTTCATTTATTAAATCCGTTTTTCTTCAATGTAACGCCGGAAAACGTTCACTCATCAAAAAAATTATATTGTTTCACACCAAGAATTTTGATCTAAAGGCTAGGTAAGAATTATTATTATGATTCATGTAATTTTTTACGCGTTCTCGCTGTAGTGGAAATCGTCGGTCTTGTTCAGAAATGTCTGCTGGGATAAAGCAATGATTCCGATGTGGTCCTCCCGTACTTGTTTTGCTTCGCCTGCGCCGTTGCTAGGACGTGAACTCGGGTGACCCTATGGCATTTAGAGATCCCCAGCACCCAGGAATGTAACGGGAAGCTCTAACGAGAGCACATCTCCTTTAATGGCCTCCGTGGGACTGTGAAAATGATCAAAGGACTTCCTTCTCGTAGGTACCTTACGCACTGACTCTGTTTATTCCCCGTCTCCAGATCTTATGATTCTCTAATGTCTTGTTGAAGCAAGGTTGTGAAATAACACTGTTGGATCATAAAAATAAATCATCTTATGAAAACGATAGCTTTTAAATTAGAAAAAAGGACAAATTTATCTTATATATTTTATAGCAGTTACTCTTTCACTATGATTTATTTTGAAGTAATCGGCTTAAAATATATTAAAAATTAATTTTGAGTGATAGTAGATTTAAAAAAGGTTTTTTGTGACACTACCGGTTTCAACGCATAGGAATCATCTTCACGTACAATATAATTTACAACCATCCCAATAAACCTTCTTCTCCTCCTTCTTACCATTAAATGAGTAAATATATCCTTGGAAGTGTGCAAAACAAAATATTTACCTCATGACGACGCGACGATGTATTGAAATGGATATTAACACGAAAAAATATTTCTAAGAAAATGCTGCGATGTTGTATGCTATGATTCATATCTGTCTAGACTAATTATTACTTATTTATTGCAAGGTAATTTTAAAAGATTAAAATAAAAATGAAAGTTGATTTTACCACATTTAAGTCTAATTAATGCAACGACCGCGCACTGATAAATTAGTGAAACTGCTATGCATACTCATCGTTGAATTTTTTAAAGAAACCGATGCCATTTTTTTAAGAAACCCACGAGAAAATTCTATCCTTTCAGGAGTAACTTCGTGTAAGATACCGTTAACCATAATAGTAACAAAGCATTGCCCTTTTCCACAGGATTTTATATCTTCCTGGACCAGTTTCACCTTTGTAAGGCATTTTCTGGCATTAAAAAATAACCCCCGGTTCCATATTAGCACAAAATTCACAGGTTACAGACGTGGTTTCGTGTAAGTTTATACATTTAAGAAAAAGTAACGGATATGTATTGAAGAGAATGGTTTTTCGGGTTTCCATCCGCGTTTATCCATTTTTGGTGGACAATATTTCGCCAGCGTTCCAGCTAGCTTCCTCAGGTCCGTTGAATTGCAGGATTTGGTCAATCCTTTTACCGGTTTCGCGCCTTCCGGTGGAGGTGTGTCGTGATTGGTCGGTACTATTGAAGAGACGTTTCTAAGCGGTAGGGAGTGTGTAGCCGTCCTCTCGGTTGAAATTTTGTGGTGTTTTTGCTATCTCTATTGACTCCCGTATGATTCTAGGGAAATAGCGGGCTTCTTTTTTCAATAATATTGTGGTGTCGAAATTTATGTCATGCGTTGGCTCACTCCACTGACGTTCCGCGACTGCCGACTGGCGGAGTTGTCCGTTTTTCACGGCCCTCTTATGCTCTTGGAGCTTCAAGAGCAAACTTCAAACCAAACTTCCATCAAACCAAACATCGGCCAAACTTCAAGAGCACTTTAATGCTCTTGAAGTTTGGCCGATGTAGGAGTTACCACAGCTACACATTATTTGGTATATTCCTCCAAATATGTCTTCCGGGAGGTGATCCCTGTCCACCAAAAATGGATAAACGCGGATGGAAACCCGAAAAACCATTCTCTTCATCAACGAAACTCCGCGGAAGCCTTCACGAAAGCGGATATGTATTGTATTAAATATTTTTACACCTTTGCAAAGTATTTTATTCGTTTGTGCGAACGGTTTCGTCAACATAAGGCTTTTTTGTCCATATGGTTCCTCCTAAAGTTAAAATTGATCCCAGAAATAAAGAAAAAGTCGTGAAATATTACAACATTTTTTAAAACAATGATTTGATGAAAGTGAAATACTTTGATGGGAAAAATTATCAAATAAGAGAGGGAAAATGCTTTCATGAGTAACATAGTCATAATTATGGAAGCACAATTTATACATATTGTGAAAATTAGGACCCGCTTTTGCAGCCGTCAACTGATAGCCCTACTTTAGCCCAATTCCGTTCTTAAGACAAATCAATAAATCGAAATGATGAACTATCAAGGCGTTCAAGAGACTAGATTAGAAAGAATAAAAATCCGTAGGTATGAGGAAAAGAAGGCATACATCGAAATAATGAACTATCAAGGCGTTTAAGAGACTAGATTAGAAAGAATGAGAATCCGTAGGTATGAGGAATGTAAGGCATGAGTTACGAGGAATGAAAGTTTTGCTAGAAATAACGGAAGGGTTAATATTATTTCCTGAAGTTTTGTATCATTAGAAGAAAATAGAAGGTGATAATGAAAAGCACATTCCCTTATTTTGTTGCATGAATACGTGATTTTTATATGTGAAAATGATGACGCCATGATGCTAAGTTAGAGCAGAGGATGAATCATTCGGGTTGAGATTGGAGGGCTTTTACTTAAAATCTAGGACATCATTTATATTATCTACCTATGAAGTTGGTGGTTTCCGGCGTAACTTAAAGGAACTTTTTACTCATTTTGAATGAAAAGGCTAAATTTTGTTTTTTCACATTAGATTTTAATTTTTACGACCATGGTTTTGATAGTTAACGTCATCATCAACTTCCTGAGAACTGATGGTGACATTAACCATCGGAACCATGGTCGTAAAAATATAAATCCAATGTGGAAAAAAAAGTTTAACCTTTCTATAAAAAAATTCTATCAATAATCCAATCTTTGACATTTCACTGACAATAGAGCTCCGTGAAAAACGCAGCGGACGTAGCTTAGAGGAACCAAACGCTCTTCCCGGAATAATAGATTTTCCCAGGTTTTTGAGCGTTTCATGAAGGAAGCTCAACCCGCATAAAAAATACTCGGCCTTAAAAATTAGCACTGTGGGTGCCAGCACAGCACAGGACGGTAAATTATTCTTTACCACTTGTGTTAATTTATTACATAAGTGATGAAACAAAGTAAATTCGTTGTCTCAGATATAATTTTGTCAATTTTCAATTTGTTGTCCTCTGTCATGTTTCTTATTAAATGTTTCACTGTAAATTGGCGCTACTGCTGTATGTGAACAATGTTTTAAATAAATAAATAAAATATATGGATACGAAGGCTACATGTTATACGCAAATGCAAATGTTACAGCAGAGAGAGAACATAACTAAGTCACCAAAGCTCCTCAGTTAACCTCAATAGGGATAATTTGCGGTTTCAGGGAGAATTATGTGAAATTTTTCCATGTTAGGAATGATAAAAAATTACTCCCCCCCCCTCCCTCCGCCGGACTTCCCTGAGGACCCTCGGAAAACCAGATAGTGGTGACGACACCAGCGAGCATACGCCCAAGAGGATGACGCACCTGCGATGCAACGGACCTCCAAGCACAGTCACACGTCTTCCCACCCCACCTTGCCACCAACCCTATCCCCCCCCGCTCCTTCCTTCCACCCATTCCCCCCCTTCCCCCCCCCCCTTCCCACTACCCAATCCCTCCTCCGTCCCAACCACCCCCATCTCCTTCCCCTCCCAATTCTCCTCCACTCATTCTATATATATTGACTTAAAACTTTGTATTTTCACCTGAAGATGACATAATGTGTTGAAACCCGGGTCGTGAATAAACCAACTTTTGTGAAATTCGCATAATTTTTTATCTTTCCTCAATAGGGATGTTTCTTGTTGATTTGAGAAAATCTAACCGTGCAAAGGGTACTTCGTTTGTCAATACTTATCCCATAAATCTATAAGTCAGAGTTAAAAATGACTATTGAGTTACTACTGAAATTATAATTACTTCTCCGCTTAACCTACACCCAAAACAAACTTTATAAAAATTTACAAAAAAAAACAATTTTTATTTCAGGTCACATCATTATTTCCTGATTGATGAATGGCGACCTAGCAGTCTTTGCCTCTAGCCCAAGTGGTAGTTTATAAGTTATTTTGTGTATATCGACGGTCCCATGTGATTTAGAACCAAAATGGCTATTGAAAAATGCTGCTAATAAGACAAAGAAAGCGATGCTCATTAATGACCAAAGAAATATTAACGGCATTTGCAAAAGTAAAAAATTTCTATCAATTAGAGTAGCATGTGCGGTTATTTAAAGATAATTTTATTTGATGAAATGGCCTACACGTTTTTGTTATAAATAGGAGCAGAGGAGAGACTGAGGGTCATATTTAAAGCCTTAGCATAACATTAGTGGCCTTAGTTACTTTAGTGTGCACACGAAGTTACAAGCCAACAGCTATATCGCATTATCCAGAAACGCGACAACAGGTTGGGTTATTAGTGCCAACAGCAGAGGATGCATGGTGAGGGCTCTCAAGAGGCCGTTAGCCCGAAGGGGTCGCATGAGTGCTTGCTACATCAACTCCTATTAACAGCCGAATTGAGTCGGGATTAATCCTCGATAAAACCTGCCAACTACGACAATAAAGGCAGAAACTTCAACATACTGGGACAATTCCAAACTATTCTTTTTTCTCTCCCATTTGAGAGGCGTGCGACAATGTTGTCACGGTAATTGGCATGGCTGTGTTGCTACGAGTGGTGGCAATGCGTCAAATTTGATGCAAAATGCGTATAAATCATCTCCAAAAGAGGGTGAATTAGATATCAATATGGCATATCATAGAAGGAAATATATGAAGTAGCACATTCATTCAAATAGGAAACGTCAAATCGAAACAAAGGGGGGATAAGTTGGAATAAACTGTTAATAAAATAGGCCTTGCAGTCGTATTATAGCTGTTGCCATTGGTGTATCAACTGATTTACTTACGGAATTCCACCTCGAAAATTTGTGACCCAAGCACCAAACAGAGGAAATTCAGCCCATTGTCTAAACGCATCCTCGATCATCAATGCACTAACTCAGCTACCCAATTGGTATTATTCGTTCTATTAAGGATATGTGCTTGGTGGCTAAAAGAGTCGCGGAAAACGTTTTTAAATGGTGACGTTAAGTTTGAAGTACATACCGCACACTTAGTAAATATTTCTCTAAATAAATAAGTAAAGTTTTTGGAAATGAGTGACAAAGGGGTTGGAGAACGAAAGAGACTGGGAAGCACTGGACTGGATCATTATGATGTAGTAATTTGACCCGTAAACTGAGCCAATAAATGAATTGAAAATTGTGTTAAAAATTATAGCATGTCATGAAGAAGAGTAAGCATAGATCGAGTGAAAAGAAAACAGCAAATTAGGAACAATTGACATAGTTATAAATTTGCATTTGAAAATATTAGATTCAAGACTGGTGGCTTCAGAAGACTTTTGGAAATATGAGACACTTCAGACAATTGAGCTATCGCCTCATTTAGACACCGCAGCGTTCTTTTTTTCCCAAATTCATCCTCAAATGTCAACATGCTAGGTAACTCTCTGGAGGTAATAACACCACTGACTCTTGGTAAAAAAACAAGGGCAGATTGAAGTGAGTAAATGGTGATGAGGGAGTGGGAAGGGGGGAAAGGGATTATTATCATTGAGTGACCTGACGGTTAAAGTTTGGTTTAGATAGAAGAGATAAAAAATATTCTATACTTCACATCCGCAGGTCTCTGCCTTCAAACTCTATGGAATGTGTCCTAACGCTCTTCACCCATTCCAAACAGCCAATTATCATTCTCCCCCTCCATGCCTATCCAACACCTCCCAATATCTATTCCCTCGCCCCTAATTACTTTTTCCTACCACCCAAGATCTCCGGCATCATCTCTTTCATAGTGAAAAACGCATCTTCAGCAAACACAATTCTCCTTCTAATTTCCTTGCTACAGCGCACATTCCTTCCAATGTGCTACCTAAGTAATATTGAATTGCTTTACTTGCTCCAGATTGTGCTCTCTTATTTAAATTACCTGCGTCGCCTTCTTTGTCCTAGAAAATCTCATTACTTTTGCTCTCTTACGGTTTATTTGTATTCCGTATTTTCTGCACTGATTTTCTTGTGGATCTACTAAATAATGGTATCCCTTTTATGATCGACTAGCTAATGGCAGGTCGTTCGCGAATTCAACAGGCATTATCTGCTGCTCTACTACTTTTATTCCCACGTCTATTTTTTGCTATCCCTCTCTTACCTTTTCCTTGGCATAAATGCTTAAAATAATAGGCAATAACGGGCAGCCTTGCTATGCTCCGAGACCTTTTATGGCCCACCCTGATTATACGACAGCGACCTTTACCTGTACCATCAGGGTCACATATACGAGTAAGTTTCGTATGAGTCTTCTTTTTCGACAATCAGTAGCTATTTCCGTATGCTCGCTTTAACGTTTTCCAAAAAAAAAACTTTTTCGAACGCCTTTTTGAAATCCAAAAATCCAGCAAGAACGCCCTGATTATACAGGGTGATTACAAAAGAATGCATTGGTTTCATAGATCTGTATTTTTTCAATGGTTACAAGCTACAGAGCTGAGAGACCTCTTAAAATGACCAGTAATTCTCTAGTTTTGTTGGGAAAAAACATTACAAATGTTCAATATGTCCTCCTTGAGTAACCCGAACAATGCCAAGTCGATATTCAAATTCCTCCCACACTCTGTGAAGCATGTCAGCAGTTACTGTCTTCACATCCAAAGTTATGCGTGTTTTCAATTCCTCGCTGTTAGTAGGCAATGGCGGCACAAAAAATTGACCCTTGACATATCCCCACAAAATAATAACATGGTGCGAGATCAGGTGACCTAGGAGGCCACAGATGAAGTGCGAGGTCTTGCCTAGCAGATCGGCCAATCCATCTTTGTGGGTGGGTCTCATTAAGATGAGCACGAACTGAGAGAGAGAACTGAGAGCCCCGTCTTGCTGAAACACAAAATCATTGGAATCTGCTTCCAGTAGAGGAAAAAAGCCAATCTTTCAGTATGTTTGTACGAGTTGCCTAAAATAGTGTTTTCGGCGAAAAAAATGTCCGTCCAATTTTTCTCGTGACATCGCACAAAACACGTTAACTTTTGGTGATTCTCTTGTGTTTTTCAGAGTCGCATGTGGATTTTCTTCACCAGAAATCCTAACGTTGTGACGGTTTACCTTACCATTAGTGTGATAGGCAGCTTCATCACTAAAAATCAGTCTTGCTGTGAAATTATCATCAGTTTCTAGTCTTGTTATAATGAAGTAACAGAACTCACTTCTTTTCACTTTATCATCAGGGGTAATGGCCTGTACCAGCTGCATCCTGTAAGCCTTCATCACCAAGCGTTTCCTTAACACTTCCAACACAGTTGGCTGTGGCATTCCAAGTTCCCTATTAGCACTTCTGGTAGATTTTCGTGGACTACGCGTAAAAGGTAATCGAAATCTTGCGACATTCTCCTGAGACACGCGCGGACGGCCGGATGACTTCCCTTTACACAAGCAACCAGTTTCAGAGAACTCCCAGTACTAGCGTAAAATGTTCGATTTGTGCGGATATTCATTATCATATTCACGCCGAAAAGTACGGTGTACCATTGTAACATACTAACTTTTAGCGTACTGCAACACACAAAACGACTTTTGCTGAGCTGTGGCCATCGTGAAGCTTGCGAAACAATAACTGAGTGATAAAAGCTCTTATGGCTACTAGTGCTTTCTAGCGGTAACCAAAAGAACTAGAGGTAATTTCAACCTGTCATTTTAAGAGGTCACGCCGCTCTGTAGCTCGTACCGTTTGAAATTTACAAATCATTGAAACCGACGCATTCTTTTGTAATCAGTGATTACAAAAGAATGCTATCACCCGAATTGCTAATCACCCCGTACCATTTTTTTCCTCTCTATAAGTTTTCTTATAACAACAATCACATCTCACATAGCTGATAATTATGAATCAACCTACCTTCCCCTAGTTTGCTCCTCAGCTTTAAAATGCAGACTCCCTGGTCATAATATTGAGTCAGGCGACGAGCGATAAATGAGAGGAGAGAAGGTAAGGGATAGCTTCACCGAATTGGGAATTCATGAAATAGCTTGAGGTGTCACGGTGTGAAAATTTATAACGTTCAAGATGAACAATTTTAACTAAGGTGACCTTGACAGTGAAAATTACTGATTGTTGGTTGGTGAATCAAATATGTAAAACTTTGGTCGGTCAATTAAATATGTAATAATGAGAACAAATTTTTGAATGCTATTCATTAGAATAAACGATTTTCACTGTCTCCGGTAGTGCTTGTGACTAGACAGTCAAGATATTATAGGGTTCGAGGTTGAGAGAGGAAATCTGCGTTCTGTTCGTATCGGAGCACTGGGATCGAAAGGAGGAGAGAATGGGGGAGGGAAAGGAGAAGAGGGTCGGTCAGGGAGAAGGAAACCTCCCATCCCCTCCCTCTCCCGAGCGAGAACACTCGAGCCTTATCACGGCCCACTTCAGAATCGTCCCCTTCGGCAATCCAGGCGCCAGGGCCGTTCGCCATTATTGCTACATCGATAGAAAGGGGATTTGGGTGGGGGAGAGGGAAACGAGTACCCGACAGAACACTCCCTTCCCTTCCCTCTCTCCTCACTATGTGGTGTGCAACTATCATCAAGGGCCGTAATGTCCACGGCAAGAGGGTCCCCTTGGGGGAGAAGGGAGAATGTTTGGCGTCGGGTGGCCAAAGGGGATACGGGGATCGAGAGCTGTGGTTGCCGGGCGGAGGGATTGCACGGTCTACTACTTTTTTAAATAGAGATTTTCCACTCCAAGCCGTTTCTCTCAACCAAAAGTTACAAGTTTGTCACATGATAATTCTTCTCCATATCTCTGTATTCAATAAATCACAAACAAATGATCTCCAACTAACCATCTCTTTCCTAAGAGGTAGCTTGAGGCGAAACTGAACATTTTTAACGCTCATGACAAACAATTCTAAATTTGTACAATTTTTGCACTAATTTTATTTTTCGGCCAAGGTTTCAACACAATAGTGTCATTTCCAAGGTCATAATAATAATGTGTTAAAACCTTGATTGGCAAATAAAAGAAAAGTGAAAATAATACAATTACAAATAATTATAACCCGTGTACTATTTTTACACTAGTTATATTTGCCTGCCAAGGTTTCAACACATTAATGTAATTATCAAGGTCATGATACTAATGCGTTTAAACCTTGGTTGGCAAGTATAATAATAGTGAAAATAGTAAAACTTCATAATTGTTCATCATGAACATGTTTTTTTCTCATTGGCGTAAACCAAGACTCACTCATTAGATCCTCTTTATCTTCCATGTTTCCCGTTTTAGGAAGGTCTTAGGAAATATATTCATAATACATAATACAATTATCCATTAAGGATTCCCATAGCATTGTAGTCTTTTTTCATGTAGAACAGGGTTTACAACCATTGGGAATTTCCATCCAGGGGTAGGAGGGTTTAGGGAGGAATTGGGACCATCATATAGCCAAATATGATGTTTTGTAGATTAGGAAAATGTATAAAAATGAGGTTTGTATTAATTTATACTGTAGCGTTCGATAGAGTTTACTAAATTGCCTCTGATTAATATCAATCCTTCAATATGTGCATTTTTTTCATATTCGGAACTATGCCATTATTTAATAATTTATATTGGAAAAGAAATCATATCGCGATCCAAGTTGAAAGAGGGGAATTGGGCAAAGTAGTTAAGAACCACTTTTTAAAAGCCTCCATAAGTTTCTTCTTTATACCCTTGATTTCTCTACTCACTGATTGGGTAAAGGCTCTACAGCTCAATTATAGGTTTGTTGGTTGGTTATTTGGGGAAGGTACCTAGAACTGAGGTCATTTCAGCAATGAAAAATTCGAAATTTTTAATCCCCCCCTCTATTCTATTTAATTAATGACTATACGTCCTATATTTATTCACCTATCCTTAACATTCACCTACAATCCCTAGAACAATCACCACATAATTTGGCGTAGCTTAACCTTGGCCATCGTTCATATAAATATCCCCACTACCCCGATGATACTTTCCTTCTCCCTCAACGCTGCTTAATACCTTCTACCTGTCTCCCAATTTTGAATGCGTGGTTATGCTAATCCAAAACCTATAAAAAAGCCTTGAATATGGTACATAGTGCCAAAACAATGGTCGGTTATAAGAAACAAGAACTGTGGAAATGACCAAATCTTTTCTTATTTAGCATGCTCGAAGCACAACGTTTCCAACAAATGTAATAAAAATAAAAACGTAAGTAAGTTGTTAAGAACGGGTCACATGTGAATTAGAAAAGGGTGGAGAGAAACCCGGCGTTGAAAACAGACCATTCTTAACGAAGGGCGATTTAGGAACCAAATTTTAAGGTCTCAACCGACGAGCGTAACACTTCTAGATGGGTGGCCAAAACATTGCAGTAATTAGGAACGATACCGCTTCTGCAGTAAAACTTACAGCACGGGTGAAAGTCGGAAAAATGCGGACGCCTTACCTTGATAATATGGATTGTTTACTTGCATCTAGGTTTTCTCAGAACTGCTGCTCACTATCTTGTACGCACATTAAGATTCTGCGGTAAGAACTTCCAAACGAAGGTGATTCATGCATTACTAATGTTTTACAATAAAAAATGATTGCCATAAATTCTGCTTACCATTCTGTGCCGGGGAGATATGAAACCATCATTCAGCTTAAATAGGCCTTGGCCACTACATCTACATGGGCTCACCTGTAATATGAGAAAGAAATGCATTTATAAAGTGTTTATTTACTATTTACCATGGCGATGCGTATAAAACATGAGATTTGTCAAACAAATTAAAGAAGCAAGCCTGACCCTCCTTAATGGAACATACGTTTTACAATAAAACCAAAACTATCTCACCCCTACACCAATAATTGATACATTCTAGAAATTTTTGACGCTGATAATCCAAAATCGATTCAGCACTAACCAAATTAAAATCACATTCATGTAGGTGCTACCTTAGTTCGTATGGAAAACGAATGAACCGAATAAATTCGGTAGATGTCAACGATGAGGTGTTGCATTTGAACATGATGAAGGAATAACACGTGAGCAATCATTCACATCTGATGATGATGTGTCCGCATTAAAACATGGATCTTGATTTAAGTTTTATTTATTCGTGGAAAATTTCACTCCATTCCCTCATTCCTTCTTCAAAATATAATTGGCATTTCACACTTTTTCCTATTTAAAGGTGGGTTTACCCTGGCAAGTTCATTGCGCAAGTTACTTGCATCAAGTGATTTTGGACGTAAATTCTACATGTGAAAGGCTCAGGACGTCCGCTAGCAGAACTTTTATAAGTTTCGACAAGACGCTTGCAGAAACGTATCGTTGCCAATGAAAAAAGGAACCAATCTTTTTCTGCACTAACTTGTGGAAAATATTTCATCATGGTAAACTTCCCCGCAAGCTCTTGCGTATAAAACTTGAAAAATAAATTTTCGAGGGTAAACCAAGTCGAATAGTAGTCTTCCGAGGCGAGCAGGAAATCGGTAACTCAATGGTTGATATTTGGGGAGGTGTACGATAGCTGAGGCCAACCGCACCACTGAAGACGGGTCAGGTTGGTTACTGAAGGATGTTTGAAAGGGTGCGATGGGTGAAATGGAGAAAGAATTGAAATAATCCTGACTCCAGCATGAGGTTACTCTCAACGAAAGGAGTACGGGGACCAAAATCTAGCGTCCTTTGAAACGGGCGGTGTACTCAACGCACGGCCAGTGGCGACCTCCTGTATATGCAAACTAGGATAGATCACAAAGCCCCAAAATTGGAGGGGAGATACGGGCAAAACTGTACGCATTGAGGCCATAGGTCACTGAAAATATTGTCAATTTTTTAAATTCAACTTATAATAGAAAGATATCTGAAGTAAAATTTCGATAAATAAATAAAAATTAAAAGTGTGATTTTTCTGTAAGAAAGAAGATTTTCGCGGTGGTCTACGATGAACTTCTTCGTTTTTACGGTTTCTACCGCGTTGGTTGCTGTGGTGATGACAGCAGTTTCGCTGGCAAAGAAGTTCATGTGTATTTTTCTTTTCGTTAATTTACCGAAAAGGGGGTTAAAATACCGACTCATTTTCAGTTCAATTTCCCTGAGTTTTAGCTGCATTATTAACTTTGTGAAATGCTTGTGGACACTGGGTCTTTTAAGTCCGGATCTGCATATAGCTCCCAAGTAGAGATTTGTATTCCACTGACAATTCTGCCACTATTGGGATATCAACCTGGGCCCTCGGGATAGGAAGCCAGTTCTCTAGCCATCACACCAACACTTTACCCCGCAACCATCATCAAAGGCCCTAACGTCCATTACAATTGGTCTATTTTGCGGGCGAGTGCTTGCCAATTGGAAGCACAGAGCAGAGGGCGCCGGGAATTGAGAACAGCGGTCGCCGAGCGAAGAGATTATCACGTCTGGGGTGCTGCGGGGCTTAATACACGATCAGGGAAAAGGAACAGCACAATTCTCTTTCTCCATTGAGGGTGTAATCCCATGCTAGCCCGGCAAGGAAACGCCTTAAGAGAGTAAAAGAGGGAATCGAAGAAAGAAGGGAGAAAGATGTGGCAAATGGACCGCTGCGGGAGATTTCTACGCTGACATGGGCAACACGTGACACGATTGGTGGTCAATAGGATCGTGCTGGAAATCCAAGAAATTGCCTCGGGAGAAAATGTGGGGATAGAATACATTTTATATTTTTTTATGTCAATCGGTGAAAGTGGTGCTGAAGTGGACTTGGACTGAAGACAGCTTAGCCACCGGACAGGGTGGAAGGTAAGGATTGAGGTAGCGTGATGACCTGAGGTAAAGGTAACAATTGGGGAAGTTGACAAAAAAACTAAGTGCACTAACGGTATGAGGTAGGTAGGAGAGTGGAGGAGTAATTACTGAGTAGGGAATTGAGGACAGGTTGAGGGAAAACCGACGCAAAATGTGGAGTCGAATAAAGCTGGCCAAAATTGAAATGGAAAACATAAGAAGAAGAAAGAGCATTTGGATTGGATATTCCCAGAGAAAGCTTTGTCTGCTGATGAAGGGTATAGAAGGAATAGTGGAAGGAAAGCGGGGAAGGGGAAGGAAAAGGAAGCAAATGCTACACAACATCAAAATAGGTACGTGGACACAAAACACCTGGCTGAGAGAAGAGTGGTGTGAAGGAGGAGCCCACGAGAAAACCTGCCATCTGGAGCAGAAAAACATGAATGAAGTGAATGACGTTAAAACTTTGCACGGCCGCTCTCAACAGATTGTTTCATGGCGTGTTGCATGTAAACTAACAGCAACGGCTCAAATTTTAACCAATGTCGCGAAAAATATCCGTATTTGGTTTCTATGAAGACCTCCTGATTCAAAATGCTGAAGAATATCTTGCACTACACTCATGGAATATCCACCTATTTCGTTTTATAAAACAGCTTTTTTTCTTTCCATAGATGTATTTTGGCTCACTGTATAACCAAATTGTGGACACAGTTTTACTCACTTTTTTACTCTAAGCAATCAAATAGTTTACCAATACACGGGAAAACATGGGGTTACTTGATGTTCTATCAAGCTATTAGAATGCGCATTTAAAGAAATCATTTGCGTCTGTTTGCGTCACCGAAATAAAATCGAACGTTCTATCACACGACGGAGTCAGGTCCACCCGCCAGAAGCCGAGCCTACAGTGACTTAGCTTGGGCATTGATTATCTGCAAGCAAATAATTCTCGCAATGACGATTTTAAACTTTATCCGTAATGAAGGACCATCCCAGATCATAAAGAATCGCCCGATCAGGTCTCAAAATTACCGAGATAACCTAGGTAACGTGCCAATTGGGGAATCCGCCAACAACTTTGCCCTTTTTTGTCAATAATGGCGGGTTGAGTCACTGAGTGAGTAGCCAAAGAATGGCATTTTCCCCATCAACCTCAATTTGTGGCTCCCGGAAGACGAACAGCGCTGTCAGTTTTTGCAAATAAATACAAGTTGGGCGGTAAGGAGTCGCATTAACTAGTAATTTTGAGCATTAACCAACGACTTCTACTTCGCATGCAGTAAATTTGGCAACATATGAACGATACCGAATAGTCCCCCCCCCAATGCATTCCTTTCCACTCTTCTGTGATTGTCTGGAAAGGTGAGAGGTGCACCAGCGTTTTCAACCTCAGCCGCCATGAGTTGGGAAAAAGGGTATACGGTTATTTGCACATTGGAGAACTGGTGGATATTTTCGTGGTGGAGTTCTAAATAGATTTATTAGCATAGAGTGGAGGTAGGGTTGAAAGAAATATGGTAGCGTCAAAATCCACATAGTGCCAAATGTAAGGAACCACAATCAATTGGTGCACACCATATCCCACTGGTCAAATACTGTAATTGATGTGCACTACGCAACTCTTAAGTAAGCACCAGAATTGCTAAATAGGGTACCTGATGCTACATTTTTCATCCTATTCGCTATCGCGATGGATCGATAAAGAACCACAGATTTGCTTATTATGAATTTATAAGTAGATACCTTATGGTAGGGTCATCTTTACTCGAGTTAAATTTAATTATCCAAATACTTAAGATTCTGTGTGGAAAATTGTGACATCAGACTGTGACATGTTTTTTTTTTAATTTCAGACAGGAAAAAAACAACTGAATCCATTTATCTTTAAATTTATTTGCCTAAAACATATCAAAAGTAAAATGTGTCTCATGGCCATTCCGTCAGTTGAAAAAATGCGACCCGGGTAAGGAGGCTGTTTCTTATAACTTCTGGACCCCAGTTTTCAGAAACTAGCCCTAATACAATATGGCTAATATGAAAATTTTGGCAGCGAGGTCTAATTATTTTTACTCGAAACGAATTTTATCGGTAAAATAAGTCAACATGGCAGTTTAAAGAGTCGTAAGTGAAGAGAATAGATAGAGAAAAACAGAGTTAACCATCCGCGCGCGAATTAAGTTACATAAAAGAGCTCTAAAGGCAAGGCGGCTAGGTCGAGGGGTATGTTTACGGGCTCTATTATAGGGTAGGGCGAGTGAGCGACTGGAAGCATGCGAAGCTTCGTCGAGACTGTGAGGGGTAAGGTGGATCTATGTACCAACACGGAAGAAGGATACTGCCGTGTATTCGGTGTAGTGACCGTAAATACCCGGCGGCTAACGGAGGCAAACAACTCAAGAGTGAATGGATGAGGGGGCAAAGCGACCGGAGGAAGGCTTGAGAGAGATGTGCAGTAGTAGAAGGGAGGTTAAGGGCCAATGAGAGTCACCCGCGCGTTGTTTACCGTTATAAGGTCGTCGGGCCATTTCAAGAGGATGGTACCCCAGCGGTCGACGCATTTTTTTATTTTAAAGATTCCGCGTTCGTTTTTTTCTTAGAGTAATATACCTACAACTTCAGTTACCTCGGTAGTAATTTAAAATGTAAGAACTCAATGACAAAAGAGATCAACAAGAGCATAATGACCGGAAATAGGGCTTACTTTGCTAATATTAAGCTCCTGACGTCCACTCCTCAACCTACATAGATGAAAATCAAGACGTATAAGACACTCATCAGACCGGTCGCGACATACAGAGCAGAAACGTCGACCATCTCTGCTCTGAGGATATTTGAAGGGAAGGGTTTACGAAGGATATATATGGCCCCGTGAAAGATGGTGTAACATGTAGGATAAGAACAAACTGGGAAATAGAAAATATTATCAGAGGCGAAGGCATTATGAGATTTGTGAAGACCCAACGGTTAGCTTGGCTAGGTCATGTGGAAAGAATGAGTGACGAAAGGATGCCTTAGAAGCTGCAACGTGGAAATATGGATGGAAAGAGAAAAAGGGGAAGACCAAGTAAGAGATGGATGCAGGACTTGGAAGAAGACATAAAGACTATGAGGATCGTAAGATGGTGCGAGAAAGTGCAGAACTGAAGAGAATGAAAAGGCGTCTTGAGGGAGGCCAAAGCCCATACCGGGCTGTAGCGCCGAAGAAGAAAGTAAGTATATCTACAACCTGGAAGAGGATGTCTGGAAAATGCTGAAATTTCTCCATTTTACCCGAAGACATTAGAAGTCAAATCGTGTTTTTCGACTCTCAAACTGATTTGTGGCAGGCATCTTTCGGGTTGTGGCCGCGTTCATGTTTTAAAATACAACAGTTTCGCCAGCTGCCCTGCTCTCGTTTTCAGGTGAAGGATGTTGAGAAAGATTTTTCTTCCACTTTGCATAAGAGAAATTTGGGCGTAAAATCTACGCCGGTGTTGTGGTCTATCGTGGTGTTGAATTTGTTTTGCGCGGGACACCGATGCTTTATGGTTTTTTATGAATCTCGATGGCTTCACTAATTATCTGCTCTCTCTGCCTATGGCCTCTGCTTCGTCGAATTTCACGGAGTACCCAGGTTGACTCCCAAACATGTTCTGCGATTGCGGATGCTTTGAACTGTTAATTCTTGATCGCCTCCTGATGTCTCAAACTGAGCGTTGCAGGTTTGACACCAAGTAACGATAAATATTTACATAATTTAGGGAAAAAATATCATTGAAAAATATCTTGAATGAGAGAACGAGAATTTTCTACACCCTGCATGCGATTCCAATTACCCGGCTCTACTGCTGAGAGGCAGCAGACTCAGCGATAGACAATGATCGCGCAGATCAAGAAGCTCGGTCCGGCATCGACTGCCATAGCTTGGAGTGAGGGTGAAAGTCCAGGAATCGGGTGGAGTACTGTGATGGGGAAGGAACCAGAAACCACCACATTTGTCTCCAGGCTACTTTGTCATTTCCTCATTATAAAATTTTTAGACTTGGATCTAATGAACATAGTTTGTAATTTCGTAGATATAGTTCTTCATCTGGAAGTCTACAATAAAGTTGCATTTAGCAGATTTTTCCTTCGGCATTGGCTCTTTGGTTTATTGGGGTCCGATCTTCTGGAAGTCCAGAAAGGGATAACATGAAAGAAGACTGTGGCACTTTTGTAGGAAAGATGGAAAGGCAATATGTTTGCTTTCCGCTAAACTCCACCCAGCGCACGACCGTATTTATGGCTCTACCTGTGACCCCAGCCCTAACAGCCTCGGCAAAAATAAAAACAAGAGTCCTAGTATTGCTTCATCTAAGTTTCTTCCACCGCATTCACACAAGACTTTCTCAGTCTACCCCTTCCTCTCACACCAATCACTCCTCTATCATTAATCTGTTCGTTATTCGATTCTCACTCACTCATTTGACAAGATCAATGCAACAAAGCACGCTCATTTCATATGTCTATCATCGGAGCATCCAATCAACATAATTTAATCACTTACTCATCCCTGACCTTATCCATCCTACTTTTGCCGAAAACAGTTCTCAAATACCCCATACGCACAAAATTTAACCTACCATGATGCTCATCCTGGTGTACACTAACATACAATGAAGTGGCGAGTAGATCTTTTGAAATTGGACGTCCCAGGCGAATGAATACAAAGATTTGGCATTTGGATAGGTATCCATCCACTCGGTGTCACAGAAGTAAGGGCGGTATTACGATAAACGTTTCCTGACGTGACGGAAAATGGACGATGGCGTTCAGTTTTCCGTCGTCTTAGGGCCCGTTCACACGGAGCCACTCAGCAGCGCTTCCTAGCAACGCTGCCGTTGGCTAATATTGGGGTAGAATGGAAGTGTTTACACAGGGCCATAGCCATCGGATGGAAGCGCCACAGACGGTTTCAGTGGTTCCCTCCGCCGCAGACGCCGGCGTAGAAAAGTGGCGGCGCGTCTAGTGAGTTTAGCCGTAGCTAAATGGTGGTGTTCTCACGGAGCGGCTGGCACGTCACTGTTCAAGCAGCGCGTTCGTGGCCCTGCAGAAGCGCTGCTTACGAGCGTTCGAATTTCATGTAAAGCAAAGGTTGCAGGTTCACGCTAGTTATAAGCGCTTCTCACGCCCGTTAGCAGCGCCACGCACGCGCGTGCGCGTTTCTGAAAACGCCGGTTCGACGCTCGTTAATGGCGCTGTGGAAGCGCCACTAACGAGCTACTAATCAACCACTTAGAGGGGCTGTTGAGTGGCCTCGTGTGAACCCGTGGTCCGAAGTCAAGGCGGATTGTATTGCGATTGATGGGAGTGTCAGAGCCCATTGTTTACCGTTTTGCTGCCGAAATTGTAAACGGTGGCGAAGTAACTGTTTATTTCCATGTTTTAAAAACAAAATATAAACAATCCACTTAAAATACTGATAAATAATGCTTCAAGAAGGTTCATCATATTTAATTGTAAATTTTAAATTAATATATTGACAATATGATTATAAAATTTAGTAAACATAGAAAAAAATCTTTCCTCTGATTGGCTACCGGTAACGTAGCGCGCCGAAAAAGTTAGACTTTGACCAGACCAAAGTTAGACTTTGAGTGGGCTATTCAGTATGTTCTCGGAATTTCCGAGCCTCGAAAGTGACGAAAATCTGACGTCACAGCCACTAAAATTTCAAATAGAGCCATTCAAAAGTTGAGATTTGTCGGGGGAAGTGACGTCACATTCGCGGATTTTCCGAGGTTCGACCATGTCGAGTCCTTACCGAATAAGACTCCAGGTTTGCTCATTGTCCGTTGACGAAATCCCAAACGTCCGGTCATTGTAATAGGTTCCACTACTTAACAATTACCGAGGCCCTCGAACGCCTAAGTCCGTCTCCGTCACGTCAGGAAACGTCGTTCGTAATCCCGCCGTAAATCCATTCAAACCAAAGCTACATGGTACACGTGCACCCGTTAAACAAGTATGGTGGACTCGAAAAATGTACACTTCCTCTTAAGAAAAGGGCATGCCTATCTGTCTCACCCAGGCAAACTCTATTAGGCGACAAAAAGTCTTCATTTTTCCCCGAACCTTGAGCGTTGTGGCGTTCAATTAAGGCGGGTAGAGGAAAAACCTTGAGGGTTGCTATCTGAGGGGGAAGGAGAAAGAAACTGCGACACACGGCAATCACCCTTGGGAAAGAGAGGGAGACTTGTAGCGTTTCCGCCTCAGTTGAGGCTCATTTCATTTCCTTCTCGCTTCTAAGTTTTTTCCGTCTACACAGATCGAGCACTCGTATCGCAGGCTTATTGAGAACCCACAAGACCCCTTTCGTCCACCCCACCCCACCCTTCTTACCCGTTTCCTCCAGACTATCCAAGTCCATCGGGTAAAGAGAGTGAATTTTGGCGGGATATCGGAGGAGAGAGGGCCTTAACCTCATGAGTAAACTTACTCCGGACGCCATGAACGGTTGGGTCGACTCGGGCGAAAAGGAAAGTTCCTCCGGACTTGCCCTTTCATTCTACCACCTTGATTGATACCGAGACTGATTCGGTCAAGGCCCAATACGTACTTTGAGTCATAAGATTTTCCTTACCGTAGCACTGCCGGAAAATATAAAACTGTATTAGGGAAATGTAATACTTGTATATGAGGATTGAAAAGTATAGAGGACATGAACATCTCTGGTCTCTTCCAATAAAGCGTTTAAAAGCAGTGCGGGTGGTAAAATCAGTCATGCTTAGAGAATGAATCAGTCGTATATTAAACAAAACTATCGTAGAAAAGTAAATGTGTTTTGATTAACATGAGATAACATGATAATGCGGTCAAATCGGAGCCAACAGAAAAACTATTACAAGCCTCTGAAACATGAGAGAACTTGAGGGGAACACATAAGGGCTCAACTAAGCTCAACTAAGGAAATGAGAGAAACTGAGCCATTTTCCTGCATCCACAACCACCAATCAGATGGTATTCCCAAAAATGTGAAACTAAGAAGTGAAGGACTAAATTTAATAACACGACTGTGATGCTTGCAACAAGAATTCAAAATAATTAAAAATAAATCTGCCATACGGGTGAGAAAGGTTCGAAAAATTTAATTCAAGAATCTTTCATGTAAGTAGTTTGATCTCTTAAATATTTGGATATTTCATTATTTTCTACCTCTCACTCTCCAACTGGAATTATGGCATGTAACGTTTTCACATAGTCGACCGGTAGTATTTTCAAAACGTAAAAAGTATTTGTCGAAATTTGTAAACAAAAAAAAATTAGTAAGTCTAGCAATAATAAAAAAGTTTTCTAATGACTAAACAAGCTAAAAATCTTTACAATGATACAATATATTAAAATCCACATTCCACAATACTCTAATTAATTCCCAGCAGAGCTTAATACGTTGAATTAGTAAGTTTTCACTTCAAACACTTCTTCAGTTGAAATGTTCTTACTAATAAATACTTATAACAATAATTATTGGCTCACTAAGAAAAGCTCATTTTTCTGAGTATATCTAAATAGAAATGTTGCTTAGAGTAGCTCCAGGTCCAATTAGCTGCAGCGCAAAATACTTGGAAAGATCTGGAGCACAAAAACTGAGAATATTAAATGCTCTCGGTAAGCCATTCTTCACAGGCACAGAAAAATTATAATTGCCGTTAATAAAATTAGGTGACGATGCATTTGGATAAACATCCAAAGTCGAAATGCAAATGGTAGATTTATCGATCATAAATTAATCAAATAGTGATAGCTAAACTAGGAAACGGGTTGAATCAATTTTCGATGGTAAACGAATGCCATGAACGTGTGTTTTACAAAAACACAATTTCATCCGCGACATCATTGAAAAATACGCATGTTAGAAAGATGATAACTTCGCCTGCTAAGGCAGTAATACTGGTATTGAATACGGATGACTGCTTCCTTCAAAATATTTAATGATCACATTGAATTTTAATATATACCTAAAAATAATACAGATACGTGTGCTAAATGCTCCGGAGAACGACGGTGTGAATTGTTTGACATCGAACGAACTGTTTTTCCTCATGAACCACGTGCCGGGAGGTAAATGGCAATTTCAGTTACGGTACGCTCTGAAAGAAGAAACGAGAACAGAAAACGATTTAAACAGTGAAAACATTTCACAAGGGATATCATGTTGAGTGACCGCTAAAAAATAAAACTAAATGGGTTTCCTACTCGCGTCTTTTCGTCAGCCGACCTCTCTATCCCTCCAGAGTTCATCTAGGTCATATCTCATGCCTTGAGGCGGGGACCTTACCTCCTTCTATCATCCACCCGTCCACCGTCCCTCCTTCCACTGACCCTCGCAAACACAATTCTCCCCGGCTTCGTTGACGGAGAAAAGTCAGCGCCTCGGGGTGTTTGATGGGACGAAGAAAAAAATGATAGGAACGGAGAAGGAATGGGACACTGGGACAAGGATAACATCATTGGTGACGGAAGTAGGAAGCGTCCTTTTGTGGGGTTTGAGAGAATTTCAATATGCTTTGATGTTTTCAATATGCACTTACGCTGCAGATGCATTCAAATGAAACCAACCGTCTAATCCTGCACTTCTACTATGGTAGCCTCAATGAAATGTATAAAATTAGAAAGAAAGATTGCAGAACCAGCGGTAGTAAAAACTACAATATATTTTTCAAACCTGGATGTGTTAACGCAAATGTTTGGAGGCTTGCGCAAATCCTCAAGGATATAGTAATAATATTCCCTACACACTTCGATCTACACATAATTCTTAATTCCAATGTACCACGTATCGTAAATTGGGTCCAAACTAAATCTATCCATATTCCAAATTGCTAACATTTTCATTTTATTTTTTTTATTAATTTTCGGGGCTACAAAGGGTATGTTACAAAAGGTTTACCATAGCACCAGACATGACACACGGAATATCAAAACACAAAATGCCTTTTTTTATGCCGCTTTAATATTATTTAATAATTAATTCAATTTTTCAGGTTTTATACCAGGTTTAACTTTAATAAAATTATCGACAGTTGCGTTGATGAAATAAATCAGCCCAATTAGCTAAAAAAGTGAATTAAATGCCAACCTAAGAGCCGCGGCAATGACGTCAGACACAGGGTGAAAGGAAATTAGCATTGAAAAAGCAAGAAATTAGGAAAGGAAGAATCGGGAGAGGATATGAATGCAGGAATAGATGAAAATGACAAATTGGCAGAAAAAAAGAACAACATTAATATTTCATTTGCTCCTACATACTTGTTGCAATTATGGGTACAAGCATATTAACGGGAGCTTTAGGTGGTCTCCAAAGTCATAAGACCTGAATTTAGCCGCCAAAAAATTACAAAAAATATGTGCCCTTAACAATAAAAAGTTAATAGTAGTAACAGTTACACAAGGTCAGTTCCAAGAAAAATACCATCAAAAGTAATATTTAACATTTTCTTGAGAAAAAAGCCAATCTTTGGCCAGTTTTCAGCTTTCGTTTTTAATTTACATTTTTTAAATTTCAGTGGGCAGTATATTAAATAGATTCGATCCCGTATACAAACAGGAACGTTTAATCAATTTAAATCTTGGTCTATTTGCTATAACTTTTGACTCATATCTTAAATAATATTTTATACATAGTTGGATACGCTCGGCATTTTGTCACTTCTGGCATTAAAAGTTTTTTTATCTTAAATAAATACAAGATTTTTTAATGGCAATAAACTGAAGGCCACAAACAACTAAAAGAAGTGCTCGTAAGAATTATTGACGCTAGAAGAAACAAGATGTTCAAACAAATGGAAGATCTGTTTTGAAAGATTAATCTCCCTCTCGTCTTCTTGCGGTAATCCAGCGTAAACAGACCTATTGCCATTGTATTCATACTTTGGCTAATTATGGAAAAATATGTACTCCGTTGGATGCTAAGAACAAAATTTCACCTTGCCACACAATTATTTTGCAAATTTAACTTGGAAATGGTATGGAATGTGACATTACGTAAACTATGGGAAAATACAGTATTTTTAATTCTAATATAATACAATTTTCGTGAAAAACTCTTTTTAAGAAGCAAACTCACCTACCGAATTGAATGATTACAACATTGATCAATTATATTGAGCAAAAATTCCTACAATAAGTGCTTTTCTTCTTCTTTCAAGAGATATAGCTCTATTAATTTGAAAAATATTTAGTACTCTTCAGGGGTCATAGAGAGTTCCTTCTGAGTTAAAAAGAAGAAAAAAATAGATAATTAAAAAAGAGGTAGTCAAAAGGAATCATCTTGAAACAATAAGTGCGTTATTTCTTTGGAAATGGCTCCGTAGTCACCTCCCATGGCTGGAAAGAGTATTCATTTAAAATAAATTTGCCGAATAATCCACGTATTTTTAAAAATGCAAAGACCATTCAGCAGTAAAAGCTATAAAACCATCCAAATATCATTAACAATAAACAATAAGAGATAGTAAAAGGCGCACTGAAGCCTCCTAGAGCCACTGGAGAAGTGAATGGTGCAAGGAGAATTTGCATTATTTGTCTCCTAGGCAATCATGCTCTTCTTCTGCCACCTTCGTCAAACGTAAGTCCTTTGGCTGATGTATAGTAGTTAAAACAAATATAAACGCCAGCCTGAACCTCGTATTATCTGTATTTTCCAAGTTATCATCAAACCTCAACATAAGAATTACTAATTGCTCTCAACACACGTCGTCCTATAGCACACCGTCCAATGTCATTTTAATTGGCTACTTTTAGTTCATCGCAAAACACGCGGTCTCCTTTGTATTTCGATTAGCTCATGATTAAAACTGTAAGCGCTTAGCTTAAATAAAAGGATTTGGTCCGGAGAAGACGCGGTAAGGGAACAAGTCGGAAATTCTGCTTTTACAATTTATTCACGCACACACAATACATGGTTATCGGTCACCCGCGCGAGACTGCTCGAGTCTCTCTTGCCACCACGCAGCGCCCAGCACCGCGTCACCGCGTGACCCCCTCGAGGGCTCCCTATTGGCCGGCAATTGCAGTAGCTTTTTACCTTACCCGTGCATCTTCCCACGAAGCAAGATCCCACGGCAAGGCGCCGCCAGGTGTTAGAGGAGCCACACCTAAATGTGATTCCACATCCGGCGGCTACCATTTCAGCTGAGACCAACACCGGGGCGGCGCTAGTGCTGACCGCTGCGCGCACGCTTACACCACTTCCCCCCAAAAGTGAATCGTTGAATAATAAAGAATAACATGTTGTATTCAGCGATTCATTCAACAACCAATCAGTCGACCAATGTTCTAAAAATAAAAATCAGATTATACATTAATTATTTAAATGCAACCCAGAAAATAACACTGCCCCTGAAAAATAGTTTTCACCCAACAATATAAAGACTCATCACAATCGTTTTGCCCATGACCTACATAGGTAAACAAAATAAATGGAATGGGAATGACATAGGGAAACAAATACATACACATGACTACACACATACAGTCCCAATTCATAGTCTATGCAAACTAACACCCTCTACAATTCACTACTATTCATGCACTGGTTGTTATATCTTGTGAAGTTTGTTCTAGAAATTCTTCTTCTATTGCACATTGACTGTTTATAACACTTTTATCATATAGTCCATTTAAACCTGTTATTTTGACATTTACCAATATTCATTTAATTATAAAATGTTCAAGTTTAAGTGAAATCCCTTATCAACATCACTATCAAAACATATACACCAAACTTATTCATCCCAATAATGTGTTTTTTCTTGAAATTAGCGGAATGATATGGAACATGAAAATAAAATAACCCCTGTAAGACATTGAATCTACCCCAACCTAATTCCTAATTATTTCATCGGGCTCTGCTCCTACTTCTTCAGGAGGAGCTTCCAAGCTCGATAGCGTGACGCGCACATTCTTCGCGTCAATTACTCCTTTCCTCCTCTTCCTTTCTACCGCTCTCCCGCCGCAATTACTACTCAGCGCCGACCGCTTCCAGTACAAATATAACATCAGAGTTGTTATCCCAATGGCGCTCCCTAACCCCACAATGATTTCCCAATTTCCATTACGAGTAGAAGTGCTAGCTGCTCGCAGTCTCCCTACCCATTTATTAAAATCCACTGAGCGCCTGTGCGTCATTAATTCCCGTCCCAGTTCGTCTCGCAGACCCTCCAGATTCGAGTCGTTTCCAATATCTAGGCTGCCTTCATCCTCGACTATCCTAACATCCGGAAGGACTATTTCTAATAATTTCCCCTTTATTTCGCTCCGTTGGTACCCACTGGCTAATAACTTAAAATTGCTTCCCACTATGTCACAGTGGCTGACATTCGTAATCAGCCCACTCCCCTCAAGTTGGCGAGAGTCTGGCCTATTCGCTGTAGCCGCGTTCCGACACGCGACTGTGATATGGGATGGACTTGGCATTGCGTAAATCCACCCTTGATTCACTCGGTCGAAATATGGCTCAGTGAAATTAACCCCTTCCCTTTCACATTCAGCAGCACCTCTTCCTAAAAACAAATCATACTCGCAACTCTTCCACGACCCGGTTCGCAAAACAAACTTAGTCGGACAAGTATAAATTTGCCCCTTTTTACATTCAAACATCTCGTCTTCATTTAAAACTGAATAATATGACCGATCCCCGTTTATTAGCAATGTGTCCCTAACCCTCCATTTTCCGAAAACCATCAGTTTCTGATGCCAAACTGGGAAAGACTTCAGTTTATAGTGTTCAAACATACTATCCTTACTTCCCAAAGGGATTTCTACAACTAACCGTAGCCGGTCTTTGACTACTACAGCCGATGCTGTCGCCATATTGTAATAAAAATACAGTGATTCGTGGTCACAAGGAGCTAACATATGGAGAGGAGGGTTAATATTATCGCGAATTCTTTTAATAATTTCTAAAAACTTTCCAGGGGGAACCAAGGCACTGCTAAGACTATTATACACGCTGTTTTCTAGCGACATCCTTAGCCCCACAAGGTCAATCCTAACATTTACAAGAACATGCCCAATCTGCCTCAACGCCTCCTCGGTCGCTATCAGTTGCCTCAACTCCCGGTTGGCCTCTGCTAATCCCTGAATTAATTTTCGGCTATTGTTCGCTTCGCTAATCAATTCCGAAACTAAATTTCGTAGGAATCGGGTATTGTTTGTCACCCTCTCCTCTAATCCCGCCATTATTATAATTTGATTGTCCAACTCTCCCCGAATCCCCAAACCGTCCTGCTCTAATTTATTGATCTTTTCCTCAATCCGGTGGAGATCCTGTTCATCCAGCGTTCCGAAAACTGTTTTTAATACTTGGCCCCCAAAATTGATCCAGCCCCGTCTGTTTCGTCGTTTCTCGACCAAATCTACTAATGTTTCTATTTCCTCCTTGACATGTTGGTATTCCCTATTCATTCTTTCTAACGCCAAGAGGTACCCCCGACTAAAACTCTGCCTAACTTCCCCTTCCATTCTACCCCTTACGTCATCGAAAATTTGTCTCACCTTTTTATACTCATCTTTCATGGCACCCAGATCAAAATTTATTACTACCATCCACGAATGTTCAGTTAAAATTACATCTCGCTGTCTTTCAAATAATATACCACTTTTTAATGGTGTCACTTCTTGACCCCTAGTAGGGTCCAAACCACACCCCACCACCCACAACAACCAAACCCAACACTTTAAAGGTCCTCCAGATCCTCTTCTTCCTCCTCCCATCGTGTCAGCGCCTCCCGCGGGCGTAGATAATAGCGATGAGAGGATGCAGGCGGGGGAATCACGTAAGGTGGGGATGACTCACCGCGTCCACTTCTCGGTCGCAAACGATATGGACAACGTCGGGGGAGGGGAGGGGGATAAGGGGCGGCGACTCCTTCTACCTCGAGCGGAGGGGCGGGAGGGGGATGAGGGGTGACGACTCCTTCCACCTCGAGCGGAGAGGCAGTGTCTTCTTGATGAGGGACAGGGGGTGGAGGGGAATGGCCAACACAGGGGGAAGCGGGGAGGAACTTCTCCTCCTCTACGGCAACGGTGTCCTCCCTTTCCGCGCTGACGTCACCTCCTCCTGTGCTTTGAGTCACCAAGGATTCCCCTCGACCTTCCACCCACTCGTCCTCCCACTCAGGGGGGGTCGGATCAGCTGGCTCCGGAACTCGCGCGGTGATTCGGTTTCTTTTTGGCCGTCCACGGGGGCGATCACCAATATTCACTGCATCAGGGGGGGGAACAGGACCGTGATAAGGCTTAACACGACTTATGTGCACAATAAGGGTTCGAAATGGAAGCTCCAACATTAGATTGCACTTTGAAGTTACCTTCAACACGCGATACGGGCCCTTCCACGGTCTATGAAACTTTTTCACTTGCCCTATTTTTAAACAAGGGTCACCTAAAAATACGTAGTCGCCTTCTCTATATTCCCTCACCTTACCCTTTCCTCTCACCGTTTCCCTCCTTTTCCTCACTGCTAAACGATCATTACGGGCGCATTGTTTCCACATTCCCTTCAACCTCTCTCGTAGTCCTGTCACACCAGGGTGTTCCTTTCCTGAGCTACTCATTCCGAGACAATTGAAAGGTGATGCCATCTGTCGTCCAAAAACCAACTCGTGCGGGGTGAACCCAGTGCTCCTGTGTTTACTCGTGTTATACGCAGTCACGGCAAATGCGAGGTGCTTTTCCCAGTCGTCGTTTCGTACGTTCACGTAATGGCTAAGAATATTTGCGATTGTCCGATGAACTCTCTCAACTCGGCCATTGCATTGTGGGTGGAACGGGGAGGTCCTTAGCTGTTTTACCTTCAATAGTCCACAAATCTGTCGGAAAAGATCGGACATAAAGTTAGTCCCCTGATCCGTAAGCAATAACTCCGGCACCCCGAATTTCAATATCCATTGTTTTACTAGTGCGACGGATATGGTTTCGGCCGTTTGGTCGGGCAAAGGCACCATTACCAAGTATCTTGTAAAATGGTCTAGGATAGACAAAATATATCGATTCCCACCATCGGTCTTTGGAAGAGGGCCCACTACGTCAATAGCAATGAACTCGAAGGGTCTTTCCGCCGCTGGTAGTGCCTGTAGAGGGGCCCTGCACTTACCGTAAGGGCTTCGCTGGCTACAGGCTATACAACGCTTCACATACTCCTTGACATCTCCCAAAATCGTTGGCCACCAGTAGTCCCTCCTGACCCTACTCGCGGTGGTGTGTACTCCTAGATGTCCCGAAAGTATATGATCATGGCACTGGCGCAAGACTCTCTCTCTGCAATTTCGTGGTACCACTATTTTATCTCCTCCCTTGTGTCTTTTACAAATAACGTCCCCAACGACAACGAAATTATTTTCCCTTCCCCACTTTACACACTCAGGGTCTCGTTTCTGCTCATCTCCAAAATTAATTATTTCTTCGGCAGATACATGGCAAACCTTCCTGCTCAAGGCGTCAGCATTTGCATGGATTTTTCCTGGCCTGTGGACCACCCGGTAATCGTATTCACCCAGTTTTAATGTCCACCTCATTAATCGGCCGTTGGGGTCCTTTAAATTAAATAGCCACGTGAGGGCTGCGTGGTCCGTCACAATGGTAAATTTTCGTCCGAGAACATAATTTCTAAACTGATTGACGGCCCAAGTTACTCCAACCAATTCCTTCTCTGTTGTGGTATAATTCAGCTCAGATTTCTTCAGTTGCCGTGAGGCAAATGCTACCGGATGTTCCTCACCGTTGATCACTTGAGACAGAACGGCACCTATTGCGAAATTACTCGCATCTGTCGAGATGGTAAAAGGCAAAGAGAAATCTGGGTACACCAATACGGGACTGCTCGTAAGCGCTGTTTTTAAATTTTCCACTGCTTCGTCGCACTCGGGTGTCCAAACAAATGCGGTACCCTTTCTTAAGAGCGATGTAAGCGGCCGGGCGATAACCGCATAGTTTTCGATGAACCGACGGTAATAATTCGTTAGGCCCAAAAAGGATTGTATTTCCTTCACTGTTTTCGGAATAGGGAATTCCTTTACCGCTGAAATCTTACTAGGGTCCGGAAAAATACCTTTTGCACTAATAATGTGTCCCAAATAGTTCACTTGCGGAAAGGCAAAGTGGCATTTAGACAATTTCAATGACAATCCTGCCGTTTCTAGCCTTTCGAAAACTCTGCCCAAACGCAAAGCGTGTTCCTTTATTGAGCCGCTAAAGACGATGACATCATCGAGATACACTAGGCATTCCGTGGGAGACATTTCTCTAAAAATACTATCCATGAAGCGTTGGAAGACACTTGGGGCGTTTCTAAGACCGAAGGGCATTCGGAGGTATTCATACAATCCATTATGCACAATAAAGGCGGTTTTCTCACGCGAATCTGGAGCCATCGGAATTTGGTGGTAACCCGCAGTTAAATCAAGTGTGGTGAAATACCTACATCCCCCCAAATAGTCAAGTGTTTCGGTAATGTTAGGCAAGGGATAAACATCAGGCTTGGTTATTGAATTCAAAGCGCGAAAATCGATGCAAAACCGATACTTCGGCCTTCCGTCCTCAGACTTTTTCGGTACAATCACGATGGGCGAAGCCCAGGGGCTGTGACTTGGCACAATTATACCCCCCTCTAATTGTTCCTTCACGAAATCGTCTATCAATGGCTTCAAGTGATGTGGGGTCCGATAGGGTCTTCTGTAAATTGGCCGGGCATCACCAGTAGGAATGTGGTGTTCTACCAAGTGCGTGGCCGGGGGTGTTCCCGATGGTGAGAACAAATGACTATACCTTCCGATTAAAGGCTGCAGTACCGATTGTTCCTCAATATCCAGATGGGACAACTTCCTTGAAATCTCGTCCTTAAAATTATCGTCACCAGCCTTACACACGGAAATGCATACGTCCCTGTCACTCCCGTTCCCTTGCACTGCACCTTCGTCCCACCCATTATTCACTGTCTCCACCACATCGCTCACTATCGCGATCACTGTACCCTTACTCAGAGTTACATCTATCATTCCAAAGTTACTTACTTGGATCTTAGCACCTCCTTCCCCATTCACCTTACAAACACATCGGGCCACCCAGCAGTCGTCCACTTCCAGCGCCGACTCAACCATGCACTCATGGCCCTCTCTCCAGCCGCCACCAAGGGGGAGGGTCATGAGACGAACGCTCCGTGCTGGGATGACCTCCGCTGAAACAAGCCGCACCGGCATATTCACCCGGGGGCGGCGCCATTCCTTCCCCGCGTCTCCCGTCTCCTTCGCCGGGTCCTTCGTCGTTGCGTCTCTCGGTCTCTCCTCCGCGACGTTCGCTGCTCCGCCTCCCCACGCCGCTGCAGCCACGCCTTCCGTCCTTATCTCCATCGTTGGCAATCCCGCCTTCCGCGGCCCGCCTTCCGCCTTATCGTGGATGGTTGGCCCGCCAATCTCCGTTGGCCGCGACGGAATCTCCACAGGCTCCGTCCTTCTACTCTCAGTCAGGCAAATTATGCGCCCGCCAATTGTGAGTTCGCCCTTGCTCACGTCAATTATTGCCCCATTTTCGCGGAGGAAGTCGATTCCTAAAATTCCCTCGTGACCCCCCAAACTGTCTACAACCTGAGCCTTTAGGTTATACACACTATCGCCGAAACCTAGCGGAACCACCACCTCTCCGAAGTTCCAAATATACCCTCCATTTAATCCCTTTATCCGGAACGTAGACCTCTTCGGTACTCGGCCCCCACAGCACTTCTTAGTTAAAAGGCTCACCTGCGCTCCTGTATCCACTAACATGCGCCGCCGCATGCCTCCACACGTCACAGTCACCGCCAAGTCTTTCACTCCCCCCTCGCGGTGCACACACGGGAGGACAATCCTTAATTGGGGCCGTTGCGGGCGACTTGCTCGGCCCCGGAACCGTTTAACGGCATCTCAGCCCGCTGGCTAAAACTACCCTGTTCTCGCGCCCGGCAGTTTCGGGCCCAGTGTCCTACCTTCCCGCAATTAAAACACTGCATTCTGCCCTTCTGTTTGCAGTCCCTTGCGAGATGCCCAAAATGGCCACAGGCGTGACAGGCTCCATCACGAACCGCGAAAATTTTTCTTTCCTCTCGCCCCTCTCTCTCTGGTCGAATCCTTCGCTCGGCCTCCCGCACGCGCACGGCTGCGGTGACAGCGGCGTCAAACGTCTCCGGCATTGCGAGGCGCGTGTGCTCACCCACCCTGCCGGGAAGGCCATTTAGGAAGGCGTCCAAAGCCCTCTCGTCCGCCTCCGACCGGCGAGCGGCAGCCACGGCAGCATCACCCTCCTCCTTCCATGTATGGCTATTTATATCGCGGATGCGATCTGCAAACTCCTCTATTAGCTCCCCTGGGCCCATTTGCACGTTTGCCAGCATCTCCCTGTAAAATCTCCTATTCTTCACCCCCTGATATCTCTCCAACAGCACCTTCTTTGCTTCGGGGTAGTTCAAGGCCCCCCCCGCCCTCGTCTTCGCCCTCAGGAGATCCGCGGCTCCTCCGCGTGTGCGAAGTGTGACCGCGCTTAGCCTGTCCTCATCATCCCAGCCACCCAACCTTCCCACTTGTTCTAATTGCGAAAAGAATGCTTCAACGTTTTCCCCTGTGGATCCCGAAAAGCTTTCAATCGCCGATATCATTGAATATGACTTCCTCGAGTTCTCCCCTGCTCCGGCCACGTCTACTGTACGGGCCCTAAAAATCGCGTTTTCTTCTTTAAGGGCCCGTAGTTGCGTGCAAAGTTCATCCACCGCCTGTTGGAGCTCCATTTCACGACCCGATAAACTAACGCGACTCGCCATTGTCACTCACCTTTTCACGACTTGGTATTACCGCACTTCCCAACGCCTTGAGGCAATCCCACTTCTGACACCAATTGTAAGCGCTTAGCTTAAATAAAAGGATTTGGTCCGGAGAAGACGCGGTAAGGGAACAAGTCGGAAATTCTGCTTTTACAATTTATTCACGCACACACAATACATGGTTATCGGTCACCCGCGCGAGACTGCTCGAGTCTCTCTTGCCACCACGCAGCGCCCAGCACCGCGTCACCGCGTGACCCCCTCGAGGGCTCCCTATTGGCCGGCAATTGCAGTAGCTTTTTACCTTACCCGTGCATCTTCCCACGAAGCAAGATCCCACGGCAAGGCGCCGCCAGGTGTTAGAGGAGCCACACCTAAATGTGATTCCACATCCGGCGGCTACCATTTCAGCTGAGACCAACACCGGGGCGGCGCTAGTGCTGACCGCTGCGCGCACGCTTACAAAACCTATATGCGCTTGGCCTCAAATGCTCGCCGCGTTCTCAAGATATGGCCTAACTAAAGCGAAGTAACACCTCTCTACTCATTTCTTTGTTGCCTATGAGAGAGCTTACACTGGCAAGTTACTTCAGCAAGTTTTTCTGCAACAGCTAAAGGGGAATTTTACTCTAATGAAAAGGTTTTCACAAGTTAGTGCAGTCACAGATTGGTTGCTGTTTACATTGGCGACAATAAGTTTCGGCAAGCGACTTGCCTTTTAAAAGTTCTGTAAACGGACTTGCACAACCGTTTACGCGTTGAATTTACATCAAAAGTCACTTGCTGCAAGTAATTTCCTCGCTATGTTTTCCAGTGTAAACCCACCTTGAGGACCTTCCTACCATCCATAACAATCCCAAAGGAGAGCAAACCAATCACATGCACAAGTTTGCATCGGGGAATCGTTTCGCGAGGTAAATGTCTCCCATAGCGTTCACACACGTTAGCGCATTGATTGCCGCTATAATCAATCACGGCGAACTGAAGGTCGAGCGCTGGGTAGTGACAGGTGAAATTTCCTCCTATTCCCAACGTTCCTCGGGCTAATTTTTCAATTTTTGAAATGAAAGGCTCTCTCAAAGTTGACTGATCACAGTTATAACGCGCCAAGTCAAATTTTGCAAAATCACAATGACTTGAAAAACCTGACTGAAGTCAAAATGGAAAACTGACCTTGTTAAGCTGTTAAATAAATCGATACCTTTTAGTTTTTTAGTTGCCCCATTAGTAGTATCGAAAAATACATTTCTTCCCCCTTCAAAATGCAAAACAAAAAGGGGACAGTAACATCCAGATGGTAATTGCAATAATATCATATGCAAAATTGAAATAAAGAAAGATCATACAAAAATTCTGGAAGAAAAATTGTTGTGAAAAGTATAGAACATCTCTTTCTATGCCGTGGTAGGTATGTGCCGTGTGTACTTATTATCAGAAAAGAAGGCCTAGGAGTAAAGATATTTGTGTTAGCTCTCGATCGGATTTGGTGTCCGCCAGAGGGAGTACAGGGAACAAAACTATAGCAAGGTGGAGACCAGACCTTTATTTTGGTGACTCTCTTACATCTCATGGCCAACTGACCACGAAGCAACGCCGTCTCCTCCCGCTTGCACACCTTAGCGTCACCTCGTGACTTTACCTCGACACCTTATTGGTTGGTAAATCCGCATGTTCGGTCGTGCGACGGTACATAGTCCGCGCTGACTCTACGAGTTGGAAGTGGATAGAGAGTTCTCCGGAAGTGGGTGGAATGTAAGGGGGTGGCAAAACTGCAATATGCAGAGGAATAGGTGTGGAAGGAAAATTACTGAGTCTCTCTCTCTCTTTTACATTTGCAGAATTTTCACGTGCATGAGTCTCCCAAGACTAGGCACTCACATAATTATATGTATTCACATGAAATATATGCTGAATACTTACACGCCTCCCTAGCAAAAAGTACCAACTGTTGTAAACGCAGCTAGAGAGAACGAGATAGCATTCTACATAGTAGTGGCAAAATGTTCTACATTAGGTTACAGTAAAAAACAGAAGGCAATCATGGGAAAGTCAGCAATGACTTGAAAAAGCGAAAGGCATCAAAGAGATTCATTGTCCTACTAGATCGAACTATCATTAGTAATATGTTTTTACTGGGGTGGCTAATAATTCTTATTACTAGAGGAGGGCGCTTCATGCTTACTTAATTATTTAATCTTGTAATAATTAAATTCTAAAAAAATAACAATAAATCACAATGATAAATTATCATTGCAATTAAGATGAATTAAAACTGCGCAAGTAACTGAACACGAAATAGGATAAGGTTTATTCTATAGACAATTATTTACTCTTTACTAAGGCAACAAATAAAATCCGATGGTTGCAATCATTTGCGATCCATTCGTAATTGACTACTGCCCGGTAGCTCCTGATGACAATGAGCGTATCGTGCATCAAAACGTCAATAGAACCGGACCCTGCCTGTATTCAGTCCGAGAGGAGTTAATCTTCATTTAGTACGGCTGATGCGAAAACAAAGCCATTGAAAGATGATGAACTGAAAAAAGATATTTTCATTGGGACACATACAAAAGCTGCCAGATAATCACGAATATCGTATTTCAAGAGCATGTGACAAATTAAAAGGTCTTCATGCAACTATCGAGAAACTAAACAAGGCTGCGGTTTTAGTGCGTCACCCTACCTTCATGGGAAACCAAAAGCGTTAACAAATGAACTAGCGACGGTAAAAGCGTATGTAGAACGGTAATAAAATTCCTAAAACTGCATCTTTAATAACTTTGTGGTCTACTTTCAACCAACGTATTTATTTATAAATAAACTTTCAAAAATACCTGACAGTAAAAAATTAAACACTTGATGACAATGACGATCAATCGTTGAAACCTATGGTTGTTTGGTATTAGGAAAAGTTTGCCTACATACGTCGATATAATTTCTTCTTCTGCACTATCTGCTATCATCTCCAGTGTGGTGTTATACATTTGTTAAATGAGAACTGCAAACCATTTAGCAATTTCTAATATCAAACTTGACATCTATCATGCTAGATCTTTTGATGCGGAATTTCATGGTCACTCAGGTAATAAGGGGCAAAGGGTAGCTTAAGGCCGTGATAGTAGGGAGGATATTGTATACACGGGGAAGGGGAAAAAAAGAATAGTTTTTACGGACGGGGTAAAAGTGAAGTATGCTGAGATAAAGAAAGAAATCGCGTAATGAGTTAGCGGCATACGCCTGTAAAACTCTTCCATTTAAGCATACCCTAAACGCTAAATAATAATTATAAACATAAAATAAATCCTACCAATAGAATAAATATTCACCAGTGATTTCTTTCACTAGTCACTTTGCCCATTATTAAGGATCAATATTCACCAGCAGCCGTATAGCAGGGATTATTTCGTAATACTTACGTGATCATAAGTGACATCATAGAAACACTCAATTGAATGTATGCTTTGTGTGGCAGAGAAAAACCCTCTAAAAGGCTTTTTTTACTCATTTTATAAATACGAAGAAGAATGCATTATCTACAATGAACTTTGTCTTTCATTTTAGAAATTCACGTGAGCCAACAACGTCGTAATTCAATTTCACTGAGGTTTGATCCTTCATCTGAATTTTCGTTCACCAGAGTAAGCCCAGCGGGGTCCCGAGGGGAAGGACGATGCGGGTAAAGGAAGTGGTGTCGTGTAAAACGTCGCCCCCTCATATTTTCGCATTTTCATTTTTTTTTGTTTTCTCTGGAGGTAGCTCCTACTCACGTGGATGTTTTCATGAACCCTGCCCTAAACTAAAAGCATTTTACCGACATTGCTAATCAATTCACATGGAGCCACAACACAAACACGGCAGTGGTTGGACTCTTATATCCCACACAAAAAATCTGAAAAAAGACGCATTAAATTCAAAACCAAACGTAAAGTTTTGGATGCAAGGTCAGGCTAGTTCTAAAATTAGCATTAAACATCAGGCAACATAAACAGGGAACATTACTTTTAGGTACTTCAAATATATCTAGGATTTTAGGTTCTAGGTACGCTTATGTTAGATACTTGAGTATTACTAGCAGACCTGCTGCCTGCTTTGCAGGCAGTCTCTGTCTGTTGTGCTATTGTGGGAAATGTGGATAAATGAGCGTATATGGTTCCCAAAAATGAAAAAAAACATTGAAAATAGTTTTTGAAACTTAAGTAAACATTTTGGAGTAAAAAAAGTCAAAATATTCATTTTTATGTGCAATGCTCACGTGATCAGCAAACAGTCAGAGTCCAGAGATGAACTGGATTATCTGTTATTTGGCTCTCTTACTTCAATTGCCAGTGTAGCGCGGTCATGAACAATGAAAAAGTACTTGTAAATGTACTTGATAACCCGGATGTTAGCACAGATTTTAACATTGATGTGAGCTGAGCTCCGCTGCAGCTGATATGGATTGAAGGGAACAACCTAGTAAACACAAAATGTTGCAGCAACGTTGCAGAAACGTTGCAGGAGGTTGCAGAGGTTTCAGGCGCATTCAGGTCTTTGCAACGTCCTTGCAACGTAATAATTACGTCTCCAATACAGTCGCACACTCAGAAAAATTCAAAGTTCAAAACAGTTGAGCCAGAAAATATCTCTAAAAATTTTTCTTTAAACGCGTTTCTAACATCTAAAGTGAATACACAATTAACTGTGGTAGGTATATATTTTGGATGCCCTTTGGACGACTTCGGAACACCTTCGGACTTAGAAGATATTCCCGCGAATCGGAACCATCGGAACGAGCTTCATCTATCGATATCAGACAGATGGATCGATAGTGATGCGTGAACGTATCGATTGTACTATCTACTAGCGTTTGTGTTGTGTTTTGAGCTTTTTTGTGTAAATATGTGCGATTTTTCTCCAACCTTTATTATTTGTCCACTGACCGCTTTTCTTTCGATTTTTCGACGTTTTATTGTCCCTGTCTATAGTTTCGTTTTGAACCATGCCGCTGTGGATTACGTTTTTATTTTTATTTGGCCAAGTGACTGGGTATGTAGTACTCGAGTACTCTGTGCAACTCTTCTGGGAATAGATTCATAGTTTCTCGCCCTTGGACTCGATCTTCCATCCGATAATGAAGGTAAGTTGTTTCTTAATTAATATATAACGGTACATAATTGGCATGCATGGAAATGAAAGTGATAACTTCATGTATTTCGGCTATCCTATTCAGCTATCCAGTTGGAGGCAGATGCAATAGTTACATCAGAATGCTTGCCGTTCTATGGAATGAGGCTTTCGTAAGATGAGGGCTGTTACGATTGATAGCGATGACGAAAGAACTCACAATAAAGCTCCTGCTACAAACAGGTGAAACATTAAGATCCATATCAAAGAAGGCATCCATTTAAACATTAATTCCTTGTTTTGGAAAAAGTAATATATGTGTATATATTACTGTAAAGTGTGAGCTTCTTCATCCAAGCAAGCCGCATGCCATGAAACTGAAGAGGAAGAAACTACCCATACATCTGTTGGTGATCATAATGATCATATTAGTGCAATAAGTCAGTGTAAAAGCTTAACAATAAGTGTGACTTAATAACTTGATATATTTATTTAGCATGTAAATTTCACTTGTAATCTTTGAAAATAGATTTTTTTATATTTTACGACAGTGGTACCCAAAGTGGGTTTGGATGCTACCAACCCCTGGGGGGTGATGCTGTATCCTAGGGGGAACGAAAATAAAAAGGAGGGGTCATTGATACCTATGCATGTACATGCATATGATGTCCTCTTTATCTGTTGGACTATTAAGATTATTCGTTTTTGTTTTTAATTTAATTTTTATAAAGTTCCTCATTGGCCATGTTGTCTTTGATTCCCATTTTTATTTCAATTTACGATTGGGGGCATTGGATATATATGAATAGGCAGTGGCGTACGCAGGATTGACTTCTGCTGGGTTTTGACATGGGGGAAGGGGGTTATAAATACTCGTGAGCATAACCATAAAATGACATTTAGATTATAATTCACTAAAACAATATTTAAATTAACATTCTCTTTTCGTGAAGATAATTCAACTTCATTTTTCAGCCCAATAAGTAAAATTCTAAACGCTAGTTCAGGTAAACGAACGAAAACGAATTCAGGTAAACATGTATTGGGGAGGGGGTTTATACGTGATAATATTCAGATCTAACTCTGGAGACCATAGATATCGCCGAAAACCCGGCTAACTTCAGCAGGGACGATACCACCTTCAAAATGCGTAGAATTAAGAACTGAAAATCGCGGAAGACGTGAAAAATTTGGAATTCGAAATGTACGCAAAGGGTCTTACAGGTATGAAGTACGGTAAAAATCGCGTGCCCACATCATCGACCTGAAGACTAGGAATAATTCTGCTTGGTTTCCGGGATTGCGCCCGCGTGGAGTTGTCTATTATTGACGACTATAATTTCTCTTGCTGAGACTCAGTCGAAAGGCAGTTGAAATCGTGATAATAACTGAGAAATAAAAAAGATATGACGGTTACACCCTCTCGAACAATCGGAAGAGGGTCACTCACCAAAATAATCCACCAATTGGGAGCTAGAACCGACTCCACTACCCTCTTTATAATTTCGACCAAAAATTGGCATCGATACTTCTGACCTGAAGACGCCAGCAGGATGGCTAGAGAAACAATAGTCGTCAATAACATACGTCAATGATTCATCGCGCGGGGAATCGCGGTAGCCAAGCAATATAATATCGGGACTCCGCGGAAATCTGAGATCCAACTGTTAACTAGGTAGTAGGAGCCCTCGCAAAACTACCGATGACCAAGTCAAGAAACGTGGGAGATAACTTGGAAGAATTCATGTGTGCCTCTGAGAATATAATTGGTGTTAGTTTTCTGCTACATTGCATTTGGATGCGCAGATGCATTCCTATGCGTATCTATATTCTATTGTTTTTGAGCTGAGCGAGTCTAGATAAACCGTTTTTCACTAGAACACAGCTCTTAGTGCTTAATGTTTTATTTATTTAACTTTAGACTTCAATTTCCTAAAGGGGTCAATTTTGAATAAAACCTTAGATTCTTGCTCTCCACGGCACATACGTACAATCATGTGAAAATCTAAGAAACGACCACAACCCCAATGTTAGAATGAAGCATGTCATTGGGTTTAGCTCTGATTAGGCTCCACTCTAACAGATCAAATTAACCTTCAGAATAAATACTATTGTCGTTAAGCCAATGACAATTGTCAGTTTTATATATTTAGGTGCGAATCGCATGGCGTTACTTGAAGAGCATGCCATGAAGCCCTCCTTTTAATGAAATCATGTTATCTTATTTCTAGGAGAGAAACTATATCCATTCATTTTACGAACATCAAATGCACAAGTATACCAGAAATTCAGCAAAACATTTTTCATAGATGTACAGGAAGGGTGGAAGGTTTAAATTTGACATTAATAATTCTTTCTGAAGTCAACTACTGTGAACCGTTTTTAATGAAAAGAGAGATGAGGTTTCAGGGATGCCAAAAATCACAATGCGAAATTTTTAAAGAAAATTGGCAATTTTCTATAATTATGATATTCCACCAGATCAAGCCTGAAACCTATGCTTTTAAAATGTGAATTTTTTTCCTGGAATAATACTAAATAACATTCGATCAATTGAAACTAATATTCAGCAATGAGTTTTTCTCGAAAGTAAAGATGGGATTTTCAATGGGATAAGGTCTATTTCATTCCTCGTAATAAATTACATCAAACAAATAAAAAAACAGCATTACACACAAGGCCCGAAACACCATATTAGATAACCATAACGAGCAATAATCTGAGACTACTAACAATATAACTATAATTTGTTTGGAAACATGGTATGTATAATATCTCACTGGAAGGAAAATATGGAAAGCGGCTGGTAGCCATGTTCATACCTATTCAATGTCTTTTTCATCCTTTTATTTTTCATATGGAAATAGACTGGAATAAATCACCGGTAAAGGAATATTCGAACCCTGGTTCCCAATAGATATTGAAGACGACGTCTACTAGCGAAGCCAATGCGTATTCATTTGCGCCAATATTTTTGTACGATTCATCACTTCTGCGCGTTATAAACTCATTTTAATCATTCAATTAAGAGAGAGGAACTCAACACTTCCACACTCCAACAGCTTGCAATTAAATTTGGAATCTTCTTCTTTATTCGACTAATTAGCATGGTATCCATTAATAGAATGATAAACGATGTGTCGGATTCCAGAACTCATAACTTCTCAATTATGCATAAATTGCGTTCCACTTCCAAAGAACTTCCATAACGAGGGCTTTTTGATATCCCATCAAGAAAATTTTCAAGCCAGGAAGGAAAACTGTTTCCATCCCCGCTCCTTGAACTTTGAAGAGGGCGCGATCGCAAAATTTTGAAGGGTATGACTTGAGTCAGTTACTCTCATGAACGGAGACAAATGGTATTTGTTTGAAATCATTATTGATACTTTGGAAGATATTTTAGAAGAACACGAAACTTATTCCATTCGATTATGTTAACTTTGAAATGATCAATTGTGGGAAAGGTAGATATTTCTAAAGCTGATTATATACAAGCAAAGAAAACCAGAAATCTTTATTTTGTAATAGGAAAATACAGGAATAATTCGAAGAAATATAGTTTGTTACGAATTTTATTTTGTAATGATATGAGACGATTAAAAAAAAACAGTTCTTTTCAAGTATTTCAGCCATAGATTAAGTAAGACTTGTTTGAGTATTATCCGCTGAATTAAAAAATAAACTCTTCCAAGGAAGGTATTCGATTGAATTTCAATGTTTGACTTATCTAAGTAATATTAATTCAGTCGGTTTCATAAATAACATTGGGCCTATACATGCTACTTATACATAAAGAATGTATCCCGTCATAATAGTCTATTCGTATGAGAATATTTTTGGGGTAAATAGTTACATGCTATCATATGCCACCTACACCATGTTAAATTAAACTAATGCACACAATAGAGATCTGACTTACGTATATTTCACTCCATATTTCGCCCAAACAGGCTCTTAGTAGATGAGGTTATTTTCAATGAGGTTTTTAATAACAATAACGGCTACATCGAACAAATACAGAAAAGGAGGGCATATCTCTTTTGGAGGAAGATTAATAACAGTATTACTGCTGTTTATTACCGGTCATCATAAAATTTACAATCAAAGGTAGTCCATTAAGGTATTTTAATGTATGTACGTATATGTAGGTAGAACTTTAAGATTCATTTCCACCCTTTTCTTAAGAGGTAAATCAATGCAGTAGTTTCCTATCGCCAATCCCAAGAATGTAATTAAGGATAGCAATTCATTTGAGAGACGCCAACAATGCTGTAGGATACCCATTTGCAGCCGTCTCACCAAGGACGAGAAGCTGCACGGACTACCATTAGTCTCTCTCCCATTTAGTCCGTAGTCAACTCCCGCTAGTAAAGCCTAAGGGTTAATCAGATTGCAAAAGCCCTTTTCCTATGCCAGATTTGAAGTTTATCGGGAGGATCGAAGGATTATGTGGTCAAATTATATTTTCAAAACCAAAGTTTTTTTATTTGCAACACCTTGATATAAACCATCGGCTAGTGGAGCACTTTATAAGAACAAAGGGTCAGAAAACAAAGCCAACAAATATAGTCCTAGTGCAAATTATTTCCGCCAAATCAAATGAAGGAATACGGAGTAAAATTAAACTGTATGCTGCCAAAGTATGTTGGTTATCATTTGGGCAAATGACCGAAAATGCTGACTCTCATTATTAGGTTAAGTTTGTAGGTTGGTATTGGACAGGTTTGATTGGGGAAGAGTGGAAGGATGTAGAGAAGACACGGCATATAAATAATCCCATTTTTACTTAAATGCCCTAAAGGGATCAATAGTTAACGTGTCATTCGTATGGTCGAAGTGGTACAACTGAAATTCTCTCCAATATGCACCAAAGTATGAATTGGTATTCGGCTGATAAATCTCCGTCACAGCAGATATTTTAACCCGGACCCTCGGGATGGAAAGTTCTGGGTCGTTTTACAATTTGATTGGCTCCTTGAGCTTTCGAGGAGATTCGTTTCTCTGTAAGGCCAGAGGCGCGATGTGGCCTTGAATTATCACAAATTTTCGTTGTTTCTGCTTCATTGCCTCTGCATGGCCCCCTTCCCTGTAAACAGTTAACGAACTTATCGAGTATTTGACATGAGACACCTTCATAATCGTTCACCGCAGATGTATGTGCCATCCCCACGGCAATGGACGATGTGGAGAAGAAAATTGGGTTGTTGTTTTGGCTAGGCTACTTTAGAGCGTTCCACATTAAATCGATATTATGGAGAAAATGGAGAATGCTTGTGAACGAGGTACAGTGTGGGGTAGTGAGGAGATCATTCAATTCGTAAAAAAATCGATTAATATGGTGGTGGAGGGCAGGGGGTACAACTGACCGGCGATTAGGAGATCCGGGCTCGATTCACGATCAGGTCAAATTATTTTTGTAATGGTGGATTTAGTTTCATTTATACATTATATAACTGTGCTCGCGCGCGTGACATATGTACCTATCATATCATTTTTGTATTCCGCAGTGATTCAGAAATCGGAGGAAAACGTTCAGAGGTTACAAATCCACACACAGCGATACGCGGAGGAATAGCAGCGTGACGCGGGGTGGAGCCGCAGTCTCGGAGACTGGTAGAAAATGGGATATATCTTAGAATATGATTGAGGGGGAATATATAACAGGGAAGGGAAAGAAGAAATGGAAACGAATAGGAAATTGAAAGGTGGAAGAGGTGGGGAGATCAAAAAAGAGGGTTCTCGTTGCCATGGAGAATAGCGGTTTTCATTTCACGCCGTTGCATGGGTCGGGAAAAGATATTCTCAAGAGGAAGAGGAGGAGGGGCTGGTATAAAGCTTATCGTGCCCAGCAACTGCTGCTCAAAAACATTGTGTTTCGAGAATGGAGGAGGAGGGACAGGCATTATAAACGGACATAAAAGGGAAAATAGGAGAAAGGACAAGGTAGGGAGATTGTCGAAGATAAGCAAAGCGTGTTCACTTTCTCAACGCCTCAGCACTCCGGATAAACATAAATATTTACAAAAAATGTATTTTTAGCTCTAAGAATTTCGCAAGTATTCATGAGTAATTAATATTAAATTATTTTTATTAGGGTCATATGCGAGGTAAGCTAGGTTTAAAAGGTAGAGAGCAAGAATCCCCTATATTTTTACGGGCGTAGACCTATCTACACTATTTCTTTCTTTATCTCAGCATATCTATCTCTCTTCATCCCGCCCAAAACATATATTCTCTATCACCTTCTTCCCCGGTAACCCAGTTTTTCCCTCTTTCTCGGCCTTCAGAAACCCATCCGCCTTCTTTACCACTTACACCCACCGTTTCCTTCTAATATCCTCCAGAAGTTTCCTCTCATCGTCCACCACACCAAGAACATCACATTTTGTCTTCCTATCCGTCCACCGCACCGTCTACATTCTTCTCCACACCCATATCTCCAAGGCTTGTCCTCCTCATCTTTTATCAGAGTCTATGTTTCTGCACTGTACAAGGACATAGCTCAAATTATACTTTTCACTATCCTCTTCTTTATATGTTTACCGAAGGCCCCCTGTCATCAGCCACATCCTATTGTTGAACGCTCGCTTTCAAGTCGCTAGCTTCTTTTTTGCTAGCCCAATTCTCCGTGTTATGTCGTCATTAATATTCTCATTCATGCCAAGAGACTGCCCAAGTACCCAATTAAGTAACAATTAAACATCAAATAGTTATAAAAGGCACTGGAAAATTCCCGGTTTATCTGATACTACTGGAATGTATTTCTAATCTCAAACATGGGATCCCAGCGAGATGAAGGCTTCAAATTACTTTTTTTTGCTAAAATGTTCGGTCATACCAATGCACAACTTTTTCCAAGAGCAAATACAGGGATACAGAGTTTCCTAGCTACTATAATTAATTATGAATGGTCCCCACTTCCGTATCCCTTACAAAGACTATTATAGTTATCGTTGTTGACATGTTTAATTAAATATCAAAATAATGTATATCTGACATGCATACTACTAATTGCTTCATTAAATAACTCCACGTAGGGTGAAATAAATAAAAATATTAAGTTTGAATGATATATATTTATGCCACATCATATGCTCTCTGATAGATGGTTAGAATTAGCTTAGTTGAACACTATTCCCTAACAGCGATTGGTATGAAAATAACTGGGGATTTTCTACTCTTATCTGTTAATAGTGGTTTGTTATAAGAAAAACAGAGGTTTTAGAGATGATCGTTTATAAAATTTAGATAAAAACAGCCTTAGAAAAATTATAAAACGATCCAGTGATAAATCCAGGATGTGTGTGGATACGTTAAGAAAGCCATGCTTTTCCGAGTGAGTTCAGTCCCAACTAAGTAGCATCATATTTCTGCATCGCAGCCAGACTTAATGGGATAAAGCGGTAATGCAGAATACAAGTTGTTTGGCCATTAAGCCAAGGTATTTATATCAACTTAGCCATCAGCGGAGCTTAAAACGTAATTATAATCTACGATACATGTTTTCGTTGGAGCTGTTCCTTAGTATATAGTCTATATTTCATTAAAATCTGTGTCTTTCTTAATCCAGATAAGCATTTTCAACTTAAATCGTGAAACTATCACATTGGGGCTATTAATTAATTGTCTTCAGCGATCCCTGACAAAAGGAAATGCGAAGTCGAATATCACAGTTTGGAGGTCATTTTATAAAGAGATTTGGAGTTTCACTCTGTTGAATTTAGGTTAGACCAAACATGGGGTGTAAAAATAATCTTGTCAGGGCTGAAGATGTGCCCAGAGGGGATGGAACCCCCTGGATGATGGAACTGAAGATGAAGCCCCCAAGTAAAAACGTAGATAAAAGGTAATTTAAGACCACTATATGGAGGACAATATTGTATTCCTCCAACTGGACTCCAGTTATTGCAATCTAATTGGATTAGATGCTATTAATAAGGGCGAGAAGAAAGAGTAGAGTAGATTTGAGTAAATCAACCAAAAAGAAAAAAAATGGCTTACTGAAAAAAATACTTTACATTTTAGAAAAACAGTGGTAAAATTCAACATAAACTCAGGTAATAATTAGGAAGAACTAATAATTGCATAGGATTTGACACATCCAGATAAAAAACTGTGTATTAAATAATTTATTTTGTTAACCTGAACTTGATTTCAACAGGTAGACCACTGACGATATTAACAAAATTTTTCCTAATAAATTATTATGTACCAACTAGCTGTGCCTGGCATGCGTTGCATTGAAACTTTTTCTTTCTAAGTAGGGACATATAGGTACACAGAGTAGACACATTTACATGTACAAAATAAATGAAAGACAATGATTTTTGTACAATAAGAGTTGAAAAAATTTGTTGAAGTGCTTTGATATATAACATATTTTAGGTCTTACTACCCTCTGCAAAAACAAATATCATTTCGCCTGTCCCACTCCTGAGCATTCCGATATAGTTGACGATAGCACGATATAATTAATTGACCATGTGTAAAGAAGGGATTTTCCAGATTTAATCCACACACATGAAGCGATTGACCATGTGTCTTGTTGATGGTCATTGAGAAGGCAAGGCGAACGGGGAAAAGTAGTCGTTTGACTACAACTGTCAAATCAGTTACTGAACCTGACCTTTAAATACTGCAGGCGTGAATAGCCATTCATGAAATTACTATTAAATGTTTTTTTATAAAACATTTTTAATTTTTATAAATTAGAAACCTTTACGTATTCGAATGCATCGTTGTTTCCAAATCCCAAGTCAGTCGACCGAATAATGTCGAGTTATGCGTGAACAAACATACGCAGGCTGAATTTTTATGTGTAAATATTATCTAATGGCTAAAAAGTCTACCGATTTCCTTAAATAGCGTGTGCTTCAGTTTGTCAAGGGGCGAATTCTCTCATCTCTAAGTGAGTCATCTCCCATCAATCTATAAGCTCAAGCAATTAGTCTGATCGATACTAATCACGGCATAAGGACGAGGTTGACAAGCCTTAGGTGTGAGTGCCACAGGAGGCTCACGACAGGAAATCACTTTACCGGCCATTCTGCGAAAGATATTGATTTTTCAGGTGTCATTTCAAAGAGGATCACTTCTAAGTAAAGAAATAAATTAGAGTATTTTACCTAGTTATGATAAACACTAGATTTAGCCCTGAAAAATATACGGAAAATTCCAATATACTTTGATATCGCAAAATAATTAAATTTTATAATAAGTTCTAACAGTTGAAAATAGCTGGGTAAAATTATGAATGAATTATTATTTCAACAAAAATGAAACCGATGTAATCATGAACGATCTAAGGCTTTATCGTATAGCAATGTTGGTTTTTCGGATTTTCGACCGGCTCAAACTCTCTATTATTGCGGCAGGAAATGAACAGTTAGATACAATCGGAAACCAGAAAAACCACCAACGATCTAATAGTACTTTAAAGGTACAATGGAACAATTTTTCTAAACTGAGTGAATGCTTTGGGCGCCGAATTTATTTACTTGGAAAAGTCATTCCCAATGCATTGACTTCCAAAGCTTGATTTCATTATTCGTGCCACAGTCGAAAATGTTGACCATGGCAAGGTTAAACATAAAAGAAAAATGAATAAAGTAAACAAATGCGAGGATAATTAAACGATAAAGAACACACACATTTTTTTCTTGCAGCGTAAGTTGAAGTCTCCTCACTCAGAACAGCAGTAATCACCTCCTAGTAAATTCATGTTCTGAGGCAATGATTTCGCCTATTATACCCTGCACGACAATTATTTAGTCGAAAATACTTCCGAATAAATTATAAACTTAATATATAGCATCACAGAATTGTTAAAAATACTCTTCTGCCTTGTTTTTTTCGGTTATATCATTATTTTTCTTCTGCTACTTCAGTCAATCTCAATCACTAGTTCCGCTTTGAATTCATTAATAATATTTTCTGGTCTGTGTCTGGTCCGTCTTGGCGCCCTAACTACTAAAATATTAGTAAAAATAAAAAAAACTAAATAAATGTTTTCTGAAGCGCGTACCAGTGCCATTTCCCATGTAAAATAGCTGGTATATTCTTTGGCAAATATTTAAAAAATTATAATGGTATATGGCTCACATGTATTTATCATTGGAGGTATGAGAATTTTTTCTTTGTAGTGAGGCCAAATTCATCGAATTCTAACTGATGTGATATCTCACTCAAACTACCTATATAATATTACACGGTGTTGTAAATTATTGTCCAAGTATCCTGGTGGTGAGTTTACTGTGCGTAAGTTTGGCAACACCGTTCTTCATATATGTTAAACACTCTATATGCTGAAATGGCTGGGACATGTGCAAAGAATGGTAAAGATTTAATTGGGTATTTTGGCTCTTAGTTAATTTTTCCATCATCGTGTCCATCTTTCATACTTTGTCAACTACATTCTAAACAGTAGTTATGTCCTTTTTCCCATCTCATGACGAGTAGACGTTACAGAGTTGGTAGCCAATGAAAGACGTTTCCTTTTCCAACTCGTTTTCTGGCTCCCAGTGGCCGAACAACTCTGTAAGTTCTTGGAAATAAATGCACGTTGGGTGGGGAGGCGGCGCGTTAAACTTATTTTGAGCCTTAACCAATGAATCTAATTCGCACGTAGTAAATTTGGCAACAGAGGATAATAAACCGAAGTGAACTTCACGGCAGTTGGAGAGAGACTGACAGTGAGTCCCCCTCCCCAATGTATTCCATGCCACTTTTCTGTAATTGGCCGGAAAAGAGAAAGGTATCTACACCAGCGCATTCAAGGTCAGCCACTATGAGTTGGGAAAAAGGATATAGGGATAAAATTATACCGCATTGTCAAACAAAATACATGAATCACGGCGAATTAAGACTGTGATTGGATGACTCTCCCAGGATAGTACAATCATTCTAAATATTATACCAATTTCCCCTCCCGTAAGCAATCCCAACAGGTTCAGTCAATCAAGCTTTGGTGACCGCACGTCAGCGAGAAAGAAATTACAGTGTGCCTCTTCCTTCTCAGACCCCCCGGCGCTCGCCAAGGAGAAACCCCAGAGGAAAAACCCATTAGGCTTCCCCGAAAAATTGAGCGACCATAACCTCTTTAGAGAAAGCAACGACTCATCTGACTCTCCACCCACGGAACCAACCGGTCCACACAATTTCCAGACAGCGGGACCCATTTATATCCGACCCGTCTACGGCAATTCCCCTTCATATCATTATTTTGACTGAAGCTAGCTCACGAAAGGTGGCCAAAAACGCGTGTCTAAGGGAAAATACCCGCCCACGAATCATAAACGCCCACATGAGGACACAATGTGTGGACTAGGAGAGAGGAAAAATATTAAACGAAGACGAGTACGAAAAAGCATAAGGACCTACCCAATATTTATAACAGAAGATGGCTTTCCAGAAGCGTAAAAGTCGTTTGAATTGAGAAATTATTTTTACGCGCAGCCTTCTAGCATTCTGATCCTTTCATCCATGAGTTCTTCTTCACGCACTAATGTTTAATTGAGGACATGCATCAGGAAACCTCACCGTGTGGGAAAAAAAGATTAATCCAACTGCACGCCACGGATGAGAAAGTTTTACTCTTTCAAAGTGAACCGAGGTTCATAGTTCAAATCACTTTTAAAAAATTTAAATTACTCGGGATGAAGTACGAAATGCAGATAGATTTACGAAAGCAAAAAAAAACGAGACCTACTTCTGCCAAGTTTTCCAAAAAAATTCCACGTGCACGAATATTTCAAATACTTCTGCCAAATTACACCTCAAAGTATCTTTGAAGTCATGTATGCATAGATATTTTTTTGAACTTAAGATCGTAATATTTTATAAATTTAGATCGTAAAATGAGAGCAAGCTTTGAAGTTTCAGAAGATGAAAGGCCGTCCAAGCATTATCCAAAATGAAAGAACCATTTTACCCCAAGAGTTTCGTGAGCACAGGCTGATTAAGAATTCTTCCAATATGAAGAGGAAAACTGGAAGGAGCCAATTTGATACTGCATTTGCAGCGTTTAGCTGCAAATGCAGTATCAAATAAAGGGGAATTTCTAAAGCTAGAATTAAGTCCTGCGAAATGTACCCAACCAGTTTTCCTACGATAAACGCGGAGTGCGAACATTAAATAAATGACTCCAGTGTTTGCGACTTCAAGTGGTGCTCTCTGGTGGTTGTTACTGATTCCTGTCAACTACATTAGGGGTTAACAGCGTGAAAATTGGTATTTAACGGCTCCCAAAAGACATCATCCATTGCAATTTACCAGCAGAGAATTACTGATAAGGAAAGGTACATTTTCGCCGTTAAATTTCTCCTCCAGTATTTCATTTTCAAGTAGCCTATATATTTCTGTGAGATTAGCTCTCATCTTCTTGAAATATTAATTCTAAAATTAAGTGTAAGATAACAACATTATAAAATTGAAAAGACTTCTGTCAGTAAAACGAAAATTTTTACACAATTTAGTCTTAATTTTTTTGTCAGTTTTCAGATTTCCAGATCAAGTCATCTACAATCCTTGTCTTTCTTATAAATCTTTTGATAAAAATTCGTTTTTTCATCAACCCATTCCTGTCATCATACTTCGTCTGTGAATTTTATTCCGCTCTGTCGTCGTCATAGCTGGAACAACTTTAAGAAATTTGTTGACAGGATGGCCAATTAATCACAAAATAAAGCAAATTTACTTTCATATGCGCAAATCCGCAGTTGGCATGTTAGTTCCTGTCACACAAATCGTATAAGTAATGCATAACGTAGTTCTTTATAAAAAAATGCCTGTTCATGGCTTTTAAAAGGAAAAATATTCGTGTGCTGTAAAATGCACTTATTTTTCTTGTTAGTATAAATTGTACGAGGGAAGCTAAGATGCAACCAGAATGGCGCCATCTGTCAAGAAACTAAGTGACCGGCATTAGGCTAGAAGATAAGGTAATGGTGCGGTAACATCGCACTTCTGTATCGTGGAGGCTGCGGTCTTGGTCAATTACCACACTTGTCGACAAACTTCACGCTTGCCAACTACGTAGATGTCCTGATTTAGGCTCGCCACCCACTCAGAGGAAGTGGAAATAGTTCCACCCGGTGCGGTGGTCTCATGGCACCGTTTCTAAAGGTTGTTCCACTGCGACTGTGTGAGTTAAAACATATACTTTTTCAAATTCAGCCATTCGTTTGTAATGTTAAAAATATTTTTCAGTCAATGATGGCATGCCTTGGTATCAGTATCACAAAAAAGTAAGTAAAATATGCAGATTAGTCAACGATTATACTATTGCAGTTTTTATTATTTATTTCCAATCGAAATTTCTGTAGTTCTGATAATTTTCAAAAAATCTTTTTTCAAAAAATTTTTAAATTTATTCAATTCAAAGCACCGAATAACAACCCAAACGCTAAGAGAGCCATGCGAGTTGCAAAAACGTTTTGGTTAAACTTAAAAATCAAGCGAAAGAAATACTTAACGATCTATAGGTACCTAAAAACTAAGAAAAACTTGGATGATTCTGATATTTTAAAAATAAACGAAAGATATTTTAAATTCCTCTGCTTTTTGGAACACTTGGATTTGGAATTACGATTCAGTTATTTTATATGTATTTTAATGAATGTTTTTCCTAGCCTTATTAGCCAATTGCAGTGCCATATCCTTTGAAATAAGTTTCAAAAACTACTTATGGCTAAATAAATTTGATGGGCAAGATTATATTTTTTACCATTTAATTCTTCGTGAGAAATCATTCCTCACAAACAGTTCTTTTTTCAAAAATCTTTTATATAACACATCTGACATTTTATCTGTCTCCTCTTTTTCCATTCATATTAGTTTACCAATATTTACCCGTTCTCGCATTCGACGCCATCTAATTTCAAGCTCAATTAGAAAAACGGAACTATGTTTAAAGTTATAAACTTTTTTGCTGGTATCCAAGAGAGTAAGTCTTTTTTTCTAGCTAACCAGAATATTAATTCAATTACATTTAATTCATTTCACGGCTACACCAATTTAAGAAAAGCTTGTTACCCGCTTGGAATTTGAGACTTTTTTCACAAAAGTTAATCAGTTCAGCTCAATGACTCACAAGCGAATTTCTCTTATTCTCATTCATATGCAGTAACTTGGAAATCTCATACATTCCGCTCCATTTTATACTTAACCAATTCTTCACCTTAGAGCTCTTCTTCTCTACAAAGGCTCCCACGAAATGTGTTTCCTCTTTCCATTAAGATTATACTTGTTTACTTTCGATTCTACTTTCTTCATTTCTCAGATATACGTATCTATTTGACCTTTGAAACACACTTTTTACTAGATTTTCATATAATTTTCAAAGATTTCACTAGACGAGATTTATTACTTAAGCTCTGTGCTACTGCGAGGTCAGTGAATCATGGGTGAGGCATTGATAACACACTGCAAGATGTTTTCACGGACCATTACCTAATCTCCAACCGTGCATTTCCTTTGCATAGGTACGAGATACTTCTTCATCAAGAAAAACTCTTTTGTTTGCGCTGTCCTGGGTTGTATACTCTTGGTGCTTTTTTCAACGAAAGGTCTACTTCTTCCAAGACAGATGACTGATTCCACTTGCTCTAATTATTTCTTCTATGAAGGTTGCTCCCTGTTTCTCTTTACATCACCCTAGGACTTTTAGTTATTACCTTCTCAGCATGTCATATTCTTTGGCATGGCAATCTCATAATCATAGTCCATTCAATTATAAATGTGGATGCTTTTGATTCTCTGCCAAGACTGCAATATTATCTGCGAAACCATGTACACTGATACTTAATCCATTCACTTTCTTTTCTCTGATATCGATCTTTCAGGCTTCTATTAATGTATCTACCAATATTGCGTCCTTTACATATTCACTATTTATAACAACTTCTTAATTTTATCTGATATGGTTATTTTAAATTTATTAATAAGTAAAAAAACATTTCCTTAGTAAATTTCCAATCATTGTATTAACAAAGATGTGGTACGCAGTAACGTGCACGGATGCGAAGTTATACACCGAAGACGGTGAAATTTGCCATGAAAAAATTAAAAGTCAAACGTTTTTTTCATGGGGAATTTCACCGTCTTCGGTGTATAATTTCCTTAGGAGTTTTTTCCACCACCAAAAACCATTTTCAATCAATATTGACGGATCATGAAAGAGAGAATCACTGAAGAACATAAGTTGAAACACAATTGGAAGGCACTAGGTGAGGGATCTGGAAGATCGATCAATTAAATTCTGAACGGATATCCGTCAAATCTGTAGCTCCCTAAAATATCCAAGTAATAACTTACTTTATTACCCAACAGCATACCTACTATATAAAATTACTCATACAACTATGTATATACTTCCTTACTCTTTTACATAATACATCTGACATTTTGTCTGTCTCCTCTCTTTCGATTTTAGCTTTTCCATCCTCCAAAAATACACATTATGAATGACAGATGTCTTATCTCTTTATTTAAGATACTAAGAATTTATTAGCTCAGAGATTTTTATGCTCATAATAGCACTTTGGTTCTCAGTTATCAATTATATTCGGGTAGATTTATTTAAAATATTACGATTAGGAAAATCAAATTTTATTCTTATAATTGTGCTTGTCATGTGAGGGTCTGTATTTGCTAGCCTAATAATAATCTATAATAACGCTCTTGGCATTCATACTACGCTCGCATATGAATTAAGAAGTTAAGTCAGTGCAATATAACCTGAGAAGTTTGGATGCCTTAAAATGTAGTAATACTTATTCGGCGCGCATTTATTCCCTTCGTTAGGTGCGTGTATAATATTTGTCACCAAATCATTTTCAATTACACGCCGTTCCTTCTAGGTTTGTTGGTTGCATTTTCCAGTTCAAGGACCTTCCGCGTGTAGTTTGCGTTGCGATTAATTGTAATGATTTATATCCCTACATTCCAGAATAAAATGGCAATGCGTGAGGAACCAGAAAGACATCTGTCTCCCTTGCACCAAATCGCCATCAATGTAAAAATACCAAGTTGGCTGACAAGTGTCATCCATGCGCTTAGCTGCCTCAGTGCAAGATTTCTGTTTTACATTACATGTCTTTTGACCGAAAAATAATAAGGTTTATTCACTTTTATCAATCATTTAATGGCAGTGAAACTTGGATATGCCAGGGAAAGCTTAAGAGCAGGTACCTGCGCGGTTTCTGAGAAGTGTTGGATGTAAGAGCAGAGGGGATAGGGAAAAGAATGGCGATGATAGATGTGGAATTGAGGCTCCGTTAATGGAGATGCATGAGTATGAAAGGAGCGTGCTCTGTTGGTTTTTACATGTCGAGGAAATGGATGGGAGTCGAAGAACAAAGCAGATATGTGACACAAGAGTTGGTAAACGGTGTGGGAGGAAGGGGTAGCCATGCCATTCAAGACTGCCACAGTATGCTAAAACCATGGGTGCATGTGGTGGAAGATACTCTTTAAGTGAAGGACTAATAGGAGTCTTAAGCGTGAAGCGTGGAGGAAGAGAACGTGTATAAAGCGACGAAAAATTGTAACAGAACAATTAGAAGAATGCGAATATTAGGTAATTGGTAGGAAATTATAAAAGAGAGTTAACTTTACAGAATTGTCACCGAGAATAAAACATTTTTGACTGTGACTGCTACGTAAGGAAACAGCGTGATGGGTATATGCGTTTGTACTCTGTATTAAAAAAACATGGCTATGGTGATAATGGATACTTCAGATGGCAGTGTGTCTATTAATATTAACATTTTTGGAACAGGTTCACCCACGCTCCTACATACGTGGCAAAAAAACAAAGGAACCAGGTAACCTGCGATCATTTCACAGGCGGAAAAACAAAAAAAAATGTATCCAAAAATGAGATATGGTTGAACGTGTGTAACCTCCGATGACTACGACCACAATAACTCCCTATCGTGGAGAAGATGAAGTTATTTGCTTTAAAATAACTTTCCAGTCGACGCAGCGTGCCAGCAGCAGTTCCCGACAACATCTGCCAGCCGTATAGACCACACCCTCAACTTCTGGCCCTCTAAAACCGCTGTCGCCGGCAAACCAACACCATGTAACTGTGTACACTCTGGTTCCTCCCCATTCCCCCCCCCCCCCCGGAGACCCCACGTTCACACAGCCGAGCAGAGGATGTGGAAGGCGTCGGAATTATAATTCTGTTTCCTATTCATGGGAATTTAATGCCCCCGTCTCCCGCAAGCGTCGAACTTGCAAGCGACTGACGCGACGTCTACGTAAGGCGCGTCAATGTCTGAAGAAGATACCTTTTTACGAGTTAACCGACACGGAAGCGTGCATTCATTTTTTTTATGCGAAAGGACAGAAAAAATCGACGGCTCCGAGATTTTGATGGCTGCAAAACAAAAGGTATCCTTTTTTTGGAATACATCCAGCTTAATTTTTTTACAGCGATCGTAAAATGGTTAACTTAAGCTAGAGGCGACGTAGCTGCTGATGCAGACTTGTTTTAGCGCAAAGGGAAAAAAAAGAAAGTACGTGCAACTACCCGCACATGACAATTTTACGACTTGTAAAACACCTACAGCGTAATAAAACTATCACAATGTATAATTTAGCAAAGATTTCTCGATTCGGTCGTCTAAAATAAACAATTCAACAAAAATATGCTTCTGGCATCAATGATTTATGTGATTTTTTACGCATTATATTCATTATCTGAATTCTTGATACAAATTGTCTCAGCCAAGAAATAGATTTTCTGTATTTTTACATGTTTCATATAAAAATTCAGAAGGGTAGCATATGACTTCGTATTTGACTTAATTCTTTCATTCAAATAACTATCGTTATGCTCATACAAAAGAATTAACGAATGACCTTTGTTTCTTCTTAAAATGAACTTTGCGAGTGTTTGTTAACATCATAAACACTCTAGATTAACGCAAATTAATCCTTCAAATCGTATAGGCTCTACACTAAAGCTGATGAGCCTCACAAACATGGAATGCACTCATTTGCAATCGAGGAAAATATTACTGCTATAGAAATTCGAATCCCCTATTAAATTAGTTTTTCCATTACAACCTCCATTATTATATAATTTAGGACCAATAATCCTAAAACGTAGGAACGAGTATCAGCGTCCGATGGTCTAGAAACATCGTTGGAGAGCATCCGATGGTTGAAATTATTCCCATTGAAAGTTTGCCACCCATGTTTTTACACAATCAGTGGCTTAATTCGATGGCCTCTTTCAATATTTAGATGAATACTATTGGCCCAAAGCTTTCAACTTTTAGATGGGTACATTATTAGCATATTTCACAGTGTGAATACACATCAACTGATGTAATAACCTTCTTTAGCAAGAGAAAAATTACGTTTTTTTGCTAACACAGTCCAATTCATTTTTTTGCCATAACCTCAAAACATGCACGATATTAAAAGTCATAATTTTTGAAGAGTTCATAAAAAGGTATCGATTGAATGGAATAACGAAAATTCTTTTAATTTTATTTCAATTCAATGCGGCCATGACGTTGAAAACTTATGCAAACAATGGAGGTATATGAAGATGTCATCGATGGTTTAAGATAAATTTTTTTCCAGCATCGGCATCAACATACTTCGGCAGCTTAGATAATGTTTTACTAACTGTTTGTCACTTAAGGCAGGGGCAATCACTCTCAGAGCAAACTAGATGTTTAACCATGAAAACTGTATGCAACTGACTATCTGATAGACTGTAAACATTCTAAGAAAGATATCTCTTACGACAATTTCAAGAGAAAGAAGTGATGCATAAGTGTAGCATAACTACAGGAGTGTAAGCGTTATACCATGCAATGAATATCTTGCGTGGGCAAGCTCACAAGCGTCAACAACTTAAGACACCCCTTGACATTGATTCTATCATTCCCTCTCCCTCCTCTCAAGCATTGCTACAATTAGCTTCCTGAAACTCTTCTTTGTACACTAAATAATAGTTGAGCAGTCGCAACTTAGATGACTATGTCACTTGGTTTCTAATTCTGCCATCTATTTGGACATGTCCAAATCAACGACCAATGGATCACTCAACATCCAGCAAAGGCATCACCTTTAAACTTAAAATTGCATTTTTTATATCCGCACGACATATTCCTTGGTTTTTAGGATTCTTCGTTCCACCCTGTACCTTGCTTACATTTACCTTCTTATATTTCAAATGGCTTGCGCGTTTTATTCCTGCTTTGCATTGTAATCATCCTTTAGACTTGATCTTAACTCGTCGCGGAAAATCGCATATCTTCACCACGCGGGGCATAGAAAATGCTATGCCATTGTGTCCGCACTCGCATGCATATCTATGCTATTAAAAATTCAACGCTCTCTGAACGGGATATGGAGTAAACGTGAATGGTTTTCCAATCGAGAATCGATCGAAGCCGTGATATAAAAATAAATTCCAATCTTTCCCAGAGGGTTCATTCCGCTACGAAATTTTCATATGCGCGTGCAGCGTCGAAGAAGGGAATCATCTAAGAAACTCTTACATTTCCTTCTGCATGACCTCACCTCTCATCACTTCAGCTACTACTATTCCATGGATCCTCACAAACTTCCACTCTCCATAGGGTTACTGTACGAGCACTGTAAGACCTTCTCGACCCGGAGATTTTTATCTGCAATTCGGATTATCTGCATTGGCACCCTTTTTATTTCGTTGTGATGAAGTTTCAGTTGCTACGCACGTAGTAACAAGATTGATAAAAGGTTAATTTAGACCTTTTCGCTGTTTAATTATTCTTCATAGTTAATAAAATATAGAATTTATACATTAACATTATATTCAAGCATTACTTTTCAAACTGAGAGTAATTTCGTTCATCTGGCAGCTTGCACTTATTGATATTACACTAGTTTCTGTATCCCCGTCCTCAATCATTTTATATTCTGGAGTAAATACATTATAAAATATTTGGTTTTTTAGTTTGATAAATTCTTGCATGTATCGTTTGTTCTCACAGGCATATTTATCATTTGCAATACCTATACTTTTATTTGACTTTCTTTAATGTAATACTGTGGCGTCCTCCGTTAATGAAAAATATTGAATGGTACCGCTGTGGCACTATCGACGGCATAATGTTTACTCAGGGGGTTTATTAACATATTGTCGTAGTTTATGAAGCCGTAAGGTTTTTGATAATGACTCATCATCGAGACATATAAAACACAATGAAATGGATATATTTCCACCAATTATTTCGATTTTTCGATTTCGTTTTTAGATTTTAATTCCATACAAACGGATAATAATTGGACTTAGTTATTTGAATAAAAATAATCCGTTAAACCGGAATGCAACCGATGTGTATCTCTATAAATGAAATATTTACATTTAACTTTGAACAATGGTTTTAGGCTTTAAGTTTAGGAAATCCTTCCCTTCACCTGATGCAGATATATTGAAACTATTCGTACCTTAATTATGGAGGAAAATTAGATTGTAGTTTTTACTTAGGTTACAATTTGTTTTTTTTTTTCCCAAAACTGGTCTGGAGAAATAGGTCTGAAACCCTGAGCCCGGAGAAACATATTTTGACCCGGGGTCTCCGGGTCAAAATGCCCCAGTTGGCAATTCCAGTTTTACCTCATTCAATACGGTCGTTCTACATCCACGAACCTCCCGCCCCCAGGACTCGTTTTAACGGGCGAAGAAATGTGAATGCCTATACATCCCCCTTTACTATTCCAAGCAGAAAACATCGCTATTTAATCCTCCTAGTCGTTGAGGACATAATGCCTTGGTTTCTTTTTTCATCCACACACACAGAGCCGCTTCTACATCGTCTCGCCCAAAACGCATCACCGTATCTATTTCTCGGATATTTCCGTCACGTATTTTGCGTAAGGCATCTTGTTTTCTTCCCTGCATCCCACCCCTTCCGCTTTTTTCCGACGAATCAAAAGGATCGGTGGCTTAGAATTTTCTCTTGATATATTTTCTTCTTTCGTTTTCGTTCAGATCGTCTCATTTCTCTTCTCATCTCCCAATCCACCCACACAAAGGCCTCGACCAGCTTACTTTTACGGATAACTTATTTCTTCAAATTTTCCTGGTGGGAGGCTTACTTCCGTCTCAGGCCTGACTCCAGAAAGAAAAATATTCGACCGAATCGCAAGATGGAATGGGTAATAGAAAGGGACTCGAGAATTCTGGCATGGGATATACCGTTACATTTAACTACATCATTCAATCAATATGGATAAGGAAGTTTTTAAACCTGATATCTAAAAGTGGTTTTGCAGAAATGATTGCAAACCAAAGCCAAGTATATTTGAGGTTTAATTTCTTCGAGTACATGATCGCAATCAAGAATTAAATGTGATGAAAAGCAACGATAAAAATTATATTGGTTAATGATTACGTTAAAACATGTAAATACTGACATATATATTACTATGAAAAGTTAAAAAATTTTTATGCAGCATTTTTCATGTGGGGAACTAAATTAACACGCGGTAATTTAAACTTGGAATATCTGATTATCTAATAATTATTAGATTTACCTTTTTTATTTTACAGCGCTAAAGTCTACGAATCACCCTTTCCAAACTATACTCTGAACATTTTAAGGGGATCGGTCGGCAATCAATATATGTACGCGTGCCACAACTTACTAAAACGTTTAATTATAAGTCGGGCACGTATTATCCGTAAGTAAGGGAATTAAATATCGGAAATTTTCTATCGTCGTTCTCTTGGCGTGCCACCAACAAGCCTTTCACGTTCCACACGTGCCATTGGTAATCAATCCCTGGTATGTATTGTTTTAGAACTGAGCAGGCAATAGTAAATCAATTGATTCATCATACAATATATTTTCCCCTCGAAAATTGACCAGCTTCACATCGTATCCCTTTATGCAATATTCGATTAATTCACCATGGCCCACCATATTTTTTTCGCAGATCCAACAAATCGGTTTCCGATGCAACCGAACCGGGTTCATTCACGCTGTCGAGCAGAAAAATGAACGTATTGATTAACGATCGAACAAATTAAGATTGTTAAGGTCAAGAGCACGTAGATATCCTGCTTTACAATGCATTTCACAAGCTTGAGGCTGAAAGGGGTAATCATGTCACCTTTCACTATGTCGGTGCGGTGATTTTTAGGGATAGCATAAGAGATATAGAATACAGCAGAGATCGGCTATGTTTGAGGTGGAAGAGGCAAATCTGTCCCTCACAGCTACTAATTAACCATAAATATATCCATGAATTAGATATTTGAAATTGATTAATAATAAGTAGTAGGGTAAAATATATCTTTAGATATAAAGGATTTAAGGTTTTCCCAGCGAATTATATAAGTGAAGGTTTCTCGGGTTTCACAACGGGTAAGATTATTTAAATGGATATTAATAACATTTAATAGATTATATTCGTAATTAATTCTTAATAATGGATTTAAATAACCTTACCCGGTGTGAAACCCAGGAAACCTTCACTTATATCTTTAGATAGTTTAGAAATTTATTTTTCATTGAGGAAAGAGTGCGTAAAATGGAAATAACTTAGGAGATTAGACGTACGCAGAGCAGATGGTTTGAATAGGTAATGACGACGCTATGCAACGAGATTCTGATGGCCATGATAGAGGGGAGGATGTTGTGCAGGCAGGGATCCATAGATTTGGCTTTACAGACGGGATGAAGAGAGGTAGGACGTACGCCCAGTTGAAGACTAAAACAGCATATGTAGACAAGTGCATTCAGCTGAAAATATTTGTATAGTTACTCAACCTTCCGTGTAAGCCTATCTTTACCAGTAGATAACCTCTAATATTAACATACAGTATGGTAATACTAAGGATATTTACATATGAAGTATGTATCACAGAATATGAAAAAGACACACTATAACACAGTGGTGAAACCAAATGTAAACGAAACAATACCTAAATGCAAACGAAAGCAAAGGATTGAATTATATTAACACTATATATAACGACACGATAAGTAACAATAAAAAATATGATAGATACAGCGAAAAAGGATGAATAGTTCTCGGGGTTCCAGTCGGGTAATCGTGTTTAACTGCATCTTTAGCGAAAAAGGAGCTTATATATTTTTTCTGATATTTATACAGGCAAACAAAGCAAACCTTCAGGTATCTTTGGAAAAAGAGGAGAAAATCTTCTTCACTATAAGATATGAAGAAAGATTTAGAAAGGCACAACAAAAAAGGAACCAGATAAGCAATAGAAAGAGAGATTCTTAGAAATGAAGTGTAAAAGATGATAGTATCATCATCAAGAATAAGTAAGTGTGCAAAATCTAAGCTCGATTTAAACTTTGGAAAGTGGGTTATATTCCGATTACAAGATTCCATCCAGACAAACAACAAACAAACAGGGCAAGTTAAAATAAGAGTGGTGATAAGAAGGATACACTGCCGAACTGATAGAACAAAAGTTCCTTCTTTCACGCACCATTAGTGACTTTATAGGGAATGTAATAAATATATAGAGCATTTCAATCCATTAACATTGAATTCACCCTTGTCCTCTCCCCCTACCTTCTCCATTTTCCAATTTACTTTCTTTTTCAGGAATGGTGTTCTAACACCCCTTCCTACAAGTTCTAGCGATGGCCCTCAAGTTAGTACGTGGATGTTGATGCAGAAGCGCATTCAACATAACATCCGATAGTGAAAAAGGATTTTAAAAATAAATTCCTATCCACCACTACCAGGATTTGAACCCTTTTGGGATCTATCTCCTCAATCAGTACAGTCACTCTCTATTTTCTTCAGTCTCAAGTGAAGTTCAAAATAAATGTTTTACGCTCGTTGCGCCCTTATCTAAAAGCGTGCGAATCACTCCTCCTTACTCTCGGAGCTATCACGTTGCAGTGAACAAATTATGGGCGTTGACGAAGTCGAGGGAGAAGAATACAAAAAGGGAGATAAAAATTAAACAGCGGTCTATGAGGGTACGTTACTCGAGAGGATAATAAATATGTTCTCTTACGTAGCAGGCCGCGCGGAGCAATTACGAATACTCTTGTGTCTCTTCCCAACACTATTCCCTTCTTTTTCTTCCCCAAATACCCTTTCCTTCCACTCATTTAGGCCACCGACGCAAACCCTTCACTAGTAGTGTGCAGTTGCAGAAAATTTCCCCTCGCCCTTTGCTAACACACCCCTTCCTTCAAGAGCCTCCGTCCCCCTCACAGAACCCCTTCTCATGACCCTATAGGAAGTGTCCTCCTCCACCCGACCACGTCGTCACCGAGAGAAAAATGCGACAATATGCATCGGGCCGTAACTTCACAACGAGGTCACATTTCCCAGGGAGGAGGGAGAGAGGGGTTAGTTCAAGGGTGGGGGGAGTGCAGAGAGATAGTGAGTGGTAGTGGATGTATAGCAAAGGGGTTGGGAATGTGAAAGAGGAAAAGGGACAAATGTTGTGTTGGAGACGGGGATTTTTATGTCCCGCGTTGCGTGAGTGATTTGTTTTGCAGTTGCGAGATCCAGTACCGTGAGGCGTCAACGAATCTCAGGACATACTGGCATCGAAACGTGAGTGCGTTGCGTCCAGTATCATGAACATCAACGAAGTACCGAGAAAACCCCCACTAGGATGTGTGGCACGGGGTGATTTCACACCTGGCACGCAGCACACATTCCAGTTCAAATTAAAAAATAACTCGCACGTTTCCCCAGCCGCTACGCGCAGACCAAAATGCAGTCATGAGAAAACCAGAAATGACCTACGAGTGGTCAAACATGAATCTCGGACAGTGCAACTGCATGCTAGCAAGGTGTTAATAATGATGATAGGTTATTGAACATAGGTACTAAGTCTACTCTACCAAGTTAGGGTGGGATTTTCATAGAATTGATCTTTCGAAACTATTATGGTCTCTTATTGTAAGATGAAAAAATTACATTTTAAATCTTTTAGTTCTGCAATCGATTTATTTCATCCGGCAATATTTAGATTTGCAAGTAAATAACATTAAAATGTGCTCTTAAAATTTTAAATTACCATTTAGTAATTCGGAATTAAGAAATAAAAATTATAGTGTGACTAAGTTTTCAGTAGGCCTATTTGCAGTTTTGTTATTCGTATCCAAACTCAGGTGGACTTGCGGGTGGCGCCGTGCGTCCGTTTTGGCGTGGCCGTATAATGTGAGGACAGGAAGCGAGATGTATAATGCAGACATCGTTGCCGTAGGAGTTGCCCATCGCATCAAATTTCGTCGCCAGATCTGCAGCATAGAAGGGAAAACAAACACTTTCTGCCTCTCATTTTTTGACCACGTACCGAGGAATTTGTGAGTCATCATAGCATTGTCGATAACTATTGCTTTTTGGCGAACACGTGGCTTCAAAATAGTTTCCACTTGTAATGAAAGTTATTCAACAAATTCAAAAAAACCTAATTATTCTCATAATTTATGGCGTCAAGGAAGTGAAACATAGAGATACACCTTTCCAATTTGTTTTCGTCTTCTTAAAAACAAATGCGAAAAACGCAGACATACCGCCATTAAAACATGCAAGCATCAATTTTCTTACTACTACTCCACGATAATTAGGAACAACTCGCAGAAACGAGCACGACAATTTACAAACGTCCTCTGATTTCCTCCGTTGCTGCCACTGAAATGATAACAGACCCTGTGAGTGACTCACAGCGCTGCGGTTAGCGACACAAAAACGAATGCATGAAAACCTAAACTAAGGGAAGGATTACACAAGCAAAGTTACTTCCACGAGTTCCTTTTGTGAGAGGTTAAGGGGAATTTTGCTCTGAAAAAATATATTCACAATTATATGCAGAGCCTGATTTGATTGGTAGCCATTGGCACAGGCAACCATACGCCTCTGCAGGTGACTTGCCTAAACTTCAAAGTTCCAAAAGTGGAAATGCAGATCTGTTAACAAATGCATTTACGCAAAACGCCGCTTTCCGCATGTAATTTTCGCAATATAATTGCCAGTCTTAAATCTTTTATCTCACAATAATTTTTTTCGTGAATTTATTCATGAAATCCACATTCATGAACCAAGTATCGTGAACGTGCATGCCTTGATGTCACGCGAGAAATCTTGAATTTGACGCTGACTATCTGACGGCCTGAATGAGAAGTTTGATTATAAAGAATCGAGAGAGCACCATCTGAACAAAAAGGATTAAGAGCAAAGGGTTTTTCTAAGTGAGTCTCTACGAGCCTAAGTATAATAATTAGGATGAAATAAATCAACTGCATGAGTTGCTTGAACAAACTTGTTGGCTCACGATAATGTACAAATAAATACCAACGTAGCATAACCCTAATAATAATGTATATTTATTGATCAAATTGCCTGATGTGGTAATTTAACTAGGTGATTTAGGAGAAGATGTTTGCATAAAATAAATCTGCTTCAGCCTTGCAATTAAATAATGTGAATATTATCCTCAAATATGCGATGTAAATAATACTAACTTCTTTACCTTTTTTCAACTGATGGTAAAGATTCTGACGTCGGTTTTCGCGGCGTTCAGGTTTTCAGTTAGGTAGGTTTCCTGGTTGCGCCCGCGTAGTCATCCTTGGTGGCGACGTTTTACGTCTTTAGCCTGGCCTGAGGACGCCTACGGCACAGTAGGTGAGACGTCGCCATCAACAAGGATGACTACGCCAACGCAACCCGAAAACCTACCTAACTGATGGTAAAGATGGCATACTTCAATGACGTTTTCATCTCAATTACTCGAAGTGGTCTATAGCTTGGGTGTGGTAGAAGTACATGCTAATCATTGGCCGTATTACGTCAAGAATTTACAGAGTTACCATGATTAAGTTTCCCAAACATTTACCGTGGGACACCGGGTTAATACCGAGGCTAGTTCGTGGTATACTCAAAATCACTCCTGAGCATGATTACAAATGTCCACAGCGGGAGAGGTCTCGATGACATCGAGAATATGGTAGCTTAAGAATATCTGTACCCACAAGCGCGTTGAAGTTGGTTGTTCTACTTTCACAAATCACGCGCTAACGGTTTCCCATCGTATCAAAGGGGTTTGCGAAAAAAATCCCATTCCTCGCCGTCCTAAACCTTAAAGACCTCCCCATCTTCCACGAGGCGAGCGTCTCATACATATTTACTCAAAACCACCTACCCCTTAACGCAAGCGTCGTTTTCCCGAAATACGCCTCCACATAATGGTAGACCTCCAAAACACTCCATCAACGTCCGTAATGAACCTTTCTTTTGGAATTCCCCCAAATGGCGAACACGAGACGACGAAAGGCGGAACGTTCGAAGGGGACGTTTCACTCGTTTCACGAAATTTTCCACCAATGGATCAGAATAAACTTCGCTTTACACGTCGTTAGGTCTGTTAGGGATTTGCGACTCGTTAAGCACGCGAGAACGAAGTGGAAGGGAGAATTCTATGTATAGTATGTTTCCGCGTGGGCGTTAACTTCCAATTCCGAAGTTCTACCAAAATTTGCGTGATAAGAGTTCCAAATTCGTGCCTTCAAAGTTTAAAGCTAATTTCGGAGGATTAACTATTATGCGTCTTCTGACATTTCGTCGGAGCAAGAGTTCCGAAAGGCGGGAACTTGATTCTGAGCATTAGCCAACACAGTCTACGTTCACGTCCTGCCTTCAGGGAGCTCTCGAGCGGTTAGTTTATCTCACGCATAAGGCGAGTGATGGCAAGTACTTTTGATACAGTTTAGTAAATAGATCAGACGTTCTAAAAACTGATGTTTAATGAATCTATCCAAGAGTTAGGAGTGGATGAGAAAACTCGGACAAAAAAATGAAACTTAGTAGAAAAAAATACTCAGCAGATTTTGTTGAGTTCCACAAAAAATGAACATTATATTTGCACAACTAGTTTCGCCGACTAAATTTTCACCAATTACTCACATGTGCATCACAATGCACCACTATGCGGACACACATATAAAACTGTGATATATCTGTACCGGATGGTTGTTAGAAACTGAGACGAGTGAATAGAGAGTGTTACACTGCTAATATAAGGATTAGTATGGGAGAAGCTAGAGACTTCGAGGCTACATGATTCGCTTAGATTACTTGAACATTTCAGATCAGGCGAGTTTCAGTATGACACGTGTTCTCTAGAACTGATAGACGTGAAAAGGCAGCTACACTGCCGAATCAATAGGTACAAAACTTCCTTCTTTCACGCACCATTAGTGATTATAAGAAAAACATCTGGCACATGGCACTGACATAGAAAAATTTTCAACATAAAATTCACCTATGATCTATCCTCCCTCCTCTCTATTCCCTCCCCTTTCGTGGCTGGTGTCCTAATATCTTGCCACACTCATCTTCGGCGGCTCGCAGGATAGCATGTAGATATAGGATGTACCATATTCGGCGGAAACGGGTTTACAGCTTGAATATATTGTGTTTTGTGGAGCACAACCAAGCTACGTATTTTTTTAAATAATGCAGTGGTTCTATCAGGTAACGCCGAATACGGTCAATTTTTTAATGCAATAGGACTTCTCATCTCAGGTCTGAATTTTACAAGTAGCGGGGGTTAAAAGTGCACCAACGTTCCCAACTTGGATGCCATGTGAGGAACACTTAAATATAAATACATAGCCAGTCGGATGAGATGCCAGGACAAATTGCAGCCTTTCTTTGACACTAGGCTTAGGTTTACGCCGGTTTTCTCTCCATCATTTCTCCTCTCTCCCAATAATCCTACTATTTCACTCCACCTCCTTGTCCTCAATTGTGAAAATGAGATCAATATTTGGTCAACTTCTCTAAATAGGCTATCAATTAAACATGAAATAACTATAAAATAAATATAACAACTATAATAGTCGAAAAATTGTCAGATTTATGAAATACGTATTTCTTGAATACCTTAGCCATCTAGCAATGCAAAAAAGGTGAGCACGATTGGAAAAGGGTACATTGTTCACAGAATAGCAAAACATTTCACCCTGTCATGGACAATTTCCCAGGTGATGATTAGCACTGTCGAATGACATTTTCGTGCTTAATCATGCATCATAATTGTCATTAAACGAGTGAGAAACCTCAAATAGAGCACGAATGCTTGTGATCCACAGATAAGCTTAAAGGATGTTATCAGTTCCACGAGATCCGTAAAGAGTTTAAAAAATTCTAAATAAAACGAAGGCCTGAGCCTCAAGGAAGACGAGAACAAAGAAGCAACTTTGCTGAACAAGCGAAGTCAGGAGAGTAAAATGAAAGGGAGACGCTACCTCATGCTTTTCACAATTACGAGAGCGAAGGGAGGCATGGATCCCCCATCTCTTTTGAATTATAACATTTTCTTTTCCATGATGCTCCCTTATGATATCTTCATCTGATTGTGGACCACATATTCTCTATTCCTTTCTCTCTCACATATTCCTCTCTCACCCCTTAAGATTTTCCACCAAAGCCACCTCCTCTTGAAGGTTCTCCTATATGTTAGACGAGTACCCCAAGGGTCTTATCTTGGCCTCTTTATATTCTCCGACCGCTATCTCTCCCCATGCTTGTATATTTTTTCCTCGCTCCCCTTTCATCTCACCCTTCGTGTCTTTCATCGCATTTTCATCCACTTCGGCGTTTTGGGCGGTGATCAACCCCCCCCTTTTTTTTGAAAGCCCATTTTGCCAACGTAATCATTGAACTATTTTTTGCAGTATCATAGATCTCATTGACATTCTGCACCTAAAAGAGTTGGTAGTATCATCACAAACACGCAACATTGCTTTTGACAAAGAAGCAGCTTTTTAAATACATTCGCTGCTTTATTAAAATCAAAATTTCGTCATACATCAGTTTACGGTGGTCAATACAACTATTGGCTCGAAATTGGGACAAAATAAATTGATTGAAGCAAAACAGGACAAAGAAAATTGAGACTTTCACGAAAAATTAATAAAAATAAAAACTATAAAGCACTGAAAACCATAATATTTTTATGTAAAAGTTTATGTGCAGATTAATTTAATATGTCAGTAGTCTTTCAGTTAAACATTTTTCTTTGACTAAATTGGCATATTTTAGTAACTTTGACATGTTTTAGTAACGGAAAAATTGAGCATTTCCTACACAAACGATTTAATGAGAAATATTACAAATTTATAACTATTCATAAACACAAATAAAGGTGGTACTTTTCACAGGATATACAAGCTTTTAAATACAAAAGCTTATAGCTTAAAACAATACCTTTAAAATACAAACCTATCTACATTTTAATTTAACATAGGTAGTTAAACCTAAGAAATGCGCTTCATTAGATATCAGACTTTGCCCCGTAAAACATTCCTTTCGTCATCCTTATTAGCATAGACAACATATTATCCAAAAAAGTGCTGGATTTTAAATAAATATAAATTATTGAATATTATAAATACATTATCATTAATAAAAAATATACATTTTGGTCTCTTTACATCAGCAAAGCCTTCATATCTCTCAGTTCCCATCATTAAAACATTATTTTTATCTTTGTTTAAGCATGATTTTCCTTCATAAAATTAACATAGATATTTTACATTATATTGCATTCGATTCGCGTGCCACTCTCTTTACATCATTAGGTTTTTTGAGAGAGACAATAGTTACTTTCTAAGAGTATGAAAAAATAATTGAATTTAATTAAATGGAGTATGAAAGAAATTGATTCCTAAGTTTGCGATTGTAAAATAGTAATTGAATTTTACGTTTCTAGTATGCACAAGGAAGGTGTAACAAATCTATACGCTTATTCAAAGAAGGTTGTGTTTATACTAATGAGCAATCAACACATAATTTTTGCAGCACAGGCAACTGTTGACAAAACCAAATAATTTTGGCAGAATCATGTTTATTATCAAAATATTGCGGAAATAGAAAGACAATATGGCAATGCTCTATTTTATATCGATGTCATTGGACGTTATATGTTTTGTTAATTATATATTCTATTACTGCTAAAACGTAGCGTAGTAGACCTTTTCTAAATGATTGACCATCATACAAACCTTGATGCATATTTCAAAATTGAAATATAATAGTATTCATGTAAAATCAAGAATAATTGGGATTATTAAAAGATTTAAAATGACACGACATTTTTACATGCCATTGCTTACACTCAAAATATTATTTCACCAGCGACCATCTTTTTTCTACTACGCTCTAACCATCGATTTTCTTTCACCCCTTTACTTTTTCATCCTCTCCCCACCCATTATTTATTCTCTGTCCTCCCTTCCTTCTTTTCCGGTTCACTTCATCCTCTCCTTTAAACCAAAACCGTAAGGCTCCCGGTTCGTTTCGGCCAGGCGCGTGACGCGGGAGAGTAGACTCATTTAGGTTTCCCTTTCATGTCTATCCAACCCAATGCTTCCGGCGCTATATTCCCTGAATACGGATCGAGGAGGTCTTTGGGAAGGAAGAAGACGTTCTCTTAATACACCCCATACTTTATCCCTTGCGTTTAGGAACGCAGGAGGAGGGGGGCGGCAACTTTATATTATTTTATTCCTTAGGCCTCCCTCCTCATGTTGTGGACGTCTTGGGGAACTGAAAGAAAGCACATAGCTTGGACCTTTAGAGCCGTAGGAAAAGGGAAGAAATAAGTGACAGCGTCCTCCCTTTCCGAATACCGAATCTTTTTTCTTCCAAAAAACTTTTTCCTCGAATCAGCTCGGGGAAATGATCCGATTGGTACGAATTTTTAAGGAAGATTCATGTCCCAATCAAGCACCGTAAAAACTGAATCTCTCTTAAGCATATAAAATAGACCTCATTTCTTCATCCTCTGCCCTCCTAAAGTTTCACTAGATAACCGAGTTGTAAATCCTTTGGTCGCAGAATATCGGCAGAGTTCGATCATTTACGAAGCAATAAGAAATAATAAGGATACAATAAGAAGGAGGAGACCAATAAGTTAGTGCATGTAAAAACGTTTGATCTTAAGTTTCTCAGATGTTTTAGTGAGTATTATGAATAATCGTCAACATTCAACAGCTTCTTCCGGAAGTAACCAAAGAGAGGGAAAGCATCTTTATATCTCAACACGTGAAAACTCTATATGAACGTCATACTTCTCTTTTGAATGCAGATTTAAGCATGAAATAATCATGAAAAAGAAGGTAGTAGCGTTTTTCAGTGACTGACATTTTTATTTACATGGATACGCTTGGCGATAGGTTCTGTTGTAAAAGAACTTATTATATGCTACCTACGTTTTTCAAAGTAAGCTAAAAGAAATCATCAAAAGTTAAGTAATTCACGATCTTCTCAAACAGGCAAAGAACAATTCAATTAATTACCACAGAAAGATGGGATGCAGAGAAATGTTTTTATTGATTTGGAAATTTTTGAGCATTGTGATTTAACAAAGAAAGGGCATAACTTTATGAAGTATTGATGCAGATATATCAGAAATACAGGGGTTAATTTAAGCTTTATTCTGATATATTCAAATTTATTTGACACAACCACACTCGAGGAAGGCTTGAAAAATACATTTATAGACACGAATTCACCATGAAAAATAGCATTGGAAATGGATTTGGAAAGCATGGTATAGGAGTCATAATATGAAATAAGGAGTCTTATTTCAATACTCTGAGACAATACTGAGGAATATGCCAATGCCGCAGAAGGTAGGAAACATTTGTTCAAGCGAAGTATTGATACCAATATTTAGTTTAACAGACGCGCAATTTACTTCTTAATGATTTAGAGGTAAACATACACATACCAGCTCTAATAAAAACGTAGTTACCTTCCAACATCTCCTCCTCCAGTTCGGCTAACGCCTCTTCCATCCCATCCTCTAAGACGGATCACATTCCTCTCTTTCCTGTCACTATATATCTCCACTCTTTTTCCAAGAATAATCGTAGAGGATAGATAGAAATACTTGATCTTTGAATTCAGCAAGAGTAGGCATGTATATGAAGAGACCTCTACCTCAGATTTGGTTTCAATTTGCGGCAAAATTTCGTCGAGGAAATGTTATGCAAGCGCTAATATTTCAATTTGATCGATTAAGTAGGCAACGGATCAAGATTAAAGATACGGTTACCGAAGCAATTTGAATTAATAGAGCTTGTTCTTCACAGAAATTGGTAGGAGAGTTAAAAAAGCTTAATATACGTTAAATAACATAACGAAGAAAAAATATATTCGCAACCTTCTGTTAACATGCAGAACGATAACTTAAAGTGGCCCTTAAGACACACAATCAGGAATGGTAATTTAAGCCGTAGTTTTCTACATTTAAAGTGGATGTATATACAAAAAAATTGGACAATTTGAGATTAATCAATGTGAATCTTCTTAGTTTAGTTCAAAGTATAACTCTACGCTTAACGAAAAATTAGAAATTAGATTTCTTCGATATTAATTAGTTTATTGAGAGTCGATTGCGGCTTACAGTAAGTGAGACCAGCTAATCGTTTGCCAATAGTCGAGTAGCTTAACTACCCGGGGAAATATTAGTATTCCAATATTTCACAAATGATAACGAAAAAGAATGAAATTGAAATTCCATTCTAGGTGCTGCTTTTATGCACAGAGAATATAGGGATTTTCCAAAAGGGAATGAGTTCGGGTAATAATTTGAACAAAAATACGCTGTTGACCTTTCTGAGTTCATCGCATCACCAGTAGCATAAGCGTCACATTTAACTGCACAGTATCCTCAATATTTCAGTGGTTCCTACCAATGTGGCTCATTTTATTCGAGTGATATATTTCCAAAATTGGCAAACCGATGACCTGGCCATACGAAATTAAAAATAACGAATAGATTTCACTAGTAGTACTCGTTTAATTTTTTTCCTCGTTCGTTCAGGTTAAAGAGTCCCGGGGCAAACTCCCAAACAGGTGGTCATTCCATGAAATACCTATTGGACTGAGTCGAAATTAGTTTTAAATCGGTTTTCTAACTCTCTGAATGTGTTGAAAAAGTCAAAATTATAAAAAAACGCATTGTTCAATATTGCATACTCAATACTTCGTGTGCGTGCGCGACCAGGCGGTTCAAGTGTGAGCGTAAATTAAAGGATAATCAAATACATTTTAATTTTTAAACAAATTTAATGATCTTGTTTTTTTATTAAATTTAAAAAACAATGGCAACGAATATATGTAATAATCATAATGTGTGTAAGTGCGATATTCCATAGAGGAAAAATCATTCGCCTTGACCGGGATTCGAACCCGGATCCCTCGATTTCGCGCCGAGTGCTTTGTGCCGAGTGGTCAAGGCGAATAATTTTCCCTCTGTGGAATATCGCACTTATGTGCACTTGCGGGTGACTCCGTAAATGTTACTACCGTGGCTAGTCCCGGTTTCCTCAAAATTGGTCATAATGTGTGTGTTAAAACATTACAGAACTTGATTGAAAGTCACCATCTAAGTCCTCGGTGTCTGATAAAGAACCCGTAGTTTAGGTTGGTACAGTCCTGCACTCATCCACTTCGGGTATTTTAACGGTCTTAATAACTTCAATGCTTGGCCACTTTAGGCTTGAAAGTTTTTCTTCGGCAGCTGCCTTTGGCTAGTAATAATGGGATCCGAGAAAACCAAAGGTTACACTAAGGCGCCTTCCTTATATCGTCGCGGTTATTCGTTGTTCACTTGTTCCTAATCATCTTAGATTTCTAACGCATCCGGTGCCTATCTCACCATCCAAACCACGCAGCCTTGTCGTTAGCGATATATTTCTCGGGCACGCACGGCCTCACCACACCGCAGAAAGGGATCGGAAAGTTGGGATCGCGGAATAGCGTTCGTCTCCCTCTCTCTCACATCACAAGTCTTTCTCGAGCCTTTGATGGAGGAGAGCTTCTCGCGTGATATGATAATGAACGTCGCGGGAGTATATTCTTCCGAGAAGAACATTCTCAACGGCCTTAGCACCACATTCGAAACTCCTTTAACAATACCCCTCTCCTTCCCTTAGGCGCACCCCGAGAATTTCTCTACGTTCACTTTCGAGCTAAACACGCAAACCGTCTCCTTTCCGAGAAATTCTCCCCCATCCCCCTGCCCCCCCCTCCCTATCCCCTGGGGGGAATTTATTCCCCGGCGCGCCGATCCGATGAATAATGCCACAACCGCCGCCTATGATTCCATCAAAGACACATTTCAATTTCATTTCCAACTTCACGGACCAACACCACTCGCGGGGGAAGGCATGCCAACTTCTGGAAGTGAGAACATCAGCGTGCGATGAGGGGGGGGTACGGCGTTTCACCCCCCCGGTGGTGGGAGGGGGATGGGGGCGTGGTACGGCGGTTCCGAAAAACTTCTTCTTCGCTGAAGAAACCATGAAGCCCTTAACGAAGCGCCAAGAGCTTGTGGGTGCTCTGGTTTTGTGCCACGAGGGAAAGATCAAGGCAGGGAATAATGCTAAGCGTTTATCCAACTCTTCCCCCTTGCTGTACAAGGTGTTAACAATTACCCCTCCACTTCCGATCGCTTCTTAATACAAGGGAGAGTGCCGAGGTGTGGCATCTTTCCGTAGAGTACCGCGCGCCATTACTTGAGGAGTAGTTGGTATTTCTCATATCTCACAGATAATTTCGATGCTGTTTATTTTTTTTACAATGTTTAGGTTAATTTTTATTTGTTTATTTTATAGTTTATGTTAGTTTCTTCTTAATCTCTCGTTTTTGGCAGCCTAAGGACAACGTAAAATAACTCAACGCATTAATTTTCGTTTTTTATCTCCCGCTGCTTTTCTTGCTCTCAAATAATTGACTCACCACTCTTTTACTTTATATTCTCCTTCTCTCTTTCAAACGACAGTTATTTCCTTTCATTTCTACTTCTTTCACAAACCCTTGAAATGTTGTACCAATTCTTTAATTAACTTTAGTCCTATATTATTTGCTCCAATTTCCCCATCTCTTTTCTGTCTTTCTTTACTTTTTGGATCCACTGGATGCCATTCATCCTTTTAGATACATGATAAACTTTTTTTTTAAGTCTACTGTCGTATTTTTATTATGTATTAAAGATACCACTTCTGCCTTCTCTGCCTCTTGTATCTGAAATGACGAAACGCAGTTATGTTTATAACCAGGAATTACGTCATTGCTAATGTTTCGCTAATGCGAAATGGTGATGGGCCTACTATGCTGAACAGTGGCCGTTTGGCAACTGCACTACTCGATGTATCTTTAAAATTATTGGAGAGTGTTATTGAAAATTAATGATCACTACACAATAGATAATTGCATTACTCCTCAAAAAACATTATTTCCCTTTAGGCCCTCGAACTCAACCTAACCGCCGTTGCCTACGAAGGAACCGAGTAACAGTAGAAGCTTAAGAACATGTTTCTGATCCTCAACAAGAAGGCATTCTTGCGATATTTTCTATCTTCACCTTGCAAAAGGATTGAAATATATACGACATTTGCACTGATGACATAATTCTTCCCAAAGGAGTTTAAATTAGAGTATTTTTCTTTCAGTAATAAGATATGTCCATTGAAAACAATTTCCAAAAAACCTTTTTGGAGAACACTTACGCATAAACATCATGCACTAAATTCAATTGTTTCAAGCTGAACCTTTTGTAAATTCATCATAACTGAAGTCGAAACATATATTTCAACTAAAATTTATTTTGGCAAGACTAGTTCCAACACATTGGCGCCAACACCCAGTCGCTAGGTGCAAGGCAAAGTGCAAGGTGCCGTGGTACCTGATGATAACGCCAGTGCGTTGTAATCAGTCGTTCCTTAATAAATTCAATGGAAAGTAAAATCCTCTGGATTTTTCCCAGAATAGACCGTCAACTACTTACTACGCTTTTTCTTCATCTCAGCATGCTTCTTATTTATCTCGTCCATAAAACCAATTCTCTTTCTTCCCCGTCTACCCAACATTCTTCCGTCTATCACAGTCATATGAAACCCTTCGCTCCTTATTATCTTTTACAGCCATCTGTTTCCTTATCTCCTCCTGAATTTTCCGCTCCTCACCCACCATACAAAGTACTTCCTCGTTTGTCTTCGTTCTCCATCCTTCTCTTAGACCACATCTCAATCCCCTGTAACTTATTCTCGTCTTACTTCCACAATAATCTACGTTTCTTTATCACAAAACTCCATGTTAAGTTTCTTGGCTGTATTTTCTTTAAATATACAGCGTTAATAAAATCTTCGCAAGTTTCACAGGATGTTTATTAACTACTGGTTTCATCGAACGTCATCAGGTGGTCCTCATGATGACAGCTATTCAATAAGAATTCGGTCGTTTCTAAATAAAAGTTCCGTGAAACTTTCCAAGACTTTTTTTAGGTCACCTACCATAAAAGAGGTAATAAAGGGTGAAGTGTGGCTTATTACCGTCATATAGGGGAGATATTGGGAAAATAAAGAAGGGGAAGAAAGAGAATAGGTTTTATGGACGCGATAAAGAAGGGTAGGACGTAACCTGAGATGGAGGAAGAAAATGTACTGGTAGCTGCATATATTAATACCAAAATGAATATCTGCTCATTCTCATTCAAGCCTACATGGACCATCAGATTTCCCGAATAATGTTAGGTGCTGTTTTTAATCATATTCTGATTATTATACTTTAAATCGGTTTAATAAATGGTTGAAGGCACAATGGATTCTCCGATTTGAAACCAAGTTTAAATTTTAAAAGCAGTACTAATATATCATACTCCCCAAATATATGGAAACAGCTTCAGTATTCTTGAAATGACTAGATGTAGAAAACCAGCATTTGTTGTCGAATAATTGATGATTTCGTCTTTAATATAAACTCTGCAATAGTCCAGTAGGTTAATATAATACATTTCCTGTCATTCTGGTTGTGCAAATAATGTGGCAGGCTGTCACGTGCACGGGTGGATAGATGGAAACTAGAAGTACTGTAATGAACCATGAAATGATCATTCAATTTCCCAGTCAAGTCATGTGATATGAAATCCTAGTAAAGTAATATGATAATTTTAATCCCGGCGTTCACTCTCTTTAATACATACTTAAATAAAACTATGGTGAAGTTTTATGAATGTTCCATGAAGTTGAAGTCTGAAACTGGTGAATTACTGCACTACAAAAATAGCCACTGGGTAGTTCTTAAAGATGTAAAGTGAGAGAATTAGGGCGATCTCGTATTTGAGGGGATATTCCCGCGTTATCCTCAACGCAGTTCTCAGAGTTTGTATGCACACACGACGCGACACCTACTTGCAGGCTCTGGGAAGGAGAGACAAAAACCATTCCGTGCATCCTTATCTACATGCTCCTGTACCCCATCCTCTCTTTTCCCCCTTTCCTTACCCTTTGACGAGCATCCTTTCCCCTCGTCGTCTTGAATACCTCATTTTGCAAGTCTCTCTTCCCGCGCGACCCCCCCCCCATCGCCCTCTAACTTTCCCGGAGTGTCTCTTTTAACTTTCTGACGCGCTCCTGAGACACCTTTTCCTTTCCATCTCTCTCTATCTTTTCCTCTTCACACTCCTCTCTCCAGCCAGCCTATTTTCTCCTCTCTCCTCTGCAAAGCAAGAGAGCTTCATTTATGAGTATCTCACTTCCATACCTTTTACTTTTTCCCGGGTTTCCGGGATAAAAGAAATTCTGTTCCCAGAATCCCGAGAAATCCTGGGAGAGGCATAAACCTCTTTCATTACAACTTAAAGCGGCATAACTTGGCTTGGCGTAACCTAAAGTCGAGCCCAGATCAATTTCCTATTAACTATAGCCAAAAGCATGACCTGCTGTACTATCGGTAGTTCGACAGCAAACAATTGATGCACTCAATATCTCCTCGAGCAACCATATTGAAAACGGTTTTGTTTTGAAGTCGCCTGTGAATACCTTTAAGCAAAAATGGAAACGGAAAACTTGATCCAGTTAGTACGAAATAACCCTCACCTGTACAACAAGACCTTCCATTTCAATGCGCCAGTATTTCAACGATCTATTTGCTATTGCACCTCTAATGAACAGTTTCGGATAACCAAAACTCTCGAAACTTCTATCAATATTCGTCATCAATGGGTTATTAGATCGGTTTTGGTAGTGGTGCGCTGTGATTGGTGAGAAATTTCGCGCGCACTGGTTTGCTTTCGGAGTGAGTACAAGCGAAGTTAAATATTGTGAACGAGTCTTTGGTTCTATTTAGAATATATATCTACAACTAACTGTAATGATGGATCAGGTTGCTGCGTTGGCTAGAGCGGTGGCTAGAATACCCGAGGACTCTGGTTTAAATCCCGGTAGTGGAGAAGATCTGTAGCAAAATTCTGAACCCTGCTTGGGTGTCATTTTGAGAGCAATTCAAGAACAGTATTCCGTACATCGGGTTGGGCATTAAACCTAGGTAATAGGTCCCCTTGGTGCCTAGAGTTTCCAAATAATTAAACAAAAAATTGAAATTTTGTTTATTTGAACGTTTATGACTTGACTTTACGCTGGCCCCGGTTTGAATTGAAGCCCCAGTTTTCAGCAGCATTTGGCACATATGTTATGTGGGACCTAAAATAATTAATAGGCTACATTAGACCGAGGGACCTACCCGGGAACTTTCATAAATTAACTTTTACTTCCCCAAGACAAGGATTGGATTCGGTGAAGAAGTTTCTTTTTTGCAATTTTTAAATACTATGACTCATGAAAAACGCTTTTATTTTTAGCACCGGATGGCTGAAAAAAACAGATTAAAATTTCTTTCATTTGATTTTAATATACACTTTTCCCCTAAATTTTTTTCTCCGAAATCGTAAATGTTTGCACTATTTCAACGTTAGAAATGTTTAATCACTTAGAAATCGCAGCATAATCTTGGTATAGGAACTTAAACCCGGGGCATTTACGCCTCACGTGAAATAACTCATGTAATACAATTTAAGAGAGATTTTAGCTCGGCAATTTTCTTCCAACAACTACATGTGTTTAAATGACTGCTCCTTAGTGTATGCATCTATGAAGTGACACTGGGAGGATTATTTTAATCTTATGTAACATTTTTATTTTTTTCTACTGGTTTGAATTCATAGGGTTACTTTCCACAGGCCATGACTTCCTAATTATTTCTTCCGAAACACGTTCAAGAGCAACGGCGATACCTCACTCCCACACTCCCCAACCTATCTCGGGCCACCCTGATTCTCCATCGTCTACCCTAACCTGCGCTGTCTGGTTCATATAAAGATTTCGAATGAGATATCTGTCACTCAATCGACCCCTATTTTCTTCAATACTCCCATAAAGTCTACCCTATCAAAAGCCTTCTCGAAATCTACAAAGCAAGCTAAAACATCCTGCCCATACTCTAGGTTACTTTCTACTAGCGTCCTCATCACTCCTATAGCGTCTCGCGTTCCCGTCCCTCTCCTAAACCCAAACATTACCCAGTAAATCGTCAGACTTCTTATCTAGCCTTCTATTAATAATTCTCAGAACTATTTTGGACACTTGAGTGTCAAACTCATTGGCTTATAGTCTTTGCACGTTTTAGCCTGGCTCTTCGTCGGAATCGGGATTAGTATTGTCTTAAAATGGTCCTCCAGCCACACTCCAACCTCCAAAAGTGTATTACTTTTTCTTTTCCGTTCTTCCACCTACTCTTTAGGAGCTCTGCATGCGCGTTATATATTCCCACCGCCTAATTCCTTTTCATGTCTCGTAGTGTTCTTTTGATTTCACTATTAAGGGTACCTGATCCGATGGCATCTCTGTCTGTGCCGTCTTCCCTTTATAAATTTAACATACTCGGCCGTATTTGCTTATCATAAAGTTCTTCGACATATTCCTTTCACTTCACCTGTATCTCTTTTGGTTTTACGATCAACTTTCCTGTCTTGTCCGTTTTCGTTGCTAAATAAAGCCAGAAAAAAATTCCCTCTCCGTCCTATTGTCTTTGTACTTCGCAATTGGTCTGCATTCCTTCATCGTCACCTATTTGTCGTACCTTCAATGCGCTGCGTGGAGGGCGATACCTTTGTTTCTTTCCCCAGTATTACACTGTTTAAGACGTTCAAATGTGAAATTTCATTTGAACCTGTGCATCCAAAGTGAACTTGGAAGTGAATTTATTGTATTTATTATTTCTGTCGGATAATTCATTTAAAAATAGAGTATGTCTGTAGAGCCTGCTTTCTCAAACTCTATCTTTTTAAGTAAGTAAGTAAGTTTATTACTCCATACTCAAAAAATACTCCTTCTATTTGCCGATTACTGTTACTTTAAAGAAAATTAACTTTTTTATAACAATATGCAACGATATTTCAAGGCAATACACACAATTCTCTGAATTAAAAACACAAATATTCACGTTCATGACTTCACGATTCGAAAGAATCTCTCTCCCACTCTCAAAACTTAAGTTAACAATGTTCGTTTGAAAATATACGCCGCGTAGCTGATTTCATTTTAAAACAGAGAGGGTTGAAAGCTATGGAATTTGAAGAATAATGGGGAAAATTACTAGGAGGAAGATATATTGGAAGAGATCATGAGAAAAAAGTTTCATAAAAAATCAATCATGTAGAACTTATTACACAGGAATATATGAAAAATTCTGAGATATTACAGCCTCTAAAAAAATAATGGAAAAAGGAAAAAGATAGGTTGAGATACGAAGATAGGTTGGTAAGGACGGAAAACAACTAAGTAAGTTGGCTGGGATTTTAAAAAAGAAACCAGAAAGATATGAAGCATTTAGCAGATAATTTAGAATAATTAACGTAAAGAAGCAGACGAAACTATTACGCATAGATTGTTGCTGCTGAATAATACAATTCATGCATGCATCACTGATCGCTAATGTCTTAGGAATCTTTAATACACTTTCGGTTCAGTGGCACCATATGACAAGTGGTCTGGTGGTCCCCGCTCGACCATCACGGATTACATTGAAATTTTGTATGGACATTAACATATACCTCCAATGAACGTTTGTAATGTTTTACGTTCGCCGATGGTATACTTGCTGAGATATAGTAATTTGTTTGACCCCGTGCCGCAGCCTTCTTCAGTATGGCTATGAGATTTCGGTAACTTTGAGGCATAGTATCTCAGGGGATATTTTGGTGAAAGCAACAAAAAATTATAACATTTTGTACATCATTTAGCGCTCTATTAAATAAAATAATAAAAATAACTATCAAGTGACCTTTTACTTGAAATATCAGGGCAAAACTGGCCCGAAAAATTGCAGATCGAAAAGAAAATAAAATATTGGCTTTTTATACTTCAGGAAGTAAAGGTATAACCAACGTGAAACTTTGCGCGTGATAACATATCAATCCACAGTTTATGAATATAAAATTTCATGTTCTTGAGTCAATGAGTCAAAATTTAACAAGTATTTTAAAAACGCCATAAATAGGATATTTTCAACCCGCTTTCACAAAAAAATACCCTCTGGAATTTCTTTTGGATCATTTTCATAAAAAGGAAAATTGTTTAAATTCTCTAAAAACGCATTTCTGTTTTCTCATCACGGGCATATAAGGCCCGAAAAATAGGGACAACTTTGAGGATGACGTTTGTAAAAACGACAAAAATAGTTTATTTTCTGCCTTAAGAAAGAAAGATCTTCTGGATAATCTTTTGAATTATTTTCATTTGAAAGCGCATGTTTCAAACCACTTAAAAAGGTATACTTGGCTTTTTCATTGCGAGAACATACGGCCTTAAAAATATGATCAACGTTGAGAAAGTTGCTATGGTACAAACTGCTCATGGGAAAGGCAGTTTGTGACCTGGATGCCAAAGATTGTATGCTACAGTCATGCCAAAGCTGTCCTGGTGAAGCAGCTGAGCACGTACTATATCTCAGCAAGTATACCATCGGCGAACGTGAAATTTTACAAACGTTCATTGGAGGTATATGTGAATGTCATTGAAATGTCATTGAATGTGTCATTGAAATCCGTGATGGTCGAGCGGGGCACTTCCGTAAAATCAGACCACTTGGCATGGAATGACCTTGCGACTAACTTGGAACAGTGGTAGGCAACAATAAAAATTTACGATGTGAGAATGCATTCCATGTGATAGCCTTACTCCGAAGGGGGTTCTTCGTTCATACGGTCAACCGACGACGTTCACCCCTCGCGCTCAACGACCGCTCCCCACCTCGAGCCTCGTCTCATTCCGCGCCCCGCCTTCCCGTCGGGCGCCGCGACGCTGCTATCTCCCCATTACGTAAGGCTCCGTCGGGGAAAGCTCCCTCTGCCTCTCCCTATTCCCTCGAAGACGCCAACTCCCTGACTCCTTATCGCCCCTGAGTCGAACACACACGCACATTAAGAGGGCATTTAGCAAAAGGCACTACATAATCTCGTTCATTTCCAACCATGCTCTCTCTCCATTACGAACGCGAGGAGTCATTCCCACCGTTTCAAAAGCCTTTTCCGCGAACGTAAAATTGTAGTGATATGCGACCTTGTTGGAGTTGGGTGCGCGCCGGATTTATCGTGCAATGTTAGCTCCGTCGTTCCTTTGAAGAAAAAAATATTGTGGCATGTCCAGGTTGTGAACGTTAAATTTGATAATTATAACACAGAACACTCCGACATTATTTTGTACTGTATAGAATGTTTTGTAATTATGGATTATAATAGCTTATCATCATTAAAACTGAGGAAAATTGCGGTGCGATGCTTTTGGGTTGTTTATTTGTCCTCTAAAAAGTGCGAGTGTTTTTGGAAGCGTAGAGAACTTGATAAAAACCGCTAGTCAGTCGTTTGAGATGGAGATTGCTATTTGTTGTCGCTTTGGTTTGGAAATCGGTTTGAAGAAAGAAAAAGAATAATCAAAGGAATGTTTAGTCATTTATTACAATTAATCGTTGATATTTAAACTTGCTATTATTTATTACTTCGAATTAAGACAAAATTATTATTATTATTATAAAAACTTTCCGAAAAACATATAGGACACAACCGAGTTAAACGCAATCAAACCAACAAGAACAAGACTTAGGATACGTTAGTTTTTAATGGAAAAATACTCAAGCACTGCTACGACATGATTGGTATTAATCCTTTGATCCTCTGCAGCGTTAATCGTATTTGCGTATTAAATAATGAAATACTTTGTGGCCAAGATCAGAGGCAAAGTGCTGTTAGGTTATTTAAATGATTTCACCATTCTAAGAACACTAAATACAACTACGCATTTGATTAAATCACCGATAAAATAGCTCGGAGATGAAACCTATTCTGTCTCTTTATACTTGAAATGCATATTTCCTGGAATGTAAACTCTGGAAAATACATACTCTCTGGGACCTGACGCCTACAAAAAAAGCGTTGAATTATTTACAGAGAGCAAATAATGAATTTCGCTATGGCGTTACCTATCGAGCGGGATTTTCCATTTCTAAAAATTAACGTTTTAAGTTCTTTCATCATAGCATAATGATATATTATCGAAAATAAACTTTGTTATAATCCACACCGTTTTTATTAAAACTCAACCGGTTTAAACATTTTCAGGTCATTCTCAAGAGTTAACTGTTTGAGAGCTGTTAACTCTTGAGAATGACGTGAAAAGGTTGAAAGCGGTTGAGTTTTAATAAAAACGGTGTGGTATATATCAAAGTTTATTTTTGAAAATATGTCTTCATTCCACGAAGTGAACTCGCAAACCATTGATTTGATAACATAAAGAACTATAAAAACTAGAGAGGTCTCAAAATTTCGTTCCCTGGAATAGTTAAGAAACTTAATATGTACGGACGTTTACCTACATAACAAAAGAATTCGTGCCTTCCTTTAGTTAACCCTATAATCTATTAATAGCAAGAAGTGGCTATCAATAGGTGAGATTATCGATCAATTCTTTTGGTGAATTATGAACTAGTACTTTGCAAGGTAAATATGGAAGAGAATGGAAACATATATTTAGTTTTTTTTAATTATATAAATTTATTACCAGCTGAAAGTATCAGTAAGAATGGAATAATCGTTCTAAAATTTAAATATATATATTTTAGACAAGATACAGTCATGTCAGTTACCTATTATGAATAATAATAGTAAAAATTGTGTTATTATTTATACTGAAATTAGGGCTATGAAGCCCTCTAGCATTTTACTCTTTCACATCACAAAACAAGCACGGATGCATAGAGATAAGGGAAACTAAATTCCAGAAACACCGCACACCAAGTAAATGATAGTCTAAGAAAATTTGAATTATTACCAGAGTCCACCATAAAGTCACACACGGGAAGGTATTACAAGTAACCAATAGCTCATAATATAAGGATATAATTTGATGGGCGCGGGAGGGACATTTACTATTGCCGTCCATTTCGCTGTTAACTACGGTCCCCTAATAGGTCTTTGAGTGAAACAACTGCGCGATAAATCGTGGCGGTTATGTTATGCTCAGCGTCACACTTCTCTTCGGAAGAACTGTAATATTACCCCTGTCGGCCAAACGGGGAAACGTTAGCCTTTCCCACTTCCTCTTAACTAGCAAGGGAGATGGAGAAAGCCCTTTTACTTCTCCGAGTGTAATTATGCCGCAAGAAATCATCGCACATCCCCAACTGTTTGAGCTTTTCAACCTTCGTGGAACTTCCTCAGCACGGCCGTTTTGCCCTCTCACTAGCAGAGAACACAAACACGCAGCCCTCTTTCCACCAACGGCTTGCACACCGCAGAAAGGGCACGATAAGGACATCATTACGCCTTTCGCTTGTTTAAACGGGCCCAGACACGCTTTCTTGCTCGCGAGCGAACCGAGGGAAAGGGGACAGGCTCGAGAGAGGAATGTGAGGAGGACCAAAAGGTTTTCAACGCCGCCGAGGAGATAAAGAAAGGGTTGGAACTCGAGAGGATTCCGGCGACATTTCCCTTCTCTTCCCCTTGCCCTGTGTGTGGGCTGCACTTCGGATGAGATAATTCATCGCTATCGCGTGGCACGCGCTTTTCGAAAGCACAGTATAAGTACTACGCTAGTAAGGAAAGTACTCATATGGAATCATATAACTGGGTAAACCACGCATAACACTCGCTTTGACTCCTACGCCCTCAACGCACAAAACTACTCAACGGAGGGGTGACTGGGGATCGATTCTCGAAACGCCGTTATAATTAATGCACGCAATAATAACAGATTATCGCACGATTCCGATGAATTATCGCATGCTACTCCACCACCTGATATTTTTCATGCAATAATTATCACATGCGGACAGTAAGTGACAACTCAACAATGCTGGGGATCAATTCTCGAAATGCGTGGTAATTTTCGCATGCAAAAATTACAATGTTATCACATAGTTTCGTTGATTCAGTATAGTTAATTTGTTTTGTATAGCACACATACATAGGATAGATATTACAAAGAGACAATGCGATTATCTGTAATATTTGCATGCGATAATTATCGCTACATTTGGAGAATTGACTAAACCATGAGTTATTATTGTTATTTTTGGATGCGATAATTATCACTGCGTGCCAGAATTGACCAAATGGTTTGCGACTCAACAAATAAACTAATTTGTAACGGTTTATCGACTTGGATCCACACACAAAGCTAATCTTTAGTGATAAATGTTTCTCTAGTCAAGTTCAAAGTTTGGTGCAGATAGGTTGATCGCTACGTAGCCACTACCTAATAACATTCTACCAATTCAATTGACGAAGAGTATGCGGAATAAGAATATTTGGAGAAGGTATAGAAAAAGGCTTGGGTTTAACCAATACTTTGAAAGGATTATTCACTGCAGATTGTTCTTAGTTGAAAAGGAGCTTGAATAATAGTGCAGAACGTGTTTTCATTTCCCAACACGAATTTTATTTTGAAAATGTGTTCATTGAGCATTTTTACGAAAAGCAACAAAAGTCTGCAACTACGTAAAATTAGAAAACTTAAGGAAATAAACTCTCGAATAGCCTGTTGGTTGAGGCACCTAAAACTGGTCAATTTGACAAACTAATTAATAATGTAGGATTTGATATTGTAGGTTGAGAGGGGTGGGCGGATGGTTTGGATGGGGGTGGATGATGGTAGTCATAAGCCATGTGTTTTGTGGAGTCACTCTCCACGGTGGGAGGCTGAACCTGAGGTATGAAAGGATTCTTGATGTTTCTTCACAGTTTTAGACATAAGCGCTTAAAGGGGCTAGAGAAAAGTGGAGATTTGGAGGGGTGCACTTGCTACTTAGCTAAGAGCTAGTTGTTTATGAAGTGTTGTACAATTCAAGGGGATTATAGTGCGTCTAATCTTCTTCCATTGTTCTCAAAATATTGACACAAAGCTGCTGTGGCGCTTGTCGTTTCGTGGGTGGTTCTCAATCATTGAGTATATTCTCATTTTCACTTGGCACTTACTGTGTTCTTTGACTATGATATCTAAACTTCTGTCTTGACGATGTATTAAGTTGGTCGGTCGTCACACTCAAGGGGGTACACTCCGATTTCCCTTAATCCAGTTGATTTATCTTTGGCATTGATGATCAGTTTTTAATTGTTATATGGGCGCAGTATGCTCTCGTTTATTTACTCTTTGGGAAACACGAGGACACTGTATAGGAGATGTTCCCTGAAAATTAAATTTTCCACTATAGAGATGGCCTGTTTTTGGTTGGATCTTTTCAGTAACTTTTTAACTCAGCTTGGTACCCATTTGTCAACTCAAAGTATTTAATCACTTCAGTTCTTTCATGTAGCCGACTTCTTAAGAAAAAATTTCGAGTGATATGTTTATCTACACTTGGAATTCTGCGTTCCTCATTTGGAAAGCTGTACATTCTTATTTTAAATTGATGATGAAAAAAATGTTGAAACACGGATTGCTTTGAAAAATTCTGAAAGTGGAGTTCACAAAGCCATATTTTAATTTCTCCATGATGGATATTTTGTTTCGGTCCACATGCTGAAAACGCCTTCATAACCGAAGGTTCTTAGCGTTTTTGTAAGAAGTTATTACATAAAGTAATACATTTATTTCATAAAATAGTTGAGAAAGCATATTAACTAGCATGTTTCACTTTTACATCTTTGAAGTGACCTATACGACGATAAATCTTATTTTTTATTAGATAACGTCTCACTGGAGCGCATATCGGAATACTACTTGTAGCTGTGATATAGAGCATGCTGGTGAAGTTTCACCTCCTGGCAAGTATTTTCTGGGTTTTCCTAATGCATTAATAGCTGTAATTTCATTAAAATAATTAGGGCACAGTATAGTTCATGTTAGTGATAACTCACCCCCATCCACAAACCCTTGAGATGGCTCGTAGGGCAATATGTATATGTGATCTTTAACACCAAAATGAATCAGAATTCATCTCATAATATGTGCAGTGAGATTGCTCTAACTGGATGATATGAATTGAATACTCGCAAGCTTTTTTAATAATAATTTTTACTGCAAGGAAGTGAAATTAGAAAATATTGAAAAGCTTCACTCTTCATTCCATACTTGTACAAGTACATCGCCTGTTTATCACAAAATGTACGTAAATAACTGCCTTATCACTAAAAATCATCATATGTACCATCCAAATTCTGAGAGATAGTTACTTTTCCAGAAATAAATTTCCCAGAAAGACTGAGGAAACTATAATGCAGTGAAAGAATGGGTAATCACTATTAACACAAGGAAAGAGTCTTGCTTATCGCTTTGTTGAAGTAAATTATCCCACGAAGACGTTATAGTGACTCTTTGGCGTCTGTTACCTGGTCAGGAAAAGAGGAAAAACAACGGAAAACAACGGATCCGATTCGAATAAAAGAAAACTTTCTCCTGTTGTTTTTTTCTCCTAAAGAGAAGGATTATCCTCTCTTTTCGAGAGAGACCGTTAAGTCCCGTGGGAGTGGAGGATGGGAACGACGCTTGTCCTGTAACGTTTTTGTATAAAAAAAGAAATAAAAAACAGTGAGATGAGGATCAAGCAGGCTTTTGATCCGACCTTGTTTCCCACATTTTTTATTCCTGTACGTCTTTTAAAGGATTTGATTCCTCAAACATAACGCATAAGATGACGGAAGCTAAAATAATATCCTCACGATTGTGCCCTTTAAACTCGTCTGTTTGCACTTAGTGGGAAAACGGTCATCGTTATGATTGGACGAATACCATGCCCTAACTTCCACATTTTTTGCGGAAATACAAATTCATTGGAGGAAATTCCTTCTTTATCCAGGTAAAAATAGTAAAATATCTTCAATTTACTCAATTCATCATATATCTACGGTGTAAATAGCCTATAAAATATTAGATAGGCTAGCATGATTTTCCAAGCATCCATGGAATTTTAAGAAAAGAGCTCACTAATAATAAGATCTCGGTATCATTCTAAGTTATCGGATGTGCAGCATTAAAATTATATTAAATGACCAGAGATAGATAATTTCTCTTCTAATGGTTAAATAAAATCAATAGCAAAGCCATATTAGTTTACTCGTAGGAATTCCCGTAATCGCCATTTTCAAATTACATTTATCTCATTTACTATATAATAATGGAATACGTTTTGTGATATGTACTTCCACAAAGCACTCTTTGGTCTTATCAAAAGCGTTTCAGAATACTACGTGATAATGAAACAAGTAATACCCATCTACAAAATATTTATAATAAATAAAAGTGCACCTAATTAATTTTGAACGACAGTCAGCTCAGATGTCATATCTGTTAATGCTTAAAGCAATTGAATAATCATAAGGTCAATGACTGTAACCCTAATAGGATTTTCGAACAAAGGCGGTATTGGTAGCTATCATTAGCGCATTAGTGGGTTCTGATGCAACATGGCCACATTAGATACTCGATAAGGCCTACTAAATAAAGTCAATAAACTACAAAGGAAAGCAGTATGAGAACTGGTACGAACGAAAAGTGGCACACAGATAATGGAAAGACTAGGTTGGGAGCCTTTAAACTCTCAAAGGCTATACGCCAGGCTAAGATTGCTTGAAAATGTCAGACCAGACGAGTTTCAGTATGACACTGAGGATATCATTTTAAACCCGCTCTAGTATTTATTGTAATGACAAAAAAAGAGAGATATACTGCCGAACTGATAGGTAAAAAATCCTTCTTTACATACACCAATAGTGATTTTAACAAAAATAGCGTAGCACTAACATAAGACACACCGTGAACGTAAAATTCATCTTTAACCTCCTCACTCTCCTATTCCCTATTCAATGCTCTTCCAAGGCTAGAGACCTAAGATTCACTGTCACACGCTTCTGCAGTGGATCTCAGGGTATTACGCTGATATAAACGGTATACCTATAGAGTATGTAAAACCTTATAAACATTTTCTGTTTTCCATAAAAAAAACTATTTTGGTTGTCGATGTCGTCGTATTCCTGACCTGAGGATCTACAGATTTGAAGTTCTGTCTACCCCAGAGCGATTATTCACCCTCGATCGTCAGAATGTGGGGCGTTATTTGGGGCACACAAAAGCCGGAGGCTCATGAGAGGATTTTCCGTTGGACAAGAGGTGCGTGAGACCGAACGCCCAGAGCCCAACAAATCCCGAGGTTTCACTCACCAACCGCAAGACCGAAAAAAAACGTGGAGGTGCCTAGGAAGTGACCTTTATCCAGTCGTGATGCCGTCATCCAATTAACGCTAATTTACTTTTCCCTACTCATATTTCCCCAACAAAACCTTAAAACTCCCCACACAACGTGCAGCTTTTCCAACCACTGGCACAAAACCACCTCTTGGAGTATCATCCTGGAGAAAAAGCGGCCTTTTCTCTTCATGGAATGAATATTTATCAGAACTTCCTTCCTCATGCCATACATTTTTCACCGTGAAACCACACGGCAAACTTTAAAGGAATGCTCAAATTTCTACCTAAAAATTACTTTTTCGTAAGTAAAACTTTCAAGTTAATTTTGGAAAGTAATTAAAATTAGCCGAAGCAATTGAGGCCATTTTAAAACGATGATATGACACAGATTGACTGAAAACCAAGCATTGTCCAAGGGAATGTAAACTCGTAGCGAAAGACGCATACAGCAAGGAAATCGATTTTCATGCAACTACATGAGTATCATCAGAAAAAAGTATTGTGTTTAGAAATACATTGATGAGCCTGGATAGATATCCCACCCCAAACCACAGATATTTAGGATATATAAGTAGTTAGTTCAATAAAAACTAAAATTTAAGGGTCAAAGACCAAGCAAGCAGTAAAAAACACAGAAGCGTGACATATAATTATTATGTATGGGAACAATTACACATGAGAGTGCTTGAGTAAAAACCCATTAATTTCCAAAGAGACCTGTGGTGAAACACGAAAAAAGCAGGAAACCTTTTTTTTCATGCACCGAAATGAATTTAAAATTAGTTTCGGGTTTATAAGTTCACCATTGCATCGGGATGGTTATTCCATAGAGGACGTAATACTAACTCCACGAAATATTCAATTTTGTCTCAGCAGGAAGAAAAAAAGCCAGACACAAAACGAACTCCTTACTTATCAATCGATCAACATGACAAAACTATGAAGTCGTTAAATTGTAACTTTTTCAAGCATAAAATAGCAAAGGTAGAATTTTTACAGCAATAAATCCATGAAATATTTAACGTTATATTTTAACAATTATAGTGATTGGATACTAAGACAACGAGGATTTTACTGTTATTATTAATAAATTGGAAATAGGAGGAACCAAAGTTTGTAACGATGTCACCTTGTTTAGAAATGCTTTTTTATGACTGAGTAGCATAGTAATTAGTCCGTTCTCTCCCGCGTGACTTCACTAAAATGTTGAATGAGAAGAGTAACTTATTCCACACCTATTTCACAGACGACCTAAGTTTCAACGCAGTACCTGGTGATGACGTGCTACGTCGAAACCTAGGTCGTCTCTGAAATACATTTATGTGGAATAAAAAGGTGACTTTTCTCATTCAAAAATAGTAATTAGTGCTTACTAATATAGACATGACTGAAAACAAAACACAACTATTTGTCAGGAAAATTCCTGCGCAAGTATTTCGCTGAAGACTCCTAATTAAAATCTAAAGATTATCTTAACTTATTCTCAAACACCGAAAGCTGTTGATAATTCATTTGTTTTCGAGATACCAAGTTCAAGTTCCTTGCGAATATTAAAAATAAGTATTCTTAATATCATAGTAATTGGATCGTACGTTTTTTGGATAATTTTTCCCACGGAAATCGAAGATATGGTATTTTGCCAATTAATTCAGGTCACAGATTTAAAAAAAACGAAACACTTTATTTAAATTGGTAAAGGTATTCATATGGCTTGCGTTGAATTTGAAATATGTTAAGAGTTTTACATAATTTCTCCCAGAGCTGTTTACATTTGATTACATTTACCTGTGATACATTATTTTACTGGATTAGTAAGTAATCAAAGCAAATTGAAAAAAAGGTATTTTTTCAGTGGTATTTGCCCAAAAAGAGACCAAAAGAAATTTTGAGCACAGTATAAACGAAAGAAAGATCTTGATAAAAAACCTGGTACCTTTATTTTCTTTCTTCCAGGAAAAAATCTTCCATCTGGAACCATGAAATTAAATGAAAGCAGATGAAATAAATCTAATTATATTTTCAAGATGAAGTTGTGTTTTATATTTCACCTAGCAACATTCATGGATTTTTTTTTCAAAATATTTAATGGAATTTCCTTCAAGAGGCATGATATTGAATTCAAGAGGTAGGGAGACCGTAAAACCCAGAGGATTATAAAAAATTATCCCGAGGCCTGGCAGTTAGACACCCACTACGCTTCGCGTTCGTAAAATAGTACAAAACCAATTAAGATCAGAGGAAAGGACAGGCTCCATATCGCTGGAAAGCCTCGCATCATTTCAAGATTACAATAATTGTATTTGATGTTAAATTAAAAAAACGATTTATTCTACGAGATAATAGGGAGCATCGGAATATACAACAAGGGGATAAAACTCGCTATGAAGAAATCATTTGACCCGACCGGGATTCAAACCCGGATCTTCCAAATGCCGGTACAAGGCATGGGCATTGGTGGCCAGGTACACTACTAAGCCATGTTAATTCAAGGGGCATTCCAACTAGGATTCATGTGCACTAGGAGTCCTCGCCTGAAGACCACACGGTGACGCAGGCACCCAGTTCGCATAAACCCCCGACACAATTCGCATAAAATAAAGATGGCTTGGTGGTGTAACTGCCTAACAAAGCTGAACGGCAATCCGGATTCGATTCCCGATCAATTCAAATGACATTTTCATGGCGAATTTCATCCCATTTCTGTATATCCTTGAGCCCGTGCGCGTGACAGCGTACCATTTCATTTTATCAATCCCATTTGTCATTAACAATAACGTTTAATCACAATTGTCTCTGATTATAATGCAACCGACGCATGCACTGTAATTAGGAAATATCTCACCCAACTCACTCCATAAACTTAAAAACATTAAGCGTACATATTAGACTGTGATTGAATGTTGGGATAGAAGATAAGTAATGCGAACAGAGTGAATACAAAGGGTTTTAAGAGTAAACATTAAATAAAGACAGTGGATAACTAAAGATACATATAAAGGATATAGACGGTGCCCATCAAGTTTACTCTTTATGGACTAATCATTAGTACCGTTATCTATAAAATAAAATACTTGCATATTCCTGGCCATAGCTAAGACAAAAAAATATTAAGTTTCAAAATATAGTACTACTTGCTTTAAACACCACACTGCTTACATGTACTAAACAAGTATTGTGATACAGTGTACACATACTGTACCACAGTGCTTGATTTAAAGTACACGTTTTACAATATTGCATTGACTTGCAATATCCAGGTGTTCAGGATTTATTTAAAATGTAAGGAATAGAAAATTGCTCCCAGAAAAAATGTATCGATGACCTAACCTATTTTATCAAAAACCTATTTCATCCCTCTAAATAGAGAGATAATTTTAATTCGCTTGCCAAAGGCGATATAGATTTTTTTAAGGTTCAAATGATAAAAACAAACCTAGGCAGAGTAATCGCTTGAATTTTTGGTTAGGGAAGACTAAGAAATTTTAGTGCCGAATTATTTCCATAAAATGAATATCTTTATTATTCCCCAGAAATGCTTGATTCCCATTTTTTATTCACGAGTAAACATGGCATTATAACATCAAGCGTATATTTCTTAGATTGCTCGTGCTGCAATAGGCAGAGGAAATATATTTTGCTCGAAAATCTCAAATTTTAACTCAAGAGGGAAGCCAGCTTAAATTAAACCCGGGCCAAATTCATCACGTCTAATCAAGAAATAACTTTAATAACAAAGTATATCGTTTTCATGTCGCTCTTTTAGGGAATGAAGATTTATTTCCTAATTTTCCATTCATAATTATTTTCCACGTTAAACTTATTTCATGGGGTTAAAATAACAGTCAAAATACGTCCCAGATAGCAATAAGTAGGAAATGACGGCAGAAAATTCAAACTACTGCATTGGACCAAAAAAAGGCTAACTGAATATAACGAGAAGGCTGTGAGGAAAATAAAAATGGACCGCAAAAAAACTTCCAATTGTAATCACATTTCGTGAGTGGTTCAATGTAAGAAGGCGCACGGCAAAGTCCCAAAGAAAAATAATTAAATCAGTAATGATTAATTACATTTTAACTTCGAAAGAACCTGCGTTTAATGGGTCCATAGAAATTCGTTTTTTTATTATTATTTCATCTCAGAATCCTCGTTGTCCCTGTTCCACGCATCTTTTATCCAGTTATTACAACGCTATCAAGAATAGAATCAAATAAATTTTTATTTCTTTTGGCTTCAACGGCCAGGCAATTTCACGCGCACTCAAAAATCCACACCCACACTCGGATTTTACTGCTACCTCAGCAACTTATTATTGCACTTACCACCACTTACCCACTCGCTCTTTGACCTATTAATTTCCCCCCGGCCTCCTAATCCCCAAAGCATTACACCTTATATGCCTGCTTCCCCTTTCCCTGATCTTGACTTTGTCCTCAAACCGAAGCCTGCCATATGTGCGTGCCCGGACCCTTATCGCGACGTTATTACACCCACCTTGTACCCTTAAAACGGAATTTACGACCACTGTTATCACGAGTGTCCCTTTTTTTTAAGGGACAAAACGAGAGAGAAAAAGTCGAATTGGCCTCCAAAATTTCCTTTCGACGATATCGAGGAACGGGGAACATGCGGGCCAAAGCCGGTATTTATGCTGCAAAAGCTACGAGAGAAATGTTTGGGTAGAAAGCGATCGCCACTATCCCGGTACATGTTGTAAAGTTAGGAATCAAACACCTTCTCATTGCTCTTAAGATAAAAGAAACATGAGTAATTTCCAGTGTTGCAAACGTTCATTATTATTGTATATCGATATTGACTTACGATATGGATCTTGAAGAGTGCTTCAAGTTAGACACAATACTCCTCGTTAGCCCTGTTTTTGTTGTAAATACTAAAATTCGTGATTTTCTGCAGAATGATCGATCAACAAGCTGTAACGATCGAGAATGGCATCCATTTAAAAGATCTTCGTATCTGAAGTGCTTAACCTAGCTGGTGAGGAGAGGAAACTTGTGGATGAGAAAGAAAGAAATTGAAATACTTTGATTAGGGGACGACAGGGTAGGTGGCTGGAAGTGGTAATGAGGAGCGAATGTTTTCTGATTCCCGAGAGAGATGGAAGGACGTTGGGCAAGCGGGGAAAAATATGGACGAGAATAGATTTTATGGACGGAATGAAGAAAGGTAGCACTTACGCTGTGGTGAATAAAACAATACCAACTAGATGCAGAAAGGGCACAGCACGTGTAAGAGTCTGTTGGATTTTATCTGACTCTCATCGTAATCCTTCAACTCTTACTCTCATCATAATACCTTTAACCGGTAGATTACTTACATGACGATCTCTTTGAAATCTGATAGGCGATCGTCATACAACTCTTTGATCACTCAAGGCTAAATACACCCTCGGACGAGAAATTTGTCTCCAAATAAATGGTAACTAACGTCGGTTTCGGTGTGTGGCAAGGGGTGAGTAAAACCACGGGTACAGTGGTAGCGAAACTTAGTGGAATTCGCCTGCGCGAAGCGTTCCGTCAATCTGGGGGAGGGCTTGAGAGTGATCAGCAAAAAAACGGAAAGGGATGTAAGGCACATGGTGTGACTAGCTGCCAACATAACTGCATTCAACAAGAGAGGGAGGTAAGGAGTTAGTAGCGAATTGCACGACTAAATTTACGATGAAAAGGAAGCTGCATTAAAATAAGCGTGTTGTGTTCCCAATGCATAGGTGAATTTCATCTAGGCAGCTTGACTATGAACCACGAAATGCCTTTTTGCTTATGTAAATAAGAGATTGAAACTTTTGACGCTAGCAACAAAGGCTTGCAAACCTTGGGAAACTTGGCAGTCAAACGATTCAGATCAAAACGGTAGAGACCACCTTAATCCCCCCCTACGGACCTAGTTCAGTTCGTAGGCAATGTTCGTACCTCTTCCACTGAAAAGGGTTCTCTGCGCCACCATGTTCTGTTTCACTGCCACTAAAATCATCTACAACTATATAATACCTTGCAAGTCACCACAAGGGTGTGTGGCAAGGGGTGAGTTAACACCAACATGTACTATACTGTACCATAATAAAATTAATTAAGCTACCACTATTGGCGGATTAGAACTAACACGCAAATACTTTTAAGGAGGTGACATTTTACCAACATTGTTGCCACTACAGGCATGCCACCAATGTTAGAGAAACTGTTTGTAAAAATGTATTTTGCAACTACAGAAATGGACCGAGATAAAAGATATATGCCGGAAAAATGCAGAATCTGCTGCTAGTACCACGTAGCAGGTAGAAGCATTAGGCAGTAAACCAACTAATCAGCACACTACCTATCGACAAACCTAGTTTAAAATCTCATTGGATGCAGCATGGTGTTCTGACGTTTTAATTCTGTCAGTTCAGCAGTTTATTTCCCTTATTTTATTCATATGATCTGATATACCGTATAGTGCCGGGTTTCTTATAATGTTATCATCAGTGTCAGAAAATAAATTTGTCCGGATAATTGAGCCTTTGGAAAAAAAGAATTTTTAAAAAGGTTGATTGTGGGACTTGATTCTGAGGGATTGACGGCCTCCATCTCGTAATATTTAGTCAAGATGTTGCAGAAGAAACGAAAAACGTATTGGAACCTGGCAAAGGAAATCATTGATCAGCATGTGCTTAGGTCAGCGTAGAGTGAAAAACTAATAAAAAATCTAATATTTTTATTAGTAAAAGTAAGTAATGTAAGTAAAAGTAAGTAAACATGAAAAGTAAATAATTACAAATTTCAAAAAGATAAATAATGACAAATTTCAAATGGTGATGGATAGAGACCACCTGTGGTAAGAATCGATTGTTATTGATTAAAAAAGAGAGAGAGATATATAAGATTACAAGCTGACTATTAACAATAGGATAAGATGACTATAATTAACATAACTTGGGTTTTATATTCTAGGTATAACATTTTTACCTCGCTTATTTGGAAGGCTTTGCTTCCCTTTTAAAAATATAATTTAGTTAATTTGAAATAATCAGGGGATCTCTTATTATCATATTGCTGTTGCGAGACGCAGTGTTAACAATCGATCAGTCTAGGTGAATAAGACCTTAAGGTATTCCTTTAAGAGCTAATCGTAACCAACTAGATAATAGTACATAAGGTAGCAATTATTGTTTTTTAATGATTTTCTGGCTGAACTAACAATATGCTGTAAGTAAGAGTAACAGAATAAATTCATGTAGTTATTTATAATAAATCAACCACATTGCAATTGCTATACCCTATGATTTATAAAAAGGCTGGATTGACAACTACTCATCATTGAGAGAGAGTTACGAAAAGTAACAAGGTAGAGCTGCTCCGTTTCCGTTAACTCATGCATTCATACGCTCATGGAGAAATATAAATTAACATCTTATAACAAAATGTAAAAAAATAACCTAGCATTCATACTGCTAGTACTGATATCATTTTGAATTTAAAAACATTACTGTTCCCGTCAAAAAAAGTATTTTGTAGTGCCTGTAAACATCTACAATGCTTTTCCAGTTTTATAATTGACATAAGAAGGATAGTACTCTAAATTTCATGAATTATTATTTAATTACAATTTGGCAGGGACCAATCCCATTATTTCGATGTAAATTAAATATGTAGATGCAATACATAACAGTTTGTCCCTTCATAAACTATAAATTTGGGTTTTCTCTATGATAAGAAAGATATAGTTCCTGAATAATTAAATGACACCCCAATATTAGATTCATATTGTTAAAATGCCTATATAAAAATATGAAGACAATAAATGAGAAAAATAAGTGCACCTTAACTGTAATTACCCCACCCCTATGTTATTTACCACACGTTACCAAACAAAATTTAATTTGTCCTTTCATCGATTCATCAGTTCATGTCCTTTCATTCACCAATAATATGGTGAACTTTTACGTTGTTTTGATTCCCAAGATAGGCACTTCACGTCATTCATTTTTAAATTCGGCTAATACATTACCACTTCATCAAATACATTCGAAATAAAGTCAAATCTCCGATGGAGAAATTGATAAATAGTTTCATTGGCAAAATCAGATTAATTTTACGCCAATTGATTATTTTAACCATCTTTTTAAAGTAACTAACTCAATGTCGTAATGCATAAATTTGTAAAATATTCATTTGCACTTGAAAAATGGTGAAAAACATGAATAACCGCGTCGTAGCCATTATATTAAGAAAAAACGAATGGAATAAATATGAATACTTGACATGGATTACAAATAGACATTCACGATGATTATTCCATCAAAGTGAATTTTTTGCGCTTTATTGGGAGACTAGAATCCCGGTGACACTTGGTTCCCAATAATTTACATATTTCAAGTCGCCTTATAAGCAAGCCCAAATGTGTTTAATTAAACTTTTTCCAGTAAGCTGACTATTAAAGCGTAAACGTATCGATTTTGCGTGGAGAAAAACAATGGTCAAACAATTCAAGTCTAGAATTAGTTGCACACAAGTACAGAAAGGTTTTTCGCATACCACTGCCGTTACCTAGTGGATGACGTCCACCAAAGTTAGCCTGCTATGAATATCTATTCTCTGAACTTGAAATACTTGAAAAAATAGAGGTGAAACAAGGTATTTAATAATTTTTCACGATTTTCAGTAGATTTTCTCCAAAGGAAATTGATTACAATAATCCATTTAATCCTTGCGAGTGGTTTAAAATAATGTAAAAAATTGAAACTATTAAAAAATTAAATGTTCAGTGTCATATGTCTTTGACAATATTTATGTATTTAAGTATGTATTTGACGTAATTTCGTAATTGCCCTTTGTTAATCGATGTGAATCATAGTAAATTTCCCCTAACTTGACAATATATTAAAGCAGAATGACTTTCTATAACAACGATAAAACTCAGCTGGTTTATTAGAAAAGTGTGTCAATAGAAAATAGGAGCCATTGAGTTTCAGCGGGAAGAAAAAAAATAGAAGAAAAGTGTTTTCAAGTATTCAAATATCCTCCCAAAATGTCGTTCAAAATGCATTTGGTATGTATAACATTGACCACGCATGAAGCGGTTGGGATAAAAAAAACACCCTAACTGATATCTCACTGCAATTCTGTTGTATTGATCATTTAAAATAAATCATAAGTATCCCAGGATTATGTTCCGATTTAAAACCTACACTGCCAAGTATAGAAGAAATATATTGTTGAATTAACGGAAAATTGACGATTATCAAGCCTAAGGCAAAAAATAAAAACGCAGAAAAAACGAAGCATATTCGAAAATCGAATGCAAGGCATAAAAACTTTGTTTTTTCACTAATCCGGGGCTAAACATTTTCAGTATATATCGTAAGTACTGACAATAAATAAACCTTTACACTGAATCAAATACATGAAAAATTAATTTTTAATTACATTTTCTTAAATTAATCGGTTTGAGTCCTAAGAAACATGTAATCCATATTTTGTCAGAATCCGTATAGGGGCATGGCAGCTTTCAAACCAACTGTGTTTCCATTAATAGAAAAGATTATTAAACATTTTGTGGAACAATATTTTAGTTAGGTACTACGTTTTTTCAGATTTTTTCTTTGCAAATGTTTTTGGTAAATTTTGACATTTTTAAGGCATAAACACAGAAGATACACCAGCGTCCGAATGTACACGGTAAATGAACACGTAAAAAGAAGAAGCGCTGAAAAAAACACACAGCTACTATATAAGGGGGCTCACCCTTTTTAGAGGTCCGAAAGCTGTCATCCCTGGGCACATACTGGATGTCGTAAACAAGGGTCGTGTTCGGGAGCAGGTCTTTGTCCTTGTTGATCCGGTACACGGCGTACTTGAACGCCAACTCCGTGCTGCTGTCCTTCTGGTCCTCCGTAAATATGGCCCCTGGAAATGAACGGGGCAGTTGAAAAGGTTAATCCCTCACTAAGGGAGAGCTTACCTGGCATAGTGCAACCTCTATGCACAGCATATAGATTTAGTTGAATAATTATAACTGAACAGACCAATTTTTATCTTTTGTAAATAAGATGGCTTTTGGAAACGAAGAAATAGAATATCATCGCATTGATCTCCACACAAAAGTTTTTGTCTGTTTAATGTTCTATCATTAATTGTATTGTTACCATTTAGACTATTATGGTAATGATTAATGGCACCTACTCATTGTAATGACGGTGGATTGCATAACGTCATCAGCTAACTATATATTCGAATGCTTGTGTTTGATGGCCATAGCATAGTGATATACGGAATGCGTAACTAAATACAGTTGTTTACAATTAATATTAAATTACAATTAGGTCAAAAACATAAGAATAGTGAACATCAAATGTATTTCAAAACGTATTACAAAATATTCATAGAACTACGGGGAACTACATGAAGCAATCTTCCGATGATAATGTACTTATATTTGTGAAATCTACAGTGAATTATCATTTAACTAAGATTCAACCATGGTACCATCGCGTTCACCCTAAGTTGTTTCCCAGAAAGTCTACTCACGTGTTAAAATACCCGGCGGCAAATTGAGGGATCGAATTTAGAATCCCAGAATGATTTTTCAATTAAAAATTCGCATATTTGTTCACGCGTTCCATGGATCTCAATCGTTATGCATACAGGATGAAGCAGCTTTAGGTGATTGAACTGGAAAAATGATGAAAATAATAAGCTAGAAATGAAATTTAGGAAACACTACCACACTACGGCGTATTTACGTATGAATTACTGTATAAGAATTTTGTTCAATGCTTATGGACAAAGTTTGGCAAAAAAATGGATGAAACAAAATATAACTACATATTTCTTTTACAAAGGGATGTAGAGTAGCAGTAAAACTGTAATGGATCTGTATAGAAATTTTAAATGGGTCTTCAAACACAGTAAGGGATATTCTGCAGCTAAAAAAAACTAACCTTATCCTCATATGACGTCAGTAGGACATCAATATTGATGTTTACCGATGCAGACATGTTTATTTTAGGAAAATGTGATTCCGCCCGCAGAATTTGCAAGTTTATTGGCATTAGATTATGAATCTTCTCAGAGGCCAATTAAATCATCCCTGCAGGGGATAATTTCTCTGGAATTGCATGCATTTATGCTATAATAATGTTTATATTTCCACAAGCTGTGGTGAGTCTTTGAAAAACATAGCCAATCAAACGTTTACTCGAATTGTTTTTGAGCCAAAATTACACTCATATTTCTCTCATGAGATCTCGGTACAATATGATTACTTATGGCAAACCGAAAAAGTATTTCATGAAAAGTAAACTAATAGTATTATCAGACCTTGGGTAAGGTATTTCGAATGACAAATTTTTAACACTAATTTCTCATTTTTCGAGAAGAAATAGCCTTAACTCAGAGTCTGACCCATGCATAGTGAGAGCTTCACGAAATCTATAACATAAAATGCTCTTATAATAGGGGACGGTCTCGGTATGTGTCATGCAGTACTAAAACAAAAGGCTGCAATTGTTGTATCAAGAGCTGTTTTAGAACACGAAAGTGCACTAAATTATTAGAATAAGCAGCCAAAACACTATGGTAAAATGTGGAGTATGGTTATATCAATCACGAGACATTAAATTAAGAGAGGTATGGCAAATTCAAATGCTATCACTGGGAAAAAAGTTAAATTGATAAGGCAGAACGAGAGTAATGGTGATCGTAGTAACAGGACGCAGTAATGCAACAGTGTCTTCCCGTGGCAGGGGAACGAAACTATAGGGTATGGAACAAAATTGTCCAATGGTACTCTTAATGAATAAAATTTCTACGAAATTCACATGCTGATTTAATTTAGGTCCACAGGGATTAATAAGAACCTCAAAAACGCTTATAAAAAAATTCCACAATAATTAATGCAATCTTTTTCTGCAATCAATGGTCTCTTTTATACTTACCTGTTGGCTTATTGAATCTATTAAAAGTTTTCCTTCAAATATATAAGTTTTACGTGCCCTGCCTGAAAAGCTATGCCCATAATCTACGTATAGGGGTAAAGTATTATCTCCTCATTATTTAAAAAGGATTTTTGTAGAAGTGACTTCAATTCGAAGGTAGCGGATAAAATTCCGCCTCAACTATCCGAAAAAGTTGTAATGATATGCTAATATCATCGACGAAGAGTGTGATTACAAACATATGAAAAATCCATTTAAAGTAGAACAATAATTTTTACACTAGAAATGTATCATACTGAAACAATATCCTTGTATGACTACGTCTTCCCGCTGTTTTCTAATCGTTTCCTTAAAATTTTCAACGCAAATACAATTCATGCAAATTGCCAGGAGCAAAAATACTCATAGAGCTACAAGCGAATTTCAACAGTCACGCAAATATATCCTGCAGCTATCCTACCACACCCCAAACATCTGTCCCACAGCTACAATTCGTCCCTTTCCCCCGTTGAATGTGGTTTAGAAACGCCGGGGCAAAATCGAATTGGATGCTTTGAAAAAATAAAGGCGGGGAAACGTTAAGAAAAATTCTACAGAGAAAACATTTGAGAAATGGAGGAGAAATTGCGGGATGGAAACAGGTACAGATCCGGTGGGAATCCTTCAGCGAAACGTTAATTGAAACCGAAAAGGGATAACTTGAGCACACACAGGGAGGGTAATAAAATTGGGAGCTGTGTTTCGTGTTCACATCTTCGCATTTCCATCGCTCTCCCACCTTTCATTTTTTTCTCCAAGATTTCCCTCTCTCTCTCTCTCTCTCTCGTCAATTGCGAAGGAATTGGAATTCCGGCAGAAACAAGAGACGACGCGAGTGCGACTCGTCGTCATGGAAACCTCTTACGACAACGGGGACGTGCGGTTGCGGTGCGGGAAGACAAGGGTGGAAAGAAGATAACAGCGGAATGGAGGGTAAGACACCTTTTGTTCAAGGGATCCGATCAGTTACGCACGTCTTCCTCTTCTTCACCTTCCATATGCTCACTTTAATTTCGTCCACATGACTTTAGAAAGTAATTACAAGGAAGATTTCTTAGAACCTTAGCCAAATTGCCATGAATTCACCAGGTATTATACTAATTATTTTCTTGATTAATTCGGAGTGAAATTAGAATCCATCAGAAAAGGTTAAGCAATTTAAACAGCTAGCAATCATAGCAGCCAATAACGGTATAAATCAAGAGGTGAATCAAAGGATTGTATTAGCTAACAGATGATAGGAACAGATGAACAGAAGTAACACATGGAAAGTCGGAAATTATCCATATTTACCAAAATATTAATATATAAACGTTCATCCAGCCAGTATTGATACGTGGTGCAGAAACATGGACTACAAAAATGGCAACAGTAGGACTATTAGATAAATCCGGAATACATTTTTCAGGAAGACAGGTACATAGCCATGTGAAGGAAGATATGCATGTATCCCACAATTCTCCTCCTTCAACCATCTTTCCACGCCTTATTGTTTGTCTTCCTCGCTGTTTGGCTCACTTTTCGATACATATCCACACCCGCATCTACAAAGACTTCAGCCTATTTATTCAAAATACAAGTTTCCGATCCATGTGATCCAACTATCCATACCAGAGCTGTAACGAGTAAATTGTTTTATTTTTCGTACAAGCAGCTCCCTAAAGCTTTATCTCAGATTCAAAGAGATAGCTAAAAATTGGAGGAGCTATTGCGCAGGTCGTTATTTTTGGTACCTTGAATCAACTTTAACTAAATAACAACTAGGTGATAGAATGCGATGGGGAGTTTTTCTCGCAGCTCCGATTGCGACAACTATGATCCAGTCACAGCTCCAAAAGTCTGTGATTTTGTCACGGGTGTGATTTTGAAATTGAAAAACTACACATATTCCCCGACCGACCAATAGGCATACTCCAAAACGGCAAAACGGATACAGTTTTATAGCGTAAAAATTGCACCAAAGTCACACTCGAGATGGTTGAGGATAATTAGAAGCAAAAAGCACCAGGAAGATATGAGAGATAAAACTCCACCACACGGAGCGACGATACACGAAACGATGTTTTCCCGAAGCTAAAATGTAATTGATCTTACCACGGCACGTAGTTGTGACGAAAAGGCTCACAACGACAAAATCACAGGCCAAGAAATCACACCCCATTCCTGACAACAACTGATAGTTACTGCTGAAACTAGCTACTGGGAATGGGGTCAGATCGCCTTTATTGCAATACGGTGAGTGAGCACTAATATTGATTTGCGCCAATACTATATAAGGCACTGTGAGTTCTGTTGAAGATTGAATAAGAAATAAACAAATCAGCTTGCATATTCAATAAATCTATCACTCCAGTTACCTCCTCATTAGGTTCTTAGTTCAATCTTAGTTAAAATGTATACGAATTCTTCTCTGCCACAAGGTTACTAGCAACATGTACTCATACTCAAATTTAAATAAGACAGTTATCGCTGTCGGGCGCAGGGGTGCTTTTTTCCTTACAGGTGGTGATATCGCACAGGTGTTATGTTGGATTACTCTAGTCAACCTCTAGTTCCACGAGACTATTTCACGTTATGGAATGGAAGACACGAGCATGTCAATGCCATAGGTAGAGCACCTTATGCCATACTTATAATGCCATAGGGGAAGTAAATGGAAAAGTTTGTCTTTTAAGAAGACGATATTGAGTAGCACGCGTTGTCGCGTAGTGAACAGCATAGCCTAGAAGGATCCTTATTCCATTAAATATAACATTTACTCTGTATAATATCAAGTGGTTTTGATTCAATACCTATTCCGTCATTGAGCGCTAGCATTCTTCCCTGTATGAATTGGCACAGTTGTTCCAAAATCAGCAATTAAAGTGAGTCCATAGGTGATATCCTTTCAACAGACTCAAAACTGTACTCCACTGAATGATTTGGAGATTACGTGCTCCAAGGGCGAGTGAAATTTCTTCTCTCACACAGTTTTTCTTACCTTCTTCTTGAAATCTACGAGCATTACGACAGAAAATTAATAGCATAGATGCTGCAAATCACAGTTTCAAAAGCCAGACTCTAAACTGGCACATATAAGGCTCGACAATTTCCAAACCAATCCTTCTTTCATGCTTTCTATGTCGGTCGAACGTGCCTTCCATAATTTGTATTTAGGGAAGTCTGCCTGAGTTAATAAAATATTCAGTAAATGAATGACTCGCCAAAAAACATGTCAGTTTTATAATTTTTAATTTGCAGCGGGAGTAAGTAAAGATGATAATGAACACTTCTAGGGGCTCAGTCTCGGGGTAAGTTTATGCATGTACGTTCATTATTTAGAGCGGCGAATTTTTAAAACCATTCGTGACTCATATCTCATATTCGTAACTCTGCTCTTATCTCTATTAATCAACATCAACCACTGCAAATTGATAAATCTTAGTACGCATGATGTATGTCCAAAAGGTAAATGGAATCGTTTAATAAAAATTCTGTGGTTTTTCCAACGAGAACAGGAAAACAATAAAGGTTTCCGTCAAAGAAGTATTTTAATGGGCTTGAAAACTTTGAACACAAATCACAGCCGTCGTACGCCAGGATGCATTGGCTTAATGCCAGTGCAAACGAATTACTCATACGGGCCCCTCAGACGTTTGAAACAAGCTAGGGTGGGGAAGGCATAGGTGGGCATTAAGGTGGTGTGAAATAAATCATTGTCTTTTTTTGTAATATCTACGACGACATTTGTGGTCACCCCTCGGTTACCCTTTCTCCACGGATATTCTGGATTTTGTCCCCGACTTGAGGTTGCGCAAGGCTTTGGGTAATGGTCGTGCAACAGTGTGCGTAAGGCGTGTGTATATTTTAAAAGTAATTCGTTGGAAAATACAATAGGACTAGATAGTTCTCCTTGAAATGAGCTAATATATGCTTACGCACAATATTTCTCTTGGTCACATTTGGAATTCGATGTCCTCTCGCAAACTCGCATAGAATATTTGCCAAGACCTTATGTAATGTACCTAGGGAAATATTCGGTGAAAAATATTTATAATTGTGTTAGTTTTTTACGTTCTCTTGAATTTTCATGCAATCTGCAGTCTTGATAATATGCCACAATTATACTTCTTCGAAGAAATTTGAGGAAATAAAAGCAATATAAAAACGTTGAATAAAGTTCATTAAAATACTGAAGGCAGCACATTACGCTAAAATAAATGAACATGACACCTAATGATGACGAGCTTCGTCGAAACTTAGGTCGTTTTGTTGGAATAAATATGTTAAAAAAACTAAGTTATACTTAACATTTACAATGCTAAGCAAATTCTACGCAGTCACGCCCGAGACAATGGAATTATAGAGTTTATTGTATCACAAAAAATTGCACTATTTCCGTTGGATGGAGCATTAAACCTTGGACACATCAATGCCTTCCATAAGGGCATGCTACAGCCAGCATCCTGATACACATATTCCCAATTCCTAAACAATGCTTTCATTGCATGTATCATATTTGTAAACATTTAACTCCTATTTTATAAGTCCATTCATGACCATATGTCTCGGAAAATGCGTTTGTTTGTAACAGGTGGAAGTATTTTTGCGATATCAGTGAAGTAATATTTTTCTTACAATTAGATATATGTCATTATTTCAACTCTTAACATGGAGCAGCATGGAGGCGAATAATGGAGAGACTTTTATGGTCGAAAAGGGACACTAAAGAGGGAGTGCTTGGTATAGTAGTGAGGATAAGAAAACACTTAAAAAAATATAAAGAAATATAAAAAAATATAAAACGTCAATAGTAAAACTAAAAAACATTGAAAAAAGTAATTTTTTCATTCAACTTAGAAAAGTTACGCAGATTTTAAAATATTATTTTAAGTCTTCGTATCGTTTTCTTCCCTATTAATGAGTATTGCATTACATTTATACGCACATGTGGTCATAGCGATGAGAATGTATACTACGTAAACGATCAGTAGAACCACAAAGTTTTCCAATCATTGCGATTGCATAAGTACGCAGTCACTCGCACGGGTGTGAAGATACACACCAATGACAGTGAAATTCGCCTTGAATTAAGATGGCTTGGCGGGGAACTTGGCTAACACACCTGACCGGCAATGGAAGATCTAGGTTTGAACCCCGGTCAAGTAAAATAATTTTTTCTTGGCGAATTTCACCGCCTTTGGTGCACAACCACAAAGGTTTAGTAATCAAATTGACACTGTAAGTGTGGTTACGATGGTCTTCCTATGCCTAAAAGCGATGATCGATTCTCGTCACTAGAATGGGATATAGTTTGTTTTAGATAGACATGGACATGGTAGAGGTAGAGAGAGGAGGCGTACAGCAGCAGAACTAACTATAAAAAACTGCCTGAGTTAATGTTTAACTTCGTATACTATGAGAATTTCTACTTTTATTTAAGGTCGATTCTTGGAACATCAGTGGTTAGTAATAGAATCTAGATTGAAGGTTTAAATTTGAAGATTTTAAGATACTGATGCTCTTCGGTTTCTGCTCATTCCTAGAAGGGGGTTTGGAGAATTTTTCGGGAAGACCTGGACAGGGTAAAGGGAAAGATAGGAGGCGTATACCGTGTAGCAGCGGAGCATGGCGTTTTAGAGGTACAAATCAGGGATCGGATGGTCCGGGGTAAGGGGACCACTCAAGTTTTTTTGACTCCGGTCCTCGACCTAAAAAAATTATAAAAAAAACACATTGCTGTAACTCGCATGCTTTTTTCCTCCTCCGATTGTAGCGTGGAGAGAGATGCTGTTCCGTATCAGCAACAGTGCTTCTGGTGTGCCGGCGCGAGCAACGGGATTGTTTATCTGCTTCGAATAAATATATACACATTCCGTCTCTTGGATAGGAGGTGGGTGGTGGCAGAAATACGTTCCTTCGTAGCGCTCCACACACGTGAAAAAAATCCAGAATCCCTCCCCTGCATCTCGCTCCTGCTGCTTATTTTTTTATATTAGCCCCTTATCCGACCACAAAAACTGGACAGGGGTTTGACGTACCACGGGCGCAATTTTTATAGCACACCCCTTCGACCCACCCTCCTTCGCTCCTTGCCCGCGTAAAACAACACAGCCGAGCGACGCCGAGCAATGACGGAGAGATCTTCCGGGGTCACAGGAATAAAAAAATAGGAACACAAAAAAGTAGAGCCGGCTTTGATTATTTAGGCTCTTCGGTACCACTTCGTGGACGCTTACCTGCAACTCCCAAACGTCGAAATGAAGCTACTGCCACAGAAAGGAGGGCATCCAATTACATTAGTCACATGGTGCGCCATGATGTTTAAAATAAAATTCTTTCAAAATGGATAGAATTATAACGTTCAAACCTCCTAATAAGTACTTAAGTCTTGCAATATGACAAGAAAAAATTCAAGTTGATCTTGAAAGTAATCCTTTCCTCCTATAGGTAAAGTGAAAAATTATTGAACGATCTGGTGTTTTCCCGGTCAATCGTATGAATAATTCCTCACGTGTTTCCAACCGATTCAGGATTTCAGGTACCCACGTTTCGATGTCTAACTTCAATGGCAGTCAATGATCAATTACCTTGATAACGATGGTGGAATTAGTCGACGAAACTTCGGTATCTTAACTCCAGACACAGTTGAAAACCCGTGAGGAATTTACTCACGGAAAATTACGAAATTTGAAATCTACGAAAATTGATTATGTTTCGGTTATTGCAAGCACTACACACAAATCACTGAAATGAATTATTAGATAGCAAACATAAATATGATTTGTAATTAAATCCCTTTAACAAATTGCAGAACACGTATGCGTAAGCGATTTTTTGATCGACGTATTGAAAATATATTCCAGAAATAGTTAAAACAACGCTGCCATTTTGGGCTTCATGAAGAGCACTTTCCAAAATCACTGATATCTCATTACATCACAAGTAAAAAATTCAATATGTTAAAAAAAAAACTAGTTTTTAACGAAAGGTTCTGAATATTTCGTCATTTATTTAGATGAGAAAAAATAATAATGTTTTTAAAAATACCGCAAATAGTCAAGCCTCATAGACACCCTTCTCTAAGAGTCATTTCCATTAAGAAAGCGATTCTGTGCTCAGAAATGTGTCACCACTTTACCTTTTCAAAGAGGTAGGCAAGTGCTAGGTATTACAGCGAAGGATTTATCTCTTCCGGAGCTCTCAAAACATGAAAACTGTGATAGATATTTATTGTATATAACTCTATCATAGTTTTCCCTAACGCTACATGGAATGAAAGGAACGGAAACAAATCATGCTACTTTATCCCGACTAATGAGAGATCACGCCAATTTGAATATTTTTCCGGTTCGTCTCTTCTATTCGGCACTGTACGCCCTCAAAATATTCTCCAATAAGAGCTACTTCAAAACCCGCTACAACTCACCGCGGTTGATATCTGCCATGTGCGTGCTTTCTATTCGTTATCCCAGGCGAAAGACGGAAGAGAATTTTAAAAAATATAAGGACCCTTCACATCAGTGAATGCATGCGTTTCAAATTTTTCCGACAGCGCTTACGAGCAGCGGCTTGGGACTTGCGGAAAAACAGGCTTATTGCATAAATGGAATCAAGCGGCAAAAAGTGAATAGCAGAGAATTTCCTCTTCTTCCCCATCCATTCTCGCACTCGATTATTATTCCTTTTTCTCGATAGGCCTGAAGTAATCCGAAAGTATTATTTTCGTATACAAAATCATGGTTAGTTCTGCAGGTCGAATGTGGATGATAAATGCTTGATAAACATTTTCAATATGACTCACCACTCATCTTCTTATACATAAAAAAGAATGTTTGTCTGTTCGTGTTTTATCCACTTCAATACTATCCATCCGATTGCGATGAAACTTTGTTGAGTTGTGAGCGTGCCCATTAAGGGTTCTGAATTATATAAAAAATCAATTTTTGCGGTTGTTTTTACCCCAATATTGTTAATATTTACTCCCATAAGAAAAACATTGAATTCGGTGCTGGTTTTTCTTTAACTGCTTTTTTAATTCACTTGAACTAAAGATATTGGATGGCAATTTGTATCATAGAACGCATAAAAGAATGCAGTATTTAATTATTTCATTCAATTTTCTTATACACTTCGTTTTTGTCCAAGTATTGCTTTTTTATATCGAAATTCATCAATTTTTCAACTATACAAAATTTCTTTGGGAACCAGGCGTGAATATCCATTTAATAGCGATTTCATGAATAGTTATTCACTCCTGCAGCATTTAAGGGCCAGTTCAGTGACTAATTTGAAAGTTTTAGCCAAACAAATATGGTTCCCCGTTCACCTTGCCTTCTCAATGACCATAAGGCACAAGGTGTGAATCGCCTCAAGTGTGTGAATTAAATCTGGAAAATCCATGCTTTTCACATGGTCACGAGTGGGACAGTTGAAAGATTTGCTAATGCAAGAACAAGCTCACTAAATTAAGCTTTGTAAGCAAGCAACGATGCATATCGCTTACGAGTTGCTCAATCACGTGCATCAGAATCGTCTTAGTGAGACTGCGCGTAATAGATTCATATCAGTATTTTATTTGTACTTAGAATAAGATTTGGTGCAGCGGTCTCTTTGTTCGATTTTTTGAATTGCTTACACTTTTGATATTGTTTTTTAAATGTTTATCATTAGACAACTTATAACACCAGGTTTTAAATTCTTGCATTCGATTTTTCGTATACGATTCGCTTTTTCCTAAAATTGGATTTTAAAGCGCGAAAATCTACAAGTTTTTCAATGCTTAAACATTTGAATATTTTATTAACTTTGAAACCGCAGAATAGGCGTGGAATAGAAACTCATGCCATAATTTGTGCGTTAAGAATTCCTGTGTAGTTTCGAGGAATTCATTGGAGTAGGTTTCAGATTCGTTTAGGGATCGATTTTGAACCCAGAAAAAATTTGTGGGCCAAGCCTTGAAAATTATGGAAATCAACGGGGACCTCAAGATGGAATATTTTATTTTGCGTACACACAAAAACTCATTGTCCTTCATTTATTTTCCACATGTCTGCTTTGTATATGTGTCCCTACTTAGAAAGAAAAAGAGGCATTTTAACGCATGCTGGGCACATCTAGTCTTTATATATAAATATTCAGCCTGCGTATGTTTGTGCACGGAAAACTCGAAAAGTAATCTGTCGATTGACTTGAAATTTTGACAGAATTTGACCGAAGACATTTGAATACACAAAGGTTTCTGAATTATAAAAAGTGCAAATAATTGGGGTGGTTTTATCCCAATATTGTTAACATTTACTCCCATGAGAAAAGCATTGAATTTGGTGCAGGTGTTCCTATATTAGCCTTTTTAAATTACTTGTACTCAAGATATTGGATGGAAATATTTATTATAAAACGAATAAAATAATGCAGTATTTAATTCGTCAGATCAATTTTTTCAAACGATTCGTTTTTGTCCAAATAATGCGTTTTAATCTCTAAAATTTTCATTTTTATTCCTTTTCAAAAATAGAAATACCTTGGCAACCAGGCAATATCCTTTTAATAGCGATTTCATGAATGGCTATTTACGCCTGCAGAATTTAAAGGCCAGGTTCAGTGACTAATTTGGTACTTGTAGGCAAACGACTACAGTTCCCCGTTTGCTTTGCCTTCTCAAACAAGGTAATGGTATCAATAGTCAATATGTTGCATGCTAACGGGTGGGACAGCCTTGAGCATGCAACTGGGTGTTTTTGCATAGGGTGGTAAGACCAAAAATCTGGTATATCCCAAAGTACTTCAATAAAGTTCAAACTTCAATTTAGTACACACAAAATAATTGTCTTTCATTTATATTTTACATGAAAATGTGTCTGCTTTGTATATGTGTGCCTACTTAGAAATAAAAAGGCATTGCAACGCATGCCGGGCTCAGCTAGTATGCTATACTCGTAATTTCTTTGATTTTGAAACGATTTACATCTCTTCTTCTGGAAAAATATTGAATAACATTATTTCACTCCATAAAAACTATTTGGTCACTCAAATATTTGTCTCGAAGAAGTCATCACCTTAGCTATAGAATTGTTATTCCAAAAAAAATCAATTTCCTTTTTAACTATACTTAGTCGTCTTCAGGTCCACCATTATTTGGAACGCAATGCGTAGTGAATTAAAAAATTTGATAATCTGAGATTTTGTAAGAATTAATGTAATTTTTACCTGTCTCACTAATAAGTAATGCGAATATTTACACTGGAAATGGCAACCATTATCCGTATTAATGTTTAAATGTTAAAATTATTGTAATATTTCGTAGCTAATGCTCTTATTTATTATGTAACAACACCACATACGTCACAATGTATTACTCTGTTGGTTTTAAAGGTTAAGTAAACCGTGAATAGTCATTAAATTATTATATTCTATATTAATTAAATGTTAAAATTCAAAACCTTCCTTGTGATATTTACTTAATTTATTAGAGAGTTCTTTTTCAAATTTTCTTCAAAATATAATACCTGAGAGACTTAAAAAGAGAATTGCAATCTTAATTGCCGCAAAAAGCTGCTGCTTGTATGAAAGTAAGATAAGTTTTAGTCCGTTACAAATCTTTTTAATAAACTTTATTGGAGGGCAACTTTGATGATGCACCTAGTAAATTTTAATTAGCTAGAAAGATTTTAAAATGAAGATAATGCCAAACAAAGGTAATGATGTTAAGACTTGGTGTTTTCCTGGCGCACAATGTGAGTAAATTCTTCGCGGGTTTCCCACTAGGTGAGTTGTTCAGCCAAAGCCGACGTTTTAATGGCTAAGTCCTAACTAATAACTAACCAGAGTGAAGAAAAATCTTAGACTGAAGACCCCTGTAGTATACCAAATCCCCTGTGAGTGTGGGGAGGTCTACATTGAAGAGACTGGTCGGACTATCGAGACCCGCATTAAGTAGCTCAAGACATGTATCAGACTGGCCCACCCCCAGAAGTCAGCCGTCGCGGAACATAGTCTCATCCAGGACCATCAAATCGTATTCGACGACGCAAAACTTCTTTGCAGATCACGCGGATACTGGGAACGGTTGACAAAAGAGGCTATTGAGATAAGGTTGGGGGATAAAAACTTCAAACCGCGATATGGAATACGCGATCAGCCATGCATGGAAACCAGTTCTCAGGATAATTAAGACGGCGCGAAAAAACAACGACAGGATCAACGACGGCCAATCAGAAACGACCTGACCCACGGCCGGAGGATACATAGACCCGGACGAATTTTGACGCGGCACTCAACGCCCTGAGGACGATGGCAGTGTTAGCCATTGAAACGTTGGAATTGACTGAACAGCTCACTTGGTGGGAACCCCGTGAAGAATTTATTCACAAAGGTTAATGATTTCTACTAGCAGTAAATGATGCTTAAGAAAGAATCCCTATTAGCGTGTATGACCGTTAAAAAAAAGTTTCTCAAATGTAATGACAAGCGATATTTAATAATTCAAAGAACTGTGAAACTGGCCGCGCAGTAACTTTAACGGAGTCACCCGCTGATGGACACACAATTGACATTGAAAAACAAATATTGCAAACAAATGAGGGAACACGTCAAATTACGAAAGAAAAATCTTCTCGTATTAGCACGGGGAGAGCCGCGTCTAATAAAATCTAATTGCCATTTTTAGCAATCAGCTATAATGAAATATCTCCCTACTGTGAAGCAATCTACTCTGTGCAATATTTTAATATTTCATTCCCTCATTAAAATGCCAATTAATAAATGTCACAACCACGAGTTTACGAGCGTGTCGTTCAGAGCCGTTCAGAGGCAAATGGATGGAACACAAATTCATGTGGGAACTTTTTATAATTTTCTCCGGGTCTATAAACTGATAAAAAATAAAGGTATTATATATATTGCATAGGGCATAAAGGGCATATTATATTTTGCACAATGTCCTTCATAAACCTGCATTAATAATATTATAAATACGTGGTAAAAAATTAACATTAAAAAAGTTAGAAAAATTAAAAGTTAAAATAATAAAAAAATGTCTAAAGAAAATAATTCGAGGTATTACATGCATACATACCCTTCGCCCGCCATGCCCTATTAGAATAGTCACATTCATACAGCTCTTATTTTGCTGTAGATCTTAGAAAACTGGCCCTATTAAAACTTTTTCCCTCTAAATGACCCTTACCCTTTTTGCTTTCTTACATCCATGTACTATTTTATACACGCTCTCCCATTTATAACATTTCTAGTATTCCTCCTCTCTTGAGTCTCATCCACCACATTAAGCCATGGCTATCCCGGTCTACCCCCTCCATCTCGTAATATTCCATCCTCTCCTATGTATCTGTTCCATTGCTAGAATATTATTCATTTTCCTCGAATTGGCCAAACCTACAGAGCACACGGGTTTCACAAATGGCCGTAACTGGAACATCGAACCTACATTATTTCCTGTCTTATTCATTCCATATGCAGTTCATCTTACTTTTGCTGCAAACATTTCTCAGGCAATCCATTTCCACTTTATTTAATCTACATATAGTCTTATCCTGGAACACCCAGGTTAAACAGCCATACAATAAAGACGGGAAGTGAAGATTTGTAAACTGCAATTTCCGCTTCCCTTAAAAGCACTTGGGAATGAAAATAAGTAAAAAGATTCTAGTGCCAAGGAAAACGTCGAGTCATAATTTAAATTCATTCGGCCATGATTCTTAACATTAAAAAAATAGAAAATTTTTCAGTCGGATATTCTTCTTTCCAGCGTAACGATTAATCCAAGGCATTCATTCGCTTGAATAAATCTATACAGTTGACGGGATAGGATAGCTGAGAGGGATAGGGGGTCGGTTAAAGACTAAAGAAACACATTGCGTGTTGATTTGTAAAACAATTCGAATCTTGAAGTAAGCGAAGTGTTCTCGTTTGCAAGGCTCGTGGCGTCCAATGGATTGCAATCCACCGAGGAACTGAAGGGTACTTCCCACACATACACACACACACTGGCTGGATACGTCTACCCACGTTCCTCTATATGCGATCAAACCGCTTCCGCCTTACGCCTGGAGAGCCGCGAAAAGCAAGACTTCCTTTCGCCTCGTAATCTCAATTTGTCCCCCACCCAGAATGCCGAGGAAAAAGAAGACTTGATGCGGGGGAGATGAAATCTTACGATGCTGGGAAATAGAATGCGCCCTGAAATACGGATGTACGATATGTATCGATGCATCTTAGGCGTAATGCGATATTTTTTTACCATTGAACTGCGACATTGAGGCAACGTGGTGTAACATACAAACTCCCTGGAACGATTAGAAGCGATTTCTTTTTAAATATGAAATATCCTGCGTATCAATAATTAATATACGACCAAAGGAAATAAAAAAAACTTTAACTCTTCTAATACCCTGTGATGTTTCACCATGATGCATTAACTGCGATATGGGATATATGGTATCCTGCGTAGCATATCACTAAACAATATACGAAGAAATGCAATCAAAAAGCACTACTGTAGAACTATTGCGATACACTGTGTGGTCTATTTAGGTGATGCATTTTTTAATAATTTAATAATGGGCTCTAATGCAAATTGTTACTTTTTAAGATATTACATGTTGGTATTACAGGTTTTTTTCTTAGTGCATTAAGTTGTAGACAAGTGTTTATCATGAAGATAGTTGTGTTTTTCAATAAGACTCTTAATAAAATAATACTTACAGCGATTTTAACCTCATTCTTATCGAAACTCAAAACGATATAGGAATTACATAAAAGTATTATACTTCATTTGAAATCTCTCAAGAACTCATTCATGATAACGCGTAGTAACTAGTTAAAATAATGGACTGCAACGTCATGCTATCATATGAAAAATAAAGTTAGATTCGGTACTATGCCTCGTTAAGTGAAATGCGATACCCTAGGGAGGGGATAATTTGCATCTTTTCTACTTTTTTTAAGGAGAGGACATTACACTTGTACGGGCATCATTTGGAAGAAAAATCTATCAATATTTTATTTTATAAAAGCATAATTCCTTGCTTATGTTTATCTCAAATATTTTCAGCCATTTTTAAAATTTGTTCATAGGTGCAAATCATCCCCTTCCACTGGTTACTCAGCATTTCATCTCCACTACCGATTGTAATAAATGGAGAAAATAAGGCGAATTAAGGATTCCATTCGTAATTTATTTATATAGGACTCATGGCGTAGGTTAGCGGAGCAATTCAGCCTGACGGCAGCGTGGTTCTTGAAACATATAGTATTCTTTTCTATTTATTGATAAATAGCTCATTCTTATGCTTTTACTTCCTAATATCTCCCAACACTGCACACCTCACTTAAATAAATCTTTCACGGTGACAGCCGTCAGGTTATCTAATAGTCTAAATCCAAAGACTGAAAGTTATTTTTTTATATAATACTTGGTACTTTCAAATGTAAATGGCCGTACTATGCTCGCATATTAGCTGAGGTACAATAACTAAGTTGTGTTTTTTTTCGCTGTGGTGGTTAAAAAGTTTTACAAGAGACGATTATTTTTCAAATGAAAAATTATTAAAATTTCTCATTTAAATTACAGCACCAAACATCACACATTATATTTACTAACCTGCGTATTACATTGTGCAAAGGTAACTAATATAACTGTTGATAATTTTTGGTACATTATTACGAAATAGTTTGAAACGTTGGGAGAAAATATCTTTTTCTGCTAATTTTTGTTTCTCAATTAAAAGTTTAAAAATAATTCTAGATCAGATTTTTCTAACTATATATATTCCGATAAATGTATATCACTTTTAATGATTATTGCATTAGTTTGAGGTACGCCATAATGATAGTAATGAATTGCTGACACCCTGGTTGGTAATACATTTTAGTGTTGATAACACTAAGCTATCCAAACTATAAGCTAAGCTTTCATCAATTAGATAATATCATTGCATGGACCTAAGGGGACAATAAAATAGTTTTAATTAGGTAGGTAGTTAATTAAGTTTACCTTCAAGGTGCAGCGTACCCACTTACATGTTAGGGGATCAAGTTATATTCGCCAAGTGTCTTTTGCAATGCAATACCTACTCATATCGCTATGCGATGCAATACCTACTCATATCCAGGGCCATCTTTTGGGATCGAGAGGCCCTTGGGCCCGAGATTGTATGTGGTCCTTTTAAGGGCAGCATAAACACAATTCATTTCAAATAATTACAGAAGATACGCGAATAAATTATTTTTTAGGTAGCTAAGTCAAATAGTAATTCAATACTATTATCATTATTTTTCCATCATACATACTTACAAAACCTATATATTTATAAATACCTATCATTGCATTTGGCAGAAAATATATAATTTATTTTTTAAAGGTAAAATTAATTAATTAATTTCCACGCAATCAGGATGAGTAATTCACAAAATACATTTTTTGAAAATATTATTTTAATTGATGAATAATTAATATAATATGAAAACTTTAAAATTATGACACAGTAAGCTTAAAAATCAGACAAACTTTTTCAAAATTAGGCCTATTAGACGAGGAAAGTTTGAATATGGGAGTTCTCAAAGAGGGAGAACTGCAACAGTGTTGCGGATAGAGCAAATACTATATCATATACACACTGGATGAAGGATAAAAGAAGAAACAAAATTCAGAGCTTAAGTTTTTTTCGAGTCTGAAAATCAAGTTTGGTACTTCTTGACTAGGGTTGATACCTCATGGCCCCTTAATACCCCAAGGCCTCTGGGCCCGGGCCCGGTCGGCCCAGTTCTAAAGACGGCCCTGCTCACATCGCCATGCGATATTAGATATCGGAATATCGCATGGAAATATCGTGGAGCTCCAGAGAAAGCGCTACGGATAAGTCTTACTCCTCTCCTTTTGCTTTCCCTCTAAACTTTCAGTGGGAGGCTGCGGGCACCTGTTCCCCCTTCACCCACCCCTCCTTCATACGTTTCCATTTCATCTCACCTCACACGAAGGCAATCCCATAGCTCGCCGCTGAGAAGCTCTCCCCTTCCTCCCACGCCTCCTTATTCGTCTCGCCTTCACAAAGCAGAGCAGCACTCCCCAATCCCCAGCAGAGTTCTTATCCTCCTCCTTCCCATTTTCATTTACCCCTTACTCCATCCCACTGAATGAACCTCACCCCCTTCCTCTATAAATATCTCAAAATATATATAAATAGGAAAATTTTCACCTATAGGCCACAGATGTAGAAAGGAAAGAGTAGCAGTTGAAATAGAAAGGATGATTTGCTAAAATAAACCATGCAGGCACTTTATCTACGCTTTTTATTGTGAGAAGGCCAATGTTTGATTTCATACTCTTGTATGATCTGTGAAATTACTTCGATCGCCGCCCACCATTACTTGAACTTGTCCATGTAAATTGTCCATTCACCACAATAAGGAGCAAAACGCTACATTATATTAAATGTTGCCGTAGAAACTTTCCCTAAAACTAAACAACAATTCGTATGATGCGTTATTATAGTAAACAATAAGAAAACAAAATATATATAATCCCGATTCCTGTGTTTAAAATAAATGTAATTAATTACCTTATGCAAATTGTAAAAAATCACAAATTTTACTTTATGTTCGATGCTGAAATATATATTTTTTTGATTGTGTTAAATTGTATATTTTGACTTTTACATTCATCCAACTTGTTGCGTAAATGTTATTGCCTAAAATACTCGTGAAATAAATAAATAAAAATTGCATACCTGCTTAATTTTAAATGTATCATAAATTAGTCATACGATATTGTTATGCGTAGCCATTCAGATTTTATACGAAGAAAATATTAGTAAATGCGAATGAACAGCTAAAATTAATATTCATTGTTATTATACTGATTTAAATATTTTTATTTTACGTTCAACGTTTTATTGCAAACAAAATTTACCTTCATATTTTTGTTTTCAGTGCGGATAATTTGAAGTAGAGACGGTCTAATAATAGTTTAATTTCAATAAGCAACACAAAACTATTGGAATTCTGAAGTTTTAAATACTCATTTTTATCACATAATGTTCAAAATTAGTTCTCAGTCTCAGATCAAGTAGAAACAGTAACATTGCGGTAGTAAGTTGACTCTTAATCGTTAAATTCATTTATTACTTAAAAAGTCATAACATTTTTTGATACACATTTACTCTATACCGTAAATATTGTAAGGGTTAAAAAAATAATTATGTCACAACTAGCCCTGCTCTTCCCTACTTAGTAGCTAGGTCAACTATTCTTCAGCGGCAGATGACTACAGCACTGGTTGGTTGGTCCTCTGGATATTTGACCGACAAATACGGTCATTTGCGCTAGTACGATTAGTTTGAGTAGTGTATGGAAATGTTGGAGAGTTAGGGATCCACAGTTTAAAGTCCCATCCGACGAACGAAGTACTGACCTTGATAGACTCTACACGGCGCTCTATATTCTACTGAAATGTCTCCATTACAGAGGGGACTTGAACCTCAGCCCTAAAAATGGGAAGCCTGTTGTTAGTTAGCGCTCTTTCGTATGTTTTTAGGCTATTAAAATTAAAATTGCAGTCAAAAATTTTAGTCAAAATTCGAAAATTCGAATTGTTATTTTACATTCAAATAGGCCTAATTTCTTAACAGGTAGGTAGCAATAAACCTAGCAATATCACAATCCTCTTCTACACTATGCATCAATTCATAATTACAGTTATTTTTTAACGTCTAAAACTACTCAAAAAGAGAAGTTCTCCAATAGTCTAACGCTGAATAAGGAAAGAATTTTAAGAAAAATTCAACAAAAATTCCATTTTTATTTTTATGTATTTTTCTCTCCTGTGAAGTTTAAAGTATATAACTACATACATTCTCGGCCGGATTCTCTGCAGGCAGTAACAGGGTAACTCTGCTCCATGTTACCTACCTCAACCCACACGTCAGCAGACACCCGATACCAACTCCCTGATATTCGTGCGACCCCCCTGTCTCACTTCTTCCTACATAAAGTTGCCTCCTCTGCAGCAAGAACATCCCTGTAAAAACCACTGCGGAGAGGCCATGCTTGCTTCCTCCCTGGGGGGAACTGTCGGCGGTGCCCGCACGGGTTACAGCTTCCTGGATACTTCAGGTTTTTCCTCATTCCCTCCCCCCCTCCCCCCCCCCCCCCCGTCGGCCCACCTTTAATATCAGCCCCTTTTAAGTGGAGTGGGCAAGACTTCACCCCCCCCCCCTTCCGACGAAGCGACCGCCTGTTGTACTGGGCTCAGCGACGGAAAACTCCTTTTGAGTACTAACTTCTACGAGCCTGCCTGCGCCACAAAGGAGTGGTTGTCCCTCTTCATTTACTCATGTTCCTACGGCACAGTAGATCATGTTAACGGGTCAACGGATTAGATTGTGCCCAAGAGGTTTTACTCCGGGAACGAGACTGACAAAGGGAGGCTATTGGAGTCTCTCCTCCAGTTTTGTATATATTTGCGTTATTGGCGAGAGAGATTAATGTACTGTAAAAATTAAAACTATTTTTAAAATTGATAACGACCATGGATTTGTTGCAAAGTAATATAATCAACGCCTGATAATGTTGAATAGTAAATAAACCATGGTAGTGATCAATAAAATACATTTTTACGGAATTTAGGCGTATTCACTGCAATTGCAGGATATTCACCTTTCATTCCTGTGATGATAGGTTTCCATATTTTATGTCCAAGACTGTGAGCTGTATTTTTGATTTATTATTACGTATTTTGAAAGACAAAAATCCCTGCATACAATATTCCGCAGATTTGAAGAGTTGGTCTTTATTTCGCTTAACTGGTGCATTCAGCATCCACACTTCACTGACCTGAAGAAGCCGACTGCAACGCCGGCGAAACTGTCGACCCTGAACAATGGACCTACGCGGTGTAATACCCGGAAGAAATGTATCTTCAAAATAACCACGAGATCAATCCAATTGATGAAAATCACGTTCATCTCTATAAAATAAAATTTCCACAGCACTTTACACCGCAAAAAAAAATTCCAAACTGAAACCTCGGAAAGGCAATTATGAACTTCATTCGCTTTTTCTTCCACAAAATACCTCAATGAAACCCGCAGTATCGTCTTCCTAATAGGCATTAGTCACAATAATGTTACACATTCATAATGGATGGACCATTTTCTCAAGAAAAATATGAACTACTGTGGTAGACAATTTTACTCCCACGACGCGGCGTAGTCAATGACTTAGAAAATCAATTGTTTTTCTGACAAAGGAATCGTGCAGGTCCATAAACAGCCCTGTCTATAATTTCCCAGACCTCCAGAAGACTTCTCATTTCCTTCTTTTACTAGGATCTACTTTTCAACTACTTGTATATATGGAAAAATGTAAAATATAATTTTTGAATTTCCACGGGGCACACTAGGTGCTTCCACATTATATAAACTGAATCCGATAGAGTAATTTACTCTATCGGATAAACTAACAGTAATTTATAAAAGAGTGGCTTGTGTCAAAGTCTGTCGTGCATTGTCGGACTTCAGTAATTCTACATTGTGAGGTACCCATATCTCTGCTGAATTACTTACTCATTTGTTTGTTTGCTGAATTAAGTTATAAGATATATTAAAAATCCTTTAATCTCAAACGATCATGCTTTTCAATATAAACATATGCTTTACTGATTTCACGACATACTAGTGACTCGTTAAACCCGACAGCACAGGGCTTCAAAAGACTGGAATCTCTTAAGCGCTTTACCATAATCCTTGCTGCTACTCACTATGACCCTCACCCTAATTACGTGGGTTCAGCGGTACATTATTGAATAGAGGTTAAGCAAGGCTTTACACTAAACTTAGCTACTCGCCCTAAATGCTGCAGATAAAGACGAAGTTTGAACTCTGCTACAAAATGTTGCATCACAAGATGCATGTATCAGATACCGGCCAACTTCCAAGCTAATTTAGGCAGCTTCTAATGAGTGCAAGCTGAATTACATGACTCTAAATTGAATAATCGGAACATTCAGGATACCCTGAATGATATATTAAAAGAAGCATACATATATTTGTACGCGCCATTCCACCCGTAATACTGGTAAGTTTTAATCTTCTTTCAGAAAATGTGAATGTAGGTGCAATAAATTACTATTAAACTCCACACAATTAATACTAGGCCACATTATAACGATTATTTTTAAAAATATTAGAACCTGAATTATATTTACCGTTTTGATTTTGCCAAAGCATTTAGAGCAACAAATTACTGATGTATCTATTAAATAAAAATTATCATTTACTTAGGTACCTCTTTTTTTGTAGGATCTGATGCAGAAAGAAGAATGTAACTGATAGTAAGTATTCAGTCAGACTACAGATGGATTGCGATTAATCTCGCATAAGATGAAACATATATATAAAGAGCGTTTTCTATTATTACTTCATGTCTTACGTTTTGCCATCGTATTTCTGAAATCTCTTCCAGGAGCACAGCATATCCTACCAGTTTATAATGACTCACTTTTAACCTATATTGTTCAATTTCCATAAGAGACTTCAACTTGTACGAACAGTCCTTCCCAATTATTACGAGTATTACCGTACACTTCCAATTTACTTAAAGGTTTCATAGGCAGAGGACAACATTTTTTTCTTTATTAGTATATTTTTCTACAGTTTTATGGCCAGCTTGCACCTCTAATCACGAGCTGATAAATGTGAAATCTTTGCCTCAAGGGAAACAAGGGCAGATGAGAACCACAATTAAATTATCGGGAGAAACCTGGAAGTTGTTGACGAACTGACCGGGGGAAATTATCTCACCATAATTAATAATAGACTCTCCGAGATAATTTGCCTAGCACTATGCCACAAAGTGTTAATTTTCTTCTACCTCCATTTAAGAAAAATATGTTAAAAACAAAAGCTGAAAATAAAATCCATCGACAACTGGAAAGTACTGTTTCAGTAACTTCCAAAAGAACCATCAGAGCATATCCAGGTTGACCTCTCAAACTTCACCGGAGCATTATTAACCCTTCAACGACAAGCGACGTAGTGACTACGTTGCGGCGATTATGCGGCAGCATTTAAATCAGTGGAAAACCAGTACTTCCATTTAAACCTCCTCCGACCTACGAGATGGGATTCATTTAAATCTCCTCCGGTCTTGAAGGCTTAATAAAAACTGTGAGTCAGATAGATTATAATTTCATTGTGGGCAAGTTATCACATGAATACTAATTTGCCGAAAGACTTACAATGCCGAAATAAACGTTGCAGAATTGAATATACATACATTATCGTAAGTCACATTCATAGTTTTTTACGCGTAACATCAAATATTCACGCCTTGGTGGCAGTAGTTTAAATATATGTGATATGTATAGCCTATGTGAACTGCAGTCCCGGGTTAAAAGCCCGTCAAATTGCAATTTTCATCCCATGGAGAGTACTTGCGTTCGTTTGCCTTATTAAATTTAATTGACGGTAGTTAGAATATAATAAGACTGGAGTGACGGTTAGGTTTACGGTCACCCCTTACTTGGAATTCTATATTTCAGCGTTATTTTTAAATAAACGTTATCCTAAAACCTTTCGCACAAATTAAGCAAATACCCTTTCTTAATGACATCATTTCCAGGAAGCCTAAAATCGCATAGCGGTTTTATTTCAGTAAGTTTAATATGACACAATTGAGACACTGCATTAGGTAAAGAATCTGGGAACAAAAACTACTCCTGAGGCTCTAAATCATAGAATATGACTCCTACAGACCGGAAAGTATCATCCAAAATGTAAAAATACACTATTCTTCATGCTCATATCCGCCTCCGCTGTTCAATCATGGAGAAATCCATTTTCTCACAAAAATACACCCTCAACAACCCCATTTCCTCGCCCACTCACTTTATCCCCGAAAAGAAATTAAGCCCCAAGCACCGCCATACGGAGAACCACCCCTACATCACGCCTCTCAAGTTGCGATTCATTTTTTCGACTAAGGATTCTCGTATTGGATGTACAATACATCCTCCCGCCATTTCACGTCTTCTTCCTCACCTTTCCTTCTTCACAGCCTCTCTCCCAAGAGGAAACCCTTCTCCTTCTTGCCTTTAATCCCGTCTCTCGCACCTTCCCGATCCCATCATAACGCAGGGATTCATCGCGGGCCTACTTATCTCTCTCACTTCCCACGAAACCTTCTTCCTTCGTTCATCCCACCCCACTCTGTTCTGCTCCTTCTGGTAATACGGTCTGCCCTCCTCTCATCATTTCTCTATTTCCTACCACTACTTTGAAGGGACAGGCCATGTCGCATCACATCATCACATGCCAAAAGTCCGTCAAGAGGGATATCGCTTACAAGTGTGTATTCAGGGAGTTGATCGAGGAAATAGATAATATTCACATTAAATACGACGGATGCATGAATGGAAGTGTTACGTGTTTAAGGACAGCGCAGATACAGGGATGAGATAAAGTACGATTATATTCGTTTCAAGTGAAATGAAGTGAGAAGATAAACACCTCTAATGAAGTATATCTGATTCAGAAAACATTATGCGGCTCCCTCATCTCGCCGGAAAATTTGAGTGCCCGGACGAAATAAGAGAGATTGCTAAAAGAAGTAATTAATTAAGAAAGATATCAACAATCCAGGAGGCTTAGTAAGCACAGTTTGTGACCATAAAAGACCTACAGAAATCACCTATAAAGCTTAATAAAAAATAATTACGTATTAATCAAGCCTTTTTCATTACAATGATGTCAGAAAAAGAAGAAGAGATGGGTAAATACAACATAGACGAACATCTATGTTAAAGTACATCCCCACATTAACACGCAACCTGCCAAAAGGACTAACGGTAGTGGAGTGTTCCGATTCATTCATTCATTGTAGTAATCTACCGGTTAGAGGTAGGTTATAGTGAAAATCGGAGAATATCCAACGGACTCTTACACGTGTCATGCCCTATCTACCTCTAGTATTTTTTTTTCATCTCAGCATAAGTCCTACCTTTCTTCATCCCGTCCATAAAACTTATCTCTTTCTTCCCCTTCCCCGCTTGCCCAAAATCCTTCCCTCTATTACAGCCTTCAGCAAACCATCGCCCCTCATTACCGCTTCCAGCCACCTACCCTGCCTTCCTCTAATCTATTCCACAAGCTTCCTCTCTTCACCCACCATTTCAAGTACTTCCTCGTTTGTCTTCCTTTCCGTCCACTGCACCTTCTCCATCGTCCTCAGGAGGTAACACACGGATGATGCAGTTTTCCGTAATCGATAGGTTCATTTCACAACTATTTTAGACGGTGTCTCCATGTTTTTCGGGCAATATCTCCATATTTTAGACGGTGTGTGCCATAATCAAATCGTTCACTTGGTAATGATTTAGTGCCTAACTAATCGTGAAATAAATCTATTACTTGTGGTAAACTCCAACATCACGAGCACGGAACAGTTCATCCAATTAATACCGGAATTGTTACTTCATATAACTAAAATGGTTTGAATTAGTTGGCAGCACCTAAATCGCTCACGAAACGTACCAAATATTCACAAATACGTAAATAAAACTTGTTTAATCAAAAAAAAATTGAAATTTATTTTATACAATGGCAGCCGCGAAAATGATGATAGGTTGATTTTTGTTAATATAGGTAGAGTGTGTTTTTAGATCCTTGGTCCTGAATGCAAATCAGTAATGCTGAGGGGTGAGATACAATGATGTTTAAGCTGATGCTTACGTCCAAACAAATGATACCTTCAATTTCTTACTGTATACCGATATAATGGAAACCTGAGGATGATTGATTTTTCCTTCATAGATACTCTATCAGCCTTCCTTCCACATTCAAACTCGTTTACCTTCTTTCTCGACTCATTTTTCTTTTTCCAACGCACTTCTTTTCCAGACTTCCCCCCACCCTCTCTTCACTTTCCACGGCTTCTTCTCCAAAGTCACTCTCGTTTCCTTTCGAAATCCTACCACGTCCCTCCAAAAGCGACGCTGCCATGTTTCCAATTTTATTACGCTAGATTTAGCGACATTTTCACTCACCTTTGAGTTGGCTTTGAGCATTATTACCTTATTTCCGGTAGAACGGAGTGACGTGATGTGACTGTTTGAAGGAGCAAAGCTTGTGAAATAAAACGCGAAGTGAAATAGGTTGAACTAATATCGTTGGGTAGGCAGGAAAACCAGTCGCACTTCTACTTCATTTCTTCGAATCAGAGAATTGTTTCCGTTAGTAGGCATGCTTCATTTGTCTGTACCATTGAAATTACCAAAGTTGAGAAAAAATCTTAAATAACTTGTTGCATTACAGCTAACTGAGTGGAAGAAATCAAAGTTTATTTTAACAGAGAAGCAGATTAAAGACCACTGTTTTCTTCGTCAGCTGGTCTTTTCAAATGACTCATTACCCAGAAATAGTGAAGGGTTACATTATACTCCAATTCTATTATAATTTTTCTATCTATTCTTTGATTTATTTCAAGAAGAATACTGTTAAGTGTAACTATATGAGAAAAATATCTTATGGTGAATATGTCTGGACTTACTTTCACCTAATGACATACTCTTTTTGCGGAAGGAAGAAATACGTGGACTGGATACATTTGAATGCGAGTTTGGAGAAGAGTGAAGAGGGTGAATTGGGCAGTTTAGATGACGAATGAGGGCGTATTTGATATGGCGGAACAGGAAAAGACTTTGACGTGAGGAGAGTCTGTGGAAGCATAAAAGGTTGGAGGAGTACGTTGGAGAGGTGAGGAAATGTTGAAGAGGGTGGTGGAGGAGAGGATATTGGGTGAACGAGGAAGAGAAAGAGAGAGGATAGGAGTTGTGGGCAACTTAGGGAAAGGCAGATGGTATGAGGAACCAAAGAGGGACATCGTGGCCAGCAAATTATGTGTGGAAAGGTTAAAATAAGACACCAAAAAGGAGGACATAGGTTCATTCATTAGAGTAATCCACCGGTTAGAGGTAGGTCATGATGAAAGTCAGAGAATATCCATCAGACACATGTGCCGTACACTATCCATCTCTAGTATTTCCTTTTTCATCTCAGCATAAGTCCTACCTTCCTTCATACCGTCCATATATCCTATTCTCTTTCTTCCCCTTCCCCGCTTGCCCAACATCCTTCCCTCTATCACGGACTTCAGCAAACCATCGCCTCTCATAACCACTTCCAACCACCTACCTTGCCTTCCCCTAATCTATTCCACAAGTTTCCTTTCCTTACCCACTTCCTCATTTGCCTTCCTTTCCGTCCAACGCACCTTCTCCATCCTCTTCCACACCCACATCTCGAAAGCCTTCAGCCTATTTTCGTCTTCCTTTTTCAAGGTCCACGTTTCTGCCCCATTCAACGCCACACTTCATATCAAGCTCTTCACCAGCCTCTTTTTTAAATCCTTAATTAAAGTTCCCGCCATCAGCTCCCTTCTATTATTGAACGCTTCCTTTGATAGCGCTCTTATCCTCCTAATGTCTTTGCTACTATGTCATGTTGCTTCTAGAATATTACCCAAGTAATTAAATTGTTCTACTTGCTCGATTTTGTGACTTCCTAATGTTATAACCAGCCTCGCATTCTTTTTCCAAGAGAACCTCATTACTTTTCTTTTCGTATGATTAATCTTCATCCCGTATTTCTCTCACTGCTTTTCCAATGCATCTACTAAAGTTTGCAAACCTTTCGATGGGCGACTGACCAACGCCTGGTCGTCCGCGAATTTAACCGACTTTATACACTGACTTCTACTTCATTCCCACATTTAGCTCATCCCATGCCTCTCTTACCATTTCCTCAGCTTTGATGTTAAAAAGCGGAGGCGACCAAGGGCACCCTTGCCACACCCCTATGTGACCCGTGACCTATGACTGCACACCCTGATTCACGGTCAGCTACACTCACCTGAGCCATCTGCCCCATTTATAAGTTTTGGATGAGTCTTCTATCGCGCCAATCTATTCCTATTTTCCCCAGTATCTGCATTAGTTTCTCCCAGTTTACTCTGTCAAACGCCTTTTCGAAATCTTCAAAGCAAGCGGAAACATCCTGATTATGCTCTGTTTCTATCTATAAGTGTCCTTATCACCGCAATCGCGTATCTGGTTGCACTCCCCTTCCTAAACCCAAATTGGTTATCGCCTAAATAGCATTTTGCTCTGCTCTCCAACCTTCTATTTAGTATTCTAAGCAATACTTTTTCCACGTGTATCGAAAAAGGATTCTCTCCCCTTACTACCTAGTTTCTTCAGTAGCACCAAATGTTGGTTATCGGTTTCCATGGCTTTTCTACCCTTCATCTCCCTTACTGCTCTCTCTATTTCGCTGTCAAGTAAATCCGGTCCGAAGTTATCCTTATCTATTGTTCCTTCATTCTCTAGATCTAGGCTCAAGGGTCTATTTTCGCTGTCATATAGCTCCTCTATGTATTCTCTCCATCTTTCTTGAATATCTTCCTGTTCGATTAATATCTTCCATGATTTTTTCTTAACATTTGGTATTGTTTGCCCTCTCTTAACACCCAATAAAATGTTCTCCATGGCGTACAAAGCGCCCACTTCCCCCTCCTCCTGCAGCTTTTCCATTACCTCGCATTGTTCTTTCCACTAGTTTTCTTTTTCCCGATTGGTCACTCGCCTGAGTTTAATATTCAATTCCTTGTACTTCCTCTTGCCTACGTCGGTGTCGACGTTTTTCCAATTCCTTTTATCCTCCATTTTCTTAATCATATCTTCGGTAACCCACTGCTTCTTAACCTTCTTCTTTTCCACCGTTCCTATTGTTTTCTCTGCCGATCCTACGATGCCTGTCTTTATAATATCCCATCTAATCTCTATTGTTCCCATCCGCTTTGCTTCACCTCTGTTCTTTTCTACCAGCTCTTGGTATTGCCTCCTTTTCGACACTTTGAATGCTTAAAGGGCCCACTTCTTTATCTTCCTACCTTTACTAAGCCTTTTGAATCTAACTTCACAGTTCATCATCACCAAATTATGATCTGAGTCCGCATCCACCCCTGGATAGCTACGCGAGTTTTTTACACTGTTCCTAAATCTCTGCCTCAAAATTATATAATCAATTTGGTATTTCCCAGTATCACCCGGCATTTTTCATGTGTACCTACGCTTGGGGTGATGTTTAAACCAAGTGTTTGTCACTACTTATTTATTTCTTCCACAAAATTCAACTGCCTTTTAACCGCGATCATTTATTCTTCATATCCCAAACCCTCCCACTTCTAATCCGTCCCTCCGTTCCCCCACCACTCCATTCGAGCCACCCATCACTATCAGGTTTTTCTTTCCCGGCACACCTGTTCAATGTTTCCTACCCTCCATCCCTATTTTCTATTCAGTACCATACCTACCCTACGTTGACTCTCGTCTCCCCCACTATAGACTACCCTGTAACTATCACTCCAATCGTCCCCACTATCCTTCCATCTCACAATCCCTAAGCACCTATGTTCTCTTTTTCCATTTCCTGTTTAATATTTTCAAGCATCACGGCCCTCATCGTGGTCCTTACGTTCCATGTTCCTATTTTTACTGCTATTTTCCTCCACTTCCTCTTTTTCTTCTTCTACTCCCTCCTATCTCTTGTGTCCACCAATGATGTTGCTAAACAAGGATTTCGTGTGATGACAACCGCGTAGGCCTTGCCTCCCCCGCTGCCGGGCACGACACCCGCCCCAGTGGGCGGCGCGCCCTGGCAACTACCAGTAGTGGCCAGGAATCAATTATCTTTGAATGACTTTCATATTCTGGGAAATGATAGTTGAGAGGTATTCCCACGCCACTCAACGGTATTTTTAACGTGATACCATCACGGAACTACCTTTCTTCTGGCTCCTACCCTTCGACCTATCTAGCATGGGTGGCCCTACCAGGAGCAATAGTTACTTGCTTGCTTGCCAGTCCAGCTCTAGTGGTCTTTGGAACGCGGAAGTCCTTCCACCAGGTCAAGGTTGTAGTTCAAGGAGGGGATAGGTTAGGGACTAAAGAAAACTACCAAACAGCTGCAAGTATACACAATAATGATGACGATATCCTTTGCACTTGGTTATTCGTTAAAAATAGTTGTATTTCTAAATTTTTAACGATGATTTATATAATAATTTACAAACCTTACGGGCAATTGGGAGGTCCAGGTTCGAATCCAGTTCCAGTCAAAAACTATTTTTCATGGCGAATTTCACTGTATTTTAAGTATGACTTTGCAACAGTTCACGTGACTACGAACCACATTAATCGTGTAATCGCAATTATTGGAAGACATTTAACGTTTTACTTGCAGGAAAAGTAAGATGTTCCTGCGTCGTGCGCTCAAAAAATAGTATTTACCAATGATATTGTGCTGATATTAAGCCAAATATGTAGAAAGGATTAAAATAGTTCCTTTTTGATAGGGTATGGTGGAAAGTGATAGCTCATTAACGGATCTAGGTTATTTCAGACCAAATATCTCATTCTCCGCGAGCATAAATTCGAGATTTATACAAAGAACGCCACAGCAGTGGAGAGTTGCCCACCATAACAATACACTGGGTTGCAGCCGTGGCTTATTAAACCGTAGCCGAGCCTTAAACATTATTCCGATAACTCAAGAACAAAATAATACGGAAAAGAAGCCAACCAGGATCCACGTGAGTACCCGAGTGTACAAAAAAATATCAAAGGTTTGGTGTGAAAATGAACACCTGGAGTGCGAAGAATTTGAAAAAATACAGTCATCCTTAGATTTTTCTTTCGGATCCCGAAGAGCTTGAGAGCATCCGTGAATATTTTCGGAGAAGTCTCTCGAAAGAATAAAAAACGAAGATAAAAAAATTCATTCAGGAAAAAAAACTCCACGTAGCCGGCCGGAGAGAGCCTTGTTGGCGACGCGACGGTCATCGCCAACCGAAAAAATAAAAGTTTCTTCCCTTGAAGCACAGCACTCCGGCGTAGCCAGCCGTGTGGAAGAGAGAAAAAATAAATGCTGGGAACATGAAGAGCCTCTAGTCTCGACGATTGGCCCTGAGGGTATGAGAAAAAAATGTGCGGGAGAGATTAAAAGGCAGCTACGGTAGTGGAAACACAGAGGAAGTGGCAGGAAGATGAAATGGAGCCGAAAAAAACTCGGCAGATCTTAACACTCCCCATCGAACGGAGACTGTGCGTGAAAGAGAAAGAGATGGGATAATAAAATGAGGAGGGAAGGGCTTTCCAAGTGAAAAGACTGCTGGTTAAAAACGAAAGGGAATGAAAGAGATGGATAGGCTTTTTTACTGAGAGTAAGAGCTGTGCCGGGTTTCCACCGTTTCGCCATAAAAAATTCCAGAGTTAACTTGGTCTCACAGGTTATTATTTTCATGTTTCCAGAGCACCATTCTCGCTACAAATAGCCTAAAATTGCTCGAGTGAAAATAACTGTCAACGGGTGTGGAAAAAATTACCCAAGTCCTGAGTTTCATTTATGACCGACCCTGGTTCTGGCATAAAATTGATTTCACAAAGGTGGGGACATTTCGAGCCTTAAAACAACCAGAAGGTGTTTCGAAAGAGAAATATGAACTACCACCCGAAAGTATCAGTAATTATAAGGAAGTTGGCACACGTTTATACGAGAGGTGTCCTTTAAATTCTGTGACATTCCAGGCGTAGACAAGAAAGAAGAAATTATGTAGGTCCTGGGGGATTTTTTTTAAACATTTAGGATGATAATCGAAGACTTTTCTTCATTTCCAGTGGCTGGAGCTTCTATAATTAGGGTGAAAACCACGGTTCTATAATGTGTATAACGTTATATGATAGCAACTTCGGACAACCCATTCAGGTGCATCATATATTCAAATGTATAACTAGTAAAAATCTGTGTGAAAGCAACATTACCCTGATTACTTTATTTCAACAACTGGACATGTGTCTGACTACCTTAAGCACGTAATTCCAATTAACATCCACTCGCTATTCATCTTTTCAATATAAGTTTAGAAAACTCTGAGAAACGTAAGTGTATACTAATTTCATACTACAATATATTTTCGGTGTTGCTTGAGGATTGAACATTTAATGTATTCGATACGATTTCAGGATCGTCCTCAAATTGGAAGTAAAGTTAACGTTAATTGGTCATCTTTCAACTAAAAGTTTAGGTAGTCCTTGCGCAAAAATTATGGATAGATCGCTAAATATAAAATAATATATCAGTCTTTATAAAAATAATATATTTCAGGAAAAAAGTCTCTTTCCGGAATCACTACAGATTTTTTAATGTTTTACCTTTGATTGACACGAGGAAACCTATGTGTGATTTACCAATGACAAATCATTACTGTTATATCCAGAATGGCGACTACACCCACCAAGTCTTTCCGAAAATCCAGGTTAGAAAAACTTACCCGACATTTCTTGACGAGAATACCACGCTTAAAATTGCCAAGTTTTCCGGATTTCCGCGTTTTCTCGTATTTACAGGTCAACAGAAACCCACGATAAATAAAGATAGTGAGGGAGAAAATAGGTGGGAATCGGCAGTAAAATTCAGACGCCAGCAATTTTTTTTTATCAGATTTATTTTATTTTTTTCGAACCCTCTCGTGTTTTCCCCTTTCCTTTTCACTTCAACTACTAGAGTTCCCCGCCGAACCCTCTAGAAATAAAATATTGCCTGCCGCCAGCGGCTGAGGTAACGCCGCGCACCACGAAAAAACACACACATACTCCAGGGGCCATGGGGTCGGGGATCTGACCGAAGAACCCCTGGAGTGTGCGGGAGGGGTGGTGAAGGGGCTGGTTAAGGAGGGAGAGGGCTTGCCGGCCAAACACGAGGGATTTGGGAGAGACTGCGAAGCGGTGGACGGCGGGAGGGGGTTCCCAAAAGGGGAACACGAGAAAGGAGGGAAAAAGAATGAGGGATGAAAGCCGCTGGCCGTGCGAAAAGGTGGAGTGCGGGAGAGGTACGGGAATCCTGGGTTTCTATGAGAGACAAGGGGAGGCGTGGATGGAGGGGATGGAGATCCAGGGTAAAGGGTTAATCGCTATGGGTGTGAGAGGGGCCTGAGAGTCCCTCCGCTTAGAGGATATCAGGGCTCTGGGGGAAAAGATAGAAGCTCCCGGGAAAACGTTGACGCGAGAGAGAAAGCTTCAGAGCGCAAAAGGAGAAGGGAACCAAATAATGGCCTCATGGCCTCACTGAAGCCCAAAGCTGTTGGTCTTTTGAAGAACTGAGGTGATTATCCGGTGGGTGGGATGATACGCGAGTAAAAATGTTTGAGCAATGAAGCAACTTCCTAAAAAAACTATGACAGAACGTGGGCATAATCGATTACCTTCAATCAGAGTCGGCGGGGATCAAATGGACCGCTATTTACAGAAAATGTATACTTACGTATTTCGGAAGTTAAAGTCTTTTATTGCCTGATCACACAAAATGCCCAATAGACGCTTTATCCTCTCAATAATTAATCGGGATAAGTTTCGGGACCATTCCACTAGTTTTCTTTTTTCAATTTGCTCTTGTACTCGCGGAATCCTTACGGATTTCAGAAAAGCTTACGAAGTAACATGTGCCAAAACAGTAAGAAAATGAATTGCACAATTGATGAAAAAAGTCATTGAAAAGCAATATAATAATAACGTTATGCCCCTGATTCCCATCAATCAGGTTTGTCAAGGATAAAATAAACTGACATTTGTAAAAACGAGATTTGAGTTTCTTTCCAAAAGTTTTCTTTCAACTGTCTGATCAGACTAATTCATACGAGAATTCTGCCATTTGAAGATTTGTACTTATTAGCATAATTGATAAGGATTATATAATTAGGTACCTTACTCGGATTTTTATTCGCACGTCCTTCGTGGAACCATAACATATTATGGACAAGTTTAGAAAGGGACGTCTGAAATCTAGAGGATTTTTACTCACTTCCATTTAAATCAATTGAATTACCCTAATAAGTGTAATCAGGTGCATAAAATGCATCACGTGCATTCAATTTTTCCAAAGCATTGAGACCTGGTCTAACTTACATGCCAATGACGCCGTTCCCTTTCAACATTGGAACAGTGAAAAAAGACTAACTCCTAGTAATAGGTATGTAAAGCTTACTCTGTTTTAATGAAGTCCACTCTAGTGATCCATGCCCATAATCCTATCGCCCTAGCATACCTCTCTTGCATAAGGCATTCTTATACAGTGCTTTATAAAAGTCCAGCCCTTCCTCCTGTTCTTAATATTCCTAATTGAGCTCCCTCTAACGAATCTATTTCACTACATTCACTTATGACGTTTGCGGTTTTCCCCCTTCTTTCATACAATTTACTTCATTCACATGTATTTGTTTCGTTATTAGACTCATCAATTCTTTCAACATGACAAAACCAACGATTAACTCTCCTCCCTTTCATTTTCACTATTGGGGTATCAAACTCCATTCTCCCATGAACCACGCATTCCTAAACCTATCCATCCAACTTTTGCCGCATGCACTTCTCAGGACCATATTTTCACTGCATTTAGCCAACTATTATGTATATCCTGGCATACCTAGGTTTCACCACCATTTAATAACGTCGGGAAGAGTACGATTTTGCACACTGCAATTATTTTTCCTTAGACAAAAACTCATTACTTGAAGTGCTCCACATGCTACCTCCGACTCTCCATCCGGTATTCTCACATATCTTTATCTCTTCATCTATCCTTAAATCGCTCGCAATCGTCGGGCCTAAGAACACAAAATAATTCTTTCTTCTATTGATTCAAGAGTTTTGTTAGCTAGATATAAAGTTTTGGGTTGAGTATATTACATCGCCGCTGCAGATCAAAAGAGATTGGAAGCAATGGAGCAATGTTGAAGAACCAATTGACGGAGAGAGTCACTAACGAAGAAGTCCGAAGAGTTGGAGAGATAAGAAGTTAAATGAAAATTCTACGAAGACCAAGAAATAAACTTACTGGACACATTTTCCACAAAGAAAGCACATTGAAAACAATATTGGAAGGAGAAATGAATGAGTTACAGAGGAAGATCAAGGATGGAATATATCAGACAAATTGTGGAGGACGTCAAAGTGAAAAGTTACGCAGGAATGAAGCAATTGGAATGAAGAGAACTGCTGCAAACCAATCTTTTGATTGATAACAGCTTGTGACCTGCGGTCCAGCCATTACCTGCGGTCGGTTGACTTCAACTGCGGTCGATGGGAGAATAAATGTATTTCAGTTTGTATACCAAGAAAATATTTACTCAAAATTTTAACCACAAGGCCTAAGAAAACCTTAGGTAGGTTTAGTTAGTCAAAGTTAACGATAACTGAGAAATTAAAACTGACGGTACTGGAGGAGATATGACCTACTGGAACGGTTGCCGAAGGAAGTTGGAAAGGAGTTAGGGGCCAAGAAAGAGAAAGTCTAGTTTGAGGCGAGCAGGAGGAATATAAAGCTCATCCTCGGGGCGTCCTCTCTCCTCCGCACACCTCCACGTGCAAACCAGAAAAACTCGGCATCACGGCTCTCACCATTAATTCCTAAACCCTTCCCACATCAGACCCTGAAGGCTTTTAGGTTATTCTCGTGGGAAAGATGCAGCGGCTAAGTCACGTATCCCTCATTTTATTCCCTAGCAGCCTTATCCCCTTCACTTTCTTAATAATAATAAGGGTACGAAAGGCGGACCACCAGCCTTCACGTGGCATACCTGGTAACGGCTTTTGCCGGCTAATGGTGGACGTCTGCATGTGGAGCTAACCATCCCACACGCGCTCATCTGGTTCCAAAAGGGAAAACAGAAAATTCCACCCACAACCGGCCCCTCTCGGATAGGGGCCCTAGTGTGTTTGGGAGTGGCAACAGAAATGCCACCACAACGGGAGCTCGAATGCAGTGGAGGGAAGCCCTAAGGGGTGACCTCCTCGCATGCCATGCTGCCAGCGAGCCCGAACGCATGGGGTATATGGAAGGATGCATTCTTTGTGGTGTGAAATGCATCCAGAACACGAGCACCTATCACCGCAGAATCTGCGCGATTATGCCAACCACCTGCGACACCACCGGCCAGACCACCCTCCCCGACACAAGCAGCCTCTCCACTGCCTGAGGCGAGAACGGTACTCATGTTACAGTCTCTGCCAAATGGGGAAGAATCTAGTCAGGCCGTCTCTGAACTACGATCGCGGTTATTAAACACAGTATCCTATGATTAAGGACATAAATGGCAGAGATATTCACCAAAAATTCTCTCTGCGGGGTAACCACCTTTCGGGTTGAATGGCCTCATCGACGAAATCCTGACAGACGTCGGACCTATGGACCGTCTATTGCATGGTTTACGCTGCTGCCAAAATCATGGCTCACTCCCAAATGAACGCCTCTTGGGAGGACAAAGCAGAAAAAAGGCTGGAACAGTTGGAGGCCAAGATCATGCAGGTGAGAGAACAGGCGTAGAGGATTCAGTCTGTGATGGAACACATCGCATTTGGGCGAGCTTTCACTCCTAAAGTTAGGAGAATGGCGCGCAACCTCAGATACAACCATTACACACTGAATAAAAGCGTGCAGCTCTCCACTAAGCACCACGCGGTCGATAGAGTACACGCAATCACCACGGCCCGGAAAAAAGTCCCCAAGAGGAGCAAGGCCGTGAGGGAGAACTCTATCTTTCTCCTTCACCCATTCCATCTCTTTCGGCCACCTCTGCCTATCGTTGAATCTCCGCCACCCGTCCAAGAGGTTGAACGTTTCTGGAAGGAAATCTAAGAAACGTCGAAGCCATTGAACGGGGACACTCCGGCCCTAGACATCTTTAAATAGTTTTGTGACCGCCACCTACAAGATGTGAATGAACCTCTTTCAGTCACAGAAAGCGACGTGAAGAAGGCCTTCTTGTGGCTAAAAATCTTCTCGGCTCCAGGAATGGATGCCGTGAATAACATCTAGTGGAAGAAATTTACTTCCACACAGCAACACATCGCCAGAATCTTCACATATTTTCTGATGGGTAGAGAAACAATTTCACCATGGCTGACTGAGGGACGCACGGTTCTAATACCTAAGAATGGAGACTTGTCCAATCCAAAGAACTACCGCCCTATAACCTGCCTCAGCACCGTATACAAGGTGTTAACCTCTATCTTGAGCGACCTTATCCTCCACCGCGTCCAGCCTGAGTGGGAGGAGGTTTACGAGCAGAGGGGCTCAAAGCGAGGGATCGCGGGATTCAAGGACAACCTACTCATTGATAGGTGCAAATACCAGGATGCCATACGGCATAAACTAAACCTATCAATGGCCTGGGTGGACTACAAGAAGGCCTATAACACCACTTCACATGAACTTTTGATTGCTATGCTGAAGTTGATGAGAGTCCACCCAGAGGTAGTATCCTGCATCCAACGCCTGTTACCACTCTGGAAAACGCGCTTCGTTCTGAATTCATGCAAGCGGTCAGTTTCCACAGAATTGATTACATAAGGCGGACACGGGATGCAGAGCGTACCGAGCCCAGATGGAGACTTTGGGTCACCTTCTCTCCGGCTGTAGTTATTACGCCAGGTCAGCGTATCTAGCTCGGCACAATGCGCGCCTTCGGGTGATATACTATCACCTTCGATGTGTATTTCTTACCTTTGTCAGTGTATCACATTGGTTTTTTTGCCATCTGGGCCACAGCGATAATTCCGTTTGGAAAATTCTATTTGCCTTCACGGCTCACTTCACTTTTTGCACAAAAATGTATTCACTTGCACAAATAAATACCCATTACCAATTAAATATGATTACATACATACATATGTAATGACTTCTTTCATGGTTGTTGTCATGACACACTGCTTTGCGGTGATCTCTCGACTGGCTAAGGAAATCACGCAGTTAACGTCCACCGCTGTCTCGCTACAGGTACTCGGCCGCAAGGTTGACTGCTCCCTGGTTATGTCTCGGGTAGTTACAGATGACCTCGGCTTATTTCCTTTTACGGTATGGCTAATACTTCCTTCGTACCGGAAACCACTACTTTATAAATACTTCTTCAGTTTTCCATGGCCTCTATCACGTAATTTCCCCGCAGCGGTTGATTGTTTAAACTGCCATCCTCCCATAGAGTAACTCGCCTTCGTATATATTCATTTTCTCCCTCCTTCTATTCGAATGTTCTCGAAGGAATTTCCGCTCGTTTCCCTTCGTGTGCAGGTGATCATAACTTTAAACAATAGTTTTTTTGCTGCTATAGGCTATTGTTTGGTTTCAGTTTGATGACGCACTCAGGTCGTGGTCACGTGTTCAGGCGTTCATAACTTTAAACAATAGTGTTTTGCTGCTATTGACTATTTTTTGTTTTCAGTTTGATCACGCACTCATGTCGTGGTCGATGTAGCGTAATTGTTGCTACTTTACACCTGTAACAGTTCGGAGTCTAAAAAAAGAACTCACTGCACATATGTGGTTGCTTCTTATAATATTTAACGTCGAAATATTCAACATGGCTGGGATTCCAGTATCTTACAAACTATGGAGGTTTAAACTGGGATGATGTAAAATATGATATGCAGTCAGATTTCATCAATTTGCGACGTTGTTTTGCATCAAACAAATTGAAAATTAGTGCAATTTAAACGAAATATATGTGTTATAATTTATATAATAGGTACAAGTTCGATTGGGTTCTATATTATCATGAAGAAAACTGTCCGATAACTTCTTACAATAGCTGTTTGCCCATTGAACGGGTTTTCAGTTTAAAGTACCTGGGAGTAACCATAGACGAATTTTTAAAGTGGCAACAACATATTGATAGTCTAACAAATATTATGCGGCTAACACGGACCAATTTTTACTTCATCAGGAATAAATGTCCTTTACAGTTTCCTTAGGTAATATATAACGCGTTAGTACATACATTCCAGACTAAGTTATGGCATTTTTTGTTGGGATGGCGCTAATTTGAACTCCTTGAAACCTGCCGTTTTTTTTACAAAAAAGAATTATTCGTGTTATTTTGAAAAAGAACAGATTTGAAAGATACTTCCCACTCTTTCTTCATTTAGGTTTGCTTCCATTGAGGCATTTATTTATTTATAAGGTTCTACGGTGTTTTATACTAGAAGTGGTAACTCTAGAATATTTCTGTGCCTACCTTCTCCCTTTACTCTGCGTAAGAAAAGTATAACGTTATCCAAACCAAATTTTACGATATTTAAAAGGTGTTCTTTGTATGTAGGACCATAGGTATACAATCTATTACCCCATTCATGCATTGATTCTATGTCTGTGAAAATATTTTCGCAAAATGTACATTCTTGGCTTCTCACCAAGGAGAGTGTAGAGGAAATATTGTTGTAAATATGTTATACTCCAAACTCCAAAGTGTTAGTTAGTAGCTTCTTAATTTACGCAATAAAATTGTTAAGTAATTGTCTTAGTCTCACTACATGAGCCTCATGTAAGTGTAAAATGAAAACATAACATGTTATTATTTGATGGTAGCCTTAAACAGGTTCTCCTTTCTTCACGACCTTCCGCCCGTGCACTTACAAAGATAGAAATCCAGACTCCAATTTCTTTTCAATTGAGGGCACTGCATTTCGAGGTTAATCTCGTTTTCATTCGCGAGAAAGCTACCTTCTTAAGCTAGAGATCCGAGAATGCGCCGAGGTAAAACATTATAATTAATCTATTATTAAACCCCTCAACTGCCTTAATTTGTTTCAGGTTTCATTCATAACATAGATTGTTTGTAGGGTGTGTTTCCACAGGAGCCCGGGCAGTTAGACCTTCTTGGTCCATTGTGCCAACCCCATTCCTGTCTGTCACATGCAGACAAGGGACAAGAGCGCCACGTTGAAGGTACGTAAAACCATCAATTCAACCACCATCCGGGTCCAACATTGCTTAACTTTGGTGATCTTACAGGAACCGGTGTGTCAATGTGGCTGGGCCCTTGCCTTCGCAATATAAGTCGTATATAACAACAAGGGTTATCATTTTCGTGTTACAAAATGAAAAATTACACTGCTTTATGCGGAATAGCTACATAATTTTGATGCATGGTAGTAAATTTACCATAGTAGCTACAATTCTTCGGGGGATACACTTACTCTCTGAAGTAGAGGGAAAATATTTTTTGTGCTTGTGGAGTGGAGTCAATCTTTGCTGCCAGTGGATGAAAGTATTCATTCGGGTACATACAAACTTCGCAGCAAAAGGGTTAAAAATAACCTTCCTCCATTCCTTGATCGAGATAACAGTTTTCAAAATGCCATTTTAATTAGGTATCCATGTATTGACGCTAAATAATGTTTCATACAGGTGGTTTTCTCAAGCATATGATTAAACATTGTATTTTTTATGAATATTCTGGAATTTTGAGGCACTTTGACTTATACCTTTACTATCCGATAATTCTAGGGAAAAAGTATGCAATTTTGTCTGCGTATAGCGCATTATACGGTCGTATTTGTGACTCTGGAAATATTACTCTGTCTTTTTTTTAATAAATCATTCAAATTTCACCGTAACAATCTCTGAATAACTCTTTCGAAACCTTTTTCACCCACAACACCGAAATTTTAGAGAAATGAGTTTTTCGATATATATATTTTCTTCCGCTGAAATGTTTGGATTATATTTTGCAAGAAAAAACATTCTGACGCCAAGGTTTTTTTCACAACGCTTACCCTAAGAATATACCTACCCTTACCATATTCTTCATTTCTAATGAAGTGTACATTATGAAAGAGAAGAACTTTAAACAAAAAAAGATTAAATGCCTTAACCCGAAGTGCGTGCTTTTTCGTGAAAAAATCGTTATGACAGATGAATAATATTTGAATATTTTAAATATTTTTCTTGATGCTTTCATGCTTCATTGTATACTTATGTTGAATATTCTTCAAGCTTTCTTACCTACCTTTTCTGGCACAAGGTTACTTGTACCATAGTAAAACTGCTATTTTAAATATTATTTTCATGGAAAAACAATATCAAGGACAGGAGTATATTTATAAAACAACCAACTTGGAGTAGTAAAATTACACACCATAAATTTTTCATATCACATTGCGGAGGAAGGTCATATATTTCAGCAAAGAATGCGTGGTAAAAACTGTGCTATATCACCAAAACTTCGTGGGAAACGACAGGTGAGACAGGGACACCAACTGACCCCTATTTTCGGATGTATCAATTCCACACACTGCTGGCCCTATGTAAGCTATGCAACCACCTATGAAAGCGGCCTGCGGTTTGTCAACTGTGGTGGATAAACATTAACTATGCACAAATCAGAAATAGCGACGGGTTTAGTAGAATTTAACTGAGTGAGTGATCTGAGAGTGAGGGTAGAGATTACGAACAAGTGATCAGATAAAATCACACAGAAAGTAGACTCATTATTCCATCATGAATTACAATGGGTAGAGTGAATTATATGATACTAGTTAATGTTTTTATATTTTTATATTTATATTCAGTGAAAACGATCATATTTGCAGCATCTCAATAGAATAAAAATATTAAATATAAAAAAATTAAATACGCATATGACATTCAGCTCCAAAGTCCACACACATTGCATGCAATTATTCTGACTTCGGGCAAAAAATATATCGCCATAGCGGATAATCAAAGACCTTTAATTATATTAGATACCAATTTAAAATTCATAAATAAAAATCAACTTCTAACGAAAGAAACTGACAAAGCAAGTCCTGTAAGTAACTATTGATATAAGTTTATTCTGAATGACACAGCTTTTAATAAGATGGCGTTCATAACCTTTCTGCCTATTATTTCACATAACTCCATAGTAATATACAACCACAGTGTTGAGATTGCCATAACTAAACATATTGTCTTTAGTTTTAGAGTTTGATTAGAAGTCTGATCAATCATTGACCTTATGATGACTAGTTCTGAAAAATGTTAACGGTCAGATGAAAGGCAAATTCAAAGTAAATATTGAGAAACAGTTACTTCTATAGTGTTCCTTAGGGATATTTCTTGTTCGGATTTCTTGTTCAAGAAGAAGAAATCCTCGGAGTGCGAGGTGACCCAGGGAAAGGAGCTGGGCCCCCTACCCTGAATGTGTGAAATTCACACGCCTGTGGCTTAGTCCGGGGTGAGCTCTACCCTCAACTATCCAAACCAACCTTCGGGTTGAATCACTGAGTGAGTGAGGGATATTTGAATTCACTGTTTTCCATACCGTGTAAAATACTTGCCAGGGCACGTAAGACAAAGGGGTGTAACTTGAAATTATTTCAAACAAAGTGACAAAGAACTTAGCAAATAACCGGCAATAAATGTTCACTTTACTCAACCATATAATTCCATGCATATTCGCGAATATTTGAGGAGGATAAAACTCCTGAGCTACTTTAAAATTAGAAACTTCATTTCGAATCAGGGAGAATGATCGTTTTGCAGCGAAGTTCATAGGTAAACCTGATTGAATACATCCGCTGACTGCGGTGTTCGACTTGACCGCACAAGCTAAAAAAATATTTTCCCTCTACCGTGGAAATCAGGTCAAAGGTGTTGTATCCCTAGTGGTAAATTTACGACCATGCAACATTAAAGTATATTTGGCATTTCAGCGTTAAAAGGCAAAAATTGCTCATATTTAATTCTAAAGATTATGAAAAATCTTTCTCTTGGGCATTTTTATAACCTGAATAAAACCCGTAATCATTTAACACAGTGAAATATTCCATCATCCATTTAATGGGCCGAAAAATTAAAAAATATATAAAAACAGTATAAGGAGTACCTTATCAACTACAGCAAAAACAGCAACCAAATATATTTTCTTTGCAAAAAAGGGAGAACGTCAAGAAATACTTATTGATAATTTGTCAACTCAAAGAACTCAACCAGTCCACAGGGTCGATTTTAGAGTCAAATGTGCCGATGGGGTCGTGCGACCAAAACGGAATGCTTTGAACAACGTGCGCAGGGCAAGGGCATGCGCATAGCAGCTATTCCAAACCTGAGGCTATCGTGCAGTAAGAGTAACGCGCTTGACAGCAGAGTTCATTTGTCAGTACGTGCATCTAAGTACTACACTTCGAGCTGCATCAATGGCAGAGGTGTTTGAATATCAGCCACTAACCCGTTAACGCCTATCAGTACCGTATGGTACCAGCCGGTTGTGTATTATTAAAAATTATGTTTTCTAATACTCCTGAATATTTTACTGGGTTTTTTAAACTTAACATGAAAATGCATACAATAGAGCTTAAGATTCCGTAAATTTCGCACTTATTTGCCCTTATTTAACGCCAATGAAGATGTTTCAAATGGGAGAACTTTTACGGATCGCCAAAAAGGAGTTTTTTTCTTGCAGATCTTCCGATTTTCTTTTATTAATTCAGTATTGACATTTTTTTAAACATTTTTTCACGTAGTATTACACCTTAATACATGTAGCTTTCGACGTGATCAAATTTTTTAGTTGCAGGTTCATTCATTGGGAAGTTACAAGAATTGACATTTCTCTGGTACCATACGGTACCGCTAGACGCTTCTCATGCTATATTTATGCGGGGAGGGCTTACGTGGTAATTTCTTCGTCTGTGGTGTTTCTACCGGATTTATTTTTCTCTATCGTCTTTATAACCAATCAGAGGTTGAATTAAGTATACATTTCATTAATGTACAACCCGGAATTATCTCTCGTATCAATCGTATTTGTGTTCGCCGTCACCCTGATGACTTAGTCACCTGGTCGTTCCCGTACCTCCGGATGTATATACTCTTTTTTGGCTCGCGACGCACACTCTAACCCGGATTAGGGGATATGGAGTTCTGGTGGTACAAAAAAAGCTTTCCCTTAAAGTAGAAGAAAGAGTCTGTGAATAAGAAGGAGTGTAGCCACCGGGAAACTCCCAAGACGGTGCCAAAGACTGCTAAATCCTTTGTGTTCTCTCGGCCTTTCGTCTCTCCATCGCACTCATTCGAGCCATATTTCGCACCCTTTTCGTTAATTTCTACTCTTAACTACTACTACGTGCAGTGCCGAAGAATTTTGGCATTGATTTCAATGAAATATATATATCGAACCATCGATGGCAACTGCGTTGTCGAATGAAGAAGCGAATGAATGAAGGAGGAATAGTGGACAACTTGATTGGACGGCAATTGCGCGCCAAAGTTGAAGTTATCATTCGAAATGCTGAACGTGCAACCAGTGATGCACACCAAGGAAAACCGGAGAATATCCAAGCATATGGGGAGCTTGATCCAAGTGGTAAATCACGTAAGAGACCTCAAACACGCGAACAAAGATCGTTTTGGATGATAAAGACATTACTGTACACGAAGCGATTTTCCCTAATCCTGATTACTTCTCCTTTTGTTACGAGTCCCTTACCATATTTTTTTACTAAGAAGTAATCTCTCATTTAGTAGAACAATCGAATGAGTATGCACAGTTCTACAATTGTGTAAATCCAAACATAAAACCTGAGGAAGTGAAAATGTTTGTTGCCATTCTATTCCAAGGAGGGTATAATACGGTTACTAGTGAAAGACACTATTCGGAGGCAGCACACTCTATGAGAAGTGAACTCGTGCGTAAGTCAATGAGGCGAGACAGATTCTTGCAAATAAATAGATTAATGTACTGCAATGACAATATTACCGTGGATGCCACGGATGAAATGTGGAAAATGCATCCTCTTATGGATATGGCAAATAAAAAATCTGATTTCAAAGAAGGACTGCGTAGCGTAACACCAACTTATTAGCTCAGGATCGGATCGCACTTGCGTTAGTCCATGAATAAAACATGAGCCACCACGTCTTGACGAGGTTAGTGCAAGACACGCAATTTGGATAGCGCTATGAGTTCAGCGAATTCTCATCCCGCCATCCACGTGCCGCGCGTATAATGACGACGTAATTTTTGTAAGCTCCCGGAAAAGAAGGGGAACATAAGACGCTAAATGGAGCTTGCGTCTCGGCTCAGCGAAGTGAGAGTAACACATGAGCTACCGATCGCTTCGAATAGAGCCTGATGGAACCGATGTGAGTAGAGCCGTCGTATTATGGTTGGTTGTGGAGGGAGAGCTTGTGGAACCTATCGGAAAATCACGAATTCAGCCTTTCTCTCCCTCTGTCTCCTTCTCTTCCCTTTCCAAGAAACCAAGCCCCAGCATCACTCTCCTAAACCCGTTGATCCTATACTTTCTCTCGGCTCACTCTTACCCAAACCTTTCCTGACCTCCGTCGAAAACCTCTTAGACTTACTCGCGATCGGGACAGCACCCCCCTTGAATATTCAACGTTATTGAGTGTGAGGTGGTGTGGGGGGAGGGGCAGGTAGGGTGAATGGGAAAGAAGTGGATGGGATGGGCTTGTCCTCGCCGATACACAATGCCGACTGCTGTCGAAGGCCCATTCCACATCCATAAAAACCTAGAAATAGCTACGTTTCACTCGTTCTAAAGTACAGAATTGCCTGGTTTTGTTCGTTCCTTTCAAAAAGGGCGTGCTTACATGATATATAAACGAGTGTTTTCTCGCTCTTTTATTTCATAAGTAATTATTGAGGTGTTTTTGACGAATCCACCCTGAAAATATTTAACAATATACATGACAATCAAAAAAGTAACGTTTCTTTCGTTCAAAATCATCGAATTGGCGTTTTCTATAAATAAATACGTCTTTTTACATGTTGGTTTCTTTCAAAATCCTAAAACTCAGGGTGTTACATTTGAATCCACTGTAAAAATGTTTTTCAAGACAAATTGAAATAATAAAAGTAACGTTTCTTACATTCAACAGTATCGAATTGGCAGGTTTTGTTCGTTGTTTCTTTCCCCCCACCCAACCATCTCTTGCCCAATCTCTTGCCATCCACCCTCTTTTTTCCAACATATCCACCCCTCTACCCCAACTCGTCCTTTAAGAACCCCCTCTGTGTCCCTTACCCTGGGAACTTTATCTGCTCTCTCTCCCTTGTCATTGTCCCAGGGAATCTCCTTACCGAAGTGTAGTAAGGTCTTGAAAAGTGGCTCAAGAGGAAACGTCACCCTTTTGTCATCGCCCGTGGAGAAGAGGTTTGGTTGTTTCTCACGGTCCATCTGGAGATCACCAGAGAAATAGAATCTACGGCTGATAACTATCAATTCTCTTTTTTTCACGTATATTCCGTGACTATTATAGAAAAATAGTAGAACGCCCTAATAGTTTAAAGGCAGCATTTTAAAACACCCAACATAACGCTTTTTTTAGTTCATATAATGGGCATCATCATTAGAAGTCCAAGCAACTGATTGGTAAGTTTTGAGGACTGCCACCAACTATCCAAGTACTTTTTGACGACTCCCAGATTTCTACATAGGTAGGTATACGTAGATTATGGTTGCACTCTTTTGATGTCTGCGCCTATAAATCACCCACTTCCAAAAACCTTGCACCTAATAAAAATAACTAATAAAAAATAAAGTAATAAGTAATAAAAATGTCTAGTTTTATCTATTCTTACTGCGGGTTCAACCTTTACTCTGAAATTATTCAGTTGTTTTCATTTAGTTCCAACTCACCAAATTTATTTATGAACCGATGGGTGGCATAGTTACACATCGCAAAACGATTGCTAAACCATTACAATCAAGTACATGCAACAAGCCCACAGGTCAACACAATATACTTGCACGAGTGATCAAGAAGGTAGCTTCAAACAACACAACGTTTCTATAAATAATATTTACGAACTCTTTTTCTGAAGGTAACAGGAAATAGCCCAGGTGAGATAAATATTACAAAACGAGAACCAACAACATTCAGATAATGTTCGGCTTTTATCGTTAACATCGCTTTCATACAAGATTCTTAAGCACATAATTTTTATTTAGCTATGATGAGCTTTCTGGACCGTCGTAACTTCTTGTACACTAGTCAGCAAGGCACCTAGTGAGTAGAGATCATTCTAAACACACCCTTCACAACCTTCTCCCACGCACCAGTGATGGCTACTAATAACAAAATAGAGTGGGGCGCTACAAGGCACTATGTTAGCATTCAATTCACTTTCTTCCTTTCCCTGATCCAATTTATATTTCTTATTTCCTCCCTTATTAACCCGGTAACGCCTGGAAAAAACATTTTCTCGCAATCTATTGATACGCTAATATTTTAATATGGTTTGTTTTCTGAGTTATTACGTCAAATCGTTTTACTTTTAACATTGGAAGTTATGGAGATACAGCCTGGTACTAATCGGTACCGCTAGGCGCTTAGGGGTATAACATTGAAGTTTTCAGGAATTTTCTGAAATTTACGGGTAGCTGTTCATAATACTTTGTATTTCATAATTTTCACTTTATTGTACATTTTGAAGAGTAAATGGCATTAAAATCCCAAGAAAATTTGAACACATTATTTTACTAATAATAAGCAATAATTTAAAAAAATGCTCAAAGTCAAAAATAATAAAAGAGTTCCCTTTCCCTTGGCATTATTTCATCACTGCTGTACAAGAAATGGTGTAAAACAGTCTATGGACAACCCTATATGACATATCACACACTCCGTTCGTGCCCTCTGTCAAAGAGGTGAAAAATTATATGATTATGGAAGGTTGTATCGAAAGAATTAGGGAGAAAGTGAATTAAAACATCCTGTCGACCGAAACAATCTCCCGTTATGTTTCTTTAACGACTTAACACCTCGTGCACAAACATTTAGCTACGTGATCGATACTTATGAGATCCATAAAATAAAGTAACCTCATTAATAAACTTCGGATACATAATCTGTCGCTTTTGTAACTTATCCCTCAATGGTAAACTCTTCATATTTTTGGTCCACTCTCGTACCGCTGAAGGAAATGGATAATTCTTAAATATACCTGTATGTGTAAATAAGTCTTTTGATTTCTGAGAGTTAAAAAAATCATATATACCTGAGCTTAGGGTGTCAATATTGCCTAGAATAAGTGACAAGTTAGGCAAAAATGTATTTAAAGAGTTTATTTTAATGGTATATTACCGTCTCTGGAGATCTGAGGTCCGTAGATACTCGTATCGTAAACCTATTACGTCACCTTTTTGAATAAATAACGAAGAAAGAGCTTAATTCTCAGTTTTTGGCCTATAAATCTGACTCTAATAATTTCCTCTTCACTGACCTATCCTTGCATGCCTTTTTTATTTCAGTTACCTTCATACATTGCTTCATACTCATCCAAATTTTTTGGACATCTAATATTCCTGTCATAAGGGTATCTTTAATTACATTTGCCCATGACTAACTTAGTCATGACTCCTTCCTGAACTCAGCATTAACACAAATCTAATTTTACTGTTTGACTTGAATCCAATATCATAGCATTGCGAAGCAAGCAAAAACACGCTCTTTTTATGCATGTTTAATTATTTATTCCACATTCTTTCACCGCCGACGTATTTTTAATCGTATTCCTTCGGACTTTACCGCAGAGACTTCTCATAGACCCCATACCCACTACATTTAGCCCTCTGTTATATCCTGGTACAGCCCAATTTCGTCAGCCCAAACATAAAATGGCACACATTTAAACACTGCAATTGTTGATTCCTTAGGCAAACATTCATTGCTTGATGTACTTCACATACTACCGACAATTCCCATCACAGCATTCGCGTGCCTTTTAATCTCTCTATCTATTTCATATCCAAGCCTTTATGAAAACTATTTTACGAAATCAGTCAACACCTTTTTCCTCCTATTGCACAATATGACGAGCTATTTCCAAAATTAATTACTTCCCGCAATGCGGGAAAAGAGATGAAATACAGCACTGATACATCCATTCCGGGAGCAGATATATTATATTAGGTAACATTCCGCCGGCTTTCACAACAATCGAGGGTACTTGTCTTATTCTACGACATCCTTGGCGTGAGACAAACATTTTTTCTTGAAATCGGGTCAAAACATGGGTGGGGAAGTGGGTGGAAATTTACAGTGAAGCGATGGTAAGCCGGACAGAGGGAAGAGGCAGGGGCCTTCGTCGTAATTTTGCGAGCGACCAGGGCGTGAAAGTTTTCTCCCGCAACTCACCCTTCCATTAATTCGCCAGGTCACGTGAGCACATGTATACTTACGGCAGACAAAAGGAATCGGACGATAAATTTTCTCTTTCAAGGAGAAATGTGTCCTTTTTCTTTATTTTATATTATTTCCCTTTGTAATCCCCACTCGTGGTCGAGCTCTGCACGCTGAGAATAGCCCCGGATTGATGACCTTATATATTAAAATATATATGTTTTGTCTCACCCAGGGTCTCGAACCGTACCCTTATATCACGGTATTTGTCACCCCCCACCCACAACGCCTGCCTCGGCTCCTCCTAGCTCCAATGTCCCTGGCCCGCTCCGTGGGTCCGTCCATAACTTCCCCGGAGCTCCCTTTAAACGGGGTCCGCGCTTAATCCAGTCATCCTATCCTTCATCTCGGAAATTGCATTTTTCGGAAAGACATTCGGTTACGTCTGACTGACTCTACATTCCCGTGCCTGGAAAAAGGGGAAATCCCTGCTCTATTTTCTCCATGAGATAAGCCCTTTTGCTTTAATGCTGACGCCTTTATAATAAGCTTTCTGCAAGCTGCATGACCTTCTGGGGCGCCATAGAGCTGACGGGAGGAATATTATATATAGGTATATGAAGGTATGTATATCTATCTTTTTCATTCCTAAGAATTGATTTCTTCACTAAGACAGCTAAATATATTTATAAAAAATCTAGCAGCACTATTATAAAAATTTAGGGCATAAAATAGATAAATTAACTGATGTATTAAATAACAAGAGACGGTGACCGTTGAACAGGGAAAAAAATAAAACACATTTATAGGATCTAAAGAATCCCCATGATTCCTCTACTATAATGACACAGTAATTCGCACATTGATCAAATTACTTATATCATAAAGGCCTCAGCCATAAGATCTCTCTTAAAGCCCGCGCTTCGGATTACAAGGTTATTAAAAAATGTATATCGTTGAAAAAGTGAAAACATTGACCAATGCAATAACTTTGAAGGAATTGAGTACTAAAACACAATTTTCAGACAAAAGTGAAGTGTATAGGAAAATTGAATGCCAGAATTCCGAATTCCATTTTTCTAACCTTCTGACAGTGACCGTTACAACGTCGTATTTTTAGTATATTTAATTTAATACGCAAAAAAATAAACCCTTGCATCAAGTTTGATTTTATTATGGGGTTAAATGCTAACAAAATCAGTGTAAAAACAACCCCATTAAATTGTTTTTTGCCACTTTTGTTCGGTTGTGCATTCGGTTGTTTCTGTAATCCAATATTGTATATTGAAAACCTATATTTTGAGTGAAAGTAATCTAAAAATTAACCACTGCACCGATTCAATGCTTTTATTATAGGACCTAAATTTAATACTTTAAAGCTGCCACATCTACACATTCCAACTTCGAGGCAATTTTTCTGACCCTCTGTTAGAAGAAAGCAAGAGTTGATGAACTGACTTTGTACATCTAAGACATAAAAAGTGACAGAAATTGATGTTCTAGTCAAACCTCGACTGGTTTTGTCGTACATGAATGTCAATAGATTTTTATTCTTTTGGGAAATGGCACGGAATGTATATATAATATTCCTAATTCACGTAAGTCTGTCTATTCGTCTATTAGTCAGTCATGCCTGTTTGAAGGACTTCAAGGTAATCTAGGAAATTCAAATATGACGAGGCCTGAACCCGACCGGAGAAATATTGGGAACCAAGAACAGTAATTTAACGTGTTAATTACCGTATCAATACCCACTTTCCGTCCCAAACATTGGTGTTCTAATCACGGCATAGAATAAGACCTGCCAGAGAATTTCTGATCCCTTATTGGGTTGCTAGTTAAAGTTACTGCAAGTACAGTACTCCATCCGAACTGGACGTTCAACTGTGGACCATTGGCACCTTCCGTTAAGAGTATACGCCGAGTTTCCCTAAAATTCAACTCGTTCTTCTCCCATTTCATTCCTATCCATGTAAATCAATGTATCCCCTATTTTGGCACGCTACCTACCCATTATAAGGTTTACCATAATTACTTATTCTATTATAACTCACTCAATGAGAAAGTTTCACTTTAACGGCATAGTTCATGCAGCAGTCAGTCTTATTTATGCTACGAAAAATTACAATCAGAAATCGATAGAAGCTACCGCTAGAAAGATTTGATTTGCAACAATTCCAACGTGTATGGAAAACACCATTTAACTATTTTTTCACCAGGAGGGATAAAGTTAGGAAACTACCCGGATGAAATAAAATATGAAATCTTATGAGAGGTGATAAAAACAACGTGATAAAGACACTAGCTTGAATGGGCAATTCACTGGAACATAAAATGGCACAAAAACCACATGATTTTGATACCGCCTTGGCCTGAATATTGCTTCATTGGTTAGGATAGATTTTTACAATAGTATCTGCAATTTTTTAATCCAACGTTACTACTTTTACGATGTGGAGTTCTCCAAGCCATGCTACCAGTGTTTTCGTTGGTTTGAATATCTTAGGATGCTGTGGGATGATGAAGGATGATAATGGTAAAGTACCTGTAATAATGGTAAGTAAAGTGCAGTAGCAAGGCCACTGTAGAAATTTATTAAATGCTTAGGCATTTAATTCTCTTCAAAGTTCATCCCGGTCTTTAAAGATTTTCCTTTGACAAAACGTGTACAAAGTGCAGGTCAATATGATTGCTTTTGGTTGAAAGCTTTCATCCAGGTCTTTAAAGTTTTTCCTATAAAAAAGTACAGTTCAATGTGTTTGCCTTTGGTTGAAAGCTTGAGAAAATTTGGTCTAAAGATACAGTCCCATTACAGACTTAAAAGTGTATTCTTCGAAATGGAATGTTTCAAAAGTTTCAGTGCATGCCATTCTATTAACTATGAACCAAACGCAATACTCCAAAGTAGCTCGTAGGTGCTCATTCGAAATACATTTTGGAGGCAGTTTTTGCAATCATTCGGGTTCGTAATTCAATTCGCAAACTATGTTGTGAATATTTTATGAATACCTTCGTCACTATCAACTAGAGGCTAGGCCTAGTTGCCGCAACCAATTCATCCTAGTTTCCGACTCCCTTTTGAATTGTCCGTAGCTCATAAACTTCATTAGTTTCTGAGCACCCTTCAAAAACTGCAGCTTTAGCCTCCCTCTGCTTGGCCTCCGAAAATGCCTCTCTTACTTTGGAAGGCTTGTTTAGCCCTTGCCACCAGTTTCTTTACGTCAACTGTTTTCCTTTTCAACTATATTATCTAGGTAATAAAATTCACTCACTTGTCTTGTTTCCTCATTCCCTATTGCAATCTTTGCTCCTCTTACTACGCTGTTTTTTATTACAACCATCAATTTAGTTTTCTTGACGTTTTTTTCAATTTATAATTCCTATTTATCATTTGCAGCGGTTCACTTCGTTAACATGCTGTTTAGTTCCTTTAAAGAATCTCCTATTATCGCGATATTGCCAGCAAATCTGAGGCTGTGGACTTATGCTCCATTTATTTTTACTCCTCCGGTTTTTTTATTCATTTACTCTGTACTTTTTTCACTAAAAATGTTTATTAGATATGGCGATAAGGGGCGTTATTTTTTAACTCCTAGTCTTATCTTAGCCTTCCTTTAAATCCTTTTATGTTGATTTTCGTTGTTTGCTTTTTATTTAGCTATGCTATTGGTCTCATTTCCCTCCTAATACATTCATGGACTGAAAAAGAAGCTCAACAGAATCAAAAGCCTTTTCTAAATCAATGACAATCAGATACATTGGCTTGTTAATTTCCATAAATATTTTCATTGCAACACGCAGAGATTGTATTACTTCCCTGGTATCCTTTCCACTAATAAAACCAAGTTGGTCATCTCCAAGTCACTGTTGTATATTCTCATTCATTATGTTGTATTTTCAGACTGGTATTAAACGCCTCTGGTAAGTTATCTCTTCATAACCGTCTCTAAGGACCTTGGAGAACTGTTCATTTGCTTCCCCGACCAAATTCATTAGCAGTTCCGCAAGTATATCATCAACCACACATCAATCTGCTTTGCCTACAGTCTGTTATTGATGGACCTAAATCTTATAATTTTTTATCTTCATTTTCATTGAGTGCTCCAATTTTCTCTCCTTCGCACAATTTCTTTAAATATTCTTTCCATTTTTCATCTAAAGTTTCGTTATTCAACAGCATATTTCCATCTTTATCTTTGCTATGGATGGCCTTGTCCTTGGTTTGAGCAGAAGTACTTTTTTTTAGCATAACTGGTCCTGTCTTTTTCATCCTACAAAATATTAAATCTGATCCACATTATCTATGGTCCACTTCTCCTTCTCTTCCTAGCAGTGTTTTGTGATTTTGTTCTTCACCTATTTGTATTCTTCAAGATTTCCGTTTTTCCTCAATTGTCCCCGTTCATCAATTAGTTCCATTATATTCCCTGTCATCCACTTTTCTCTCGGTGTTTTCTTCCTTCTAATTGTTTCTTCTGCAGCCGCAGTGATTCCTTCGTTGATTTTATGCCAACTATTGTGTAATATCCCTTTCATAAGAGGTTAATTATCTTATCTATTAACTTATCCTTGGTAGCTTTCCCTTACTATCACGACCTTTCTCGATCACATTTTATACCACCAAAAAATATTTATTCACACCAATATTTTTCATTGCATTCATACATTGAGAAGAAAAACTTAGTTTAAAGTGAGATCCGTCACATTAAAAATGCTAATGTTTACAGGTTTACCTTTTGAAGAGAAGGAATAAGAAGTTAAATAAGAAACATCCCCTTTTGAGTCTCGTTTTTCGCGGGATCAAAGGAGGCTTGGGGCTATGGCATACAAACGGGAAGGGATTGGGTCAAAGAAAGACATCTTACGGCTCCCATTTAAGGGGTAATCGAGTGAGAAAGGAATTTTAACACTCGTGGGGCAGGATAAAAAGGTAAAAAGCAAAACAGGGAACCCCTTTTTTGTCGGTAAAAAATTTGGATTTACAAAATACAAAAAATATAGTGGAGGAGTAAAAAATTGAGTGTTCAGTGGTCTTACGTCTCAACCTTTTAGCGTGACCCTGGCTTTTCCCCACTCAGCGTCACATCCAACGACGTACGCTGCGGAATTTTCATTTGCAACCTTCGCCCTTCAGACTGTGGTGCTTTTATTTTTACACGCTCCTTTAATGTAAGAGGAAGTGCGCTCTCCGCACGCATGTATGAATATCAAAAGGGTCAAAAATATATGTACTACGCGCATATATCCTGCAAAGGCTAGCCTCCATAACACGAGTTTTTAGAGTATTAAATGGCATACGACATGAAATTTTCTTTTCCAAAATAAACATACTCCATGCATATCAATTAACGGGTTCTACGCGCATGTTTTCCTTTTTAAAGACCTGAGTGAGGATTTCAAATTTTATGCAAACGTTTCCATGCGTCTACACAAAATGTTTTTTTGAATTTAGATGGCATGGTTTCAACAATATGAAAAATTACAAACATTGAGATTGATTTGAAAAATTTAAAAAACTAAGCAGACCAAAAAACATTTTGTATTCTATGGCACAGAAAGAGAAATTTTAATAAAGCACTAAACTTACGTGCTCAAACGGAAAGTACAGCCTTTTCAAGTAAAATGTCTTAATCCAGAGACCTAGGTTCATTTACTCTACATTAATCTACATTATCACGCCACGTCGTGATAGAACATGCACCCACACTAAAGCCTATTAAAAAAGGATAGGAGAAAAATGAATGCTATAGTAGGTAAATGAGTATATAAAGACAGACCTTGAGATAGAGAACAATATGTACTTTTTAAATGATGGAATCAATTTATGACAGTTAAAATTTTACATGATTCTCGAAGTATAGTTAGAATTAACCAAAATCCATCGTTTAATTTCCGAAACAGTTGTATTTTTTGGTGTCTCCACGTTTTTCGGGCAAAGCTGCGTCGGTGTATCTTTACGATGACGTTTCGTAGCCAATGCAGGCCACATCTTCAGATCAAGTCCGAATGCCAAACGGTGAAAGTTGGCCTGTATATATACCGTCCTCAAGGGGGCCTTCCGTTTGCGCAGCCAATCAGCGTTGAGCACCCTCCCTGGTTAAAACTCTCCTTCATCGAGCCGGAGTCATATCGGATGAAAAATCAAGACTTTCACCGTTTGGCATTCGGGCTTGATCTGAAGATGTGGCCTGCATTGGCTACGAAACATCATCGTAAAGATACACCAACGCAGCTTTGCCCGAAAAACATGGAGACACCAGCACAACAGCGCTGCGAAAGCCTCAAACAGAAAGTTGTATTTTTTTCTCAGAAAATTCAGCATATTTCACAGCAATTTTTGCATGACGATGTTAAAATTTATGTTTCATAGACAGAACGGCAGTTGGCATAAAAATTTATCACATTTAAGCACCCTCTTCTAGAAGAGTTTGAAAGTATTGAACCAAGGGTATACAATTGTTAATGCATTATTTATAATTCATGGTAGAGAAAGTAAACATATCGTTTTTATGAGACAGGTATGTTTCAATATTTTTAAAAGGTACCTTGTTAAAGGTTAATTATTATAAGCCTAACTAACATTACTGTTAAATATCCTTCGCATTGCGAAATCGTTCAATCGTAAAAACAAAACTTGTACTAAATTAAAATATTTTTCCACACATTTAGGTAAAATAAACGGTATAAATTATAGTTTACCGTACGTGGATTACTACTCCTACTGAATATTTCATTTGTTTTTACGAAACATAATTACGGTTTACACAGTTCTATTATCATATATAATACTAGATATATTATCTCACTAAATGTTTTAATATAATTAAAATTGGCAAAGATCACTCACTTACAAAAAATGTTTCATTAGCCTTCAGTCATGATATTGAAAAAAATATAGTTTGAAAGACTTGATAACACATCAACTCGCATACATGCTTGAGAAATATTAAAGGATCATTTCAAACCCGATGTTGACCACCGCACAAAAACCTGACAACCATTTTCCGATGACTTATGCTTTAAGTAATACTGGAAATGCCTCCCAAGTAACATAAGTCAAATATGATTTACACACGAACACATTAATACGAATTTCATGGCGAGAAGGAATTTGTCAACGTAGTGCCTCCGGTGAGGGCGAAAGTAACGCCAAAACAGACGTATCGCCGTTACACCGCTTCGTTTTAAAAATCTCGGTACGCTGACACTGATTTGTGGGGTAAATCCTGCCGGCCGATGCATCACCATGCCGACGGACCACGGAGTGGAGGTGGAGGCGTGAACCAATAAGTAGCCTGTGCCCGGACTAGACCCTTAGCCAGACCCCCCTCGGATTCCCTTTCCCTCTGGTCGTCGCGCAACGATCCGCAATTACGTAACCCCGAATGCAATCCACTCACGGCGGAGCACCTCGTCCTTCAGTGGGCGCCATCACCGTTCTGTACTCAATGGAGGGAAAAAGGGTGACGCCAAACTAGTGGACTGTGTAAAGATTCACCCCCTCTTCGAGTTGGTTGAAGCATAGTCACTGGAAGCGCTAACTAGGATATTTTCGTGTGATAGATGGTCCGCCATTTGGGTCCCTCAGATTTTTCCACCTTGATATTAGATTCCTTTTCTCAAAAATTATTGATTGTCTTCCACAGTTAATCCAAAGTATTCAACCAATGAAAAGATATGTTAGCGTGAAGTCCTACCCAATGTATTCCTCACTCCGGGGAGATTTCTCTTATATTCATTAAACTACAAACTATTTCACTATCTTCTCTAACGTTTCCTACATACTACCAATCATTGTACAATATTTCGTGTTACAAACATTTTTATGAGTAATAAATAATCGATTATATATTCAGTTTCAATAAACAGGCGCAAACAAAATAAATGTATAAACAAATTTTCATTAGACACCTAAGGGATGATATTCAGCGAAAAAAAAACATTATACTGCACCAAAAATCCATCCCATATTTCCCATTTGACGGTTAGGTGTGTTAGCTGGTTACACCACCAAACTGTTCAAGTTGGATTCCGTCTTCCACGCCGGAAATATTATTCAAACTCTGCAACTGCAACAGTTTTTCTCATTATTTTGTTCGACAGCACAACATCCATGGATTCTGGTTAGTAAAAAAAGCAATCTTAGGATGGATAATTAATTTTTAACATTCAAATATTCGTTTAATAATTCACTCGGAATGGAATAGTGTAAATCATCTTAAAAACATATCGAGATTTAAATGTTTTCGTAAAGCAGACGCGGCCCTCCTAACCCTTCCAGGGAACCCTAATTCCTGCCAGGCTCTAGATTCATGCACGAGGACCAGTAGTGCCCTCTCAAGCATATTTCAACCGACTTGCCCCTCTCCAGCGCACACTTCAATCCCTCCCCAACGATACCTCCCTCCACCTCCCTCATGGCGCTTCACCTCCGTGACTAACGAACCGAATCCTCTGACCGATGGGTTTCGATTGTCCCTAATCTGAGTGGTTTACTCTCCGCGAAAGGGACTAAACTTTCAATTGAACATCGATGTCCGTTAGCAATGGGAAACACTTTGATGTCATTGGTGCCCACCGGTTTGAATCTTTCATTGAGTAGATGATCTTTCCGACGTTTTTCCAGTCAATTCAACTAGGACATCACAAGAATGCATTAATGTCCAGGGGAGAGAAATGTACCATTTTTCTTTTTGTGTGGTTCAAAACTCAATTATCAATTGTCGAGTGGCATATAGTATTCGTACAATTATTCCAGTTTACCGAACAAATATCTTTTTAGTTTGAAACTATCCTCGGCCCTATCAGCTGGCTAGATCTTTCCAACTCTGAGCGATTGCAATAATTTGCTATCATCATCACTGAAATGGTATGAAGAAATTATTTTGTTACCATCGGATTTAATGGGGTGATTTTCATCTAACTAAATGATCGCAATGCTAGCGTTTAACTGTGATGCTAAAATTTATTTTTCTACCATGAGTCTTTGTCCCAAAATAGTAACGATTTATGGAATAGCGAGAAGGTAAAACATATTGCTGAAGCAAAAACGTAATGGACAACTTTTATAATAATATAAAGCCAAAATTATAAATCAACTTAAACGTATAGAGACAGCGATTTAAAACTTTCCTGATCAACTATAATTCTAATTTTTCTCCACTGGAACAGTTTGATCATCACCATCATCATTGACAACTGAGTAATGTTTCAATGTCATCTTATCATTCGATGGCAAATGTGGTCAAAATGAATTTTTGAATCTCAAAACATTTCTTTATTTTCCATTTCATAAGGCACTCCTGGACGCATACCCAGAACTAACATTATTGGTCATTACAATTAAAAACTAACAATAATATTCCGAGGCATTGAAGACAAATTTACGTAGACTAATAAGATTTAAATTTTCTGACGCTCCAAGTAATTTCGATTATAAACCGAGTATAGCTTCATCAATGAATATTTATACGTTTATAAGTTATACGTCAAAATATGTATGCCAATTAAATGGGATTCAATGTTCTTTAAGGCTTTTAGAGTCTTAGTGTCTTTAATGGGTTTCAAATTGGGTTCTCTCATCATACCAAAGCTACGTTAAAATACGAATTGACGCATTATCCATCTAAATCATGTATTTCTCGCATAATGAGAATCCTTTGTCGGCTTTGCATAAAAATCATTAGCTGCAATTAGGTTAACGAAACCGAAATATCTGCTTGGCACGTGATTTTACTAGCCCAAATATATCAATGAAATCAACTTTTTAAATTAAGGCACTTTTTAGAGGAGACTGACGATTTTTCACAAAATCAGTGGAATCACTGAATTTATTAATGTCTTGGGGAATCAGTGAATCCACTACAAAGAATTGGCTACTTCCCATCCAGAGACTTTGATCAAACGGATGGCGCAAGTATCGAAGATTCCACGAACGGAAGTCACGGAGACTGAAATTCGAATCATTGGAAACCTACTGGAACACAAACTCCCAAGCACACCAATCCCTTGGATACCTCTCCAAATCCCTTCCCCTCTCCGCAAGTGGCTAACGAACCAAATCCAATGGGTTTTGATAGTTCCGAATCAGCGAGGAGTTGCACTTCAAGGGATGGCAAGGAGGATGGAGGTAAAGGAGGAGAATGGAAGGACGCTGAAGGGAGAGAAACATAGCCAGCGGCAGAGGCAGAGTAGGGAAACATTCGCCTTTAAAGTACTGTCAGGGATGAAAATCCAAACATCCAATACGCCGCATTTTTTATTGAATGCGTTTATTTTTTTTCATTGAGGTTCAATTTGGCTATAAATTTCATCAACTACTACAGTAAAACTTCAAAAATTGATAATTATCTTAGAAACCAAACAACAATCAGAAGTAAAAATGCATAACGGGTATATTACCGCGTAATAGGCTTCATATCTGCCGACACACAGTGGTCGGAAATCGGACAAAGCTGGCAAAAATTCCAAAATGGAATTTTATGAGATATGAACTTGAAACTTTGCATAAAAACTTAAATATGATTCATGTATCTGGAAAAGCACTTCATTTACCATAGTTCTTATCCATTACTAAGACACAGAGGCTCAAACATGACCAAATTTCCAGAAAAATGCCCGTCTTCAGTTTTCTCGGAAAATCTACCTACTTAAGTCGATGGTGAAGTTAACAGAGGAATTTTATGTAATAAAAAAATGATATTATCTGTTAACAGGGTATTTTTGCTTTCCAATTCCGTAGTTTTAAAGAATAGTTACGATACAATCTTGCTGTGCCGTTACAAAATGGCGGACGCTGTTTTTAGACAAGATTTTACAATAAGTAGGAGATTCAAATGGGTTTTTGGCAAAGGCACGAAGAGTGTCTCACATCACCACGTTAATTACGATCAGTCACCAAAGTTAAGCATCGTTGGGCTCGGATCGAGTTTGGAGGGGTGATCCTCCGATTCGTCCGAGTGCTGTTGCCCCTGTCTGCACGTGGCAGACATGGAGAGGGAGGGGAGACCTTAGCCGTCGAAGCACGTTAAACAAAAATACTACTACTAGGAAGCCTATTACCCGGTGGTTTACCCGTGAAACATGTTGAAATCAGATTCACCAGGAAAATCTTAAATCATTTAGCACTCAAAAGAATCTTCAAAATAAAAGAAAGTAAAAAAAAACCCTCAAAACAAATTTTTTTAAAATGGGGTCCCTCAAAATCATCTTTAAAACCCTCTCGAGGTAAATGTATTCAGAATGGAGTTTTGATAAAATGTACCAAATATTAATTACTACTACTTTGAATGACTCTAATGAAGCAAACTACTACGGCCCTGATGAAGAACTAACATATATTTTTGAAAGGTCAGAAACCGCAGATTGTATTTCGTAAACAGGGCTTCTCTTCTCCCAAAAAAATAAAAATATAGTCTAAAACTCTACACTCAAGGAAAGGAGCAAATGGTACACAGTTCTACTGAACCATATCCACATAAATGACACGATCAGTAGCACGCCCATCGATAATAAAAAAAAGTAAGTAAAATAATTGATAAAAACAGCAGGGATTGCTATGTTGATTTCTAAAACACAACGTTTTGCGTTCATTAACTAGAAAATTATTGAACCAAAATATTCAGTAACGTAGCACATTATAGGAATTAGGGTTACTTCAAAAACTCCTTTTTTACTCTCAGCCACTGTGGGGATTTTGAGACCTTCGGAATACGAAGCCAGTACTCTTAGCCAGCACACCAATACATCCTCTAATATCCCATCATCTCGGCATGAATAGCATGTGTTGACTAAAATCGTATTTTTTCCTACCTCTTTGCCAAGTAGTCGACCTGTTCACTATTTGCATATATATATCTACCATTTGAGAATTTTTTCACCAGGGCTACATGCTAATAATACGTACACGTTTTCTTCCAAATGTATGAGTACATTTTTTACGCAGTTAAGTGGTATATTGTAATTTATTACTTACAATTAGAGATGCACATCAGGAGAACAATGTAAGACTTATGTATTTCACTAGGACTGTGTTAGGTAATAATATGCAACACAATATAAGGATTCTCCTTTAAATGACAAAGTAAAGATTACCATTGGTGATTTCGAGGGGAAATTAGTTGAATCTATGAAATATTTAGGCGTAAACATTGACAGGAAACTTAATTTCAAGGAGCATATTGATTATACCTGCAAAAAGACTGCTAAGGAGTTGGGTTTCATATGAAGAATTAATAAATTTTCAACATGTAAGGCTACCAAAATGATATATTAATGCATAATAATACCGCACTATATATGTATTGCGACACAGTCATGTTTAAGCCAACACCGTCGGCAGAAATAGGTTACAAGTACAACAGAATAGAGGTATTAGACTGATACTTAAATGTGATTGGTATACCAAAATTGAAATAATGTCAAAAACAATATGGATGGATGTCAGTCAACCATTAGAATAAAATGCATTAACTTTTATCCAAAAATTTAAAATTGGGTTAATGCCGAAATACATAGACGAACTTTTCATTGCCAACAATGATTTTTACAATCAAAATACTAGAAAAAACAGTAGTTTGCACCTTCCGATGAGAAAAAAGACATCATCACAGGCCTCACTCTTTTATTGGGGATTGTTATTATACAATGCAATGACATCAGAACTAAAAAATTTAAAAACCTTAATATTTTTAAAAAAGAAGGGTAAAAAAATGGTTGATACAAGCAAGACATGTAGTGTACTGAAGTCATTAGAAGTCTATGTATAATGTGTGCTGGATGTATACAATTTTCTGTTGGAAAATTATGCAAAATTATTTTTTTGCAATGGGAATATTGTCATTTGGAAAATGTATTTGTGATTAATACTGTACTTGATTATTTCAATAGCTACTGCTAAATAAATGCTATTATTATTGTAACGCAGTCGGGGATCCAAACCTGATTCCTCTGGTTGGGAAAGCCATCACACCAACCCGATTCCCGACGAACGTTCAGTGGGGAAGTGGCCGTTTCATGGGGGTTGGGTGGGGGAAGGGTTAAGCTCCAGTTCGGCGCCTTTCGGTCGCCAACCATCGCAGAAAGACAGACTCTCACCCCTCCATCCCTTTGGAAAAGCGCGTGGACTGCAGTGGCGCACTGCCTGCGCATGCGCCATTAACTGATATGAGATTTAAATGGAACTGGGCGGGGGAAGGGGAACGGTGGGAATGGAGCGAAGTGGAAGAGCTGGAGATGGCTGGACGAGAAAGGGAACGGGGGCTTCTATGCGCGTGGTTCCGTCACTGGGGGACATTTGGCAACCGTGGAAAAAACTCCCCTTTGGCACTGGACACGAGGGCATGTTTTCAAAAGGGCAGACAGAAGTGGAGAGTCGACTCGAAAAAAAAAATTCCTCGGTGCATATTTAAAAAGGTGGACATGAGTTATAAGTTCCGAAAATGATTCTCGTGCAAAAAAGGATTTCTTCCTCGCAATTTGCAATTTTCATTTCATGCGGGCCACAGAAAAATTGGAGATGAACTCCGTACCTTTAGATAAATATAAAAATGAGTTTCTGCGGATAACATGAATATCTCAGACAAACAAGCAGGATTAAAAATCTTATGCAAGTAGATGGAAGCAATTAGGAAAAAATATTTGTTTGTCATCCATTCAATAGATCGTACGGTTCTAAGTTTATACTTGAAAAAGTAAGCATAATTTTTCAGAAGCTATCAGTTTTCATAATAGAAATAAAACTCTTACTATTATCGACATTTTTTATTCTTATTTGCACGATGTGCTTCACCGACTTACGATTTCATCAGTTACTAATAACTCCGAGTATATTTTTGGTAGTTTGTTCTCATGGTTTGGGCAGAAAACATTGCAAAGGCTTGGGAAAGTTTAGGAAGAAAGGGGCCAGAGTAGAATACGTCGTACAAAAATACACAAGTAGTAGAAAATAATAAGTATTTTATTTCAATTGTGCAAGATAGAGCATTAAAAACTAGAATTTCAGAAAATGAAGGTGCCACAGAATGTAGAGAAACAAATTCGTTCTATCATTACTCGAAAAAAAAACCGGAATGTAATCGCACATATACCTTTAATTAATGCTCACTGCGTTAATAGCTTCATTCTCAATCATATGTAATCGTACGCTTGGAGAAATACCGGAAAATATTTTATTATATACAAATATTGTGAGTTTTAACACGATAAATTACGTATTTAAAAAAACACTTGAAATAAAATCTGAAAATCAGTGTAAATATATTGTGAAATGCCATGATCCGAGTTTCAAAACGCTATCTCTGAAAGGATAGTTTTCCATCGTAGTTAGTTATGCGTAGCGTAAAGTAGTTATGCGTGATAAGGAATTATGAATACCGTATTTTAAATTTATCTGTTTTATATCTTAATTCAGCATGGACGATTTCACATCCATAAAAGCCTTTGTGTGGACGTTTTCATGGCCTTCGTATAACTATCATTTCCAAAGCCGAGCTAAAACTGTGAATGACTACGTCAGATGGAGCGAAAGACAAACCCATGCTAGAATTTGCACCAAACATTGGCCGTTCAGTGGTGATGAGAACGCACGTTCAAGCACTTTCCCCTCAGGGCCACATTTTGAGTTGCTTTGAGGTCAAAGGGGAACATTGTGCGTTAGCAAGGGAATCTCTCTGATTATTTGACCACCCTTCCCGACGAGTGATATTGGTTTCCAAACCTGCTGCGCTCGCAAGGGATTCGAGTGTTTATTTTTTTTTCACTCGGTCTCTCATTCAACGGTGGTGCAACTACCTACTCCCGGGCACTCACTCCGCCATTGAAGCTTAAGTACACGGCCAACGATTGGGTTAACATTCCTTCTCTTTCAAGCTGATGAAATGGGCATTGATAAATTACCCGAGAAAGCATTTTGGTTGAGATAAGTCTGAAACATGCGCGCGGCAAAACCCAAAGAACTTTACTGTTTCGTTGAAAATATTACCGTCATTTTAGAATGCTTCATTTAAATTTAAAGATAAAGAGAACCTGACCCAACGACCATTGACATTTTTGTTTTGATTGTCAAGTGGAGTATGAATAGATTTCATCGAATTACTTCAATAAATTATGGAGGGTTATTTATCCATATGACTAGACAGAGAGCATAATAAATATTTCCTCTGTTTATTTTTACTTGGTGTAGCTAGTTCAGCACGTTTTAGGCATCTTCAGGATCAAAATTTGCATAAATGTGGAGGCAAATAGGAGAACAAACTACAAAAGTGCACGTTAAGATAAGTTTTGTTAACAAAATAACAAAAACCTGTTGTAAAACTTAAAAATAATGTGAAGATAAAATTAATTTTTCAAATTAATAGAAAATGAATTCACTAGTAGCTTAGCAAAAACCCATATAAATGATATCATACGACTAAATAGGATTTTCCAGTAACAATGGAATCAAAGGTATGTGAAACAATTTGGATTCAAGAAGTAGCAAATAGATCGTGCATGGAATCAATGATTGAGACAATATATTCATGGCTAATCCGTAAGTGGCTATCACACAAGCTAAATTTAACAGTTGTCCCAAATAAGTTTACCAGATTCAAATAAATCTTCACTATGGCTTAAGAGTTCATTAAAAATGAAATAGCAAGTGCTGATCATGTAGCCATTTAGTTAAAAGAATCATTACATAGTTGTCAAATAATTTTCCTTTCCATATAATCTTCTATCAACAAGGAAAAGTAATATGCTTCACTCTATGGTTGTTGAAGATCGAAAAACGATACCATTAGGACTGATACAGTAATTATAGTTAACTATCTCCTTAAATAACTTACCGAATGCTAGGGTGATGTCCTTTGAAGTATTACCTGAGATTAAGCAGAAAATACAATCCAGTGGCCCAGGGAAAGTAACTGGCTCCCCTACCCTGAATGTGTGAAATTCACTCGCCTGTGGCTTAGTCAGGAGTGAGCTCTACCCTCAACTATCCAAACCAACCTTCGGGTTGAGTCACTGAGTGAGTGATATATCTCTTTACGATATCGCTCAAAACGGCAGCTGAAAGAATTCTGAAAAAAGATATTCAAACAACGGAGGCAATACTCGTCCAGCTCATTAATTCTGGAGCACGAAGTACGAAAAATAAAATCTCGGGAAAGTTATGGCCGCGACAAGAAAAAGAGGACCCGTTCCAAAAAGAGAATAAAAGGGAGAAGGAACACGCTGCTGTCGCATTCCGCCGAGTGGGTCGCGACAACTTTCGGAAGAAAGTGCCTTTTGTGCGTAAAACGAAACCGACTGCGATAAAATCCCTTGTATTTCTCTCTTCTTTCTCGATCTTACTCAACACTCCACTCTCGCACGCTGCCACCTTAGTAACCACGACGGCACCGAGATATGAATTTATACTATGGTTTGAAATCTCAAATGAGAAATTTTGAGTATAGGTAGTGGCAAATCCAAATGTTAAAATAATTATTACAAGCAAGAATTTCTCATTTTGTGAAGTATAAATGTAAAATATTGGCAATAGTTTAAACTGAATTTTAGATTGGTTACACAAGATGCTATGAAAATGCTTCTTTCTTAATTCTTTTTCTTTAACATTCCTTTATAAGGAAATTTTCTTTTTTCTGTTTTTGTCATAGAAAAATGTTTTTAAAGCTATGCAATATTTATCTGATGGACCAGAAAAGTCTAAAATCGTACACGGTGTTATTATAATACCCTCGACTTCGTCTGTTCAGTATAATTCATCCAAGTATATCGTAATTTATTAAAAATAATTATGTTTTCAAATGTGACCACAAAATAAAAAGATCAAAATCACTGGATTTCACAAAAAATGAGGTCTCTGCCTCGGGAACCTTTTCATTTTTTTTGTTTTATCTTCTGACTTGTTGAGCTATTATTGCTTTGTGAGATATATTGGCCAGGTTCATCCGCGTGTAGAGGAAAACCAGCATAATCACAATAAAGCCATACCCTGCACATATCAACCACCAGAAATGTATCAAGCTTTGTAAATAAAGTATCACACTACCAGGTCCAACCCGTTCAAGGAACCAACCATAACCAATTTGCAATAATAGAAACAACTTGGGGATCGTACTTAAGTGGTCCCAATGCCGAGGGCTAACGTTCCAATGCCACCAGTGGTGGAGATTTTTTAAGTGAAACCCCAATTCCTATAGGATGTGTAGCCCAATCAAAGTACAAAACTCCGTTCTTTGGATGGCACTGTTAAATTGGAGAACCATAGGAACCGTTCGTTTGGACGAAAGGAGCCAAAATAGGTCAGGAGGAAAATGAGCGCAATAAAAAGTAGAAGTTTATAGTGGAAGCGATTGAGAGCAGAGGTTCTTCACGCCATTCTTATGAGAAGAATGAGTAGGTAAGACGTGTGGGATGGTAACAATTATATCTATTGAGAAATAGAAAAAAATAAGAGGAAACCTAACAGAACCCCTTTTCATTTTGTCCATAATCCGATATCATTCCTTCCGTTTAGTGAACTAAACACTTATATTTATACATGAAGCCTATCAAAAACCGATAACTTCTCACAATCTAATCCGCACTGCAGTTTAAAAGTTCTCCACACAGTCCTTGAATTTCCGCCTACAACATTGACCTCATATATTAGTCGATTTTTTCTTTAAAATCGAGGAAGAGCCATTCCAGGGGATATTTTAACTTTCGATACGTTCGAATTTTAGGCTCAAATTTTTCCGATCGTAAACAGCTATGATTTAGTCCAAAATTGGTTTAGGTTACGATCAAAATCGAGGATGTGTTCAGAATATTTTAAAAGAAAACCATACGGAGCACTATCCCGAAATCAAGGTCCAGATTGATAGGTCACACCTTTGAGACGAGTTTGAAGGATCATTTATATAAAAGGAAATAAAAGGGAAAACCTCCCAAGAAAGAACGAGGGACTAACATCTAGGTAGGATGAAACGGGATATGAAAGAGGAGAGCTATAAGGGCATGAAGGAGCCAGGTTAGAATGGAGGCTGCAGTCAACCAATCTTCAGAGTTTAATTTATTGAGTACGTTGCAAGCGGGCAATGCACCAGGTGGCAACGAAAAATATATAAGCTTATTTCATTGTTTGTTTATATATAATTAATAATAAAGTAGTTACATTTTACAAGAACTAAAATGCGTACTGACTTCTAAATTCAAGAATATCATTTGGATTTGATTCAGTAATGATAAGCTCCGCAAAAACAAAATATGACAGCAATATCAAATTTAAAAAATATCAGCAATTCACAATATAACTAAGATACAATAAAAACGTGTCGGGAATATATTTTATATCTCGTCTTAAACAAATGTATCCTTTTTAAAAAGGGCTCAAGGGCTTTAATGTTCCGATCCATAAAGACTTGTAATGACAGCAATCATGTAGGGGTCGGGATTGAATTGATAAATTTCCCTCACCACGGGATCCGAACCCGGGCCCTTGGAATTACAAGCCAATACCACACGAAGCCAATCTTCTCCAACCCATCGTGGTTTCCAACCTCCTTCTCACATTCCCCCCTTCACCGCGAGCCACTCGTGGTGGTTCGATAAGGAGTTCTTTGGAGCCGTCGCTAGGATCTGCAGCCTCCCTCCTCCCCCCCCCTACGTCCTTGGAAGGACTCCAGATCTGTGTCCGACGCCACTCCTTCCACCCCGACCTTCGCTCGGAAGCCAGTTCCCCCCCCCCCTCCCCCTCCATCCCTCCTCACCACTGCCCTACTCCTGCTCCACAACGCCGCCCGCTGACGTCCAAGATTCCCTTCACCGCCGAACCCCGAACGGTATCCCCACTACATACTTCCCCTAAATGTTCTCCGCCAAACACTTCAACTCCCCCTTTCTCTCTCTCTCAGCTCTCTATTTCTTCCCCAACCTACAAACCCGGCTTGCATCTCCACCTCCCTCAAGTACTCACTCTCCTCCACACAAAACGCTGCCAATCTATCCCTACTCCGCCGTCCTAACCTACTCCCGCAGTACCGCCAGGCCCCTAACGCCGGTATCTCTCCGCCGAGATCACGGTCCGAACGTGATTTGTGCGAGCCGTTAACACTGCCTCAATCCTGTTCACGGAGAATAATAACTCGAGAGTACTCGAGGATTCGCTCCCCGAACAAAATCGCCGGTTTTCTCGGTGTTACTCGCGGCCATAAGAGGGCTGAACACGCGCTCTCAAGTTGTCTCGAATTAATTACTTCGCTCCGTTGCTGAATGGGCCGCCCAGAACATCTCCATCGATTAAGGAGATAAGGGAAATGCTAACGCGCGCGCTTATTGAGACCTGAATGACGTCAATAACTTAAGTAGTTAAATTATTTAAAGTGTTTGAAAGGGTAGAATTAAAATAAATCGATATATGGAATTTCGTCGAGTAAAACTGCGATATTAAAAAGAAATTAAAACGATTGATACATGCTGGTCTTTTTAATTTTAAAGACTTAGCATTTCCCGGCACCCGTAGTCCTATAAGACCCAGATCTGGTCACTCAAAGGTCGTGAGTTCGAAAACTACCAATAGATCTTGTGTGCGCCTAGAATAAAGGTCTCTGGTTACAAGGTGTTATATAATCTTCTCTCAATCAGTGGAAGCACCAACATATCACTTGCACTTCAGTGAATTAAAATTACTCAAATCTTTTCATAATTAGCTTCAATCAGTATATTTTTAGGTCAAAGGACATTACCTTTGCTAGTCTCCACTTATTTTTACTATTGATATATTATTTTATTATAATTATAATAGTACTTAATTGAGATCGTCCTGTTTGGGTACGTTAAAAATTTAAAGTTCTTGTCCTTACTCTAAAGAGGGTTGAACTAGTTAAGGGTTATTCAATTTAGAGCATTTTTGCAGTAAGTTTTAAGTTACTACAACAAATAAAAAGGGGGTTTATGCCACATTATTGACAGACGTACCTACTTAAAATGTACCATTATCCAGACAGATGGACGAATTGCCAGCCATTAGGGGTAGTGAAAAGAGTAAAAATGGAGACAACGAGACAGGGATGGAATTGGCAGCAGTGACATAAGTTTTCCTTTTATGCAATGCTTCCAAATACTTTCATCACTCACCACTTTTGCCGTTGAGTAGAAAGAGTAATTTTCATAATGGTCATGCATAAGGAAAATGGAGTAACGCGCTCTTTGGTGAAGTAATCCTCAGATACTTCACAAAGGATAAACACTCCAAATAAATAGTAAAAATATGTACGTCGTTCTCTATCTCCTAAGACTTCCAAGCTCCTTTACTAGCACGATTCCAGTAATTTTTTCTATTTCTTTAAATTTTGTGTTCTGTGCGTGCATATAAACTTCATCTCCATATTTTAAGTACTCAGAAGATGAAAGGTTCGCCTGGCAAAAAGCTGTTTAGAGTTCACTTAGAGAAAAGACCCACTGAAGGTATGTGGTAGAGTCCCACGTCTGGGGCAGTCTAACTGGGAACACCGGGGAAAACGAGGAGTGTACATTCATCCTCGTTCGAGGCTCATTCCCCCAACTGTTCAATTCAACCCTGAGTCTTCATCCTCTCAGCATGCATTTCATAAACGTATTTAAAGCGTATGAGGTCCCATTTGTGTGGATGTTACTACACAATATGTGCGATTGGTCCCAATGCATCGTGATGGAGACTCTCGCTTCACGAGTTGATCGAAGATATTGGAAATTATACTTAGGAGAAATTTTGAGGAAACTGGGACTAGCCACGGTAGTAACCTTTACGGAGTCACCCGCAAGTGCACATTAGTGCGATATTCCACAGGAGAAAAATCATTCGCCTTGACCGGGATTCGAACCCGGATCCCTCGACTTCGCGCCGAGTGCTTTAACCAGTTAAGCTACCGAGGCGTCCTTCTCCCCTGTGGATTATTTGGTTGCTTTATAGGAGCAAGGTGGTCAGGACTGCTAGACATATGATGTCATTAGCAGTCCAAGTCGTGCGCGAAATCGAGGGATCCGGGTTCGAATCCCGGGCAAGGCGAATGATTTTTCTCCTGTGGAATATCGCACTTATATACTTAGGGAGCTATTACTCCTTGATTAAACGAAGAGCTCAGTCACACGCCGTTAATGCCACACTGTACCTGTGAGGTAGTGAAGTTCAATGCAGACCAATTTCGTCATAATATCTCGGAGTCAAGTGTAATTAATCCACCGTTACTCGCATGATGTAAATCAGTACTTAACTAGATTTTAAAATTTTCTTCAAAAGAAGTTCTGTGGTCGTTAGCTTAAGAGTCTGCTATTTAAGGTCGCATCTAAGGGAACTTGTGAGGTTTTCAGCTAAGCATGAAAGTTTGAGCCAGTAGGGCCAACTATAGTCCAGTGTGTCTGGCAAGTATATAATTGTACTCCACGCGAGTATCAATACATGAAGCTTCGGCTGTTAAAACAAACTTTTTCATCTTATTTTTTACTTAAATAACGCGAAAAATATTTCTTCCTTGTATATTATTAATTTTTTATAACTATTTATATTTCAATTTATTCCGACTTCTAATGTGTAATAAAAGATTATCAATTGGATGTTCTTGGCTGTTCTTAATTTTATGATTATATGAAAATTATGTATACTTCTGTTTATTTTTCATGAACATTTTTATGCATATTTTTATATTTTGAATTCAATCGTCATTCACTTACATTTTAAACATGAAAATTATGATAATTTAGCATATTAATACTAATATTAATAAAATGTATTAACAAAGGAATGGAGTTCATTTGTACTACGTGAGGGTGTTAGCGGCCCGAGGAATTAAGCATTATTATCGTATCCATCACTTTAACTAAATATATCTCGAAGAAAGACATTTTTTTCTGGCCATCAAAAGCAGTGAGAAATTCATAACTTGATTCAAAAACGATTTCCACTGTCTGATCTTACTGCTAGCAACTTCATTTCTCCTGACTTCAATTTTTTGTGATATTCTATAGTTTCTTCATGTAATTCTCCCCATATGAAACAATGTACACTGAATTAATGTCTTTCTGATCCACAAATACTATCTAATATTGAATTATGAGTCAAGCTATGTTGTATCTTCGCCCCCTCCCCCCCCTAGGGTACCTCTAGGCTCCATTCTCTGGTGAATTTTCTTTTGATTGTTTACCAGTGGCTTACCCAAGGTTATTACACATTGTAAATGTCACCTCAATGCCGACAATTTACCGATTTATCTTGACTGTCACCAAGAAAATTTTAAAGATGTCATGAACACATTAAATCAATTTATCTTTTTAATCAATAAATAGTTATCTCCTATTTTAATGGCTACCTATTATATACAAATGGCGAAATTATTATCAAATGCTAATAAAACTAAATCAATTATGATAGTTATCCTACGTTCCACGCAGAGCTTCCATTAAAAAGTGCTCCCTAACGTATGGAACCATGGGAAACTACTCCAATGAACTTGGTTTAATAGTAAATTATACTTGAATATGGGATGATCTCATTAAATTTACCTCGACTAAGGTAAAAAAGACTCTCAATCAAATGAATCATTTCAAGAACCTGATTCTAATTTAAATACGGCCAAAGTTGACAAATCGCTATTAATGCCCCAAATATATTACTAAGCTACGAAATTTACAGATATAAACAATGAAAAATAATCAAAACTCATATGAAAACAGTATACACACATTATTTTCACATGAGAGCAAATCCCACAGTGTAAAAAATCTTTTTCTAATTTTTACTCTGACTTGGAATTCTTCTTCTTAACACCCCTTTTATTTTATTTCAAGCCTTTCACTCCATCCGTTTATGCTTTTTAGAGCCTGTTGCATCTCATAACGTGACAATTTAGTGTGCTTCACATAATTTGAAGTTTTCAGTAAGCATCTTTCTTCTCAGCGTGACTACTTCAAGGGTCATACAGATCTTCATCAAAATTTGATGACACTACATTTCCATCGCTCTGCTTTGGTCAGTGTTCACGGATATATGCCATGCAAGTTATATTTTGTAGATAGAACTTAAAAGTTTCCATTCTATTTTAAGTGCATTATAACTATTATTTTATCAATTCAATCATACCACACCGCAGGAAGGGAAATTTTGATGTCCTCACTGGGCAGGCTACTATCATGTTCACACATAATATAATTCATATACAGTGAGTGGATTATGATTATTTCATCTATTCAATTAAAATATCAATGAATTCCATCGCAGAGTGATTTATTAAAAATGCATGGGTTTAATTAAACGAATGTGCGCTATCAATGACAAACAAAAAAATAAATATAAAATGTCATCATTTTAAACTGTCCATCCCATCCACCCGAAAATGCATCTCGTATACTTTTACGTACCACTCGTCCATCATTTCCATTTCCGTCCTGCTGTGGTGCTTTAGATATGGCGACGCTTAAGTATAGTTTAAACATTTTGTACAGTTATTTTGCCTTCTGTGATTGCAGTAGCTTGCATGTAATATAAATTCTAAAATGGACTTGTGTCAACTGTCGCTCAATTTCTTAAAAGATTAAATAAATACCATCAAAAAGTAAATACCATCGTAAATACATGGTAAAGAAAATGCATGTTGTCGAACGGAGAGCTTTAAAATGTCAATTTTTCCCGCAGACAAAAAAGGACCGCGATAGAGGAAGTCTAATGAAATTGCAGCTTTTACTAGACTAGTTATGATAATTACTATTAACAATATCATGTAATTATTACTATCACCACCTCGTACTCAAAATGTCCCTCGCAAGATTTGGTCAACGGGGATAAATTTGTAATACTCACAAATCAGAATTAGTGTCTTAATTCCGAGTATCAAATTTTAGCATTCTCATTACCGTAACAATCTCTGGTAATCTGGATTTTTGTGATAGTAGAATTTAAATTTCTTAAAAGAGTAACGGTAAATATACGGTTGATACAAGATGGTATGGAAAGAAAATATACTGCGGAAATGAAAGAGCTAAAATTTCAAATTTTCCGCAGAAAATTAGGGACCATTATGGTTGCGATAAAGGAAGGCATTGATAACACTACTCTTGCTAGGTAAACTAGACATTAAGTATGCTGAAGGTCTTTGTACAGTAAATATATTTTTTAATAGGTATCGACGTCTACAGAGCCATTTTCAAGGTATATTAACAATATCACCTACTCTCGTTGTATTTATATTTTTACGTCGATATAAATCGACCTCGTCAACGTAGCGTGGAACTGTGCTGTGTTATTCATCATGCTTAGGGTTGTACATTTCTACCAAGTAAAGCCTAACTCCGTCAATCTAAACTAGGCACTATACTTGAGCTATCATAGTATTATTATTGCTGTCAACTTACCCTACTAAAAATTGATTTGGTTTACAAGCATACATTAGTACCGCTCACTAATCAGTGTTAGTATATAAACCAGAAAATTGAATGTTTAAGCATGTTACATTACGAAGCACTCTCCTAGTTTATGTTCTAGCCGAGAATTGTTCATCCAGGGGAATTTCGGCCCAAATTCCTCACTACCCCACCCCGCTAAGACTACCCACAGCACCCCTCTCAGCCTTCCCCTCTAGGCCATTACACCAGGCATCACTATTCCCCCTCTCCACTCTCCTCATATTCCACTTCCTTCACATCTCATAAATTCTTCCTCCTTCCCAAAAAAGCGCGCGCACCACTCTCCCCCCTTCCCATTCATTCTCCACTCCTCCCTCAACACGTCCTTCTCCTCTTCTTCCTCCCTCCCGACCTGTCTCTGCTGCCGATGCTAACACACTACGCCCCCTCTCGCCTCCACTCCCCATCAGTACACCCAAGTACTTACTCTCCTTTAAAAAAAGTCGCTCTTTTTTTTAAAACCGCTCGATTTCTGCGTCATGAGCGAGGAGCCTTTCAATATTACACATTTCCTTTTCTGAAGGAGCGGTGATCGCGTTCCGGTTGAGTGGATCGAGTGACTAATTTTTATCTCTCTTGGACCGCTTCCATTGGAATTCCTTCCAAAACGGTTCCAAATTGTGGCACATGAATGCTATGCCATGAATAAAATGCAGAGCTATCAAACGCAATACAGGTATTGGAAACCAAGATAATAGTGCCAACGGGTTCATTAAGTAACAATTTAATGATTCGAAGCAATAACTATTGATTAATCAATGCAAAAGTTAATCCATCAGGATCTTTTTTACCCGTACTTTGCAAAAATAGCAGCATAAAGTGATAAAAGAGATGAATACAGTTATTTTGTCTTCAATGGTTACAGTAGATTCCCTATAGAATTAAATCTAAGACTAGCAGTCTCTGTCTGGTGTGCTCTTGAGGTGAACTTGAGGTTGGTTCAGTTTCTAGAAAAACAGTAAGGCATTTTTTGGAAAATTGCATTGTTTTAGGTACCCCACTGGCAATTATACTTCCCCAAAACAGCAAAACAATTGTGTAATTCAGTTTTTCGGATTATGAGCTAAATAGATAATCATTTATTTCTGCATATAATACATGCATTTCGTATGCTAACCTATATAAGTGAACCCGGGAGTCCCGAGAAAGATAGATTTCTCTCTGAAAAAGTGAAGACGGGAGTCTTGACAAACAAGTCTCCTGAATCTATTTACATTTAAACTCTCAAAAACCACGGTTATTTGCTTTTTTCTTTGCACCACCAACTGCTAAAAATCCAAAACTACTACCAAATCATGCAGACAGAGAATCCACATTTGCACCAAACCTCATTTCTCAATCTCAAAACGTGAGAGAGAAATAAACAAAATGGATACAGAATGACTGACTTACATGCTACAAAATTAATATATAGATAGACTTTGGTAATATTGAGGTTTAATTTGTAAGAAGAATAACAGTAAATTCCATCGAAAATACGTGTAATACAAAATATACCAATAATAATTGTTGCTTTAAAAAAGATGTATATGCACGAAATATTAGCGTATTTTTATTTTAAACGGATAGATTTTATTTAAGACACCAGGTTCTATGACTGCACTAGCAATTAGAGGAATTAAAGTACAAATACAGAAGAGAACTATTGACTCCCCAAAAATGTTATGACTTATTTCGGCTAATTTTACTGTATATCCTGAATTTTACATATATGAAGTAAAAAAAAACCAAGTCAATGATGTATTAATCACGACCCTTTGGTTATGATCTCCAGTAAGTTTTATGACTGGGTTTTCACTGATGAATTTTCAGAAAATAATGTGCATAACCACATTTTATATCTCAATCCACATGCAACGTAGGTGATTATATGGAATTGTTGAGCTCGCATCACGTTTTCCCATTTTGCCGGTTAACTACAGACGTAACGATTACGTACTCTGTGCTCGATGATGAGGAATGCATTCTCAACATTCCTCTGGTACTGCTGAATTTTGAGCACGCAAATTTCCAGCGGATTCTCTTTTTCGTAGAACGTCAGACAGAGCAATGTTTTTTGTTACTTTTTGCTAACTCGTATCTATGGCATACCTACAAAGAAGTCCATTTAAACCACCATTACAACTGGCAACTACCACGTACTCTCCGGCTCTAAATTCATTTCTCTCCCACTCTTATGGGCACTCAATTTTTTCCCTCTCGAAACTCAACGCAGAGAATACTAGTCTGCACCCTCCCAATACACTGCTCCATTGCGTTTCAAACCGACTCCTTCTCCTCATACACTTCCCATTCTTCTCTACTCTCTCTCATCGACCTCACTCGTATTCTCGCTCTTCCAATACCAATTTGCAAATCGATTGCTTTTTTATTGCCGATCATTTTTACGAAGGGAGAGATAATGGGACGATAATATTGCAATCTTTTCTTTCCTCCTCCATCCACCAACCGTCCTCTACCGTCGAACTCATGAATTCATCCAGCGAACGGAGAGCGATTATTATTTTTTCCTCTCCATCCTATTTCGGTAGATAGCACTAGTTTTCTTGCGGGCTGTAAAATAGTTTTTGAATAAGAGTCGAAGATATTAATTACATAAGCCAGAGTGGACGGTGTGAAAAAAACTACTCTGAATTAATTCAGGATTTCATCCACTTTTGCGTTTAAGGTTAGACTTTGGTTCTTAATAAATGGAGAATTTGATCTATTCTTGCGTTAAAGGTGACGCTCGGGTCCTTAACTCATGCAAATTAGGTATACCTTCACCAACGGATACTTTCAGAGAGGTAACAGCTCGGGCTACGAATCAGAAAAACTTCAATGCTGGATAAGGCAGATCGATGCGAATATAATTACTTTTTTCAGGCAATTTAAGCTAAGTGGTCTTCATCTAAATCTAAGTAGTACCCTGTAAGTCACCTCGTGATTGTGTAGCACTTGTTGAATGTTCGCCAAAGAATAATATTACATCAAATGTTACAATGGTTCAGGGAACTACAAGATTTATTGGAGATTAGAACAAGAGGACTTGTATGCATAAATTTATAAGAATTCCAAATAAAAGAGGTAAAAGCGAAAAAATCATTTGGAGATAAATTCACAGTGGCACATGATGATTATTAATGGCAGACACTCCCCATCTGAAGGATTACAATCAACGTTTTTGTATTTCAAATGTCTGGTCAATTACATATATCAAGCAGAATATCCGTATAGAAACCCAATTCCTATAAATAGTATATAAGCGTTTTCTGAAGTTGAACGATACACCTCTATCACGTAAGTCCTCTCTCTTTTTCTCTCTCGATACATTCACGAAAACGAGCAGGCAGTTATCAAGGGTAAATAGGGTTACATAGTATGCTACAAAATCAATATTTGGTACTTAAGCGCATAATCTTTATCCGTAAATGGCCGAGACCGAATACATCTTATTTTAGAACTCACAAACCTTACTTAAAGACAGAAAATGACAAATGAGACATCAAAAAATTTGTCATTAAATACCAACAATTCGACGTAAAAAAGTCGAAAAAGCCCCATTAATTAATTGAAATTACCGTTTTAACGATGAAAGAAAAATTCTTTCGCTTAATTATATACTGCCTTTCCAGAAAGGATCGAGTCATAATAAATGTGGCTAAATATAGAATGAATTTTATTTTGAAAAAATTATTATCCAATTAGTTTAATTCAACTAGTAGGTACCATATATATGAATACCTCAGTTCCTAGAGTTCCCTTTAACTACTAAATGTTGAAAATAGATACATAAACAAATTTATGGATATAAAATTTACGCATAAATGATATGTTAATTTGAAATATTGTTAATTAAATATAATGGATTTCATTTTATGGCGAACTATAAAATATTACTTCGAAGCAAACTCCAAGAATATTACGAAGCATGCAGAAAAAAATTTCAATTAAAAATCAATATTGATTCTGTGACGGGTAAATAAAAGTCCAATTAAGAATTAAAGAGACTGAGAAATAAATGCGATTTGAAAATAAAATTCGAGTCCTTTGTGAGACGTCATTGACTAAAAAAATAAAAAGAGAGGTCGATAAATGATTCATGTATCGATTTTACCGCGAATATTGCACATTTGGCATAGAATTCATCTACTGTCTGAAAAAGCGGCAACTTTAACATTTCACTTTCAATCTAGCTCCTTTAAATATATCTGCTATCAATCCCATTTTGTTGCTCCCCAACCCAAAAAGTACAGTAATATCTGGAGGATAAAGATACCTCTGACACACAATTCTACCAATGGTATCATTGATCATTGTAGTGCACAGATTATGTATGAATGTTAAGGGTTAATTAAAGCAGTTCCTCACAAATATTTTATTCAATAAGTGATGTTGAATTTGAACAGTCATACACCAGGTGAGTTAATACTTAGTTTATTTAAAAAGATTTATCCATGCATGGAAATCATTTCAAATCGAGTAATCGTTTACTGTGTTCCTTAGATGTGCAGTTAATGTACCTCTGGCCTGGGGATAAATGATTTTTATTCTGCAGTTTTCTGTAACATTATCATGTTACATCAACGTTTAGGTTTGCCGGAAAATAAATACTCAGTTACAGATGTATTCATCTAAAATTAAGTTCCACCACGGCTTAAGTCACAACATGTAATGGGAACAACAGAATATCTTGTAATCGGTTTCAAATTCAGTTAGATGATACAAGAGATACAAAATATAGATGATACAACATATATTTTACATCTTCTTGGTTAGATGTTAATAGTTGTTCAATCAGAACGTATTAACTAAGGTTTTATCTGCATGATGTTAGACTGCAAGTACAATAAGTTTCCTCAGATTACGAAAATGATACACAATAATGGACAGCTATGAAATAAGCGATATAAAATTGAAAAAAAGTAGAGCAAATGTTTTTCGATAAGGAAAATATTTTACTTGGGATATTTGCTTCTGAGGGATGTATTTCCCTTAAAATAAACACCGTGGAAGTGAAAAAACAGTTGTTAATGTATAACTGTGGGAAATATCTGAGAAAAATACGTGAATTCTAAAACTTTGGTTAAATATTAAGTTGACTTTCATGATATCAACGCTGAAATCAGTTCGCTAGCCATCCATTCTAGGGACAACTTGTTTTTTTATGATACCTAGAACAAATAAATAACCTGTGAGGTTTTTCTGAAGGAAACCAACAGACATATTGCGCTTAGTAAATGTGAATCATGTATAGAACGTGTCTTCATGGATTTTGATAATTTATATTATTATTGTTAATACGAAGGTTATTAAAAACTGAATGCCAATCTCGTGACGTAAAATTCCGTCTAGGCTTTTGCTAACCTTCACTACACTATAACTAAGTTCCTCAGCAAGAGTGACAGGGCAGTGAGAGAATGAAAAATATAATATCTAAGGGTGTTCTGCTGGTAATCCTCTCTCACTCTACTCCATCGGAGAGAACATTGCCGTGCGTAGCCATCAATAATCGATTCCTGGGGCCCCCATCGTAATTCGGTAATCTAGCGATAAGGTGAGGAATGCTCTATTCCAGCTTAAGTGGTAGAGGGAGTGGAGTAGTCTGGGGAGGTCCCTGGGAAGGGGAGTGGGGGGAGGAAGTTGAGCAGCAGAGTTTTTTAATGGTGTGTAGGAATGGGGTTGGAAGGATAAGGAAAAGGGGATAGTAAGAGGAAGAAGGGGAAAGGTTTTCTGGGACAGAGGGGCGAAAAGAACTCATGAAAAAAGGAACCCGGAGCACCGGTGGTGGTGGGATAAGCGAGGAGGAGCCCGTCCAGGAGATAGGGAGGATGGGGAGATGGGAAGTGTAGGGGTTATACAGATCCGTCCGATGATCCAGATGAGAAATGAATGGTTCCCCATTACCCTAATTCCGAGTTTCGCTCCATTAAACCTGACGTGTGACCATCTGCCTAAAATGGGAGAGACCCCTTCCAAACCTCCCCTTGTCCTAACTTAACCCTCTTTACCTGCCACACACCCCACGCTCCTGGGGCGACCGTGTTTCCAGGCCAACCGCCTACTATCTCCTCCCATCTACCAACCTACATCCGGAGAATCCCCGTACATTCCTCCCGAACCTATCCTCTACCCGATCTCCGGCAACTCTCTCTCTCTCTCTGTATCCCCCCTCGTTCCTCGACGTTTCCTATCTCGCACTGCCTGCTTCAAAGAGCCTCCAACGGATCGCACTTTACCCTTCTCAGCTTGGTATCCAAGACTTCCCTCCCCTTCTCTCCCCGCTCATGCTTTCCATAGGATGCAACCATCTCTCACTGGGATGAGCGCCTTAATAGCTCGTAACCCATTTGTCGTCTGCGGCGAAAGAAAACCTTTTAAGTCCTTCTTTCTCTCTCCCTTTCGCACACTTACATGAAAAGAGCAGAGACGCCGATAAGACGGATTCCTCTTTGGGGAGACCCAGCTCATGGGCGCTGATTTTTCTCTTATTCCTCGGGAGTGAATTATTGCGATTCCTCTGCGGAGGATTGAAGGGAGGAAAGTCACTCTTAGGGATAACGCATTTTTTCTTATTCATTTAATCCACATCTCTTATTTTCATCAACTACGAAGAAATCGGAATATTGCCAAATTATTCTCTTACATAGGGAACATCCGATTATGACGAATGGATGGTTTGGGACTCGTCAAAATGATTGCTGCACTTATGTTTCCTTGAACCATGTTACGCAATTCGATTTTTCACTTTTTAAAAACTAATTGTTTATATAAAGTCACAACACGTTCTAGCACTGTGTATGTTTCACTTAGAATTAGGCTGAAAATTCCCGTTTGCGAACATCGTAAAATCTCATGAATGCTTGTGTACTATGGCCTAATATACACTTAGGAAATAGGTTCGTATTAAATTTATGAAGACTCCGACAAAAATAGGATGTACTAAATGTGAAAACGTATATTTCACTTTTTATTTTGTGTTGAACAATCCAAGCAGCTTCGTAGACTCTGATTACACAAGAATAAAATACAAAACACTGTAACCTACGTACTCTTTTATTTTAAACTTTTATGACCCATTGGAAAGGATTGTCCGTTGGGACACGGAAATGCTTTCAGGGAACAAAAACATAAATATAAAAATATATATTTGTTATCACCAATCCATGTGGTAATTTATCTCCAGAATTGAGCTACATTTACGACGTACGTTACAATTAATAATGATGCGATGACGATGAGTAGCCTAGTTGGAGATTTTATACTCTGACCGGATCTGGTCAATTGCAAGGGGCATGACAGAGCAAGAGGGACCCATGTATGCTATATTCTATATGCGGTGATGGTCTGGAAAGCAGCACCTAGTAAAAGATACAGAGAAGACCTCTAGCTTGGCTTGTGTGGGTTTAATTTTTGTGTCATTGAGTGATCACGTAGTATGGTTAGAGGCCATAGTAGAAGGCACCCGAATAATTGAGAAGATCATACCTCACAAATTTACTCCATAGCCAACCTCAGGAAGATTAATGCTCCTCCATTGACGTCAGATGTCTTTTAAAGGACATCCAAATATGTCACCACATATGCGTACCATAATTATTAGCTTCAGAATCTTCGCATTGCAAATACAAATAGTAGTCTAACTCTAATCTTTGGGAAAAATTATGGAAACATTTCTTTTTTTTAGGGTAATACTCTTTACACTAATTTATATTTTTTAAGCGTCTAAACAACTATTTCCATAAAATACAATTCTATAATGATAGATGTATAATATAGACTAAAAAAAATGAGATGGGTGTATAACATAGACTCAAAATAATTAGATACCTACCTACTAAGAGGAACGGTGGGTGATTATAGCGCACGGGTCAGTTTTTTCAGACTTTTATTAATAAAAACTAAATTCACCACTAAAGAATTAATTAAATAGATTTACAATTTTAAAAAGGCATTTGCAGAACAATAGTAGAATGTGAAATGATAATGCGGCGTAGAAATATATGTAAAGCAGAGCAGCGTCTTAGGCCAGACACCGATTATTAAGTTTCTTTAGCAAAGGATGTATAATAGATGATTCAAATGCATATAAGTGCTTAGATATTTATTCCCCAGGCTTATCGGGTAATGGCCTAAGATCAAGGAAACACAGTTTGTCGCTTGAAGTATCGCTGAACTCCGTATCAATCCCGTTCGATGAACGTCCGTATAGCCCTCTCTGCTGTTCACCCTATCCGTAAGTAGTGGACAGTACCTACGAGTAATATGCCTAATTTTATAATTTGGATAAATTAAAATAGAAGTTCTGCATACATACATACCCATCACATAATTTCGGGATAGATACATTCATAAAAGTTCAATATTCTGCAAGTAAAGCTATCTCTCCTATAATATTTTCCTCCATGTTACCGTATCCCTACAGACCTCGTTTCCTTCAAGTACACTCATGCAATGCTTCATACACGCCCTACAATTTGCAAGACTTAAGACTTAATATCCCTTCTCCTAATCCACCACCTATACAAGCTCTAACACTGCTCAAAGGAATACTGGCAACTGAAAATTAGCCAAATCCTGGCATTTAAATGATACAAAGTATCTATATAAACTGATTCATCGTGTCTTTTTACTGCGCGAAAAGGATGGGAAACACAAAGGAACATGGACGTTTACGAAGCAAAAATTCAGCGAGGGGTAGCAGCGATGAGTAGCCGGCAGAGAATCGGATCGTTACCACGGATGGTGTCACAGTTGAAGGAGGTAAAAAGCGCCGGAACTTGGGGATGGAGAGAGACCTATGGAGATGGAACACCCAGAAAGGGGAGCTGAAACAAAAGAGAAGCGCTCGAGAAAAGCTTAAAGAGGGTTCTCGCAAGGGAATGGAGAAAGGGAAGAGACAGATAGGGAATCAGGGAAGTGGTTATGCGAACCTGGTTCAATTGGGCCACTCCCCTTTCCCCGGACGTCCACGGGAAATCCACACCGAGCCAGAGCATTGTCTCGCGTGCGGTAAAAAATTGAAAGAGACTCCGGTAACGGGGCGCGTGATTCCAGCGAAGAGCGGTCTGGACGAAAGGAGAGAAGGCACATTGTGAAGGGCGGACAAGAGAAGAAGGCAGGGAATTACAAAGGAGGGAGAAGTGACCGGACGTATCCACAGCCGGGACATTGGATAAGCTCAATTTCCTCCTCTAGAATTTCGCAGACTAACCTAATAGACAAGTGATCAGGAAATACATGCTGCAGAAAATGGATAGGGTTTCACTACCAGATCACTGCAATATAATCACTGAGATCTAATTTACGCTAATCACTGCGAAATGAGCTTGAAACTGTTCACCAAGAAATCCGTGCTTCAAATTATATTGGCGGGTATGAATCCAGCAGGTCCGAGACGAGGCGCTAATAACAAAATGTTGATGCGCCTAACACACACACACACATACATACATAGGTCCGAGACGAGATAACGAAAATTCTAACGAGGTTCCGAAAGACAAAGTTCTTGACTCTTCCACACAAAAATAAGACTTGATATTAGAAAAAATGCATATTGTATGCATGGTCATAAGTATATTGTCAGCGGTAACACAATGTGCAAAAAATCAAATTTGAGCACACTATTTCAACATCTAATGAAATTACTTATTTGGAAATAAACATATCCATATGGGGTGGAGTAAAATATTTTTAAACCGTTGGTTTTCAATTTATTTACATGTCTGTGATAACAAGTGTCACACGGTGCGAGAATTACACATTTCGGCTGTGCCTGCCGAAAGGGAATTGCATGCTGGATATGTATGCATGAATTTATAAAATGTAATTTGTTTTAGAGCTACACTGTAAGAGTACGAATACGCAAAACATATTGCAATGTATACTTCATATTAGGATGTAAATTCATCACTTAGGAAAAATAATATTTCCATATGGTTGAACCTATCAGGATTAAGAGAACCATTTAATATAGATACTTATTGCCACAAGCCTTTGTGTTGAAATCTCATAGGGCTTACGTATCGTGATCTAAATGATGATTCTTGATAGACGTAATTTTAGTATTGAGTGTAGCATAAAAGAGCAGATAACGCAGGATACGGATTGACTCTGAAAAACCGTTTTGATGGCTGTATCGGTAATTTCTATATTCAGCTGCCAAAAACTACCATTAGATTAGTGATCGTAAAAAACTAAGCCTAATCACTGATAAAGACCATGAATTAAATATAAATATTCAGCATTTTTGGAATATTCACATAAATTGAAAATACAAAGAATTAAAAATAAAAATTAGTAATTTCGAAGAGCAAGCAGTAAGTACATGGACAGATAGAGAGGCTAAAATGTCGAAGTTAATAGAGTTTTAACGGACCTAAAAGATATGTAATAGGACTAAAACCTCTAAAATATTTGGAATGCAGCGTAGAATACGATAATGATATAATTAGTTTTTCAGCTGGAGTCCTAGGATTAATATGAAGCTATATCAAGTACATAAAAAAGAAAAACAAGTGACTCAGCATCAATCACATTTGGTCCCGCATAGTTTGAATATGAAATTTTTTTTAAATGGTAGTCCATCAACATAAAAAAATATAAAACTAAGTTGCTCAAGATAGAGCATTACTGAGAATATAGAGAGAAAGTGAATTATTTACCCCAGGTTTTAGCAAGAGAGCTGTGGAAAGGAAGATGTGGAAATGGGGCTTAGAGTAATTTCTCTCTTCCTTAAAGCAAACAATGCAGCTCCAGTGAAGTTAGACCATCGTGCGAGGCAGGCAAAACGATCAAAGAGGTCTAGTATGCGTGTCACAGAGTGCTGGATAGGGGTGCATTGTGTTGGAGTATTAAGGGCTGGATTACTTACGTCGCCATATGATACGGTCTCCTACGAGAGAGTCTTTCGTGGAATAACAGGTGTGTAGTCACGCATTTTCCAACGAAGGCGACGGACTGGAGAGTCATTCTCACGGCAAGGTGAGCCTCTTGTTGGCCTTAAGCCTGCTCCTCCCACTTTGGCTACTCGAAAAGGTTTTATTACAATGGAACATCCTTCTTCGTTTTAACTCAAAACCTCAGTAACCTCCTTTTTTGGGCGGCGTTAATTCATTCTTTCCGTTTCCTGTGCGGTGTTTTCTATTCTTTTCCACCGAAGCGTTTAAATTATTACCCCAAGCAGGAGCTATTACCCTTCCTTCAAGAACACCTATTCAAGGATGGTAATGATTTATTTCCTCGCTTAAATCATAGCTCATTACGGTTAATAACAATTTTCTCTCAAGTTTTCTCAGTTTCAATTTTTTCTCCCGAGTCTTGAGGGACTTTCTTTCATTCCATTTATCGCAGGTGTGAATGTTAATTTATGTAATGGAATGATTTAACCAATTACTCCACATTTAAATCAACTAAATTCCGCGATATATCGCTGCATTCGTTTGACAAGGTTCTAACTGATCCAAGTCTTGTTTTGAGAAAATTACATTCAAAGATTTAGTGTAAGTCATGTTCATTTTTTATAAAAGTTTTATGCTTTATATTTTTGGTTATTATAACTAAGCGTTATGCCTCTACAAAATCTTTCATGATAATTAACCTCTTTTTGTCTTAAAGAAAATGTATATAAAATCAGTTAAAACCTTGGCAAACCGAAAGTGACCTATTTCAGTATGACAAAGTTCTAACTCCACTTAGAACCTTGTCAAACTCTAATTTAGGAGAGAAATAAAATAAATTTTCAAATGGAAAATCTATTTAACGTATGAATATTTAAAAATTTTCCCTTTACCCATAAATGCTTACATTACAAATTAAGTACAACTTTGTAGAAGTCTCTGTCAACAGTGGACATGAATCGGAAAGCTACCTTTATCTCTGCCTTTTTTAGCCCTGAAACTTCTAAAGGTGATCTTCATGTCTTGGTCCATACATAATAAAGCACGTATTACCTCAAAATTGCCAAAAATATCAGTTAGAACCTTGTCAAACCAATGCAGCGATATATAACAATAACCGCAGTGCCGCAACCGCAACAATATGCCTGCAGTGCCTTTACGAAATTATAATTCGTTTAAAATTAGAAATTTAAAACTTTTCCTGTGCATAAAAATAAGCAATATAAAATATTACATTTTCATCAATTCAACGAAATGGTTTCAAAAAAATATGGTCACATATTGTGTGTAACTCAATTTAACTCACGTTGAAGGCTAGCTTTTCATGCAAAGATACTCGGGAATTGGTTCGATTGTTTCCCACTTCCGGACCACGCATTAGAAAAAAATATGAATCTATTGTACGCCAGAATTCTTAGGGTGGCATTTTTTTCAGACCAGAGTAACCACTTACTTCATACGCTGAAGAATATCATGGAATAGTTTACACACTGTAAGATGCAGAGTACACATGTTGCTGTGAAATAAGTTTATGCATTAAACCCTGCATGCTACTGACATTTTAATGGGAATATGCCAATAAAAAGTTAAATTTGATAACAACATTTAAAATAAGTGATGTACAGAAGTGACAAAAGTATAGTAATGGAAAACTGCATCAATAGAAATACCTTCTATATGCAATAATGCATATAAAAGAAATTGGCGTGTTTTTATAAATATTGAAATATGTTTAGAACAACACAGTTAAAAAAATACGAGCTCTTGTATTTAAATCATAATTGGTTAAAATTTGAGCGTCAAAATGATAGATGGCAATTAAATCTATCGAGTGCATATTGTTTTCTTCGGCAAACCACTTTTTAAGAATAGCTTTATGAATTACGTCGTGAGAATAAAAATATTTTGTCTGGAGAACTATAAGAGTAAAATGCGATAATTTTATCATTTTCCACCGGCTGAAAACAAAGAGAAAATATGCCCTGCTTTTTGCAACCAGATATTTCTATTTAACGATCAACCGTGAAGCCACTTACTCAATTCAATAATATAAGAGTAACGTTCATGAAGAAGCTCCAGCCTCGAAATGTTACAGAAAAAAGAAATGAAGGGAATAAATCACAAGTAAAATAATAAAAGCATATTTTGTTGGGCTGTCAGAAATGCCGAGCCAACGTCTCACTCTAAAGGTCATCAATCAAGTGTTTTAATCCTTCCTCACTTCAATTGATTTATTATATTACGAAATCATGTTGTAACTCACTCACTGACTCACGAACGCTGTAAACTGGAGCCACAGTTACTTAAATTATAAAATGCCGATACTAAATGGAGTCATAGTCACTTAAATTATTAAATGCCGTTATTAGATGGATCCACAGTCACTTAATTTTTAAAATGCCGTTACTCAACAGCTTTCTATAAATTTAATAGAAGCGAGAATCATTTCTAATTTGCCTCCAACTGAGAAAGCTGCCTTTCATCTTACAACGACGACAATTTCCAGTGATTCCTGCATATGCGATTACAATCAACAAGTCGCAGGGTCAGTCATTTGACCATGTTGGGCTTCAACTCCAAGCAGCAGTAGGTATTCTCAAACGGACAACTGTACGTTGCTCTCTGTCACAAGTACCAAATCCCCACCATGTGAACCCAAGGCCCAACCCTCAGCAAAGACCAATGTTCAACGATAATAGTCAATTCAAACACAATAAGAGAAATAAACGGAAATAATGTAATTTATTTTAGTGTTGGGTATAAACTTGTGATAACAAGGGTCATTTAATTTCAATATCTTCATTGAATACTTGGACGCCCCGGGCGAGAGAGAAAGAGTATAATTTTATATTATAAGAGAAAGTAGAGGGGTGGCAGTAATGCAGTTGGTGAGTCCTTAACGAAAGACGGCAAGAAGATCTCTATATATCGTCCTATCCGACGGACCGGGTGATGTATTTAAATTGGTTTTTTCGTCACGAAGGAGGAAAATTGGACATGTTTGACGGCCGATAGAGTTCAAAATTATGCCTACCGCTTTGAAGATTAATACTCACTCAATAACCTCTCCCTTAAATGGGTCAACCCGAGTAGTTTTGAAAATATATCATTTTCTCATTTTTCATAGAAGTGAGCATTTCCATTTTCTGACCTCCTTTCGTTCTCTCAAAAAAATTCCCGCATCCCTTTTACAGAATGAATGCCATTGACCCGAAAGTTTCCCTTCTTGGTTTGTCTTGAAAGGCAAACTGCTGGGGAACAGCTGTGTATGACCTTCAAGACTCTTCAAAACCTCGGTCATATATCCTCAATTAAAAAAGAAGCTGAATTTGGACTTGCATTGCAGTAGGAGTTAGCCTAGACCCTTTGCAGGCTGTTGAAGAGCTAAATTGATGGCTAAGAAGGATACCAGAGAGTCTTATATGAAAATTTCAGTTGAGTAATTTATTCTTAGATGCGTGGTTCATCTTATAAGTTAATTAATCTGCGTATCTGGGTGTCCCTCGAAGGTATCCTGAGGTCTAGGCAACGTTAACAGCCGTTCAGTATAGGAGATTGCATTGACATAGGAGAGTACCCTTTTGCACCTTCCACGAGCCCAGAAAGGGCTAATCCACATGCTCAGGAAAGGTACTTGAGGATTTTACTGAGCACGCATTTCGAAAGGAGGACATTTGACAGATAAAAAAGACACATCTACACATTCAGTGGCACGGAATGATACGTGAATATATTTGCGTCCAATTTGACAAATATAACAATTATACTGGTCAAACTAAAATGCTAAAAATAACTGGGACATGAAAATAAACAAAAAGAAAACTAAAATAATGAAATGCGGTAGAGATGGACTAGAGGAAGCCACGGTATATCTAGACGGAGAAAAACATTCGCAAGTCACTACATTTAAATATCTGGGTAGCTGTATCACATCTGATGTTAGGTGTACAGCGGACGTGACAAGCAGGATAGCACAAGCAAAACAAGCTTTTATCAATAAGAAAATTCTCTTGACATCAAATAATGTTTCTCTTCCATCCCAGAAAAAATTGTTAAAACGTATGTTTGGAGTATGTGTACCTATGGCTCATAAACTTGGACTCTGAGAAAAGCAAATAGTAAAAAGCTGTAGTCCTTTGAAATGTGGTGCTGGAGAAGACTATTAAAAATATCTTGGACAGAAAGGATTACCAACCTGGAAGTACTACAAAGAATTGGGGAGGGATAAATACTGCTAAAATCAATATGTAAAAGAAGAAACGTAATGATTGGACACCTACTACATCACTCCGAGTGGATGACAACCTTAATGGAAGGAGTGGTAGAGGGGCGTGCTGAAAGAGGTAGACCAAGAAAAGAATACGAGGAGGAGATCTTAGCAGGAAGAAGATACATAGGTGTAAAGAGACTTGCTATGGAAAGAAGAAATTTGGATACCCACCAACCTTAGGGTTGAGGAAAAGAAGAAGAAGATAGGTCAAACTGAACGCAAATTCAAAGACCGAGTGAAAGAACACAGAAACTGTTTTATAAATGGGAATGGTAATTCAAACTTAGTAGAGCATTTGTGTTTAAAGAACCATTTTAGCAATTTTGATTTTAAAATTTTACATAGAGTTGACAGAGGCTTTACGCTGGATTTTTTAGATAAATTTGAAATTGTTAACTGCCGAATTATTATGTGTAATGACCATATGTTCTCCACCCATTCTCCTCTCCTAAAAATCAGCGTCCCCCTTCCCACAACCTCCTGCCCTCGTAGTCACCAACAATCGTCCTTCACCTCGTGGTTCTCACTTCTCCACAAAAAGAACCCCAGATTGACTCAACCCTCCCGCTTAATTCATTTCAATTTCCCTGGATTACCCTACCCCCCCCAACTCCATCCCCTTGCCACTCCTTTTACCTCCCCCCCCCGTTTCCACCCTTAAACGTACATATACTCGGCCACCACACGATTAGGTACCTTGAAAATGGCACTGAGTTGCCGAAACTTGGATCGGTTTTGTCATTATTAAAGTGTGGATTTTTTACTAAGTGATTTTTTCAATATGCATATCAAAACTTTCCACAAAGCTACGCCGGAAACGTTTTCTCATATAAAAATTAGTGTCCTGTACTATATTATGAGTTTTGTCATTACTTCATCGGCAAATATGCCGTCAATGAACTTTTAAATTAAACAAAGTGAATATTTTTTATTGCTCATCCATATCGAGGAACCAAGAAATAAAATAATTGGACACAATGATATCTTGTACATCAATATGCCTTTCATGGTGAATTTTTATATGGAACATGATTAATTAATAAAAATGTATTTAAATGGTGGTTATGAGTGTATAAATTCTATAAAATGTTTGTAATCGTTGGTAATGTGCTAATAGAAAATAATAATGACTAAATGGTATATCGGGCTGGTATAATATTGACGTAGTAAAATTTATGGCGATGGCAATTTATTTCCCATGGATTAAAACATTTTTAAATATGAGCTTTTTCCGTTTCTCACCGATTAGGTATATTGATACCACTGTCATGACCAAGTAAAATATAATTAGCATAGTGATGGCATTAAAGAAGGTATTACTCAATATTGTTGAATATTGGAATGTTGAATAAATAATTAGCCTTATCATCCTCTTCCAATGAATGCAATATGAAATCATATACTAACTCACGTTTGTTTCATAAAAAAGATTCATTAGTCTCTTTATTTGGCTCTAAAATGAGATTAATCTATACAAAAAGAGGTAAGTTTCACTCCACTTTGAAAATAAATCTAAATATCTGAATTAAAAAATAAACACTATGAGTAAGCTAAAAATAATATAATGGGAAGGGAACTGGTTCTCTATAAACATGTACCCAATCACCATGCTTTTTGATGGGAAATATAATTTACGAAAAAATAACTTATTAAAGAAGTTTGATGGCTTTTCATTTGCCATGAGCTCTTTAATATATCCCAAAATATACAAGTTTGCCTTCGAATCGATATCATTCCAGTATCTTCTTTTTCCAACTTTCACCATTCACTTCGTCTAACACGCAAATCTACTAACCCTCCAATATAGTGTTCTCGTTCTTAAGTACTTTATTAAGGGTAAAAACATATATTTCAGTCTCAATTATCGTATTTTAGTTGAATTTTAAGCCATTCGAAACAAATTTCCTATCTTCAATGAAAATGAATTTAATTGGTAATGAATGAACATTATTTCATATATTTTGTACCGAAAGGCACCGCTAAAATTCCATTTTTTCCGAATATACAATTGACATAAATGTTATTCCAACTTAGTCTGCTCAATATACAAGTCAAGCAAGGGGATATTCTAAAAAATGATCTTCGTATGGAAGGGCTCATTATCAGTGGGTGTAGTAGTAATAATGCTATTCTCGGAACAGTTCTTGCCCAGCCACCTAAGTTTATATGCTGGACCAATTTTAACGAATGCTACTATAAAAGCCAACCATCTCAAATAGCTCTTTTCTCTAACACGGGTTAATAATACCAACAATAAAAAAAGGTCTAAATAACTCAATGATAATATCTGACTCAGAAGCAATGACAATCTCAGTGAATGTTTTCAGATAAATAATCCTGAATACTAGCACAGCTCAGATCCCTTATAAGCATGAATGTAAGTGATATGCACTGATATAGTGAACTTTCGAGGAGAAAAAGTCCTATAGAAGGCTATTTGTCGGTGGTAGGTTAAGTGTGGGGCAAAGAGGAAAACTTCTCTCCCTTCAATACATCGGAAGAAAGATGAGTTCCGGGCAGCTAAAGACGCTAGTTTCAAATCGCAGCTTAACTGAATGAAGGTTTCGATTTGGAGCAGGTGGAAGAGAGTCGGCATCAACGATTAGCGGCGAAGGATATAGTGATATATTTTATGTAATGCAGTGACTTTTAGAGCCAGAGAAAGGATATAGTTGGAGCGAAGGCTTCCGCAGTGGCTGATCATGCTGGATCTAAGTCTTCCGGAGCAGCTGGGTGTGTCAATTAACATGACGACAGTTTCTCCCCCGTTACAAGAGGCGTCTTCAGGTCGAAGTGATGTCAAGTCGGAGATGTCAGATTATATATGGGAAGATTCTGGCGCCAAGATTCCCAGTTAAGTTAGCTCTGCGTTTTAATTGGTCGAGGGGTTGAAGAATCTGTTCCAATTCGTGGCCAGCGAGTAACCATCTTCCCTGCTGAAGTTTTCCGGGTTTTCATAATCTCAATCGCCTCGCGTATGACCCTAGGGAAGTATCTTTTTTCTCTGAGAAATGATGTTTTCACTTTACCGGATGGTAGCCTATGGCGTACCCTGAGTCAGAAAGTTGAAAATTTCCAATTGATACAATTGTAAATATTAATGAGCTAATTGTCACAGCAATATTGTCTTAGTCTGTACATGGACGTATTACCGAGCGGCCAGCAACCGGTGTATGTGCGCGTGACGCGTTCACCATACAATTCAATGACAAGGTAATGAAATGTCTTAGCAGTTTTCCACTTTTTTTTAAAGTGGAAAACTACTAAGAAATTTCATTACTATGAATACGATCCACCACATCTGCCTTGATACAACATTATTTAATTCAATGCCAAGCCTGTCACGTGCCATCCTTAAGCAATTGCGTCAAATATAGAAAAGTTTAATGACATCGTCGTTTTCCTGGCGCGCTACTAACTAGCTTACCAACCAGCTGGTGACTCGTGTGTCATAGATTTCCCATCTCTCAGTCGTTTACTAACAATACATGAAACTCTCTTAGATGCTTTTATCCATCCCATCAATCTCAATGAGGTAGACCAATTCTAAATCCATTAAACGATTAACATAAAGCGAATGTATTTTAGTCACTTTCATCCTCACTTAGAAGACCCTTTCTCTCAGTAAGTTGACGACTACTTCTGACACCCTTATTGCGCCTTTTGCAGATACCAACACGGGTTTCCTTTCAGAATGTACAAACAACACTCTGCCAGTCTGATGTTGCGTAAGGTGGTGGATCCCTTGAAGCCATTATTTAAGGGTAAGCTATTTCCGACGTCAGATTTATTACTATTACTCCTCCTTTTCCCAGGTGACTCCCCACCTTCAAAGAGTAACTCAGTTTGACGTTTTCCATCAATGAGGAAGAACCAATTACTCTTTCCTCAGAATGTGAGAAAAGTAAACTTCAATTATTTTTTAAAACAGATTCCCACACATGATGCAACAAACAATCACATTTTCGCACCAGAACTGACGACCAAAAAATTGACTGACATTTTCATAAAGGCCTGTCCGCACGCCACAATAAATCAAAGTAATATCGGTTAATTATCTATTATAAACAATAATAAATAATATTTACCCCAACAAAATATAGTATTGGAGTGTATTAAGTTCAAACACCAAGATGCTCGTTCACAAAAAATCATATGATGACCTGTGCTCAATGACAGAAATGCCCTCATTCATCAATAGCAGTCCATACATACTTTAACCCTTGCCCCAATTTTAGGCTATTTGTTTCTTAAAAAATGCCATAGTTATACCACAGTCTACACTGTGGTATAACTATGACATTATGAGGTATAACTATGACATTATGTGGTATAACTACGACATTATGTGGTATAACTATGACATAACACACTAAAGAGATTAAATTCACCATAAAATATATATTTGGCATGGCCGGGATCCAAACCCGGATCTTTAAACTACCAGTTAGGCGTGTTAGCCAACTATAACATCAGACAATCTTATTACTCAGTAACACCGCCATGCCTCTTACAATGATTTGGTTGTGTAGCTGACTTACACACCTGACCGGAAAATGGGATATCTGGAATCGCCTCTCGGCAAAGTCAAATAATGTTTTGATCCCGAGTCTTATCCTTTTGGCATATTATCTCACTCGTGTTGATGACAGTGTACCATATCATTTGCGTATTCTACAGTGATTTGTAAAATACTTTTGCTCAATGACGTTGAATTATTAAGATATAAGACAAGATAACTCGAGACGACGCTGTCATTCACAATTCTAGTTTGCAAACGCCAAGCATCAAAATGTCGTACATCAACTTTACCGTAGTTTGGGCTGAAACGTACGACGTTACATATGAACTATCGCAAACATCTCAGCATTTGTATCCTTGGCAGGTTTGAGTTATAGAGGAATCGGTCTGCCAATGACGTAACAATCTACGTCAAGAGGGCGAATCAAACATCCAACATCGATCAGAGCTTAGAACTCGCGATGAATTATCTCTCCTGGAACTGAATAAACATTCCAGAGAGGACGGAAATGTGATGAGAGAGAACCAGGAGAAAATTTGGATTAAAAATTGAGTAGAAGTAGCGCTTACAGATTCCCGACATCTTGGAACTTTCCGGAATCTAGAACGGGAACTCACATTTTACGATAAGTCTCCCAATTTAATGAAATTATATTTTTATTAAATTTGCTATAAAAACCAGCAATAGTTACGATAATAGCATAATTATGTCACAGAAAAGCCTCAGTGAGAGCAGAGCTTGTGGCCAAGGGGAGGAGATTCTTGAGGAAGAGCCGAGACTCATCTATAGAAGAATTACTGAAAATTGAAGCTGGTTATAGGACACATAATTATTAAAAATATAGCTCAATAACTTTAACTTTATCGGTTTTAAAATTCATTTTTTGGATGACTGTATCATCAAAATATTTTAATTTCAATTCCCGCAGCAATCCCCATTTCCTTTAACAACAGTGCTTTGACAACCAATAGACAAGGCAACTAAAAATAAACAAAATATGAAATTACAAATGCTAATTTAGGAATAAAATTATCCTTTTGATTACGTTTTTAGGTACGTTTATGAATACAGTTTCTTAAGCATTAAACTTACAGTTAGGTGACTAGGAATCATAAGTATCACCCAGAGGTCACGCAGAATTTCATACACTAGATATTGAGTCATTTCACCTTCGAGCGCATCAAAACGCATACTTATGATATGGTTACCGTTCTACTTGAGGATTATGCAAAATTTCAAGAGCATAACTATAATTCTATTTAAAGATAAATTTTACGGAATTCACCACCCCAACATTTATCGAGAACGTTAATTGTTGAAAAACTAAGTCGCCGGAATGAGCGGGACGAAATTCTCGGGAATACTCGGTGGAAGAAACCTTCACCCATTGTTAAAAGGATGAAAGGTGTTTGATGGGGAGGGGATAGAATAAAAAAGAGGTCGAGAGCTCTGTAGGAGGGTGGCAGGGGGTGAAACGAGTTAAGAATAAATAACATAGCGAGACTGTTGAGGGGATGTGATGGCTGGAGTGCTAGCGGGAGATTGAGATAGGAGGAGAACAGAGTTGGCAGTGGAGGCTCACGAGTGAGTGGGCGGATAATAAGGAGGGGATGCTGGGAGGCTCGCGGAGTGATGGAATGGGAAGGTGTCAGGAGCAAAGGGAAGGGGGAATTCCGTGGTGAAGAAATGCTGAAAGGGGGTGGGGAGAGGTGAGTGGGTTTTCGCGGAAGAGATCTCCCGGAAAAGAGAGAAATTGGATGGGAATCGGGGAGAGGAGGGAGAATATGGGAAAAGAATGAGGTGACGTGGTGTTTTTTTATTAATTTATCTTTTTTTAGACAAATGCGTACGCCACTTGGATTTGATTTTCGTTTCACTCATCCTTTTCACGAGCTGGCCTAATTACGGAACTGGGTTACGCCAAGGATAGGTGCTGAAACTAGGTAAGCCGGGGATCACCGGGACTGAACCGAGGAATAGGAGTTTAGTGACACTGATGATATCGGGATTGCTGAATACCATAATAGGCACTGGATTATTATAGTTTGTAGTATTTTAGCAGTTGAGTGAATTCTCCAGCACACTTCGGTTTCAGATAAACCAGCTGTGACCATCACACCGCACCACTTAACAGAAGAACTTTTGCGGCGCAAGCATTATATCCATACCCGATGTGGGGCCAGAGTATGACTCACCAGACTAACTAGATCGTGAATGCTTTATCAATCTACTTATTGTTATCCTCTTTTAAATTTTTGAAAATATATCTGTATTACAACCACGATATTTACGCTTTTAAACGTTACACACCCCTTCATAACAATTCATTACATTTCAGCTGTATAAAACGGAGGTACTGCTACTGCTTCCATCGCTGTGCTGATGCCTGAACCGAGTACTTTCTAATGATTCTAAAGACTAAAGTGAAGTATTTACGCAATAACACACCTTTAAAACACGCATTTCATCACTTCAAAATCTTCTATAAGCCAATATGAGTGCAAATAAACTGCAATAAGTAAAGAACGTAAATAAAATATGACCAAGATGATTTATTTTTGTTTCGAAGAAAATCAAGAAATCCTCTCAAAAATCAAAACTTTTAGTAGGAAAAGATCTAAAAAAACAAAGTATATTGGTAAATATACCACGGCTAAGATTCCTTTATTGGTGTGTCCTAAAAAGAATCAAAAAGTCCTCTTGATTACCCTTGTTTTTCCCCTGATACTCAATTTCCCGAGATACGCTATGCACCTTCACTAGTTAGATGTGGTCACGCATCTCCTCGCATGATGATACCTACATCGGGAAAAGAAGTGGAAATTCCCTGGTAGGCGACTGTATAGTAAAACTTTCTCTACTACACACTATAGTTTTGGGCTTCACTTCGTGGAAGTATTTAGTATGTCTCAACTACAATTTACAAATATAATTGCCAATGTTCTTACCTTAACAATTTGGAGCCTTAATATTAAAAAAGGAAATAGTTTAAGCATTTATGAATATATGGATGATGAAATACCCCGAGAAAAAAATTAAACATTTTAAACATCCCCATAAATCACAGTTTTTTTCCGCATTTTCTATTTTCGTTCTATTTTCGGATGGGATAATAAAATTAAGGGTGGATTTACTATGGATCGTGTTAAAGTTAAGCACTTCTGTCATGCTAACTTCGTAAAATTTCAGAAGCCTATAATGGTCCAAAAAGAACAAAAGAAGGCAAAGTAAAAAGTATGCGGCATTAATGTAGCGCACCAAAACGATGAAATCCGCCGTAAAAAAATCATTTGACCCTACCGGGATTTTACCCCTTGTCTGTCTCGTCTGTCTCGAGACTGTCGGTCAAAGGTGTGATTAGCATCCTCATTAAGAGCCGTTTTCTGGGAGGTTCGTGCGAACTAGATATTCTCCTCTCCGGTCTGAACTCCCAAGGCTCCAATAAACATATTTTCATCCTTAACAACTGAAGGCATGCCTGTATGTCGAGCATACTAACTCACCATCGCGGAGAAAAACCCAACATCGTCGCTTTAGGGATTTTTCAGGTTTTTTGTATACTATATTTTCAAAGAATAACACGAATGAATGACATATTACTTATGATTTTTCGTGGCGAACTTCATTACTTTGATGCGTTTCTTTAAACCCGTGTATGGATACTGTACCAAACCTTCATAGGTAAATGTTTTACAATGAATATTGGGGCATAAATGAGAGTAGCCAGGAATAGTATTCATTCATCAGCGTGTTCAAATCAAGAAATCAAGAGTGACGGGCATCATCACGGGGAAGCACGGGGCGCTATCACTAATCAAAGTAGAGCATATATATTTCTTCAAAACAAATCGCCGCACTTTGTCTTATATTTAGCGATGCTAGTCTCTCTCTTACTTACCTATGAGTTTATGTTATCATGACCTTAAGGTCACCGTAAAGGATTCATAAAACCCCTAATTTTCTTAATCTGTCATCTTATTTGTAATTACCATGCCTCAATTATATCTATTTTTGTATAAAACAAAGCAAAACAATAAAGTAGAGAAAACATAAATACTTATTTTCACGCATGAGATTGAAATTCTCATATAATTAGCTAACCGAGAAATGGAAGCCGAAGCCAGTAGAGTACATTAGAAATCATAGGTAATTACATAGGTCAAATATATTAAAGTTACAAATGCGAAAAGAAACTCGAAGTTTTAATAACGTTTTAAAGTACTGCAGCACTGTCAACTCAAATCGCTCTCAGATGCAAATGCGAAAATCAACTCGATATTCTCAGGCGTTACCTACTTTGTAAAATTCCACATTGGTAGAATCAAAACAAACTTTGTACATTCCATTGTTTCAGGCTCAACTAGGTGGAAGTTGAATTTCGTAAATGAAATACTATCTTTGTTTCCTTCCACAGATTTATTTTCTTGGTACAACATGTTTCGACACATCGGTGTCATCATCAGGTACAAATTCAAACTTAGTTTTCACGTGTTTATATATCATGAGGGTAGTGGGTTATCGGGAGGGTTGTGAAAACTAAGTTTGAATTCGTACCGGTTAATGCACCAATGTGTCGAAACATGTTGTACCAAGAAAATAAATCTGTGGAAGGAAACAAAGTTAGTATTTCATTTACGAAACTTTGTACATTTTACAGTGGGTTTTATTCAATACGACCGATTTCATCGCATAAGCGACATCTTCAGGTGATGTGAAGGGACACCTGAAGATGTCGCTTATGTGATGAAACCGGTCGTATTGAATAAACTCCATTGTAAAATTTACAAGGTTTATTTTTATTCTGTCAATTGCGAAAAAATCGTATATTAAGCAAGATCGTGAGCTGGACAGATACGAAGTGGAAGACGACTTCCACATACCACTGCCTGCAAGAACGTCAGCCTGGTAACAGAACCTAACCATGTCTGACGGTCCTACTACGAATATTTACCACCATTATTTTTTTATTCCAATATTTTACAATTAACAGACAATCAGGAAAGATGGGGATATTACAAGTAAAATGTTATCACTGGAACAGTGGGTCATAAATTCAATCGTTAAAAAATGGACTATGATCAACATTAAGCATATGCATGCTTTCAGTGTCACTCAAACGCACAAGCTAAATTTACCGATATGTTTACGAGTGCTTCAGAAAAATAAGTACCCAACCTGAATCTGACTAAACTCATCAAACTGATAACTCAGCAAGACCCGGCTCTTTATGATTTAGAAAAGTAAACAAAATAGAAACAATGAAGGCGTTTAGTGTCCAATTCGCATATATTCATGATGTCTGATCGTGATAAAGGATTGAAAATGAGTCCTTTGCGTTAATTTGTATCCATGAAATACTATTTTAGTAGTTGAATCATTGACTACCTATTTCATTGGCTGGAAAATTAGTCGCATATAAACAGAATCAAATGGTAACATACCAATCAATTGTGAATCAACCCATATATCGGCATATCTAACGCACACCCTTCATTCACATTTTCTCAATCAACGCGAAACTTTTATTTCATTAAAAATGCTGAGGTCGCTAAAATGCTGGAATAAATTTCATATCACTAGCATAATTTAACAAGGCAAGAAATTCCGACTGCTTTGCAAATGAAGTGAATGTTTCATTCAATTATCACCTAAATAAAATACGACCGTCACTATCACTTCACATCAAGTGCCAATAAACGTTTTATGCCGGCATAAATTCTTTTTCTTCTAATTCGGAGCTAACGATTGCTAATTAATAGTTTCGTTTGGACGAAATTAAGAGGTCAAATATGTCAATTACCTTCAGCATTGCTCCAATAAAAATGAATACCAAACTTCCATGCTCCACTTGTCGATTAATCAGTCTCAATTACAACCAATATTGAAGACTGCTCTAGGAAATTAATTGACAATTGTTTAAAAGTAACATTCGCCTAGTTTAATGTGCACTTAAATGGCCTACGCAAAACAACCATGCACTGCTAGAATGTGAAATAAGTTCATGGAATCAGCGTGGGTGTTTAAAAAAAGATGTGGCGAGGTTGTATATCTTGGAGATTTTTTCGATATGGAAACAAGTAATTCAATGGCGTAGCTCTCTTATTATTTTATGGAGCAATTACTCCACATCCAATAGCTATTATACGCAATACCGCGTCAAAAAACCTGAAATCTAAAATATTATTATAAATTTAATCACATCGCAAAATTATACTACTGATAAATCGTATTCAAAATGTAAACTCTGGAATGTAAAACTGCAAATTTTAGCACATATGTGAACAGTGAAAAAGATACATATATGTACTATGTATAATCAAGTAAAAGTAAATGAAACGAATGATATCAGCATAACATAATTTGAAAACACACAATTAGAAAGAGGAAATTCAGCTAATTTATATATGTATTATTAGAAGCTTTTAATACAATTAAAGCTAAATAATGATAATTTGTAATGCAAGAATAAAAAATCGAAGCGAAAAGTAAGCACTATGAAAAGAACCATTTAGGCTAACACAAAGGAGAAAACGAGTAACAATTAAAAAATAAATAATTATTGTTGATACCCGATACAAGAGAGAGAAAAATGACTCACAATTCATCAAAAGAGATAATGTAAAATTCCTAAAACCCTTAAAACATGGTAAGATGAGAGCAAAATAAATGAACGGTACACAAAGCTAGACTGGGTGAAGCTGTACACTAGGGTGTATCACGAAAAAACTTTTTTTTGAAATTCAAAATTGCAAGTCGATAAAAAGTTGTCACTGTGCTCACATATGCACCAAAAAAAATTTGAGTCAAATTGAAAAATGCTTAGGTCTCCCGGAACGGGCCTAAAGTTCGATTTTTTTGGTCAAAAACGTAGATTTTCAATTTTTTTTAAAACGTAAATAAAAAGCAAAATTTTGTTTTCAAGTACAAAAATATAAAGTGTCGAATGTTATTTAACAGTAGAAAAAAATATGTATCTGTCATGTAACATCTACGTCTCCCGGAATCTACATGAAAATGTACATTTTTTACCAAATACACCTATTTTTCAATTTTAAACCCATCCTTCAGATTAATTTCCATTATTTGTTTATATTGTACGTATTATTTTACAGCATTTTGAAGTAGCGAGAATATTATTATGAAATGGTGAATGCTACACTCAGGTGTGGTTTCAATGGTGCGTCTCGCGACTGCGTCCGAACGCTGCGGCAAGCAAGAACGCTGTGGTGGGGTGCTCTTTTGATGGTCGAAAAGATGAAACAATGAGTAAAGATATTGTTAGTGGTAAATGTGTCCGGATAACTATACAAGAAGAATACATATCTTTCTTTGAAGAACCAAATGCAAAATATTTTGGACACGTTACTCCAGCCAGTGGCTCTGGGAAAGACATAGTATTATCCATACTGAAATTCATGAAAGAAAACTGAATTGATGAGAAATCTATTAAAGCTCTTGGTTGTGATGGCACTGCATCAAATACTGAGGTCTATAATGAATCAATTTCATTGTTCTAAAGGATTTAAATGTCAGTACAAGCAGTGGTTTGTTTGCTTCACTTGAACGAATTGCCGCTTTGGAATGTTATGGTTGCCCTTGATGGTCCAACTTCTGGACTCAATTCTTTTAGAAGCCCAATTGTAAAAAGTTTAGCATGTTGTCAAGATTTACCAGTTGTTGAGAACAATAAAATAGATAGCGTTTTTCCAGAGGTTGATTTTAAGAAGTTGAGCACTAACCAGAAATATATCTGGCATATTATGTCAAGCTGTGTTAGCAGGCGAATGCTCCAAAGAGTTGGCAAGCAGAAACCCAGGAAACATCTCCCATTCAAGATGGCTGACAGTGGCAAACCGAATTTTACGCTTATATATTGCATCACTTGATCCATCCCCTCAGTTTAAAAACCTGGCTGAGTTTGTCATAAAAGTTTATGCTCCCTCATGGTTTACAAATTAAATGTCATCAAAGGATTATTTTAACTTCACAAAACTTTTTTAAGATTGTACAACGCATCAAGTACTTAGAAGGTGATCTGAAGGCTGTTGTTCAATCAACACTACAGAGAAATGCTTTGATAGTACACCCAGAACATATTCTTTCGGGAATTTTGTTTGATTCACGAAAAAGTTGCGCGAAAAAAGATGTGGCGAAGCACGAAAAAAAAATATTAGTTGTCTGGCAAGCAAAAGAATACAAATAGCTCTAAAAACAGATTTAAAAGCAAAGAGGGTTTTCAAACCACCACAAGTTAATTTTGATGCAGAGGACTATGTAGATCTTATTGATTGGCAGTCTACAACAGTAACGGAACCACCTCTCCTAACTAACTTAAGCAAGCAAGAGAAACTGAACTGAAACTTATTAACTGATCGTTGAAACAGGAACTAGCGATAGAAAGGAGTTTAAAACTCCACACACACAAGCAGTGGAAAGAATTGCGATTGAAGTTACAGTAGCTTCTAAGCACGTTTGTGGCTACAAAGAGAGAGATTTCATTAGATCAAGATTAGATCTATTGATGGACAGAAAATATCGTCCAAAGTTTGAAACGAAACATCACTTCACATCTGCAACAGCCCAGGAATAAACATCAAGTAAGACTTTTTTTCTATAACATTAAAATATCTACTTTTTTGGAAACAATCAACTCTATCTAATATTTTTGGTTTTTTGTAAGCATATGGATGAGTTGCTAGAAATTGTTCTTTAAAATCAGCCTAACTAAAAATTTTGGTTACAGATTGCGAAAGCTGCTGAGATGATGAGATGTCACATACCTATTAAAATAAACCTATTCCCCACGGACAACTATTACATTCCGAAATTTTCATCAATTATCAAGATCTATAGATTATGTAATCAAGATTCATTTTGAATTACTTATTCATGCTTAACGTTTTAATATTTGTAATTTTTTTTCCTTTTGAAAATAAAATCCTTTTTTCATTTCTCTTACTCGAAAAATAGGCTTAGTTAAAAAAAAATAAAACATAATTTCGGCCTAGTAAACACACATTAGATTGTAATACTTTTTATTTGTATGGTTAAAAGAAATTTATAAATAAAATAAGTTGAATATAAGTAAATGAAACTGTCAAAAACAGACCTTAATTTTGCACAAATATGACTTTTTTACACCTTATCCGGGAGACATATATGTTACGCGACCGGTGTAATTTTTGTTCTACTGTTAACTAACGTTTTAAACTATGTTTTTTTACTTGAAAACAAAAATTTGTTTTGTATTTACGTTTTTAAAAAAATTGAAAATCTACGTTTTTTGACAAAAAAATTCAAACTTTAGGCCCGTTCCGGGAGACCTAAACATTCTATGATTTGACTCAAATTTGTTTTGGTGCATATGTGAGCACAGTGACAACTTTTAATCCACTTGCAATTTTGAATTTCAAAAAAAAGTTTTTCGTGATACACCCTACTGTACACCTCCTTCGAGATAGCTAATGAGGCTTGTCATGCAACTTGTTACGCTGAAAAATACTTTAAGGAAAGGAAGAGGGCGTTATGAGCACTCATATTTTAACATATATAAATAGTTTTATGTTACGGAGAAGATATTTTGAATGTAACGCATCAATCAATAAAGAAATTTGAAATTTGTGAAAAAGTATTAGCAGGTCATCAAACAAAAAAACAAAATATTTTTGTCAGAAATCTCTATTATTTCTTAATTTTAAATAACATTAAAATGCTACAATATTTATAGGCAGTGATATAGTACCTTATTACGACTGAAATTTCATAATCAATCTGCATCAAAAGAGCAAATAATCAGTTCTCATTATAAACAGCAGGCTAGAATATGGCGATGGCATACGGGTTAGAAAATAATGCTGCCCTTAAACTAAAAAATAATTTTTATTCTGTGGTAACTAATATTAACTTTAATTTTCCAAATGTAGCACACAGATTGTAAAATTCATTTTGTATAATGTACATAAAGTGGTGAAAATAATAAATATACCTACATTTTTAGAACTCCTCACCTCTAGTAACATTTCAGATGGAAGAAGAGACTTTTGAAGTCTTAATCTTGCTCCAATAAAGACGTTTATCTATCTGTCTGCGTATGTCTCACGCGTGATATGGTCGTATGAAGTACACTTGAATCATGTTGATCAAGTGAAAAAACTACACGGCCCTGCTAGGTGTCATACAACACGAATTGGGAATCGGTGCTGTGTAAACGTTTCCTCACAGGCGTCGAGAGAAAAAGGCTCTTGGCACGAGCAAGAACGGAAGTCATCAATCTTGACCTCATCACCTTCCACCTCCGAAGTCCGAGATATTGCCGTTCTATTGTTACGACCATCGGTTTCATAGTTCCGCCGCGGACTGTGGCGTTTAGATGCGGCGGGAACGGAAAAGAACACCAAAGGAGAAGAGATAAACCTCACGTCCTCACAACCATCGTGAGGCGACTTTCGGTGGACTTCATCTCGATGGATAAATTTTCCAAGATCTCACTTATTTCCGCTCATCCTCACGGGGTTTTCTCAATACGACCGGCATTGGTGGAATACGGTGTAATGTTCAAAAATTCGGGTCAAGTTAAGGATCGGTTGCCATATACGTTAGGACGTGTGAGGTGCTTCGTTTCATTTCTTTCCTCGTAGCTCACCAAAATCGCTATCGCGATCGGATTCACGAATGTTGAGACGTATCAGGATAAGCAGCAACATTCTGGATCCACGGTGTGACTCTTAAAAAAAGAGATTTACGTAGGAACACCACGATCACTGGCAGACGACATCATAAACATCAATCGCTTTTTCCGATTTTTTTCGCGAACAAGGGGAACTTCTTGTTCTGAAGTGAATGTAACATCCCCGCACATGAAACTGCAAAAGATGAAAAAGCTGGTAACTTAACCGAAAGTGGTACTAAAGGGAACTTCAATATTTATCAATAACAGCAGGTATATTCTTCAAATGCTCACGAATGTTGGCACACTCATTCCTATAAATAAAATTCTATTTAATACATTTTTGCACCGTCAAACCGTTTTGTATTATAAAATCGATGGAATTTCTCTAAGCAATTTTAAAGATTACGAATTAAAAGTTGATCAAGTGGTAATCTAAAGTGGGTTTAAAGGTTTGCTGATTATTTTCCATGAGATATTGATTTCGTGTACACGAATTTATGAGAGATGTAAACCACTCCTTGTTTACTAGTGTATGTTACAATTTAATACCCAAATGTTGAGCTTCATCTGAACTATAACTGTAATCTTGAAAAATTAAAATCTTATAAAGTAGCGCGGATCTTTACAAACATTAAAGAAACATCAGCTGAAGAACTATAACTACTCTTTCAATGATTTTATTCAAATCCTTTGGAAACTTTCTTCCTGCTACCGGTCTTTAAGTTCGTAAATATTCTTTTGGGTACTGTACCAATTCTACACACATACAAATATTTTTCCTGGTAAATACATATTATTTGCATAAATCAGATTGTCCACAGTTTATATAATAAATACCCTGAGGAATACCTCAGTATTCTTATTTTCCACGGTTCTACCGCAACCTTCCACTTTTTCAATGTCAGCTGCTTTCAATGTTTGGTCTCCGTGACGTTATACTAGAGACACGACCACCACATCCTGGGCGAGAGGATGATAAAAGAGGATAGAAGGGCCCGGAGGAGAGAAAAAAAACACACGTGTCGACACTTCCCCGATCTTCGGAGCATTTATTATTCAACCCCTCGGAGCTCCCGAAAGGAGTGGTGTGTGGGGTTGGTACACCTGGTGGCATAAAGGAACAGTGAGAGAATCCCTTCCACGCAAGCCAAGAGGTCTGCTCGCAACCCGAGACAGGAAACACACTGGGGGCATGCCCGCGATCCGTTGAAATATGTGGATTTTTTTCCCGGGCGAAAAATTGAACATCCTGTGCACCAGAGGAGAGTGAGGGGGAAACTAGCGTAATGGGAATTTCAGGGATGGGATGAAAAACAGAACTTTGTGAGGCTCGTCTGCCTTATTTCGATCTCGTTTACTCCCCGAGTGCTCGGAAGCACTGATGGACGATCCGGGAGTTGCATTACGTTGTACGAGAGGTTGCGATGCGCACCGGGGGGGATTTGAATGGGATTGATTGGCCAATCAGTTCAGGGCAATACGGAATTATCCAATGGAAACAGACCGGAATGGATTCGCAGTTTTCTTGCCACTATATGCATTTCCTTCACCTACAATTGCAATTCTCCTTCTCTTAAAATATACCTTGACCTCTATTAGCAGCCAACCAAAGGCATAATCACAGAATCAATACAAACTTTGTGAATTTACCAATGTATTTTATTTAATATGACCGGTTTCGTCGCAAAGGCGACATCTTCAGGTATATTTTGCAGTCAAGCACGGAAATATAAGGAATATACTTCATATTTTAGTCCCAAATCTTTTTTTTCCTTTTTATTCTATTTCGCACGTCCCCGGCATCTTGCCTACTCCCTCGGAAACATCGGAATATGACGTCAGCATTTGCTGTTTTGTAAATTCATTACTGATCAAGTCTATCCTTCTAATTAATTTTAGTGAAACACAAGCTTGTAATCCCAAAATCTGGGTACAGTTTTGAGAACTAACTACTGCGAATAAGATCTTAACATCTGAGTTTTGTTTGGCGAGGATTGGGGGAAGGCTTCTAATAAATGCCTTACCTGAATGGTAACTGATTATTACATTGCTAGGGGAGGGAATAGGGGAGGAGGGGTTTGGTTGACTTTGAGTAAGAAGTGAGCCTCACTGCAGGTGGGTTGGAAGGGAGCGGGGATTAGGGAGGGGTAGCAACTAAGGAAGGGTTGTGACTAAGATGGGAAAGTTGCGTAAGGGTCTAGGTTAAGGAAAGTGGGACATCCAAGAGGGGGGAATAGTTTTCAAAAATATTTTCGTCTAAAGGCCGTATCACACTAGTGTTCGTCGGAGTGGTTAGCAAGAGCGGTTGCGGTTAACTCGTCAACCAATAGGAAGGCAGCGGCTGGCGTGAGCGGGTGCGGGTGCGAAAATAGACGACCGTCTATTTTTCTGACCGAGAATCGCAACCGCAGCAAATCACGGACTCGGATTTAATCACGTGGTCATCTGTTGCTGTGGCGCGCGATTTTGTTTATCGCAAATCAACTGTTGGCTAGCAGTTCATGAGTGAAACAGAACATGGGATCGAAAAAGGACAAATATTTGTATTCTCTTGAAAAAGAATGTTTGATGGTTGTCCTAACTGACAAGCAGCCAATTATGTGGGACAGTACAGCCGATATATATATAAGCGAGCCAAGCTGAAACGACAGGTGTGGGAAGAAATACGACTGATAATGGGCCACCAGTACGCAGGTGAGTACAAACAGTACTTTTTTTGCTACTTTGCTGACATCTGATTGTTCTCCGAGAGAAGTACAAGGCAGTACACGGGAGTGGTACCGGCAACCGCATCACACAGTGTGATTGGAAGAACCGACACCCGCAACCGCTCCGAAGAACGCTAGTGTGATGCGGCCATAAGAGGTACTCTTCTTTCAGGTGTTTCCTTATCTCCATCGAATATCGAGTTCATCGTTAACCAAAGGCATTTCAATCGAAATTTCAAGGTACATTCAACTATCGATACATGGAAAACTTTTTGTGCCTTTATCTGCTGGGCCGGCAGACTGGATAGGAGCAGAACGGCAGTCATCTTCATTGTGCCACATAAGAAATGATGATTGAACCTCAAGTGCTCATTGTACGTAAATCTTACCACAGATTACAGCATGTGACATAAATTCAGAGAAGCGCCTATTCAGATACTTGAAATGGACCAAATTAAATAGAAGAAAACCGCCATTTACCCAAGATTTCTTAGGTAATCTCAGCCATAATTTTTAATTACATGGGTGTTGAGCTATGATATTTATTTTAGGCCAGTAAAATTCTCTTTAGCTCACCTAAATAAAAATTTAGAGGGGAAAGGGATAAAACATTGCGGCGGGCTTATAGTCTTCCAGGTGTCATTTCACTCAGTGATTTAAATCAATTGTGAGATATCTCGTGCTAAACACGACACGATGCTTTTAATCATGCTAATCATAATACGTAATACATGTCGGTTAGTTTGTAACACACGCGGTGCATGGTGCTGTGATCTAAGTCTGCTTCAGTGTCTGGGTGAATGGAGCAGCTCAGGAGTCTTCGTTGCGGGTCCTTAACCCAGATACTGAAGGAGGATTGAGCAATGAGTCAACTTCCTATTTCCATTTCACTATCCAATTAATAATTTCTGATAAAAAAACTGTCTCAAGTACAGAAATATTATCGTGGACAAGGAGTACTCTATGGCACTGTTCACACGTTTCTTTTCTTTTCATCACAAACGCCTGAAGATGACGTCACATTCAAGGAATCGGATAGGGTCTTTTACACGGTACATTTTCCGTTCCATTCCAGGGCAAGAAAAAGTGACAATCAGGCAGCAAAATGGTGCCATTTCAAACTTCAATGACTACAAGACAAATTTATACCAAACATATATGACGAGATCTCATGGTTTTCTCATTAAATCAGCTGTAATACTTTTCATAAATGCAAAAATGAAGTAGGAATATAAAAAATATTTATTTGAGAAAGGATTTCTTTACATTTTATAAAGTTTAACTGTCATCTTTCATTGCCAAGGAAAATACTGCGCCAACGATGTCAGTGTAAGGTGGATGGTCAGCCGACAAAACGTTCACGTATACATTTATATCCTTCGTCGACTCTGGATTAAATATAAAATGGTGCGTAATATAAGAATCAACCGTTCAAACTAAATAAACTACAAATTTCGATATTGAAATGGTAGATTGTAAGTCTTAGCGCCATACAATTTATCCACCTAATTGAGTCCCTTCATTGACACGATCATCGCCATAAACAAACTGACTGTTTTAGAATTCGCGCGATTGCATTACAGATGCAGATGTGGTTCGTTATTTCGTAGGGTTACTACTCAGCACGAGAACGGCGACATAGAGGCAAACGTGAAGGTAGAAGACAAAGGAGGCAAAATCTCAATCTACGCGGTGCATATGAGGGAGAAAGTGAGAGGTGGCATAGTGATAATTTAAAAAAATGACATTGAGCAGGATAAAATAGAGAAGGGCACGCGTGCATATACTTTTTCCATCCTGAGGAGATGGCATGCAAGCGTATCCACGGAGTGGAAGCTAACACTTAGCAGTGTTGGTGTTCCTGAATATCTTCCGGCCGTTACCGGGAACCTTTTTGGACTTTTCGTCCACAAAATACGACAAAGGGACAATACGACAAAATGTGCTCTTGCAGCACAGTTATATAATTATATTAATATACTTGACACTAGCAGAAAACGTGCATCGGCTGCGCGCTCCAGAGGGTAAATATTTAAAAAATTAGAAACTTCTAGAACCTAGATTTCGTTAAAAAAATAACAATGCATAGCTTGCATGTTTTCTCAACTATTTATTTCAAATATTCTACTACTCACCGAGGTAATTTTTACAGAATGACAAAAAAATCTGCTGTTTCAATGGATATTCAGCCGTACGGCGTAAAAAAATTAGTCAACTTAGAGACTTATATAGCTTTATTCATTTAATTACTGAGAATTTTGGTCATATATAATCATATATTTGCGCCATTAATATTTAACTTAAATATTTATTTCATACTTCTTACCGATGCTGAAATAAAAAAATAAAATTTGAATATTGTCTCCATTATGACTAGGGAACTATCTCGCCCAAACCACCTTAAATGTCGAGAATGTATAAAGATTACCGGAGTGTATATTCACGAGTAATAAGCAGTCGGAACGGAGAGACAACAACTTAGTCGAAGCAAAGGCGGTGAAGAAAAATGGAAGCAGATGAGTGACAGGAGAGGAGAGAGGGAAGTGGAGTAATAAGATGAGTGAGTCGAGTGAAGAAGAAAAGGGGGGAATGAGAGAGTGACGAGATGCGAAGCATGTAAGAGCGGGAAGAAGGAAGGGGAAGAAGGGGGAAGAAGGGGGAGGAGCCGGCAGCCGTTCTTCCCATCCCTCGGAATTTACGAGTTTCTTTCCCCGGAGCGGCGGAGAATGTTGGTTGGCTGGCTGGCTTGCTCGCTCGCTGAGAGACGAGTTTCGGGAGAAAGGTGGAGTAAATGCACGCAGAGGGTAACGATGGAAACTGCTGGAGCGAAGCGGGAAAGATGGGGGAGTGCAGAGGGAAGATGAAGTAAGGTGGGAGGGTTCAAGGAAATAATAAACATGATACCCACCAGACCCTCAAGAGGTGAGGGAGGTGTAGTAGTAAGGAACGACGAAGGAGAAGACAGACACACTAAGCTGACCTACGACTGCGGAGATAATCCCCCATAGTTGAGCCGAGCGCAAAACATCATGCCCCAGAATTCCAAGAAGCTAGCAGTCCAAGTGTCACGAGCCACTGAATGACATGGACGGACACGGCTAAAATTAGTTAACTTAATACTGTACCACGCAGGTCATTTATTATCTAATTACGTCATATGTCCACTCCATAACGAGAAGGTGTAATAATTATTTTTGCAAATTATAATCTGGGACATCACAAGAGATTACATGTCTCCTGCCACTGGAACGGTGAATAGGAAATAATAATTCTAATTAAATATAATGCGGAAAAGATTATATTGTGTACAAATTTAGTCTAAAAATAGGACAGCTGGGTAATTAGTTTGAATGGATTAAATGAATGCAAAATCAAATCACTAAACATAACGCATCAATATCTTTAATTTTAAACTAACAAAATATCCATTTGACCGTTAAGGCAATATAAAGGTTATCTGTGCATCGACCTGTCTGTCCTCTTAAATTAATTCTGCTGTCCTAGTAGAATGAATTTAAGAGGTTCAGTATTGGTTCAGTGAATTCTTGGAGACTATGAAACTTGATATCACGGGTATCTGAATTATTGACAAGATGATTATAAGTTATAATAAAAGTTATGGGATAAGCAACTTTTTTGAGATTTTCCTCTTCTTTTGAGAGAGAGATCCTTCCATGAATAACAGACTGCTTCCCCATTACTATGCTGATAAAGATCGGGAACTCTATAAAAATTCAATTTAAAATGTTGGTGATTACTCTTCTCCGAATCAATTTCGACTTGGTGGAGTAAATGCTTGCCCGTGGAAACTTACGAGTATGTTGTTTATAAATAAATAAGCTTACATTATATTGCGAATGTGCAAATTTAAAGTTTACTTTACGAGTGAGGGGGCGTATCTCGTTTAAGAAGCTGATGTGCCATGTTTAGAGGATGACCCTTAGTACAAATAAAATATCCTTAATAAAAATGTGGGTTACTTTAAGACCAATATTTATAAATAATCAATTTCAGAAAGAGCCCATACCTGAAAATTACTGATATGCATTAAATGAATGGTAACTTAGAGTAAATACAGTACATCATGTGCACGCAATATGAAATATAACTGAGGTAAAATCACACGTACCTTCCAATCTCTAGAGTAAGAATGCAGATTCTGCTAAAAGTTTCATAAAAGTGTTGTCCTTACCTGAAAAGCAATTTTAAAAAATTAGCATTGTCGTATGCTTTTTCACATAATATATATATATATATATTTATGTATGCATGTGTGTGCATATATGTCACAATTGACCTCTAATGATAAATACATACGTATTAATAGATTCGATGAGCAGCATTTTCACTAATTTAATTTATAAATTTCATGAAACATGATATATGTAAGCAAAGTTTTGTAAATGCGCAAGTACCATAATTATTTCATCGATGCTACCACAAATTATGTATTGCCATCGGCATTTTTATCATGTAAGTTTAAGTATGCGTTTAAAGTAGGATGAAGGCTTTCCCTGAGGAAAACCATGGTTTTCAACGAGGTTATTATGCATGGCAGGTTCAGTTGTCGGCATGTCTAGCTATTTCCATTATATTATTTTATTACCATGCAATTGGAAATGGATTACAGATATGGATTACAGGACTATGAATATCTTTACCTCTCAATATGAGAAGTAGTTTCTTTATCACCGACTACTTGAGATATGTAAATTTTGTTGTGGCACAGGAGTCTCCCACAGGAAGCAATATAATCAACAATTAGCTGAAGTTCTTTCATAAATCATCACTGCCGTCAGCATCCACCGATTTGAAGATTGGCTTGGACTGACAAAAGCTCGTTCCTTCCAGCACGCTGTATTATTCCTTCTTCAGTCTCAATTTTAACGTCTTCGGTGATTAATAAATACGTAGAAATTTATATAAAAAAGAGAAAACATTAAAAAGGATAAAAATGATATTGATAATAGTGTAGATATAAAAAGTTTAAGATATAAAAATCAAATAATAAAGTAATAATTAAACAAAAATAGTTGTGAATATGTTCAAGGTGAAGTGAAATAAATAAAATAGGAGAATAAAGCGCTAAATAAATGAAAATAAATTTGATAAACCGAAATAAAATACAGTTATAGAGGAGGCATAAGATGATATGCTAAGTCTATAACAACAAAGTAATAATGGCGGCGTGCATAACAGAAGGGAATAAACGATAGGGAGCGATATATTGGTGCGAGCAAGATGTGAGCTGCAGCCTGCAACGTAAGTGAGTGCAGAAATCGCGGCTATTATACAGAGGTATAAATAACAGTATGTACTCTTATCACTCCACAATGAACACAGACCGTTCACTAACGCAGAAAATTTATTCAGCATGACTCCTTGATTTGAGCAACGATGTCGGAATGCATAAGACTCGAATAATAGCGACGCTCCGAAAATGGAATTGTCTTGGGGCGCCGGAAGAGCAACCTCCCACTGGGAGAAGACCAAAGGTTTGGAGACAGACGTCCTGAGGGAGGAGAAAGGGTTGCAGAGGTGGTCGTCCGCTACACCTGGACCAGGGCCCGGGCCTAGACTCGCCTCCCTCACCCCCGGGGCTGTTTCCCAAACCCATATCACGTCCCGGAGAAGCGGCGGGCGGGTGGAGGGTAGTGTCTTTGAGGGGGAGTGAGGAAGGGAGAAGCAAGAAGAAAGCTACCTCAGGAGCCAAAAGGGGAAAGCAAAGGGGAGGAAGAGGCTCTCCGAAGAAGAATAGGACGCTGATTTGGGAAGAGCGGGAGTGTTTTATCAAGGGACACCAATTAGGTAAGCCAACGAGTCACTAAATATGCATCTTCAAAGTCACCCATGATTGAATGAAGATGTACTCCTCAAGTCTTATCACAGCATTTTTTCATTAAATATCACAGTCATGCATGCAGTCACACTAAGAAATGAAATACCGATCATATTTTACATAAATGTTTTATATTTATTAATATCTGGAGGCTGATCTAATTTTAGTTTTTCCTTAGGAGAATCAATGAAGATGTAACACAGAATTTCGTTGGAAATTAAACGGTCGAAACTCAATCAGGCGCTCACTGTTTTGACTACGGCAATTGTCATCCGTTTTCGCTAATAATAAACAGTAACGGCTATAACCATGGTGCAAATCATGAAAATGGTGATAAAATTATCATAATAGTGTGTTGAGTCTAAAATACCTTAATTTTACAAACCAGTCGGTCCTAATTAAAAGGTTTAAATGTATTGTTTAAACTTATCACACAATGTAGTCCAACTTTTATTGGCTTTAATGAATTTTGCCATATTTGAATTTTAAAGTAGTAAAATAAAAAAGTATCTTGAAGTTCCTATTCACACACTTGCTTTTCTTAACTTGACCCATAACATCTTTTATAAGCTCTACTTCGGTCCCTTAACGAATTTGTCCGAAGAACATACCCAAGCCAATGAATTTATTGTTCCTAAAACCCTCAATATAGTGTGTCTCAACAAAATCGCTTAAGCCGTTTCGAAGATTAATTTTGCATACTTATATACAATTATTACTAGCGTAAGAGTATAAGATGAAATGAAATATATATAATGAAACGGCATAAAATGCAAATATATGTTATCCTCACCTAAAGCATTTTCTACTTCTATCCTCTTCCATGATTCTAAAGAAAATGTCTAATCAATCTTGACTTCGCTCACGATTGAAAAATTATTAGCTAAAGGAGCCAACTCAAGGAGCATGACCAATTACACATTCCACGTCTCAGTGATCTATATGAAGAGACCAATTGGACATTCCAACGCGTCACTAATTATGTGAGTCATCCAATATTCCATTAAATTCAACTCATTGACTGCTATCAAATTACTTGCTATTTATAAATACAATACTTGTCTAAACTAACCTGACAGCAATAATATTTTTATTCAATAACTCTATAAAAATGTTGTGCAGGAAATGATAAAGAGTAATTTTTATATCGCTCTAAATGAAAGCCTTCAGGTTTATTATTGCTATGAGTAGCTCTCTTTAAACTAGGATAAACATGTTGTTTTTACTGCAACATAACCACTATTTATATTGATAAAATATATTCCCATCGTAAATTATACCTACCTATAGTAAACTAGATATAGTCAATGCCAAGATATAAGCGGCACAAGACGGAACATCGAATGCGACATAACTTCGAATTCAAAAGTATTGAGTCAAGAAAAAAACGAGAAAATTAAAGAGAACGAATTACGCGCAGGTAAAAGCCTTTTGAGAATTAATATTATATTCATTGACGTGTTAGCACACTTTCATATGATTAAAAGACAGCATATCAATGTCTCAATCAATGAATTTTCAAAAAGTATAACCAATTTTAAATGATTATTCATGAATGAAACACAGCTATGGCGAAGAGCACCATATTAATAAAAGCTATGCCAATTTTTTACGCGCAATCCGATATATGTAAACGAAATTTCACCTTTCACGTGCATGTTGTTGTTTATATGTGAATTTTTGAGAAAAAATAAACAGCCACAACTGTCACAATTATTCAGCGGCCGTGAAAATAAAGTATGAGTTTTCAACAATATAAATAGAAAAATAAAAGCGGCAAAATTTAAATCAAAGAAAAAATTCCATCATCGAGAATCAGAGATTATTCTTCCTCACAACCTCGAAATTCCACCAAAATAATGTTAATAAACTCCTAAATAAGCGTGTGTAGTCACTAAATCGGGCAACGAGCTAATTTTGTCATCTGAAATTGAGTTAGTCAGACTTAAGTTGAAAATGGTGGCAGAAAAGAATATAGATATGGAATTTAAGGTAACCTTATACCTTGGTAAGCCATCTTAACTTTAACGGGAACCTTTAACCAAAAATAGAATTGACAACGAATGAGCGTCAACGCTAAGACGTTTTGGTATGAATTTTTTTTACTCTGAGAAATGTCCTTTTCTTGGGATATTAAAGACTTTGTCGCTCCACGTTTTGTTCAAGACAAAGTAATTTTACCAGTGCACTGTCTTGAAGAAAAATACAAAAAAAAATATTTTCTGAAACGCATAGATAATGATGTTTGCACACTTTAACCGTGGTGAAAAGGTTCATAAAACTCTGTTGAATACGACAGTGGATATCACATCTCAATACGAAACACAAAAGGAAGAGCACTTATTTATCCTTCGTAAAAGCACTACTTATCTTGGAGATGAAAGAAGATGCATCTCAACACGCTTGTACTAAAAAAACACGAGCATGAAAGTCAATTTTGGCGCACCGAAGGATTCCTCGGCGTACTAACGGGAATGGTAATTTACCTACCCCCCCCCCCCCCACTCCACACACCCTTTAGGTGGCTTGTAGTGTATTATGTAGATGTAAATGTAGATGCACCCTCTCTCTTGTTCCACGACCAGAGTAATATTTAATCCACCAGCCTCCTATCAGGCGACCACTGTACATTTTCAATCAGGGAAGTAAGCATTCGTCCCCTCATTCCGAGGAATGCTGCAATATACCTCGCGTGCAACTTTATTGAGCTCCGGTTCGGCTGTTGCCATTTTATCACTTTTATTCTTTTTCTGTGAGTTTCGCGAGATGCTGAGTGCTTCGAGGGCGTGACGCTATCTTTGGCTTCATTTTTTTTCACATCTCTTTTTATTTTTTTTTGGACAAAAGAGACGTAGGAGGAGGCTCTTTTATGATCCTGCAACGCAGTTTCTAGAACGAGTTAAAATGGAGCTTTAAAAACAGCACGAAAACATTTCTTTGAGAGCCTCCCCATTTGAATGGCTTTGCGCAGCGCGGCGGCGCGGGCGAAAATGAAAAATGAAAAGACCATTTTTCGGTAAGTAGGTTATGCATGTGAGATATTGAGACAGGGAAGAACTTTATCACCGATATTCACTGTGCGAGGCCGCAATATTGCACGGGCGATATGATTGTGTGATATGCATATTCGTGGCCGCTCGGGTTATATCCTATATTGGGACACATTTTAAAATTAGCTTCTCCAGATGTAAGGCACCAGATATATATGTATTAACGTGAACCCGTGGCATATCCTTAATAGTTTACCTTAGAATATACATCTACAAATCTACAAAATATCCTGCAAGCCACCTCAGGGGTGTGTGACAGGGGGTGAGCATTCACCAACATGCATTACACCAAGGGCATGGGTATAATCTATTTATCTATCTATTCTATCCATGGCATTGCATTACACTATACCCTAAAGTTAGAAAACCTTCGAGGTCAGACAATTATATTCCGCAGGAACTATTTGGTAGAACGAAGTTTCAGGTCAAAACAATCTGCCGTTTTTTTATAAATATAATGAAGAGAACTTTATGCAGCAGCGGGTTCATTTCATTAAATCTACTATATGTATATAAAGCCACTTAAGTTACTTACATTTAATGAGACTAATTTTACGCTGTAAGATAGCTTAAATTGTAATTTCAAAAACCGGTAACTGCTCAATATAATTCAAGATGCTATTGAAACTCAAATACCCCGACAGCGGCTAAGGGTTGGAGTCAAATTTGAAAAACATTTAGAGAGAGTATTCTCAATTTAGTTGAAGTACACTTGCACATTAATTGTTAAGTAAATCTTGGGAAAGAAAGCTAATTAAATTATTAACTCAAGCCTTGGAATTTCACAGTAAAAAGACACGAGTATGATAGGATCGAGTTTAAAAGAGGAAGTAATAATGCGTTCTTACAAAACAGGGGATGACGTTACACCATGTGACTGACGGTAGAAATGTACGTTTACTAGATTACTATCAAGGTACTTATGAACTTTATAAAGCTCTAATGAACGGAATTTCAGTTATAGCATTGTATTTCTTTTAGAATAAAATTTAAGAAGAACCAGCTACAGCCTTTTTAATGCCCCTACCCACATGACAGTATATCTCACCTGATATCTAAATAGGAATTGGACCCCGTCTTTATATAGGATCGTCTGGTATTCCTTCACTTACGTAAACAAAGTAATCAGGAAATGTTTTTCGCATTAACATACATGTTTCATTTTCTTATTAAAAGCTGTCATTAGGCAAGTTTATACAAATTAAAACCGGATCCAATTTGCCCTAGTAAAAATTAAATCACCCCTGCATAACCCATCTATGACTTAATCGTAAATTTTCCACACTTGCGTTTACCACTGCCCAAGGTCTCGGCATGCTATGCTATCATGAGTTTGATGAATTAGACCCTGATGAAGGCATATTTTGCAAAAACCTTGGCCGTGCTCAACAAAATAGTACAGATTTTACTTTTATGTCTCTGTCTTGAGAATAGTCATATATCCTTACCACAAACTAAGTGCCAAAAATTGTGTAGCATTGAATGCAATGAACAAGAACCTACAATTAGGAATAAGTAAATAGTAATGTAAATAAACACCATTTCAGTCTCAATGGAACAGCTACAATGTAGCACGAAACTTTTATGCTACGGAAAGGGTAGGTAAGTTGTAAAAACAAAAATCGTCTTAAAAAGCAGATTTTACCCAAGTCTTGAAAAAATTCTCGAAAAATTAAAGATACTTGAAATTCAACAGATAATATCATACATTAATCATTAAATCATCATACATTAAATGGCAGCATTAAGTGCTTTCAAATAAGCTATAGGTATTAATTAATTTGACCTCCGGCATCAGGCCCTCATTGTTTCCCTCTGAGTAGGGGATAAAAGCGAGAAGTGGAGGAATCCATGGGGCGAGATTTGATAATTTATGAAACGTTTCATTGCATCGGAATAAGCGTATAGTTAGCCTTATATTTTTTTCAAATTGACTATATCGGTTGGATGTACTTAGCCATGGAAGGAAAATTTACCAGTGGATATTTTAAAATTGTAACACATTTTTTTGTACTTGCTGAGTGGGTATAATCATTATTTATGTTTAAAAAACAAATATTGCCGGGAGGTACGCGGACTAAGCCTCTGTTTGAGAGAAGGGTGGAGTGGAAGAGGAGCCCATGAGGAAACCTGCCATCTGGAGCAAAAAAACATGAACAAATGATGAGTGGCTATTCCCTTTGGTTTCCCTATTTTGTTGGCATTCCCTCTTTTTAAGCACGTATAAAAATGGTTGGCTTGATTTGCATCATCTTAAAATTTATGCCATCATTATTAAAATAAAAATGCAAAAGTATTTTCCCTCGCACATGGATGTGATCAAAAACGCAGAAAAAATTGAAATGCTTTGTCTTCATAGTTGAAAAAAATTCGTTTAAACGTTTTACGGAGTTTAATTGTTGTAATTCACATTAGAAATGTGTTAAATGAACACAATTAATGACTATCCTAAGACATACTGTACTTAGTGCCTATCAATTGGTAAAAATATCAACCTTCAAATGTGGCCAAATAAGAATCTTGAGTCAATTCTGCGGAAAAACGTGGTAGCTGTGGAAAGAAGAACAGAATAGATGGGTAACTTTTAAGATGAGTTTGCAAAAGAATGGAAAGAGTAAGCTGGTCGGAGAGAAAAAGCAAGGGGATTGGAAAGGAGTTGTAGTTAGGGTACTGGCTTACCTATCATCAAGTGAGTCCGAGTTCAAATACCGACAATTGTGAAGATTCTTTCTTAGAATCCTATTTTTTATTTGCGAGCAATCCTCTTGTAAAGACCATTCAAATGAAGTAGGTACTAGGTTAGTGCTGAAAAATGTTTGCTTTGTTTGACAGCAAGACGTGAGAGGGATACTAGCTTCCTTATTTCCATGATGACCTCCGCGAAACCATCTCTTCATGAAATATTTCAGGCATTCCTGGAGAATTATGCTGGAGAGTTCATCTCAGGCTTACTGCCTTAATGTCTGCATGACGGCCACCGTTTCGATGTAAGACGTTGGGGTTGGTATCCCAGGGCTGTTGAAGGGAACCCCAGAAGAACTCACCAGATATTCTCTTCACTAAAAAATCGCTTATTGCAGCGTAAACTAGACGGGAGCCAAAATAACTTTGTCACATTGAGACCGATTAAACAATGAAACACTGTAAAATTAAATAGTTTTTGATACAACAGACTGGTTTTGATGTTAAAAGCTGATCATCAGATTTTGAAAAAAAGTAATTATTTTTAATTCTGACGTTGAGAGCTAAGTTTTTAAAAATCCTGATGATAATGTTCTAACATCGCAGTTGCATAAAAACAGTAGGGAATATTACCAAGTGATTCATTCATCATTAACTACAGTGTCGACGGACGAAGACACCTCGGGTATAAGTTGAGCTGAAATAATAACTGAACGTTTTCCCCCCCTTGCATACTCTCAGGCAAACTCTATAAATTAAACTTTAGGGGGGAAGCTCACGTGTCCGCAAAAATTCATATGCAAACATTAACAATAGACGCAAAACGTGGTACCATAATCTCAACCCTCCTTCCAATACGTATATTCCTTCACTTACCAACCTTGTCAACCGCCCTAAAAGACAAAAATGGCCTCAGTTAACGGTCGCATCCATCTATCAACTATCTGGCCAATTAAGTAGTTTACATGATAAGGGAGGAAAACAAGCTGAAGATAATTATTATCAGAGTAGGTGATAAAGAAGCTGGTAGAAGTACGAAGACGTAGTAGGTAGACAAAGAGGTCATGGCAAGCTAAAGAGTTTGATAGAGGGGAGAATGTTGGGGATGTACTACAGATGAAGAAGAATAAGAATTTGGGATGTTATGAAGGGAGTCATAAGTTAAAGAAGCATTGAAATCGTGAAGTTAACTACAGAAGACTCATTGCATTCGCAGATATCATTGATAGGACTCATCACAGGCATAGTATTTAGTCGGTGTAATACTAACCATGATGTGACTGTGATAGTTTCATATTATATATGTATTAGTTAGTATACCCACGATGACGATTTCGATAATTTTCACCAAGAGTAAAGCCCGAAAATATCTTAAATGCTTAATAATACATTTATACAACACCTCACAGTGACAATGGACATGATTTTCATCTTGACCTGGACGGAAAGTACAGACTTAATGTCGCATTCGACTCATCGATATTTCACAGTGTCCCGTACTCGGTGATAAAGTAGTTCATTCGTCTGCCTGCCCTTTAACCTACTTTCTCTCATTCCACTGTTCCCTGACCCCTCCCTCTCGAACCCCACCCCACCTCCTCCCAACCGTACAATCCCGGCGGAAACTCGTAGACTACGGACTTCTTTTTATCCTCGGTGCTCACACGGCTAGCCGCCGACTTCGACCGGGACGTAAGGCTGGTGTGCAAAGGAGCACGTTTTTGAGAGAATGGGAGGTTGGACCAACCCTCTCCCTCCCCGCAGCGTCCGTTTGGCAGAAAACGTCGGGGCTCCCCTGGGGGTGGGGAAGGGGAGGCCTTCATTAGCTCACAACACGGCCCGCATTAGTTCACATCAACCCCGTCGCATATTGCTCGCGCGTCGCCTTCGAAATGAGCCGACGGCGCGCCGGCGGCGTCCGGAATCGGGAAAAGAGGGACTCTCTCCGCCAGTATTGCAATCATTTCTCCAAAAGGCCTTCCACCTCTCGCAGGCTAAGCCGATAACCCGTCAGCCATGACCCCTTGCATCACCACCCGCAGGGACACAGAGCACTGAAGGATTTGATATGCGAGTTAAGTAAAAAAAATACAAAGGAAAGTGCCGCGCTTTTTTTCTGGCGCGAGGGAACAGAAAGTGCGAACAAAATTTTGGGAGAGCCACGATAGAAGCCTCTTGAGTTTTGTAGGTTGCACACAAGTCTTCTAACACTAGAAAAGTGTTGGCAAAAAAATCATGATTCTACGGAGGATGTTATTCATGCACACAATACATGCACACTAAGCTTCATACGGAGGTGACAATAGAGGTATTTTCTCCAACCGCAGGATTTCACATCTATTTCTCCGGGCCGGGCAGTAGGGTAGGAGGCAACAAAATGTAAGCATTTCACTTAAAGAGATGATTCGTCCGTTGTACATAACTCTCTCAAAACATGTTTGTTTAATTAAATGAATACAATTATAAGCTTTCTTATTTGACAAAAATAAGATTATGGTCGAGACTTTCCATTTATTAGTGGCATATAAAACTTAGAACCACGATTATTTATCATGAGAAATCAATGACGTTCACTTTTTACAAAAAAAATCCAAAAAATTTCCCCTCATAGGAAGGACTCTGATTTACATTGTAATATAGAATTTATTCTTAGTTTGGGAATGAAATTTTATACTTAAAGATATATCGATGATATTAATATCTTAACCAATCTTTCACCTGGTATATAACAGCTGAAGCGTAGCAACAACTAAAAAAAAGTTGCCTTCACAGATTCTTCGGTTTGCCGACTAAAATTCCTGGGTCACAAGATCTTTCAGTTGGTAACTCTGGGTACATTACCTGATTTCTTCTTTTATGCATCCTTTTAATTATATACATTACAGAAGTTAACAATTAAAAAAGCCACAATATTAGCGATTACCGCTAGATTTCGTAAACGTTTCCTGTACAAACCAACGAATGCTTAATCATCCACCAATTAAGATCCTATGACTATAACTGCCGCCACTTGCTAGTAGTGCTTTCAAACATTTTCTATAATGCGTAAATTATTCTTATATGACTTCTTAACCAGTAAGTATAACTACACGTTACTTTTGTGATTTTATAATTGCATTATGTTCTCTTTCTACATTAAACTATACAACCAGCACCTCGGAAGAGAAATTTTATTACACTTTCCCAAAAAAAATATTGGTTTAAGAAATCTTCGGAGTTCAAGTGATTCTATAGTCTTATAACTGTGTAAATATCTTTTAAGAGTACTACTAAAATAATGGGTGTAATAAGGATGAGGAAGCCTCTTTAAAGGACTTCTAGTATTCAAATTGAATTGGTAATAAGAATAGGCTATAGACTAATAATCACTAAGTACCAACCTTTTGAAACATTTAAACCTAACCAGTTTGATCGGATTGTTTTAACTTGCTTTTCTTTTTCACATTTAAAGAGGTTATTTCAATTCACAAAATCATGGAATTTCCAGCCCTGAATACTAACAAAGAGTGCGCTCAGAAAAATAATGAAAGAAGAGGGGCAGAAATTACCATCACCGAACAGCAAAAATAATTATGGAAAGAAGCTTGGTTAAGAAATAAAATCCTTTTTTTATTTAAAAATGCAATCAGATAATTGTAATTATCATATAATTCTGTAAAAAGTTTACAATTTATATTAATTTTAGTATGATCAATATGATGGCTTTCTTGTTTTTAAAATGGCGATTATAAAAGTAACGATTTCTGGCATGTTTATGAAGTAGAAGTCGATGAACATCTTTCCAGTACATTTATCGTGCAGCATATTGCTACCAATGGGCACGAAAAAATTACATGAAACCCTCAGCAAACGGCAAGTGCCCAGAAATATCATTGACGACCGAAAATATCCAATTAGTATTTCAAGAGTCACGAGAATATATGTTATGCCCAGCTGTTACTTTAACATCATTTCACATTTTTCCACCAGAGGTATTTGTTACGATAATTCGACGACAGCGGTTCATCCATGAGGAAACAGAATAAAAAAACACCACACATCCTCTAGTGGCTGCATTTTCTGAGAAAAAAAGTTCTCACGTATCTTCTTTTTTAGAGGAGGAAGAAAAGGAGAAGTCGTTTGATTCAAGTTCCTCCTTTAATGAAACCATCTGCAGTGAACTGAGTCGATGGCTTTTAGAGAATGCATTCATCCGTTGAAAATGAACTGTTTGGGGAAAACCGTCTTCCTCGACGTTGTTGATCGAAGAAGTAAAACTGGTCAATTCACCCGGAGAACAAAGGTTTCCTTTCCGATAAAATGGGAAAAACATTTTCGATGTCCTTATCGCTGCACACGTCATCTTTTACAAACTATTCGCCATGTATGGGAGGCTGATTGATGGAGCGAGCAGGTTTGAGGGTTGATTAAGGAGTGGGTGAGCGAAAATGAGCATTGGAAAGATTTAGTCCAGGGTGAAAGCGAGGAGAACTCTATAAACGGAGCAATTGTTGCCACAGAGGTTTACTATGCCACAGTTCATGTCCAGACGAGTGTAACCACTATTTAACGCAGACGCTAGAAAAAGTTACCCTTGCAGTTATTTGATGATTCCATGAGATGATGTGTACATTACACTGGCTTTCGAAAATTTGCTTAAGGAATGGAGCTAAATAATAAAAAAATCCTTGTATCATATATCGCAAACTGAAATTCTTTGAAGACAAATATTTTGAAATATCAATTATTGGGCACAACTGATTAAACATCAGGCATTCACCAACTATAAACAAAAAAATATAGTATACAAATAATATTTGTAAGAGAAAAGATAAAAGCCTTAGGCAAAAGCTGTAGTTCCCCAACAAAAGATTAGGGCATTTAAGCTTTCACGTAAAGATTTTATTTTTGTTGCGTAAGAGGAATCAGCTTTTCCAAACAAGGTAGGAATTCTTCTCTATTCATTTTTTAGCATTCATTTTGTGGCATAAATATACTACTGATCCCACCAATAACATGCAAGGGAAAATAATATGGAGCAGAGGAATTACTCTAAAAATATAATTTCCACCTTTATTTTCAGTCATGGACCATCATTTTCACCCAAATAATATCGATGTCTATAACGATACATACTATTTCTTATTGCAAGTCTTATGTATACGGTGGCAGAGATGTAACACTAGCCGTAGTATGTATTGGAACTAAAGTTAATAGAGTGCATGACTTATTTCATAGAAATGTTGTAGTTCAACTCTGCAGGTAGAATGGTACATTTACCGCTACTATAATATCTAGGAAATCAAAATAAAAAAGGGCTACTGGAGTAGAAAAAGAGAGAGACATAGAGAGTTAATTAAATAAATAAATAACTAGAAGTGGTCATACTGGGCTTTCGCACCTTTGCAATTCTAGCGTCGAGTGCTAGTTCATGGTGGAACATTGAGATATTTCAAAGACGCAGTAGTGAGCCTTGCCGCCGTAAATTGGGTGGTGCATGGAAGTACCACACATTGATATTTGATTCAACAAAGTGTACAGTTGGTTTTAATCGCATTATGAACTTAAACAATTCTGCTGTGTTTTCTGATAGTTAATTTTTCCATTTCTACTTCATGCATAAATCCATCCAGCCATTTCCTTTCAGATTAGATGTATAGAAAATGTTTACTTGTCGGTGAAAGACCTTAAAGCTAACTCATTTTTATCATACATTGCATAATACACGTCCTCCTGTTCTTAAGATCCTAACGTTTCTTTTCTTAAGAGTATCTTCCATCAAAGTCTGTCATGGCTTTCTTGACCTACCCCTTCCTTACACACAATTCTCTACTTATGTTTACCTTAGTTTTAAATAGTAAAAATATAATTCAAGTTTAAAAACTTAAGCAAGCAACTTAAATCTAATTCCAGGAATTTATACTGTGCAACATTATACTTTTCACTGTTATTTGCAAGCGAAATGAAATGTAGTGGCAAACGGTAATGTGCCCACAGGAGTTCTGTCTTTGGGTCTACATGCAATTAACTACACCTGGTTTCCTTTGGACTCCATGCAGTGCCGGAGCAACACACTTGGGGGCTTGTAGGCAGTACAAGCAACGGGGCGGGGCCCAAGTTAATAAACAAGTCGCAAGATAAGAAAGGGGAAAAAATTCTCGGAGCCCCACGGAGGCCCCCAAAGCCTTGGGGCCAATAGGCAACTGCCTCCTTTGCCTTATTGGTAATCCGGCACTGCCTCGATGGGACGAAAATATGATAGAAAATAAGAAAAAATCAATAGACATAGACTTGACTTCCTCTATAAATGACCCGCAATAAAAGGCGTGATGGGAAAAACTCTTGTCTTCATTTGGCTTCAGAAATCTTATTTAAGAATTTGGAGAATGAGTCAGCCCAAAGCTGAAGAAGACCGGTCATTTTAAAATCAGGCCGGTTTATGGTTACAAAAAAAGTACATCAATAAAGCGGAAGATTCGATAAATTCGAGCATTTATAACTGTAAGTGCTGCAAGCTATAATACACTAGACATTGTGAAATAGTTTATATTAGGGATCTGATAGCTATACGAAAAAAAAAACTAGACAGGATGAAACCAATACTCCAATTGCACTATTTTTTTCTCAACATATCAAAAAAACAGAGCAATTTATTATAAAAAATAACGGAATTAAAATAAAATTGCCATGAATCGATAATATTCATAGGTAAAAATCCACCAAGCCACGCTAACTATAAGTAAAATGAAAATACAAGGAGTTCTTTTGAGGTAGGTACAGGCTGACTCCAAGCTAAAAATTCTAACAAATCAAAATAGAGCTAAAAAATCAAAGCGTTCACAAAAAACATCAACCTGAATAATGCATATTTCTGCGGAAATTCACGACGCAGCAATAATGTTTCCGGCCATTTTTAAGACCCCCTGCAAAATGCCTTCCCCCTTTTGCTTAATCTCCATCCCTACCCTCTGTTTAGGATTGGAGGAGTGTTTCAAAGAAGCCCTAAACAAGGTGACTTCGTCTGAATCCCGAAGGCGCATGTTGGTGGTTCCCCAACAATGGCACCCTTTCATGGTGAGGTTCGAGTCCGCTGCTTTTGTTACTTCGTTAGGCTTCTCAAGGGCTATCAGGTCCCCTTTCCTAAAGGGGAAAAGCTTAGGGGTCCCAGGCCATCCCATGGGACTTAAGAGTAGGGACATGAGAAGTCATGCAATACGTTTAAATATTTTTTCTGCAGTTCATTGGGAACAGAAACATGAAAGCGCACCGCAGATGACCAACATACTCTTTGGATTTGGTAGACAACTCACTCAAGAAATTTAGGAACGATTGGGATGAACGAACTGGGACGATTGAGTGTAAAGTAAGCATTTTCCCATGTTCCGATTCCTAATTGAGAAAAACTTACTTGAAGACATCGCAATCTGAATTATTACTGATTGAGCAAAAGGCTAACTGATTTAGAGATAAGTGTAACACGTGCATAAAAGGCAGTGAAGCAGCTTGTGATTATTGAACCGATTGAAAGAAATAATGGGGGTGAGGTACATATGGAAATAATTACGCCAAAGTCACCGTTTGAATATTTTAATGTATCTACCACAGGAGCGTCAAATTTGGTAATAGTATATATACATAAATCATGCGAGCTTTTAAAAATTTTTTAGGGGGTTTTCAACAGTGATAATGCTAGTTTCCCCTAATTTCGTACAAATACGCTCTCCTCCGGCATTTGTAGCAAAAACAATGGACATGGCTGTCACAATGAAACATCAACAAGTTTTTACCTCCACAGAGAGTTAAAAAAAACAATTAAATTACGTGTTTCTATAAAGTGATATTAAATATTCAGCTAATATGGAATTAAGTAGAATGTTTGTGGCACAATACTCATTGGAAAAAGGATCTACATTTATAACAAAATGCATGAATGTGGTGATGTCTTCCACTTCTCCTTTAACTTCCTCAAGCTAAAAAACCATAATATTACTAGCTTAATTTTATCAACTATAATTTGATAAAAAAGATTGAAGCACAAGAGACTTCAGACGTTCGAGACTTTAACTAGCTTCGGAATATACCAGAATACCATTCTTATGGTGTATATCTACTATATGTATAATCACCGATGTGTATACATGTCAGTAATTTTCACATAAGAAATAAACGTGAAGCCGTATCTCCATTTGGCTGTAGACCTTTTTTTATTTGAAAAATTAAATTATAAATATTGTTTCTGTTCTTGGGAGAGGTACTACCAATAGAATGAAAATAAAATGAAGATTCTTATTCCTTCAATTGAATTTTGTATTTCGGTCAAAATTACAAATGTTTGCTAAAAAGCAACGATTTTTCGTAATATTTTATCGCTGTTGAGTAACAACCACACTCATTGTTTAAGTCAAGATTCCGTATATATCCATTAAATCAATGATTCTTTGCACTAAATAAGTTATGAATGGTTTATTATAATGTATTAGTGTTGATTGTTTTCCTTCCCGTTGATATTCAACGGGCACCTTCTCTTGTCATAAGTAAGAGCGAGATTCTGTGTTTTAATTACCTAGATTACCTCGTATCTACCACTTGTTGACTCCTATTTTTTGTAGATTAACGGCTAAGGGAGCACTGCTCAGTCACAAAAACAGGTAAGATAACGTCTCTCCGCGTCGACGTTGCACGTCACTTTGAGTGTATCCCACTAAGCTCCGTTATTTCAAAATTAGAGTTATTATCCTGCAAAGGTAACTTATTCGCGCAATCACCACAGAAGCACTATTTATTAACATATATATTAGTATTTCCTCAATTTTAATTGCAAAAAAAGCAATACCAGTTGTTTAATTTTTAGGAATTTTTCCATTCTGCCGTATTTACGAATTCATGTCGTTTGATTTCATGAATCTCCATCATGAATTGGCTGGTTGGTCACATTGGTGACCTATTACAAATAATTTACGCCATTAAGGATAGGTAGGTAGGCTGATTAGGTAACGAATATCACAGTAGCGGGAAAAGGGAGGAATAAAAGCCAGTGGTAGCAGTAGCCTACTCTCAATGACAGAAGCAGAATTAGTAAGAACTAGCAAGAAGAAGAATTAGTAAGAATGTGAATTACGATGAAACATCTCCCCCAGAACAGGAATATGAACCCAATCGCGAAAATCAAAAATCTGTACTCTAAGCACCAAACCTATCCTAAAAGAGGCTCTCGTGGTTGTGGATTTCCATCCACTACCACAATGGCAAAAGCAGCATTTCGACCAGCAGCAGACCAGTGAGTTACTCAATCTGCATAATATTTCTCTTTCAAATGAGAGGTCATTGACGTTCCATGCTGTGGTACTGGGAACATTATCCGAAATATATGTTTATACCTATGTACCTTACCGTTTTCCGACAGTTGAGGAATGGGTTTGGTGGTAGCGACATCAGATATAGAATGTTTCTGGCTAAAGAAGCAATTTCAAAGAGAAGGGAATTAATGAGGGGGGTCTTAGCAGAGACGTGAACAAAAACTGGTGAAAACTCTAATATGGAGCGTGGTACTCAACGGAAACTTGGTGGTTACGAAAGGAGGATGTAGGTTGAGTTTTTGCGTTTGAGATGTGGGTTTGGAGAAGGATGGAGAGGATAAGCATGGTGGCGAGGATGTCGATCGAGGATGTATTGGACATGGTCGGAGAAGAGAGGAGGCTGGTGGCGAAGGTTTGGAGAAGGAAAAATTGATGGATGGAGGAAGTTATGAGATGAGAGGGCATTTTGAAGATGGTTGTAGAGTGGAGAACGCTGGAAAATCGTGGAAGAGGACAAGATTTCTGGACGAAATAAGAGGCGGCAGACGATATGAGGAATTGAAGATGGAGCTAATGGCGGGACAGCTATAAGAGGGATAACGAGACGATGTACCAGACTTTGGGATGTTAAGATAAGGATTGTCCAAAACCTAGCAATTCGCTGGTAGAATACTCAAATGAAAAATTAATTACTGTTAGTTAGTCTACTTTGTGCACTCAATGACGTCCACGCAAAATATTTTTTTTCGCAAGCATTTTCATGAATTCTCACAGATGTATAATAGTTAAGGGAAGTATAACGCCAATCTCTGTCCCTTACGCCGCCTTCAAAATCATACTAACGGGAGGGCGAGGTTTTCAGCTTAAATTTGAAGGTAAAGCCCTCAATTTTATTCTAAAATTAATTCGGAAATTCGAAATGAAATAAGAGGAAAAAAAGTTGGGTAACAGAAAATATATGTCGCTTTATGAGTTCAAAAATAAAGGAAATCAAAATAACAGAGAGAGGTCAACATAAACCTGGTAAAGCATAAAACACAGCACTAAAACTTTCTTCCTAGTGAAAGATTAAGCGTTAATCTGACTAACATTGTAGGTACTACTAGTCTAAAATGGCACTTTACATAGAACCAAGTTCGAACCTGGAACTTCAAAAAATCTCCATAACTGTTGGGATTCGAATCTTCCGTTTGCTCGTTTAATGTGAAATCAAACCAGGAATCGAAGTTTTAACATATTATCGCAGTACATGAGGACATTGTGGAAATTTTGGACTCTCAGAAAAGAGCTTACGAGAGAACGAATAATTCAATTTATTGTGTAATTACCGACACATAACTATAAGTAAGAGTAGGGAGCAATGCGGAGTAAGTAGGTGTATCAGAACACTCGTCGATGAACTCAGAAAATTATGACACATAACTAGAGGAAACTCAACGCATTCCTATACTCCTTTAGGTGCGAAAACTTCGAATATTCTTTCAAAACATCAAGCATAGAATATGAGTAATTAGATCATTTAAGAGGTTATATATTCATTCTTTCCGTGGATGAAAACGCCGCTGATAGATTTTCTTGTGCTCACATTCGTGGGAACATTGTGGCAGACAAACGCTCTCTTTGAACCAAATTGAGGAAAATGAATTAAATTCGTAGAAATGATTTTCAAATTTCTGAAAAATATATTTGTGGAACCTTCGCAGCACATAAAAATGAATGAGCTAACATTTGCTAGTAATCGTACATTTCCCTTGCTTGCTCCATCAAATTAAAATCCGATACGGGAAACTCCTGCAGTAGATGCTTGGCCCTATCCTTTGTCGTTCGACTAAATTAGTTGATATTGTTAATTAGTTACGCTAACTATTGATGCTAAAATTCTGTTAAATGTACCTACATTGAGTTTATCACATTCCGGTATTTAAGAAAACGCAACTCACACATGATGATCAGCGTTTTATGATGAGATATCTAAGACCTTCATGCGATGCCCTGGAAGGAAAGTGACCAATACTAGGACAAGATGAGGCAATTATAAACTGAAGCTGAATATTTTTTGGGATACGAAGCCACCACATTAACCTGATCACTCCCTCTGTATACCACGTTCGTACAAAGGGCCTAAATTTAGGGGCATGACGGAAGGGTTTAACTTTGCGCGCGAAAGGAAAGGGACTTACGTGCGTGTAAGAGACGGAAGGAGGGTGGTCAGTAAGTGTTGCGGAAGGGGGAAAGGAAGCCCTACGGACGGATCTCGAGGACGACGCACAGAGAGTAGAGAGGAGATTATGGACCGTACAACCACATCGGGGGGGGGAGGGACTATAAGATCAGAGTGAAAGAAGAGAGAAAGGATTTTTGGGGGAAGGGATGTGAAGGGACGGAGATCAGAGCCAAACTTAGAAAGGTTAATTAAACCCGAGGCGTTTATCTTTGAGGAGCTCAACCCCTGCGATTGAAAAAGGGCCGGCCGAAAATAAAACAATTTCTTTGCTCGCCTGACCTCCGCCTCCTCCCCACTCTTGGACTTGACGACAACAATAGCCACGCAGCTAACACTTTCTGATCCATGACCAGTCTCCTCCACCTCCGTAAGTAGTTCACTAAGATCCAAAAATAAGTCAACGAAGGTGACTATAAACGTGAACTTTAATCTTAATTTTTAAGTGAGCTGCATTTATTCATCAAATTCTTGCTTTCGGAAGACAATGTAGCATTGATGAATGATCTGATTATATCCCGGTGTATGCTGTTAGTAAAGTCTGTTCGGGTTCTCCTCCGGGTCAAACTCTGCATTTCTGCCGACGTTTCTACGCACGAGTCGTCCATCGTCATTAGGGCATGTCGTGACTGTGAAGAGGGCCGGTTTATATCCGCTTTCACTGGATTCAAGGGCCGCCTGATTGGTCGGCCGCCTTTTCCTGGTACCAATCATTGTTTCTCATCGCCCTTTAATGCTCCATAATTCGTTCAACCACAGAGCAGCCATATTCTCCAACATACATTCCACCACTACTACTAGAGATTTAAACAAAAATTTCAATTTTGCTCCTTCAAGTACCCTAGCCGCTTAACACGCTAGGTCATGGCTTAAAGCAATTAAACATTACGGGTTTCAGATACAAGGTGAATTAAGTAGTTTTGCACCAATTATTACATCTGGGGCCAGACAAAATGACAAGTCAAATCAAGATACTTAGCAAAGCAGTTCGGTACAAGAATTATTGTGCAACATTGCCTGCTAAAGCAAGAACACAAAGCTAAGTGCTTAAATAAAAAATACACTAAATCCACCAAAATAACCACTCTCAATTTTTATTTACAACCCCCTGCCTATTTGTTGATAGATTCAGTTACATGCAACACGGCCTTGCGTCAGGTTGCAGGGTAATGCATAGAGTAGTGAGAGATGGTAACTAATGCTTTAAACGCTGAATGACGCAAAATTAGACGAAGCATAACGTAGGGTTGAAAAATGTTTGCTATTTTAAATATATTAAAAAATAAATGAAAGTCACAAAATTTGAAATGAGAAAGTGAAATAAAGTGCTGCAAATATATAGCAATTCACAAAGCAGCAATACACTAATTTCGCGTTAAAAGTTAAAAGAGAAAAGCAGCATAACAAAAATGAACAATTATTTGATTTTTATCGCAGTCATTAGATTTTACGTTTTATGAGAAGCCAATACTTATAAACCCTTATTGGATTTCTTGAACCACAAAATAAACGACTACCATCTCAAATAAATCAAAAAGGTTCTGTGGTCTGCTCTACTTCAGAGTTTGATGGTATTTAACACGCTGAACTTAGTTTGTAGCAGATCTAAGAAGATAACTGGTTGATTTTTCTTTAATTACATTTGGTACAGTAAAAGGAATCCATTCAATTTTATTTAAATTAAAAATTTTAATAGATCCTAAGGGTATAATATCTATTTAGTACTTTAACTAAACGCTAGTAAAACATAGCAACGAAGTAGTATTAAGAAAGAGAGCTTGATAGAATTTTTGCAGTTTTTACTTGTGGCTAATGAAAGGTAGTTAGTCGATGTAACTCCCTTTAAAAACCGCCTTTTAGCTCAAAGCCAATGATTTTTCCAAACGAACCAACGACAGATTTAAAAAGGAATTACCAAGAGATTTAAGGGCTAATAAGACTAAAATCAATCTTAAGAGCCAAAAAATTTTTCGACATCACTTAAAACAGAATTCGAAGAAAAATATTGATATAGGAGAATTTCCACGAACTACATATTCACTCGATTCTCGGATAACCTTTAAGGTACCTAATTTTATAATTATGATCAGATGAAAGGTTTTATTTCCTCAGAGATATTCGAAACAATTAACTTGTGCTTTAAGTAAATACAACATCGCCAATTAAAGATGTTGACAACGTTACTTGAGCATTGTTTAACTAAAATTCTAGTATCTCGCGACTTATTTGGAAACAAATCCAGAAACGATCACAGTAAGCAATCCTTTCGATAAGCACGGGCGTGCAAATGTCACGCTGCATAGACAAGAACATGTTTTTATTTTATAAATTTGATATATTTCCGCCATATGGCACCACATCATGGATGTGTAAAAGGAAAATATTCTATATTATAAAGTAACTAACAAAAGTAATAGGCTGAAGACAATGAAAATTCTTTCCAATGGATGTAGTAGAATGAATATTAACTAAGTATTTTCAATTTGAATATGTGACACCTACTAAATAATGTGTAAGTAAAATCTGTTTCTTAATATTAACGTCACCATAATTCAAGCAGCATGCATTGACTTCATTTGAGGCTGGCCAGATATGGGACGACAAATTATGTTCAACACTATGCTCTTGTTTAATCAGCTGCAGTGCTAACATATTCTTTATTCGATTTCTCATGGTCTAAATCTTGGGCAAAAATGTTACCTAACGGGTGAGAGAAGAGCTGAAGCATTGATCTCGGATATGAATGAAGCCTAATAAATGTGCAATCCACCATATTTCGAGGATCATATCACTACAAAACACCCTTGATCAAACTTCTTACAGAAACAAAATTAAATCACCCTACGTTAAATGACAATCAAATGTATCGAATATATTTAACAGTGTCTGGCGAGATTTGGTGGATCATCACTCTGAACTTAAGTAAAAACAATTTGGTAATGCCCGCAAAATAACTTAATTACAATACAACGCGTTTTGACATAAAGACGTCATCACAAACGTCAGTTACCATGTTCACATTCACAGTTCAAATGGATTGAGTTAACATTATTTCCAATATTGCATGTAAGAGTCATAGTACATTATCAGATGTTCACATCGCAGGTAGTGTTTGTAGACAACATACAAGTCTACAATGAACGAAACTCTATATAATAAACAACTTATTATCAAAAGTCATACCTGTTTCTTACGAGAAAACGAAAACTAAATACTCAATGGCAATCTTGTACTAAGAAGTTGTCTATTGAAAGCTACATTAATATCCTAAGCATGCCAGGGGATGACAATGTTGATTTTTTTCTGGCTGGCTCCCTGATAACTGGCTATCATGCGTGACCTAGAGATCTGGATATCTGGATATCGGTAGATATAAGTTTGAATCCCGGTCAGGTCAAATGATTTTTCCTCGTTAATTGTTTAAATTAATTTATTGATGATGAAAACTATATTTACTTATAATTATGATCAACACATGATGCTCAAGTCCGTTTGGTGGAATATTTTGTCGGAATTTCTGATCATAGCACCCGCAGGTGGATATGAGACATCTGACCTCGATACGTTTGTGTTTTCAGCAATTAGAAATAATCTCTGACTGACCCTAAACATTGCACAACCTTCCTCCTTGTTTCGCATGATTTTGGAAGTTCCGGAGCCCATGTCCCAAAATCGTCCCCTGTGCAGCGCCGGGAACTATTACGAGAGCTATATAGTGATAGCAAAACTTGGTGGTGACCGCCTGCGCGAAACGTGACTCCAAGGATGGGAAGGTGCGAGTGAAAATGGTGAGTACACAAGCTGAGAGGATAGGAGATTAAATTGTCAAGGCAACGCTTCCAACATAAATGCATTTAACATAGCATAAAAAGCATAACAGCATGAGCGGGCTGGCACGCCTCAGAATCGCGTTACAGATGTTTAACGATAATTTTAACAATTAAAACAATTGCAAAAAAGTACGTTGAAATGTGCGCAACCTACCTGAAAAAGACTAATTAAACTCACTAGTTCATCTTTAACTGTGTGGTATTCCATTATAAATGTTTGTCGATGGATATCTGTTACTAATATAATAAAAAATAAATAAGTGGTATTTAATAAAAGTGGTATTAGTAACAGATATTCATCGACAAACATGACTAATTAAACTATTTTATTAATAGCGACAGAGTGCACTATTTTTGATGTGGATAATAAATATAGGTTGCTGAATTTTTCCGTGAAGCTTGGTGACCATGGGAAACCTGGTAATCAAACGCGGACACTGCCTTACTCCCCCGTGCAGTACAAGTTTTTGGCTATAAGTTTTCGACTGTTCCCGTCTTAAAAATTCCCATTTTGGGGTCATCTTGAACCTCCCTCACGCTTGACACTTCCATGCAATTAAGTCTTTCACGTGTTTCACTTGCGTCCTTCCCCACACTATTTCCTCCTATATTTGAAAACTCCGACCATATCACAAAAATCACGAATGTGACATAATCACAGGAGTTTGTTGCTGCGACTCTGAAGGAGCGATCATAATCGTAGCCGTTACGAAAAATCCCAGATACATCCCATCTCCAAAGTGGTTGCGAATCTTGGTGGAAAGTGCCTAAGATAAGCGTGAGGACAAGAAGGGAAAGGTGCTCGTGGGTGAGGTCGGGAAAGGAGCGGATGGGTGGGAAGAACACATGGCGTTCAAAACTTCCATCATAGATTTGTTGTAATAAAAAACAAATACACTTGTGAAGGTGGGAAAGTGTTGCCTGCTCGTTTTATGACTATGCTCACCATTGTATTTTTCTTGCAATACAAAGTAGGTCATTGCGTATAGTTTGGATGGAACGCACTGACGTCATTTGGAATACATCAAGCACTACCTAGATACGGAGTGCATTGTATATTTGATACATGTTTGATATTTTGATACAAGATAAATGCGACGAATTGGTATTTGAATACAATAGCAATGCGACGAAACATATGAGAGAAGAAACATTTTTCAATATCTAATTGATACATCCACACGGTCGATGCGGGGCCAGTTTTAATGTTGACAAAAAAATAATAATGTTGAATATGGAAAGAGTTTTAACTTTCATTTGCAAATAAGTTGTTACTCGGGTTATTTTCGCTGAATATATGATTGTATTCTCAGACTACCCACTTACTAATTATATCCGATCAAATATGTCGCATATCAGTACTCAAGGATGCGAATATCTACTTCACTCCATTCTGTCTTTGTTAAAAACCTAATTAATTCGTAACTGCTATTTTAGTTCGAGTCGTCTGCTGCTCTTATCATTCAGGTAATCTCATATCATTTTAGACACAAGAACGTCCTACCTTGCATTAGAAGTACCAAGAGGTTTACGATAAAAAACGAAGCTACATAAAAATACGCTAATACTTCTCGCAACCCATTGGAGAAGTTATTCTACATAATGGGACTAATAACCTTGAAGGACAAGGTAAAATAAGATAAGCTTTGAATCATGGAGAGCTAGAAAGTTGATGTGAGCGACAAAGTGAGCATTGTGAAATTGACAACCAAATTTATGCGATGCTGGAGCCCATTCTTTCGGCGCAGCTGCGTGTGCCAATGTTCATTTGACGACAGTCTCTCCTCCGTTACAGCAGGCGTCTTCAAGTCGAAAGAAGGTTTGTCGTCGTCAAATGAACATTGACACACGCAGCTGCTCCGGAAGAATGAGTTCCAGCAAATTAGCAAGCCACTGTGGAAGCCTTCGCTCCAAATTTATACGATATTTGGAACCATAGTAGTCAAACGCGGAAATTACCTCACGCCCCCGTGTGATACTAGTTTGTAGACGATGGATTCATGCAGTAGAAAGTCTGTTGCGTGACTGCCACCAATTTTAGCTACTACTAAACTTCCGCTTACTTCCCCCCCCGGTGTAGAAGAGAGGGCACCTACCCTCCCTACATCTTACGTTTCCCCTTCTCCACCCTCTCACTCTAGTGTTCCATTCACCTGCAGTCCTTGAAAAGAAAAAAATGCTGAAACCCTCTCCTATTTTTCTCCGCATTTTTTTTCTCGCCACGATGGTCAGACACGGAGAATGGGATCTCGGCTCGGTGGTTCCCACGATTTAAAGATGAGAGTACATGGAGCCATTAGAAACCGCAGAAAAACGGAATATTGACGCCAATAAAATGTGCAATCTATGGTAATTAATTATTGTGGGAACATGGCTCATATTTCGTGCAGTCCAGGTTATCCGAGACGAGTTAGACATTAGAGGATTTCTAAAGCGTAAATTAGACGAAATCTTTAGCGTTCAACGTTTTAAGTTACAAAAATTCTTGGTTATTATCACACTGTATACATTTTTAACCGACTATGGTTTTGGTACTACATGGCATTATCAAGGCGTTTTCTCTCTTGGGTAACAGGCTATGTACTAAATTGGAAGACGGGGAGATGGGAAGGGAATGGTAGGGGTAGGGCCTTAAGCAGTGTGTTTGGGAAAGGGTAACAAGATCCGGGAACTAGAAAGAGTTAAGAAACGGTCGTCAAAGTTATGTTACTTCAACGAAAGTGATCTGGGTTTAGGGGGTAGACGAAACTTGAGGAGAGTTAAATAAGTATTGAACGAATAGTCATTTAATAAAAATGCAACCAGGGTATTAACAATGTCAAATTGTTCTAGGACATCTAGCTTCCTCCCTTACTTCATAAAGAGTAAAAATGTTGGTTTGAATCATATCAATGATTTAAATCGCAAAGATATTTGGCCATACCAAATGTCCCCGTTAATAAAAGTTTGGAATAGAAGTAGACACTAGATGTAGATGAGACTGGGATACATACACATAGGTCAAGGGGGTATACAGGTCATAATTCCTAACCTCTTAAAATAACTACGCAGTCAACCTGAAACAGTTTCAATTTTGAGATCTGGTGATGGAAAATATGACCGTAGATGGTTCAATATTTCATGAAAAGAATTTTTTCTCCAAGGACCTATTATTTAACTGCTAAAACCTGCAATAAACGGTAAATTTGGGTATTTTTTCCATTTTTATGATCCTAGTTGAGCATTACGATTAAGAACAGGATTAGAGTATAAGGCTGAACTTAGTGTAATCAACGATCATGCCATCCAATGGGACAAGGAAAAAATTCTTTGCCTTTTTTGGGAAAGATAGACAAAAAGAGCCATTGAAATCAGGCTGGAGGAGAAAAATTTCAACAGAGAAAAAGGTTATAAACTTAGTTCCGCCTGGAAACCGGTGCTCAGAAGGATCCGTGAGGACAGAAAAAGTTGGGAAGAATGTGACAAATCAGGAGCCTTCTGACCCTTCGGCTTGGCCTATATATCCCAGAACCGATGAAGCCACAATATTGAGCACTGACGACGACGGACGAGTCGAAACGTCGCGTCGGCACCAATGGATTCTCTCACCCGGTGGACTGCCCGAGTTGAGGATTTCAACATTTAATTACTCTTTTATTTCTTTATCCGATAGATATCCCGCCACAATTGGGGATACTGTACAAAATAGGTACTTAATCTAACGGTTGATGTAGGTATGAATGGAAGATATTAAAAATCTTCTAGATATTTACAGGCGTAGTTTCCCTTTTACGATTCTTTAAGGATTTATTTCTTCATATCAGCATATTCCCGACCTCCCTTCACCCCATCTCTAAATCATATTTGCCTTCTTCCCCTTCCCCAAGAAACTCCCCTCCATCTTGACCTTCAGTACTTGTTCCAAATCCTCGTTATTACTCCTACCCTGCCTTTTCCTACTCACCTCCAGGAGTTCACTTTCCACGCCTTCCATTCCATGAACATTTTCGTTCATCCTCCTTTTCGTCCACCACAACTTCTCCATCACTCTCTCATCTACCCACATCTCGAAAATTTACGGGATATCCTCCTCCTCTTTTCACAGTGCTCAAGCTTATGCACCATGAGAGGTTGTACTCCATGTTAAACTCTTCTCCAGCTATTCCTTTAAATTCTTACTAGTTGAAATATAGAGGTGATGAATCAAAATGTAATACAAATAAGATTCTGCTGATTTCGCAAAAGTATTTCCACCTCTTACAAACTTAGCTAATCTTAAGGCATTTCTCCGTACATATTGACTTGAATGAACTTCGAAAGTAAAAGTAATTGTGATCAAATATCATGCACGCAATCAGTATACTTGGTGAATGCAGCATTACTTAGGAACAGAGATATCCCGAATCGTAGGAGCCAGACGAAAGGTGCTTCACGAGATGTTGTTCCGTTAAAAATATCGCTGGATATAGCAATGGGAGCGCCTCCCCTAAACTATCACTTTCACTGAATGTTGCATTGAAAATATCACTGCAATTTCGCATTTATGTTTTAAAACACGATCAGTTTCGTAATTGAAACTCTGTTACGAAACCGGTGTGGAACCTGAACATGTAACAAACTGTGAGGAATTGCAGGGTGATATTTTCACTGCCAAATAACAATGAAAATATTCTATAAACAGCAGTTCCTGAGACAATGTTTTGCATCAAAAGTGTGAACAACGCAACGGAAGCCAGTATTCACTGAAGCTGTTTATCAAGTACAGAATGGCATAGGTAAATTACCTTCAATAGTCACAGCCACTTCAAATATAAATTGTTCGAGGGAACTAAAAAGTTAGAGGCTTCACCTGAAAATGTAGCTCAGTTACGGAACCGGTCTTTATTTCTTTTAAATATACCCGTGTTGAATTGCAAAATGAAATTTTTATTGTTACTTGACAAAATAATTTTACATAGTAAAGCCTGAGGTGGTATCTTACTTACCCTGACCACTGGAGTGTATCTAAATACAGATGAACATCAAATGTATGATTTCTGCAGTTGTTATTGCGTTTGAATTAACATCTACTAAATACCGTGCAAAGCACTTATAGGGCTGTTGCATAGGGTAATTCCACACCTACACGTAATACTCGTCCTAGTTCATGACAGAACCTCACACGTTCCCCTCCCCTCCCCCAAGGGGAGAGCCAAATGACCAAAAGTGACCGAAAGCAGCCAGGGGAAATATAAAGCCGAACCAGAAACCAAGGTAGTACTGCGTTGACAAATATGCTAAAGTGCAGTACACGATTAATAGGTTCGGAAAAACTTGGTGGCACTCAAAATCGGAGCATAAAAAGTTGCTGAAGGTAATGTGTGGGCTAAGGTACCGAAGAACTCTCGGAGGTACCCCTGGAGGCACACTCTGCCCCTTTGTTCCAATCTCTAGCATGCTTCCTTCTCCTTTGTGTCCTGATCTTCAACGGGGAGTGCCACCATGTTTTGCCACTACATCTGCGACATACTAATGCTAATTAGTACCACTAATAATTTTAATCTTTTGGATACTACAAGATATTTATTCGTTTAGAAAATAAAATCAGACGAGACATTTCAAGCGAGATGAGGCAAAAGTAATAATGATGAATTATCAAACAAGAATACAAACCAAGCAACATTCGGTCTCGTCGTTTTGTGCTCCCATTTGCATTTTATTCCATCTCTCCCACTCACAAAGACGAACCAATTCCTCTTCTCTCGTCTCTCCGTTTCTCTGCCTAGCACTCCACTCCGCCGTCACTTTCGGTTCCACACGAGAATGTCTGACTTATTTTTCTCCTCCTTAACGAACTCTTCACTTCCTCTTCTCCCTGCTATACTGTTCCTTCTCTCTTTTCCAACATATTTTTTCATTTCCCTCTGTTGGTGTGCTCTTGCTTTTGTCCCCTTGTCCTTACAGTTGAGTGGAAGGAGTAGCAGGAGAAAAAAGTGCTGCCCTCCTCACTTTTTCAGAGTGAAAAGGGAGCGGAAAAACTATCGTGAAGTCGACTTTATTTCCTCGTGTTTTATATATGCTATTTTTTTCATGCCGTCAGAATCTGCCTGCCTGCTGCCTCCTTCAGTTTTCCCATTTGGCTCTCTTTTCACGAGAGTGCTATCCTTGAGCCACTGCGGTCAACGTTTATCTCGCATTTAAAAAGGGAGGGTAGAAAAAAACACTACTCCTAAGAAAATTGAAAGGTTAGGGGAAAGACAGAAAGAGCTGCACTGGACTCAGTAGGGTTCTTGAGCAGTTAAACGAAAAATGCATCCTCGAGGCACCCTGGAGTTCGCCCGCGGAATAATTTTTCATTCGTCCGTTCCGCTTCGAGTTGCGCCTTTGTTTTTTATTTATTTTTAATTTTAATTCGCAGTTTCCGCATCGCACGCTGAATCGGAAATGCACCGAAAGTTCACCTAATACCTTACGCCTCCTCGATTAGCAACTGATTTTTAAGAATGCTCTTTTCTCTCTTGAAGACTGACACGCTAAAGAAAACACTTATGTAACTCCAAAATTAGCTCATCAAAAGCTCCTTCGCGGAATACTGATGGAATAAAACTTCCAAAAATGTACGCGTTCTCTAGATTACAGTCGCTTTCAAGGAAGTGAACTACTTTTCCTAAGGTCTTCGATTCAGAAGTGGGTCAAAATATAGTGAAATATCCCGGTAATTACTAAATGCAAGATAATATAAATTATGAAAACTAATATTACATTATGGAGACATTAAAAAAACATTATGGAGAAACAAATATAATTCAACAGATAACTATAATTATTCCCAAGAAAAATATTTCATAACCATTAAACGTACTGGTATAAAGTACAGACTAGCATACTTGCAGCCTGCTTTGCAGGCAGTCTCTCTGGTGTGCTCCTGAAGTGAACTTGGTGTTTTTCCTTTTTTTTGCACTACTCAAATGGAAGAAACAGGAAATGTTGATGACGTTTGGTATCAATGGATTGACAGTGAGCCTGGTTCCATTGAACATTCGTGGTGCATAAATGTTGCGCAAAAGAATTATTGGTGCGCCGAGTTTGAATGACAATTTGTATGGTGGTACACCAGAAAGATCCAACGAATATAAAAACTCAATTGTATAATTAAAAATCTCGTCCGAATTCATGACGCTATCAACCGATTTGTAGGTGATTTGTATGAAAAGATCGTTTTGGATGATAAAGACATTACTATACATGAAGCGATTTTCCTTAATCCTGATTACTCCTCGTTTCGTGACGTGTCCCCTATCACATTTTGTGAAATAAGTTTTTGTCGAATAATTAATCTCTCATTTAGTAGTAGAATCGAAATAGTATGCACAGTTCTGCAATTATATAAATCTAAACATAACACCTGAGGAAGTGAAATGTTTATTACCATTCTATTCCAAGGAGGGCATAATACGGTTACTAGTGAAAGACACTATTCGGAGGCAGCACACAATATGAGAAGTGAACTCGTGCGTAATTCGATGAGACGAGACAGATTCTTGTAAATAAATAGATTTATTTACTGCAGCGACAATATTACCGTTGATGCCACGGATAAAGTGTGGAAAATGCACCCTCTTGTGGATATGGCAAATAAAAATACCGAAAAACTGCCCTCTGAAGTCCTCTAAGGAATTGGCCAAGTTTAAGTGAGGATCATTTGAAGCCAAATGATCCGCGAAAGATAACATGCTCCTAGTGAAGTGGGTGGACAATGCAATAATTTCGGTAATTTCATCATGTCACGGAATTAATCCCATATCATATGTTGGCAGGTTCTAAAAAAAGTGAGAAAAAGAGAATCCTTGTGCAACGACACGATGTTTTTGGGAAATAAAATACATTTACATACTAATCCAATGGATTGGAACATATCCATTTAATGTATTGGTGTTAGAGGAAAGAAATGGCGGTGGCCTATTTTCAAGTGTATCCTTGATGCCATGATGCACAATGCATGTTTGCTGTTGAGGGTATCAGGAAAAGGTATAACCCACCTGGAGATCCGACGGGCAGTTTTGTAGACTTACTTGAAGAAATTCAAGGATCCCCCTAAATCTGTAGGACGTGTACCTACATCCAGAGGTAGTGAGACTGGAGTGACATAAGTGAACTCATCATTAGATAATATGTTACTATTCCATATATTGCACTTGATTGCTGTCAGCCGATTTTCTTTTCAGTGTCTCTGATGATATAATGTACGATGGGTAAAACAACCTCGTGATATCAACCACCTAGTGGCGTTGGTGTGCACATGAAAATTGAACCAGTAGGGCACGAACTGAGTGCGTCATATGTCACGTAGGTTTTCCCATTCGTGGTTTTACACCATTTCATGTACGGCAGTGATAAAATAATGCCACGAAAAGGAACTCTTTTATTATTTTTTACTTAGAGCATTTTATAAATTATTTTTCATTATAATTAAAATATTTTTTTTATTTTTCTTGGGCATTTTAATGCCACTTATTGTTTAAAATGTATAATAAACTGAAAAACGATGAAATACTAAATACTTTGAACAGCTACACGTATATAACAGAAAATTCCGGAAAACTTCAATTTTATACCCCTAAGCGCCTAGCGGTACCGTTTGGTACCAGGCTGTATCTCCATAACCAATGTTAAAAGTAAAATTTTGGACGTAATAACTCAGAAAACAAACCATATTAAAATATTACTTTATCACAGGATTCCAAGAATTTTTTTTTCCAGGCGTTACCGGGTTAAGGTAGTCCTTCATTGACCACGTAGAGGTGTTAATAAAGAAGCCTCAACAATTTGCATGACATTCATCACTAATTCTCGATATGCAGATGATAAAAATTATTATCCTCTAAAAATAAATACACGGTAAACCTAAAATAGAACCGAGTTTGAGTTCTGGATTCGATGAAAAGCATTTTTTTCTCCGAAGGCAAAATTTAAAAGCAAAAAAATCAAAACGGAATGTTTGGGTTTCTTTTTCAGTTTTTAAGGTATTCATTGGGCATTACGATTGAGAACAGGATAAAAATAAAAATCATGACCAATAACGACAAATTGAGTCACTGACCCCAGCGTGAAACAAAAATACGAATGACATCCACGAACAAAATAAACATGGACATAAAATAATGCTCAATTCAATGAAATAAAAATGCAAAGATATTTAAGAGGAGAACTCTAGAAGAGGGCCTAAAGTTGAACGCCCAGAAATGGCAACGTAACTGTTGCCTAGTTTCCTTATTGATTTAAGTGGTTACAACTCATCCAATATATGTCCCGCCTTGTAAAGGTTATCAATGCCGTGAGCGTCAATAAGAACATTATTCTACATCCGTATTCAGAGTATATTTATGGAATTATAATTTTAAAATTTTTAAATGCTAAAACTAGAAAACGCAGGGAGTAAAAGCATTTAATTTCCATGACGGCGTGTTATTAAACTCTTCGGAAGTCATGTATAATTTGAACACAGTTTCGCCAACGAAGGCCATGTAACAAGCTAAGCTTACGAATAGCGTAAAAGATTTGAATTTCATCGATGTTCTCTGATTCAAAATTCGCAGAATAATCAAGCAATACTGATGAACTGCCTCATATATTTAGTCACACATCACATCGCAAGTTTAGCAACTGTATACGATTAATTGATTAGGGGTAATCTACTCGTTAAGGTGGGTTTCAATGTAAGAGATTAAAAATCCTCTACATTTTTTACAGTTGCGTGCCCCAATCTTCTGACCAGATTTCTTTCTTCATCTCAGCGTACATCCTACTTTTCTTCATCCTGTCAAAGAAGGTAACTCATTCTTTTGTCTCTTTCTTCCCCTTCCTCGCTTGCCCAATCAAAATCTGCCATAGGGTCTTTAAAAGTCAATAGGATGAAATAGAAAATATAGTCATACAGGATATAACGTTTAAATTGAAATAATCCCCAAAAGTATAGAGAAGAAAAATAATATACTGATTTAAACTCTGAATAACCACTTCATTAGCTCAAACCTATCAATAAGTTATTCACCTAGGTATAGAGTTTTTAATGCCCTCCTGCTTAATGTGGGATAACTCCACACACTACTGGGGACGCACAATTATTTCCAGAGGGACGAACAATTATTTCCAGAGGACAGATAGCGCTATGGGTAAGCGTTTATAAGAGTGACTGGGTTATAAAGAATGCTGATGGTGAATTATAAATTCAACAACATAACTGAAAAATGGTATTGGACGGCGGAGACAATAAGCATATTAAATAACCCCAGCACCTGAAGATTGTACTTCGAGAGTAATTACAGAGGCAACGCACTTAAAAGTAATCATTGAATACAGGCGGTTATTCCACTTAAAATTAACGTACGAAAATGTTTTCCAAAGTGTGACTTCTCGGAAGTGTTTTTGAACCTACTTGAAATCACAAAAGAGAAATGAGGGAGGCAAACATAATTATTTTCAACTGGCTGCGGGAATATCTTTATCGAAGAGTAAACTTAGTTGAACAGTAAGGAATTAAGAACAGTTTCGTAGTAGGCCCGTTTCAGAGGAAACGTTCACTGCCTATAAACTTGTTGCGTAAGGGTACGGGGGAGTAAGGCTGTCTCTGCGCTTGACTACCAGGTTTCCCACGGTCATCAACCTTCATTGATACATCCAACAGCCTCCACTTACATCCGCATCAACAATAGCGCACTCTGTTGCCCTTAATTAAATTGTTGAATTCACCCTTAAGTCGTAGCGAACAATATCAGCGTACATTTATTCAACTCTGCTTTAATTTTTAGCATTAATGTTAAACAACTGTAGCGCGATTCTGAGACATGCCAGCCCAATCATCCTGTTATGATATTTATGTTAGGTATAAGAAGTGCAATTATCGTTGTTGTAAGCGTTGCCTTAGAAATGTACTCTCCTCTCCCCTGAGTCTTTCCACTCCCACCTACCCCTCCCTGGGGTCACGTTTCGCCCAGGTAGTCACCACCAAGTTTTGCTATCACTGTATTTCAATAGTTCCCGGCGTGGCAATTTTGGGACATAGGTTATTGGACTCAAAATTCTGTTAAACGAGAAGAAAGGTTGTTTAATGTTTAGGGTCAGTCAGAGACTATTTCCAATTGGAGCCAACACAAGCGCATCGAGAAGTCAGATAACTCATCTCCACCAGCCGTCACGTTTCGGCTCTTATCACAATGAGACCTCAAGGTAGGTTCATTCGTTGTATCAATGGGTAATTTAAACAACTTGCCTAGTATGTAAGTAATGGTCGTGTCCTTTTCGCCAAGTAGTCTGGTACTGGTTCCCCTTCCTCACACTCATTCGTTGTCTCCTTGTATTCCGCTCCGTCCTTTTCCGTTTGCTACATTTTGCTTTACTTCCTCTACTTTCTGCGTAGATCTGCCCCATGGAATTTTGTGATAGCTATTCTCAATTTTTTCCACGTCATCTAACCGCATACAGTTTTTCTAAACTTAACCCGTTCCGCATCAGTAAGTCTCTTTGCCCCTCTGCTCAAAAATCATGCCCAACTTACCAAGTCCTTAAGGGTTCCTATGACTGGACCCTCTATCCCTCCAAAAATAACCGCTATTCAACTCGCCCGCCAGGACCCTCAGTCCATGAGGAAATCTGAGCTAAAGGACGGGGCAAGTGAGAGGTACGAGGGGCACGAGAAGGGGGGTTTGGTTGGGGGGGAGTAGATGTTGTCAACATCTCTCCCTTAAAATGGAAGAGGAGAAGTGGGCGGCCTTGGCGTTTGCTTCGGCCATTTCCGCGAAAGTGGATGACCCGGAGGGCTATTTTTTATCCGGGAAGGAATGGGATTACTATTTTGCGCATTCAGAGCAATATTGGCGATCATGCTGTTTAAGGGGGTCGCAGGTGAAGACTGCAAATGCGAGCTCATGCCGCTTATCTCGGGCGGAACAATGAATGTCCTCTTTCTTTATCCGAAGAGAAGGGATAGAGATAGAGGGTGATTTTTTTCGGACCGGGCCTGGAGAAATTGTAGCCTCCGGCGAAATCGAGAAACCTCGGCAACAGATGATAATACGCTTCCTCTCATTTTACAGTTTTCCAACGCCAGAAAATACATTTTTTAAACTCGAAAAAGATAACGATGGTGTGTGAGCTTTAAAAGGTTTATAAAGGCTTACGAAGCTAAATCCACTGCAGGTAACAATGAAATACATATAATTAAACGTTTAAAAGAAGATTGAAAATCGGTAGTTAAATATGAATGTGAGATTACACACGCATAAGCTGCGCGATAAGGCCAATGATACAGAGGACTTGTTCATGACGTACAAAACACTTTTATTATAAATATTCATTCATTAATTATTACCTATGTAAAATATAAAAAAATCGTTTGGGAAATCGGTAAAAGATTCAATTACTCTCCATATATTCCACAAAAGTTGGAAGACTATCGAGGATTATATATTTGATTCAGAAGTTCCTGAATTGAAAGACTAAACCTGAAAATACTATTGTCAAGAGACTGTAATAGGATTTGTACGCGCAAATGAATAATCACCACAATAGTGATTAAAAAAGTAGAAATTTTTTCAAATACCCTGAGAAACTACACCTCATATCTCGCTAAGAGAGCGAGGTTGAAAATGTTAGAGATGCGTATCTAACACTATAAAATTAAGATTAAGAGACCTAGGAGATTAGTGTGGTTAGGTGAAGTAATGAGGACACAGGACAAAAAGTAGAAGAGGTGGTACACCTCGTATCATTAAGTACAATTTCGTTGAGAGAGTAAGACGTGGAGAAAAACTACAACGGACACGCACTTCGTAGAGTGGAGTGAAATGAGAGGCATTCTGCGCAAGAAATATACCGTGAGATGTGTAAAAGCACAGGCATTAAGCTAAGTGTTCATTCGTGAACTACTCAGTTATAGGATAGAGATGTTCACAAGACAAAATAATGACGAAAAATAATAACAATGAAGTGCGAAGAGAGAAAGATACAATATGAAATGTAGTTGGAAAGGAACACAGCTGCTAAGGTAATTCAGAGGAGACACGAAAGGTCAAATGAAGGGAACAGTAACACGATGTTAAAGGGGACATGAGAAAATTTGTTGGCTGAACATGTATCGGCTGGTCATGTTGGGAGGTTGGGAGGTGGCTGTGGTGATATGGAGAGGAGGTGAGAGTAGGATTATTTACGAAACGGAAAGAGGGTGGAGGGAAACCCGGCGTCAACAGTCTGTTCTTCACGAATTACGCCACGGTGTCTGCAGTTAAAATTCTCACCCGAAGGGCAGAGTGAACTGCCCTTGAAGTGCACTTCACAAGGCACCCAAGTACGGATAGGAAGTGCACGGAAAAATATCAACCACAACCAAGATAAAAACCCGTGCCCTCGGCATGGTCATCCAGAACTCAAGCCTCCACGCTTACCCGACCCAACAAAAAGTTGAGGGCAGACGAAAAGAATAGGGATTTTGGATCATTTTAAGGGAAGGAGGTAAAAATGAAAAACTGGGGCTAGAAATAATCGGATAAAATGAAGTGGCTTTTAAGAGGAAGAACTGCAGATTATCATACAATGGAGAACTCGCAAAAATTTTGCAAAACGTTTTGTACACAAAGTTCATGTTTTCAATATCCCAGGGCCAAATTTTTGTCGACAAAAAACTCCTGTTTGAAAATATTTCTTGCTAAAGCTTTCCCGCCCTTAATTGATTCAAGACATTTACGTAATCCGTAACTTGAAAAATTGCGTCAGGGATTGGCATGACTGCCGTAATATCATTGAATATTAGCAAATTAGCCGAAAAAACCGTTTCTCTTTCCTTGATGGGTGATACTGAACTAGTATTTTATATCCGTCCTGTTGAAATCCACGTGAAGGAGAGTAGGGCTACCGTGCGGTGACGTTAGGCACTTCCATGATATTAGTATTTAGTGCATAATCCTGATTACTATGAGAAAGTGGAAGTTCCAGTCCAAAGATTGAAACAGCACGTGTAAAAATATTATTCTTTCATTGATGGATTTATATTTCAAAATCACAGCACTCTGAAAATTAAATCGCATACAAACTTTGAAGATCCACGAAACGTATTTTTTTAACCCTTCATTACCGTTTATTCGACATACCGCGAATCAAAGAACCAGGATACGATAATTGAATGGGTGTTGTGGTTGCAGAAAAATCATTCTACTGTTTAAAAAATCCAAGTTTGGAAATAAATTCACAGTTGGTTAATGTACCTTGCGTCACAACATTTATTCCGTTTTAACGCAAAAATGGGAAGGTTGGGGGATGACTTTCCCAGCTAAATTATTTCACCACCAGGTTTTCTCGCATCCGCGACTGATATATGGAATTTTTCTCCGCTCCAACTTCACGTATACCTCGAAATGAATAATGTGGGGCGAAAACTGCGGTATATCATAACGGAAGGTCGCATATAATTATGGTCGACTCTCCGTCGTTCCGGGCTGGCCACAGACTAGATCTCATTAGGGAAATTTAGAATGCGTGTTGCGTCCGGATACAGAGTGCACTCCAACTAGTTTTTTTTATCGTTGAAAGGATGGTAATGAAACTCTAGGGAAAGTTCATAGGACAATGGTTTGCGTGCAGGTCTCTCAGAGTTTATGAGCGAATTTAGCGAAATCTATTTCACTACTCTGCGCTTTCTGTTACTGCTAAAACATTGGATAAGTGTAAATTGTAATTAAGTACCCATATTTTATTTCTCTAAGTGAAATGCCTAGTCGTCAACACTCCAACGATCGGAAAGGTCAGAGATGAACATTGCTGGAATTTTGAACTAAGCAGCAAAATTGTTATTAATCATAAAATAATACAACTATAATTTCTCCAGAGGTATAAAAGAGAGTGGGGGAGGGAAAGAAAAAAGGTTAAATGCTTTCTGACAGAAAGAAAAAAAGGTTAAATGGTTTAATTCAGCCTTTTTTCCTTTCCCTCAGCTCTTTCAACTCGAATTAAACTAGAAAGTGATGCTGCTCACCACTATGACTCACACACAGACTAAGCTACACTCAATGTAATTAGTAGTAAAGATGAACAGACCGGCAGTTTTGCATCTCATTAGTTTAAATGTCAATTGCACTCGTTCAGTATTCAACAGTGTTTTCAAAAATCAATCTGGTAGCTAATTCTGTGTTCGGGCAATATCAATAAGGAGGAAAATTAATTAAAAATACTCTTTGCCTGGAAGATGATTTTCCACTGCATAAGTAAATACTTATGAACATTGCAATTTAGGATTCGTCTTTTAATCGTAAAGTTATCGCATTAAGCGCAAGAACATTCAAATAAAAATATGAAAAAAAAATTATGGAAGGAAAGAAAAAGAAGGAATTACCATAATTTTCCTGAAAAATTGTGGAAAAATACCTTATATATCTGGATTTTTAGACTCATATTTTATTTTAAACACACTACTTACGTCAACATGTGAATAACGCATTGTGTAACCGGTAAACGATCACAAATATCGAGTCAGCATTAAACATGATAACGGATATAGAATTCGAAAAATAGAGATACAACCCATGCATTTTAATTGGATTTTAGCATGACAATGCCATTATGCCTTATAATAGCTCATCAAAAAGGAAGTAAAAATTCTCATTTGTAGAAAATGAGGTGGAAATGAAACGTGGATAATCGAATCACAGATCTATGGATTGTTGAGCTAATGCGCAGACCACCACGCTATAAAAGCTTTCTTATCGCCGAAGTAATTTATGTGGACTAAAGTGATCTAGATATTCTAGAACTGTGATTAAGGATTAAAATTATCAAGCATTTACTCTTAAATTATTTAATTAATATGAGAATTCCTAAAAATCGTGGAATTACTGAATACGATAATTTTATGAAAGTTGAATCCAACTAAGTTTTACACCGTTTTGATGTGATTCTATTAGGCACCCATAACTTTTATAACTATATGCTACTAATATACTACTGAAACAACCTTACTGTAAGAGCTTGAGAGTACTTCATGAACCTGAACTAATCCATTATGCTTTCTCTAAGAGATGACCCGGAGTAGTAAGAGTAGGCAAAATGCCCAACTTGACTAGAAACATATTCTGAGGTTGTACTGGCACAAGAGTGAAAACGCGCCGTATAAACTTGATAACAGCCTCAGAGAGGTGACTTGAGTGAAGACAGGTGAGACATTCACGAAGAGAAGGTCGTGCAATGCCAGCGTCTAGAGTGGACTAACGTAACATAGTTATTCAAGGTAATGCGGTTGAATATCTATTCACGATGAATGTATTCAGATAATAAGATCAATGCTTCTCATCAACAGACATTTGGCACTCAAGACAGGGAAAAATCTAACTACGAAACAATTCAGCATAATGAAAAATGCAGCAGATACGGTGTTTTAGACATGCACGGAATGAATACTAGTATTACTTAGGAAGTGCGTTGGACAAAAATAGGCACTGGAGTTATAGATGCAATAATGAAAACTGCGTATTCAAATAGGAAGAAATTATTAACAGGAAGCTCATTTAAGAATGGATAGAAAAGAGTGGTAGGGAGTCATTTATAAAGTGTTACACTCAATGGCAAAGAAACGTGGCAACTGAAGAAACACTTATTGAAAAACCGATTGAGATGTGGGTGTTGAGGAGAATGGAGAAAGACACGACTGAATGGTTAGAATGATGGGTGAGGAGAGGCTGTTGAAGAAAGGGGTGGATGAGATAATGATGGATGTTGGGATGCTTAAGGCCTCGATAGAGAGGAGGATGCTGGGAAGTGGGAATGGGAGGGAACAAAATGGGCTTTATGCTCGGGGAGAAGAAGAAGAGGACGTGTGCCGGGTTAAATACTGAAATTGTAAAAGGAGATCGAGGCCCCGCGGCCGAAAAATATAAGGTTAGGTAATCCATTTTTCATTTTAATTTAACTCTACCGGTTGTCCACCTCTGATAATAATTTGCGCACGGCTGACGATTACTAAATGCTAATAAAAATAGAATATTCAGGCAGAGGATGGCCAATAAACGTCATTTTCAGCTGTGCTTGTTGAGTGGAAACAATTTGACGGAACGAAATCCGCAGATATACAAATTATGGCAACGATTCTTTTCAGATAATTGAAAACGTCACAAAACTAATGGATTTTTACTTTTTGAAATAATTACCCACATTTAATCACATTTTACATTAATGAATGTAAAATGAGCTTATTTCAAACAGTTGGATATATATGACGTTGAAACCGATAGGAAATGTTAATTAATTCGCACTTTTGCGCAAAATTTTCCAAATTCCCTTAAATATCTCATTCTACCGCGGTTTTAAATTAGATATGATTGAAAAAATAAATATGCATATGTGATTGATTTCGAAGTAAGGTAAATGGGGTGCTTCAAGCTTAAAAAGAGGCTCATCACACAACATTCGTCGCGGCGCAGAAAACAGTAACCCTTTCTTTGTATTTCCCAGTGATTACAAGCGTACTGCTGCCTGCACCATGGTATGGACTGCTTGGGAATTATGAGAACATGGTCGTGCAAAATTAAAAGGTTAGCCAAAATGTTCATCATCACCGGAAGTCATAATCCGAGGATTGGTTCGCTGCAGCTCTCCACTCTACTCTCCTCTCAGCCATTACACTACTTCAGCTGTTTAGGTAAATATCTTACCGCGGCTGTTGAATAAAGAGTGATGCTGTACCGACTCGCGTGGCCTACTTTGGGGTACTGGCTACTTATTACTTGGTGGGAGTCATTCGCCAAGTCACGGAACCTTTAGGGTTCACGTAGAATTTTATATCCCTTTTAAACCAGGATGGCCCCCTAAAGCCTTTAGATACCACCGCTTTTTTGTCTACCACTGCTTATTCAAAGAGTAAACTCGCTTATTTCGCAGCTGACCTCTATATCTAAAGGTCGGCCCACAGTCCACAACTTGGCGGACGCACTTGGAAGCGTTAAGCTATCCCAGAGGCAAAAATATGTTTTTGTTTTTTTTTCTTTTAGGCCTCTCAGATATTTTACATTCAGTCTCAACTATCCTAGGTAAACTAAAATAAATGCACAAAATCGTAAGTCTTCATTTAAACAACCCCCATCGTTTATTTGATACATTCCACCCTAATAATGCCCAATGGTCATACATTTTAGTTAGTAAAAGGAATAAAATTACTAACAATTCCGCTCATACATATTTTCTTCCGCTTTTGAGAGGATTTTATGAATCAGAATATATTAAATTAGCTTGTTCCTCTAATTTAGCAAGTATCTTAATGAATATACTCTCGTTAAGGGTAAAGAAAACACTGATATTTTGCAAGAATAATTTGTCACTTGGAACTGAGGTTTCTTCAATAACAGGAGGATATATAGAATAGAGGTATAAATATACAAAGGATATCCTGTATCTACACGTAGTTTTCGCCTGATGATGATGCGCAGTATCGAAACTATGGTCGTCACTGATTAAATATTCTTGTGGAATGGCAATGTTTCCTATAACCATTTGATTAAGGTATTCTACATTGTCTGAAGCTCAAATGTGATCTCCTTAAGTTTTTTTTAGCAATTCTTCATAGATGATTCTCTCTGTCAATTAAATAAATCGTTCTGCCAAAATATCTGGTTTCGGTCACAATCTTCTGTAATTTTGTTTTTATTTCCGTCAATGTTTACTAACGAATAATAGCATGTGTTTTAACGTAATTTAAGCACCAAATATGATACATAATTTTATTCCCTTTTTTGTGTTACGAAACTTGAATAGATTGTTTGTTGAGCTTAAGTGAATTTCATAGGTTTTTGCATGAGCGGATGATGAATGAATGTGGAATGTATGCTCCGATAATGGAAGTGTATGAAAAGAGAGTAATTCTTTTGTCTGTCCATGTCCAGGAAAAGGACTAGAATCGAACAACGGAGCAGATTTATGATAAAGGAGTGAAAAGGTGTGAGAGGCAGGGGTAGACCTAGAATTTCTTGGGTGAATGTGGTGGAATATACTCTGGTTTTACACTGTACATTTGTTTGTACAAACTCTTCCGTGAACTCTTGCATGAGGCAAAATGTATCGTGTAAAGCGGCAAATTGTATGAACGCTTGTGCGAATGTCTCAATGCCTGCACGGGAAATAGAACCTGTTCTAATTTCGTTGAGAAAAACGTACAATCTCACCTACATTCGTTTGTACAGTATCTTTCATCGTGTAAAACGGCCTTAAGCGGCGGAAAATTAAGGAGTGTTAACAAAAATTTGGCGCGCATGAAGCTATGTACGAGTGTAACTGTTAAGTCAAAGAGATATGCAAAGATTGAGCACAATGATGGTGAAGCGGAGTCAGCTTTACAGGCCAATCACAGAGAATAAAGCTGATTTTTATATGCATTTATGCATTAAAAACAGAAATTTGCACTACTTTTGGCGCGTTAGATATCTTGAACGGATTGGTAAGTATTTGAACTGAGTTGAAATATGGAGAGATGATGATTGGGGCTATAGAAAGTATACAAGGAAGTAAATACACGTGACGAAATGATAATAATAATAATAATAATAAATGATAATGGCAGGAGGACAGGGGTGGATGGTGGAATCCGGGACGTAGCTTAAGGGTAGGAGTCAGAGAAGGCCATATAGTGTGTGTGTAAGTGGAGGATGAGGAAGGAGAGGGGAGGGTTAAGGGACCAAACCACTGGAATCCAGTCGTCCAACCGAGTCTCGGTTTCGCAGTGACACAGTGGAAAGGGGAAGCCCGCCCAACCCAGTATCCCGACGACTCCGAAAAGTTTTCGGTCAGATCCCTCTCTCTCTCATTTCCCTGCCTTATCCTCTATGCCCTCAGGTGGTGGGGGGTGGGGAGAGAGACTGCTAGTGATTTCGATGGGAAATGTGGTTTTGATTAAAAACTTTATTCCCTTCCCCATACCCTCTCGAAACGTATGGGATTTTATATCGTATGGATCCACGAATCGTCAAAGTCCCGAAGGTAGATAAGGGATCAAAAAGCCGAATATCTCGAAGAGAGCGGGGATTATTCCGAATATCCACTCGTACTGTACCGTGCCGATACATTTGTCACTCGATCCCCCACCGAGGGGAATCTAGGAACACGACGAGTAAATTTTGACGTGCTTGGCAGTCAAAAATAATCACATTAATTTCTTCATGGTCAGCGATTCGGTTTCTTAAAGCTATGAATATTCTCAAAAATTAGTAGGGGAAAATTAGCAAGTGATTGTGATGAAAATTTAAGTATAATGGGTGAGCTCTTCTATAAATCGGAAAATTTACATTTGGGCAAAATTTAGGGCCCCAAATTCAATGTTCAATTATATATGTTTTTTTTTTATTTTCCAAATAAAATCTAAAAATATCTCTTTTTTTTTTCATTTTAGAAACTGTAATATGAATGGCATTTGAAAAATTATTCAAGAGGGTCAAAGCACATAACCAAACTACTGCACTTCTTAATGCTCCTTGGGTTCAGAATTTGAGTTGACTGGTTGGTTATTTAAGATGACTGAAAAATTAGTTCATGTGCACCATTAAAAATAGGTGGTAAAGGAAGGTTTTATTGGCAATGGAAGACAAGCAATCCGGCGTTAGTCAGCCTACTTTTAAGCATACATGAGGAGACCACTTGGATTCTATAAATAATTTTTAGGCAAACCGCACTAAATTTTCATGCAATTTAAACGGATAATATATTGGGTATAATATGAATTTAATCAGCTTCATTCTCAGATTGGCGCTTCGAGAATATCCATTGGAGGCATTAGTTTATTATGATATTAAACAAAATTACTTAAATTTACAACCACGCACGGAAGTTATATTCCTTTGCTAGGTTTAAGTGGAGGCATTACCATCTTAAGGCTTTTGGATGATTTGGCTGCAATTTTTGATGGCACTCGTTTTTTTTGCATTTACTGAGTTGTCCACTGAATACAAAATCGACGCAACGCAATAACCCGTATGGATAAATTGCTTTTTTATTTAAAAGTAGTTTCCCTTTATATGTTTACATGCTCAGCAGCGGTCTTAAAGTGATTGTTCTGTTAGTCCAATTTAAACCCCATTCGTGTATAACCACTTTGCCTCCGCCTCCTCCGAGATGGAAATTCTCCTTCCTTGTTTTGACTTTCACTTCAGCTCCTTTTCGAGTAAGCAGAAGGACGGGTCACTTGATTTACAACGCGAGCGAAACTGTTTGTCTGCGAGCGCGTTCCTTTAATTCGGTTTTTCTTCTCGTTCTCCAGCCATCATCCCTTTCCGCTTTGATTTTTCGACTCCCCTCTCCGGACATTGGCATACTTCACCCACAAATGCCCACTGACCCTCCGCCTTCCCTCCCCCCACCATGTTCCCGTCCATCTTTCTTCCCTCCTCCCTTATTCCTCTTTTCAAACCCATTCGCTCTTGAATTCCCTTTCAAAAAGGCTCCCATCGCCCAGCACAGGCCCAACACACGCGCTCACACACACATAGACTCACAACGTAGCACATTGGATGAGTGCCAAAAGGGACGGAGGTGGGTCTTTCGGTTGCGGGAATGGTCCTTGGGTGAGGGGGGGGGTTGTAAGGGGGAAGAGAAAATGGGAGATAAGGTCCCAAGGTCCCCTAGTAGGAGAGGAAGAGTCCCCCACCTTCTCTATCCCCCTATTGGTCCGACCCCGCAGCTACCAAACTTCCGGACGTCCGTGACGAAATGGACCTTCGGATCGAACAGTAGAAAGTTTCCTCTGAGTAGGAGTACGCTAAGGATTCTTCCGAAACGAGCGCTTTTATCTCTTTTCCTAGACTTCTCTCCCCTGACACGGTTAACTGGATGAAAACTTTCGCTTGTCACAAAGATTCGACCATTTACTAATTGTCATCCCTGTTGCTCCAAATTTGAGCGCAATATATTTCTCTCAGGAGTAACGTTCGGAGGTACTTTCCCAAACTTAAAATTCACTGGGCTTTCTCTCTTCTTGAAGCTTCGAAAAATTAAAGAAACGCGATATATTTTTTCTAAGAAGCTCTAGCGAAGGCTCTTTCACTGACAATAACCGCACACCGAGTCTTACATCTTCCAAGAATGTCAAAGAGAAAATTTAGACAAATTTTAAGAAAATATATTCTGGAAGAAGACGTTGTGCCCCAGAAATAGAGTGATAGTCGAATTAACCTAACTAAAAGGGGTGTCTCAAATTCATTAGAACATGCTTCGACGGAAAGGTCATTTTGCACTTACTGCCTGCCACTTGTAGACGAGGCACTGCATCCAGAAAAAAAAGAGGATCACCCCTCCGTACCTGAGCAACGGTGGCTTAGGTGACCGACCATCGCCAAAATCACCATCATCGACGCGTTTTAGGATTACATACGGATCCACTAACGAATGAGTCAAGATACGGTGTGCCTAATAATTTTACGAAAGTTATAGCTTCCCGGCATTATTAACCTGTCATGGAATTCTTACATTGTAATAGAGTGGTCAATCTTAAGTAGTGGCAAAATTGCAATGAGTACCATTGAATACTAAGATTTGCTAAAAGTTTCTGTATAGCAACAATCAGCATTCCCGTCACGCATATGCCTTAATGAACAAGGAGCGCAAATGGGATGCCTTTTATGATTGGGCACAATGTTAATCCGTTTCTTTGAGGCATGGATATTTAAAGGTTATAGAATTTCTATATGGTGGATATCTATTCGAACGAACTCTCAAAACTCTATCATTACCAGCAATCAGATGTCAGAATTGGTGAACTTTAGCTGTGTTAAAACAGAAGTGGACACATTAATGAATATAGCATATATTTGGGTTACGCAGCAAAAAGAAACGAGCGATTATGCTCAAAGATAGGCTTCACCTCAAGCATATTTGAAAGTCAAATATAAAAAATATTGCTAGATAACTACATTCAAACACTATACTTTTTAATACTATTAAACATTTCAAAATATTTAAACAGTGAATCTTAATGTAACGCACTTGCTCAAGATAAAGTTGATAGAAGATAAATGTAAGGACGAATTATAATCTAAATCAGACCTTAAATAATGATGGGATTAGCCCCTCAGAGGACCATCATGCGTTATTCGAGCTAGGTATTTTTTCCCAGAAAGGTTTCATCAATATCTTTTCCAACATCCACTTAGTAAACAATTTTTTTCAGCTAAGGGGACAGTAGAAATCAATTTCAATTAAGCATAGCACCCATTGGGCACACTGAGTCCTAGTAATCTAGGCCTTAATAGCACACACTTACTCCATTTTACATAAATGCAACTCGCAATTCCGAAAAACAAAGAATATAGGCTTATTGGAGATCACTCTTAACTTGCAGCGTAAGGATTGCGATTGCAAATAGTCTGTCTGCTGAAAATGTATGTCAGCAAAAGACCTTTTATGCTCATACAACATTCTTCTCTCCTTGATCATTATTCTAACAACAGTTATGAAGATCACATGCTAAAATGCTAATTTCAACTCGTTTAAGCAAACATGCACGGTTACTCCTTAAATTTTGAGCCTCTCTTAAGCTAATTAATCCATTTAAGTTTGTAAAATGGTGTTTACGGGAGTGCTAAGACAAATTCGGGAAAGAGACAAGCAATAGAGAATATCCATTTTGTATCCCAACATCCACGAAATTATTTTAATATTCCGTGCTCATCAAGTTAGGTATCAGAATTGAATAATTATAGCAATATAAATTAGGATTTGGAAAATAGCAATACAAAGCTAAACATGCGTAGGTAAATAACACTCAACAGAGAGAAACTAGGGAGGCATAAACAATTAACAATAAGAGGGAGTCAGAGAGTCAAGATTGTAACAGTAGTAAGTAAGCAGTAAGAACAGAACTAGTGAAATCTGAAGAAAAGGCGGTGGAGAGTGGGCTACTAGGTATATTTAAAGTTCCTAAGGAAGAAACATTCTTCGGGATATTTATAAGGACCGCGGTAGAAGCGGAGAAAATATTTACGGCGCGGCGGGATAATGCGTGAGGACGACGCACGGCCTAGCCGATTACGAGAACACGGAGGGAGGAAGACCCACGCCGTAGCTGATCACGATAAGTGAACTCGAATTAAGGAATAGAAAAGTTATCAAAGGAACTCTTAGAAACTATAAATCATAATAATTACATCGAAGGGTGATCCTATTTTAAGAGGAAGGTCTCTCATTCCACAGACATTGTGATATCATAACAGGAATAATTAAAATTGTAAAAAATGGACTCAAACTTTTAAACTAATTGTACATAATTTAAGAATAACGATTTTAACTTGGAAAATTAAATATTACAATGTTATAATTGTAAACTGGATCCAATACGTACCAGTAACCAAATCTCAATGTATTGGTGTTTTAAAACGAAAAATTAAAATCTTCATTGTTTAAAAGTGTTTATGTTGTGATTATAATAGTATATGGAATGTCTTATTTATACATGTTTATATTTTGAATATCATTTGAGCTTCTTTCGATGGAGGTACGTGTAAACGTATTTTACTTCTCAAAGTGGGGCGATACAAATATTTACGGAGGTAGATCACGTAATAGGCTTCATAACGGTGGCCCGAATTATTATTTTAAAAAATGTTACCGGGTTAGATTACAATTTCTTCGCCAAATGCATGCGCCAATAACATTAAAACGGAAAACAAAGGAAATTGAATAAGCGAGGAATTTGCAACTATAATTTCAGCGAGAGAGAATAAATTAACCGAATTACTGATGCCGTGAGTCTGCTTGTGTTTGCTTTCAGACCCAACAGAAGTTTGGAGATCGACCGCGATGATGACAAAATTGAAGCACGATCCAGCATAAATTTTATAGCCCTTCCCGAAACAAATGGATGAACAGTCGTTAGCCGTCCAGGAATTGGCTTCATTGGCATGCTGTAATAATATCGCTAAATATAGGACGTGCGATGGAGAATATTTGGACCTTTACGTATGACGTACTCAAACACTGTCCGGAATTTAGGCATCTTCATGAACAGTTTTCTTACCTGGAATGACCATATACTCCTTGTTTTAAACAGGATTAATAGTGCATTCTTCCGAATTAAACAACTGAAGCATACCCTACCGCTTCACACAAAGAAACTATTAATCGCGACGCTAATGTTCCCGCATTTTGACTATTGCTCATTGGTCTTGGGTGAAATGACTCACGAACAAAAAGAAAAACTCCAGCGCCTCCAGAACTCCTGTCTTCGATTTATTTTTAATATTCGACATAATAAACACATCTCTCCGTACAGAGAAAAAATAGCCGGGCTAAGCCTGAAAGCTAGACGTCCTTACATGCTTGGCACATTTTTCTTCTCTTTATTCTCCAGGAGAGAGCAAAGTTATCTGTAAGACCTTTTCATTAGCGCACCTTTATCTCGAATCATGTCCACTAGAAGCGACCTATCTAATCTGTACTGCCCAGAACATCGCACGTCTAAATATCACGAATCATTCGTAGTCAGATCTACAGTAACATGGAATTTACAACCAAATTCACTTAAATGTTTGTTTGTATTTAAAACGCTATTTTATCACTCTTTGCTTCGAAATTTACCTAGAATATAATTACCTGTCACTGTTTGGACATGTATGACATATTTATATGACGACATATCTGTATCGAGTACTTAATTTAATACTTTGTAACCCTGTCCCACATTCATTTGATGGGTTTCATGTATGGTCACCATCACTTCAAAGTATACCGTAAAGTGGCAATGGGTTGTTGACATTCTTTCACTTGAGCTTTGGTCTCAGATTTAGACACCTGCCATTATACAACATGAAAAATACAGACTGGGGCCTTGAGCTCATCGATGTATCTACTTACCTATATGCTTTTTTGTTTACCTTTGTCACTTCTATATGAGTATAAATTCACACCTCCTCTATAAATTTTGTATTTCCATAAGGAGTGTTGAACCCAGAGCATAAATAAAACCTATTCTATTCTATTTTATCACTCTTAGTACTTTATTACAATATCATAAAAATTCTGATAGAGACAAAATAAGATTTTAGAAGAAAAATTCAATTCGTCAGTGGGATTGACTTGACTTCAACTCAGGGTTAAATATTCACATGATGGTGGTGGTCAAATATATTTTTGACGTGTTTTTCTGTTAAAAAATAAATAATTTATGAGTATATGTAGAGAGATTCTTTGTAGTAGCAGAGGTAATAAAAATAAAATATTGGGGTGATGAAATACCAAAGGATGCAAAATATTAAATACTTAAATGTCACCATGCCAGAATTATAAATTGTAACGATCAAAAGTTATAACACTTCGTAATTCATTCTTCATCTTGGTACCTATATTGACTTATATTTACTGAATTATGATGCGGCAGGCACAGTTACTGACCTTATTCTGGTATCATGATTTATTAGTAATTTTATGCTCGTTTATTCCGCGACTTTGCATTGTATATTCATTTTTTTTAAATCGTATAAGGCGTTTCAATATTATTCTGAAATGTATTCCATACTTTTTATGAAATGCCTTCTTTATTCATTAAAAATTTTTACTCTCGGGACAATTTTAAAGGTATCATCACATTAATGATACTACCACTTCATGTTAAATTTAAGTGTCCCGACTTCACGTAAAACGCCGTCATGCTAAACATTAATCCCTAAAACAATCACTTACGGTAAAAGTTCCTAATCGCTTAAGATTTTCACCAGCAGTGCTATGAAGTTGTGAGTCAAATCCACTAATAAAATGGGGTAAGAAAATATATATAGACCTAGAAATTATTATAAGTTCCTGTACATAACATCTCTTCTAGCTATATAAATGTTTCAATTGGAAAGAAAAAACAATGCGAATTTGTGAAACATACTCAGCTGTTGATTGTTCTTAATGAAATCATTAGGGCCGTATAACCACCACCCTTCCTTAAAACGAGAATAAACATTTTATCTCTGGGTATCATGTTTTGCCGGTTCGCTAACCAAGTAAACTTTGCCTAACTAGCGCTATAAGTTATTACTTGAAAAAATGACATATATTTAATTCATCTCTGTATTAATGTAAAAGTTACGGTTAAAGTTCAGCAAGACTTAGAAATTATATCGGGGAGTGCCTAACGCTAGAACCTATTCCACCTAGCTCTCAACAATCTTGCTTATCTTGGCGACAATTTGAAATTTACTCACTCTGGTTTACCTCCCTGTTTTACTGCTAATAAAGGTCAGATTTAAAAATCAGATCACTGCCAAACAATAATTATGAAACATGGTTTACTTTTTTGCCCTATCATTACAGCTGCAAGAAAATAATAATTTAAAAAATTCATTACTAAGGAGACAAAAAATATATATCAAATTAAAATATAGGGATTAAGACCTTTCCAATTAGGAATAACGGTATTTTGAAAAAAAAACTTACTTTTATAAAGATTCATGCGAGGCCAATTGCTACAGTAAATCCTGCAAAAAACATACGCGTTGCTTGTTTGTTTACATTAATTAAAACACGAAACCTTCAATTCCATTCGAAGAGTTATTTACCCAGAAGCTTACCTCAAAATGAATGTCGGTATAACTTATATAGCCGGTGTAACTTATATACTATATGTACAGGAAAATCCTCGCCGATCGTATCCCTTTCCATGCTGCTTTCTTTACATAAAAGTTTCACCCTTATGATGTCTATACTGTGACCTAGTGATGGGCGGTTTCGATCCTTTCTCGGACACGTTCCTTTCGTTCTCGTTCACTAAAAGGAACGAGTTTATATATTCGTTCCTTTCGTTCCTTTTTAAGTTGCGCCTGGGAATTCGGGTATAAGGGTACATGTCAATGATATAATTCAATAATATTCGTGCTATTTGCTCTAGTCAATTATTCGTTGCTTTAAATCATTTAAATAATATACGAATATGACACTTTCAAAAGAAATGCAAAGACGATACTTACTTAACCACGACGACCGCGGCCCACAAAATATCCCATTATGGGCTAAAATCACGCTACCTACCGATGATAATGAAAGTAAATCTGGCTTTTCGTCACTCCAGCTAATATCTGTTTTTTGAAACACTCCCGTTAGATTTAATGAAAAGAGAGATGGCACTTTTCCACAAATTTATTGAAGTACAACGCGTTTCGACAGTTAGGTCATTTTCAAGTACACTGAGTGGTTTTGGAAACTAGGAGCTGTATATATACAGGTCGGATGAGTGGGGGTGGGAAGTGGAAAAGGAAGGATGAGGAAGGGGGGGGAGGAGATGTGTCATGTGGTTGTGCATTTGGGGAATGGGATGGCAAGGAGTGGGGAGTGGCCCATGAATGTTTGTTCATTCATTAAGTGAATGTCTCCTTCTTGCACAATTTCCAATTTTTCCAGAGCGTCGAGTCTTCGGCCTTTCCTCTCCACGTGGGCGATCTCCGGGTCAAAATCACACGAATGTTTCTCTATAAGGAGATTTTTCCCCACGAGTGAGATGGTATCTCCTTTCTCCCAGCATTTTTTGTGTTATTTCAACCGGGTGGTGAAGCTCCGGCCTGTTTGACCGATGTACACTATTTCGCAGTCCTTACATTTTATTTTGTGTACACCAGACTATTTATCTTATCTTTCGTTTGAAAAAATATCTTTTCCAAGGTGACCGGATTGTAAAAACACGTTCTGAGTTTATTTTTAGGGATAAGTTTGTCGACTTTGTATGATATATCGCCAATGAACCGAATTTTGCACCACGTTCTGGTTTCGGGTGGGGGCAGCACGAGGGCAGACAAATTTTTTAAGGCGACGTCGCGTTGTTTTTTATTTAATAGTCTGTCTATTAATCCTTCACTGTAGCCATTAGCTAGAGCTATGTGTTTAATTATGTTGAGTTCTTTTGAGAATTCCATCGGTAGAAGGGGTAGCGATATCAGTCTATGAATTAATGAGTGGAATGATGTGGAGTGATTTTGTGCGCTATGGGATGAACCGAGTCTATTGGAAAAGTGCCATCTCTCTCTGTCTGTCTATTAATCCTTCACTGTAGCCATTAGCTAGAGCTATGTGTTTAATTATGTTGAGTTCTTTTGAGAATTCCAACGGTAGAAGGGGTAGCGATATCAGTCTATGAATTAATGAGTGGAATGATGTGGAGTGATTTTGTGCGCTATGGGATGAACCGAGTCTATTGGAAAAGTGCCATCTCTCTTTTCATTAAATCAGGATGTCATTCCACTATATCTTGCCTGCCTCAGTTACTTTTACTCCCGTTAGAAGTGAAAATGACAATGTAACCCAGTGAAAGTGCAAGGAATGCGTATTTAAGAAATGTAATAAACATACCCGTGTGTTGGATAGTTATAGAGAGACTCGCTTTGCTCGCTAGGGGGCTGCACCCCCAACGTCTTAGTCAGTGGAGGCGTGAGAGAAAGAAACATGCGAGATTTTCACTTAGGCACCATGTTACCAGAGAACTACGTGGGAGTACGGGTTTTTGCTACTTATCCGTAAAGTTCATGTTATGGCCCATGCGCCTGTTGAGTCTCAAGGTAATATCTACACTGGTGAAGGCGTGAGGGAAATATACATTCGAAAGATTCACGAAAAGCCGACTTCGGCATTATGTTGCCAGACAACTACGAGAAATGGAGAAAACGATTAGCAACAAGTTGTAGGTCTAAATTATATCTAGAGAAATCCGCCCAACAGATTCGTGATCCAAATTCTGGTTTAGAAACCACAGTCGAAAATCCGACTTTGGCGCCATTTTTCCAGCAAACTATAAGTGTTAGAGAGTAAGAATAGGCATAAAGTTGTAGGCCTCAATGAGATCTAGGTAAAACCATCCAACGGATTTGAGATTCAACTTCTAGTTTCGAAGCTACAGTGGAAAAACAGAAAAATCCAACTTTAGCGCCAAATTTCCAGCGAACTATAAGTATAAGAGAGAACGGATTGGCCTAAATGTTAGGACTTGATGAGATCTAAAAAACCCGCCCAACAGATTCGAGATCAGACTCATAATTTAGCACCTGGGAGACGTGAGGGAAAGAAACATTCGAAAATATCACTTTGGCACCATGTTGCCATAGTTATACAAGAGAATCCGGGCGTTTGGTAATTATCCGTAAAGATCATGTCAAGGCGCATACCCCTGCCGACTTTCAAGGTTGTACCTACACTGGTAAGGGCGTGAGGGAAAGAAACATTAGAGATTTTCATGTATTAGCCCACTTTGACACCATGCTCCCAGAGAACTACGAGGGATGAAAAAATATGGATAGTAAAGAAGTGTAGGCCTGCATGAGATCTAAACACAACTACACAACAGATTCGAGAACCGACTTCTAGTTTAGAAGCTACAGTCGAAAAACAGCAAGTTTCACAAAAATTCCGAACTTGGCGCCATGTTACCAGCCAACTATTAGTGTTAGAGAAAAAGTAATGGCGTACAGTTGTAAACCTTGATGACAACTAAAAAAACCGTCAACAAATTTGAGATCCGACTGCAAGTTTGAAAGGTTTCCTGGATTTGATTCCTTTAAGTCCTTCGAATCCTTTCGGTCCTTCGCTCCTATGAATCATTTCCCTTATTTAATTCCTTTAGGTCTTTCGAATCCTTTCGGTCCTTCGAATACTTTCGATCCATTCGTTCTTTGGAATGAATCGGTCCATTCATTCCTTTCGGTCCTATGGAATGAATCGATCCTTTGTAACGAGAATATTTCCACAACCGGATTCGTTCCTTCTCTTTCCATCTGTGGATTAGTTCTAAAGGAACGGATTGTTCCGAAATGGCCCATCACTACTGTGATCTTCTTCTAAAGGTGTGTGTGCTCAGCCACGACAGAGTGGTACCAATCTTTCTTCCGAATAGCCCGTTCGTGTTCCTTCAGTCTGCATCCTCTCTTTGTCTGGCCAACATATGATTTTCCGCTACTACAGAAAATTTCGTAAACTCCTTCGCAAATAGTGGGAGATAATGGATCTTCAGCTCCTCGAAGATGATCATGAACTATGGAGGTAGTGTTAAATCTTGTAATGGTGTTATTCTTCTTCATTATTTTACATCGGCGATCCGTTATTCCCACGATGTACGGTAGCATAACATATCCCAAAGGTTTATATGTCTCTTTCTCTTTAGGTTTCTGGTTTCTAACACTTTTAATTAATTTATAGCTATATCCATTATCCTTCAGTGTCTCCCTTAAATGTTCTATTTCTTCAGAAATGGAATCAACATCCGGAATGTTGCGAGCGCGATCAAATAGGGTCTTGATAACTGATTCCTTTTGTTGTGAGTGGTGGTTGGGACGTGCATTGAGATATCGATCAGTATGTGACTTTTTCTGATACGCTATGTCGAATTTTTCCATATTTTTTCCTCTCAACCAGAATATCTAGGAATGGTAGGCGTCCGTCTTTTTCAAGACTGTTTTCTTTTTTTTTGTTAGAATAGCACGGCGAAACTGTTGCTCAAAAAAGTAATTATACCGCAGCAAAGAAAACAATATTTATTCATATCGTTAACTTGATTTTTTCCATTAACGATACTAACCAGTGTTTTTTATGGTTCTCTATCCCTCTCCTTTCGTTCTCTAAGTAGAATTCCACTTAACTCAGGGCGTCAATATTCTCCGTCCATTCATCGATCCTCCTGACCGGAGGCTATCTTTTGAATATTGATTGCCCACCTCTCACCAATCTACGTCCATCTCGCGATATACATGCGTTTTATCTTATTTCCTTTGTCGACTCCCGCATCATGAACAAAGCTATCTATTCTCTTCCGCATTACTCAACATTTTGATCTTATCCTCACAAAGAGAGTGTAATTTTGTAAATTGAATCCGAGATATATTCGCATGAAAAGAAAAACCACGACAGGCAATCCAAGACAATATGCGAATATAGCTTCCAGCTATGCAAGAATTGAGATATGTTCTAGGACTGTGTTCTGTTCAATATTTATTTTGAGACGTAAGTTTGAAAAAATACTGATACTACATGAGAAAGAAAATGCTATAACTAAGACTTTAAAAAAACTCAAAATGAGCTGGAGGATATTTTACGCGAAATATTTGAACCTAGTTTTGATTCATTAGTAAAATACGCAAGTGAAATTAACCACGACTACCATATTTTCAAAATTAAATAGGATGGCTTTTAAGTGATAATGTATACCTAATACCAAAAAACCTGATAATGACATAATACCTCGTTTTAAACTTGCCAGTTGATCAACCATTAGGGTTGTCTTACCGCATTGCCTTTTAAGCAGTTTCATTATACGCTATACTGAAACATGAAGGGGTATTCGATCATATTGTAGAATTTCATGCATGCCAACGGGAGAAAATTGTATGTTCATGCCGATCCAAATGTTTTTCATCAATGATACACGTTTTTCCAAGAGTTGATACAGTAATGAAGAGTGAGTCTTCTTCAAACTCCATGGCTTACGAGTAATTGGAGATTTCAAATAGAAAAAGAACACTAGAATTATTAATTGGGGAAAGGAAATGTTTTCAGATTACTCCTAATTCGCCACAGTATTTAATTTCCATCGTCACCCGTAGGTGCTCATGTAAGTGTGACAATTCCACAGGGAATAAATCATCCGCCTGAAACAAGACTCGGTTTCTTTGCTTTGCAAAGCACTCGGTGCCACATCAAGGGACACTTGTTCGAGTTCCGGTCAAGGTGGATGATTTATCCATATGAATTTCCAGCTCTCACGAAGAAAGGGACATAAAAATGTTCAATGGTGCAAATATCATGAGTATAGGTCAAACTATACTCATACTATTTTGACCTATACTCAGGATATTTGCACCATTAAATAAAGAGGTCGAGAAAAAATACCATTTGAATAATAATGTTTATTAAACTATGTTCTAAGTTTCATGAAATGTTCCAATATTCTGTAAAATTAATTTGTAATTTAGTCACATTTTCAGAATCACAAAAAATGAGATGAGATAATAAAAATGTAAAATATTATAGATGAAAGTCTCATATTACTTATGTCACAAAAATTTAATTCGAGATTCCTCCAATATTAATCCCCATTTCAATCCAACATTGTCAAAATATGACAAATTGTATTGCTGTTTAAAGCACTCATGTGGTGACAACAAGGGTAGTCATGGTAATAATTATTATATCGAACAATTTAATTTCCACCATTGATAAAATATTTCATATGTCCCATGTCCACAATAGGAATAAGTACCAGCATCAGGCACTGGATTGTACCTGTTTACTGTTTACATTTAGGCAGACAGTAAAGAAGAAAAACTATGGGGATGTAGCAGAAATTCTCCACGATCCTAGTGTTAATGTGGCTGAATATGATAAATTCACTTAAAAGGAGTATTTTACCAATTACGAGCCATTAGAAAAACTAGAACAATTTAATACATTGATTCAAGCTTATATCACAGTGCTAGATTTACGGTATTACTTGAGTATTGATCCAAATACAAATTTAATAAATTTTTTCTATCGAAGAAGACAACAAGAAAGACCAAAGTCTCACAAAATATTCTTTCACATCTTTAAGGCGTTTTGGAGTAGCTACCTTAAAAATTTAACAAAGAAAGGAATTAGGATATGAGATACCTAAAGCATCATCCTGATGAATCATTTACATAAAGTCATTTTGAACTATTTTGGCGTAAAATAAGTTGAAGTGACAACGTGGGTATGTCATTGGAATACTCTTAGGATGAGGATATCACGCAAAAAATTTACAAAATACAAAACGGAGGCAACTTACTGCAGTAAAAATTTGCATTGTTAGAATAACTTTAATTTTTCCCGATTAGTACATGGCGAACGTGACATCCAGTCTATTAATATTAGTATTTTCTTTATTTTTTCAAACCAAAATAATTTATTTAAAACTATAAGGTACACCTATCGTATCATTATGCCACTGTTTAAGTGCTAGCAGAAAGGGAACACAGCGGAAAAATGGTTAGGGAACGAATAACAAGGGTTTCAACATAAAGCTCCATAAGACCCTGGAGAGTGAGCATGTAAATTTAATGAAATGTAATGAGCGTATTAAAAAATAGACCACTGCAATGAGAAATACGCGGAATAAATGGTAGAAAATTATTCATATCCACTCAATGAATTAAGAATGTAACTAATCGTGCTTAATGCATGCAACACATGCATGCTAATCGCGTTTAATGAGGTGCCCATTGAGAAAACTAGAATTCACTTATCCTGGAATCATTCACGCGTATAGGACAGTCTGTAGTAACAAGTATTATGACAAATTGTATTAATAATCACACTATTAATCCCATAAGTTTACCAATGATGTCCAATCGTGATAAAAAAATATGGTTTAGAGTAAAAGGAGAAATTCCTTACGGATCAAAATTCTTCGAACACGGGAGAGAAAAACCTCATGGCGATAACTAAAATTTAAATTCGCAGGGTATGGGAAGAGCAAACAAACCTATCCGAGATTCAAATTTTGATCGGGAACGCAAATTCACTTCGAGGAATCTAAAATGCTAGTCATCGGAAGTTTGCTTGTATATTCTCCGACGATTTCATTCCAATCTCTTTCCAGCCAACTCTTCCCGCAGGGTTTTTTTATTTTCTTTGCTTCCCCGATCTCTCACCATCTCCCTGCAAAGTTTTTCCATTAGAAGGAGCGATAACATGGAAATTGGTTCCCATTAGGGCTCAGCGATGACCTCCTTAAGCCTTCTCTCTCCCAACCTACTCACCCCTTTCTCCCCTCTCCTCTAGTACTACTCAACCCTTCCGTGGAGACTGAATAAAGGGCTCACCCAACACTGGCTGGGCAAATACGTAACTTTACCATTCTGCTGCGTGGATTCGATGGAGAGAAGCCTCTTTAAAAAGGACTCCGTTCACCCAGGAATAAAAGAAGCCTCGTTTTGTTTGTTCAGCACTATTTGATTTCTGCGTGATAGCGGCAATGTCGACTAAAAATCTGCAGTATTATTTTGATGCTGCACTCATTTACATTAGACAATATCGGAAAGATGAGCTCTACGGCCTCTAATACGAAAAACCAAAGATATAACACTCCAATGGACGTAAAAAGCCGTAAAAACTTCAAATTCCAATGAAGTGTTTTATTCAAGGTTTCTTATAGATGTAAGACTTAAACAAGGGACACTCCTTTATTGTAAGAAAACAAAAGAAAGAAAATACTCCTTATCATAATGTAATCGTTATGCTGGTTGCGAGTAATATCGCCGTATGAAAATTGAGTTACTTATGAGATGAGGGTGGTTAAACTTGAGAATATCAATTTTTTTAACATTACCTTGAACAATGATTTTATATAACCATTACAGTGGTTGAGTTATTCTTATTTTTTGTCAATGATAACTGTAAGGTAAGTAAATCATGTTGAAAAAGCACTCTGATAGATGCTGCGTCATGGGTGAGAACAAATATGATACGAATGAAATTAATACAACATAATTTATAAATATCGGAGAGAATATCAACATAAATAGTTTTTAAAATAAAATCTCTAAAGCCTGTACTGTTATAAGCATATCGGCAAAATTTATATTTTCAAATTCAACAACGTTTGTCTCGGAAATAACATATGTTGCAGATGACGAAGATCTGTCGGTGATGTGTATATCGAATTCATTAAAACAATGTGTATTTTATTTCACTTGGTTATTCACACCAAAATAAAACATAACTGCCTTAATTAAATCATTCAATCAAAGCAGAATGACTAGGGATGGTTTACATAAGGAAGCCAGAACTTCATCATAAATGAGTTTAAAAAAATACATAAGTCTTAGTCCATCATTAGTTTAAAACAACTGATAATACGTAGAAATATGTATGCATGGATTTTTTTCTCTTTGGCATTTTTTTACATAACCATAAAAGTTTAAAGCCACGAAATGAAACAAAGTTTTTGTGTCATACTAATACATAGTAGAAATTCACTAAGGAATATTAATATTTTTTCGAGCAAAAGAGATAGTAGACCTATACTATAGGTGCTGAATTAGCTAAAACTAAACTGTTTCACTGAGTATAAGCAGTCTTGAACATACATTGCTATCTAATACAAACCAAGGCTGGAATCCTATCCGCAGCATTTGGATTTTCTTGGTAGCGCATTACAAAGCACGTAGCCGAGGTCAGCGATTGAGCAAAATTATTTTTCACGGAGAAGTAAAAATCATTTATCTCCTAGGCACTATTTCGGCTTGATGATACTATCTGATTTCAATGGCTTCTTTTATTAGACGAGTTGTACGTCATGACAGGAAATGAAATGATCTTCGGAAGGACTGTGTTCAACCACGGATTTTGTTTCTGGGTAGATCAACCTAATACATCACCTCTGTCCTTTAAGTAAGGCTTCTATCGTGCTTCAGGTCTCGCCGCTGTATATTCTTCTACACTGGCATGGGATTCGGTATACTGCTGGTGTCTTGAGTCAACATGATGTCTCCGCAGTTTTTTCGGTGGTTTGTGAATTACTTGAATACTGTGTTTGGCCGGGATCTTATCTGAGATTCTCCCCACGTTAGTTGAAATGTAGGGGAGGCAAGCTTTGACGAGTTTTTTCTCCGCGGAGATCATATCCGGAATGAGGAAACTTTCTACGTGGGATTTGCCACGATCGCCTAAAGTCCTTTTTAAGGCCGCCAAAATCTCTCTCTCCGAATATTCATCTTGGCGGAAAGCAACTTGTAGATGTTCTAACTCCATGGGGAGTCTTTCCTTCTCTGCAACACTTTTGACGCGATGGACGACGGTGGAAATAACCGCTCTCTGTTGGGACGGGTGTTGGTGACTTCGGCCATTTGGGTTCAAATCGGTATGCGTAGGTTTTCAATGTACGCGGTGTCCCAATGTACCCTCCCCCTTTCGGTGGATAAAAATGTCAAAGAAGGGTAAGCTGCCGTTTTCCTCAACCTCCGTGGTGAACTGAATGCTCGGATGTTGGTTGTTTATGTGTTTAAGGAAATCAATTGGGGTCATGGGTCCATGTAGCCATTCAATGAAGGTGTCATCTACGTAACAAAAGTAGTTCTTCGGCTTTAGTGTAGCTGAGGCAAGGGCTCTTTCCTGAAAGTTTTCCGTAAAGAAATTTTCAATTGCAGGTGAGAGTGGTGACACCATTGCAGCTCCATCTACTTGCTCGTAAAACTTTTCACTGTGGATGAAACATGTTGAAGTCAACATATGATGGAATGATGAAATACATAACGGAATAGGCTGGCTGTCTTTTTGTCAAAGCGGGCTCCTAGAAGCTGAAGTCTCCCGCAATGGATTACTAATGAAAAATGACACGACCTTAAAACTGACCATCATGTCTGTTGGAACCAGGTGTAAATCTTGTAGATTCTTGAATAAGCATCTAAAAGTATACATTGGTGAGACAGGACACACGATAGAGTTCCAACTTAACACAACCTAACCCAGCACAAATAACCTAAGCCGGTACTGGGAGCGTATAATAAAAAAAGTCATTGAAATCAGGCTGGAAAAGAAAAAACTCGCGACTCCAGGTACGCTATTAGCCAGGAATGGAATCCGTCACTCTGAAAAATAATAACGAAAATAGATGCATGCCGATTCAAAGCCGACTTAACCCCGAGCATAGGTATATGAGCGAGGACCTGATCGGCAAGACGGGTGTTTAAACATGGACAGCTGGGCCCTACGCATCAATTCCCTCGTGATGAGTATTCTGTGAAAACGTTTGCTGGAGCCAACTACCTGACCCGGTGTGAATTCTGAGAGCACCTAACATAGGCTATCTGCCGGGGAATCACTATATCTTGCATAAATCCTTTTATATATACAACAATTAATTTAACAAAAATGAACAAAGCCGTATGTTCTGCATGTTATAAATAAAAGAAATGACAATTGAAATAGACCACGAATAAATATTTACTTTGTGAGTGGATAGGGTGGGGAAATAGCTTCTCAATTCTAGGATCATAGTTCAATTCCGGTGGAGGTTGATTTTTTAGAAAAATACTGGATTCTCAGTAGATTATTGAGGTCTATTCGGGATCTACACTGGGTCAAATTCTGCATTATTGCCTGCTCGATCCCAGTCGTCTCCGCTATGCAATAGTTGAAAATTTGACCCGGTGGATCTCCCTAATTGACTTCAATAATAGTATACGCTGGGTAAGCCTCAGAGTTTTCTTCCAGTACAGTACCCGCGTTAAATGGGGAGAACACTTTAATCGTAGTAATCCGTTCGTCGGATAGAACGCTAAGCAGTGGATATTATACCTTGCCACCTGTAGTTACACATGGACTGATTCCGACGGTGTGGTTATCTTCACCATTCGTTCGGTCTGCAAGTAATCATACCCATAGCAATCACCAATACCTACGGGAGCAAATTATGTCTTTGTCGATCACAGCCTTTTCGAATGCCCTGCCCCAATTTATCAAACATCTACATTTGCCACCTGCGTTTCCGTGAGCACACTAATCTCCTTCTACACTGAAATAATACGAAAGGTGGAAATCAGTTAAATTGAATAAGATGCCACTTCTATGGTCAATTGTTTTACCTTCATTCTCTTTGACTTATTCGTTGTATTTGGACGTCTATTCTTCCAAATACGCCGTTTTTTAAACAAAGACGGATACGTTACGTTATTTTTTCGTTTTTAACGTTTACGTTATTTTTTCAAGTGTAGGTGTACTATTAAATGACAAAGGATATCTATTAGATCATTAAGTGCTATAGTGTCTTGGGATCTCTTTAGGTACTTTTTTCTTACTCGTTATGTACAAAGGGAGGTCAGAATGTCACTACGGGTCTCCGAACCTTAAATTGCTAAGGTTCTTACCACAAGAATGGCAAGAGTAATAACCACGCAACGCTACTCCGTATTTAAAAAAAAATGAATTTTTTAGTGTGGCTTAGTAATCGGTTCCGAAAGATATCAGACCATATTAGTAAGACCAAGACCGTGTTTTTGGACCATCCAATCCAAAGCAAAAGTTCTTTCACAAAATTGATAGGTATATTTTATTGGTTAATTGAACTGACAGCATAGAGGCTTATTTATAAAATTTCATTTTCACCTTGTAAAATTATGTAAGGATCGGCGCTAAGGATAAGTTTTATCTTAATGAAATAAGGTCCATCATGGTCCGTAAGCAAGAGTCAAAAAACAGGCACATTTTTGTTTCCATCGTGTTAAAAATATAACCTCAATTATGAAAATATGGATGCGCATGTGTTAATTCAATATACAGTAAGCTATAGTTAAACTTAACTCGCTTTCGTGTAGATTCACAAATAAATTTTTAATCGAAACCAAGTCTACACAATTTTTTCACCCGACAGCAGGTTTCATTGAGTTAATGACCTTAGGTACCTACTGGGTTTCAATATGGAGATAAAAATCAGAAAATGTAGCACATAACCAGATTGGATGACGTTTGACTTCCTCACTGCTGTATGTAATCTCAGATGGAACAGTGAAAAGACGTGGAACACGTAATATGACAAAAAAATGTAACACGTAAAGAAGTTAGGTATTTGATGTCAGTTGCCACCACCAAATGAGAATATCACGCGAGTTGAACCACTCTGTTCCACCCTCATCTTCACATCCCGCAAACACTTTGACAGCATATTTGACATATCTTTTGTCACTGGTCACGGATAAATTGCCTAATATATAAAGATTTTCCGGTTCGTACACATTTTTCTCTCCATTAAAGTACTTTGGTTAGTTTCATAAGTTTGCCAGTTTCACTCCCGTGGGATGTAAAAAAAGAAACATTTTAAAATTTCATTACTTTGAAAACAAAGCACTAGAGAAACACACATGGGCTACTTTATGGAACCATGTTCAAACATCACAACGATTGCCATCGCTATAGAGCAAACACCACGTCTGTGCATTGAATAACGTATTATTTTAAGATCTAAATACCTCTCAGCACTATAAATTAATTAAAAAGACCTTTTGAAAATAGGTTTCACAAGAAGACCTCTCAAAAAACTTAGTTAAAAATTCATTCCAGGTTTGATTACGATTAATTTGATTCTATTTATCATATTTCCTGTCCGTGTTCGATAGCTTTAAATAAAAAATTCTACATCCATTTTTTAAATAACACTTCAACATGGCCTCGGCAGAATTCAGAACCCATTCACATATGGAATATGCATTCGAAAGTAAAGTGAGTTTAATGTTTACATGTTTAAAAAAATATCGACGTTGGAGCTCCATATCAACTATCAGCAACGATATGATATAGGACTCCTTAATATGCTTGGGAATACTTTCCCGAGGGGATATAATAATACTATTTTTTATGAATTTATGAAAAGCATCAAGAAAAAATCAAGTTGTGTGAAGTAGTAGATAGAGTAATTTATTTAGCCAATGAAAATACTAATGATGAACTGGAATCACGTATCTGCATTTAAAATACACGTAAAAGACCAAAAAGCAAAATAACATGAAAATTCTTCACTCTGCTGGCTAGTGCTACGGTCCACTTCCTGCGATAGGCAAAAATAGGATATACGGTCATAAAACAAATAATGCATAAGGCTGGGTGAACTCGTGCGAATAATAAACTTAAATTTTTACGCATAAAAGGGTTGCCATCATATTTGATCATGCAGGAAAATAGAAGAAAAAAATTTTCCTTAACGTAGGGCTTGGTTTAAAGATAAACTTTTTAACTCTTTTCTATAAATGTGCGTATCGAGGAACATATATCATATAGTGAAGTTAATAAATTTCGTGTCTATACGAGTTTATCACTTCAAGTGAATTCCGACTGTAAAAGGGGCGTTTTGGCCAGAAACATTAAATTTCCACGATAGCCTTTTTACCAGGTTTATGCAATAAAGGACCCGTCACATAATTCACACGTCCTTCAAATAATACGCTAGCAATTTTGCTGCAGAAATGGATCTGAGCACACAGTTTCACTGAGTTGTAAGCATTAATATCATTAATAATTCCGATGGCGACTCTGCATATCATTTTCAGTACCCTCCTATTTCCTGATGAACATGATTCGGTTTACATTTTCTATTTGAAACCACAAATGTGATTTTTTTTCAAAACAAAAACATTCATCACATTTTCAATTCCAGGTAATTTGAAAAAGCAAATTTGTATATTGTATGAGGTGCTTTCGAACAGTAAGTAAGTAGATGGTCTCGGGCGTGGCTTAGTCGAACCGATTAAACTTAAACTTCATCCAACTATGCGTGTGAAATGCAAGTCTTTTGGCCATAGTATCTCGTAATATTTGGTAGACAATGTTTCAATTATAAGAGATGAATCAAACAAAGTTCATCTAGTCAAAAAATAGACCATAGGGACCTAATTCCTTTGCTGTTACAATTTCGTTTGCCGTGCATCTGCTCTCCCTAAAAAAAACAAGACAAATTATTTTCTCCCTGGATCTCACGATTTGGCGGTTCTCTACCCTAGGAAACTCTGTCAAACCAAAAGTCACGTAACGTACTTGAAAATATCCAATATACATATAATAATGCTCTGTAAAAATGTAAACTTGAAGTTCAAATTGGTAAAACATTTTATACCGGGATTCTTACGCTCGATTCTATTCCGCCTAGCTATCAATAGCCATTTTAAAGTTAGCGAAAGTTTTAGCTATAAGCTCTCTTGCTGTTTATAAGCTGTTTTTACGAGAAATCACTACCCAAACATTTTTATCGAAAAACGTTTTAATTTTTGGCCCTATTTTATGGTGTGCAGGGGAGTAACAATTTAAGCAATGAAATATTCAGAAGATAAATATTATAATTTTAATTAACATATTAGGGAATATGACCCTTTCAATTAGATGTATCCGACTTTAAGAAAAATATTTTTTTATAATAATTGATGTTAAGCCTTTTTCTGGAGTATAACCTGGAAAAACGTGTGCATGGTCGCATGAATTTAAACCACTTAATCTTTAACTCCAGTATACCATCCCTCCAAGTGCTATTCCTCCTAAAGCATCCCACGCAGAAAATACCGCACTCATCTACTATATGTACAGGAAAATGTCCACTGGTCGTATCCCATCCCATCTTTAACATCATGTTTTCTAGCGTTTGCCCAGCAATGTTTTAATTTCAACTCCGCTTACGAGCCTTTTGTTCAAACGAAAAACAAAATTTCATTACGATCAATAATTAGATCAAATTCAAGTTTGACCAAGGAACGCTGGCAATATTGAGGCATTCTAACTCCGCACTCATGCTAGCAAAGCTGAAGGAAGGCGCAGGCACTCCCGGAAGGAATTCAAACCTCGGGAGGACGAAGCTGGCCCGGAGTGTTGAAAGAAACTTATATTCGGTGGGAGGATGAGGGAGGCAGGAGGTAGGGCCCTGTTGGCCCACATCGAGTCCCGGGCGAAGTTTGCCGTTGGATGAATGGTGGACGGGGTGGGGGCAAGGGGTGCAAGCACAACGGATGCGGAATGAGAAGGGGGGGTTTGGAGAGTTTTGGAGGTATAAGGGAGAGGGGGGAAGTGTTCTGAGGGACTGAATGAGGGGTCGAGTCACCTGTTGCTTGGCAGGGGGGGGGGTTTGCTAGAGAGGGGGGGGGAAGAGAAAGTGAAGCCGCGGCTAAGGGGCAGGGAGGGAGGGGAAGTGGGGAAAGTTGGTAAGACGTGAGGAGAAAGCGTGGGTTAGGACGGATAAATATTATGTATAATGGTAATCATAATTCGGAGGAAAGAAAAAAGAAAGAAGAGTATACTGGCACCGTTCAAGTTCTTCCTTCATCTTCATCTAAATTATACCCTGTAAGCCACATCAAGAGTGTGTGCAGGGAGAGAGTTATCACCAAACTATCTAATTAATGTTTGTGAACATATGTACTAAATGAAAAGCGATATGAAACAGGCGAAAGTATTGGTTATTTACTCCAAAAGTAACAAATAAAGTAAATTATTAAATATAAATTAATTTGTAGTTTTTCATGCTTACTAAAAACAATGTATATAGCTGTGGTAAACAATTTATATCATATCTAAATGTCAGAGATTTTTCTAAATGTCACACTACGCCTAGAATCATGCGTACGTACGCGTAGCCTTTTATAAAATAGAAGATTGGTCATGTTTTAACATAATCATGCAAATACTTGTCAGGAGTTGAAACTTCACTAACATGCACCAATCTATAGCTTTGTTTCCAGTATTAGAGAAACTGTTTGCATTTGTTTTTTAAAGTACATAAATGAACACAGGTACAAGAGCAATGCGGGAAAAATGCAAGGCATAATAATCAAGGAAACATGCATGAACGAAACATTCATCCTAAATATCTGTCAAGCACTTTCATTTTCCGCGAAAATAATTTCCGAAATAAATTCGCAGTTTGCATATTTTTGTTTATCGTGCTTCGACGGCTAAGGTCATTTCGCACGTACTGTCTGCCACGTGCAGACAGGGGCAACAGCAATCGGTTGAATCAGAGGATAACCCCTTCAAACTCGAGCCGAACTCAACGATGCTTAACTTCGGGTGACTAATCGGGAACCTATAAGTTTGAAGAACTCATTTAATGGTATCAAATAATTTTCTAAAAATCAGAATTCTCACCAGACACTTTTTTACTGCTATAAATTGCCGTACTCAAGAGAAAACCAACCCAAAATGCCATAAAAATGAGCCATTATGTTTGAGGCCGAAAGTCACTTTATCCTGGGACTTACAACTGTGAGCCCACCTGAGTTGCAAGGCTATTTAAAATTTCTCAATAGTAGGGAAACATGAAAATGCGTCCAAAAATGTACACATTTATTTGTTTCCTCTAATTCCTAACAGCCCATGTTCATTTCTGCTTTTCTCTGCCCAAATTTCTTATCCAAGCCCCTATTCCAGTACCTACCTGTCTGCCAGGTCTTTACTTATCCGCCTATCGCCCAGGTCCTTTTCCCCATCATTTATGCGTATGTATGTACCCATGTATAAAGCCTAATAAATGCTTTCTGTTCCGTAAATGAATCACGTAAGACAGGTATGTAAGAAAGTAGAGAAAAATTACCTCCATCCAACTGAATCAAATTTCGTTTATTTAACAGTTTTAGACTGACATTCAGCACATAAAGGGCGCTGAAAACATTGTTGCCGACGCTCTTTCACGCATTGAATCAATCTCTTCAATTCCCGACTACTACGCCCTCGCGGAGTCACAGAATGGGGCCGAAGAGCTTTCGGATCTAATTGCAAGCAGATCCTCCCCTCGGTTAAAGAAGGTTTTAGTCCCTGGCATTGAGGTACTTATATACTCCGACGAATCTTCGGGGAAACTTCGACCTTATGTCACACCTCCATTTCGTCGTAATATTTTCGATCACATTAACTCTTAAAGTCATCCTAGTGCAAGGGTTACGACAAAACTGGTTACTGATCGTTTTATTTGGCCTTCTGTTCGTAAGGAATGTCACCTTTGGTGTCGAACGTGTGTGCCTTGTCAGCGCTCAAAAGTTCACCGACATGTCAAATCGCCGATCGGAAATTTCTGGCCTCCTTCCAGTAGGCTTTCTCATATACACGTTGATATAATTGAACGGCCAATTGTTAATTCATACCGCTACTGCCTGACTGTGATCGATCGGTTCAGTCGTTGGAGTGAAGTTCAACACATGCAATTCATCACAGCGGAGGCAACTTCCGCGGCTTTGTTAATATGTTGGATGTATGGATTTCTCGCTTTGAGTGCCCACAAAAGATCACTGCTGACTGGGGGACACTTCGTATCTTTTTAGTAATTTGGCAAGACAATTCGGCATCGAGATTTTGCATACGACTATTCTTCATCCTCAGGCAAACGGTATGGTGGGGAGATTTCACCGCCAGTTAAAAGCCGCGTTAATGGCTCACAGAAAAAATTGGGTAGAAGAACTTTCGCTTATTTTACTAGGAATCTATTGCTCGTTCAGAGAATATATCAATACTTCTCCAGCAGAATTGGTTTATGGCGCTCCCTCCGACTTCCTGTTAATTTCATTAGTTCTACTTCTGGCATAATAGAGGATTCAAGCAGCTTCTTATCACGACTTAAAAAGATAATGTCTCAGTTGCGTCCAGCTCCTGAATCTAGACTCTCAAAATCAGAGGAATTTATTTTCAAAGATTTGTCGAGTAGCAGCTATGCATTTCTACGTGAGGGTCCTATTCGTAAATCGTTGCAGCCACCCTAATTGGGTCCACATGAAATTACTGCACGGGACAAGAAGACGGTTACGCTGAAGATCAAGAGAGAAGAAATGAAGGATTCAATCGACCGGGTTAAGCCAGCATATTTTCTTGGGGCCGAAAAACAAACCCAATTCACCCCTGAAGATACGGAAGACAAGGCTGCACCTGCGGGCTCAGCACTAATAGGCGAAGGGTGAACGACAATATCCGGAAGAAGAGTTCGATTTCCCGATTTTTACTAACCATAGACGACTCAACTACTTAGGGGGGTAATGTGGCGACCGTAACTGGTGCCAATATCTTTTATATTGTTGCCAAGGAGGCCTTGTTCATTTGTTTATGTTTATATAACTAAGTCATGGGCTGAGATTGAAAGGGGCATTGCATAAAAGCTCTAATAAATTGATTCGATAAACGTGGAGATCTTCTCACTTACCCATATTCATATATTTATATCCAAGTTGACTCATTCCGTTAATAAACGCATTACGGGCTATGGGTCTTTTGGAATTACGCAGAAATAAATGTGGATATGGAGGAAGATGGAAGAAGTGAGTAGGAAGGATAAAGTGAGAAACAAGGAGATGCTGAGGAGAGTGGGTAAGGAAATAACTCTAATGGAAACGAATAGAAGAAGGAAGGGGAATCGGGTTGGACATTCCCTGAGAAGACATATCTGCTGACGACGGGAATACAAGAAATGGTGGAAGGAAAGAAAGCGGGGAAGGAAAAGGAAGGAAATGTTAGAGAAGATCCAAATAGGTGGATGGTATGCGGGCACGAAGTACCAGGCTGAGAGAAGAGTGGAGTGGAGGAGGAACCCATGAGGAAACCTGCTATCTGGAGCAGAAAAATGAGAATGAATGAATGATGAGAAAAAAACTACTATAAAAATTGTACTATTTTAACCCACTTTAATTTATCGACCAAAATTTCAACACATTAGTGTCAAGAAATAGTTTTAAAAAAGTACATATTATAATTTTTCTTATTAACGCAAGATATTTTCGCAAGGTGGCTCGTTAAGTTCCTAGGTTAAGAAGACATAGATAAATGGGGCACACACTGAGGAACAACGGGTTTGTGAGGAATACAATTTAAAGGAAGGTTAAGGTACAATTTATGAGCCCTCAAAGGCTGTACCATCCTAAGTGTGTGCGACGGCCATGTTGTGCCGGCGCATGCATAAGGAATAGCGCGGTTTCGGAGGGCCCAGTCGTTGGGGTGCCGGGTCACTGTTCTTGTACCTCGCAGTAGCAGAGACTATCGAGCCATTTTAATCTATGGTTGATAACTCTGCCAGCACATTACTTATAGCCGCAAGAAGGCATATGATTTTGAATGTCACCCAGTCAGAGTAGAAACTAACGTGATTGGCTCACAGCTAAAATATCCTACTGAGAGAAAGCAGCAAATTAGTACCACCAATTATGAAGTTAGTTAGCACAAAAAGTTTAATAGCGATCACCCTAGTTATTCACAATGCTAGTTCAGCATCAAAGGATACAGTAAATGTATCGTACCAGGGAACATCCTTGAATTTGTGTAGGATCCATTATCATATGCAAAGGACCTTGGTCTTATTGTCAGCTTATTTTCATGCTATACCTCTGAAACTGTGCAGAAGTGCATTATATATTGAGTGGAAAAAATTACATAATGAACAAGAAAGGGTGGAGAACGTAAAAGAAAAAATAATACCATTCTAAAAATAATATGACAAAATTTAAGACAGTAAATGAGAAAAGTCATACTTTAATCTTTAAAATGGATATATTCAGCCTTGCATACCACAAGCCCCCAAAATGTAACACCGTATACCAGGCATGAAAAAATCACAGAGCTGTTCTGCATTTCCGAGCCGCGCGAAAGGTAAGGCGGCCTATAGAAATGAGTAGAAGTTAAGCAAGAAAAGAAGATATGATTTCTATGCTCATCTCCCCAGAGCTTTAAGGGCCCATTGCGACGTTTCAGGGAGTGATGGACGCTAAGAGAACCCGCCTTTGATAGCTGGGTTAAACTCGGGAAGCCAAGAGGAGTGGTTCTTGTAGGGAATAGGGGTTGGAGAACCCTAAAGGGAATGGATATGGGAGGGAAAAGAGTTTGGGGAGGAATTTTATGGGAGGGTTGAAAAATGTGAGGGAAGGAATGTCAATAAATGGAGGGGACCGTTTTGTCGAGGGTAAAGAATGATTCCGCATGAATTCAGAGAGGCGCGTCGACCGCTAGCCTTGGCACTCATAAAAGCATTGATCAATGTTGACAACTATGGCTAGTATTATGTCTGCAGCAAGAACTTTATTATGACTTTAATGGTCGAATTTTATCTCTACCACTAATTTTGACGAGAATGAGCAACATAACTTAAGCATTCATTACGTAAACTCACCTTTGTTACCTTATTACTTCCCATTGAGCAACACACTTATCCCATTTTTTGTCAAATGAATACCCTGCTTTCATTTAGCAAATTATGCGCTCTTTTTATGTTAAAATTAGCAATACTAACGAGAATTCGAGAAAAAACAAACGGACGAGAAAGTCATAATCACAAAGTAATTACTTTATATTCTGCGAAATAATAGTATCTCTATATTTATAACATTATACCGAAATTTTTATTATTAATTTAGTACTACCAACTATAATTCAATGAAATAATTTTTTGGTGTTTAATACATTTTCTTGAGAATTTTCGGCAGAAAAATGTTTTTCCTTTAATGTTCCCACACTTATTACATTTAAATTTCTTTGATGGTAATCATTTTATTAGGTTTCTTAAGTGTCAAATATAGAAAAATTCAATTAAAATATCCAGAACTAAAAGTGGCCTAAAGAGAGGATGAATGCAGTGTGAGGGAAAATCAAACTGCAAGGAGCCAAAAACGTATAGAAGAGGGAGTCAGCAAAGACCTTTTGTTATATATTTTGGATAAAAAATACGTAGAAATTAAATACATGTTTTCACATTTCTCCAAAATATGATAATGATGTGTTTCATTATGTAAACAGAAATCATTCTTAGGTTTCACCACCGCTTACCTTACCTAATAAGATAATTAAGTAAATATATTTTATCTTTTTTTCTTTGAATTTGCATTTACCGGATTACAGCAGAGATGTGGCAAATGTATGAGATAACACAGCCTCCTACATTAATGCACGACTGTTATAAGGTCGTAACTATTTATTAGTCTCAATTAAAAGCCTGATAGAAAAGATCTGAAACCTCAAGGGTTAATTTATCGTCAAGTAACCAATCGCGTAAATTCGCAAATTGCAAACTTTTCAACTTTAACGAGGGATGAAGATGACTCTGTTCTTGAGAATGTGTGTGGCTTTAATGGGCACTTAACACGAGCTAAAAATAAAACATGTCGTGCACCAGTAACAGCCTTCGCCACAGCCATAGGCTCTATTTTTGGTGAGGAACTTATGAAGGAAACTTTTTCCATATCCCGGCTCCCTAGACGAAGCTGCGTAATCGGATGTACCTGAAACTTTGGTCCCGAGGCAATTTAAACGTTAATTCCGGGGCACTAATTCTTGCGTAGCAAGAAACAGTCCAATTATCGGCGCAAAATTGAAATGGTGAGAATTTGAGGCGCAGTTAACGTCGCGGGAGTGGAATTTCTTTCCCTCTGCAAGTAAATGACTTACGACAAACCTTGAGCGGGTTAAAAAGAAGGAGCTTCTGTATCTGTCTTCACTTCCATGCCCCGGGAACGAAATGCCTAGTCACTAACTCGCCTATACCTCACCCAACTAGTAGGTAATGTACTTCACACCAACTCATTATGTCCCCAAGGCAGTCATCTCTTCCCTCTAAAAACTACTTCTCGGCATCTATTTTCTCAACGGTTCCATCTTAACATTTTATTGACTATCCTCTGAATAGCCAAAAATTTTCACAAAAACCCTGTGCCCATCAATACCGTCCCATTGGGAAAGTCCCATTAAGGATGAGGCCTAGTGTCGACATTTAAGTAACCGTCGAACCACAATACAAACACCTAAAACAAAGAACCAATGGCCTTGGATCCCATAAATTACGCAATGAGTCTCAAAAAAGTGTTCAGATAAACGCAGAAATATTTTGGAATATAAATCTCAAACATGGCACTCATGAGTTTTTATAACCCTCATCTCAAGAAACTGGAAATCAATAAAATAACAACGAACACGTTTGACCTGAAGATGAAATATTTTAATGATAGGTTCTTGTAGAAGTTTAAATTTTAAATGAAAAAGCTAAAAATATTTAAAATCCCATTTGCATTGCGTTTAGGTGCTGCAAACTGGGGCTGATTAAAAATACGAATGGATGAACAGGAAATTGAGTTAAGTGGTAGGCTTTCACAAAGTATTAGAACAGAAGTGCAGTAGGCCAGTTAATGTGCAGAAACGGAGCGAAGTTTAATAGAATATGAAAAATAAGCACTGAAACCTATAATAGGTGAAATGACAACCTATTATTATTTCAGAGGAGGAGGATATTACAGGTAAATATTTCATAATTAAAAAATGTGTCATTACTGTTCCAAAAATAAATCAAGAAACCTAATGGATGTTTTCGTCAAGTTCTGGTGGTTAGGCCCCTGCGAAACCCGACGACAAGCCAATGGATCGCAGGTGCATACCGGACCACCAGAATCGTCCAAGGGAAAAAAATATTTTAATCAAATTATAATATATTCGTTAGCACTTCGGAGAGTATCAAGGAGAAGAATCACTACAACCAATAATTTTCGAAAATATAGGCACCAAAATGAGAGCAAAATTGTTTCTTCATTTCTTTGGTAATGCACATTAATTTGTTAGATATAAAAAAAATGTTTCACTGGTTAACTCTCTATCTGACAGGCGCAACAGACATTCGCAGCAGGTTATCAAAATTTCAATTTCCTCTCAGTAGGCATGGCATAACGCCATTTTGGTTTGTAGATAATTGTCATTTATATTCATAACAGGGAAATTTAATTTGCGTTACGTAAAAGTGAAATTTTCTATTAAAATGCAAATGGGAAAACGTAAGGGAGACAAATGAAACATGGAATATATGGTTGTTTTTTCATCATGGGATTGAAGAATCCAAACTACAATCCATTAATACGTACCCTGAATTATAAGTAAGGTCATGTTTACTTGCTAAAGACTCGGAAAAAATACGCTTTCCTCTTTTTCACCCTAATCTTCAAATAATCTTTCTCATTTATTTCCACAACATGCATGTACGCACAACTGTAATGTTACTCATTTTCCTCCCCTCCCTTACTGTTATACCTGGAGTGAAATAATGATATCTGAAAGTGAAATGGGGTCTGACGATTGATTTAATATTTGATAAAGTCAGACGCGGCAAACATGAATATAATTTGCAGTGGGCATAATGATAATGAGGGACGTGATAATATTCCAAGCTTAGATTGCTTCCAGTTCCAATATTCGCGCCTCTAGGTCACCCATACCCTAGGCTGGTGATTAATTATTGGACAAAAGTTATAACAAACATTGATATATCTCAGTATCAGAGATTACCCTTTTCTATAACAGGGATGTCCAACAGGCAAACATTCTGTTAAGCATGTCATTTAAGAACATATACTCTCAAAACAGTTTGTGATTTAAAATCTTCAAATTTTAGAGGTCAGAATTAATTTTACCGAGTCTTTAAAGCAATTAAAGCAAATGATCATACTAAAGAGCAGACAAGCCTGAGCTATAGAGAAACCGGTGCTTATTTCCAGTGTAGTTTATTACACTGCAACTACGGCATAGCTACTACAACGACCTAAGTGATTGATGATGCTCCTACGCTTTTAAATGGACGGAAAATTGTTTTTTTTTTAACATTTGGCGCAGAGAATGAAAAGCCGCAAACAGGGACTCGATGAACTCACCGTTCTCAATTTTGCGGAATTTCGCAATAATCACGAACGACGAATGGTAAATGTAAGCACGGGGTGTGTCTATGCCTCAACCCCATTCTCCAAAACGAAATTCCGTTCCTAGTTGCATGTTTTTCGCGTGGAATGCACTCAATTGCGCTAGGCTAACGGCTGTAGTTCGCCCAAGGTTGACAAACGCGATCCTAGAGTTTACTCAATAGAAATGTATGCAATATGCCTGTGTTCCTGTTGTAGCTCTCGTTTGGAGAGAAAAAAACATTAAAACGCATTAAAATTCACTTATTTTACAGCCGTTCATCAGAATTAACTATACTCATCAAGCTCAAAAACCTTAAGTTGGTACATATTTTATTCACTCTTCAGACGTTGAAAAAGTGGATACGTTCTGAAGAATATTTTTCCGAAACATGAGGATCAATTTTGTATCGAAGCTCAGGCACAGAAAGTTATCTGCATGAAAACTTTTAGCGATTACTGTTGTCAAACTAGCACACACATACTTGAAAAAACCCAATTTTTTAAAGTTATAAAGTTTAAAGCCGCATTAAATAATAGGAGACAATGATGAACAGTATTCGGAATAATCTTCTAAGACATATACTCTTATACTATACCTACTAATTGGAAGATAATTTAAGAATGAACAATTTAAATATTCCAGGAACGTACGCTAGCATTACTGCCAAGTTAAAGGAAGACAAAACAAATTGTAATCATATGATTAACTCTTTTTATAATTATTCCTAGAGTATTTCTGTGTAAATATCTTCATCTAAAACTAGTAGTAATGTAATATACTTCGAATAATCAGGTATCTCAAGTCTACCATTTGGTATCGACATGTAAATAATTGCTATGACTTATTTACCGTCATGAAACTTGACTCACATATCTTGCTTCTTAGAATAAACTTTCATGTTTATGAGAATATTAGCACTAAACAAGCGTTTTGATAAATATAATCTCAAATTATTCCATTAACCAATTACTTTAGGAATATTGCATTGCTAAATAAATCGGAGAATACGGTCATATAGGAAATGACCGAATAAAAATAAAATATTTACTTGCTGACTCGGCCTTCAGAGCATACTATATTGATTTGTGAGCCATTCCCTTGCCTATATTTCCTCACTGTTTCCAATTTTAGTAGTTATCTATATTTTTGGTCGTGATTAAGGAAAAAAATTGATTGATATAGTCAATTATAGCAATAAAATCTTTGAAATTTATTTCACGGAAAGGGCGAGCGATTGATGCCCCATGCATCCCACATACATAAGAAAAGACGCTGACGCTTTAACATAAAACGATATGGTTCGTCTACCGGTCCTGGCCCATATACTGACCGTTAATTGTACAAGATATTAAATTGTACAAATGAAGCGTGAGATAATAAAGCTACGAATCACTTATATCAAGAACATCAGAACAAGGAGGCTGGGTGTCACTCGTTTCACTGCCAGAGTTACGTGCTTTCTACCCTTGGACCATATTTTGGGTATTTCAATCCTGGAGATTTTGAATCCCAAACCGTAATGCTATATTTATTTAGCAAGGCAATGGCAAGCCACTCCACTACATGGTTGGGAATGCTGGGCAACAATAAAAAGAACTTAAATCAAATAGAAGCATTGCAAATGAAATTTCTCCGATCAGTTTAAGACTGGACCAAAGTAGACATATTAAGGAAAACGTGCATAGGAGAAGAGCTAGGAGAGCAATCAATTTAATGTAAAACGGGAAAATACCAAGATAATTAAAACGAACACGAAATTCTAATGAGAGAATTCAAAGAAAAATCATAGCATTCAAGCCATCAGGAAAGAGAAGTGTTGGCAAACAAAGGATCCGATAAAAGTCAAGTCGGAAAAGACTTAAAAGGCAAATCCTGTGGTGAAGAAGAGGATTCCGGTTCTTGCTTGAGTGCTGTCTAGAGAGTTTTTCAAACATGTTACACCTGTTAGGTGGTGAGATGTTAAACATTAGACCCTAGTTGCGTCAATTTGGCACCGGGTTTCTCTCATTCCTCTTATGTTGCCCTCGTAATAAATCCGAACCAACCACCCGACTAACCCTTAAAGCCACAAACTATCTCAGTCGTCAATCGCCTGCCAAAATACCTAACCGAAACAGGGCTTGCATGAGGAATGAAAGACAGGGAAAAAAAGGAGTCATAAAATTCCGAGCGAATGAACACGGCTAAGATCGACCAGTTCCGCGCAGACCAAATTATCCCGAGCAGAAAAAAGCATCAAACTCCGACCATGCGGAAGAGATGAGACGAAACCGCTCGTGGGTGATGGGGGGAAAGTTAACTTGGCGCCAGAAGCAGCCGCAACTCCCACCACCATTTCCTCCCCGCCTCGTTGCCGCTATTTCCTCTCGTCTCCCCACTCAAACACCCCACTCACACGAGGAGGCATATCGTACATCCTCGAGCTATACAATTCCCCCCATCGCCGTACACATCTCGCCGGAACGAATTAATCACGGCAAAGCCGCTGCCCACTTGCCCACTCGACTCTGGTCCCAAATGGTATGGTATGCATGAATGCAGCGCGGCGGGACCATGCTCCGACGCCCTGCACTGCACCTCGCTCAATATATATGTCGCTCGAACACCACCCCACTTGTTTGCGATACTGGAATCACGACTAATAATTCTGACCCCCTCTCCTTGACTATCCATTGCGTTAGGTAGAGCTGGGTGGGTGAAGTTTCGAGATTTTCATCGACTGGACGCTCTATTCAAGAGATGTCATTCCTGGGATGCTCAGAGGGAGAGCAATTAATGACCAACTTGACGGGTTCGGTAATTGGCTCTGAATTACTGTCAGGCTACCCAGTACAAGGGCGCGGCGGGCAAAACATCTCCGATCCCTTGAGGACTGACGATTCTGAATGCTGTGGGAATTCTGAAAGGTGCATTTACATGTCATGCATGCATTTTCGAACCAATGCTTTCACATTAGCGGCACTTAATGATTACAGCGAACGGCATGCTGATCATTAGCTTAACAAATCCCATACTCCATTCATAAAACCGCAACTACTCATAAAATTATTTCAATGGCCTCAACTCAGTTTAGCAGGGTTTCTAGCAACTGAGCGCAATCATTCATTGAACATTTTTAAAAGAATTTTTAATGAAATAGCACAGCTATGCACGTGAGTACTTACGTATTCTACACTGCAGGTTAAGGTAAACTTAAGCCAACCGTTCCCACGATGCTTTCCTATGTTCATTGAGGTATCTATTCTCAAACTGATTCCTCTGCATTTTCGCATACTTTCTAAACCTAAAAGATGTTAGGCTTTCCCGGCGGATAATATTTGTAAAAAATTATCGGGTTTGGCACCGGGTAAGGCTTAAACCCATAAGTCACTTCTCCGGTTTGTCACTCTTTTATTCTTTACTCGCTTTTCCTCGTCTCTGACCATGCTAAATAGACTTCCTACGGACATGGTCCACCAACTTATTCATCTCATTTTCCAACGTATTCCTGTACACTTTCTTGGTTATTATTAATACTATAGGATCTTTGGTGACACGATAGGTCTGTTACTGAACCTCTCCAGAACACCTAATTTACCCTTTTCAATCTTTACGTTACCGGTGCAGACTCTCTTAACACACACCTCTTCTTACAGATTCCTTTTTAAATTGCCGTGGCTGCTCTGTGCTATACATTCCGAATACACGAAAAACGTTTACCAAGAAATTTATTCACTAATTCAAACACATTTAAAATGTTCTATTTGACTGGCTCAATTTATACAATAATATTAATGAGATTTTAATACCAATGAGATGAGCCGTTGCTTATGATATCTGATGACACACTTGGAAATGACAAACAGTATTTTAAAAAATTAATGTAATATAATTTCTTCAAGGACTATATTTTTTATATTTGGCTCTTGACCTTGAATTATAATTGAATGACTCTTTTAAAGTTGACTTTACTAATAACTTACGTTCAAATAGCAACACTTGAACGATTAAAAAGAAATTCCGTACACAAAACACCCTTTCAAATTAGTAGGTACAAACAAATAATGATCTAATAGGACGATTACGATCACACATGTGACACTTTACGTATTATGGCCACTGATTAACGTCGGGGTGTGCAACCTCTGTCGGGCTCTCAATGCTCGCCGCCCCTGTCATCAATCCACGTCAGCTGGTCTCCTATCCCTGGGCGATGTATTATTATTTTTCACAGTGGCTATCGCTGTGTAAAGTTAACTGGATTATGGAACTTATTAGGCCTAGCTGACGTTTCGCACCAGTCGGTAATTGTTAATGAAAGAACCATGAGGCGTGGTAGCGTCATGTTTAAGTACCTAACAGCTCAGTGCATTGCTATCACCCACGTGGCATCTGGGATATTCTGGTGAATATTCAAGATTCTCACCGTGCCGTCCCTCTCAGGTACTGCTATTGGGAGTAACGTGATAGGAGCTCCCTGATTTTCAAGTGGATTGATTCGCTCGTAATGTTTACTAGTTCCGTGGAATAAATTACGGCCAGCAGCCTCCCTCCCAGGGAGACGGTGGGCCGGTTTATTTTTTAGTAGAGCTGGACTGCGATAGGCCGGTTTCATTTTTAATTTAACTTTTAAATTGCTATAGGTTTCGTTGCACATAAAGCATGCCTTTCATGCAAATCAAATCTTTGCTTATTTATTTTGACTCCATTGAACTTTATCCCCTGGCCCGATACGCCTCTCCTTAGACAACCTGGCCACCCCATACTCCTTCTGGGTGCCCATATGGATTCCGAGATTAGTGCGGACGCCCAGTCGACATGGGACAACCCTGCGGCAGGACCCCAGACCACAAACAATCCCCTGCTTCAAGCCTCCAAGTAGCTTGATTGCAGGAGCACGAGATTCTCTAGGACAAAGAAAGAGATGCTGGTCATAAGAGTAGGAAGTCTCAAGCTGGAGCAAATAGATAAATTTCATTACTTGGGTAGTACGCTAGAAGAAACAGGATATAGTAGCAAAGACATTAGGAGAAGAATGACGCTAGCGAAGGAAGCGTTCAATAACAGAAGGGAGTTGATGAGCAGGGACTTTAAGTAAGGATATAAAAAAGAGGCTGGTAAAGAGTTGAATATGGGGTGTGGCGTTGTATGGGGCAGAAACGTGGACCTTGAGAAAGGAAGACGAAAATAGGCTGAAGGCGTTCGAGATGTGGGTGTGGAGGAGGATGGAGAAGGTGCGTTGGACGGAAAGGAAGACAAATGAGGAAGTTCTTGACATGGCGGGTGAGGAGAGCAAATTTGTGGATGAGATTACGGGAAGGCAGGGTAGGTGGCTGGAAGGGGTAATGAGGGAAGATGGATAGCTGAAGGCCGTCATAGAGGGATGCTGGGTAAGCGGGGAAGGAAAAGAGAGAGAATAGGTTCTATGGACGGGATGAAGAAGGGTAGGATTTACGGTGAGATGAAGAAAGAAATACTAGAGGTAGATAGGGCACGGCACAAGTAGGAATCTGTTGGATATTCTCTGACTCTCATCATAACCTACCTCTAACCGGTAGATTACTATAATGAATGAATGAACTTTGTCCACCCTACTTCTGGCCAACCTCAAAACTCCACCATGCTATCTCATCCCAACTCAACAAGGCCCATATTTCTCTTCTGTACATTGACACATAAAACTACGAATAAAAGATAAAATAAAATTTCTAATATTTTTTATTTAAGAACCTGAATCATTACATCATCCCGTACTGGTTAACTCAGACACCACATTAATTATGAGTTAACACATCTGATTTGCTTTCCCTTAATAGAAATTTAGCTTACCCTTAAGCTTATGTCGGAAGCAGATTCCAAGGGAATGAAGAAGCTTCTAAAAACATCTAAATCAGCAGCCTTAGGCTGAAACGTGTTTGTATATATATATATATATATATAACTACATACTCGTTTGGAAATTTTCGCCAATTGGCCACAAATATATAAAATAAACTAACAGGAGGTGAGTGAAAGAGATATAGATATAAGATTTGTTCTTACAGAACGCTTCGGACCGGTTGGTCCTTCCTCAGCTTTAGAATCATATATATATATACCCAATAAGGAGTCACAGGCGTGACAAGTAAAAACATAGTGACACAAACAAAAGAAACTCACACGAATTCCCATTCGTGTGAGTTTCTTTTGTTTGTGTCACTATGTTTTTACTTGTCACGCCTGTGACTCCTTATTGGGTATATTTTCACCACGTGTGAACTTCGTCGATTGAATATATATATATATATATATATATATATATATATATATATATATATGTACAGAATTCTGTATCCTTCCTTCTGTGAGAAAGGCAGCTCGGCTGTCGAAATATCAGAACGTATAGTGTGTGAGTGTTCTTTTTTGTGTTTCTATATTTATTTCCGCCCCACCTGTGGCAAAGTTTATTTTTATTTAAATTATCGCGTGTGTGATTTTCCACGAACTCGTATATATATATATATATATATATATATATATAACGTCTCGGGAGTGGAATCTCCGATAGGCAGGCAAAAATTACGAAGAATATTGATTACGCCTGCGATATTTATTCAACCTCACCTGCTGTGGAAAGAACACCTACACACGCGAAGGAATATTTGGCAAAATGGAAACAAAAATGTGTTTACTCAATTCTCGAATCGCAAATAGAACTCACCTTAATCCATTTCCCTCGTTCCAACTTTCCCTTAATCCGCCTCCATTGGAACGGAAAAAAATATCGTCCGAGCCTAGCTCACGTCTTATTTCCATATTCCTCTCTTTTGCTCTCCATCCTCTGTGGAGTATGGAAGGAGTGAAGAATATGAAAGAAGGAAGAAAGGAAGGGTTGACAGGATTCAGGAGGAAGGGCGAAAGGAATTGGGAGGCGTAGGGGAACGAGGAGGTAGGAGAAGGACGTACCGGAAACGCTGGGAGCGATTTATAATCAGATTTCCTTCCGCAATTCCTTATCTACCCTGCGCCAGAAATATGGCGGAGAATTGGCTGGCTTCAAGTCTCGGTATAAAACCTTCCTCGTATTTTTTTACATAAGTATATATTCGTCACCGGAATCATCATCATCATCATTCTAGAAAGCCTACTCACTTTGAGCAGTCCATCTGTCCTTTTCCATCCACCCCTTTCGGGACTGAGGTCACGGCCGGGGAAGAATCACGGGATACCTGGTATCTCCCTCGTCCGGGCTCTCCTCGGGTTCTTTAATATATTCCTGTCGTTATCTCCATTTTACGTGTGATACTCGCAGAAAAAATCCAGTACCGCAAATTGCATTTTATGTTGTACCACCAATAAAGCTCATACTATCATTCAGTGCTATCTTAAATATTTGGCCCGTGCGTGTTTCAAAATAAGAAAACCTCAGAGCTTGCATAATTGGCATCAACTCACATAAGCTAAATATCTTATAGGAAGTCCAATAAATTAAGTTAATGTGAAGAAGGACAGGCACGAGCTGTGTACTACAGGAATGAGTAGTGAAGTTTTATTCAGTGGCCGATTAAACGTGCAATGCAAACCCAAGATCGGCATGTGGCATCTCCCTTCCCTTGCATTTCCAATGAATCTAATTTATTTATTTCGACACCAGTATATAAGCGCTTCATACAGGAAAATTACATAGAGTTTAATACAAATTATGTTGATATATAATGAAGGTAATGCTTATGTGCATATCTCTTCTCTTTCTCTTCAACTAAGTCATTTGAATGAGCAAAAATATGAGTTGTTTGCAATGAAATTGAAAGCCAATCAATGTGAGGTTGACCATACATTCAACTTTGAGTCTGCTGACACCCTCCACTTCCTTCTTAAATGTCAATTAAGGACTTTCTTACTTCGTTAAAATGGGAAATAAATTTGAGGAATTGTGCATTCCTTTAAATGCAATAAATAATTTTCTAAAAATCGCATAATCATCTCATTTACAAATTTTTCTTCACTACATGTCCCAAAGTTCTAAAGGGAACTAACCCAATGTGCCATAAAATTTTGCCTTTGCGATTAAGAGCCAAGACCCGCATTATCTTGGGGCTTCCGAAAGAGTTGCGAGGCTATTTAAAATTTCTCAAAGGAAGGGAAATATGTCGCTTCCCCAAATGTACGCATTACTTCTCCGCTCCCAATGCACGTGAATGTCTACCATACCTAATTTCCTATGCCATAGCAACTATTCCACGATTTGACCATTTCGTCCATATCCTTTTCCCTATCATTGAAGCGCCTTTTTGCTTCCGTAGATGACTCAGGAAGAAAGGTCCACAATGACTCATAATATGCCAATTACAAACAAAGAATTGAAGTCCATCTTTTTAAAAGAATACTCATTTATTAAGCCATCATTTAATAGCATAGACGGTACTATACCATGATTTGACTGTCGCGGACATGGACACATCTCAGGTACAATCTTGTCCTCCGATCTCAAATCTAAGAATTACAAGAGCAATCAAAAACAAAGATTCACTATTCACGTCTGCAATCCAATAGAGATTGGAAACTGAAATACTTTACCTACTTGGAGATTGCTGAGAGTCCCCTGAGAGAAAGGTTTTTCTTTTGTTATTCCGTACTTAATTAACAAACAGAGATATAGGTAGATTATTCACCGAGTGCAAAATTTGCATACACAAACGTCCACCATCTCTTTATCCGGTCCCAAATACAACATGCTTTTTTATCAACTCTTCCAATTTCGTCTCACTCATATACACACTGGCTCTCTCCACTTTCGCAGTTCCAACATTTTCTTTGACCACTCTCTCACTCATGTCTCATTCGCTCCGACGGCGTACTCCTCCGCCTCAGCTCATTCGCTACATATATACACGTCCACATAAGCATACAGGGGGCACCCGAATATCTCTCCTCCACTCTCACTTTTCCCTGCCAGGTCCCATGGCATCATTTTTTTTCTCCCTACATCCCCCTCGTCCTCCCGGAGCTAAGCCATACGCGTACGTGTTCGCTGTGTTTGTGAGTTGGTTGACCGCGTGTGTTATTTTTTTCGCAGTGACGGATGGCATGTGAGAGAAGGAGACGGGGAGAGCAGGAGACCTCGATTTTGGTGACTGGGTTCTCTGGAATATGCATGATCCGTATCCGAATATGAACGCCTGTATGTTCCCGAGACAGGATACGTAATGCGAGTAGGCGTTCGCCTTTATAAGCGGAATGTGCGTTCGTGTGTTCATGTTTCGTTCTGTACACACACATTGTTATCAAACGGACAGGCGGAGAAGAGATGGAAATATGGAGCGAGTCGCTTTATGGTCGAGAGAAGATCTTGACCATACCGGACACACAAAAATATTCTTTGAGTAAATGGTGATAATGCGATGAACGAGGGGGACATTTTATTATCCCGGACTATTTGTCTGCTATTCACCGCGCTTTCATATTTGCTTATTTCCACCCCCTTGTTCCATCCTGCTGATGAAAAGTTTGCCCAAATAAAATTCGAACAAGGAAGCGTTAGGTACCTAAAAACATTTGGGTTGAGTGTTTTACTTACATATCGGAGATAAGAAACATAGGAAAAGTGTTTCGGAAGAGTATAGATTTGTAGTAACTTGGTTTATAAGATGAGTGATGTGTATAATTTGGACAGGTAAAGTCAGAAACATCAAAATCAGTCGTGAATCGTGTTTTACCTTGCGGATCAGAGATATGGGATATAGGAAAAACGAGACAGAAGAGAATAGATGGTATAGAAACTTGGAATATGAGACGAGTGTCATCAATAATTTGGGAATATAAAGTCAGAAATATCATAAGCAGGCGTGAATCCGAAGATTGGTTTACTGCAGCTCTGCACTCTCCGCCAGCAGCTTAATCTCTAGTAGGTAGAGGAAGGTTGCATAAATCGCACCAGTTTTGGAAAAAACGACTTAATTGAAAAATAAGTGACGCAATATAAGCTTTTAATGCTGCTTCACATAAGGAAGTTTGTTTGCTTTTCTCACAATTTTTGGGGACTCTTTAATTCCAAGTTGAACAAATATATATTAAAATTCAATTTCAAACCTTTGCAAACGGTGCGATTTCGGCAACAGGTTTCCCAAATCACACCACAAGAGGGCAAAATTAGGAAATGATATGTTACAACGATAATGAGAGACCGAGAGGCAAGTTTTTTTAAGTATATTTTTTAGAAACGTAAACATAGCAAACGTGTGTATTAAAAAAACCTGGAACATAAGGAACGAAAAAAGTAAAAATAAGGCATATCTTTAACACTAAGAAAAGATGTAGAGTTTTTCCGCAAGATAATAATACCTGTAAACATTGAAACTAAATTTGCAAGTCTTTTGGAGAAGTGTTAATGCTTTGGAATAGTCTTTTCGCTGCAGTTTTTTTAAAGAGTTCTTAACGTACAACTTTATTTGCACATGTCGCAAATGAAGAAAAAAAGATCCTTATGGGAAAGTCCAGAACACGATTCGTGTACCCATTGTTTGCACTTAAGGCACTACACCAATTTTTTCCTCAACAGATGCTTCACATAGGAAACAAAACCATGCAGGGTCCTTTTCAGTTTGTTTTTTAACTTCGTCACAAAATCTCGGTGTCTTAGCACTAGACCTAATAGGATTTTCCCTTCCGAAAGGTTTTATTTTATTTTCTTCTGGATTTACAAACTTAATACTTTGAGATTGTGATGAATATCCTTGTTTAATTTTTTAAATCTCTTCCTTATTGCCCTTTCCAGCCTGTGATGAGGTTGACGGATCGCTGCATAGAGCAAAATTGAATCTTCTTAGCTTATTAGTCAATTGCTTAGATTCTTTCTTCTGTGTTCCCTCTAGCTTTTTCCTGTAGGGGATGGAAGTCAGTTGTTCCGCTCTTTGTGGCCCTCCCGATCTGCTTTTGTTTTTCCCGGGCTTAAGCGTCAGTAAGGGGCTTATTTCGGAAATTTTCATAACGAGACTCCTGGGAGAACTTCCTTCACTCATTCCAGGAATTGATACCAACTTTTCAGCGTTTCCATCCGATTCTTCAGGAGGGTCATTTCTCTGACTCGGGTCGTCAACAGCTTCCTCATTTTGTTGAGTGTATAGTTCAGCAGTGATGAAATAAGCGCCATTGAAAACAAATAGGTCAGTAGGCCACACACCACTGGCTTCGAAACCACCTATCGCATTGCTCATAGTCGCAGCTCGGTGGTACGCCTCAGCAATGATGGCAGACACGTGGCACTGGCTTAGAGGAGGCATATTACTTCTGTGCCACTTGGTAACAGCCTCGTCATAGTACAGCTGGAATGGCTTGAATAAGGCCAGGTCGAGTGGCTGGAGACGATGGGTGGTATGGCCAGAAAGTTGGAGCAGCAAAACACCATTTTCTCTCGCGATGTTGACCGCCTCTAAGTTTTTTTGAATGGGTAGTGTGTCCATCTAAAAGGGGAAGCACTTTGTCCTCCACTGAGGGCCTGATACGAGAGATGAAGTGTTTCAGCCATTTGATAAACAGTTCCGAATTGATATACCCGGATTCCAAAACTTCCACCAAACTCCCGGGAGGAGCACCATTAGAAAGCGAGCAGCCCATCCTTAATCTCTTAAAAATAATCATTTGGGGGGCATAACATCCTTTGGCGTTCGTGCAGCATACAACAGTGGTGTTGACACCTCTTTCAGCACTGGAAATCGCCCCAAACTGTCGTTTTCCATTTTCTACTAAAACTTTTGATGATCTTTTTTGAAAAGTTTGAAAGCCTATTTCATCCATATTAAAGATACAAAAAAATTCTTTAATCCAAATGTAAGGTCAAATTGGAGTACGAAAACAGTCAACAAAAACACCAGATGAGGAAGTTGCTACTTAATGCTCCATGGAACATCTACAGCAATGCTTATTATACGGCAATTTATTTATGGCCACTGTAAGTTTCTGTGAATGTTGAATTCTCACAAATGCCTTAGTTTCAGCACCGTTTTTTAAAGCTTAATTACTGTGAAAACGAATAATAATTCTCAACGCATGTGCTACATGGATTTTAGTGTTGTTATTGCAGGTTTTCTTTGGGATTCACTTCCATTGAACCTCGTTTTAATCTCCTGGTTATTGAACGGTTATGATACAGTAGTTAATATTTTTTGTGTCTCTTTGGTATTTCGATCTTGATAATTTTATGAACGATGAATTTCAAATAACTTTGAGTATTGATTATTGCATTTGGATTGCTTACTCCATCTTCCTATATCCTATATTAACCACCGTCGACGGTCTTTAATATAGATCTACTTTTCCATGCAGATTAACAAACTCTGTTGTATATTGCCTTATGTTGTAATGCATATTGGCTTTGTATAGCTTGCTACCTTTTTTTGACAGTATAGCCTTTCAAATTATCAGCTTTTCGACAAAGTACTGTGTGTAGTTGGTTGAGGTATCTACTATTATTAAATTCATATAAAGCTATTTTTTTAGTTGCAACCATCGTCGTTGCAAGCATCGTTACAGTTGTGCGTATCGTGTGTGCACAATTGTATCTAGTGACATACATGTATTTCAATGTGTGTAAATGCTCTGACTCACTGCCTAATGCTGACTATATCGTGTATGCACAACTGTTTCTTGTGGCATGGGTGCACATAACGAGTGAAGCCATGTCTTTTCATCTATAATACCGGAGTGCCTGTGTTTACACTTGTGCCTGAAAATCATTGGTGAACAACTGTATAAATTGACTTCGATTCACATTTTTAGTGGAGTTATAAAATTCTGTTCTTGTGGTTGTATTGCTTCCACTACTAATGCAGTCTCATAAATTGTATGCACAAGTGTTCATTGATGCATATGTTCAAAACTTAAATACCTTTAACTTTTCATGTATCCAGTTAACTGTGGCCAGTACATGATGAACATGAAGCCTGCTAAACTTTTTCGGCCGCAGAATAATGTTTAACCAATATTAAGGGGGTGAGAATCCATGGATTCAGACAGGGTGTGTCAACGGCGTCTAACCTATTGGTTTTTATAAACTATTTAATTCTAGAGCTTGAGGAAGGTTGCCAAATTGATGTTGCCTACACAGATTTTCTAAAGCATTCGATAAGGTAAATCATGTTATTCTCAATTACATAAATTGAAATCTCTTGGTCTCAGTGGAACTGGACTCAATTGGTTAAATAGTTATCTTAGTGGCCCTAAGCAACAAGTAAAAATTGAGTCCTCCTTCTCACATCCTTTTTATGTCAGGGCCTATATTAATTATAATCTTTGTCAACGAATTGAGCCATTTAATTTCTCCACTGCCACATTTAATGTATGCAGACGACTTAAAAATGTTTAACGTTATGCATGATTTAAATGATTGCCATGTTGTTAACGACTGTCTTCAAAAGATCTCAGAGTGGTGTAATAACAACTTGATGGTTATTAATACTAAAAAATGTAACTCCATCTCCTTTTATCGTAAAAAGTTAATAAATGACTTTTATTGTTCTATAAATCAGGAGCCCATTTGTAAGTGTGATGTGATTAAAGATCTTGGAGTATTATTTGATAAGTACTAAAATAAAACTGCAGTCAACCTAAGTAAAGCCTGTTGATGATGACACCCTAAGAAACGTCGAAACACGTGTTGTGTAATGTTTTACATTAAAATTTAAGTGAACAGTACAACTACTGCAATTTTATTTAAGTACTAAAATGCTGTTCCACCATATGGCGCCAGAGACTGCCGAATTCATTTGATGTCTGACTTTTGATCAGCATGAATCAAGCATTATATCAAACGCCTTACGTAGGCTTGGATTTTGTATTATATTTACTAACGATATGAAAAATATTTATATGTTACGTTGTCTTTACACTTCCCTATAGTATTCCGTCCAATTTTGTAGTACAACTCAGTACCCTGGTCTCCTTATTATAAATACCATATTGATGCAATAGAACGTGTGCACAGAAAGTTTCTAAGATTTACTAACTATTATGCTGGTTTCAGTAACATAAACACACCATACAGTGAAACTTTAGTTATCTTGAATTTACATACCCTTTCAGTAAGAAGACGACTTGTTGCATTACTATTTCTGTACAATTTATGTAATGAAATACTGTTAGGTCATACATTTCACTTAGGCTACCCTATTACGACGTTGTTTACATTATATATTCTTTCGACAATATTCATGTAACTATACTTGGGCGGATTATTTCGATATACCACAAAGATAAGCAAGTTCATTGAGGTATTTTCCGCTTAAAACGTCGATAATAACCATGTGTAATGAAGTTATAACTTTATAAACATTTATCACCAGTGTACGAACTATGTGTACACCTATGTTTACTCACAAATTTTCGGTGTTTTGACCAAATCATCATTGGTGTTATTTATCAGCCATCTCGCAACTTAAAAGATGCACCCCATTCTTTGGTTAAAATAACATCTTACGCCAGGTCACCTTTAATATCCACACATTTCCTTGGTTTTGCTATAGCAGTAACCGCTCAACAAACGCAATAATGGCGGCGGTCAGCTGTCCCATAGAATAAATCGTTGCGACGACCAATATCGATAGAGCAACATCGAACGACCCTGCCGTATACGTTCTCCACTAACTGACACGCGGGCGTAAGTATTTTTCAAAATACACACAAGAAGAACCAAAAATGTTGCATACCTTCCCTGAAAATTAGATACTATATATTGTTTGTACACAGGTTGCATATATTCTTTCATTCAAAATAAAAAAACACACATTAATTTCTATTTGAACATGCATTTACTTTATTCATTCATTTTTGGCTATTTTACCCTATTTCAGCAAGATATTTCCTGCATAATAAGTCACTTTGACATCCTGTGTAATTTGCTGGATTCATGCCATTCTTGGTCTCCCTCTGTAATAATTTCAATTCATTTTTCCTTCCAGCATTGTTTTTAGTATTCTGTTTATTGTAAAGTGTGTCCAATGAGTTTGTAATATAAGAGAAACGAGCGGCGATGGGTGAAGAGAAGAAGAGGTTGTAACTGTGATGATGGCTCTGTGAGCCGAAACGCGCTGTACGCATTAAAGCAATTTGTGGAAAAGTGCAACTGTTTCTTTTATATGTATAATGAAAAACTTCCACGATGTCTTGCCTGAATCTTTTGAATCAATGAGTTTGTCTCTAGTCCTTGAGTTACTCAGTGCACTAAGCGTTTCGGTTCAATATACCGCTTTGGAGTGTACCCATGAAATGAGCGTACCAGTTGTCAGAACCGATAAGCCCGAGTTATTTCACTTGGGGATATTTTATTAATTTATTGCTGCTGAATGGGCCTTTGAACACAACAGGAAGATATCCCTCGGACTGAAACAATAAGAGGGTAATTTTTTCTCACTTCTCGTCAGTCGTCACGCCACCAATTCCTTCTCTTCTTCTCTACACCCATCGCCAACATGCCGGAGCAAAACAAGTGCGAACCAGATATCCTCTATTTAAAACCTTGTATTCATATGTTAGCCAGTTAAAACGGGCCATGAAACTGAGCTATCAAAACGGAAAGGAGTTAGCATGAGTGAGATGTGAGTGGAGGACTTCAGTAAACCATTCTCCGAAGTGAATGAGTTATGATGATAATCCATCCTGCCTTCGCATCCCACCTACTATACCCATCTCAGCCTTCATAAAATACCAAAGCGAACCAAGCATACCAATACGAATTCCCATACGCCGCTTCACATTACTTCTTGATTCTGGCTTCGTGAGGCCTGACGACGTAAATCTCTGCTACGAAGTGCATATTTTATTTCTTTCTCGCTATGGCCGCACGCCAGCTCCACCGCACACTTGAACCAGAGCGAGGCAGCCAGTCCGAATATATTCGTTAGAAAAGACCGGAACACAGGGAGACAGGGATATCCTCCCAACTTACAAATGGCGTCCGCGAATGTTTCCACGGAATGCATCTCGGAGCTGAAAGATAATCCTCCTCGTTCAGACGTTGCCCGCGCGTAACATTTCCGTGGGAGACTCTCGAACTGCGAACATAATCTTGCGGGATTGAATACAACGGAGTACTAGAAAAATGAATCGTCGCGCTGCGATGGCTTCACTTACTGAAGGCGATATGTTTTGCAGTCAATTGAAAAAAAATAATGCATTTCAGATGCACTCCGTGACTCGAAGGATTTAAACACGACCCTCCGACTACACTTTTCGATGATAAGATCCGTTCTCTAATATTCTTTGCCTGGATTTAAATCTGGCTCATGAATTTCACAAAGCTGTCTCAAAATTATAAGAATTGATTAAATGGTTTTAACATTAAATTTTTGAAACTCTTTTAGAGGTAACAAGAAATAAAAACATTAAATAGTATTTATTTACATAAATTTATTTCTACCAATCAAGGTTTCAGCGGGTCACCGATGGAAATGGCGGAGACGCGTTGTAGTCTTGGTCGATAGAAATAAATCTGCGTGGATAAATACTTAAAGTTAAGGAAGGAAGCGGTTTCAGGCTTGATTTAGTGGCATATATCCACAACGGAGGAAATGAAAAATTACTTTCTGAATACCACTCTTTAGATTTTATTTATATTTGCTGAAACGACCCGGGTTCCGACACTTCGTGTCATCATCAGGAAAATTACATCTTATGGTTTAGTATACATACAAATTCGTGGATGGCGGGTCTGAGTTCAAGGGAGGTCACTAGGGACGGGCTGAAGGGTTGGGTTGCTAGTAGGTGGGCGATGTTTGTTGTCTCTGAGGTGTTTAGCTAGCAACGAGTCTTGTTTACAAATTTATGGAAGGGGGTGGGGAGGAGTTGAAAAGAGTTGCACTGGCATTTGCTCTTGCGAAATACTATTTTTTCAGTTCAATTATTCTTGAGTAATTTTGTTTACTGCACAAGGGATTTTAAATTTATTATCTATCCCATTTAAATCATTCATCGTTTCAATAAAATCATAAAAGTGGTATTCACCAGGTAATTTTAATTTTCTCCGTGAATGATCATTTCATTTTATCTATACTCAGAAAGTTAACTCATACTTTGATTCTAACGAGACAATGGTTCCATGATCACCACTTCGGTAAATGAGACTCAATTTCAAAAGCAGTCATATGCCTCCAGTCAACAGAGGCCACTTATGCCATGGAATCAGCACGAGATAATTCAAGCGCCGATACTCAGTTCCAAGGGGCTCCAGATTCAAAGCATTTGAATTCCAAGATTGAAAATAAAACAATTCATATTGCAATCTAAAAATTTCCTGATGTTCACAAATAATGACTGAACAAAGAAAGGATTACATTTTTTAAATTTCTTTCTCTATTTTTCTCTTAATATTTTTTTTAAACTGTGTGGTAAGGTGAACTTTGAAGAGCAAATCCAAGATAAGATACTTTAGCTGCCCTTTTTTCTCTTCCTCCGAAAAAATAACACGAAGTTCGTGAGGAATATTCGTTGGAGAGAGCACTGCTCCGCCGATTCACGTCTCACGTCAGTTTTTCTCTCAAACCCGCACGTTCTTCCGCACTTGACCTGCATTTACTCTTCCCCTCCTCCTCATAAAATTCAAGTATCATTCTTCTCGTATTAGAGGCACGAGAGCCCACCTGCATAAAACATTCAACCTTTTTGGGGGAAAAAGATGGAAAGAAAGCAAATGAAAAAAGAAACTCTGCGCGAGTCTTTCCTGCGGCACCAAAAATCCACACACATACAGGAAGAGATGCATCGAGAAAATGGGGTTTTAACGCAACCGGAACGGAACTGAACACTTTTCCGCAAGAGATGAAAAGAAACAGAAGAACATGTAACGAGACGACGAAATCATGCGCTTCTTTTTATTTAGGCGCTTTCTAGTGTAGGAGGGTGGGAAATTATATACGCTTCGATCGAAAGTCGAGAGAGGTAGAGACCGACATACCTCACGCCGGATGTGACTTGGGTCTTTGGGGTCCTTTTTCCCTCGGTTTTTGGATTAAAGTCGAAGGGGAAGGAAATCATACGTGACTTCACAGCGAGATGGCGTCGACGATTCTCCTCCATCTGGCTCCTCCGCGGGTATTGGCTGTTTGGCGTCGGAATATAGAGAAGGGAGACGAAAGACGGTTTTGGACGAATAGCGAGCGGGAAGGATTGAATAAGAAGCGGATGGAGGGGACGGGAAGGGAGAAGGATGCTGAGAATGGCGAAGGAGGGAGGCAGGGCCAAACCGTCAGGAGGAGTGACAATCGACGAACGGCACCGCGTGAGTAATGGCTCCGAGGATTCCTACTCGCAGCTATTCAATATATGTTTTCTCTCTTCCTCTCTCTTTCCCTCTCGTATATCGTCCCGCTCGACCACTTCATCACTTTTGGGAAGGGCGTAGGAAGAGTCAGAAGGCAAGAAGGGTTGAGATGTGCCCCGTTTTGAGATCGCAGGCCGAGCACATTCTCCTATCTTTGGCAATTTTGCTCCTGTGCTTCACGGAATTCCCATCTCCTCTCCCGTCTACTTTTTGAGCTCTCCTTCCTTCTCTTCAGACATTTTTATGACTTCCAAAGCCGTTTATTACAGAGCTATTAATGAGCTGCAAACTTTTAGACTGAACTTCATGGAAATGAATGCTTATGAGATGAGAACGATGTGCTTTTTCATTAATTTTTAATTTTAGTACTACTATTTTCATCACATAGAATTATTCTTCAACAATCTTCAAGTTACGTAAAAACTCTCGGGCATTATCATTAATTCTGCGAAGTCACAGTGCTTTTCTCAATCTAACGATTGATTCAATGCTTTTGAAAAACTCTCTACTTTCGGAGTATTCTCCTCTTTGGACAATTTTATGACTTCCGAATCCGTTAATACAAAGTTGTTGATGAGCTGTAAACTTTGAGATTCAACTGATTGGAAATTGATTCTCATGAGACGAGAACAATGCACTTCACAATTAAGTTTTTTATTAGCACAACTTGTTTCAACTCATAGAATTCATCTTAATTGTATTTATCTTATCACTTACATTTGTACCAATATTTTTAGTTGCGCAACAATTTTCAGGCGTTAGCATAATTACTGTGAAATATCTATGCTTCTTATCTACCTCACCGTCGGTCATATGCTTTCGGTATCTCTTCTAGGATCTACCTTTGAATATATAATTTACGCTGCAAGGTGAGAGCAGGAGAATATATTCGAGCCACTTTGTGACGTACCTATCTGTATTCGCAGTCAATGAATTGAACTGGCAAGACTGAGGCGAGACAGGGTCGACAACAACTAAATATACACACACACAGCCTTTCCACGGGATAGCTTCTTTCACAATGGATTATATATTGCATTAAAGAAAAGATTACAACAAGGCAATATGCCCTCAGGCGAAATACCGTGATACGATTTATGCGTTATTGACAGATTACATTATATGTGAGGTTTAATGAGTTCCTTTTGGCGGGGTTTCCTTAGAGATAGTGAGATTGAGTCAGTAGAGGTGAGCAGTGACTACTTCTTTTCGCGGTCGGCAGCAGAGGGAGAGAGAGAAAGTTCTTCTGCTTGACACGTCCCGAAGATCCCCCTGGAGGGGAAATTCCAGAGAGAAAAGTAAAGGGAAGAGAGGGGAATGCTGCCAGCGGACGATTACATCATGAGTATTGGCCGAAACCAACCACTCACTATATCTTAGATTGAGGATATCACTAGATCTTAGATTTCCATAAAAAGAAGCCGCTGCGATCGTTCGCACTAAAAAAAACGGCGCCTTCAACTAACCGTGGCCAAGCGATTCATGAGCCGAGCGATTTGTGGTTTGAACCGCGGCACCGTTTGTGAATTTCGGCCGTTCGTGACATTGCGACAGTTAGTGGTCAAGAACAGGTATGCGGAGATAGAAGAATGCCGCAATTCTGTCGGAGGTCATTGAACTGATCTGCATAGCAATTCGAAGGAGATAGCTTCAAATCGAACCCCAGCAGTGACGGAAATCTATTACTTGAGTTCAAATCCCACTTGGGCGATACATACAATACTCATGCACCTACCCCATCTGCCGTAAGGAACGAGAAACTGGTCAAACCTCGGCACCTTTCGTTAAAAGCAGCAACAGTGGCTCCGGCACCAAGTTTCTCATCATTCTTCCATTAGTCCCTTCCAAAATGTATCAACATTATCCAACTCACGGATCCGTCTTGCTATCAAGTTTCTCTATAGTCCTCCGCCTCATCTATTAGTACTAGCCATAGATGTGATATTTAAACATTTAAGGAATGGGAAATGGGCACGTAAAAGCGAATGCAACACAAAAAATGAGAAGGTAAGGTGCAGTCTATGAATGAATGGTGAAAGCACTATGAAATTGTAAGAGGTTGGAAAAGGGACTTTATAGATGGCATGCAGGGAAAAAACTGCTAGAAAAGTGAAATAAAAAATTTGCTTTGAAAATATTACTTTCAGCAAATGTGTCATCGGGATTCTTCTTCAAGTGGTACGCTCTTCAGCATCAAAAAAATCCACCTTCAATCGTTATAAAGAGGTTCATTATTGTTTTCTTCCCCTAAAACCCAACGTCGAATTCTTCCTCGGAACCTTCCTTTTCCTCATACCCCATTCCGAAACCATCCTAACTCTCCTCAGACTCCGAGATGTTCGATTTTCGATAACGACCCGAAAAATAAGTGATGAAAAGCAGACGATGCATCTAATGGTAGCCTATGCAAAGAAAAGGAGAAACAGAGTTGCTCGTACTGCGGAATCGAAGAACCAGATACATCGCAACCTTTTTGAAGCTTTCTGACTTCGATAGTGTGCAATGGAAGACTTATAGAAAGTGTTTAATTAACAGAGTTGAGTGGCATCAGATGCATAGAACATACAAAACTAAGGGTTTGCAAAAGAGTATTTTATTTTGTACTTTTGAGCAACACTTATATCAGTTTGGTATACACAAGAGCTCGGATGAGAGTAAATGTCAGCAACGACGTCCAAAAGCCTTCTATTTATACACCTGTGTCTTTCACGGCCTTAAATTTCCGCACTACTCTTATTGGCATACCTCAGCTTTCTTTGAATCCACTCGTTTTCTCGGCGTTCCCCGAATAGCAGTCGTCATGCATTGTCATACGTATTCATTTAAACTTCCTTGTCCATTGGAAATGGATAATTGTTTTTAAATGGTAGTGTCTACTATTGAAGCGGATATATGATTGATTCTTTGGCTGAACACCTCGGCAATTCTGCCGATTTCCCGTGAAATCCAGAATGCGCCAATTTCTACGTTCATTATCGTAAGCCGAGTCCTCAATAGGAGACTCCACATTCTACAGTCAAGCTAAAATATCTACCACATGAAATATTTATTTTAGGTTTCTCCTCAACGTGATGAATTAAGCTCCATGATGACTGTGGTTTTTCATCGTAAAATCTGCTGCGATGTGAATCATTGCTTGAAAAGCAGGCATGAATGTGATCAAAGACAAACTTTCGACCGAAAAACACAAAGGACGTTCCAAAAAAAATAAAGTGCATGCTAATACAAAATCACCCAAAATTTGTCATAGACGAGCGACAAATATATTGTAATAATATCCGTGCCATTACTAAAACTAAGATTGCTAAGTAATGAAAAACCACGATCCATGATGGATTGCGTCAAATTATGACTCTTAAAGATGAAAAAACGGGTGTGACAAATTAATATAATTATTTGAGGGCACTTAGCCTCTTATTAGACGTAGGTATTATCAAACTATAAATACGATCCTAAAAGTTGAATGATGTCCCAATGAAGTGATTACTCAGGTTAATACTCATATTTGTAGACTAAATATGGCAAATAATACAATTCATTCATTCATTACAGTAAACTACCGATTAGAGGTAGGTTGTGATGAAAGTCAGAGAATGTTCAACGAACTCTTACACGTGCCGTGCCCTTTCTACCTCTAGTATTTATTTCTTCATCTCAGCATAAGTCCTACCTTTCTTCATCCCGTTCATTAGAGAACAAAATAAAAATTAATAAAATGAAGCATATTTAAACCACTTGCACACAAACATCTTAGAGGAAGGTATATTGCAATGAAATATGACCTCAATTGCGAAGCTTAAAAAAAATTACACTCATGCCCCGAAACTTGGGGGTAAAAGAGGGGAAACATCAGTCCGATTACGCCGGTTGTTCGTAGTTACCGACACTAAGGCAACGTTACGTTAGGAGTGGCTAATATCTACAATTAAGTTAAGAAAGACAGAGGGATAAATACAATACTGTACTTAAAATGAAGCACACTATCTAAGCTGAAAGAGTAAAATACCTATTCACTGTAAACACACAATATTTAACATTTTTTACAGGGACTTTTAAATTGAGTCGGCTTTTGTCAGCTGCTTCCAAAATCCTTTTAAAGGAGGTCCGTAGTACCGAGGTACTTGTGTACTATTACTTATCACTCAAGCCTTGACGTTGGTCTCTCCGACCACTATTCCTAAATTTATTCCTCTACCTTTTCCGTGTAGGATTTCCCCCCTAATATCTTCCTTATTATGTAAAGGAATGTTCCTCGAAAGAGCCAAATTCTGTGGTTATTGGAATCAGTTTTTAACCTATTTTTTCTGGATTCCCGGTCTGAGATACCGGATTAACGGACAGGGTGACTTCTTATTGAATAAATGGAAGGACTAAAATATCAGCTGGGATTCAGTAGCGCAAAATAATAATTTACACTTTTAAATTGGCGCCGTTTTTACTCAGATTGAACTCGTCATTAGCCAATCATTGGTAAGGAAAAGCATAATTTGCAAGTTATTTATTTAGGGGTGCAATTACTATGATTTTGAGACTAGAATTATAATACATACTGGCAGAAAGTGTTCTGGTTATGATACAAATTAGTAAGAAAATCATGCATAAATATTTTATGACCTCTCTGGTCTCTGAGACCGACGTCACGAATGACGCCACTTTGTGTTGCATCCAGGCTTAAGAGTTAAATCTGTTTCCATTCCAAGTGCACAAAAAGTACGAGCACAACAAATTAAACAATGGCAGAACACCCACAGATCCACCATCCCGTTCTCAATATATTTTACATTTTATACCGTGAGAATAATGAATAATAGATTTTTAATAATTGACACTTGATTGATGTGAATAAACCTCTTAGTAACCTTCACTACTTTCCCAACAGATACATTTTCCCCTCTCTTTTTCATTTGTTATTTCTCATTCGGAAACGGGACGAGAGCTGTGGGTACCGAGATAAAAATAAGGAAATCGGGGAGGAGAGGAATAGCAGGAATACATATTTTTTTTTTCATCTTGGCTCGGTCGCTCCACGCCCACCGCGCTGATGCAAGGGCCCAATTGATCAACGCTCAAGGAACGTCGCGATCGTTCAGGACTGTATAAATCAAACATGAGTCGCGGCAACGAAAAGGGGTCGCGTCGCAACGGGGGAAAATGATGGTCCCACGCTTCCATTTTTCCCTTAACTTTTCCCCTTTTGCGAGCCAGAGGGAGCGCCAGACATCAGGCTATTTCTCTTGCGGCCCGTTGGGGACTGGGAAAGTAATTCGTTAGAATGAATACAGAAAGAGAGTGGGGAGCATTTATTATCATCTCTTTCCCACGCTCACACACAATCACAAATATTCTTTTTTCTTTCTAAAATAGGAGAAGGTAGGTATTTTTTTCCCTTGGAAATTATAACGGAATATACAGGCATCACGGACGAATTTAATACACCTCGATGCAAAAATCTCATTTTTGCTCTCCGTTTCCGTGTGTCACTTCAAAAATTGCGGCCAGTAAATATTTTCGATTGCAATTTAGTAAGTAAAAAGCTTGATTGGGAATGACAGCTTGTGAAGAGATACGGATCCGAGAGGAGATAAATAAATTGTTAAGAAGTAATTGGAGCAATAGAGAAATGATAAGCAGGTACACTGATTATTAAACGGCTTTGCACTAGATTATTTTGCCAACGTATCTACAGATACTTACATAAATTTGTGTATTCTACCAGCTCATGGGTAGGTTTTTTGACAGTTCTTATCCTAACATCTTTCTTTACATATTTCTTAAATCACACCATCTTCCTTACCATCACCGGTACCATCTTTCTCACAAAATCTGGTAGATTGTATTGCTTTCTCTCTAATAGAAAGCCAGTCATTAGCTCCCTCTTAAATTTCTCATATTATCTGTACCTCTTATTTCTTCGTCCGGCTTCTCTTACACGCTTCCCCAGTTTTCTCCCCTCTATCACTCTCTTCAACATGCCGTTTCCTCTCAAAATTTCCTCCATCCATCTCTTCTGCCTTCTCCGAACCTCTGCCGCAAGCTTCCTCTCCTCTGAAACCATTTCCAATACCTCTCGCTGGTCCTCCTCGCCTCGGTCCACATCTCAAACGCCTCAAGTCTATGTATATCATCCCTTCGCCTTGACCAAGTTTTCGACCCATGCAGCACCACTCTACATATTACAGTTTTCACCAGTTTTTCTTTGCGTACCTTCTAAGACCCATCTCATCAAATCCCTTCGCTTTGAAAATGCTTTTTTATCCAGGATTAATATACATCTAATGTTCCTGCCACATAACCCCATCTCCTCCAAAATACTCCCCAGATGTCTGCTTTATTTAAAGATAAAAATAAAGATGAAAAAAGATAAAAAGTTAAAGCAAAGATGATTGCCTAAGGAAAGATGGAAAGGTCAAAATACTGAATTAGAACAGGAAAGTTTTTATTGACATAATATTATGAAGAATATTAAACAAATGTGCTCTACGTGCTTGAATATTCGGCAATTTAGACAAAGTCTCTGATGACTTTCAATCAATTTGAGAGTGTGTAAATTTTCCTGAGTGAAACTTCACTATATTAAAAGCTATATCCATCTTAAAATTCGTAAAACACTCATTTCGCCGCTTTCAAATCTGAATTCAGTTAAAGCCGATAATAGTGAGATATAATGGGAAAAATGATTAAGAACAAGAGAATGGTGAAAAAATATGATCATACGTAAAATAATGTATTTTTATAACATCATGGACCTACCACAGCGACAAAAAGCAATTGAGTACGAGAAGGGGTATACTGTTTACATAATTTACTAATTAAAACGTACTACACAAAACACAAAGTACACAAAAATGTATTACATTAGAAAGTTCATGGTTTCGTTTGAAAACGAATCCATATTTTCCGAATATGACCAAGAAGAATAATTAAAACTTATTATTCTCCTTAAAGTACACTTTCATTTTGCTACTATCTTGCACCATCGCAATATGGAAAACTATTGAAGTGAATGACGAAAATGCAAAGATGGAAAACAGACGTGCAAATAGATACTACTACGTTGTTGGCTTCTAAGCCTAGTGATTTCAAACTGAGAAGGATCATAAATAGAACGTTTTCGTACAGAAAGAAAATTATAGAGGGTAATCGTTGTGTAAAATAGGCAAACGAAGGAATGCAGTGAGAAGATTAATCGTCTTCAAAATAAATCGAGAACGGAAGACTTAAACTGTTAAGATAGGAAAATATGGGATTTAAACCTGATTCAATGGAGGATAAATTTAATTTTGGGTTAGAGGAAGATAAGGAAAAGGTACTCAACGTAGCCTTAAGGAAAGCGGGAACATTTTATTCCAAGCATATTTTTATCCATCATGAAAATAGGATACATATATATTTAAAAGCTCTTTTGTGCAATCAAAACCTTTAATTAAACCCAAAAACTATAAACGTTTGTTATTTGCCCTGGTGGAGGGCAAGTTAAGTCAACGCCTGTCAACCCAACGGTTAAGGATTTGAGTGGGTCCGCCAGGGTGGATTTTTCAACACCGAAGACATGGCTTATTGTGAATTCCCAAGGTTGTTGGCTATAGAAAAATGCCATGCATAAAGTCCCAAGAGGATTAAAACAATAACAAATAACTCTGAGAAAATTTTGAGAAAGGTTTAAATTTTAATGACTCTACATGCCGAATATACCTCAACCTTACATGTCGCTATCCAATAAATGATTGGTAAAAAACTGAAGGGATATTTGTGGATTCATTAAAGTATCTCAATATGGTTTCGATGATATGTAGCTCACTTCATGTACACGAAAAGAAGGAATGTAAATCGTAATTAGAAACAAAAAAATGGAGGATTGGTTTTGCGAAAGGAATGAAATTGAATGGGAGTTCCTTTCCCGGGCTAATCTTGAGTCCTCCCCTCTCCCTAATTTCTATCTTCTTCTTCCTTCCCAAAAGGCTAATTGAATCAGAAATGCTTCTTTTCTCCGAGAAAATGTCTTCCCTTGAAGGACGAAAGGTGGAAAGGCTTCGGGAGATGGCCGGTGACGTTTCATTAATCTTCGAATGAAAATTCCTGTAACGTGATTAATGCGCAATTTGAGGAAATTTTAATAATGGCTGAAATGGGAAGCCGTTTAATTTCTTTTTCTGGCACAAAAGGAAAGAGAGACTGACATACTGAAGAGCGCGAATAATTTTTGCACGTTTAAAATCTAATTGCTCTCGGCGTTGATTTCGTTAGCGCCCCTCCCTTGATGTCATCATGAGACGAAATGACTAATTCCAGCGAAGAACTCCGATTGGTTCTTCAAACGCTATTGGATATACAAAGTAATTAGTGCAGTGGTTTTAGCCGCGTATATGAGACGTCGGTAAGAGAAACCTTAAAAAAAACAAGCTTAATTCTTCACTGAAGGAAAAAATTTATTCTGGCTATAAAAATTTATCCACGTATTCCAAATCCCAAAGTAAAATTAACAGAAACAGAAGGATTAGTTCTACAAAAACTAGGAATATATCCAAATAAATATATTTAGAGATTTCCATGTAATATGTACAAATCAAATTAATCGATTTTGGCGATACTTTGTGGAAATTGAAGATTGAATTCTCTGTCACAAAAACACGGTACAAAATTCCAATAATTATTACAGACACGTTTTGTCTTGTTAATGTGGCTTTAGTCGTCGAAACCGGTCGACAGAAATAAAATAATTAGTGGAAAATTTGTACCGTGTTTATGTGACAATGAATTCTAATATGTTCCAATTAGATCAAATCGGAATCAAGGCACTTGGAAAAACGATCTGTAACCTGCATTAGTGTAGATATGATTTCTTAGGCATGAAACAGTCATGGTTGCATGTATTATGAGTATTGTGTGTTTAATTCATACAGTATGCACATTTAAAAATGTATTTTTTTGTTGCCTAAAACGGTTTTTCCTTAATGTTCTCAAAATTCACATTAGAATCCTTAAGCCACACGTTTCGTATCTCTACTGAAAATCAAGACATAAAAAGGCAATCGTGGATGCAAGTATTGATGTTCTTCTTTCGTAAAGCGCACATAAATTCAACTACCATGCCATGCACATCGAATTTTTACATTTTCGATAAACATACCATTTGGAAACAGATCCTCGTCCACCCAACAATTGGCAGCAATGCGCCCGCCAAGATTATAATTTTCAACACGCTTTCTATATCAGCTGGATCTTACAGCATACTCAGGAAAAGCTAACTCACCTAGAAAGAGAAAAAAATGCCAATGTTAATTTTAACGATATATTATTATATGAAGGATTTAGAATAGGTTATTCCATGATTAAAATATTTTGTTTTATTCAGATTAACTATGGTTTAGGCAATTATCTAAGCAAAAACCACTCACGTAATGGTTTAATGTATTTGAATGTATCACAGCCAAATTCACAATAATCTAAAAATTTACCTTTGCTAAGCAGAAGTTTATCGACCTTTCGACTTCAAATTTGCAGAATATGTCAATCATTATACTTACTATGTCAGTTAGTGGTTAAAATTATTATATAACATATAAACTATTACTAATATGCCCTAAGGTTCTAATGAAGTCAAAATATATATCTTTATTATGCATTGACTGTTTGATTTACATAATGAAAAATATACAACTAATATTAAGTTTTTACAAAAGTCGATGAACTGCAGAGCAATTTGATACACATTACATGGAGAGAAGAGGTACTACGAGGACTTAAAGAGTCCTTGTATGGCTCTTAAATTTTAGGAGAAGAAACAATACATGATGGAGACACAATTATAATAACAAATAAGATATAAACTAGGAAGATAAAAGTAAAATAGGACATTGTACGGAATTGAAGGAAAACAAGAAAATGCATGACATGGAAAGAGAAGTCTAATAGTGGAAATCAATTGGATTCAGACAAGACAAAATACCATTTTTAACGCAATGGTATATTCTAACAAGAGATAGGAGAAAGAGCTATAATTATACTTGGAGGTTTACGTGGAAAATCAGGACAAGAATGCTTAACCGCTACTGGTAGAAAGGTATAATGGGATGACGGAGACGTAGGCTTGGGCAAAAAATATCGAATATCAAAAACTCGATATATATTTTAAAATCTATTGATAATTATCGTCGATATTTTTTCATGTCGATATATCAAAAATTGATTTATTTCCGAGTATCAAATTCGATATACGAGGGTGGGGTGAAAAGTTCTCGGCCTGGCAATGAAATACTGTAATTTTTATGTCAAAAATGCATTTATTTTCCTACGTAGTCCCCCTTTATGCCAATTCACCTTATCCAACGTTTTTCAAATGAGTAGATTCCGTGACGGAAGTGCGATTCTGGTAGGTCTGCAAAATAACCATCTGCGGCTGCCATAGCACCTTCATTGGACTCAAACGTTTTCCAATCACAATTATTTTAAATGTGGGAATAGGTGGAAGTCAGAGGGTGCCAAATATGGTGAATAGGATGAATTTTCCAATAATTTGTACTTCAAATCCCCCAGTTTTCCCATTGCCAAAGCAACTTTGTGGGCAGGTGCATTGTCCTGCTGAAAGATGATTTTCTTCTTTTGCAACCCAGGCCCCTTCTCACGTATTTTCTCATCCAGTTGGTCCAGAAGACTTGCGTAGTGTTCGCCATTTATTGATATACCATTTTCAAGGTAATAAATAAGAAGAATCCCTTTTACATTCCAGAAAACACTGGCCATCACCTTTCCGGCGGATAAAATCGACTTCGCCTTATTTGGGGCAGGTTCGCCGGCTTCCACCCACTGCTTCGATGACTATTTAGTTTCTAGCGTGTAGTGGTGGACCTATGTCTCATTGGCAGTAACAAAGTAGAGCACAAAATCAGTTCGATTCTTTTGAAAACGGTACAAAAATTGTTGAGAAATTTGTTTACGCACTTGCTTTCGGTCAGCATTTAACAAATGCGGCACTCAACATGCACGAAGCTTTTTCATATTTCATTCTTCATGGAAAATGTACGTTACTCTTTCCTCTGATATGCCTATGGCTTCAGCTATTTCATACACCTTTAATCACCGATCTTCCAATATCATATAGTGCACTTTCTCGATGTTTTCATTTGTGGTTACAGTTTTGGGACGTCCTTCACATGGTTCATCTTCAAGAGAAGTTCGGCCACGTTCAGATTCTGCCACCCATTTTTTAACTGTCGAAAATGAAGGAGCAGACTCCTTATAAACTTTCACCAACTTTTTATGAATATCCGTTGGCGATGAACCTTCCAAAACGAATAGTTTTATGACAGCACGATTCTCCAGTTTATCCATTTGAACGAAACACACACAACACGTCTACTTCAAAAAGTCGTGTCAACAATACTAGGTGGCAGCTCAAGTTGAAATTTGAAATACATTGTTGGGAAACGCGTACGAACATAATAAAAACTAAATTTCATTGATACTAACGCAATCTCTAGGTAAGGCCGAGAACTTTTCACCTTGCCCTCGTATTTGGATAGCACGTCACCGTTGTAAAGTTGTTTCTCCAGCTGCGGTGTCTAGTGCATATAACGAAAATAAGTGATGATATTCGCTTACAACATAGGCGAATGGGACAACGTTCTCCAGAAGTACGATCTGCACAAACATAACGAGAAAACGCTGATAGAAGTTCAATTATCAAACCTATTATCTCTTAGCACTACTACGCAAGAGGTTCCTAGCTCTGTCCCTAATGAGCTGAAGTAGTATCTAGACCAACCACTACTGGAGAAGAAATCAGATCCAATAAACTTTGGGTGAACTCCCGACACTTCACACCGGTTCTTTCGGTAATCGCGCTGAAGTACTTAATATGCCAAGCCTCATCTGTTCCATCCGAAAGAGTGGCTTCTGCAGTTAACTTGGTGGTACCGGACAATAGGAGTAGATTAACGGGGGAACATGTAAAACAGAGAGTTCTTCTGATGTCAATATCAGACAAATACTGGTTTGATTGATTAAAATTGATTGTAAAAATATAAAATATTTCTTTATTACTTCTACATGTCCATAATTTTGCAAATTTTACTTCAACATTTTTTATATATTTTGTTGAAAATTTAAGGAACCACATTTTTGGAAAAATTATCGATACATCAAAATATCGGTTATTTTGGCTCGATTACTATCGATACCTGTTTATAAATATTGATACTATCAATCAGTGATTCAACCCGAAGGTTGGTTTTTGATGGGTGAGAGTAGATCTCACCCCAGAGTAAGCCACAGGCGTGTGAAATCCACACATTCAGGGTAGGGGGGCCAGTTCCTTTCCCTTGGCCACCTCTCACTTCGAGGATTTTTTTCTCCAGGGGCGTCGAAAGGCTTCACCCGGATTTGAACCCAGGACCCTTCAGTAGCCAAGCGCTCTACCCACTAAGCCACCACGCTCCCCATTGAAACGATATCTCAGAAAAGTAAAAAAACTGGGTGAAATTTATTTCACGCATAACTAAAACCACCATAATAAGCCAGATGACATTAAGGAAAAATTACAGATGAAAGCTGTTCAAGAATTAGATTTTATCGCTGTCCTATATTTTTAAATTTTGTTTTAATCCAGTTAAAATAAAGAATTTATCATGCTAGAAACAGTAAGCTTTCATACCAAATTATAAATATCTTTTAAAAACTGTTCGGCACAAGATTACAATTAAATACTACAATTTCAATTATTAGTCATTTGCGTGAAACAAATGTGGTGTGCTTATTAGAAAGGTATGTTGAACGAAAAATAAACGGCATGCAACAGGTAAATATTAAAACTTAAGGTAAGACTTTATCCAGACTTTCAGTACGTAAAAGAGTCAGTTACACGAGGGACACAAAACAAAAAGGGTATATATTGCGCAAATCTCATTTTCTTTCGAATAATCCTTATTCGAGGAGCACGTTCGGCGCTAAAATATTTTTGCTGACTCGGGATGAAACTGCGAACGAAACCTCTCTCACGCGCACGACGATGGCACCATCTTCTGGCAACCAAGGAAGTCGTGAAGCTGGAGAAGGAGACGAGAATGAAAGATTGCGCCGATGTGTGACTGGGCGTGTGCGAGCGCGCATCCCTCTGCTCTTTTGTTTTCGCTTCTATCTCTTTTTTTATTTTTTTTCTGCTCCTCCTGTCTCCCTTAAAAATGGCCGCCGCGTTCCTGCCATTCTTCAGGCGCTCATCCTCCTCTTGTCTCGACTTACAAGGGAGAGATTTCTTTTCACTTCCTTTTGTGCTCGGCGGGAACGACGCTATTAAACGCTTACCTGGATTGAATAAAAATATCTAGACGCCTTCCCAGAGACCGAGGAGGCACGTTGCTGCAGCCCTTGCACCGGATTTTTATACGTTTTCTTCGGGGATGGCACTTTTCCGTGCGATGATTTCCTTGATTAAGCCGAGTGCAGCTGGGTGCTGTAATGATGAAGGAAGTATTCCGGAAGGAAATTTTCCCTTGAGTTGCAGTAGGTAGAGTCATTCGTATTTTGATAGATTGCAGGGAATCAGCAATGGAGTTGATTAAAGGTGGTATGTGAATAATGTTTTCTATGATTTTCATACATCCTTTAATCTTTAAAACCCTTTTCATACCTCCTTCAATCTTTTCAATACAATCCAGAGCTGGCCTCGGTCGCGGCGGGGTAATTTCCTCGCCTGCTAACTCGAAGGTCGCGGGTTCGAGTACCGCCTGGGGAGGATTTGTCACCTCCAAGGGCATGGTTGTGTGTGTTGTCTTATATTTACGAGCTAACTGAAGCTCAGGTTTAAGGATCATTATAATTCAATGAACACTCCAATGTTCACTGTGATTGTTTTAGCATACATTAACAGTTATGAACACGTAACTAGAATCAGCTACTTTCTAACCCCTCCATCAGAAAATTAAGGTCTACTAGTATATTAAATATACATAATTAAAAAAAACATAATTGAAAATCGCTTCCCTTCCTTAATCATACTACTTTTTCCACCAAGTACAGCCTAGACATATGTATGTATAGGTGGAAGGGAATATAGTGAACAAAACAGCTGGACAGGTGGAAGCAATGGTCATTTCTCCTGGTAGGACCACCCAAGTCAGATAGGTCTAAGGGTGAGAGCCGGACGACAGGTAATTCGTCTCATAAAAAATTCCATTGTGATTGGCAATGGAAAACCGACCAAACGATCAAACTCCCTGAATTAGGTAGTCAATAATAGAATATTGAATTCTGGCAACTACAGGACTCGGCCTACTACGACAGGCGTCATGGATAGCAACGGGGTAAGCAAGGTCTCCGTGGCTTTCATCTCACTACATCTTTACAAAAAAACCGAAGTGGGTACAAAACATACGGTAGGGTAGTAGAGGAAACGGAGAGGGGGAATATAGATGATTTGGGGCTTTGGGAGGTGAGATGGAAGGACAGGGAGGTCTATTGGAGTGGTAGTAATAACGTAATATATCGCGGAAATGTCGAGAATCATATAGTAGCTACGTTCTAAATGATAGTTTCAAATCGATAATTTTATTTTTTTTTAATTTTTTTAGATTGAGTATACAAACTTAAAGCCAAAGTTACGGATGCCAAGAGAATTAATATTTTCAAATTAGAGAAAAATTGGTAGTTTTGGATCTGCAAACGCAATTTCAGACGCTAACGAAGCGCATATGAAAAACGAATGAAAAAATAAAATACTCCATTCTTTAAGCCATCTTGTGGTGAAAATTCTCCAACTCCTGTTGTGGAAATATTCTACCTCCAACATCTCAAGTAATTTCAAAATTAATGGAAGGAGTAAACATTTGCACCTAACTCGATGCTTTTCTGGGAGAATAGTTTAGAAAGAATGAGGTAAATTAAGCCCTATTTAAGTGCCCATGATGAGAAAACCACCTTTGTTATTTCCACAAAATTTTATTACGCTGGCACGACGCGCGTTTCAGCACACTGTGGCAGACGTACGCCACAGTGTGCTGAAACGCGCGTCGTGCCAGCGTAATAAAGTTTTGCGGAAATAACAAAGATTGTTCTCTCATCATGGATATCCATAATGTCCACGAGGTCCATGAATATCAACAATGTCCTGATATCATCAGTTTTACCCATTTAAGTGGTTTTTCAAGGCCTTTTTAATTTTAAAAGGAGGCATTACAAGCATTAGTGAATAGTTTCAAAACCCTAGCTTTTCATAAAGTCCTTCAAACGCAATGCATGAATTATAAAAAAATACGTACAAAATCCTTCTGCTTGACATTTTAAATTAATTATTTGATCAAATCTAATGGGAATGAAATGCCTAAAAATGGCAACCACAATTTTACAACAACAGAGCCTAATACTGAACAAAATAAACATTATTATTCAAGTATCAGCTTCAATTATCTGCTCATCGCAGTAATAATTATGGTTTAACCTATAAACCCAACGTGAAACCTAGAAGTAGGCAATTAACTCATCAACGTCAGCGTAAAGAGACTACCATAACCATTTCTTCAATTTGGAGAGAGTCTCCGATTTTCCAAAACCTGGTCATCCCCGAACGAGCGCATTGTCATCAACTCCATCGGCTTGCCGATCCAGTAAAGTGCATTGAAATCCCATTGGGGGCTATCCGAGGGTGGGTAAGAATGGAACGCTTATGGAAGAGAACGGTGAAGGGGAGGGGTTAACGAATAAGGCGAGGAGGCATCAGATACGTTGTTTGTTTGGGTTAAAAGGTTTTCTGTGGGTTATCCCCAGATACATACACACACGGGATGCAGCCAGATAGAGGCGAGACTCGGAACATACAAGGCGACCCACACACACACATAACAGACATCCATGAGCACACACGGTGGTTCTCGCCCGGTCGTCGACAGCTGAGGACGCTCTGGTGGATAGAACAGCGGCTGGGTGGGAGGATCAGTTCTAGGTGTGCCAACTGGAACATTTTAAACCTGGAGACTCCGGGTGAAGCATGTTTCTCTGGGCTCAGGTTTTCAAATCAACTACTCCTGGTACTCATCGGGTGCGAATAAAAAAACTGTAAATATTTCACAAAAGAAACTGTTGTAAGATTGATCTTGTGGAAGTTATCCATAACGGAAGACGAAAAATAACTATTTTAACTCCACTAATAGTAGAGTTGACTAAGTTATTTTAATTCATCCATGTAAATTTTTCACTTAACACAGATATTCAATCGGCTATACAGAACTATCCCAGGACATGTTTATTTTAGTTAATCAATCAAATTTTTAAGTGTATTAATCCATTAAAAAAATGATAACTTGGTCGAAATATTCCATTCATTCCTGACTTTATGATGTTACTGCAAGTATAGAGCTGTCAGAAGAACTAAGATACTTTCACTTTGATAAGTTCTGTTTTAATTTAGTTTTAAAAAAGTATGAAATTAATTCTTTGAGTTTAAAAAAATATTATAATTTGGCAGAGAAAATGAAAAATAACTCCGTGAACTCCACTCTGTGTAATCCACAACAAAGCGTCGTAACCCGGATGGAATCTTCAGGTTGACACCATGCGTAATTATTTACGTCCCTGTATGTCGAAACCTGGGTACTTTTCAATAAATTCAAAAAGTGGAGTTCACAAAATTATTTTTCATTTTCTCCGTGATGTCTAATTTTCACAAAAAGAAGGCCTAAAACCGTTTCCTCTGATATTAATTTGGATGATAAAGCAGCCTAAAATTTCGTAAATAACCTTATCAATCAGCTGTTACTTATGTAACAGCTGTTACTTCAGCTGTTACTGATGTAACAGCTGAAGTTTAGTAACAACGAAAAATAAAGGCTGACCGCTCTCAGGTTCGAAGGGATCTAACAGTTGGTAGCCCTAATTGACACCATTCGGGGGGTGCCGAAACGAGCACGTTTTCCCACCAAACAAGGCCTTCGACCTAGCGGTAACTGCTCCTTGGGCGTTGGATTTATGGACTTGTTTATCTCCCGTGATGAATGGATCGGTCGCTCCGTCGATGCAAGAGGTAGTGGGAGTAGCTTTGAGCTCATGGTGTGAAGAGGAGAGTTGTAAGGGTTATTGGTCTGGGAACTTGCAGTGGGGGTTACCGGGGGAAGACCCTGGTTAGATTAACCGCGAGAGGAGGGTAATGATCGAGGAGTAAGGTAAGGTATGGGTGAGAGGCTAAAAGCACTCGGACAGGGAGGATGAACTGTTGGCGTATCCGTTAAGAGGGAGTGTTGTGCTACCATAGGTCGCATAGGCGCTAGCAAACCAATCACAGCGACCACCGATCCGATAAAAGCTATATTTACATGCAGCCGTTTTTGCACAATTTTTCCGCTGCGTTTTGCGTCACATAATCCGTCTGAATTGTGCAAGGGGGCATTCCCGTACTCAGTGATAAAGGTTTCAACTTTAGTTTTGTCTCACGGTTTGTGTCCCCGGACAAGGAGTAGTGATTTAGGTTTATTATGGCTAGTGTCTGACAACAATATTTGATATATTGAGAGACAAGTTTAATGTTTTCTTACTATTTTCCAAAGATAACTGAGCAGAAGTGATAAGTAGAAGAAAAAGAAGAATTGGGAATCAAGCTTTGGTGATAGATTAAGAACTTGCTTTCCATCAAAAGGGTCATGGCTTTAATCCCGGAGGTTTTGATCCGATTAGAAACTTACTTACCCAGCGTAAACTTACTATTTCACAATGATAAATGAGCAGACATGATGAGTCGAAGAAAATCAAATAATCGGGAATAAAGCCCATGTGGTAGATTAAGCTATGGATTACCATCCAAATGGTCCACGTTCCTTTCCCGGAGGTGATGGATTTTTATTTCAAGGAAAACAGATCTCAAATTTGATGCTATTTGAAGAGAAGATCAAGTAGAGAACTTTGTCCTTAAGATGCGAATCCAGAGTAGGCATACTTTTTCTATTTTAACATGAGAAATGAGTTATTAATTGCGTAGAAGAATCGGTGATCAAATTTTTGTGCTGGATGGAATGGCTTACCATTCAGAGTGGCTAGGCTCTAGTCCCAGGGTTGGTGGAGATTTTGAGAGTAATATCGGTAATGGATGCTATGTGAAGGGAACTTAATGTACGAAAATCCGCCTTTGGGATGGGGAATTAAACTTTAGACTCCGTGCAGCTTTTATTTAGGTACAGTCTGACTTTATATCTGAATCAAACAACCTAACAACCAGAAAAAGAACGAAATAATTTAGGGGATGAAGCTTCATCCATCATTACGGAAATTCCTCAATTTACTTAGTACTGTTGGAGCATTTACTTTGCACGAATGAAAAAATGTTCCTGTTACAAGGAAAAATGGAAGGGAAAAGGAAAGGAAAAAATGTATGATAGAAAAATGCACCTACGAACGCTTTTTGGAGTGTCGATCAAACAGTGATCACGTGACCTATAGAATGCTACAGAAATGGACAATGGGAACAGCATTTTCAATATGTCTGAAGAATTAAAATTTGTAGCATCTTCATCTCGGGTAAAAAATTCGATAACAAACATAACATACGAGAGAGGCACGTCACCAGATACGTTTCTCGGAAAGAAAGAGCAAATGTGGAGGATATTATGTAATCTGCAATTACTTATCAAGTACTGGTGTGCAAATTAATCCTTCAATTTGACCCTGATGTGATTATCAACTCAGATCAAACTGGCTGTGAAAACTGGGCACATGTCAAGTGGATATCATCTCACAGAGGTTGCAAAAAGGAAAGAAGTACAAAAGCCTAAGTGTCAGAATAAACAAAATGTTGCATTCAAATACGGGGCAGTGTATTTTCGGAAGAACCTCTGCCGTCAATGTTCATTTGCCTGCAGGAACCCTCAGGAAAGTTCGGCCCAAAAGTCAAGCGAGAAGTAAATAAAGCAGTAACATGTTATTCAAATGAATATATGACATCCGCCAAGTCCGGAAAGCTTGCCTATGAGGCGCACTTTGAGAATATTCTTAAGCCTTATATTGGAAAAAAACGTTTTCTGTGGCTCGTAGATTTGTGGTCCGGGAAAAAAAATGAGGGTGAGGACCTGGAAATATAGTGGGGTTCTAATATGATGTTCTCCGTGTCGCTCTTAAAGATATCTATTTTTAATTGCTTAAGTAATCTAAACCTATCGCGCAGCCTCCGAGTCTCTTGCGGCTCCCAACCTAATTCGTTTAACAGCAGCAGCTGTAGGAGCAGTATTTAGTTCCCTGTGAATTCAATTTTACGGTATAAAAAATTCGGGATAAAAATACTAGAATTGGCCCCAAAACGGCGATTTCTAACGGCGAAGTTAAAAAAACTTCAGGAGGGGGGTTGAGATATCTAAATATTAACGTTTTTCTAAAATATTTTTTTCTGAGTATCTGTGGCTTGAATTACAATCTTTACTAAAATTTAAATTCGAAAAATAAATGTTTTTTCGATGTACCCTATGATATTGGTATTCTAACCAATGATTTATTTGCTCTAAGTGATTCACTTCGAGACTTTCGCAAAAAAAGAAATGTTTTGCAACAAATATTCGGTGATTTTTTTTGATGACGTAGAGAAAAAAATGCAGTTGCGGAGTACAGTTTTCAGTTTTATTCTCAAATAACAATAAAATGTCTTGTCACTTTATTACAGCAATCATCATTATTGAGAATTCTAGGATAAATAACATGAAAATGAAATTGTTTTCGGACACATTGAATCGTAGATATAGGATAACCAAAAAATGCGTAAATAATAAAATTTGAAGCCAACATTTCACTTACAATCGATGGAAAATTTGAAATTGATGGAAATGAATATTAATATATTTTAAAAATAAAACAGACGAAAATAAAAGAATACCAACGAAAAAAAGTTTCCGTGTATTGGGATCGAACTCGAGATCCTGGGTCGGGTACTTCGCAATGCTATCTAATCACCAAAATGCTATATGTACTATTGTCTCATAAACTTTTGGCCGTCTACGCCCAAAAGGTGGTAATTTTGTAACCGGGGAGTGTAGAAGATTTTTACTTGGAAGTTAAAATGACATCCACTGCGCTTGTTTTGTGACCTCCTGGATTTTTCTATTGCCATATAATGATGTTTTTTTTTTAAATGGGTCGGATTCTCACTAAAATAAATGAGGCAAAATACTACGCTAATTGGTCTTTTGAAATTACTTGTTTTTTTAGAAACTCAATGAAACTAATTTCTTGTATAGAACCATAGACTCATTCATAGCAGTGGGGAGTACTCTGTGACATTAGCCTTCAAAGACTTGAGGGTAATTATGATAAAAAATTATAGAAAATTATAAAAGGAGAAAAAAACCGGGACTATTTTCGCAAGAACTATACACGTTGGTTAGAAACTCACTTTGCGTTTGAATAAGGGAATATTGGATACAGCAACAATTTTTAATGAAAAATTCCAAATTAATGCATCTAATTTATTACAAACGCTCAGATATATATAATTTTCTCAAAATCCCCGGGGATTAATGCCGATTGGTATGATGTTAATTACTGGCCGGATATTCATTGTAATGGTTATTCAGATAAAACATTCTTAAAACTCTCTTTAACTACGATATTCATTAAAAAGTGTAATTTGGCAAATAAAGTTTTAAAAATTCGAAAACTGCTCGGCTTTATCGACTGATTTCCATATTCTTGAAGCAGAGTAAATGATAAAAAACTGGAATTAAATTCTTTCTGGGATGAATTAAAACTTTTTTAATTAAATTTACATCACTATAAATAAATTAGCATGAGGTCTTGACAAAAAAAAACAAATACACCACATGAGCTTGTCAATGTATTGTAAAAGTATGGAAATAGGAACAGCAGATGCCTCCTCATAAATGTAACTCCAGTTCAGCAAGCATGCCGTCATCTAAAGTTTACAGTACTGATCATAACAGACGTTTTAACAAAATGTGGATATTGAAAGATAATATGCTTTTTGGTGATTCTATAACTCGTAAATCTTCAATATCTTGGTAGTGATTAACTGTGCATACTGATATCCACAAGAGCTATCACCATGTTATAATTTTTTACAGTTTTTATTGTAAGCTCTTAGTAATTTAATTGTATAAGTATTATGTATTAATATTACTGGATTCATTTGCTACAATATATAATATGCTTCCAAAGTTTATGTAGATAAAAAATCTTCACTAATTAACACTTTTTTTGCCTAATCAAAATAACGAGAACTCAGGGTATAGAATGGCATTACAAAAAAGACGCAGGTTAAGCGAGAATTCAATTAAGCTCAGTGCGTATTTTATTTAATATTTCGGCATCAAATGAGTACCACACACCTATATTTCCTGCATTTCAAACAAAATCTTCCTCTCGTGGATTTCTCTTTTAAAATGAACTTATTTCCATTTTTACGTGTGAGAGAACATTATTATTTGAGGGCGCCGTGATAAACTCAAACAAGACATGATGAATTTTCAAATCCTAACTAATTAAAATTCATCGAATGGCCACAAGTTCGCGTGTGGCAACTGTGGTCGAATCTGATTTCTTCTACATTCGTGCACTCCGTACCAATATCACTGGCCACAAAAAATATCACAAATCATTATCACTGAACGAGGTTATTTGACGTTCCGCTTCTGATTTTAAAATCAATTTTCAGTCCTTCCATCGAGGTTTTGCCTTTCGAGCATGATACAAACCACCGTTGTTTAGCTAGGCATCACTGGCGAGATTTCAAACAGCGGGGATATCGCATTTCGCGAATATGTAGCAATGACTCAAAACCACCAGGTGATGAGATGAATCCGCAGGTTCTACTCAATTCACTAAAGAAGCATTTGCGGTGACCATTTTCTCAGGTACGGGATTCATTCAGGTTAAATTAAGTTTTTTCGCCGGAAATTGTCTTCCACAGATATTTATCCCGAGTTTTTTTAACAATACGTAGATAAAATGTCAATAGAAGTGACACCTGTGTTGCCTAAATATGTGTTGCAAGTGTCTTTCTGCGTGTTAATATTTTTGCGTGACGGAATAGTTCAAAAGTTAGCTCAAATCGCGAAAATTCCAGTATCACATTTACGTAGTAATAGTAATTACATATAATGCAGCACTAGTTGATTTAAATAGTAGTGAAAATAATATTTGAGTCATGAAAGGCTAATAAAATCATAATAATAAATCTAATACATTTTGCAGGATGGGAAATAACAGCAAAATACTTAGAATTCATTACCCCCTAATAGACTTTCTCAGGCAGCGTTCACTATGGTTAAAATAATAAGAACCATGCCAGAATCTTGCCTTTCCTGAAATCACATTTTGATACGATTCTGTCCAAAATCATCTCGCTCATCAGTGTTTTGAAAGCCTAAAAACGTAGTATAAACCGTTAAAGTTTTCTTTTCAGCCAAGCTTGATTATTTTTAGATAAATTTGATAATGATAGTTAATTCACTTAATTATCGTTTATGCTTTGAATTGCATTAGTGCTACATTACATGAGTTTATTTCATCGTTTACTTAAAAATCTATACTAAGTACCAATGAATGCATTACATGTTGTCTCTAGTTTATTTTTCGCCATTTTCGAGTTTCGCCTTCTATGGACCTCGAGAAACAGCTGTTTGGCTCGGTGTTCCCCTTCAAAATTGTCTTCATTCTTTGGTTCTGGTCCTCCTTTCTTCTGATCGGGTATTTTTGGCCTTTGTTTAGTTACTTTTACCTAGAACCTAATCTTACTTCAAATAATCTCATTCTTTTAGATATCTTCCGGAGGGATGCCTATTTCCTCCATAGGTAAATCTATTAAAAATAGAGAAGATATTTTAAACTCAAAAAGAAAATTATTAAGGTGAGACATACAGAGCGATAGCAATCCTCTAGCATAAACACAAGAGGGCAAAGATTATAAAAACAATTCCAAATTTCTGGCTTACTCACAGAGGTGAGACATGGCCGGGATCACTCCAGGCATGTTTCGTGATGGCAGAAAGTTGGAATTGTTTCTTCGTTGCCCTCTTGTGTTTCTGCTGGAGGATTATTATCGCTCTGTATGTTTCGCCTGGGGTCGTGGTGGCCTAGTGGGTATATGGGCGCTGGGCTAATAACCGGAGGGTCCCCGGTTCAAATACGGGTGCAGCCTCTCTGGGCATCTCCCCTGAAAATCCTCGCGGTGCGACTGTCCGATTGTCAGAGCTTCGTGGAAAATTGCAGGTGGCCCAGGGACTGGAATTGCCTCCCTTACCCTGAATGTGTGAATTTCCAACGCAAATAGCTCCCTGGGGTGAGTTCTACTCTCACTTATCAAAACCAACCTTCTGGTTTAAACACTGAGTGAGATGTTTCACCTATATAAAATCTTTCACATGAGCATAGTGTTCAGTAGACTCCTTTTCATAGGCCATGCGGTATTCTGTGAATACGATAGCTTGAAAGAACCCCCGCAAGTGAAAACTCCCGAGGTCTATTTCTATAGGTAGATACCGAAAGGCGTGCGCTTAGGTCCACCCGAAGCTCCCAATAGTCTCTTCCATTCCCTTTCCCTATAAGAAGTGAGTGATATAGGGCATTCCATGCCAGGGGTTGTCCGTTGGTTTCCAGGAATTCCGGGAACTCCGTGGAGAAAGAGGGAGCAGGGGAAGGGATTTGGGGCGAAAAATACCCTCGTCCGTCCTTCCTTGCCCTAACCCTTCTTGCTCCCTGATGGCCCTTCGGAAAAGCCCCTAACCACGCCGCACTGGTTCCTCCCCTCCTCCATGAAAGAGGATTCTAACATCTTAATTCATTCGGGACAGGGAAAAGACCCACCCACCAAATGGAATTCCGATTCGCCTCAACACCTTTTATTTCTGGAGAGCGGATTTTCGAAATAGTGACCCTTAACGGTTTCGGTTCGTCATTGTGGCGAGCTAATGGACTCCGTTCTCTCCATCGAAAAGGCTACTATCACTTAAGAAGGGAAAAAACTATGTGATTGTGATGTATCGATGCATAATCTAGGTCTACGCCTCCAACAGATTCCCATATCTGATAATTGAAATTTGGTAGATCTTTTATACTGATTTTTGATAAGATGTGAGATGGATTAATTATTTCTGAAACTGGCACCTTAAATATTCTGTAAAATTAATCAATTTCCAGCAAAACGCTTACATCATTTTTAATTTGGGGTTAGTATTGGCATACAGCATATTAACTTTATTAACGTAAGTACTTCACTCTTTGCCATACGTTTTTCTAAGCATTATAGCCACAACTATTCCAATCCAATAAATTCTCACGCAAGTGATCACAAGCAATTTTTCTCGTACGTATATTTCAAGTACTGCGGATAAATACTTGCCAATGAAAGAACTCAAATACTGAATACTTACATTCCACACAAGTCGTGAAAACGATTTATCATTAGTGGTAAAATATATATCACTCCTAAAAAGAATCATTCAACCAGTTCTAAGTTCAATAAAATGAATCAAATGTGGCAAAAGTCAAATGTTCGGGCACCAGTTCTGATTAAATGTGATCAAAATTCTGGTAGAATAGCAAAACATGACAATGCAAATACTTTGGTACCATTTAGTTAAAAATATATTCTATGCCCATGATAAGGTGTCTGATTTACCTTAGCAATTGTCATCATATGGAAAACACAAGAAGTCTCGACATTGGCAAGACTTGATACAAGAGACTACGAGTACACCAGTAAAAGGGAGGAATCAGGCGTGATGTTGTGAAATCTGAACATAATAAGAACAATGACGATGCAATTTTCCACATAAAAATGTTTTTAATCGACCCGGGTTTCGATGCACTGCATCATCCTGATGATGATGCAGTGCATCGAAACCCGGGTTGAATTAAAATATTTATCTGTGGAAAATTGCATCGTCATAGTTCTTGATAAGAGTACACGAATAGTGAAAGAATTCGGGAATTATAATTATATTCTATACTAGCTGAAGGTACCCGATGAACTTCAACGGATGTGAAAAAACATTGAATTTATTTTCTAAGAAAACCACAAAACCTGAAGAATACTGTCAGCGTGATCATTTGAGGTGTTCGTATCCTATCTTGTATGTAGTGATTCGTTCGTTTTCCCTTTCGTGCACGGATAGTTGAGTGATTGTTTGTCCTCTTTAATTAATGCACGGGAAACCCAATAATGGGCCACGAAGACTGATTACTACTTAATAAATAGCACCTAGGTTGATAGATGGTGACCTCGTCCCTCAAGTTCTCTTGAGCCATCTTCTGGTTGAATAACAGCTTGAGCACTTCCCTTGTGTACATAAATATATTTGCATTCAATGACTTAATTGAGTTCTGCCATTCACCGTTGATATTTGCGTTGAGTATCTTAATCAGGATTGGATAGTAGGGTATAATCCAGCGGTTGACAACGTCAAAAGGAGCATTTTCAATAGCAGCGATGTTTATTTGTCCTATGAATCCTTCAATACCCGGACTATGCCTTCGGCATAAAGGGTGGCTATATTCATTGTTTCCTAAATCATAATCATTGGTTACAAAATTAAAAATCTATGGTGATCAGTCATAGTGCACTTGCCAATTTTCATGCACCGATGACGTCCATTGCGCAGAATATCCGTTATTCTCATGGGTAAGAAGCATGTAGTGACGCAATTATAATTTTCGCCATCTTAAAACAGATTGAAGTTTCGAAACAGATGGCTCAATATTTGAACCAGATTATTAGCTGGTTACCCGCCAGTAGGTTTGGTTAGGATGAAATTTGTGCGGTTCTTAGCGTAATCCGAGAAACACCACGGGGAGATTATCATGAGATTGCTGGTAGGCATGTCTTTGAGCATCCAAGGCTAACCTATGTCGTTTTTCATGCAAGGACTCATTTTCTCGCAAAGAAGACATTCCTCATGCTTTAGAAGATTTTTTCAAAAGGTTACCCTTTATTCTATTAGGCATGTTTATGGATATATTTTTAAGTCCAAGGAGGGGAAACACAGAGGCAAGTGAGAGACTCGAATAGGCAACTCGATGATTGAGTCAATGTAAGTAAACTGCATTTTAACACGTTTAAGTATATATAAATAACTCGTAAAGTTTATGTGGGAATTGGTCTAAAAAATAGTTCGCAATCGTAATGAGAGGCAGACGGTTCCACTACGTGTAATTCATCTGAGTATTAAACTATAATAAACGACGCCGTATTTGTTGTAGCAACAGAGGAATTATTAACATTATTATTCGCTGCACGTAAATATTCTTCCACGTTTAATTCCTTTATGTGTATCGTTTTATACATAAGTGTTCTCTCGTATGCAGTTCCCTTATGAGAGCTACTTTGAGAATAGACATAGAAGAGTATACCTGTAAATATGCATTGAATTTATCGATTACCCCCCGAAGCAATCTGTCATGGGGGCCTTGGGACTCTGGGCCCTTCTTATACAAATTTTCTTTCTACTTGCTATCATGGGCCGGCAGGAAAACTTAAATGTCATATGCGTGAATATCCTTTGGAATTCAAATCTCTGGTTGTCAAGGAAATATGCTATTGTTGATTTCAGAGAAAAATGTGAGATTTTTCAGCTATAAACATAATTTTCAGAGAATTACGAAGCGTAAAAGAAAATCGATTGAAAGAATTAGAAACTTCATTTATTCAACCATCCGATAAAAAAAATTTCAGCCCTCTATCATGAGTAAAAGTAATTTTTAAAAGCAAAAAATAAAACCACTGCACCAAACCCAATGCTTAGCATGGACCACAAGGGACCCCCAGATTGGGGGCCTTTGGGGGCCCTGACAGATTTTTAATGTAGCCTATGTTTCATCCCGGTACATTTTCTAACAACATACAAAATTTCAGCTCAATCGGTTCCGTAGTGATTGCGTGATTGAGCAACAGACAGACAGACAGACACCATTCAATTTTTATATATTAGTATGATAATTATGGGCCTGGAAACAACCGTAAGTTATAAGCCAATCATTAGCATAAATTATTGCCTCTACATTCGGTGGAAATCTTTGAGGAGCATTATAGCGGGTGAAAGAAAGACAAGATGAAAGCGTGGAAAAATATTTCGCAGATGATTAACCACCAGCGTTGAACACAGGAAAGACTCTTCACGAGATAACGCAGCGCGTGCAAATCATCGTGTGCCTGCCAACGCTCAGAACATCTATCACGCCACGCTCCCTAATTCACCTGACAAAATCGTTCTTTCAATCCCACCTGTCGCGAAATTTCAACACCACCTCCCCCGTGCGAACAACAAACAAGGACGTCGCCCCCGACAACAACATCATCTCCCATCACCACACCACCGCGTCTCCCATCTGGCAGCGGACACATATTCCCTTCTCCACTCTAACATCCACCCCACCTCCCCCACCCACGTGACACGTTCTTGGCTGCAAGCGGCGACCCCTTCCTACACGTTCCGTGGGGAGATTGAGTGAGGAGGATGGGAAAGGTAAGCATGTGGAGTTGGTAAAAAGAAAGCCTTCCGTATCATCCTCACCAGGGCTGTGCGATACGATAGCGGGATTTTGATATCGCACCGCGATATAAATATGTTATCGCAGAGGACGCGAAACATCACACATTGCTTAATGTCTACATCCACGAAGTACCTCTCAAGTCAACACTAAGGTGTGTGGCACGGGGTGGTTCCACACCAGGCACTCAGCAATCGTCCCAGTACAATTCAGAACCTCGCACGTTTCCCCGGTCACTTGGTGCAGGCCAAAAAGAAGGCAATGCGTGGTCAAACCAGAAACTAGGAGAGTGCTGCGCAGACGAACATGCACTACACTGGTTATGATACAACTTCTGATTCGTATTCGTAATACTATTTATTGATGAGTACTACAAGATATTAATAGATAGAGATGTTAATAATGATGATGTGTCATTAAACATAAAATTACAAAGTCAACCTAGTGAGGATGAGAGTTTTTTACATAAATGATCTATTGCAACTATTATTGCCCCTTATTTTACGCAAAAACATTTTGTTATCGGTTCTGTAATATTTTGTCATTATTCCATATCTGTGATAGTTTCTACTGCAATACTGTGAGCAATACTACTGAGGCTATAGCAAAACAAGTTGCACGTCCAACAAAAAAAACTCGTTTCCTTTGAGCTTGCGCAAAAGATTTAATCTATACTTTTCCCTTTTAACAGTTAGTAATTCAACCCCTAATTATTTTAACAATTCAGTAACACTTAACTAAGTTTTTCGAAACATTGAGTAAATTGAAAGCAATATTGAATAACGTAGCATAATATCTTAAGATGGAAAGTGGGTTCAACAGGGTTGAAAACACAATAAAGATATTGAGGGCAGAATAGCCCAGGCAAAGAAGTCATTTTACCAGAAGAAGAGTCTGTAGACAGCTGGTAACACAAGCCTGGAAGTGAGGAAGCACTTAATAAAAACATATATTTGGAGCATACTGTTACACGGCAGTGAAACCTGGACAATAGCAGTAGATCAAAGTAGATTGGAAGTAATGGAGATGTGGTGTTATCGAAGAACGATGAAGAGTAAATGGACGGAGAGAATCTCTTACGAAGGTGTCTTACGAAGGTTTAGAGGGAAATGAAGCATAAGAAAAACTCAGCGAAGGAGGAGAGACACATTTACTGGGCACATTTTGTGACAGAATAGTCTATTGAGAATAACATTGGAGGGAAGAATGAATGGAAAAAACACAGGTGAAGACCAAGAATGGAATACATCAGGAAAATCATGAATGACGTAAAAAGTGAATAATTATTAAGGAATGAAGTGGTAGGGGGAGAAGAGAGTTGAGTGGAGAGCTACTGCGACCCAATCTTCGTATTGAAGAGTACTGACGACGATCCTATGTCAGTAACATCCTGATCCGCAACATTGCGTCATTGAGAGTGTTTATATGAGTTTTAAAATCTAATTTATATTGAGATACACATTAGGCCAAATTCAAATTTAAATCACGTATTCCATGAAATCACAACACATCGCCTGATATAGCAAGGCCACATATTCCAATTCCTAGTGTTATTACACTGCACGAAATATCATGAGTGCAATCAAATATCACCCATAGTCACTCAAAGCTTCTTGAAACATGCATGATAATTATCACTTTGAGTCGAAATAATAGTATTTTGCGACTAATTATTTCCATGCTTTCTACGAGAAAGTTTTCACTCAGGCGATGGTAGCTCAACTCGCTAGGTACCTGCCGTTGAACCAAATGGATCACATCGTTTCATTGCCCCCTATTCCTGCGATGTAGACCGCCGAGGTTGAACTCACGTTTTGCTGAGACTGGAGTCATTCATAGAATCATCGTAAGAGGCAGAGTTTCTGCTTCTCTTTACCCTTGGCAAAGACGAGAATCGTTGCAGAACACGCAGGTTCAAGTAAGCACAGGGTAACAGCGCATAATTTATAATGGCAAGCTGGGAATTAAAATACATTTCATTAGTATTTCTTCATTTTACTCAATTCCAAACACCGTATGACACATTTTTAAAGTGAACCGTTAGAACAGCATTTTACATGTTTATATATTTGTATTTTAATTATGGTCATCTACCAGTTATAGTAAGTTTAAATGGAATAGGGTAATATCTTATAAAATAAAAAAATCCTTACATGATATTTTTCTTTATCATAGCATACATCCTACCCCTCTTTATCCCATTCATTAAACCGAATATATTTGTGCTGATATAGTAAACAAGTTTAAGTAACCTTTGATAATAGAGCATAAAGGAAACTGTAGCAGTCTCTAAATATTAAAAAGCGCAGAGCAAAGATTAAGCATACTATGGCGACCCCAAATAATATTTACTAGCCTATAAATGAATGGTAAGCGAAAACAGTTTCTTTATCAATAGAGACAACGGCTTCAACTTAGTACTTAGTAGGACTTGACACCCAGTAATTGATGAAATTCAAAGAACTCGTAACGGCCCCACAACAATGGGGCATCTACGGCTATATATAACCGCCGGTATCTTCGCTCGACTCATTATCCTGAATATGAAGGCTGAGTCAACCATCGAAACGTTGATCAATTTATATAATCTTACCCGGTGTGAATCCCGAGAATCCTTCACGTATTCATTCCTTTATTTTTGTTTTTTTCAACTCACCAACTCCTTTAAAACAAAAGTGACATAATATTTTTAACAAATACCAAAGTAAAACATGAAATATATTTTTCTACAATTTTTAAGCTACAATTTTTACAGAGCAAATTTAGCGATATAGGCATTTATTTAAATATTTTCATTTAACCGAAAGAAGTAAAAGGTAAATTAGTGTTTAATGCTGAAATTAAATACAAATAAATCAATATTGATATACATAATGCATACATATTGAGCAAGTAAATACGTAATATAAATACTGCTTCAATTTGAAGCATATTGATGCCTTGATATTTGAAGCCTTGATGATGATTGAAAGCTAAGAAAAACAAGTGTAGAAAAATGCACATGCGCAGCCCTATTAGGAGAAGTTATTAAATGTGTAATTTAAGTATATTTGCCGAGAATGGCATTAACACGGCACCGTGAGGCCAGTGGGAGGAATAACCATAGCAACATCGTATGCTTGAGTGCCTTCCCCGCGAGATTTCGATTCTTTTTTGGGAGGTGTTACGCAAGTTTATCAAGTCGCCCGTCGCCACGCAGTGTCGGACTCCAAACTTTCAGCAGATTAACGAATAAAACACCTCCATCAGTCCTCCGAACTCTTGACTGGAACCGTTTTTCACATTACTTCAGGCTAGGCCCGGTTATTTCGATACCGGCGCGATAGTGTATCGTTTTACAAAGAGAAATTTTTAGATTGGGATGGAGCAATATTCCGAAATGGGGCACGGAGTAGAAGAGACGTGCGCTTTTATTGGGGGCCTAGGGCGCGCGCGTGATAGAGACAGAATAGTGGGGAATTTCTCCCGGTGGACGTGCCGTTTTGGTAAGGCTTGCTGGCTGTGAATGAGAGTGGGGACGGGTACGCCACGGTAGGGAGAAGGATGGGCGGGTGAGATGACTGGAACGGAAGTGACGTCTCGCGGTGTCATGGAGACCGTCTCATGCCTACCAAACGACTGGGTCCTCCCCAAACCCCTCTCTGCTCGCACACCCAAATCTACAGGCGCAAACCCCTGTCCCCTCACACCATGGCTCCCCGACAGGGCCGCATTCCACCCCCACACGCGCATCCACACCCCTTCCCAGAATTCCCTCCGCCATTATCCATCTCACTGTCTCATCCTGTTTTCCCGAGCCCACCTTTAACAAGTTTAACCGACTGAATGCCCTGAGAGACTGGGACGTAGGTTCGTGAGTGCACCCGACCAAGATACGTGACTAGCCCGCTTAAGAAAACTGTATCCATTCGTTACGTTTCCAGCTTTATAATTGGCTGGAAACGGCTCTTCAATCTGTTCTTCAAGCACTGATAAATACAAATGTCGGTGAACATTTATTGTTTTTATCAATTCTCTAACATTTTTTTCCACATTTCTAAAGCTGAGGTTATCACTCTATACCTGAAGTTTTCAAGATTTCGACTTGTATTCATCATCATTAGCAATACCATTAATTTTTTCTACAATACTGAAAAAAACTATCTACGCAACCTACAGATGTCTTCATCCGTTACCTAAGATTCCAATGATGATTCTGTCATGGTCCACTCTTTTATCATTCCAGCCCATGAGCACCAGCTATCATCAAACCGAAGTCACCTGCAGTAATCCACTTCATATTCTTTCTAGCTCTACTCCTCCATAATTCAAATTTTAAAATAATTATTTTCATAATAGGTAAATATATTCTATCCACCATTTTAGATAGTTCTTCCAACTAGTTTTCGAATTCCCATCTAGTAATAAATAAAACAGTTACCTGTTATCCCAAGTCCACCGCGTTTAGATGGCATTCATATTTACCCATTATTGCTTAAATTAGACTCCAAAACACTAATTAGGGTGGTTGGACACTCATTTACGCTTGCTTTATCAAATATATATTTATTTTGCGCGTTACGCCATAAAAGAAGGAATTTAAACCAGCATGCGCAAGCATCCATTCCTACTCCTTTTAGAAGCCAAAATCTTCCGAAAGTTTTCTTCCAAGGCAAGAAATTTAATGAATTGGCTAGTAGATCTTTTCATCATTTTTTGTACTCTCACAAAGTGTTTCACCTGCCATTCTCCAGTTCAACAAATTATTGATATACTTCAGTAGAGAAATTTTACTTACAGAAAATATCACTCTTTAAGATGATTACTCGACAGAGGACGTAGCTCCAGTCAGCATTGTAAGATATGTATAGGAACGTAATCCTCGTTGGAGCATTATTATCAACAGGGAAAGTATTTTTGCAGACAATGAAGGCGAAGAAGAGGAACTTTATTTTGTTTTTACTTTAGTAGCCACGATTGAAACTCCTTACGGAAAGGTAGGTGAGACAGCTACCATGCAACCAGAGGTGCTTCGTGGGCGCATGGCAGTGGGTCTAAAATGGAGGAGGGTCTGGCAGCGAGGTGGACCTAGTCACAAGGCCGCGTTGCGTTCCTCGTCGTCTCATTGTCCCCCGCTAGGTTTCTCTCGGCCGGAAAAATATATTCATGGAAAGACGCTCGCAAGGTAGGTATATAGGCTGGATTTTGTAAAATGCCAACACGCGCGTGAGTGAACTTCGAAAAAGAGGGTTTGGAGGCACTTCGGGAACTTCGAGAATAATCTCGAGGGAGAAAAGGAGAATGAAATATTTACGCAGTTATCACAACATCAACAGAGAGAAAATAATGGGAGTGGTTACTAAGATGTTTATGTATTTCCCACGAAATTTACGGAGACTGAGTGGCGGGTGGATCTAAGGATATCTTGTTATATTTGATGGTAGCTCGCATTCTGTCACAAAGATGCTGTTCCGCTTGTTTAGAGATCTTCACGGTATTTCTCGTTCAATTAAGTGATTGGGTGTTATCATTTGAAATTAGGAAATGGAGTGTCAGGTAACCATCTACATTTTCTCCAAAAAATTATAAATAAAGTTAGTGAGTAAGATTTTTTGTAGACAACGAACTGATTCAAAAAATTTAAAATGATTATTAAGATCAACAAATTTTAAAACTTCTTCTAACAAATACCTGCGACCGAAAATTGAAAACATATATGGCGTATTATGGTTTAAAAATGTGACGAACACCTCTGTGTTTCTAAGCTCCCAAGTATTATATAAAATACTATTCCAGTGATAAATAATTGCACATTTTTTTGTTCAAAATGCCTCACTAAAATTAAACTGCAAACTTTTAAACATAGTCACGGCGTACCATGCAATTAAATTGATAAATTACATAAAGGCCCATATCTCTGTTATAAGGTTTATAATTCAATTTAAGCAAGGTATTTAGTTCAAACTCAGGTACCAGTGTAAGATTTTTAGGCTTTCCCGGTGAATACTTGTGATGTATATCACCCGGATGGAAACCCGACACTCCTACATCAAAAGGTACCAATATTCATCACTGGAATGATATTTTTACATGGTATATAATTTAAGGAGAAAATTGGAAATGGCCACCTGGCATGATCTCTATGTATTTGTCTGACTGGATATTAAAAACCAATTTCCCAATGTCGACCCACATTGCTCAAGATGTTATAGGGTTTTATGTTAAAATACGTTAGTTTGAGAGAATTTGTCACGGCCGGGGAAAATTCATTTTTATACGTCAGACTGGAAATGCGAGGGGATGGAGCATCCCTCATTTTCGTGCCTCTAAATTTCGTGCCCTGAAATTCTATATGGTAATGAAGGTTAATCTCGTCTGAATAATACCGGTCGGAAGAGAATCCAATAAACAAGCAGAGGGAGGAAGAAAATGATTTTTTGGAGTAAATAAATACTAAATCCATTAAATAAAGTTAATATCAATAGAGTTTACAGCGTTAATAATAAAAAATATATTCCTTCATAAACCAAATTTAACACATACACAAAAATGTAAAAAATAAAATGATGAAGGAATTTCATAATGAATGAATAGCCTATAAAACGTCGTATTTCTTTCCACATAACAAGAGTTATTAGTGGCTTATCAGCAATGGCCTTTTATATTTTATCAAAAGTTTTAATCTTTCACTAGCAACATAATTTATGTGATTAACAACCATTCCTTTGCCCTTCTCCTAACTTCACTTATAGGTTACATATTTTTAAAATCATCACTCATATTGTTGAACAGTATTGGAACATAAACACTTAATTGCCTGTAACCCTTGTGTGTGTAATATTTATATAAAAAAAACAAAATTACTAATTATAACAGAATCATAATTAGAATTACTGAAATGAATTCATTTCATTAGATGTTCTTCAAATGAATTTAATTACGTGTTACGCATTGAATTGTGAACGAAAGTAGCATGTAAGTATCCAGCTTTTCCACTCTAAATCCAAAGAAACGAAGGCTACCTTCTCATTGTTGGAACAGTGAATGAAATGACGGAACTTGGGAATGAGATTCATGCGAGAGGAAGAGATGGTCGAATTAAGAAGGGCCCTGAGAGCTGGGGAAGTACAGACGAAGTGGTGCCCGTGGTGTCGAAGAGTTTTTTTGAGTGCGGGAGGCAAAATGCATCCCGAAGAGGTGAGATGGAGAGAGGAGAGAGAGAGAGATTGGAGGGAGGGATAATGGAAAGGAGGGAAGGAATGGGTGTAGAGGGAAAATAAAAGGGCCAAGGGAAGAGAAAAGCTCTGTGTTTTTCCCCTTAAAAAACCCGAAGAGCTTTCCAGAAGGGTAAGGCTTTCATACACCGAGATATGTGGAGCGCAGCTCGGATAGAGCAGTTTGCCGTCCGTCAGGCCTTTTTAAAAGGTTGGACAATTTGAGATGGGGACAAATCCACATTATAAGGAAAGGCGTGGTTTTCGTTGAGTCTTCAAATCTTGGCAAAAATTTCCAACATGATATACTTGTTACGGACTCAAGTTTTTCCTTAAGTATTATCGTATTTAATTCGGTCAATAACTGCTCTTCTTCCCGCTAATTTAATACATTAATTAATTAATAAAAACTAAAATTAACAATAGTTCTCACACAAGCTGCGAATAAAAATTTCAGTCAAGTCTCTCATTAATGACACTTAATAGCTAGTAGTCATCTAAGGATCACACGATACATTCGCATTTAATAACAACGTTTGATTTGCTGGATTGAAGGTTGATGTAACCTCAAAAGGTTTTTAAAAAACTTTGTATTTAAAGCTGTTATGTGTCATAAAACCAATAATATTGGATAGTTTAATAAAAAAATAGTAGAAAGCGAAGTAACATTTTGCTATGAAATAATAAAAATTCGATAAATCAAATTTTCACAACTGTTTTATTTTGAACTTCAAAAATGTATGAATCATCTTGAAAATATATAACCTTTATGCATGACAAAATTCAGGTGAATCGATATTACTTTTTTACGAGTTGATGTCTCTATTACCCACTAGTGATTCCAATTCTGGGGGTAAGAGTCCAGAGACTCTAGTTGAATACAATGGCCAATTGTGTAGCAGCAAAAAATAACTCACTAGAACGTAATATTCTCAGACGCAAGCAAACTTTAGGGGACCGAAAACTTATCCAAATGAATTCAAATTTTGAGAAATAAGTTATGCAAGACATCAACTTTACGTGTGATGAAAGCTCGATTCCCACCCATAACCCATCTAACATCATCCAAGCAAACAAAATTAACGTCATTCCCAACTGAGTAATGACTCACGAATAAAATGGAATCATAAACATTCTGAGGTTCCCGAATAAAGCAAACTGCTTCGAGTAAAAATCAATCAATCAATCAACCAATGAAAAGATATTTCCATTTCCATTTTGCCATCCTTTCACTCAATTGGAGTAACCGGTAAGTAAGTAGATTTCCACAGGTTTTTCATTTAAAATTTGAAAAAATAAAACAGCCGCAATCGACCCGTTACGAAGGTAAATTCATTGCATTCAAAGGGGCATTGTGAAGGACTTATTCAAAAGGCAGTGCAAAGGACTTAAAAATACATCCAAGCACTGATTGTAAGCCAAAACAGAAACTTATAACAGACGCTCAGGTGTTTCAACGAGCGAAATTTTGATTGACTGGTGCTATGAGGAAGTCCACCCTTCCTCATAGATACCGGCCAAAGCAAAGTTACAGCGGTGACCAAAAAAACCAGCAGAGAAGTTCACACTCTTCCACAAAAGGAAATAAAGTAAAGCAATACAGCGGTAGGATTGAAGGATGCGGGAGACGGGTCAAGTGAACACACTTGACGGCCACCGTTTTAGTGAAGGTTGGGTATGTTCCGGAACGGTTAGCTGCTGGAGAATTAAAATACGCACGGGAAGAGGGACGGGGATGAAGGCAAAGTCTGAAGTTTAGAGAAACAATCTTCCGGCCTCAAAAGGTCGAGTTGCTTATCTCTAGGGGCACGAGAAAGGATGAAGTTAGGCGGAGTGAAGAAAAAAACCCTTAGGAAGGATTAGATTTCGAAATTCTCAAGGCTGACGGAAGTCGCGTTGTTTTGGGGTACGTGCATCGAGACTAAATTTCTGTGTTCACATGGTATGGTTGGTTTTTACCGGACGAAGCGAACTAGGGTAATATTTGCGCCACACCTGGTTATAGTGGTGGCGAAAATAGGTGCCTGTCGAATACGCAATTCGTGAGGGGCAGAGGGGATAGGACAGCATATGGTAGACAACGATGCCAATACAATCGCATTTAACTTGAGGAGGTGGGAAAGTGCCAGCAGCGTGTGTCACGACAATGTTTACGACTAAAACGAAGCTAGATCAATATTCGGTGATATAGCTCACCACCCATCGGAGAAGCCTATTTAACAAAAGATTTCAGAGCCACAGAGAGTTAGAATGTTGGTATGAATTGTAGATTGAGCATTTTGAAGTAGGCAGTGAAGAATTGCGACCCTTTAATTCAAAAGTAGAAACTGACTTACTCCCCCGCTGGTAACTACCCCGTGTCACACACCCTAGCGGTGGCTTGCGTGGTATTTCGTAGGTGTACATGAGCTAATTTAGAGGCAACGGACTTCTCCACAAAAAAAGGGTCTTCGGTGCTATTGCCACAATATTTCGCCACCACTACAGGACAGTTAAGCCCGTTTCACACGATACTTGATCCAACACAAGTTCAAGGATACTCGCTAGTGAGATTACTTTCAAGTATCGTATGATATAGAATAAGCATGCTGGCTAGCAAGCATAACCGCTATCATGCTAGCTGAGGTACTTGATTTCATAGTTAATGCGGTACTTGTTTTCTACTAGCTCTAAGTAGGACCTAGCAACCGTCGACCAATCACGTTAGTCTTTCGACCAGCCGCTGTGAGATATTCACATTTTAAAATCAGTGATATTATTCCTCCTTTTGGTTATCAGTAATTTTAATACTACGTAATGAGCTGTTGAAGAAAATGCCCTAACTGTTGATTTGGTCGCCTGCTGCCATAGTTTGGTCAATTTAATAGAAGAAGACATGTGCTTATTTATGACTGCAGAGACCACTTCCCAACATTACAAGTTCAATGATCGTGTGAAACCTACTAGGACGGCACCAATGATCCTAGATTCCGTCTTAAATATATAATAACGGAAGGTAAACTAGTTCTTGTACTGGATAATGAATTTGATCGTTATCCTGGGCTTTAGAGTTGGATTATTATTGGGAATGGAGGAAAGGTAGGATGATAGTTGCCGAAAGCATTAGCTTACTCTTCTTAAAAGCAAAGAGCTTACATTTATAACTCCGATCCTTCAAACAGAGTACTGCACTACTGTGCTATCATTAGCAATGAATCAGGGATCGGACTAGTCTGAAAAATCACCGGTACTACCTATGTTCGAACTCGGGCCCATTGGTTGGGAAGCCAGCACTCTGGGCATCAAACCAACTTGATCCCCATTCCGAATTCGGCTAAAATCAAAGAATACGTGTCGCGAAACTTAGCAGCACTCACCAGTTTGAGGTCAGTGTGATTGAATCAGGCGTGAGGGCAGAAGAAACGAAAGCCAATCGCGAGGACTTCAGGAGGGGTTCTCTATCTTAGGATATTAGCACTCTAGTTTATTTTCTTATCACTGGTCTTACGCCCTTCGAAGGTGAGTGCCACCAAGTTTAGCGTATCCAAAGAAAGATGAAGAAAAAACCTAAGAAATGAAACTGCATGTACTAGAAGAAAGTTTGTTGCAAGATATAAACGTCACGATTAAGACCAAGATCAGCCATCATTGGGCCCAGATCACTAAAAGATCATAGCTGGGGTGTCTGATCAAGGAAATAAAAATATTTCCGAGAAAGGACCAATTTTCGTTTCCTTCAAAAACTTTATTGTATTTAAAACTTAAACCTTAAGCACTTTATTAATTATTTGGAAATTTAATGCATAAATAAAAGGGAATAATTTGAAGGATGGTCCAAAATTATATTGCCACCATAAAAAAGGCTAAAAAGCAGTAAAAAAATATTTTACTGCAATTTAAGTAACTATTTACATGTTAGACACTTTCAAATAATTTCCTGCCATAATCTTTTCAAGATAAAAGAAAAAATAATTTGAAAACTTTATCTAATATCGGCCGTAGTTATCATAATGAAAGATTCATATTAAGTATAGGTGGATAACAAATACTGCTTTGTCACGAGATTATGTAAATTTTCCTTGTAAATCTTTCTGAACTCACATGTGGGCTGCTGCTATGAATTAGAAACTACAGTTTAAATTACTCCTACTTAATTAACTTCCGATAATATTTAGAAGTGATTAGCAAGTGCATAAATGGTCAGCTATGAGAGGCGATCTTCATAGGCATCTGTAAAGGAATGGAAACAATCAGTTGCGGGTACTGAGGCTGAGGTACTTGTGACTTTGAAAAATGGCTATACTACAACGAATAAGAAAATGATTTGGCCCAGTATTTTTAGATCACCAGCTGGCGATCATTACATCAGGTCCTAAGCCTGAACTAAAGGTTTTTCCCGAGGAGTAGGGAGCGAGTACCGAGCACACAGCGAAACTAATACGGGATGAGAAATTTAAGAAAGGTGAAAGCGAGCTTTTCAAGAGAAGGAAAACTAACACGAACTTATCAGGTGGGGCAAAGAAGGAGAAGAAGACGAAGATGAGGAACTTGATGGGGAGTAGTGGAGTAGACGCAGCGAAAAAATAAGGAAGGTTGAAGTTTAACGGGTGAGGTGTCATGCGCACAAAGGAGGTGGAAGAGGCGGGATGGAGAGAGATGCAGGGAGAGAGGGAGGAAGAGAGCCTTGATGGGAACGGGAAGCGGGGAAGGGAACGGTGAGGAGATGGAAACCGTGGAAAAATTGCTGAATGAAAAATGATTTAAGGCTTGAAGGGATCTCTGGTGGGACGGGATCGGATGTGGAGAAAATAGAAAGAGAAAGAATGAGCGGGTTAGGGAGTATTGATATCTCGAAGAGAGAAAAGGGAACGAGAGGCTCATTCGACCAAGAGTGAGGGAGATAAAGAGAAAGGATAAGGAGAAAAATAAAATAAAAACGGATGAAAGAGTATAGAACGAGGGAGATAAAGAGAGGGAGAGAGAAAGGAGTAAGGAAATGACGGCGATATCCCGAGTTGTTGGAGAGTTTTTCGCGGCTTTTGTGGACTTGACTGTGTGTGAGTTGGAAGTAGCGAAATTGGGAAGGCTGCGATCGCAAGTGGCGGCCAGAGGCAAGGGGAGAGGAGAGGGAAATATATTTTCGCCCGTCAAGGGCTTTGGGCCGGGTGAGGTTTGTTGAGGAGAGAAAGATAGAGAGAGAGGCGAGATTAAAAAAGGGTGAAAAGGACTTCCCCACCGCGGCAGAAGGGTGGAAGGGGAGGGAGGAAAAATTTTCGGGTCCGCCCATTTATATGAAGCCGGAGGATTTTCTTTTTTTGGCAGGCGCGTATCGGGGTGAAGTAAAAATGTTTTGTTTCCCCGAGTCTGTCGTATGGCGGTTTTTTTTCTCCCTCCCTTATTTTTTTCTTCCTTTTTCTGGCATCCTCAATGCGCTGAGTTTTCAAGTTTCTATCCACTCTCGGCTACACATCTCTGGGACGGATTTGAGTATTTTTATCTTCACTTAAGAATAATGTCAACACCGTGAATTAGATGTGACTGTTGTGGAGTTATAGAAAAGCTAGCTACGGAAATCCATATAAATATACTCCCGATTCTTGACACGCATAATTGAATACGTTAATGTCTCTAAAAACCAAACTAATAACTCATAATCTACAACAGAATAATAACTGGAGTAATTTATGAACATATTCTATATTAAATTCTGTGATTTTGGTGGAATACATTTTACAACAATGTGCTTTGACGGCCCAATAACGTGAAATCAAAAGAATTTGCAGAAGGTATTAAAAATGTTATACTCTTACATGCATTACGGTAAAGTAAGCACACTTTTTAGCTGAAGCCGAAGATACGGATCGAAAAATTGGCCACGGGAATTGCACATGCGTGAATTTCAAGTAAATCTAAAAATATTCCTGAGGATTTTCTAATAGGTAAGAGGATTTCTGATGAGGTTTACTCCTCATAATATGCCTGCCATGCTAATTCAACAAAAGAACATCTTAATAAGTAACCAACCATAGTTGAAAGCTTGGCAGCAAACCTTTGGTTTTTACGCACTACAATACACGAATAACATGCTTCACAGCAGATAGTGATGACACAATTTTGGAAAAATAATGGCAGAGATTACACAGGACTTCTTCTGAAGGCGTGATATTGATTGAAGAGAGAATTTGGGAGGCATAATTCAATTTCCTTTCCCATAGATGCGGTGAAAGGCTTACGTGTTCCGATGACCCCTATAACTGCTCTGATGGGAGCTGTGATGATTGCTCCCGATAGCGTCACACTTTCCAGATGGATCGACGGTTAGGAGCCGGACAAAGGGGATTCCATGGAGCATCTGCTCTTCAGTTATGCCCCTGGAATGGCCAGTTGCTCGAAATTGATGGAAAATACCGTTACATTAAAAACAAAGTGTTGACGGAGAATACTACGTAATATTTCCTTCTTTAATTTCTGAATTTGTTCTTAAGGAATGTGAAAATATTTACTTTCCCAAAACATTATAATGATATAGGTACAAAATGCGTACGGTTTGATATTAAAACTGATAATTCAAACTGATCTTCATTTTTATATGAAATTACCTTTTTCATTCCTAAAGTAAACTTTAGGAATGAAAACTACACTTTTAAATATTTCATCTATCAACAAACATGGTTTAAAGTGAGAAAAATTTGAGTTTATAAGCTAATATCATTTTGTAAAAGGAATGCCTTTAGTGCTGGCGAAATTACTGTCCCTTATATTTACAAGAGGTCAGGGGTTTTAACCCTGTCTAAAAGAGTTTTTCCTTGAAATTTTAACTGCTGTACATCATTTTTTATGCGCGCATGATTAATGACATTTTTTTGACGTATGCTGTAACTCATAAAGAAATAAATATACAACAAAGTTCCAATTTTTGCAACATGAACTATAGTACCAACTGCCTAGCAGGATAAATCTCTCCGCAATAGATCTGCGTCCTCATTATAAATGTAACCACAACGACAGAGTCGATAAACGATCATATTGAGTTTGAATAATAATAAAATTAAAAATATCTTCTTGGCTTAGCGACCAAATTCAGGCTTTGTAACGTATTTACCTTAATAACCTTTAGCAAAAACACATTATTAATAGGAGCCTGCGACCCAAGGTCTAATGATATCAAAAATCCATGGCTTGCCCAAAAAATTGTCCAAGGACATCGTAAATAATCTCTACCTAGAACTACCAACAATAATGGATATAATAGCAAAATAATGACGAGTATAATATATGCGTTTACTACATTTCCGCATTTCTGTAAACAAAAATAATCTATTGAGGAGGAGGATAACTAGGTTATTTTGATATTTGTTAAACACTAGTTATCGCAAATGATGTTTTATAATTTTTGAAAAATAAAATGAAAAGGATTTTAACAATACTTATTCTCGCTATAATTTAGAAAAAAAATCTTGGCGAAAATTTATTCTTGACTAATAAGTACGATTGATAAAAGAAATGAATATATGTCTTCAATGCTGAATATTTCAAAGAAATGTTGTATGTGATCATTCAAAGAGTAAGGAAATCATGAGAGAGAGGAATTCACTGCATGATACGTTTTTTCATTCGTAAGATAATAGTTTAAAATATACCTATGTTTTTGCTTAAAATTAATGCAAAAGCAAACGTTTTACAAACAAAATCTCGGTCAGATTTGAGATATAAATGTGGATTTAATTAGACTTAATGTTTAAATATATTGGAATACCTGAAAAAGTTGCAAAAGCACGCAAGAAAAATAGCTATTCACATCACAAATGATTTCATAGGTTAATAGACACAGACCACAATTTGACCCAACGAATGCTGAACATATTACACATCATTGTTACATTCATTCCACAACATGATTATCTTTCTTATCCGTCAGAAAACCATCAATACTCTACCCACAACACATTGTATAGTTTTAGTGGCACATGGTTGATGCAAATAATAACTGATTAGCTGCCCGCTAATTACCCAGAAAACTCATTAGCCAAATTGATGATAAGCCAATGAAAATTTCAATCGATTAACGAAAGGCCTTTCTTCCGCGCTAAATATATAGATCATGTTGAAATGGGAATACTGCCACGATCTGGGGGATGAATTGTCACCCAAGGGCACTAGAACAGAGTCAAAGAGAATGAAAAACGCTGGACAGAAGTCCGAATACCGACGTTTTTGCTTCCGCTAATTACCACAGCATTGACGCCGTTCTGTGCAGAGGCTAATAATCGAAGCGGAAGCGACCAGCTCCAATCATAGCAAGCAAATACCCGGGGGACAAATTTGACGCCCGAAAGAACAGATAAAACTTCACGGCTGATAAAACCGCATTCACTAGTTCTCGTCTGATGCAGTGTTTAATCTACTCGTCAGGTGCGCGAGGTTCGTTTAATGATCCACGGCTTCGCTGAGCACAGTGAGACGTCTCCAAACTGGAGTTTTAATCCTACAGGGTATATCGGTCGTACTACCCTCGTCGCACATTTTTACGGGCTCGAATATGCTTTGATGGTCATACAAGCGGCAATCAGCCGTGTTTCTCATTTAACTCCGAAAAACAGGATACACGTCCGATGCCCTAAACTTTTATGGCTGAAATTTTTACGAATGGAAGAGACGTAGCTCTTTACGAATATTTAAAACACTAGATAGATGAAAATCACTTTTACCTTCCAATTGAATTAAAATTGGAGTTCAGATTTTTCCAAAATATGAATCCGGGAATTTCTTCTTCCAAAAATAAAGAGCATTTTATTATCCTTGCAGGAGCGCTAGAAGATGGAAGTTTTAAACAATATAGCATATTTGCTAAAATCATTTCATGGAATCACGATTTTTTTTAATTTCATGGAAATTTAAACTTATGATAAAGTATTTGCAATGCACAATGATTAATCTGGAATTTTAGAATGAATTTCATGTGATTTTAACTCAAAGCTGCAATTTCTGTGGACAATTTCAGGTTTTAGTCGTAGCTGGAATACTACGGTAGTTTCACAAGACATTTAGTTGGTACAAGTTGCACCAAACAGTGAAAAAGATAACGAAAATGAAATAAAATTATCTATGTGAGTCAAAATATTATTAAACCTTAAAAGAATTACACAAGGAAATTCCCAATCCTTCACGTGAAGTTCATTTAATCCTGCATATGAAAAATACGGCTAACTGGAATTCTATTTTTTTTAAACTTGAAGCGCAGTTGCATGAGGAGAAATTTGATTTTCTCTCCTTTAACAACATTCTCGACCATAAATTCTTTCGAAGCATAGATGAAACATTAGGATTTAACGTAAGACAAATATTCTCAAAGATTAACTCTAATCGGCAAGTGTAGTGTGTGAGGGCTATTAACATTACAAACCTACAATTCAAGGGCCAGCCGTTTGCAAAATTCCGCTCCATAACCAATAAAAAGTTTTATGAGTACGAGAAGACAGGCGCTCCGTGATAAACAGTTGTGTCAGGACGGTGCACATTGGTCGAAAATACGTCCCAGACTGTACAAATTGGACGCTGAATTTGTAGATGAGGTTTAATGATATAGGAACTGTTCAAAAAATTAATTTTGAGAAAAATGCCAATTATTTCTTCATCCTTTAGTAGTGCATTGCCAATAAACTCGGAAGACTATAAAATTATTAACAAATTACGTATACTATTTAGGAATTTCTACGCGTTTCTGGCTGAAAAATTGATCACCAATTCGATATTCAGTAAAGATGTTAGATCACAATATCAAAATATCAAGCAGTGATTAAGAAATATGTAGAGCAAATGAGAAAGTAGAGTACTCATGGTGACGATAAGCGTCTATAATCTAATAATCACTCTTTCACATTGTTCACGTGAAATCTCATAAATGTAATGTAATGTAATGATCACCTTTTGGAAACCAATATTTGGTATACCGACTATTATGGTACATAATCAATCTAAATGGCCTTACTTATTGGATAACTACTACACCATCAAAGGAGATGTGGATTACTGTAGTCTAGTAGTGCATTTAATTGGCTAAAACAGTCTCATCTATGTTTGGCTGAATAAAAAATACAAAAGTATGCACTATATGAGTGAGGCTCGGTTTTGAAATGTCTGCTCAACGTAAACCAAAACATGATGTGTGCATCACGTTAAGTTTATGATAACAGAGAGTTTGGGAATTACATGCTACGTCAAACTGTCGGTTAAGTGACATGAGCATTATATCGATGGGATAACATACACCCATTGGTTTTCCCCCTAAAACATTTTAAACCAGAGATTACAATACCGGACCTAAGGAACTAAAAATCTAATTCTGCCTCAATGTCGAGAATACTCTCCGTCAGAAAATAATTACAAACAAGAGTTATCATAACATGTTATAATTGTAATAACTCCAGTGTTATAATAATAAAATAGTACATAAATATAATTATCAGAAAGAAATACTTTGGACTATGGCATTTTCAATTGCATTGGATTGAGCCCGTTTAAGCTGCTACTGCTCAAAACTAATATCCATAAAGGAGTACATATGCCTTTGAAGACGTGCACTTTGCAGCTCAAATCAAACAGGAATTACTGCAAAAAAGAAATTTAAACCCGAAAGGAAAAATCGCTCGATTACGTTAAAGGTGGCTGAAGACAAATGAACGCGGCAGTGTATACTCAGATTGGTGGTTTGAAATCGCAAAGTAAGTATTTCATTTCATTTCTGAAGAGGATAATTATTTTACGCGCAGCCACAACTCCTTCAAATGAAAACATAACTGAAAAGGAAGTGAGATAAAGAGAGAAAGGAAATGATGAAATATGACTGTAAAAAAATGAGGTGGTATTTTCCACTAACCAGACCCATGACTCCGACCACTTCTTATGGGGGTCTTGAGAGAGTCGCGATAATTAAAAAAACAATTTGGAGAAAGAAATGAAAGACGAAAAAAAACACCGAAAGCAAACGCAGCAGAGGCCGGCAAACAACGACCCCTACGTCTTTATCCGCGGGAATATATAAGCAAATGGGGAACGAAAGGGAATACTTGGTTGAGGGCTTAACGGGGTTGAAAGGAGAGGCGTTTGGCACAGCGCCCTCTCTAACTCTCAACTCACGAGAGAGTTTACGTAGCCGTGGCGTCACGGGCTCATAAAAAAAGAAGGGAGACATGCGTTCCATTATTTTATTATTTTCTCCAGGGGGCCCTTTTCCGGCTTCTCCTCTTATTTCCCAATACCTCACTCCATCTCTCGTTCCCATATACGCGATACCACCTCGCCCTGGAACACGCAAGAGCACCGCCTCCTCAGTCTCATCCCAACCCACACACCCCCTCCAACTTACAAAGACACTCATCCGGGAGCTTTCCTCATATTTCCGTTCGTTTCCATATTACAAATGTAGACGTATTTTTATCCTTTCCTCGACTATACCAGCCTCCCGTCCCATGGGCGTTTTTTTTACTCCGTTCGCTTTCATCCGACTGCCGTGGAGCGCAACTATTTTCGAGACCTGCCTAATCTCGTCAATTATCACCGAGGCCGAAAAAAAGCGTAACGGATCAAGGTTGAGAAGCTCACTCACATTAAAAGGACAGTAAAAGGGATTAATACCGTACTAAAAGGGTTGACATTTGCCGTTGCCATTACTATAATAGATACGCGTATGTTCACATTGTTGTAGATGCTAAATCGTTGCCATGTGAACAATCGTAGTGAAAAATTGAATTATTTCTGCTCAATAGTTTCATTTAATTAATCACAATGTGCGAATAAATACGAGAATATCTCGTATGTTTATATAGGGTAACAAAAATTCTGACCCGTCATATGCATCCTATATCCCTTGAGTAATCGCCGTTGACACCCCAGATATGATACATTTTCCACCGTTGCATTGTTTCCCGAACGGGCTTAATTCTACTATGCCACACACTAAGTTAGAAAACAATAGAATTTCACGAGACTTGACTTTATTTGGATGAGAATTTCCAGCCAAACCATTCCATTCTCCAAAATCTCGCATCTAATACTTACTACACATTCTAGTTTCACAATACCACGCGGTGACGTAGTGACAGTTTCTAAAAATATATTGAGCCTCATTATCGAAGCCTTGCATTTAAAATTCTTGCGGTGCTGTGTTTAAGCCTACACCCATTAAGTAGAGCTACAGTTTGGTTCACCTGAGGAGAGATCCTGTTTTAATATAGAGAAAAGCCTGCCTGCTTAAAAGAAGATTTTACGAAAGGGCGTCCAAGAATAGGTGATTTCTTCGTGATTCATAGCAAGCGCGAGCAAAACATTTTCCTCCCAGTAACCTAAATACAGCCTCAAAAGGCGAAAAATTACTTTTCAACAAATTCATACTCATTTGTCTAAAGTTATCTCATTCACTATGCTATGAAATTCATTCATTATCAAGTCAAATGTGGGGCTGAAAATGCATGTAAAATTAATATAATAAAAAAACATCAGCTACAGTAAGAGTGATGGAAATATATGGCGAAACAGGCTACCTGCGGCAATTTCAAGAGGATCATTTTCCCATTCTCGAAAGCTAAAGGCTGAGTAACCATACCCTAAAAACTGCTCAGCCTTTACAGAGGAGTTAACTTATGGCTTAGTCGGAGAAAAGTTAATTTCGAGGAGTAAAATAATTCATCTCTCTCTTCAACAGCAAAATATGATAATCATTTCCCCGTTAAAACATAACTTTCCAGAGGATCATTAATGCTGGTAGCTGAACAAAGGTTGCTGTTGAATATAAGTTTGCGGCCAGGCGTTCGTTCTTGAGACACAACAGTCCTCGACCACATTTGGAATAAGAACGATATGAACAGATAAATCATAGAAGTAGCTATATATTTCGATTCCAACGGAAAGATACCATATTCAAAATTTTCCTTTCCTTAAAAGTCACTGCTATCGCAATTATGAATGCTGTTACAAATTTCGGCTAATAACTACTCTCTCATGCACTTGTTGCCCAGGATAACTGATAATTGCAAGCTTCAGCGGTGAATGTTAGGAGCTACTTACAAAAATGATTGTGGAAACGAAACGGACAAATGGAATAAAGAAGTTGTGATTAGACAGTGCAAAAACATCTTTTGGCTAAAGGATTCAAAAGAGGTGCCGGTTAAATTATAATTGAATAACGAATGTAGATAGGACTCATTTCGGAATTTTTTAAAATGGTCTCTTCCCCCTATTTTTATGTACACGAATAGGCCGACGTTTAGCGAGCAACAACGGCTCATATCGGCTCTAATAAGGCTTTCAGCAGGAGTTTCGGCAAAAAAACTGAGCTAATTCTTCAAATGGTTGGACAGATATTCAGGTTTTTGTGTCCCTTGAAATTTTTCAAAATTCCGATATGAGCCCTTTTCGAAATTCGTGATTAAATTTCTCTTCGGATTGCACTAAATAACAATGAATAACTGCAAGAAATGAATTGGCTAAGATACATGTTAACCGGTACGGGAATAAATCCTGATTCAAGTTCCAATACTCATTGTCAGACCGCCACACCAGTAGTAGTCCTCAGTAGTAAGGCTTTTTGGCTTTGTAAACTCTCAGGTCCGAGTAAATGTGTACAGAAAAGTAAGACTAGAGGGCAGTTCCACAATGAATTGCTAGTAAGACCAGTTGTGTATAAAGACCAAGCATCTCTACATTTTATTCTTTTACCACTAACAGGTTCCATTAACTGACGCCAGCGGTAACTGCATTTGCCAAAAGTTCATGGCATTCAAACAATCAGTTTGGCATATATTTTAACAAATGATGCACCGTTTCTTCGTTTTACTAAGAATATTACTCATTAAAAATCATTAGACATGAGCAGAAAACTTAGTGAAAATCCATTTTAAAAATAACGCCCAAATAGCCAAATTAATTCTTATCCGGTCGAACGGCTTTGTAGAATTTGTTTATTTTTTGACAGCACATCTTCCGATGACATTCGGTTATTGATAAACTAATTTAAATTATTACTAAAAGCTGGAATCAGATGGAATCCAGCAATATTCCCTGCTTCCTTCGAAACATCGTTCTAACAACATTTTACCGGTAATTGCAGAGAAAACAGGAAAAGTTAATTTATCTTTCCTTTTTTCTATTCATGCTAAAAAGTGGAGATTTTGGGCTTGAAATCTCTACATTACATCTTGCTCACAATGTAGTGGACTAATTGACCGCATGGTCATCTTTCAATTGCAATTTTAATGTGCCTCAGGAAGAAAAACTATACGGTAGAGTTGTAATCAAAGAAGTGAGATTGGTGGAGTAGGACGAAAAAGAGGTTCAATTAGAAAGATTGAAAGATGTCGTTCAATGACGAATGGAAATTTGATAAAGATCTTAATGACAAATAGCAACTCTTCATGGGACTGCGAGCCATAGAGAAGGAAATCAATACGTTTTCCACCAAGATAAAAATGATAAAAATAACTCATTCACGGCATGCTGCGACTATTTTACACACTCATCCTACTGTAACTCAAAAAGAGTAGTTTCAATGTTTTTAGAAATCACAAAGAATAACAGCGTATTTTTTCAAGGGTTTGTACTTTGTCGGCCACAGTTGGAAACAAGTACAGTTTCGCTTAGCAACAATAAGTCTTCCACCTGCGTATGAAGCTTTAGAGGGTCATGGACTGCTGAGCGTAAGCACATAGCATTCAGTCATCAGTGTGGGAGCAAATTTAATAGCCGCCTCCAATTTATTTCAGGCTACCGAGCAAATGATCAAGTAAATCGCACGGTGTTTGTAAACGACTCATTAAAAGTTCTACATTTCCTTGGGGCATTTCAGTGTGATATGTTCTGTTCCTTTACTCTCGTCTTCTTTCTTTCATCCTTTGTTCCATTTTAATCCCTTTTCCTGGAAAGTTCTTTCCCTTTCGAGTGCGTCCATACTGTTACATCCTGGAATTTTTTCCATGTCTCCCTCCTTTGACGTCCATGTTCTGAACCCCTTTTATAGAAACCTTGACGGAGAATAACCTCTGTCTCAAAGAAAACTTTAAAAGGGAGTTGGAATTTAAAAGAAATTCGGGAAGGAATTTCTCCGAAAAAGCCAAGAGAGAAAGAGCACGGTAGGGAAAAGAATTATTGGACTCTAGAGGGAGGCAGGGGCTCTAACACAACCGATGAAGAAAGAAAATTTATCTTATTTGAATTGAGAATAATTTTAGTTTCTATCACTGAAAAAAATATCTTAATCTATGTAATACGAGCGGAAGGTACCCGTTGAAATTCAAAGGGTGTGAAAAACAATAAACTTATTTGATAAGAAAACCGCAAAGCCTGAATAAAAACTGTATGTGTGGTCATTTGAGAAGTTCGTAACCTAATTTGCATGTTGTGTTCGTTGCAGTAGACACGCTGACCGTTTTTCAGGTGCACGGAGAGATAAGTGACTATTGGTCCTCTTTAATGGACGGGAAACCCAAAAATCGGCCATGCAGACTCATTACTACTTAAATAGCAAACGTTGATACTTGATCACATCGTCCCTACGGTTCTCTTGAGCCGTCTTCTGAGTGATTAACGGCTTAATCGCTTCCCATGTGTACATACATATATTTGCATTCAATGAGTTAATTCAGTTGCACTGTTCAACGTTGATGTGTACGTTTAGTATCAGGATTGGAGGGTACAATCCAGCGGTTGACAAAGTCAAAAGGAGCATTTGCAGCAGCAGCCATGTTTATTTTACCTATGAATCCTCCATCACCCGGACTGCGCCTTCGGCATAGCCATAATCATTGGTTTCGGTTGCTAAATAAAAAATCTATGGTTCTTATTGCACTTGTCGATTTTCATGCACGGAAGTCGTTCATTGCGAAGAATTTCCGTTATTCTTTCGGGTAAGAAGCATGTCGTGACGTCATTGTAATTTCCACCATCTTAAAACAGATTGAAGGTTCGAAATAGATGGGTCTTATTTGAACCAGATTTAGAGCTGGTAACCCGTCCGTAGGTTGGGTAATGATGAAATTTGTGCGGATCTTAGCGTAACCCGAGAAACACCACGGGGAGATTCTCATGAGATCGTTGGCGGATGTCTTTGACCATCCAACTCTAACCTTTGTCGTTTTTCTTTAAAGGGCTCATTTTCTGGCAAATAAGGCATTCATTTTGTTTTAGAAGATATTTTCGAAACTTTACTCTTTTTTCTATTAGGCATGTTGAAGGATATTTTTTTAAGTCCAAGGAACGGAAACACAGCGGAAAGTGAGAGTCTTGAGTAGGCAACTCGATAATAGATTGAATGTACCTAAGTTAACTGCACTATAACACTTTTTTACATATATAAATAACTCGTGACGTTAATGATGTGGGAATTGGTCTAAAAAACAGTTCGCAATCGTGATGAGAGGCAGTCGGCTCCACTACCTGTAATACATCTCAATATTAAACGATAATAAACATCGCCGTGTTTGTTATAGCAACAGAAGCATTATTACCATTACTATTCGCTGCACTTAAATATTCTAGCACATTTAATTTTTTTTATTAATTTAATTTAATTAAAGCACAATAATGTGAATTCTATTTAATTCCTTTATATGTAACGTTTACTACGTAAGTGTTCTCTCATATACATGCAGTGCCCCTTTGAAAGCTACTTTGAGAATGGAAGTTGAAGAGTATACTTTCAAAGAACTGTGGAACTGGCAGCGCAGTAACTTTAACGGAGTCACCCGCTATTGGTCACAAAATTGCGTGAAAATCACAGTGAAATAATCATTCGCCTGGACTGGGATCCCAGTCAAGGTGAATGATTTTTTCACTATGAATTTCACGCAAGAGTATACATGTTGACTGTTTCTTTTTTCGGGATTCATTCTGCGTTGTTAAAATTGTAAACAAAAATATTTCACTGGTCCTCCTGCCAGCTTCATCAGCTTCAGAGTAAGCTTGTTGTAAATATGCATTGAATTTATCGATTACCCCCCGAAGCAATTTATCATGGGGCCCTTCTTATACGAATAATCTTACTACGTATTATCATGGGCCTGCATGAAAACGTAATATTTAAATGCTTTTGGCGTGAATATTCTATGAAAATAAAATCTCTGGTTGTCAATGAAATTCGTTATTTTTGGTTTGAAAGAAAAACGTGAGCTTTTTCAACTAAAAACATGAATTTCAGACAAATAGAGAGATCTTTAAATCGATTGCTAAAATTAGAAGATTCATTTATTCAGGCTGAGTCTCATCACCACTTTCTTCCCTGGCTCCCATAAAATCAGAAACGTCCTCCGCGATCTATACCCAATTTTAAAGAATAATAATTCTACTGCCCTCCTATTACCTTCATGTCCCACAGTATTTTTTAAGCATCCCGCAAACCTGCGAGATATCTTCAAATCTACGAAACCCACCCTTCAACCGACCCACCACTCTCCACCACTCTCCTCAACTTGCAATGGTCCAAGATGCAAATGTTGCTCCCTCCTACGCTCTTCTGCTACGCCCTCTTCCAATAAATCTTCCTCAGCAGCCAACTGTACTTCCACAAATATCGTTTACCGTCTCTCGTAGAATTTCTGCCCGGCATTTTATGTTGGCGAATGTACTACCCCGCTTTCAATACGAATGAATGGGCACTGCCACTCCACCACATGTCCTCCCTTCATTGATCCCATTCCTAAACATACCGCTTCCCATCGTAAGACCTTCAATAAATTTTTCTCTCTCTCTATATTAGAAGTCCTCCCCGAATCAGCGACTAATATTGAATTGAGGACTCGTGAGATGGCATTCATCTGGTTCTTAAGAGCATTTGAATCGTCCGGGCTTAACTTGGCCCACTGACCAATAGCAACCCCTTGCTCCTGCTCCCTTCTCCTGTTCCGCTTCCCCCCCCCGCCCGAGGTAACAGACCACTAGTTAGTCTCTTGTCGCCGACGAAACCCGTCGAAACGTCCCGTAAATTATTATGTCAGTGTCCTTTTATTTTCGTGTGCCTGTGTATTCAAAGTATACTTATATGTATAAATATATATATATATATAAATAAAAAAATTAAAAAAAAAAAATATATATATATATATATTGCTATTTTTGAGAAAGGTTCTAGAGCAACCGAAATATCAACTTATAGTGTGAGTGTTCTTTTTTATGTGTTTATATTTAATTCCGCCCCACCTGTGGCATAGTTTATTTATTTATATATATATATATATATATATATATATATATCTTTGGAAGTTTTCGCCAATTGGCCACAAATATATAATTTCAAACTTACAGGAGGTAGGAGAAATAGGAAAAGATAAAGAATTCGATCTTGCGGAACGTTTCGAACCAGTTGGTCCTTCGTCAGCTCTAGAAGTGCTGAAGAAGAACGAATTCTTTATCTTTTCCTATTTCTCCTACCTCCTGTAAGTTTGAATTATATATATATATATATATATACATATATATATATATATATATATATATATATATATATATATATATATATATATATATATATATATACATATATTAAATATTTCGTTCAAACAGGTGGTGAAAGAAAGAAGGCATGTGAGCGGTTTGAGTGAATGAATGAATGGTTGTATGGCCGGAATGGCTCATTTCTACTTCTTGGGCTCTGCGTGCCCCGAAACGCCTGTTCTGTATCTTTACCACTGTCTGTGTGCCTGATTCAAACTTTGCTTTCCTCTTCTGTGTACGTAATTTCTTCTCTGCCGGTGAGTGAAAATGTCCAGCGCCATCTCTCGGCGACTTTTACGGACTAATCTTGGGGGTGTTTGATTCATATAAACCCCCCGCCGATTCCAGTGTTTCTTTAGTAGTCTAGATAGCTTAGTGGTCAGAGCATCCGGCGCGAAATCGGAAGGTCCGTGGTTCAATTCCCGGTCTAGACGAATTTTTTTCACTTGGAATCGGCCATCATTCCATCTTCACATCACCATTGTGTCATCACATTTTATGTGTTTCCTATACTCTTTCTTTCACCACCTGTTTGAACGAAATATTTAATATTTACGCCTGTGAGCGGTTTGAGTGAATGAATGAATGGTTATATATACACACACATATATATATATATATATATATATATATATATATATATATATATATATATATATATATATATATATAAAAAGATTTGCAGAAATTATACAATAAAAGTTTTATGCCAAATGTTTGCTGTCATTTACGCAAACTTATCTGCGTATTATGCACTGAGAAAGAAAACATTGGGTAACATCAAAGCACTGCTAAAATAGTATGACAATCACTGAGATAAACTATTTTAACGAAGCATGATACAAAGTATTTCAAATCCGGAATCGCTTGATAAAATGGAATCCAGAATTAAAATATTCTGACTCTTCAAGATAACTACCATCAAATGCCCTCAAAATTGCCTACAATACCTACAAAGGAAGCAATGACCTCCAGGGAAAGGTGAATAGTACTCAATATTTAGAAGAAATACCACTCAATCAGGAAAGAACCTTTCAATTACTCATATAGTTAAATTCCCCGAATGATTCGTAGAGCATAAAAACGCATGCATTCGGAGAGCATAAAAACATGCATTCATCTCGGTGGTGAAAAATTCTTCCCCACAATATGTATCAAAGAGAGAACGAAAATAACATATTTTTTAATTAAATCAATGAATCAAATTAATTGATTGTGGCTATACTTTGTGGAAATTGAAGATAGAATTCATTGTCACAAAAACACGGTACTAAATTCCACTAATTATTTTATTGCTGTCGACCAGTTTCGATGACTAAAGTGTCATTTACAAGACACAACAGAATGTAGCTATATATAAGGCTAGCAATAGCAATTTTACCTTCTGTTTTGTCTTGTAAATGACGCTTTAGTCGTTGAAACCGGTCAACAGTAATAAAATAATCAGTGGAATTTTGTACCGTATTTTGTGACAATGAATTCTAAATCAATGAACTTTAAATTAATGGAAAACAATATCAATAAAGCATGATAAACATGACTACTATGCTAAATATTAATTTGAAATCAATTTATATTATACACATCAGTTCACCAATTAAAAAAAGCATTGGTGTCATATGCATATACAGTTTACCCCACATTAAGTCCTTTGTAAACATCGCATAGCAAGCAATCATTTGGCAGTCAAATGCATATTTTATTCCAGCATCTTCCAAAAAGATTAACCATGGTGATATTGCATTTGAGGAGAAATATATTACAAGTCCAATCTCAATTAACAAATCACAGAGAATATACTCGAAACATGAAAGCAAGTTATTAAATGAATTTCAATCAGATGAGAATTGAGTAATAGCTCTCAATGGAAATGGTAAGACGTCTTCGACTGAACGAGAAGTAATTTTTCCTATCCATCAAAAAGTTGACATTTTTTTTAAGTTTCCGCTAAGTACATTATACTATTTATCTATTGGTTTCCAATCAGCGAGTAGATGTGGTAGCCATGGCCTTCTTAATTTTGCGGGTCACCCCGGCTATCTTCTTGCCTAGCACTACATCCGTGACCAATGCGGGACCAGAATCGGTGACTTTAAATTCGTTAGACCAATGGATAACCAACTTGGCTGCCGCGGTCGGCTAATAAGTTACCTTCAGCATGATCTACTGGCCCTCAACTCCTTTTTCTTTAACATAATTAACGCCCAACAAGGTAATTCATATGTTCAGACTAAAAATGATCGATAAGGGATATCTAGAGAATTCTTAGAAACTTGTCTGCGATTATCCCAATCCCCACCGAAGAAAGCATGCATTTGTTGAGAGGCGTACAAAGTTCTGTAGAAGGAAGGTTGAGTAAGATGCTAGATACTGACACCAGCATAAAGCAAAACATTAAGTTGTAAAATTTAAAAGAGAAATGGCATATAAAGGAGCCGACAAAAGTATTTGACAATATGCACTTCAAATTTTTGGAAAAGAATAATGGCACAAAAGGGTGCGGCAAAATATTTCTAAGATAAAAATGTGAATTTTTGGATAAAGAAGTCATTCCATTTGACGTACTTAATACAAAATACTGGCAACACAAGTCAATATGACTGAAATCTTATTTCTCGTTTTCAGCACAAACCAATCACCTTCAGAGGTGAAACTTTCTTCTTCCCAGGAACACCAAATGCCTCTTTCGTAAACATTCGTCTCACCTAGCAGACCTCGACACATTCCTTATCTTTTCTTTCCCGAAGTCTTCGAGGGCGGCTTAACATCCCTCACTCCAAAGTCATAAGCACATTTCATACCTATGTATTATTCAAGTATGTAGGTATGTATACATGTTCGTACATAATGTGTATTATATATCATCGGGAAATTTTCTTCTTCCGCGGAAAATAAATCCTTCAGGGGAACATGTAGAGAAGGAGAAATATATACGTATAAAAGTATGCCACATAAAAAAAATAAAAATCCTGGAGGGGGGAAGGGGAAAGGAGTATTGAGACAAACTTGATTACTCGGCAAATTTTCCTCAGCTCTCTCTCTCTCTCCCACTCACACACAGTGAGACCTACTTGGAAGGAGGAAGAAAATTAAGAAGGTAGTACGGGAGGAAAAACCCGGAGGAAAGTGAAGGAGGAGGGAGAGAGCCAAAGAAGGTCGGTTATAGGGAAGGCGGGGTAGGATAAGAAGGAAAAGAGAGGAAGGGAGGGAGAGCTAGCGGGAACCGATCCAATTAAGGTACGAGAGTGTCAAACAGGATGAATGGTGCGTTCGCATTCTCAGAGGAATGAGATGAGGGGGTCTGGGAGGGGAATGAGGATTTGCGGGGGGGGGGGGGGGAGGATGTAGGGTGCGGAGAGGGGTTGAGAGTATGCCTGGGATGGTGGTGGAGGGGAAAGCTCCAGGGGTATTACACGGATAGGCTAAGGCCCAGATAAGGGAGGGAGTAAGAGCAGGGTGGCCGATGGAATTCTCTTTTCAAAATCGAAGAATATTACAGGTTTTTACATAGTGAAAATCAAGTTTTCAAATGAGAAAGCAATGCTATGCAGGGTCTGTTGATGTCATACCTACATCATTTTCTTAGTTATTTTCATTGGATAATGGACAGTTTCAGAAATGACGCTTTTGTGTCTATAAGTGTTATGAGCTCAATAATTATAAAAGCATTCTCCCAATATGCGTTGCAGTGACGTTCGATTAGTTAATTTGTTTCATAAGCGGTGTCATAATGAATTTTTCCGGATGAAAAGGAGTTTAATGCCCATGACCTCCATAGCAAGATGGCGTACGCAAAATGAACAAAGTCCAGCCTTGATCATTTGATAAATGAGATGTTACATGACGAACTATGTGTTTATTTACTCATACTAAGTGTAGATAATAGGAATAAGTAATTTCATAAGGTATTTTGTACACGTGATGTTTTCCAGAGATAGGAGAATAGACAAAACATTCGAAGCGATAACTATAGGTGGGTGAGTTAAGAAAGCTGTAATTCATGCAACCCGAATTTCATAATGAGATGAAATGAGAACTTAATGAATCGTATGACTATCCAGTGCATGTCTTATGCATTCGGACTTAAGCATTGGAATGAAAGAAATAAATATTTTGTTTAAAAATTCATCTATCGTGGACGCAACCAAGGTTCTCACGAGGAATGCTATCATCACCATCAAAACTTGATGATAACGTTCCACGTGGAATCAGGTCCTGGGTACGGAACATGAAACAGCAAAAATATTTATAGAAATATTATATGTACTACAGCATTTTCCGCGAGTTACAATTGACACCACGAACTTATTGAATTTTTTACCTGAAACAACCACACCATGGTGTCACTTCATATTCAGTACATGGAGATCAGTTTTGTGCGGAGGGCTGAAAACTGGATACCATCCTGAGGACCTAAGTTCAAATTCCGGCGGAGACGACATTTTTGCAGTGGACTCCCGATGCCTGCTTGGTCTTCTGTTTGGATGGCATTGCATGCAGTGAATAAGTGGAGAGGTACATTATTCAGTCCTTCGGATGGAACATTTTACACTAAGACGCTCAGACTTAGCCAACCATTAGAGTCCTTATGGGGCGTCATTTCGGTTCCCTTTAAAGCAAAATTATTTCTTTGGAATGTAAAAGAAACTTTAGCTGCCTATAAGCGATATTTGCAGGGCTGTGTTTGTGCTCTATGATGTCAAACCCATGTATCTGTCATTGACGGAAGTACTGTGATCGAAATCTCAAGAACAGACTGATGTTCAAAGTTAACTAAGTATTTTTGTTAAGAATTGGAATTCAAAAAGATTTTATTCACTAAACTTATTTTAAGCAACATATTGTTTCCATATTTCAACTTCAAAAGGGAGTTTTTACAGCTGTGAACACCTTTGTGACCATTTTTAAAGGAGGCTAGTGCTAGTGACGGACTTGACTGAACTTTTCCACCATTACCCAAACAATCCTGCCCCAATATTCCAAACCTACTATCCTTAGTTTCACAAATGATGTTAGTAGTCCATCGTGTAATCAACAACAGGCCAGTGGTGGTAACCCTGACGAGGGAGGTGAGGTTTAATATAGTGATGGGATGGAATGTTAAGTTTTTGGCGCAACTGAGGGTAGGGGGGTATTATGACCAAAGAAGGATCATTTGGGAAATGTCCGCAGCGTGGAGAAAAACTCAGCGCCGGTATTGGCATACTTTTGGCAAATGACACAGGAGGATCCGCAGATTTTGAACAAATGTGACAAAAATTTTAAAAAGTGAAATGTGTAAACAGTATGTTCGTCAAAGTAAATATACTACATAATTTCCCCTGCATACTTAAAACGTGCGAAGTCTATAGAACAATAAGCTTAATTTCCCACGCGGCCAAAGTAATTCTGAGAATTATAAACAGAAGGCTAGAGAAGAAGGCTAATGAATACCTGGATGACTACCAGTTTGGTTTCAGGAGAGGGACGGGAACGCGAGACGCTATAGCGGTGATGAGGACACTAGTAGAAAGAAACCTAGAGTATGGGCAGGACGTTTTTGCATGCTTGGTAGAATTCGAGAAGGCGTTTGATAGGGTGGACTGGACGAAATTAATGGGAGTGCTGAAGAAATTAGGGGTCGATTGGAGGGACAGGCGTCTGATTCGGAATTTGTGTATGTTCCAGACGGAGCAGGTTAGAGTTGCCGGTGGAGAATCGGGATTGGCTATAATAAGACGGGGACGGGAATAAGTACGGCAGGGGTGCCCACTGTCGCCGTTGCTTTTTAACGAATATTCAGAAGAAATGGTAATGGAGGTATGGGGGGATAAGGAGGTAGGAATAAAGGTAGGAGGGGAGCTGATAAAATAAGTGAGATTTGCAGATGATCAAGCATTGGTTAGTCAGTCTGCCAAGGAGTTACATTCAATGGTGAATGCGTTAGAGGTGAAGTGCGAAAGGTATGGGACCAATATAAACCATAAGAAAACGAAAGAGATGAGATTCTCTAGAATTAAGAAGGCGGGGCTGAATATAAAGATGGGTGGACAGAAGATAGAGCAAGTCGAGTAGTTTACGTATATGGGTAGTACTTTGAAGGAGAACGGGTTTAGTTTTAGGGGCATCAGGTGCAGAATTGCCGTGGCTAAAGAAGCATTTTCGAGGAGAAGGAAATTGATGAAGGGGGAATGAGGCGTAAAGAAAAGGCTGGTGAAAACGTTGATATGGTGCGTGGCGCTATGTGGGTCGGAAACTTGGTTATTGCGAAGGGAGGATATACGTAGACTTGAGGCGTTTGAGATGTGGGTTTGGAGAAGGATGGAGAGGGCGAAGTGGATTGCGAGGAAGACGAACGAGGAGGTATTGGATATGGTCGGAGAGGAGAGGAAGCTTGTGGCAGAGGTTCGGAGAAGGCAGAAGTGATGGATGGAGGAGGTTTTGAGAGGAAAGGGCATGTTGAAGAGAGCGATAGAGGGGAGAACACTGGGGAAGAGTGGAAGAGAAAGGAAATGGATAAGAATTCTGGACGAAATAAGAGGAGGTAGAAGATATGAAGAATTTTAGAGGGATCTAATGGCGGAACATCCTTAGAGGGAAGGCGAGACAATGTCTATGACATTAGGATGCAGAATGGGGACTTTCCAAGGATCTACCAATCAGTTGGTAGAATACTTGAATGAATTAACTTACTTTCTTGAGAAAACGTTTAGTTGGTTGCCCCGTACAATAACAAAGCAGCCACGGGTGGCCACCCTGAATGAGGGAAGGCGAGTGAGGTTAAAAAGAGTGATGTGGTGGCATGTGAAAAAGTAACTGGCAGAGAGGGAATGAAGATAAAATGGAACGCCTCGGCGCGAGAGAATAAAATTTTTAAAAACATAAAAGAGGGCGGAAAACGATCAGAGATCGAAGATGAGAATCCGGTCGGTGGGTGGGAGGATAGGGGGGAGGGGTGGAGTTGGGGGAGGTAAAGGGGTGGTAAGAGATGAATCGACTTCTGATGACGTAGGTCTGCTCATTTTCCGTGATCCTTCTCCTCCCTTTTTCCATCTTTTCCCTTCTTTCAGAAAAGTTACCCGCCCTCCCCCGAACATGCACCCCCTGCCACCATCCCGGCTGATTTCCGGGTGGAAGGATTGCCCGACCATGTCGCTCAAAGGGAGGTGGAGTCTGCGCGTGAGTGCATCGAAATTTCCAGTCGCGGGGGATCGGAGTGGGGGAGCGCGGGTGTGGGCCTCCCGCCAGATGGCGGGGATGTCGTCGAGAGACGGTGATGCGGATGATTTCACAAGGTGCGAAGAATTATCCGGAGTCTCATTCCGCTTTTGATGAATTAAAAATGTTAGGTATGGATGACGGCTGTCAAAGTACAAAACAGTAGAAGCAGTATTTCTTAAGGTAGGCGACAGACAGATGAAGGCACTCGCACTGTTTAGGTTAGTCTAGTGAATAACTTATTAGCTTTCAACGTCACTATATTTCTGATCATGTCTTAAATCTATGCCACTTTTTTACAAATTGTAGCCTTGAAGTAGGAAATACGCAAAATTTAAAAGCTTATGTTCACAGATGAAGAATTATATTTTGCTTTCCCTCAAGGAATTTCCCAAGTATGATTTTGTGCCGTGCTGATAGACGCCAAAGAATAAAGTCGAAATTTATCCACTTTGAGGCATGATATCTTCACTTGGAAACCTCGTGGAAGAACCATGTACATGGTAAGGCACAGATTACTTTTGCTAACATTTTAATCAAAGAAACCGCGAAGTATCTATTGTCGCGGGGAGCGTAAATCGGAAAATAGGAATCTTCTACATCACCTTCCCTGGACGCACTAGGGAGCATCCTTAAGGTGGCTTCTTAGCGAAAACTTTCTTGTTATAAATAAAAAGTGGTTGATTATTAAAGATTAAAGAAACATTACATACTGTGAAATTATAATGAATGACATGATATTTATTTTATATATGTAAAATTTTAAAAAGTGCTAATAATATTGACAATATTTAGAGAAATAATGTGTGTAAGCAAAATGACTGGACAGCTCAATCAGGGGATATTGGATTAACTTTCATTCCCATCTTTTCAGTCAGGAAACCAAAGAAAAAGATGCGTGGAAGAATAATTGAATCACCTCATGCTTCTGCAACTTCATATTCATCACGTAACTGCTTCCTTATGACGCTTGTTTTCATCAAAATAGTTCTCTCTACTCCTGTGAACTCATTAAAAGTGCTCTGCGAGACATTTAGCGGTCATTGGAATATTTTGCTTGACTTTTGTATCGAAAATAAAAATAAAAAATGCCTACATTGCATCCCTCCAAATGGTCACGTGAATGCAGTGAAACCGTAGATGCTACTGTTATTTAAGCCACTGGCTGAGAAGTTGGATGTAAACAGTACTTTTATTTTATTTTTTTTAATTCACAAAAAAATGAAGCCACCACTCAAGGAGCCAGGAATGCCAATCTGTGCCCAAATGAATAAAAAACGACGAGCAGAGCATGTCTATATTTTCCTTCTTCTCCACTCACACATTCCCAGATAGCACGGGTCCCTAAGGGGCATTTTCTTATCTAGCGAAGAAAGGCGACAAATAAGATAAAAGAAATCTCACATTTGATGTTTGCGTTATGATTGTGGGGATAATTTTTCATTGTTAAAATTGCCCTAATTAAATTTGGCCCTATACAAAATGTATACGATTTGTGTACAAAAAGTATACATTGTATACAAAATACACATTTTGTACACATTGTATACAAATTTTATAAATTTTGTGCACTAAGGTATACATTGTATACAAATGTATACAACGTATACATTTGTATACAATGTATACTTTGTGTATTAATGTGTTTATTTTGTATTCAATGTTTACTTTTTGTACACAAATTACATACATTTTGTATAGGGCCAAATCAGTATACAATGTATACAAATTGCATACATTTTATGCACTAGTTCAATGTGTACATTGTATAAATTTTGTTTACATTTTTTTCACCGGGGTACCTTGACGTAATTTTCTCAGTATTCACTAAACAATTGCTAGACTAGATTTTTATTGACACAATCCCTTACCGACTTTTCTTGGAACTCATACGCATAAAAGATACATTGCCCGTGAAATTTCCAATGCATTGTTTATTAGCATTGTTAATATGCATACAAAACGTTCTTTTATGTGGAAGGAAGACATGGTGAATGTAGAAAGTGTACATTAGTGTACCTATTTCAGAAAAATGCGCAAAGCTATGAGACGTTTATTTTGGTCACATATGTTGTGGATTGGTCAGAATAAATTATAAGAACTTGAAATGAAGTGGATATCCTAACAATATAGAATAGGTATTAAGTGGTTGCAACAGGCTAGCTGATTAATAGAGAGACTGCTAAATATTTGGTTGATAGCCAAGCTTGGGTACTTTAAAATAGAAAAATTTATACGATAGAGAGAACGATTTAAGTTGAACCCCTTTCCTTATAACAACAGTAATGGATTTCAACTAGAAATCCATTGCTAATAAATAATAACAGTGTTTCATGAGTTATGTATTGTTCAATTTCAGGTGGATATGCTGGCTTCAAATGACTGCATGCATATATTTATAACATTTTAAAGGGACAATATGTCGCACCGAGACGACATAACAGGTATTTTGTTGATTATGTGTGGCAGTCTAGCACCATAATGAAATGTCAATTGCCCAGTTGTTTCATAAGTGATATAAATAACTGTTACTCAAGCAATGTTACTTTCAGTTTAAATGTATCCATGCTTAAGCATGGACGCATTTTTGATATGTGTATCCAAGAATGTTATTTAATTTCAAATTTGAATGAAAATAAATACGTTTGTAAACTTATTATAATTGTTGTCTCTGTGTTACCCTGATATTTCTTGTTTTTCCCTGGCATGTTTATGGCTTCACAACCGATAGGTACTTATTGTAATTATCACCATATTATCTCCAATACATAGTGTACTCTGTTAATAACCCGTTGCAAGCAGATTTTAATTTTTTGGAGAATGTTCCTTGAAAGGGTTGGTAATAGTTATAACAATTGCTTAATATATTTCACTATCTAGATCAAAAGTATTTTTATTGTTTGTATATCAGGTGAATGCGTAAATATGTCGTTTCATCTTCACACTGGAGCCTTACTTCAGGGTGAAGTTATCCTTAACCTTCATTACGTTTCACTCAGCAATAGATGCTTCATGGAATTTGGATAATGGCTGTTAAAGGTTTTGATGAGTCAATCTATTTGGAATTATTTGCTGCCTCTAAGCGTAGGCATGGCTTTCTTATTTTTAACGTTCGTGCTATTGCCGAGGCTGGGTTCGTCTTCAGCTTTCCTTCATCATGCTATTGGCACTAATATATTTGTACATACAATAATAATGTTGCTATTACATTGTGCAATGTATTATTTTCACTATCAAGGATTGATTTAGAGTAATAAATATGAAATATCGAAGTCAATCGATATCGATATTTATCGATCGATCATTAAGATCGATATATTCGGTATCACCGGTGCCGTATTCCTACGCCGCTAATCTCTGGTATCTCTTCGTATGCAATTCGTAGCGGATTGCTTGAGTTCGTATCTAACGAATACATAGCCTAACAGTGGATGGTATCTAGTGACGACTAACGAGGATGCGATACGTCATCCCGTTCGTCTTTAGATGCTATCTATATACAAAGTGGATACCATGAAATCTGTGCTGACTGTGTTATGTGCACCCATCTTATTGCCGTGATGGGATCCAAACGAATTACACGAATGATTTCTCAGAGTTGCAAACATGAATTTCTGAGCGAAGAAAGAGGGAGGTCAGTTCTAACTTATGTACAATTGAGGGAAATGAGTGAATATTGCCCCGGGGACATCATTGGCGTCATCTGCTTTCGAAAACTATTCATCTATCAACAGGAGTATCCGTGGATTTCGACATAAGTTGACGATTAGGCGTACAGATTTACGAATGATATACGATGGTGATTTACAATTAATCCCCATGTTGGTTATAAATCCAATAATTAAAAAAAGTTACATTAATTATGTTTAGTTTACATATACCTTCACCTATCATTAATTATACATGCAATGTAAATTAGTTTGTATAGACAAGAGAAAACAAGCGAAAAAGTAGTTAATTTGTTATGCCATGGTTCTACATTCTAGCATATATGTACATTCATTTAAACGGTATTAAATTATATTTCACGTACCAAATTTGACCATTAATCTGACCAAAGGTGCTGCGAAAACCTTAATCTTTCATTGTAATAAACTGAAGATAATTTTTTATCACAGAATTGAGGAGATGCTATATAAAAAAATGAAGGACGTCTACACTTAACAAAATGTCAATCATACGTAACGCATCACTTGAACCTTTTTTGTAAATAAATAAACCAGAGATAGACGTTTGGTAGGAGATGTATCACTAGCTCGTAACTGTAAACCTTGGATGCGTTTATGGATGGAATTTTTCTTATCCATGACGGCCTACCGCTGCATTTTCTCCAGTGCAAAACCATTTTCCCCCCATTTTCCGTGAAAGTACATCCACTCCCACTCTAACTCTTCTATCTTTGGTGCGGAAATAAGAAATAAAATAGACTGGTGCAATAAAATTTGTAGTCGGTAGGCGGGAAATAAAGGAGGCGAGTGACGGAGATGAAAACGAGGGAGATTGAAAGCAGGAGGAGGGGAAATGGAGCATTGACGAAAAAAGCTGAAGGGGGAGACATCGCTCAGCAGGTTTTCACCCGGTAATGGATCACCGGAGTGATGTGCCGTCGAAAAGACAATTCCAAGCTCAACCGTCGAGCGGCGAGTTCCAAAATTAAAGGCTGCCCACGCTTTTTTAAGCGTAGCTATGTCCTCTATAGTCAAGTTCATGCACACATATCCCTCACGCAGCTCCTTTTAAGGATAGGCTCAGTCGTAAGAACTTAATGCTCGGTATTTGACCGAGGAAAATGGCTCTCATTCAAATTTTTCCTCCTTATTGTCCCATCATTGCATAACTTCTTTGCCTATACCACACTCTTGCACGGCTTCATGTTCGCACTCATGTTCTTGAAAAATCCTAATAATCCTGCTTATAAGAGTCTTTTCCACCTAATTCATCTGTCACTTTCGCGGTCTACCCTTATCTTTCACACCCTTCACTCCTTAATCAAGAAAGTCATTGAGAAAAAAAAGAAGTAAGTTTTTCGTCATATTATTTAGAAATATCAGCTAGCTGGAGCGGTATTCGTGGTAAATTGAGTACACATTTAAATATTTCTAAAAAGTAATTCGAAAAAAGCTGTTGGACCACATTTCATGTAATTACATCTGTTAATGCGTTTGAATTTTTTCCTTCATTTAAGCAAGTTCTAGACTGACTAGAAATTTCTGCATGGTATTCGAAATTTAGACAAGATTATCTGGAATTTTTTTGCGAATATTAGACTCAACGTGATATTTTGGTAATTTTAACGACAGTTAAATAATATGAAATGTATTATTTCGCGTTTTGGAGAAAATCTGTACATAAGTAATCGATGTATTACGAAATATATGTCGCGTGCCATAAGATAACGTGCGTAATAAGGATTTAATTGCCAATAAACCAAATCAGTAAGATACATTTTTATACTTTTACCTGTAAGTATCACTTAAGAGAAGCTTCACGCATATCTGTATATAAACGAAAACCATTCCAACTACCTTAAGTGCGCAGACGTCTTTTCTTTTGCACATAAATGGCTTGAGGATATGTAAAGGGTTCCTTTCACTAGAGAGTATACTTAAGATTTAATTTTCACTTTAATTGAAGCTTCATTTATCATAAATTGACGTATTTTATAAATACAAAATCTTGCTCTCAACCGCAAACTTATCTGTTTAGTTTTTATGTATTATCATTTCACTCAAATCGATGAAAACAAACGAGAAACGCTCTTTTCATGCATGCCAAATGAACATTGTCCATATATAAACCATCCATTTCAAATTCCTACAGCAAGCACTCATTCTATATTCAAACCCCCAAGGATTTACATCTACATCTACATACTACCCCGCAAGCCGCCTCAATAGGCGTGTGGCGGGGGGTGTTAGGACACCAGCCGTTTACATATAAAAAGGAAACGCTCTATGAAATTACGCCTTGCATTTATTTAAGTCCCTTATAGTTCGGGGGAAAAACGAATTCCCATACCTATCCGTTCGGCAAAATATCTCTCTTAATTTATCGTTTCTGTCGGACCTGGAAATATAGTGGGGTTCTAATATGATGTTCACCGTGTCGCTCTGAAAGATATCTATTCTCAATTGCTCAAGTAATCTAAGCCTAGCGCGCAGCCTCCGAGTCTCTAGCGGCTCCCAGCCTAATTCGTTTAACATCTGCGTAACGCTGTCTGTACGCCCGTAACAGTTTTTGACGAATCGCGCAGCTTTCCTTTGTATTTTATTAAGTTCCCGAATTAATTCTTTCTGCACCGGATCCCATATGCTTGCTGCATATTGTACTAGTCCCCCCCCCCTTATCAATTTCCTTATCACAGGGGTTCTAATAATTATTCTTTCACGCGGTCCTAAGCACGCGACGTTATATACTTGTATCAGCCCGACACACAAAAGGTACCCTTCACTTTATCATTTCTTACCTTGAGAGAGATCCGTTCTTTCGGTAATCCTTGGCGGCAAAGGTTAATGGATTAATTCATGCACTAAAATGATACACTTGAACAGTACATATATTTATAATAACCCTTTTATTCTTCAATTATGAAACAAATTCACTTTAGTTACTCAATTAATCAATATATGTTCCCTTCTCAAATATATTCGTATTAATTTATAATGTTTGTTCTACTTCACCGGATATTGTACAAAGTGAATTCCCGATACTCTATGCCCCAGTATCTGTTTATCGGATTCCTGGATCCTTCCTTAACACAGGACACTGGCGTTGGTAATTGCTGTCCAAAGCTGCTTACTCCCGGCAAATTATCACTGCAAAAACTCTCGTATGACTTTCACTCGATAAACGTCTCTTGTGGCTCCCTTGTTAAGAAGACGAAGAAGAAGAAGAAGCCCCGTTCCTTGTTTGACAATCCCTTTTATACTCTCTCATCTCCCCTCCTGTATGTTCTAGAACATTCCAGGTTTTCTCCCCTTCTCTCGTATCTGATAGGCTATTCCCCTTTCATTATTATAAGTTTGTTTACGTAAACAGAAAATGGTATTGTTTAAAGTTGTTTTCATAACATAGACGGCATTGTTACAGTTTGTTTACGTAAACAGAAAATGGTATTGTTTAAAGTTGTTTTCATAACATAGACGATATTGTTGCCTCGCGGTAGCACGTGTTCCCAAAATATACACAATGGCGTCCTTAATCGTATACTTATGCCAACACGGCCAAAATGGCGTGTTACATTAGCCCCATTAAAATAATGACTTGGAAATATAAGAAAGGAATTATTTTAAAGCCTTCAAATGTAAACTAACGCGGCCCCAACGCCTTCAAACTTTAGCCTCCCTCTAAATAATGTCTGTGCCCAAGTATATTGTGTTACAGCAGAAATCACACATGAATACATTTATATCAATAAACACAATTACAAACAGCGTCTCCTCCTTTAACTCAAGACATATGATATACCATATAACAATATGGTCTCTTCCCTTTCTTCCTTGCTTGAAATAGGCAAATAACCAATGAAAATCTTATTCACGTAATTTAAAATCAAGAACATATTATATAAATCGACGTTATTAACTGATACATTGAACGTGAATATAACGTGCAAATAATAAAACTGTCCATCTTCTTCTCAACATTCATTCTCACTTTTAACCCCTTAAAAACACTGGGTTATCAAAAGGCCATAATTCACAGTACACATATACACTTCACAGCACTTAAAGTTCCTTCAGGTGATATACTCTCCCTCCTTCCGGCTCAATCTACGTCCACGAGCCCATTCATACATAAGAAAACACGAATCAAATAATGGCAACATGACACTGAATATACACACATTGAGAAAAGATATCACGAAACATACATATTGTGCTAATCCACCTGCCGCCAAGTTCAACCTCTCTCTCTCTCGTTCGTAAGCTCCCCTCGCATGTCGGGCCCCGATACAATGTATATTATCGGTAAACAGTTCTCCCTTGCTTGAACGGATCAAATTATAATGTTGCGGCGCTGGCTTCCTCAGTTTAATGACTGCGTGCTATGGTCAGTTGGACTACGGTCTTCTTCTCGTGTGCTCGTGTGATGTGAGTGATACCAAGTGCTGTGCTATTGTTCCCTATATGGTTTAATATTGCTGAAGTGGAAAGTGCCTCGTATTTCGTTCTTTTGTGGATTAAATACTACACACGTGGCTGGCCCTCGGAATTCTGAAATCTCATATGGACCTTCGTATAACGCCAGGAAGCTGTGATAAATCCCCCTTTGCTCATCGGATACCGGATTGGTACGTACTAAAACCTTATCACCTATTTTAAATTTCGCTCTCTTCCTTCCGACGGCTCCTGCTATCCGGATTCCTTTGACTGGTACCTCCAAAGCGTTTCGTAGTGCATTCTGATTCTCCCGATAAAACTCCTCGCTAATGCACGTTAGCTCCGATCCCGTGTCTATCAGTGCATTCACAGCCACTCCTTCCATTTGAACCCTAATCTCCGGGCATTTAATTACTTCCGGCCTATCCGCTTCTTTCTCCGTCAAGAAATCTCGAGGTGACTCAAAAACATTGCATATCGTTTCCTCCTCCGTGTGGGGTTCCGTCTTCTCCTCTTGTGGTGGTGTCCGTTTTATTCTCACTTTCCGTGTCTTCGCCCGTTGCTCCTTCGGTATGTCCCAGAATCCCTCTCCGTCTTCCGGCCTCGGCATGTTGGGACCTTCGTCATGCTTTGCCGCTAATAGTTTTCCTGCTCCGGCTTCCCTGCGGCGTTGCTTTCTTCCGCCATCATGGAATTGACAGGGCGCTCTCTCATCGGTGGGCGCGCCTCCGCCATATTGTTTTGTCCTCGGCGTCGATCAGCTGGTCTCTCGCCCGGCCGTTGAGAGTATCCCTCGCCGCGAAAGTTATCGTCTCTCCGTCCGTCTCTCTGCTGGCTCGACGCTTGCCACTCTCGTGGTTGTGACCTCTTCGAGTCCCATCTGTACTGCTGGTTGTGTTGGGATGTGTCTTCCGGTGTCCTCCACGTACGGTCTCCATGGGTCCTTGGGTATTGGTCTCCCCATCTTCGATGTCCAGTCGCCTCGGAGTTTCCGTCCTCTCGCGGTATGTTATCATAGCGGGCCAATAACGTCAAGAATTGCGGGATTGTATTTACATTATTTGAAATCATGCCGACGCTTACTTCCATGCCAAAGTGTTTCTTGAGAATTAGAATGATCATTCCGTCCTCCATTGGCGGCGTCAACTCCCTCGCTACGCTAATTTTGGCCGTCGCATATTCTACTCGCGTGAGCCCTCCGTTCTCCTTGTATTTTCCCGTGTCGAAACTCCGTTTTATCAGCATTTGACGTTCATCTCCCCAAAACTGCTCCGTGAAAATAGCTTGGAAAGCGTTCACATCTTCATACAGGTGTCGGGTCGCAGAGAACCATTCCTCTGCTCTCCCAACCATTCCTTGTCTGATGACCTGGAGCATCATCTGGTCAGGTAACCGATATATCTCTTGGTATTCGCACAGCTCCTGTAGGTATTTCATGGGTCTTGATGTATGCCTCCCGTCGAACGTTGGGACCTTTAATTGTACCATTCCCGCGGGTGCCGTTGTGACGTTAGGTCTCCTGCCTTCCTCACGCACGATGCGTTGGACTGCCTCTTCATCTAGCCCAGCTGCTTTTGTGGTGGATTGTTGTCTCAGCTCGTCCGCCATCTTCTTGAACCTTTCCTCCACGTTCTCATGCAAATTCACGTAACTCGCTTCTAACTTTCGGACCTTGAGATCGCTCGCCTCCAGCCTCGCTCCTACTCCGTTAATTTCTTTCGCGACATCTTCGCATAACTCTGCTAACGCCCCGTCTGTTTTGGCAAACCTTTCATCATAGCCATGTTCGAATGATGCAATACGTTCCTGCGTCTGTCTATGTTCTCCTGCTATTTTTGCCATTTCTTCCAAAAGCTTTCTCTCTCTTTCGTCTGCTTCTTCCCTAATTTGCCCCAACAATTCTGCATGTCTTCTCTCTTGCCTCTCAGCCATCTCCTCTAAGATCGTTCTATTTCTCTCTTGCCCTTCAGCCATCTCCTCTAAGATCGTTCTGCTTCTCTCTCGTTCTTCTTTTGCTTCTTCTGCCCTCTCTCTATCTCTTCTATCTTGTTCTTCTTTTAATTGCCTAAATAGCGCTTGCATCTCAGTTTCCACCGGTTCCTCACTATCGACCCTAAATTCATACGCGCTTATATCTATTCCCTCCTTTTCTAGCGTGTGTAATAATCGCTGCTGCAATTCTGGCTTGGTTCCCCCTACTAACAAGTCCCTCTCTCGTAATAATTGCCGTAGCTCTGCCGACTTCAGCTCCGGAAATTTCTTCATGTTGGCCGCCATCTTCTTTCTTCACTCCTTCGGGATGATCCTCCTTCTCTCCGGTTCTCGTGGTCTCACCTAATGAGTAGTCAGGCTCTACACGCTGGGCGCCAATTAATGTACTAGTCCCCCCCCTTATCAATTTCCTTATCACAGGGGTTCTAATAATTATTCTTTCACGCGGTCCTAAGCACGCGACGTTATATACTTGTATCAGCCCGACACACAAAAGGTACCCTTCACTTTATCATTTCTTACCTTGAGAGAGATCCGTTCTTTCGGTAATCCTTGGCGGCAAAGGTTAATGGATTAATTCATGCACTAAAATGATACACTTGAACAGTACATATATTTATAATAACCCTTTTATTCTTCAATTATGAAACAAATTCACTTTAGTTACTCAATTAATCAATATATGTTCCCTTCTCAAATATATTCGTATTAATTTATAATGTTTGTTCTACTTCACCGGATATTGTACAAAGTGAATTCCCGATACTCTATGCCCCAGTATCTGTTTATCGGATTCCTGGATCCTTCCTTAACACAGGACACTGGCGTTGGTAATTGCTGTCCAAAGCTGCTTACTCCCGGCAAATTATCACTGCAAAAACTCTCGTATGACTTTCACTCGATAAACGTCTCTTGTGGCTCCCTTGTTAAGAAGACGAAGAAGAAGAAGAAGCCCCGTTCCTTGTTTGACAATCCCTTTTATACTCTCTCATCTCCCCTCCTGTATGTTCTAGAACATTCCAGGTTTTCTCCCCTTCTCTCGTATCTGATAGGCTATTCCCCTTTCATTATTATAAGTTTGTTTACGTAAACAGAAAATGGTATTGTTTAAAGTTGTTTTCATAACATAGACGGCATTGTTACAGTTTGTTTACGTAAACAGAAAATGGTATTGTTTAAAGTTGTTTTCATAACATAGACGATATTGTTGCCTCGCGGTAGCACGTGTTCCCAAAATATACACAATGGCGTCCTTAATCGTATACTTATGCCAACACGGCCAAAATGGCGTGTTACAATATTCAAGGTGTGGCCGGACGAGTGCGAAATAGCACCTCTCTTTTACTTTTTCATCTGAGAATCTTCCCACAATACGCTTCACGAATCCTAGCTTCTTCAGAGCTCTGCCACAAATATTTCTTATATGTGTTCCCCACGATAGGTTTGAGGTTATCGTAACTCCCAGATACTTAACTTCATCTGTCGCCTTTATCTTAACGCCATCCACAGCATATACACGGGGATAGTTGGACGACCTCCGCAAGAAATGTACCGCCGCACATTTGCTCAGATTAAGTTCGAGTCCCCACTCTTGGCTCCACACATGAACGTTGTTTAAATCCGATGATAGAATTTCAAAGTCAGAGTGATCATTAATTTCGCGATAGATGACAGCGTCATCAGCAAATAAACGTATTTTACTGCTAATTCGAGAGCATAGGTCATTTATGTATATAATGAACAAAAGGGGGCCGATTACGCTTCCTTGTGGGACACCTGATGTCACTTTAACTGCATCAGAGCTAATTCCGTCAAGGACTACTTTTTGCTTACGATCACTCAGAAAGTCGCGTATCCAGTTTACTACTGTTTCGTTTAGGCCGCATGACTGTAATTTGTATAAAAGTTTGTTGTGAGGTACCGTGACTCTCCCAACTCCCAACTCTCCCAACTCGTTACTCCCAACCTATAAAGAATAGCAGTGCAATGCATCATTTCGATACGATATAAATTTTTAGAAATCTCTACATGCATCTTTGATATACATTTCCTAAGCTTAAAATATCGATAACGTCAACTGAGGGCTGGTAGCAATACCAAACCTATAATTACGATAAAATGTTATAATCACCATTGCGTGCTCCAAAAAAAACGGTTTTAATTATTCATGGCAGTCATTTCTTTAGCAAATAATGATAGTGGAGGAATTTCTGAAGAATCCCATTCGAATTTGTGGAGGATGGTTAGCTATTTTATTGCCTGGCCTCTGATAATTGAGCAATAAACTTTTCCACGATATAATTAAAAGGGTTTAATAAAGACCTAGTTTCGGAAGGTTGGGCACTTTGTAAAGGGTCTTCGCAAACTTTACATTGAACTTTATTCCTCTCCTTGGTGGTCCTGAATTCCAATGAAGGATGCAAATTTTATGAACGAAAAGGGTTTGAATCGGAAGAGCCCGGAAGGGGGCAGGGATTTTTTTTTCGGTAGCTTTGCGGAAGGAATCTCGATTACATGTGGTGCGGATGAGCGAATTCTATATTCCCGAGAGGTCGTTTATAGTCAGGAAGAATCTACAATATCTAGTTGCTTTCTGAATTAGCCAGAAATGATAACTCGGGCAAAAAAGTTACAAGAACCTATTCTATGTTTTGGCCATAATATTCCATTCTAAAAAGCATTGGAGTTCTGGTCATTCCTCATCAATCAAGAAGTCAATAAATCATTGCTGACGTGACGTGAAGTTTAAATATCTTTTTTTTAGTTCAAATGTAATCAGTAATGAATGTTAGCATAACAACAGCGTTATTAAACATTTATATTTATCTATTTCAGTATTTCAGCATCTGGAAAAAACGTAATACGTGTACCTTGGACATATTTTCAATATTGATGAAAATTAGCGAAAGGAAAACGAAACGTATGCTTACAATGATAGATAATTTTTTATGTATGTTCTAATTATGTTGAATGACTACATAACAAGTTGTAACATAACAGCATTGGCGGTTATTATTTGTCTATAACCGAAATGAGAATAAACGACGCCATATTGATAATTTTTAGAACATACACGTGGTTTGTTATACAGTACGCGTAAGTGACATAACCATGTAGGCGCCTGGCAACAACACCATAAATCAAATTACAGCACATATCTCGTGCCATATAAATTTCAGGAATAAATTGACGTAGACGATGGAGGGGGTTAATTTATTTATGAATATAGAATCTAATATATAATCGGAGCAGGATACATTCTAAAGAGGATTTTTTCTGCCATATGCCTTGCTTGAAGATTAAAGATATATGAAACTACTAGCCAATAAGCTAAACGTGTAATGATTTACACTGCAAACTGTGAGTGTTTTTACCATGTGGAGATACAGAAAAGTTATTTGAACCTTTGATGACTGCATATGCTACTCGTGATAAATAATTCAACGTAGTATAAATAAAATTATCTAAGTTTACTCTTAAAGGTATAGCTTGACGACCAGGTGGCTTCCAGTTTTTCAGTAAAGCTTTCAACAACCAAGTATTTCGAATTAAATGCAAATACACCTATTGGCGGGTTATTCATATGAGATTCTTCAGTTAAATTATAAAATTTTTAAGCAATTATTTCAGTGTCTGAGATATACGTTCAAAATGTTCGGTGCCCAGCATTCTGAGCTAAGTCCTGTTTTATTTCATTGGTATGAAAGTAGGCAAGAATTATAATTTAGTATGAAAATTGCACACAGAGAAGGCTTAGCCTACTTACGATTATTTTATTGATAACCCTTCCTTGCAAAGTTCTCTCAGAGTTTTCCGCGGCGATTAGATGAATGTTCCATTCTTCTTCCGGGTATTTGCCGCGTCGTTGTGTTTTTCTGGCAACGTTTCTCCTCCCGTCCTGGAGGCGTCTTCAGGTCGAAGATCAGGTCAGGCCATCTTCGACCTGAATATGCCTCCAGGACGGGAGGAGAAACGTTGTCAGAAAAACACAACGACGCGGCAGATACCCGGAAGAAGAATGGAACCTTCCTTGTAAATCTTTCTGAATGAATAACCTGCTCCAAAGCATTCTATTTGCTTTAAGAATGATTCACGCATTTCCTTAGCTTGCTTTTTTATCTTGTAAATCGTGATAGTGTTAGTATGCTAAAATATTTCTTCCATGAATGCATTTAAAACATTCATTTGTTATTTATTTTATTTTCCCCTTTCAGAAAGTAACTTCCATTCCAGATATATTAAGACTGAATGAAAACATTAGTAAGCATAAATGATCGGATGGCAAGTTTCTAGGGTATTTTTTACGCTGAGAGTTTTGCTTCAAATTTACTGTGAGGGAACTTTCAACTTCCATAGTGACTTCGCTTAAAGAGTCCAATATCCGCGCGGTATTCCACAGAGGAAAAATCATTCGCCTTGACCGGCAATCAAACCCGGATCTCTCGATTTCGCGCCGAGTTCTTTAACCAGTTAAGCTACCGAGGGATCCGGGTTCAAATCCCGGTCAAGGCGAATGATTTTTCCTCCGTAGAATATCGAACTTATGTGCACTTGCGGGTGACACAGTAAAAGTAACTACCGTGACTAGTTCCGGTATCCTCATAATTAGTCCAATATCCATTTTGCTGAGCGTTAATGTATTTCAATGCTTCTGCACTAAGCAGTTGTTTCCCTATTTTGACTCGTATACTCCTTGAATGACTTTCTACTTTCCGTATCGAAATATCTGTGGGATCAAACGAATTGTTTGGTTGACAACCCTTCACAGATTTCAATCGTTCCTCCATTCTACCAGGATTGTGAAATCGCCCTATTAATCCTTTACGCGCAATATAATATGCTATTGCGTAATTTTATGGAAAACATTGATGCCAATGACATTTTCTGAGCATAAATGTTAGTACAAAAATGAGAAAATGAAATTTCTAGCATAAAAAAGGGAAAAGATAAATTCAGACAGTACTCTACCACGACTGGTACCTAAAGCAAGTGGAATCATTCACCTACTTTGATGACTGCATACACTGGAATGGAATAAGTTGGAAATCAAGGGATCAATGGCTTAAGCCGAGGTTCTTGATTAGAGAAACACTTCTTTTGTTCAAATAAAATAGAAAGAAGTACAAGAAAACATTTGCTTGCAGTGTTAGACTACCTGAATCAGAGACGTCAACAATTGGAAAGCTGGAACAGAAGAAAAAAGGATGCTTTCGAAACTTGACGCGATGCTGAAGACCAACGAAAATGTGGACGCATATGATAAGCAACTTGGAAGTAATAAGATAAAAGGAGAAACTATGTGAAGCACTATCAAAAACACAGGGCACAGATGGATAGACTGGAAAAGACTACACATGGAGAAACAACAATGTGTTCGGGACATAGAAGGAAAAGCCTCACAAGGAACGACGAGGGACGAATAGATAAGCCAGCTAAAAAGAAGAGCTACAAGAACTTGAAGGACTTAGCAGGAGACAGGGTAGGACTTGTAGGACAGGGTAGGGGCTGAGGACTTAGAATCTTAGGATATAGTGACTGATGACGATGAAATTCGAATAAAACCATTCCATTGAATCTTTAAAAACTTATTCGATGCCACGACTTTATTTTTACTATGTTCTCACGTATATTTGATCAAGTGTACTTTTTGCGCATCTCTTTGGATACTGGCTGGGATAAAAATTGAAATCATTGCTTTAAAAACGTCTCAGTGGCCGCAATGAAATCAAATAACTTCAATTTTTATCTGGATAAAATTAGCATAGAGAATTAAACACTCAATGAAGAAAGGAAGTTGTGATGCATTTAAATTGAGATAATATCATCATGAGGCATCAACACATAATATATACGTTCATTCCTTAAAACTTAAATGAAGAATGTTACGGTAGAGTCTTTAGTCAACTTTGTCCGCATGAAATGCATTGGGAATAACTCTGTGAGTTGTGGACGACTGAACTGATCATTTTTTTCTCAAGCCTAATTACGGCTCCGTGCTAAAGACTTATGCATCGGAAATACATTAATGCCCCATTTCGCAGCTTGGTCAACCATTAAAAGGAAAACAAGAATTATAGCTCCACTCAGAGGCAGATACTTCCATTTCAATTCCATTTTTAATTCTGGTGTAACGCCTCAAAGTGATATATTATAACAGAGGGCTATTTAGGTCAATTAATAGTGACCGCCATCCCTTAACGGGAGTATTCACACTTGCCTAGAGATATAAGTATAAATAATTATTATCTAGGATAAAAAATAAAAGTAAAGTAACATTTTTCCGCCAAAAAAATCACCGTGGTAGAATGAAATTGAATGCAGGCGGTAGAAGCCAATCGTACCTCACAAATTAGTGATAACTTGCACTAAAAATACGTATCCCCGCGTAATTTAAGGTGAAAAGAATTTACTTAAAATATTGTTTTGAAATATTGAGTGGATGAAATCAGATAACACCATAATATAGTAAATTTCACAATTTCAGCGCAAAAATCAATTACACCAGTCTGCATGATATCAGATGACTGAAAACTAATGAGTGATAATAGATTTTTTTTGCTGATTTCAGAACTGTATTTAGTTTTCTTCAAATACGTACAGAATTTTCAGAATGGACCCAATTTAACTTCTAAGACTTATTGATGAGTGCATTATATGTGTTAGTGGGTAGCTATTGTTCGAGAGATATTTCTCAATATAAGTCAATGAAATACTGCTTTTAGTTTTGTTGTAAGATAGTCAAAATGTTATTTGAGCAGTTCTTTACAGTATTAGAAAAAATGTGTTACAAAAACCGTCATTGCGTGAAGCAATGTTAACATATACAATATATGCTTGCAGTAGTAACAAAATTGAAACCATGATTCTTATTTTGTGTAAAAACCTGACGTGATACAAAAAAATGGAAGTAATTTAAAGAATCAGCATAAAAAATTGATTCAGGAACACCTATTTTTAATAAATCATCTGACAAAAAGTTTCAAAATGCAGACTGGTGATATTCTTGCGGGATTTTGCTGGGAAACCCTACTTAGAGATCCACACACTCATTACGCCATTCTCTTTCGGGATCAACACAGACAATAGTGCTTACGTCTCTTGCATTCGGGATTTTTTAGAGTTTTAATAATCTCTTCCTAGAAAATAACAGCTGTAGAGCAAATGAGATTGTAAGCGATGTATATTTTGCGTTATATGTGGTATGGTATGGTGAAGATTATTCAGACGGAGAGAATCGGCAATGCAGAAGTCCAGCAACATTTGGAGAGAAAAGAAGAATAATGAAAAGTTTGAGAACAAGAAGAGCCTAATTGGAATCATTTAGCGACACAATAGCTTATTGAACATAGTAATCGACGAAGACTATTGATAATTTTACAATGAAAGACCTATAATGGAATGCATCAGACTAATTCCGAAGGACGTAAATTATTTTATATAAATAAATTAATTCTAAAAAAAAGGGAAAAACAATTAAAGTTTCGTAAATACATCTTGGAACCGAAATAAGTTGAAGAAATGGAGAATGGTTGTCAGAGTGGAGAGGAGTTGCTGCAAACCAATCTTCGGACTGATGACTGCTTACGATAATGTTCATTTCTTCCGAACTATCCTATGCTCGCATACATATTTTTCTTTGACTACATGGCTTACATGTTGCCTCATGATTGACCTCCGTTTTCTTAGATTTAAAAACTCTTTCTTTTAATAGTATCGTCCAACATATTAAACCATTGGTTTAATTATAGCCATTAAATGGCTTTCACGGTCCACCCCATCCTTTCACACCGTTTCAACTCCGTTATTCGACGGTCATCTATTCTCTTGAATAAGTCAAATCAACTAACCACGTTGCTTTCAGACATGCCCATAATTCTTCAATGAGTCATCCATTCCGAATCCAATGTATCCTTTTTTTGCCCAAAACACTACCCAATTGGGGGGTTCGAAAAAATAAAGTATTTTATTTCGGAATGCTATAGCGGGCAAAAGTTTCCATTGGTGTAGACAAGAAAAAATAATATAAAAAAGATTTTTTATTTATAAAAATAAATAAATCTTCTTCCAGTCGCGAATTGCCGTTTAAGTTCGATAAAAATCATTAAAAACCATAAACTTTCAATTATTTTTGTAAGTATGAAAGGGTGGTATGACTACAGTCCTATATCGCGTAAACGATTTTACAAGTATTTAAAAAAGACTTAAAATCATTATATTTATATGATATGTAGGGCATTCAAAAATCCTTTCTAGTTATTACACCTACTCCTACCTTCTGTAGCGCATCCATCATAGCAGTAATGACCTATCACTTGTAATCACTAACACCTAAAGAAAAATCACACGTTGCTAACTAAATTGACAAGAGAACAGTTCATATGCTAACACAGGAACAACATCACGCTCAGTACTGACTAAAACCAACAGCAGACTGACAGTTGACAATAAAACACGAAATGGTGGAAGGTGGGCAGTTGCGCCCGCAGCCACAGAGAAAGTTCGAGCGCACGCCTGCGTCTCGTCATTCCGGGATTAGTCACTTTTGATATGGCTGCGCGACCGGTTAGTATGAAATATGATGATTATTTTACCGTAATTTTTTCTCAGCACCTCTAGCTACAGGAATGTAACTGTAGCCTCTCAATTATATTTGTTATAAAATGTAGAACATTGAAATTTTACTAACATCGCTAATTCATCACATATATCGTGGCGATGCGCAACCAAAAGATATCATATAAATATAATTTATATAATTTTAAGTCATTTTTAAATACTTATAAAATAATTTACGCGATGGAAGACTTTAGTCATACCACCCTTACATACTCACAAAAAATATTGAAAGTTTATGGTTTTAACGATTTTTATCGAACTTTAACGGCAATGCGCGACCGGAAGATATGTAAATAAATCTTTATTGCATTATTTTTATTGTCTATACCAATGGCAATTGTTGCGAGCTATAGCATTCCGAAATAAAATACTTTATTTTTTCGAACCATCCTACTACCCAGTACTCACTGCATTTTTCCTCCTACTATTATGCTGATGGAAGCAAAATTTTACTTCAAAAATAGAAGGCGCTCATTTCCAGAATATCATCCAGAGCTGACTCATAACACCAATATTGTCATTAAACACTTACAATGATACAAATAAATGATCCACTATAGTATGATCTCAAGTTTGGCATACCGAATTCAGCCCTGTAATTGCTCCTCCTCAGCTAATGGAAGGCAAAAGGAATTGTTTGAAAGATATTTGGTGGCTTATTGACTTAAAGAATGATACGTTTCACTGCTACGAAGCGTTAGATTATAATTTTAAGCGTAGCAACAATCTTAAGAAAAAAGAAGATTTTATTTTCGAGGAAACTGAGCGTTGTGAACGAAGCTGAGTGTGTGATTTTGAATTATGCAGGATAAAATAGGATATATATAAAATTAAATAGTCTACAGCTTTTCCACGATTATATTACACCTTCCCTTGGAATGTACCCCAATAATATAGCACATAGAAATTGCAAATGTACGTGATTTAATTTGATAGTCCAATGTACGGAAATGTTAGCTGTATTCATTTTGTAATCGTTTTGAGAGCACCTTAGCACCTATCCTACGCATGTAAAAAATCCCAATGGATGCGGAAATGGTATTATTTGGATTTTGTAACCTCTATACAGGATTTGGTTTCGATGCACGTCATAATATATGACGCTGGCTGGAGTTGACCTACTTGCTCAAAGAGCCTATTCATTGCATAATAGGATACTAATGCTGATCCAGCAGAAATGGCTGCACTGCACACGCTTGCATAAAAAAACAGACGTGATCATCGGTCTTCATAAATCACAGAAAACGAAATAATGACCATCACCTTACTCTGTACTCACGACATAAACGCATTAGGAATATCACCGATATAGACCATGGGCCATTCTAATGAAATAATAATATTCCCATTAAGATGCTAAAACTGCATATTATTCCATGGCAAAGGAGTGTGATCCCAATAAAAAAGTTTGCGGTTTGAGTTTCAGAGAAAAAGACATCCATTCGTATTATATACATATTATAACCGGTAGTTCTCGTAGCAAGAGAGTAAGGAGAAAAAGTACAGATGTATATTCTACAAGCGTATACGCTCAAGATAAGACTGTGTGACCACGTGATATTCATTAGAGTTGTGAAGGACCTCCACGAATAAAAAGGTTTATGGGATTTTATGAATATGATTCAAAGTGAAGGTAACAATCACTGTTGAATATCTTTCAATTGTAATATAACCTACGATCATCGAGATAAAAATGATAGGCATTCATCACGTATTTAGTGGGTTAAGTACTCCATGAAAAAAAGATCCTTAGATGACGCTTTGCATGTTCAAATGAAGTGCTCCAGCTTCTTCACACTTAATGAGTTAAAACACGACCTCAATCTTCTTCGCCTAGTTCCTTTGTTTCTTCCTTATGCTTTGACCCGCACACTTGACCTCGACGACGACAAGAACGCTTAAAAACCAACTACGGAACACATGCTACGATGGCATTTTAACATCTATATACAGGGCGAACTCCCCACGTTTTACACTCAGCAGGGACGAAAATAAAAAAAGGACAAAGAAGGAGTAAAAGAAAGGGAAGCCCTTTTTCTCCGTCAGTGCTCTTCTCTACACGTTAGATACGAGACGATAGGGCATGTCCCGGAGGCGTGACTCGGAAAATCACACCGTATCTTTACTTAACTAGGTTTCTCCCTCTTTTAACACTTTTATTTCTTGTATTTCATGAGAGGCATTTTGATTACTAAAACTACGCGATTCATCCACAGAAGGAGGGCAACGGGAAATTGTATCTTGAAGACAGGAGCTGCAAGGGCGTCTTAAGCGTTGGACGATGCACAAAGATTCTCCCCGATAAAGCACCGCAGCATAAAATACTTGGTGTGTAAGGTGAATTGATGTCAGGTAATACATGATAGTCATTCAAAGATGATTTTTAGGGTTTCAAAGGGTGATATAATTAGGGAATAGGTAGCAAAGCACTACCTATCATAACTTCGGTTCATCCCTCACGTTTAAAAGGAACAAGTCTTAAGGTGGGAAGCTACTTTCAGACAGAATTATATAAAACAATTATTTTATATAAATAAATTAATTCTAAAAAAATGGAAAAACAATTAAAGTTTCGTAAATTCATCTTGGAACTGAAATAAGTTGCAGAAATGGAGAACTCTTTTCACAACAGGTAAAACTAAGCGATTCAAAAAATGATTGAAGATCTCGTAAACAATGCAGAAAATTTAAACTTCTTTACAAGGAAACCAAAGTAGATAAGATACAGAAAGGAAGGTTGAAATGATAATAAATGTTTATTTAAAAAGCAAAAGTAGCATGTAGGAAAGAAATAATTGTTTCATAAAAAACGAATGTTCGCTAAAAAGACATTAGGAATGGAGGATAGCTCAAAAGATAAGTAATGAGGAGCTGATAGATATGTCTTAAGAGAAACTACTTAGAACACGATGGGTGTTCTTGGAAGAAGAACGGGTGATTTCAAAACCAGGTTATATCAGAGTAACACATTAAGGAATCCCTGCTAACAAGGATTTGAGTAAAGGAAGGGACGATGTTTTGTCAACGTAGGCTGTAGATAATTAAAACAAAGTTGAAAGAAGGAGACCCATGCATTCAAAGTACCTTGATCAAGCAAGGAAATAATGAAGAGGTAGATGCTGAGGAAATCAAAGAGAAAGAATGGTATAAGTAAGAATCATCCGTATCTTTAAATCCCTCACCGACCAAAGAAAATCCACAAACGCGGAGGGCGCCTAACAAAGATCCGGGGTATCGGGTAACATCGTACCATGGGCGGGCAATCAAGATTCACAAAGTGTAGGAGGACGCAAAATTTCATCCCATTTTGATGAGAGCGGTCGCGGGGGCTTCACTCAGTCACTCTGGGGTGCGTTGCGGGATGTGGAACACGGATGCTGTGAGAGATAAAACGTGTGGATGCGCCATCTGAAACCACCTCCCCCCACTCTCCTGTCCTCTTCAAGAACTCCCTTTTGCACAGCACGCCTGCATCACGAAGAGACGGCTCTCCAAAGGCAAAAATCGAGGTCACACGTTTGATTGCCGCCGAGTTAATGGGTTCCCCCTTTTTGCCTTTATATCCCGCCGATAAACTGATAAAAATAAAGAAGAGGATATTTTTTAAAAAGAGAATAAAAAAGTAGTTTGATAAGATGAAATATTTTGATAATCTGACTCTAGACTCGCGGTCGACGTGCAAAATCGGGTGAGCTTTCCAACCACCTCCCCTTCCCCGCGAGATTTTACTTCGCTTCACAAGTGCTGAAGATGAAGCGATATTATACATTTTTTTATATATAAAACAATATAAAGAGCGGCTCCAGGACGCGATGAACAAGGCCGATAATAAGCTCCACTGACTCAGCGTATTTCAAGAGCTCCGAAACGATGCTACCAAGACTTATCGATTTCCGCTTAATGAATGCATCCTTGAGACAGTGCATTAATTCTCAAGCAAGTACACGTGTATAAAATGCACTTGAATCCCTGTATCTTGGTGTTAGTAAAATGCGCGAATGCCACGAATGTATTATGGACTTAAACGTACTATTTTATATTGAGATGTACCTCTTTTAATGAACGCTTAATAGGTCTTTTTTAACTCCAAGCTGACAACTGAATATTTACATTTCAGTTGAGAAAATCACGATTTTTGCATTCAAGATCCGTTTTTCCTTTAAAATCTGTATAATTATGCCGTCATGGACCCGATTCTACTTCATCACCCTAGAATGCATAATTAATAATAATTATAGTGACGTCCTTATTATTAGGCCCGTAGAGCAATATTAGGCCTACAGAGCAATATTAGGCCTACAGAGCCATCCCTTACATGTTAAATTTTACTACACACAAAAAACATGCCCTGAACGGAAATGAAAAATTCGTTTTAACGACTTTGGGTATCTGATATGGACTTAACCGCCACCAGAGCCGATAATAAAGGAATTGAGAAAGAGGTATTAAGAAAAGGAAATGAGCATGCAAATTATTACACAGTCTATTTATCATACCATTAGGTGCAAATACCGTAAGTATAGTGGCCTCATAAGTGTAATCACATTTGTAGGAATGGTATATTTTATTTAATTATGTTAGAAGCTCTATGCAAGGAGTAAGTTTTCGTAAAAGATAAGATTAGTTGAAGTGCGATCTCCTCTACCGTACGCATGCTAAATGCCAAAACCATATAATCGGACCACTAAGAAACAAAAACGTTGTCTTCAAATAGGCTACTAGCTCTTAGATCATCTGCTTACAATTATATTGCCTGTTATCGTGCGTGTGAAAATTACCAAAGCTTATCCTGATAACAATGGGTGCAGTATATATATTCGACAGAAAAGTCAGCTGGTAATTTGAGGGATATGTGCGTCCCCCTTCACCATGTTGAACCCAAATTTGATTCCAACGAACCAATAATTCATCACCTAGAACATCTTGAAGCTCTGATAGGATAGCAACACTACATGCCACTACTGACCCCAGTAGTTGTCACAGTTCCTCACATACTTCATCTTTTTCATCCAAATCCGGTTCCAAGGGAGGTAGAAACAAACAATGTGAAAACAACTCGGGTATTGCCTTGGGTTTTCTTATCTCCATTAATGGGATTTGGACAAGCACTATGCTTCGTTACACTAAGAAACATCAAAAACATGTGAGGAAAACATCAGCTATATGGCTGAAAGGATAGTAAAATCTAGGATGGCCTTGTCATATTTCTTCATATTTGTGATTTAAGAGACAAATTATTCGAGGGGCAACGGAATCCCCACGTTGGAAACACCGGTTCCCATTCGGTCGCCGAAGTTAACCTGCGATGGACTTGGCTTGAATTAGGACAGGAGATCCTCCTATTCGTGGGAGTGCTGTTACCCGTCTGCAAGTGGCAGACAGTAGGTACGTACAAAATGGCCTGAGCCGTCGATGAACGCTAAACTAAAATACTACTACTACGACACTGTTGAGGTCAGAAAAACGTGATAAGCCCGACATCGTTTGATCCAAAAACTATTAAATTTCTCTTCATCCGTCCTACATTCCTCAAATAATTTTCACCTCACACACATATACTTTATATTTTTGGTAACCTTCCCAAATAACCTACCACAAGGCCACGTGGGTAACCGGTTCCAACACCGCACTAAATTGAAGAAAGTTATTTCAGGGAATAATACTTTCAAGTTAGAAGAATATTGGACGGGCTGATAATATACTGCCCAGCACATTTATTAATTTCCCACTGCTAGTGCTAGCATTTCACCTCTAATGTTATGAATAATTACACCGGAAACGAATCACCATTTAGTTGGTTCCACCATTATTAATTATCCTTCCATCCATATTCTGGTTACTTTTATAAATACTAGTACCTACTCTTATGTGATTTGAAAAACAATTTTTTTTCTTTCCCCGCTAATTTTCTCGCAAATGGAACTTGAAATAACATGGTGTCAAATGGAAGAATCGCAGGAACACGGGGAAAATTTGTATTTATCCATTTAATATAAATGTCATTTTCGCGGAAAACATTTTATAAGAATCTAAAACTCCCGATATATTCGAAAAAATAAAATATTGTCATCTTAACACCTTATTTTTTTGAGTAATTAGATAATAACTCCTTTAAATAAGTTAAAATGCGGTAATTGCATAGTAATGGCACTGCAGCAGGCGTCTATGGCTATAAAAAAGTGTTAGTGACAAGTATATTCACGGAATAACCCGCAAATTTTGTATTTAAATTTTTTTTGAATAGCCAAGGCAATTCACCAGTGAAAGCTGGGTTTGTTAAACCAATTACACCGAAAGGTGGAGTTTAATATTTGTGGAACACCGTAAAACATACAACTTGCCCTTTCCGAGCCGATTCGTGATTGACGAAAGATAATTAGATGATAAAAGCCCGGAATTTTTTTAATGCATCTCCAATTCCATAATTCTTAAATGGAGAAACACGCATGGGATCAAGGCACCCTTCGTCCAAGGCACCCTTCGTCCTCCTAACACACAGTCAAACCTTTATCTCCTGATCAACTCCTTATCTCATTCGAAGCAACGATTCTTCCCAATTGGACGCGACCTTCCCTCCTTTTCCGATAGTTGGGAGAACCAATGGACTCATCGCTGGCGGTGGTACGAGGGAGAGATGAAGAGCTGAGGAAGTTCGCAGACAGGTTTGCAACCGTCCTTCCGCTCAATGTGATCGAGTTCGAACATTCTAAGTCGATGTCGGTAGCCGAGAGATCTATTCCGCTAAAGGAGATCGAACAAGAGGCGTGTGCGTAGGCATGTCCGATTATTCGATTTATTGAATCGTCGATTCGATTATTTTTATAATTGATCGATTATTACAGCACATTGATGTCGATTGCGGTAATTGACTCGATTGTCAATTTTCTTCATGTGACAATTGTTATGTAATTCAAAATTATTGTCCGGAAACCGATTATAATAATTTGAATAATTTTTTGCCCACTCATGTCCTACTCTCATCTACCCAAAAATGTATCCGACTGAATAAGAATTCTTCTCTTTATATTTCATAATTCAAAGAAATTTCATAGCTATGAACGGTTACATAATACGTTTATTGTTAGTTAGGAAAATTGATTCAGGACCATAACACCGAATTAGCCTCACATAAAATAAGATACCTAGGAGATATGTGCTATCTTCTCATATTATTCCTCATTAAAGTAACATTCCTCATTCCTTCCACATACATGCCTTAGGCATAAGTCATAAGGACATGTTCACGACATTTATTACCTATAAACACTGATTGCTGCAACTACAGTTTAAAAAACTATAGAACATTCTTCTTTTTATGATTTAAAGCATGTTGCATTCATATATTCGACGCTGGATTCACACTCATGATGCAGATATCCTCAGACTTCTCAGGTTCATCGACTCAATTCCACTGAAATTCTAATAAGTCAACTACATGCACAGATCACATGCCTTTTCCGGTTGCAACCGAATTCCGTATTCATAACGGTGTTTATGATTCTACAGCACCCGAGCTCACCTTAAACAGATCATAGGTGTGCGAAAATGTGCCTCTCGTGCCTGCATACACATATCGCACGTTCCTAGAATCTTTTTGGTGTCTGAAGCCACCCCTGGATACGAACAAGAACGGAATGAATAAGAAAGAGGAAGGTGTAAAGTAAAACAGCGGCGGCTTTTAACATCTAGGGCCTTTGCAGAAGAACCTATATTTCACACATGGAAGTGTACAACATATCCTCAATCATTTTTAATACAATTCACACAATGCTTTGCAATCTCTGTCCAAGTAGTGGTATTGGGAGTTCCACATTTACCATTAATTATGATTTTTTTATGGAGATTCGTTTATTGAGTAAATCTCGATTAGACTAGAGGTGCAATGCGGACGAAAGCAATAAAAAAATAGAATATTGTGGAGTAGTATACTAGCTGCACACTTACGAATATTCCAATATAAAAATATCATTTCATTAAGCAAATTACAAAAATTTAGCGCGGTGTTGGAAATGGCTGTCGCCAACGTGGCCTTGAAGTGAGTGAATGGAGCTTAAGTGTAGCAACTGTGTTCTCTATAAAGCCCATACTGTCAAAAAAATGTGAAACATTCTAAATTTGCAACAAGGTTAGGGAACAAGGGGAGTACAACCCACAGCTGATATCATACATCTACTCCATGTTATATGATCTCTGTTGTAGGTAGCTAAGGTGAGTAAATTAATATATACCTACGTAGAATTACGCATGTGATGGAAAAAATTGAAGAGAAATTCACCTCTGGCAATAGGCTAATATTGACGATGGATGGCAAGAGAACTAAAGTTAAATGACTCATTTAATAGGTACTTTGTCAATTGAAAAGCTCGCCACATTTCAGCTAAGAAAGCAGAGTGTCCCTTAAAACAATCTCTGCAACTGACAAGATTCGATTACCCGGCTATCTAAATGGGAAGGTATAGTTAAAGCCACACGACGGTCTAACTCATAATACGGAAAATACCCTTCATACAATTCGAGGATTAGATTTCAAAATGATGCTTTCATTTTAAATTGCTGTAATGTTTTTCCTTTAAAAACTGAAATAACTCTTGCATCGTGGGTAATCGAAATGGCACTTAATAGACGGCAAGAAAGTACTTTGGCGGCCAGGCCATCCACTTTCAAAAACCGAAAATGTCTTTTTGAGTGCATTGTTTAATAATTACTTTATTTTCAAAATGATGCACATCAAAAAAGATTCTAGCATTCTAAAACACCAAGTTTTTTTATAGCTGCACGGATTTCATCACAGATTAAAGAAGAGAGAAATGTAAGCATGCAGTTCAATATCACAGGGAAATATATATTTCATTTAAATGCATAACTGGCCATATTGATTGGATCAGTGGTGCAATGGAATGTGAGTAACAACGTCAGGTGATCAGGAGGCAACACCTGATGATATCACTCTCTTACGAAACCATGGTCGCGGAAAATAAAATTCCGGTGAAAAACTCTGTCCAACTTTCTAAGCGTAACTTAACTTGGTATAAACTTGGCGTAACTCTGCGCTTTTTTGGTTTGCCCATGAAGAGAGAATGGATGATAATCGAAGAGTAGAACAAATTTTTGATGGAAGATTGATTGGTGCAAGAGTCCGGGTGGACCGGGGCCTGGACGACCGGTTGCAACTCCTTCGTTTCCTCTTTGATAGGATTCGTGTTGCAAACACCCTAGAAAAAATGTTGTTTCGCGTTTCGTTTTTGCCCCTATTCACGAGCCTATTCACGGCTCTGGGGTCGAAAGCTCCCCTTTCCCCTACCCTTCTCACCCATCCAAGATATTTATGGGTGAATGAGGTGAAAGATACTTAACATGAGGAAATTTTCGAGTCTTATGAGTAGATGAGTGTGTATGAAATAATTCATGAATGCAATGGATGCGAGGAGCATTTGGAGGAAGTTGTTGCAAGAGAGATAAGAGCAATAACTATGGGCTAACACCAATTACTATGTTCTTAGACTTTGCCTAACCCGGAAGCGAATAGCACGATGGGCATGTGTATGATTGAGTATAACTGTTTTCCTGGATATCGTATCGTATATTGATGAATGAAATGCTGCGCACACTAAAAGAGGAGAATTTAGAGTAGGCGGATTTCTTCACCAACCTCAGGAGGTACCATTACGTGGAACGGAAGTAGTACAACCGAAATCAATTTTATAATATCCCAAGCTAAGAAAGTGTACATGACGAAAAAGCAACTACTGTGTTCAAAGAAGGTAGGACTACGAACGAGGAAACAGTATATGAAAACATTTTTAAGGAGCACTCCATGGATCGGAAACATGGACCATTGGAAAAGCCGGCCAGAAAAGGTAAGAATCTTTCGTAATCTGGTGTTGGATGAGGATGCTGAAGACCAAATGAGTGGATGAAATGTTAAATGAGGAAGCTCACAGGGGAGAATAAGAGGAAAGGACCGTATGGAATACTATGCAGAAAAGAATAACCAGATGGATTGGACACACCCTGAGACACATGGGTTTGTAAAGAAAATTATTGAAGGAAAATTAGAGGGAAAAAGTATCAAGAGGAAGGTTACGGAATGAACACATAGACCAAATAAATGTGAAAGTACATAAGAATAACAACCAGCGAGTAAAGGGACTAGCATTAGAGAGTGAAGGATGGGGGGCTGCAGTCAACCAGCCTTGGGGTTGAACGACCTATGATGATGATCAAATAAATGGCACGTTTTTATATAAGAAATCAGAATATGGATTAAATGACATTTAAGCCTTTTGACGGTGGAGTCACCTCTGTGCCGTTATAGGGAGCCTTCGTCCTTTCTCCCCCTCCTACCAATTCCCCAGCGGATTCACTCCTCTCAGACCCCCACCCTCGTCGCTCTATTCAGCGCCCATCACATTGTGCGGAGCGGTTGAAGAGTAGCTTGCGGGAGTGAGAGAAGGAGGAAGAAGAAATATCGATTCCCACTCAACGTTCTCCTTATCCCGTTACCCTCCCGAAAAAAAAAAACGCCGTCCTTTGCGGAAACTGGGACTTCATTCCGTGGCATAGTTTGGCGCGTGCGTATATGAGCGCGTGTTTGTGAATGCGAGTGAGTCGAGTTGCGTCCTCCTTTAGCTTCCCTCCTCACCACTGTATTATCGCACGCCTTCTCTTTAGAAAGAATGGAAAAAAATAAATTCACCGGGAACGCTAGAGAGAAGGAGAGAAATGAGGGGAGTGTGTTTGAAATGGACGCCATTAAAGGAGCACGCTAGATTGCCTCCTGCACGAGCTGAAATGAAAATATTCCACTTTTAAGTGCGTTGATATTTTTCACTACCCAATTAGTATTCACGACTTCCTTAACCATCACAGTTTATTTATAGGGTTTCTCTATTCTTCACCAGTAACGAGATAACCATGATGCAAAAACCTCGACGCCAATTTGATCGTTGGGTATATGAATAAACGGTAAGGTTCAAACGTAACGAGGAACGTAACAAAGTCATGAAGAACGATTTTAAAACGTTAGCTAGAATAATAGCGATTACTCAATGAACATAAATCAAGAATTTTTGAAACAATTTAACATAAGTCGCTTCAAGCAGGCTTAACGTATAAACCAATATTCTCTGCCAAATATCCCCATTTGTTTTACTAGAAAAGTAGAAATTCTAAAGGTAACAGCTACATTTCAGAAATGTTTTCCGTGTCTTCCACCTAAATATAGGCTATAGACTCCATACAACAGAGGAACACTTGAGAAACCTTTCTGCACCAAATTTACCGCGAAAACCTTAAACATTACATATCAGCTAAATTCTATCCTAATCTAACTTATTAATACAGATAATTTGTATTGTTTATTATTAAAAGCAAAGGCTGTGAGTTTATTATTTACTGATTACAAATCATATCCTGCGTTTTCACTTTTTCCATCACACTATAAATGAAACTGTGAAAATGAATTATTTTTGGCACCCCAATTCAAGTCACGATAGCATTCTTAAGCGACGCGGTTTATTTATAAGGATTCTATATTTTTCGCTATTGATTAAGATGTTCCATGAAATCCTCGATGTGAGACGGATCGTTTGACAACTGAATAAACGAGAAGCTTTCATTGTAACCAAGTAATGAGGGACATTTTTAAATTGCAAATAAGAATAACAGTTGGTATAAAAAGGTGAAATAATACAATACGATAAAACTATAATGCGCCCATGGTATGCTTTTCATACATATATAAAATAAACAATGCACATATATGATAGGATAAGGTTGAAATTTCCATTTTTCTCTTGAGGAGTAGAAAATAAAAAGCTACAACAAATATTTTACTAGTCCTAATAATTAGTGCAGATGAGATTTTATTGCGTCATTAATAGCTAAGGCTAGGACTCGAGGAGGCTAGGAGTGATAATACCAAAATATTCACATAGTATACCATATTACACCACTATTTTCTCCAGCAGTGTCAATGTGACTATAAATGTGAGTGAATACACGATGTTTCTGTCTAGTATTTAATATTATCAGCAAATAAGTTGCGATGGGAAGTTGTTTCAGAGGCATATGAAGAATTTGGATTCACCGCAATGATCTTAGAGGCGAAAATAGAGATGTGACATGGCTTCTAATTACCTTCTGACTAAATAACTCACTCCTGTGCTCTGAGTACCAATCGTAATGGTAACTATCCCTACTAATGCACGTAATAATTACTAAAGAAGGAGAGATGATGAAGTTCAAGATGATGAAATTCAAGTCCAAACGAATGATATTTTTCTCATATTAAAATTATTTGGCTTTCATTGTCCCCTAATAAAGAAATATGCATAGAGAATATTATCAGTAAGCAGAATGGATATGAGTACACCTACCCAACGTGTAAGTTAAAACACTTTTCATGAAGTACCTGAAATTTTAAACTGTATCTATTTTACTGGCTATGAAATAATTACTACCGTTTAAATGATGTGCATGAAGTAATTTGATCCACAAACCCAAAAACCCTGAAAAATTAGACATTATAGTTAGAATTTAAGTAGTTAAAATCAAGAATCCAGACGAATTACAATTTTAGGATTCAACCACAATGTATGACAAAAAGTATTATAAAATGGTGTCAAAATGTGACTTAAAGTAGATGCAAATGGTAATAAATTGCACAATACCTCTGTTAACATTGATAATAACTCACAATTCTTAGCAAAATGATGAATAAACAAAACGGCAAGTGCTAAATCAATATTTCAGAGCACAGTAAATGAATTATCAAATTTTTCACGAATGCCAAAATTACAGTACACTTTATTAAATAATTGATTAATTAGAATAGATCATTGACATGCTATAAAATAAAGGTTTGATTACCAGTTGAGAAAGGAAATTAAGGCCATGTTTTTTATTTCCCGTGTAGGTTAACCGTAAGATTGCGTAACCTTCACGTTAAATTTTTCCGTGAATTAAGGCTTTGAATATTACATCAAGCTATCGGTTAGTTACCGTCCACGTTATCGTTGGGAACACACATTAATTTCTGTTTTGTTTTAAAAACACATTTAAACCTGGGATAATAATTCAAAACCAATGAGGGGTTCCTTCTCGTTTCCTCCCTAACAAATAGGGCGTAGATCCACTTATCATGCATGACGAAAGCAAAGAATAATGCTTTCGTTTGTGCCAAAAAGAAGATTGGTATTTATTTTCTTATTTACGCACCAATCAAAGTAAATCAATGAGCCAGGGCTAACGCATAGCACAGAACTTTATTAAAAGATAAAACGTTCTTATAAAGATAATTCCTTTTACAGAATACTATTTGACATCGAACAGCCTAAATGGCAAGTAAGCCAGCGGTATTTGGCATCCACTAAAAGCAACTAAAAACACTTTATTCACGCTCATCCAGACTTTGCAACTCCTGATAAGCAATTCACGAGAAAATGAGGCAAAACTTTCGCGTTTTACCAAAAGATGAATAAAAGTAATCTCGGATAAGGATTAGTACTTCAATAAGAAACCAATTTTCCTTGTTCGAAAAGTAAACTAATTTTTGGTTCGGGTCAAGTTCTGTAAAGATTTGATTAGTTTTGCAAAATTTCTAAGGTCTTATCAAGGAGAAAAAAATATCTTCGTAATACGCCCTAATCCAGAGTCCAGAACTCATCTTCCTGCTCGTTCATTCAAAATCTTTCAAAAGAACACGACGGTAATCCGCGATTTTTGTAATCGCGACGTTGCAGAACAAAAGATATCGACGGATACGGACGGACGCTTCACGGATAAAAATAAAATTATATTCATAAGCTCTACTTCAACTGACGTAATCTCCTTCGCACTCAAGCACCGTCTTTAAATGCGTCAATCTCCTCAACAGGAGAGCAACATAAGTCTGTCGGATCTCTTCAACCCCTTCATTCTTCCTTTGCTGCACTCTCTGTGTTTTAACCTAGCCTTTCCCTCCATCCAAAGAGGTGTTCATACCCTATTGGAATCCTTCCTTGGCCGGTTCTTATTTTACGCTATAACCAGCTCCACTACATCCCAATTCAACCTCCAGCATCTCCACAACAGCCCACTCATATCAAACCTCATTTTTCCTCAACTCAGCCCTTCATCTTATTTATATTCAATAGACTTAACTTCTTCAGTTTCAGAAATTTATTAATGCTTTTTAATCAAAGATTTATATTATGCACAATGTATCCTTGATATGATTAGGATATATTTCTGTAGCAACCTTAATTATAGCCCAGAAATATTGAAAGAAATATAGAAAGTGGCAACGGTTTTTTCATGTGGCAATACTTCCAGAGAAGCAACGCTATTGGCTGAGCGTTGGTCACCTGATGACATCCGCAATTTCCGGTCTACCTATCATTTAGTGTAAACTAGCGTGTAAAAGTGCGCATTGTTGCAAATGTTGCAAATTAAATTAATTTAATGACAAAACGAGGAAAATGTCTTGGATAGATGGAAACACGTGAGAGAGCTATGTAACGGGAGTAATAGAACTGCGAGCTTTAATATAGAGAAGGAAAGAACTGTAGAGCAGGATAACTTTGGACCGAAGATACTCGGCAGAGAAATAGAGAAGGCTTTACAGGAGACGAAGGAAAGAAAAGCTGTGAAAGTAGCTCTTTACAGCTACTTGAGAATTCAGGAAATTTGGGAAATAGCGGAATGTGAATCTTTTTTCAACTATCTCGTAGGAAAGAGGAGATAACATGAGCAGATGGCAGTTTTGATCCTAAACCCAAACGAGAAGAAAGTCTTTGATTTAAAAAACTAGAGAACAATTATCTTACTTTAATTTATTTTCAGACGCATCATGTGTTTCATTAAAATCATTAATAAAAAATTTAAGACTAGAGAAAATTATTGCATAGGGAACGACCAATATGTGCTAAGGAAGTGGAGGACAACTCGGGAGGCTAATGCGGTGATGAGATTAAACATTACGAAGACTGTAAAACGCTTTCAATATAAGACGCGTAGATATTTCTGTTGGGAAATCTTAGAGAAGATATTCCCACAGTGGGAGAAATTACAAACAGGGTAGTTTGTAACATTCAGAGTTAACTTAGTCGTGTGAAAATCAGGCCGCCCACTTCATGGCATGATTACCCCTTCAGCAGTGGAACTTCTCTGACATATTTCAATTAAAATAATATTCATGATATAATCTTAATAATAATATAAAAATATCTTCCTCTTTAGGTATTATTATCGGGCTCTGCACCAGGTAATTGGCTTCATATTGGCCAAGTAATATGAAGTACTTCGCGTCAAGTATCCCGACAAGAATACCTAAATATTATTCACCGAGAAAAACATAAATCGTGTATTATCTTCCTCTTTCTTTAACTCAGAGAGTGCCTCTTTGTTTTACCCTCTATTATTTACTTCCTGACATCGTGAAAATCATGTAAACCTTTCCTTCCACCCAGCAATCCCGCATTCCATAAACATTTAACCATTCAACCCCCATCTTCCCCCACGCTGACTCAAGCCTTGCACGACAGCTCCTCGTGGGTCGGTGGAGGAAAATAAAACATTTAAACCTCCGCCTCCACAAGACATCCTGCAAACCCACCCTTCCCATCCAAGTACAACCTCCGAGCCAGCAATATCCCACCATCCCCCCTCCACAGGAAGTGAACTTCGGCCGGGATGGCAGAGGCCGCTTCCTCCGCGCCTGTACCGTGACTTATCTCGTCGCAGGCGTCCGAAAATTCCTCACCGAGCAGATACTAATGGAGAGTGATTGAGAGGGGATCCGTGGAGGGGATAGGCTCGGTTGCCGAGAAGGGGAAAGCGTGGATAAGATGGGGACCGTAGCAGGGAGGTAGTGGGGAGGGGTTCAAACGGGGGCAATGAGAAAACTTGGAGCAAGACATAATGCCTCGGGAACAGAAAAGGGTTTGGAGAAGAAGGAAGGAGCACAAAGAGAACCTTTTGAGAAGGGTAGGGGTCGGATAGAAGGGAATCCAGATTTTATTTATCCACTAAATCTCTTTGTTTAGAGACGCCTGCATGAGGTATATATGGTAATAATGGAATGAAAGAGTAACGTAGAGATTAACACCAACGTATTAACGTTCTACATGAACTGGATCCACTATGTTCAACATTATTTACAGAAAAAGCTCTTTTTGAGCGATCCATGAAATTGGGTCAAAGACGGCAGAGGGTTATGGGTGATCGTTTACTCGATATCAAGTGGGCACAAATATTTGTGATTCCATTGCCAAAAACAATGTAAAACACTGGACTTAACACAGATAAGGTGTGGGAATTTTTTAGGGAGAGCGATTATAAACGCCATGACATTCTGATATTTTCTAAGATATTCAAATCGAGTTGCTGCTGGAAATGAAGGAAACTCAAGGGCTTGGAATTAAAGTTCTGAGTCACTTAGCAACTCAGAAACCCAGAATAGAACCTAATGCTATTTATTATTAAGGGGTAAAGAAGTCCTTTGAGGAACAAAATGTCTCTCCTCTTTATTTCGTTCGTCATTTGGAAAAATAAACTAAGTAAAAACTTGATAAAAGCGTGGTAAGAACCATTCTAAGATTTCTATAAGGGTAAAATTATTATTATAACGAAAATTATTATTATAACGATTAAACTCTTAATAAATGTGCTTAAAACATCAAATTGGAATGAGTCAGAGCAAATATTGATCTTCATAACGGCTTTTGTGCGTACAAGATAGAACTTCCACGAACTAGAGGGAACATTTTCAAACACCGATCATCCCTGCCTCTTCTAGTACGTGAAGGAAGAGCCTTATTTAGTTCAGTTAGAAAATAAAATGAAGATATAGCTCTCACAAAAATTACTGACGCAGCACTGTGGGCAATTTTTGTGACATGGGCTACGGAACTTTGAAAATGCTGCGAAATGCGGGACGAAGATTACTTAGTGAGGAGAGTCAGTCAGAAAAAAATTCTAATTGCTGCCGACTAAACCGCTTCGAGAAGTAGAATGCCTACCCACTACATACCGTCGACTAGTCTAACAATGAGACCTCAAGATACCGTCGCTGGAAAATTCATAGCTATGGGTGATTTGATTTGTTCTCAATGTATGTCCACAAGTAGTACAATTCCCCTGCCTCAGTCTCTCTCGTTGCCTTCCTCTCTTTCTCCCTCACCTTCCTCTTCACCCCCTCAACTTCTAACCCCCTCCTTACCGCGCAGGTCTGCGCCCGGAACCTTTGCGAGATCTCTATTTCCGGCACGCATGAAGGCGGCATTTACTCATACCTAAGCTTAAATTCTTAAAGAAGGTAAGAGTGAACCTGGCGACAACCTTGCCCAGCGATGAATTTCACAGACGAAAGGAGGAGAGTTGGTACGTAACCGAATCCTCCAACAATGCTATCTCGTGGACTTCACGTCCATCATAACTCACTAACTCGATTCTTTTCGGGGTGGTGGGAAGCAGTAGATGAGAAAACTTTTTTATCGTCCTAATTTCTTCTAATCCGAGGAATTGCGATCTTCTTCGGGAGAGAAAGAGAGTGATGAACAAAGAAATTGCACCTGATTGAATGTAGGGGGTGGGAAATATTTTTAGGGAAGGGAGGTAAAAAAAACTTTGGCTTCAAGAAGGGGACGAACTGTTTTTTTTTAATCATTATTTTTCTTCACGCCACTACTATAAAAAAGCCACGGGAAAAGTGGAGTGAGAATAAGATAGGGAGTTAGATAAAGAGAAAGACCTGTATAAAGTAACGACTCCTCTCCTTTCTCTCAAATTTTCCCAGGGGTACGAAGGATTTTTTTTAATTTTTGCTCCCCGCTTATTAAGGAGGTCCATAAAAAAACACGCCTCCTGGCGTAATTCCGGGAATATTATTTTTTAAACGAAGCGGTCCTATACGCGCTTCTCCCTTCTCTCCCTGGCTGCAACCGGGGGTCTCTTACTCTAGCCCCTCTTCCCTCCCAGGCAAACCCAGAGATGTGCGGCACATCACGTCCCAAGTCGTAGTACGGAGAGGGAAAGGGAAGCAGTAGGGAAGACATTTCTCTTTTCGGCCGCTTCCAACTGCGAGAAAGTGAGGGAGACACGCAAAAGTCACGTCCGTCGAAATGCGTGAGATCCGAGGGACAGATGAGATGGGGGAATGGGTTTGGTCGCACGCGGACGTGATGAGATGACCAGCGACTTGACGAGCGAAGTGTCGTGGACTCAGGTCACCAGGGGACCCAAAAACGGTCTTCGCCAAATTCATTGCCTTAGGGACTGATTCATTGGCGTTGAGGCTCCAAAAAAACTACATCCCTAGACATTACTCTGAACGTAGACTTGATATTACGTCTCACAAAATATGAAGAAATTTAGGATAGAAAGTGTTGAGGGCATGTGAGTAACAAAATGTAAGGTACAATTTCATTTTTATCTTAAACGGCATTTTGTGCTCTTTAGGAATGGCGACATGGGTATAAAAAAGGAGTTAGAAGAGCAGCATACTACACATTTTACCAATTTTGTAATAATAACTCACAAATTAAGGCGCTAAAATATATTTATAAAATAAAACATAAAAAAATCATACATAATTAAACAAATAACCGCTGATAGTATATATTAAAGCGCGAGCTTTTGTTAACACTTCTGATAGTTAATAATAAATGCGCTCCAATAAAAAGTGCTATCTGTAGTTTCCTAAAGCAAGAATTTGAAAAAAAATCAACACGCTGAATGTTTAAAATAAAGAATAGCAAAACTATTAAAATCGTTGACACATTCATAATAAATGTCTGCACAAGTAGGAAAACATATCTTTTATTTAAAAATGGTATCTTTCACTGAGTTGCCAATGATATAATGGAAAAATGAATCACGGTACAAAATATCGTCATGAGCCCCGGACTAGTGAGAGTGATGCTGAGAATACACCGGAGACAGCTATCGTAATAATTCACATAAAAATGGGCATGAATAATGCAAGCCCCGAAATGATTAAGCCAAATGAATACGTAATCGGCATTGTATAGGAGGTAAGGGAGACTTAGCAGTGCACTTTTAATGAAAAGATGATGAATTTAGAAGAAAAGGAGTAAATGAAAGTGATATGGGAATTTTAAACAGGAAATAAATGAACATTTCAAAATAAGAAAAAGAAAAACTTACGAGGACTTGTTCAAATAACTACACAGTTATTTTTTATCGATTAACCTTACATATATTAAATCATATTTGGAGTAGGTACTTCCAACTTTTATATTCTCTTCTCAGCAATAGTTCAAAGTAATCTGAATGAAGGACACAAAATGTATGGCGTACCAAAAGTTGATTGTTGCTAAGCAAAAGGGTTAAATTGCTTTTCATAATTAGTAATGATAATACATTTTCACTAGAATCCATATAAAAAATGTAATCTATCAAAATAAAAATTGCCAAAACGAAAGAAAACATTTTATGGGAGGTATCGGTGCAATCATTACATGAAAATAGGAAATATAACGGTAAGAAACGTATTTTTTATGAATGTGAAAACGTTATATGGATTTGAAATACTCGGATGGTTCAAAGTGCATAAGTATTGAAAAACGCAAGGTTTTATAGGGAATAATCACCAACAGACTATCAAGTTAAATAATAAACAGTTCAATCTGAAAATTGGTCTACTTCAATCGCATTACGTGAAAATTTAAAAATATGGGGACATAATAACTACACTGCCAGTAAAAATTTGAATACAAAATCAAAATAAAGAAATAAAATAACGTTACCGCTTATAATAAGCAAGAAAAAAGCAAGAAAAAAGCAAGAAAAAAGCAAGAAAAAAGCAAGAGAGGACGTATTTTTTAAGCTATATATCATGGCGAAAAGCCAGAGAGAGAGAATGAATATGTAGCCCAATTTGCTGTCTGTAAATACACCTTAGTAATAAAATGTTTAACGGAGGAATAACGAATCAACAACGCAAGAATTGTCAATAAAACGCTGGATAACTTTCCAGCTATATATAAACAAACTATATTTTAGGAAATTAATTAGAGTTATATGACGACGCACAGAGTAGTAGTTAAATGCATTAATTGAAACCCTAATTGAAGCGTTCGCCAAATATAAATTCTGTAGAACAAACCACACTTACTTTATATGAGCGTATATAATGTTTAAATTACTAATTGAATGAGTACATTTTCTTTCTTTAATAATGTGCGTATACGTTTCGGGATTAAAATGATGATAATGCAAAAAATATATAATAAATTTTCCAAATATATTTCCAGGACAACAGGCTTAAAATGTACTTTTTAATTAATGACAATGACTCTGACCAAAATGGATGGTATGATGATCCTTATTAAAAGTTCCTTTTTAATCCCTAACAGTAACCTAAAATATGGTAATCAAATTACTCGACTGCGGTGATACTTTGTGGAAATTGAAGATAGAATTCATTGTTACAAAAACACGGTACAAAATTCCACAAATTATTTTATTGCTGTCGACCGGTTTCGACGACTAAAGGGTCATTTACAAGACTTTTTTTAGTCTACGAGCTAATTTTATGAAATCTTTATGTGACAGCGTATATTATCGGTGTAAATAATCACATTCTGTATGGTGGATCACGAGTTCTCTTTGGTCGGAGGGATTTCCGGGAAAAATGTTATTTTCATTAACAGTTGAAGATTGCATCTGCGCATGAATGCATAAATGTAATTATCCCAATTAAAGAGCTTAATTATGTTGTTTCAATTTCATATGATTATTAGGTTATTAGCATATTTTAACAAGGGCAAGAGTTAATTTTAACTTCATCGTATTTATTGGCATTCCATAAAGAAGATTCTATAATAAGCGGCATTTATGTTTTCAAGGAGTTTCCACCGTGACTGAGTCCAAACAAATACTTGATTCAACTTTTCGTTTGCTTGGCTAGAAATTACTTCTTCCTTCATTGGCATGCCTTTACTATTCGGAGAAAATCTATGGTACATCATATGCATATTAATTGATGAATACATTTTAGTATCAACACTTTTATCTGCCATTGGACCATACCGCAGCGCCTTCTATATGTAATTGCCGTATTTTGACTCTATTTATTGCAGTTTTTGCATTTATATACTTATATGTAGGAACAAAAGATGGTCAGGAACGTACATTGCATTTTTATTCAATTTCCTGCGAGATCCCCTTCCTATAAACAGTTGTTCACGAAAATACCCAACAAATGAAAAATGTATATAAGAAAAATAATATCTTTCCCCATGTTCCATCCAATTACGCATTTAAAACCAAGTAACTTTAAGTTCTATTTGAGAATGAAATACCTTTTGAACATAAGGCTTGATTTTTTGTTGTATCAAACGGAGGACACGTTTCTAAATTTAACCAGTGCATTAATTAGTACATTGAATTAGATTATTAGTCTCAGTACTCATGATTAAAGAGAACTTAGTACTTTTCTACAAATTTTGTAGAAAAGTACGACGTTGTCTTTATTTATGTATTTATTAACTCCTGCGAAGTGAAGCCTGCCAAGGTTAAGTTTAGTTTATTAGTGATTAATAGTTTCTGATTTAAATTTTAATGAACAGTACAATAAGGGAGATAGTAGAGTATCATTTAAAAAGAAGACATATCTTTAATAATGAAATAATAGCCTTCAATGAAGTCATATCTTTAGTAATTAAATAATGTGTGAGAAGTCTGTTTCATATTTCGATCACATATTTCGGATTCCATCACAATGCAGCCAAATTCTTGAACACGAGTGGGAGTGAAATAAAGCCATTGGGGCGGGAGGTAGTTGTTTTTTGTTCGGCGCCCCTTGTTATCTGCCCTTTTCTTATCGACAGCTCTTTCTCGAAATGACTCAATCCTACAACTTTTTCCTTCTTTCTTGCTCTCTTTCTACCCCTGCTTCCCATCTTCCTACCCCTGCTTCCCATCTCCCTACCCCTGCTTCCCATCTTCCTACCCGACGTCCCTTTTACTGCTCTGCCAATAACCCCAGAACGTTCCCCTCCTACACATACAGACACCCACACAACACCTCGGCCCCCATCCTCACTCTGGACGGCCTTCTGACCCGGGAGCATGCTTTCCCTTTGCCCCCTCTGGGCCAGCCTACTCCTTTCTTCCCCCGAAACCTTACTCATATCCGGGAAACTGAATGAAACTCACGTGCCTGCCCTCAATCATAGGTCAGACTGCCGGCTCCTACTCCCCTACCCTTTCCACCCCTCCTCCCCCATGGTCCCAAGCCGACTTCTCCTTTCCCTGCACCTCCCGCACGAAAAAAAAACCCTCCCCATCTCTTTCCTTCTCGTTTTCCGAAAAAACTCCTTTCGTACCCTTTTCTTCCACCTCTCTTCCTTTTTCTCCTTCCCAGGAACCGAAAAAAAACTACTGGGAAAAACTAGAATGTGTGCTTTTCCTATCGCCGTTCTCGTTCACCTATCCTATCAGCACAAATTCACCCACAACTCTTTAACGTTCATAAACATCATTCACCAATGGATGATTTGAATGAATGAATTTTCCTCTTTCCGTACCGCGTGGCAATATGCATTTCTGAGAAAAAGGAAAGCACTTTAATAGAAGGGCTCAAAAGTGGAAAAGGAGGAGAGTTATTAGCATCAAATGATCAAACGGGAATAGGAAACCTGTTCGATGGGTATTGATCGAACGATGATGGCTTCGAGGAATGGAGGATTGGGAGATGGAGATAAGGGATGAATTAAAGATAACTAAGCCAGTTCAAATATTTTTGAATTTATGGGGACTAACCTTCTGATATGTATATTAGTGTGCGAAATTCAATGTGTAAAAAATCAAATCCTGGACCGAGATTTCATCCCAGATCTCACTGTAAACTAAAAGCATAACACTTAAAAGAGTAGAAAGAAAAATTGGATATAATATAATGCTGAGTTGTTTTTTAAGTTGTCACGAGGCTTGCTAGATTAAGAAATGTTGAGTTACTTAAATGAAAATCCAATTAAGAGTTTTTAATTAAGTAGGTATTACGAAGTAAAAACATAAGCATTATCATCTTAGTAAATCTTCTTAAAGAACAAACTCAGCATTTTGGTATTTATAAGTATTTTTCCAATGTCATATATAGAGAGTCGCTGTCTATCATTCTCTTTGTAAAATATTTTGCAAATGATACGTTTTGGATGTTATGTACACTTATTTAAAAATTGAGCAATTGTTTTGCACGAACTTGATAACCGAACAAAGAAAATTAATATATCTTGACAATATTTAGCAGAATGTCAAGAATCTAAATATATAATGGGCATAGGAAGAACTCGCACTGAAGAACGTATTTGAAAATTATTTTGAGCCAAAGACGAGGGCAGGAGAGCATGGTGGGTTAAAAGAGAAGCTATGCAGAAAGAGACTACGGTAGCTCATCTTGAATTATTCGTCCTCATCACCTGCTGATCCCGAATGAGAACCTGGAAACGCGCCGGGGTCACTACGCTCAACTCTCCTACAACCGCCTTAACCGAAATCATCGAGTCGTTTGCTGCATGGTGTCGGATTTTTGCTGCATAACATTCCCCTTAGCATCGCTATTGTAGTTAGCAAGGCACCATATTCGATAGTGCCACCATGATATGAAATATTGAGAATTACTTTTTTCATATTAATTAGTCACTAGGACATTTTGAACGCTTAATTTTTAGAAAGAAATATGCATAAAATAATGAAAAATATTTATTTATATTTTTCATTAAAACAAAAAACCTTGAAAATGAACAAATTTGTAGATCTATTAACACTTTATAGTACTTTTAATAACAAAATAACGGTCTGAGTCACAAATACAAGAGCAAAATACTCAGATGTTTACCATGCTTTATTTATTAAAGTATTTACATTAATGCTATTAGAAAATTAAAATTCATATTCGGCCATTTATACGATGCAAAGAAACAACACATTTCGAGCTTTTACCCCGATGATGGACGGAAATAAACCTATGAAAGTACAGAGAAATATGACAGATAACCATAAATAAGGCGACAATACAGTACACTAGAGTAAGCCAACTATAGGTCAAACTACAGTATTAATAGACATGATTTATCAGGCATAAAATCCCATTGAAAACTATAAAGACATGAACCAGGAATGGGAAGATGGACGTTATTTTTCCCTAAGAAGTTTAAGTAAAGCATGTACGGTCATTCGTCATGCGCACCAGAATTTGCGGTATTATTCGTACATTACCGCAATGAGAGGTATATTTAAGAAATCGGAATTAGGTAAAATAAATTAATGCAATACATTTTTCCTCGTGTGGTATAATACAGAGTTTGTGAGCTAGGAATCTTGGATTCCAATCCATCCAGATGTAAATTTATTGAATTTGTTTTATATTTCAGTTGATAATTCACCAGTTTTCCTACTCAATAGTTATGAATATTAATTTACAGGATGTATTGCATACTCCTTGTCTATATTTATCCAGAGAAATGAGCGTGGTTTTATTAATGCGTTATAAATGTAACGGCTTGCCAATAGACAAGCAGAAGAAAAAATGTTTTTATAAAAATAGTTTTCGAGATTGATTTCCATACGTTATGGCAGTAGGTAACAGTCTTAGCCCAAGTGGCCTTGGGCTAATGGGTTTGGGCAAATGGCCGACAAAGGAGGTAGAATTATTTTGGTTATTTTCTATCTTCCCGAATTTACGCGTTTGAGTTTTCTCAATTGTCCGCTTCCATTCTGGCCTACGCGTGACCCCAAATTGGCTTTCATACTAGGTAAACATATTCGTAATTTTTTACAGCCGCCATAAAAACGCTCCTTAGTTGTTATTCACGTTACCTTTCAGTTCCATCAAAATCACACCGGCAGAGTCATCAGGAGGATGGATTTAATGGTTAATCCACTTAAATATTTCTTTCAGTAGCATTATATTGGAGAGCAAATACAGTAACGCTTTACGATTTTTTTCAAAATGTATAGTTAAAATAATGATAAAGAGTGCTTAGCCTTCAGTTTTCTATCATGGTAGGTACACCGAATTTGATTATATTTCGGAACGCTAAGAATTTATTGTTGAAGAAAAAAATATATAGGTTTTCAGTATAACTATTTTACAAGTCGTCTACGAATAAGAACACAATATCCTGATGATGGCTTCCGTGGAGTGGTGTATTTGAATACGTGGGGTTTTATTGTTTTAAATGCGTTGCAAAGCTTATTTGGCGATAGTTTCACCAGACGTCAAAAATGGATTAAGTTTTTATTAAAGATTTTGGTCCGTCTTTTTGTCCTTACCATAAACAGAAGATTCCAGCTTGTTGAACATATGTTGAGACATTGAGGGCTCCTAAAGACAATACTAAAGGTACATCGAGATCCAGGTGAAGACTATAATTGTCATTTGAAGATCAGACCACGATAGATGTGGGATGCAGTAATTATGAAGAGATTTAGAGTACGGCGGAGAAACGTGAATGAATAATCGATAACATCTATCAACCAGACAGCTGACAACAGATATTCGGGAAGATTACCAATGGCAAAGAATCCTGTTAATGCTGAAAAATCTTGTGTTGAAGAACGTCAGTATTTTTTTCAGCTGCGGTAGTTAGGCCGAGCCAACAAACAAGTGGAGTCTCGGTTGCTGGTCTTTGACACATTCCACTACAGTTTCAGTTTATGTTTCAAGCCTAAATAATTTTTGCTATTGAGTAATAAATGAACATCTATAATTCGCATATTCACTCTTATCTAGAACATATAACATATCTCACAATCAGTTAGCATAAATTTTTCTGAAAAATTTATACCAGATACTCCAATAGATTTTAGGATTCAAGTTAGACCTTCTCCACGCATTCCCTCGCCAGCAATAAGACATATTTAACCTCATCACTCCCACAGTATTCGCTTCCGTATCTGCAAACTTTCATGATCCATCTATCACATAAACTACTTTGGCTTGCTGAGGTTCTCATGCCACGCACACTCATCTAACGTATCACTCATCATCGCATGTTGCAACACAGCCAGCCAAAGGGCACTCAGTCCTTTCATTACTCGGCCCACTTCCCCGGGTAAATGTCAAAGGCCTGCATTGAAGAGTTGCCCTTATGGCTTCGTACATTCTGTTGAAGAAGTACATTTTATCAGCAGCCTTGTGATATTGGTAGTGACCTCAATAGTGCAAATATCGCGCCGTTCCTCCGACTAAATAACATACCTACTGATGCTTTCGTCAAAAACATGGAAATCAATAAGACAAAGACACCATAAATAAATATATAAAAGGTGAAGGCAAACGTCCAAATACGAAGGGCATACGAAGGTATTCCACAGACCTCGGAAACTTAATTACACGAAATGGAAGATGTATAATAGGTATCACAAGAAGAGAAGTAAAAAATAGGCTCTCTGACGCCTTAGAAACAAAATCTGTGCTAACAATAGAGCAAATTCCAATGTATTAAATATACCACACCACCAAATAATTCCACACCTAAATACTACCCTACAAGCTATCTACTTCAAGGGTGTATGGTAGTGCTTGATTTTTCAAAAATATGCTCTACACTGTATGCTACAAAATTCTGATTATTCACATATTTTTCATTAGCATATCTTCACAGACATACGAGAGTTATTAAGGAAGACAGTGATACGTGCTGCTAGTACTTCGTAGCAAATCAAGACAAATTAAGAAGAAAAATACGATAAAATCAATGAAATGGCTACTTTATCAATGGGAAAACCTTTCCTCCCTACAGCTCTTATTTAGAAACTCTCTCTTTGTTAGTGCATACTCTTGCTCTTACCTATCGAACTTTCTCTTCTATTTTTCCTCCCCGTTTGTTTCTAACAATTTAATTTTATCTTCAAAGGGGAATGCCTCTAGAGACGAAATAATGATTACGGCTAAAGTATTAAGATGGGTACAGCTGACTTATCTCATGCAGAAACATACAAATTACCTGTGAAGGGGGTTCAATTCTGTTTTTCTAACACGCAGAGACTCTCATTTAAATAATCCATACTAGCATGACTCAAATTAAGCAATACGCTGAAGGAGAATGAAGCAGTTTTAATGAATACATTGTGTCCATAAAAGGTAAGCCGCATTTGAGGAAATAAGTTTTGGTAGTGGTACGATTAGCCGTAGATTTGGTAGTGGTAGGGAAAGTCGTAATATTTTGTGAATTTGCTTTATAGATGATCATTTGAAAATTTAGCCAAGCACTTTATAACGAGTATATGATTAAAAAATAATGCAAGAAGCTAAATAAATATGTTGTGTGGAGAGTGGCACTCTATGGATCGGACTCATGGATCATTGAAAAATTAGATAAGATAAGATTAGGAGCTTTTGAAACCTAGTGCTGGAGGCGGATTCAGAGTGTCAAGTGGGCTAATTATATAATAAATGAAGTATACGGAATAGCAGAAGAGTAAAATACTATATGGAACGCTACACAGAAAAGACGAACCAGATGGATTGGACACACTCTGAGGCTAAAAGGGTTTCATGAGGAATATAGCTGAAGGAAGAGGTGAGGAAAAAGTTCCAAGAAGGAAGCCAAAGGATATATACACAAGCCAATTAAAAAGAATAGTACATACGAAGAGCCAATGAGGAGTATTGGAGGTACACTTTAGAGAGGAAAGGTTGGAAAACTTGGAATGAACTACCAATAAATAAGAATGAATTCGTTCTTATGCCATTACTGTGTCTTGAAATAATTCAGTGATAGGGGAAATAGTTATGAAAATAACTATAGTGAGGATGTAGTTAATGAACATGAGCGTCCTACATATCGCATACAGAAACCTTTTGTACTGGAGAGGTGAGCGATGTTGTTTTTAAGCATCAACATATACTAGATTTTTTGGCTTGCCTTCTAACTTCCGGCATTAGGAAGCCTGGGTAGCGTATTGGTATGCCCAGTAGCCCGGAAAGCCAAAGGTCCATGGTTCGATTCACAGATCAAACCAAATTTGTCCCAAGGCAATTTATAAGTTATGTACACTCCACTATTGTCCTCAGAATTAAAATTTCTCGTAAAGTTGAAAATTATTTGTACAATACGCAAAGATTATTTCTGAATTTTGCAAAAAAAAATTTATTTCTTTTAAAACGTCCAGAAATTTCCTCAAATTAAACTTCCAAACCATTGAGTTTAAGATATTTTAGTTAGAATTATGCAATGCAGTATTTTGGAGCGGGTAGGTATATCAATTCCAAAGTTAAATAAATACATCGGAGTAGCTCGAGAACTTAACGGTATTCTAACCGCCGACTGTTCATAATGTCGTACGCTTGCAATGGTCCATGCATTTTAAGAGGAGTCAGCCCTTGAATAGTTGAAACGCGAGTCTATTTCATCACAGCGACGGGCCGGTTTGTTTTCTGTCTCGAGCGGAAACACACGAATCCTCTTGCACCCTTTTTGGGATTTTCATCCCTTCACTCTTAATTGCATGCTACAGCTGAATCAACATTTTATAAACTGGATGTACCATCATGGAACATTTGTGAGCATGAGCAAAATCCCAGCCATAATAAATATTCTTGCTCGGTAAGTAAATATGTAACGTCTCCCAAAAGCAGCGATGAGCAGACATGAGCCTTAAATTCATCCCATTTACAGAGCTAGTTACGACAGCTACATACATGTAATGTATGCTTGACTACTCGTACTTGTTAACTTCTTAGTGATGCATAAAATGCATTTTTAAGTTTAAAATATCCACCCAACGACTTCCCCCAGACAAAAGCACCCTGTGCCCCCATGTGTCAAATAAACAAGTGCAGATTATTAAACATGAAAAATTGATGACGACCAATGGGTAAGCTAAAAAATTATAATATTCTAAAAAAACATTGGAGTCTAAATCTAAAAATAAACCGATTATTTTATGTTCATAAATTGGTCATTAAAATTCACAATACAAGCAATAGAATGAGTCATTATTGAAAAATACGTTATAATTACTTAAGATTCAATAAATACGTTTTTACTTATCCTAAAATAAAGAAATGACACGGTAAAAGAAATTATTAACGAAAGCATTCAGAAGATGTGTCGTCTTATAAGCGTTTTTAGCTTAATATTTTCAAAATTCCACATGTTCTCTTTAAAATTAACGATTCCATCGATGATCATTTACCTTGTTTATACATACAAAACACCGATCTCACTCAGGCATTTATCATATGTGGCAGCCTATGAATATAGTTTCAGAGGAATGAAGAATTATTATCTGTAATCCATTGAAAACAACCACAGATATTTAAATGTATGCTTGATGCAGTACGCAGTGTGGATTACAAGAGTGGGCTTTCAATGGACTGAGAATGGTTGAAGTTGATTAAGGGTAATGATAAATATGAAACTAAAACAAAAAACTTAAGAATTCAGGATGAATTAGAAAATATTGAATTCCATATGACACGATGAAAGTCTCATTGTCGTTCGTTAAATAAACGGGGCAGAAAAACCGAGTAAACCTCCTCGTCTCACTCTTCGCATTGGTAAATTATTTCACTTTAATCCAACGCAACGCATATGAAAGATCTTCCTGACGAGTTTACTTCATCCCGACGTAATGACGACAGGAAATAACACGATGGAACGATAAGACGGAAGGGGCAGAGAGACACTGAGTCAACACTCGTCATGGAACATCTAAAAGGGTTTCGTTGCTATGGGTGCGTTTGTCAACAACGGCAGAGAACAGCCCAAAATTTCTACAGCTGTGCCTCCCCATAAGCTGTCCATACATATGCAGCAAGGATTGCTATTGTAAACGAACTGTGATAAAATTATTTCATTACTTGACAAATACATCACTCAAGATAGGCAAAAACATCCACATAACTAGTGCGAACGACTGTCGCAATGTTACAAATCCACGAATGTTTTCCGCTACTTACACAAAAAAATAACAGATCATCGTATTCATTAATCCATTGAATATCCGAATACAACGAAGGGAAAATAAGAGACATTTCTGACTTAAAACACTCAATATAAGCAAAAAAATTATATTATGTTCATAACCAAAAGGCATGTAAAAAGATGAAAATTCTCTCGATTCTGAATATTGCTGAGTGAAAGAGATAACACTCATCCACGTTTATCGCTCTAGGGATGATTTCCCTCAGCATTTTCCAATACAAAAAGAGTTTAACTAGACATCACTTGGAAGAACCGTGAGTAAATGATTAATTTTCAAAATTCATGTAATGATGCCAACTATTGCAGGTTGAATAATTTCTTATTCAAAAAACAAGTTGCGACAACATTATGTGTGGCAAAGAAATCACACACAATAAATTATTTAATAATTTATAAAGTTTTTGCGCATCTCAAGATTTCAGAAAATTTTATAATGAGGATGAATGGTTTTATGTATCGTATTTTCGGTGTGGGGGTATCTGAGAAGTATTTCCGGAAAAAATCAGAATGGGTTAGTAATGACTCAGAGATGAAAGAATATGGAATGAATGCTCCAGTAATGAAATGAAGCGTGATTTGTGGTGTGCGTGGTTTGTCCATGTCAAGAGAATGGATTATAATCGAATTACGAACATATTTTTGATTAGGGATTGAACGGTGTGGAAAGAATGAGTATACCGAGAAAGTCATGGCTGACTGTGATAATAGATATTCTTTAGAGAAGGGACATTAGGAATCTTAAGAGCAGGATAACGTGTATGAAACATATTATGATTTGCTCACTTAACACTGGTAACGTATGTCGTTCTAGCACGAAAAAAGTGAACATCTGAACTTTTTATTTACATTACTTTTTTACGGCGATTACATCTATATTGAACAACGTCCTTAAGGCTAACTATTACTTTTATCCTCAATTATTCATTCAATTGGTCGTTCAATTCTAAGATTGGCTGACTACAGCCCTCCACCACTTCCTATTTAATGCTAGTTCTATTGCTCCCCTCTAGTTCTTTATCTATTATTTCACTGGCCTTACTTTTGGATTTCCCTCCATTTTTTCTTCAATTATATTCTTTTAAACCCACTGTGCCTCAGGATGTATCCAGTCCATCTGATTTTTATTTTCTGTACACTGTTGTACACGGCCCTTTTTTCTTTAACTCTTCTGGGTACCTACCTATTCATTTCATATTATATGCGTGTATTTGATCTTCAGCATCTTCCTCCAACACCATATTTGAAAGCCCGTAATCTGATATAATTTGCCAGCTGTGCATATTTCCTATTTCAAACTCAGATAATTTATCCTAACATTTACTCTATTAAGTACAGGTTTTGGAAATGTCTTTGTGGAATCAATTACAACCACATGCAATAAGTAAAAAAAGAAGATTACATTCCTTTTGCCAAAAAAGTTACATAAATATTTTCCAGCTTAATATGTTCACTCTTTATGCACTATTTACAATGCCTATCCTTTAGTATATCTTCGTGTTATTATTTAATCAAACATTATTACGCTTTGGTTTAACTTTATTGAATATTGGTCTGATTCACAACGTTAGCGTTATTATTGCATAGATTGCGGGAGAAATCCTCATCTGAAATCAATTTGCATCCATGCGACCGCTTACTTCTGATTTTTATCAAAAGGAGGAAATGTGAGCATTGATGGCAAAATAGGTGTAAAATATGTGACACTTCGGGGATTTGTCAAGCCAAGCCATTTATTGAAAGAAATGCATAAATACCTGAGACTGAAGTACATACTAGCTATACCGCTTCACACTCGTAGCCAGTAGGTTTCTCTTTCGGTGACAGTGCGTACAACATTTCACGAAGTATTCCAAGTATAAGACGAATCAATCAGAAAGGTTTTCAGGATGGAAATTTTATCCACCGATCCTTCAGATTCGTAGTAGAATTTGATAATAAATGGTATCAGAAATTAATTCCTAAAAGTTTTAATTAAACTTCTTACTTGTAATTTAAACTAAATGATACATGGAATGACAGATATATTTTATAATGTAAACGCTCAGCAAAGAGGCAACATTTCATACTCTAGATGAACTCGGCGGTGGCAATTACCAATTAGGCGATTGTCGATCCGTGCATTCTTTGAGGCCCCATTAATCACGGAATTTTCCCATATAAAGCAAAGCTGCGGTGTGTTTACGCTCATCGCAAGATAAAAATTCAGGACCAACGGCAGCACACACGTTGACTGAAATCTAATTCTCCAGGAAACACCAAAATGGAAATTCGTCCACCGAGTACATGCGTACACAGCAGTTTCGGATCCCTGTTTTGATTACGCATCCCGGAATTGTATTCCCTTAATCCACACCTTTCAGGGTCTATATTCGTCTCATATCCAAGCTCTACCCTCAGCCGTCTCTCTTCCGTTTCCCTAGAGAGGGTTTGGTGCCTCAGGATGAACGCCCTCAAGCTCTTATGCCACCTCCTTATATTAAAGGCGAAGTAAATGCATGGTTATCTCAAAATATCTTACAGAATTTCCAGATATATATATATATATATATATATATATGGGCTCCGTTGTAAGGTTTTGGAGTAACACAAAGGAAGAAATATAATATGTAACCTTTTTAACTCATTGATGCCATTATGGCCTTCACTAACACTTAAGCTTTTATCCTTAAACGAAAAAAAGCGGCACTATATTAAATCCCTCATACATCCAGTACTCTTGCAAGATACGGAGACAAGGGTGATAAATATGAATGTTGAGATATGCTTGAACATTTTTAGGGTAAAATACGGAAAAACCTGTGAACCAATAAACGACCAAGAACACTGCCGATGAAGAAATAAAAATAAGAAGCACAAACTTTTCTATGACCCATATAATATTAAATTGATAAAAGTTTACAGAAATAGATTTGATTGGAATATACTGGTCACGGCAAATGAACAATTACCAAAACGATTAGGCATACGGCAACCAGATGGAAGCAGAAATCGGGCTCGTCAAATACAGTGACTGGATAGCCAAAGCATGGATATGTACATATACCATAGGTTGAGGACCTGTATAACTGCAGCAATGAGAGATGTACAGAGGGCTAAGACCCAAACCAAATTGCCTTTAATAACATTTATTAACCAAAATGCTGATTTTATGAACATTCCGCTCCAATCCTATTACATCCTTCGAAATTTTCGTGATTTATTCTATTCTTGCTCTTCTTCGGAGATTCTTCTTATTTATATCTCCTTCATCGTTGCTTTCAAGAGAATTTCAAGCCACAAAATGTTTCCAATCAGTTTGTCTCACCGATTGGTTGATTACTTGGGCGACTGACCGCTTGCGCCATTTGAGGAATATTGAGGTGAAGATTACTTGAGGGAAGAACAAGATAATCCCGGCATCAGCATTGGCCTGGTCCTAACGAAAAGGGTCAAGGGGACCAAGGTTCAATTCTATCTAACGGACGGAGTACTGAACTTCAGGTACTCTCCGTATGGCACCCAAGTACGGATCGGATTTCTACTGAAATGTTTTCACAACTGCCAGGATTTGAACCTAAGATGGGAAGTCAATACTATACCTAACACACCAACTCGTTTTCCTCTCATAGTTTTCATTTGTAAAACTTAACTTTGTTTTGTCCAAAGTAAAATGTATTCTATTTCAATTGCCGACCGAGATGTTCAGCTATGAAGTGAATTTCATGGCAGACCACTTTTTACGGCCTAAATAAGGATTTCATAGGTTTCCTTGGTCTGCAAGTGAAATAAGAAACTATTTTGGGATATACACATGCTATTTCATTTAATAATTACCACAAAGTTACGCATGAAAACATTAAATCTGTCTTCATCTATTCATCTGACGTCTTCATTGGTGATTCATTTTGTCCATTTGATCTTCATCACTCTGCTATAACGTCATAATCCCATTGCTTCCAATCATATTTGCTCGGAAGTTATTATTCTCCAAGATTTACTGCCAAGTTAAAGCATGATCGAAATACACGTTTTAATGACGCCGGGTTGTAGCACCAAATGGAAGAGAAAGAATCCACACATTTCAGGACCTATATTCGTCTCTCTCTATCCCTTCTCCCGTTTTCCAAGAGGGTATAGGTTGCCTCAGAGTCCAAAGCCCACAAGCCCTTACACCTGATCACCCTTGATTCCGAGGCACGCTCCCCTGAAAACCCTTCTAGAGAGGGAGAGAGAGAGACGGTGAGCCCTTAACGTATCCTGAGGCGACTACGCCAATCAGGGTCGAGGAGGTAGGCAGAAAGAGGAGGAGACCCTTGGGGAGGATTTCCGGCTTCATTTCACGCCACGTCTTTCGCTCAAGAAGGGTTTCCGTCGATCCCTTTTGACGTGCTCCAACACAGACAGGCAATACCACGTGACTCCCAAAACAATCGGAATCACTTTCAGCGATGCCGCCGCCTGGGGTGATGGGGAAACAACGCCTTCCCTCCCACCCTCTGTCTTGAGACGCCACGCATAACCACCCAGTTCATCCAACAGCCTCTTTGACCTGAGAGGTCATACCTTACGACTCCAAGAGATAGGTTTCAAGGATAATATCTTGTGTAATGTTTGCATATCCTAGTGCCTCTTCTCTTTACCATGAACAATACCGTTTAAAAATAGCGTAGTCAATAGTTCATAAATATTTATCATAAATGTGGAATGGCTCATGTGAGAAAACTTTCTACCACTCATTATTTAACCAGCATAGTTTTCTACTCTCCTCATTCGTATAGCATATGCTTTCACTGATTGTTTCAGACTTAATAAGAAAAAACTTGCATTGCGATTCTATAGGATGCGATAACTTATTTACCTACAAAATACCTCCTGGATCTATAGATTTTTAATAATCGCAGTATTTGCTTTTCTCAGAATATGGATAAATCATAATCTCTTAGGATACATATTCTGACTACAGAAGTGTAAAGTAATAATACAGCATTGGATAAATGTTTAAATGTGATAATTTCACAGTCGACTGGCAAGAACAAGTAGTTCACAAATTTATTTTTAGCTGCATAAATGCATCTTAAGTACAGGGTTTTCAATAAACGTAGAATAATTATTTTATGCTTTTTGTAGATAACCGAACATAAATTCTCAAAAATATGAGGGATCAGGCAACGATTCGTGGGACTATAAACTTAATTTTCCACCCAGGTGAATACAAAATTAATAATGGATTGAAAATAACCGACAAAAAACTCAGGAAAGGACGCTATATGGGACCAAATCCGCATTTACATACGTCTTTGGTTTCCAAACAGGAAATACGAACGAATCGTTGCTGTGACGGAAAAACCATGGCGTAATCCAAATCTAATCAAAAGCTGCCAAACAACTCATTTCTTTATCATATTTAATGGCAAAGGTAAAATGAATTTACATTAGCAACAAGAATTTGGAGTCAAATAATTTGTCTCGTTCAGTTGTGCTTTCTTTTGGCCATCAAAATTCAATTACTCCGCCCGCTTCTCCCACTCAATCTTCCGCTACAGCTAACCCGTCATCCGCACAAGGCCCTACCGAGATAGACATTCGTATTTGCCATTGTCTCACGCAAGAAAGCCCGCTTTTCGTGAAGATATTCGCGTTGCCTAGTCGAGCCTCCCGATCCATATTGTTCACTATTTTCTCCCTACCCGCTATGACTTCTGCGTCTTACCTAAAATTTCCAAAATACAATCACTCACACCAATATTTTCCGACATATTATCACTATTACTCGAGAATGATTTCTGTCGCTCGAGAATGATTTCTGTCGCTCGAGAATGGAACGAAAACCTCGTTAGCTGAAATGAAATTACTAAAAACGGGAAAAGGTTGTACATTACGGATAGATGGGATGAGAAATTGATGACATAATTCAAATATTTTGAATTTAGCATAAAAGGTAACAGAATGTCTTACTGAATGTTGAAATTATTTAGGAAAAATGAAGCAGAATCGTCCCCTTAGAATCACAATAGAGTATATGCTTAGTTTCCATCGTTATGTTTGAGGCTATGGCTAGGATGGTTTCAGAAACAAACTACAAAGCATTCGCAGCAAAGAAGATGATGATATCCATTACTTGTGTTTCAATTAAATCACGCACGGTCATGAGTATTTAAAATCTTTTAGGAAAAATTAAGTAATAAATGTTGCCAGAAGTCAGGGGTCGTATTCTGTAACTCGTATTACCGGTGGTAAGCGACCGCCGATGATATTACATCACCCATCACCGCAATTCCGATTCTGAATGCTGGCGAGGTGATGTTATTCACTAAAAACGGTGTGAAACGACATCACCCTCAAAATAGCCGGTCATATCCTATCACCTCCCAGTATGACGTCGAAGCGTCGATATTTTCTTCAGCTGATGACTAACCCTGCATACGTAATTAGCGATTCCTGCTCTCTGCAGACTATTTAAGCGTATTAAGCTACTATATTTGTAATAAAAAATGACTAATGGAACTGCAATTAAAAGTTTTGTTCGAACAGAAAACTTCATTCTATTAGCCGAAGGGTGATTTAGATAACCAGATCTGGGCATGTAATTAAGAAGCCAAATAAATAAGCTTTAAAGAAGTTATATCTGGGTTAGTGAAGCTTGGGTCCATATTTGGATGCATAATTACTCAAGTGGAAAATGGTTTCTCTTCCAACGTTTTGCATAATTATTTTTGTGATATTACCACATATGAGCTTGTACGTAGCTCATGGGAATGATATATTGATGCTGATGCTTGAAATCTAACCATAATATTTTTCGTACATAATTTTCATTTACAGAAGACTTAGAGATTAATGAATAGTCACCATGCCATTATTTAATTATGTGTAGGCATACTTAATCACGCTTTTGGATTCTAGCTCCATTCTTTCGTAGGTTTTCTTGCTCATTAACACTTATAAACCACTGAAATCATGCGAGGGAAGTAAACGAATAAATCTAAATCAATCTTGTTGTCGAACCCCGATACGTCACAGCAATATTTTAGCAAATATTCCCAGGTATTGGGAATACGCTTTTCTCCTTTCAAAATTGATGTGGAGCACAGGTTATTTCATCACACTTATTTACTACTGTATCCCCTTTTAATTTTTCTACAACTCCCCGCCATAGCTAACATTTCAGTTTTGTATTAGCAAATATACGCTCCAATAGCTAATGGAAATTCACAAATGTAAGAATTGCTTTAAGACTTGGGATCACTGGTATAAAAGTTCATACGAGACTCACAAAAACACAACTCGTATATCAACAGTAATTATAATTCATCAAATCGCTGCAAGTTTCATGGTAAGTTAACCCTAAATGTTGGTCCCCGTTAGTGTCAGTGGCATTAGGACATGAATGCGCTTCATAATCTGCATATGATCTGCGTGGTTAAATTCATTCGAACTCTTTTCCTTTACTTCGTGAAATGTGATGTGCAGATCTCACTGTTTCGGATACTCAACAAAAAAGGTTCTTTACAAAGAATAGATTCTGTAATCATTATTTTACTCCACATGTAAGCAAGAAAAAATTATTTTGACAACGGGTTCATGCTTTCTCACATTGCTAGGCAGAAGGAGAAGTCGACCAAATTTGACAAATTATTGCTTTTTTTGGCTGAAACAAATAATATCCTATCAAAATTCTATATCTTTCACGTAATACGAAAATATGCCTAGTCCTCCTTATAATAGACTCTACACAAAAGTAAAAGACATCCATATAATACCTAGCTAATCCTTTCTGTGCAAAGGATAGATATCAGTGGGGAATAAGTCAAGATGCATCCTTATCAATTATCCATTATTGTGACACATTCTTCAATTATAGCACTGAAGAATTAGTGACAGAGAAAACGGGATAAATTGTTAAATACAATCTAGGAGAGGCACTTGAAATAATGTAAACACGCAGTTATGCTTACATAATATCCTCAATATTTTCAAGCGAGGATGGAAATCCTGTTCACTATACGAGCAGCTTTATTCCCGTAGAAAGATAATACCTCTTGAGATTGAGTGTACTTCTATTCCGCAGGCATTTTCAAAGAACTTTCACTACATTTCCCAATCGTGTGCTTCACAAACACTTTCGTCTGCAGAGGTTTGAGGAAGTCCAAGTCAGTATTTTTTTACAATAGATCTTCTTTTGTTTTAGAAGTACGCCACCATTGGATACTGGGAGTTAGCTTAGTTCTAACCAGAGTTCTTTTTTTTAGAATTTTCATTGTACCTCCATTCTGAATAATTGATAAAATTAAAGGAACTTCAAAATTGCGGAAAAAAAGCAATCGTCATCATTAGAGAAATCGACTGGTTAAAAGCAGTTATGACGAAAGTCACAGAAAAACCAACAGACTTTTGCACGTGAACTGCATCTATCTCTATTCTCTCTTTCTTTATCTCCGTGTGAGTCCTACCCTTCTCTCTCCCGTCCATAATACCTATTTCCTTTCTTCCCCTTGCCCTACTTGCCCAATATCCTCATTAGCACTTCCAGCCACCTACCCTGCCTCCCCATACCTTCTCCACAAGTTTCCTCTCCTTACCAACCATGTCAAGAACTTCCTCATTTGTCCTCCTTTCCGTCCATCGCTCCTTCTCCATCCTCCTCCACACCCACATCTCGAAAGCCTGTAGCCTATTCACATCCGCCTTTCTCAGAGCCGACGTCTCTGCCCCATACAACGCCACACTCAATATTAAGCTTCACCAGCTTCCTTGCATCCATACTTTAGGTCTCCGTCTCTGCTCCATTCTACTACTGATCTCTTCCTTCTCTAGCGCTATTCTCCTCCTTATGTCTTTGCTACTATGCCTGATTTTCTTCTAACGTGCATTCATCCATTAGAGTAATTTACCGGTTAAAGGTAGATTATAATAGCAATAACAAGGTGATAAGAAAAATATAAATTCTTTGCATAGCTATGAGCATAGAACAATATTAGATGAAAAGTACGTAGATACTTTAGAAACTAAAATCCTTCCCATAAAAAACAACAGTTTCCTCATTCCAAGTTGATAAATCACTTCTACGCCTCCGAAGAATTTCTCATTTGCATCATTTTATTTTTATTCCAACTCCAAAAGAGGAACAACGAGGAAAATTAAATGGACGTGTCTGCCTAAAAAAAACTAAATCTACTTTTTTCTGGTGGCTCTTCCTTTCTAATCTACGGGCTTTGGAAAATCTGGCACATCAACTCCTTCACTTTGTCAGCCAGCCGAGACTCGTAATCAAGTATTAGCGTGGAAGTTTAGTGCGCTTTGAAGAAACTTCGAAAAGCACTAGCAACGGGTCCTTTATGTGCGGAATCAGTTATTTTCCTCATTGCTTGGATCAAGAGAAAATGGTTTTGAGTGCGCAGCTGAATAAGCATCGCTTCCATTGAAAACCTTCCGACAACTCCATCCGTCACCTCATCGATATTCATTAAATTTGAGTCAGATTAGTCAAATATCGAATATTTTCCTTCGCAAAGAAATTAGGATAACTCTATAACTTTTGTTTCCACAAAAAAACTGATTAAGACATTAACTCTCAAATAAATAGATTAGCCAAATCAAATCATTGATGGAATTAGAGAAAATTGCGAGATCAATTTTTTTCAACAACAGAGAATACAAGCAGAAGTGTTAGCATAACTCATCTCATAACTCATAAGGATGCGTTACATGCAGTCTTAAGTAAGTCTAAACATAAAGGATTTCTCAATAAATTCGTATATATGCAGATACGTGCAAAGCTGCCAAATGACATAGAAATGCATATTTAGAGGTTTACCACAAATACAAAAGAACAAATAATTCAGCCGTTTCAACGCTTCTTTCTTGTAAATGAATAAAGATCATATTTTCCCGAAGGTAATGCCGTAAGTTGGCATAAATTACCTCATAAATTACTCTCCTTTTGCTAAGCATTTGAGCCGGGATTACTAATAACACGGGCAGTATGTGATCCTTGGTGTCATATCCTCTAACTGGAGTTGTATAATGGGATGCACTCGACGCCAAGAGCTTCCCGTGGATAAACTATCGATTCGGCTTGAGTAATCGCGTGGCGCAAGCAGTAATGGAGAGGATTTATGTCTTAATACACGCCGTATTTTACTTGACCCTAAGTGTTATGCACTACAAGAGCTCATGGTGACACAGGCAAGCCACATGAATGGTTTTCTATATTTTAGCTACCGCAATGACATAACAGTAGCAAAATTAATTCTATATGTTTTGTATAAATACATCAAGTAAGTGTATAAAAATTCTATTAATAAAACGAAATACTAAAATAATGCCCAAAAATCGTGTTTGATAAGTTATTAAATACATGCATGAAAAAACACCCATAACCTTAGTTCTAATAACTCATCAGTACCTAACAACGCTATATGTGCCAAAAATGTTTGCTTATAACATTCCACATATTTTTATGATTACGTTGGAATAACTTAATATCACGGCAAATCAGCTTTTCGTTACTCTAAACTGAAGAAAATCAGTTAAATTGGGGTCCCCTTTTCCTTTCAAGAATTTCCCCGGGGAACTTGCCTCGGTAGATTTTCTTGTTTTCTTGATTCAATGCTTTGTCTCTTACCTGCTTTCACATGTTAAGTCAATTTGTAGATCCCATTCACAAGCATTTCTTTCGCAGTCCAAATGTTGGAATAAAGCCTCCCATTCATTCTAAATTGCATAATAGACTCTTATTGAATCACAGGTGTCACTTACATTAAATATCAGAAATTGAGTTAAAAAATCAGGGCTTAAGGAAATTCAGCCAACAAAACACTAACTTAATAAGAATATGAAGAATGACTCTACTAAGTAATAATTGGATACCAAATAATGTAACGCTTTTTTTAACGCTGGAGGGAGATCTCTTCCGGAAGAAATAGTTTTTTTTTCTTGAGAGGCATTAGAGCAATTCAATGTTGCATAAGTAAGTTTTTCCACCATCGCTTTAGATTCAGGCAAATCTGAGGCACAAAAGTGGTGGTTTGATTATGTCTAGCATCTCTCTCAATAATTACCATTAAACCAAAAACCGAAAAAGGGGTTGTAATACCGCTTCATTCCGTGCACATAAAAAATCTCGTTGATGACAGAGGAGCTAGCTTTATTTTTATTCCCAGTGAAACATAAATCATTAAGGTATTTGGGCTAAAGTAATGGTTTGCGAAAACGTGACTGGAAGGAAAAAGGTTGTTATTCCCCCGTGATTGTGGATTGGAAAGTGTGGAAACTCTTCTTGTTTACCAAACGACTACTATGGGAGACGAGATGAGTCATCTGCCCATCAATACACGTCCTTCCACGACTATCCATATTTTTCGCTTTATTGTAGGCAGTTTTTAGTCACCTATCTTTCGTAACTTTCACCAACCCAGGAAAACATTTACGGCCACCTCTCTCCTCAATCATACTATCCTTCCCTACTAGGCAAAAAAAAGTCAAAATGCCTTTCTCCAACGGTCGTTTAGTGGAAAGTATAACACTATATGCTTGATGAGGATGGCGAAGTAAAGATTTCCGAAAATAATAGTTTGTTTAAACGGAGGATAGACAGGGCTAGGAATGAGTAGGATTTGAAAGAAAGTGGTTTGGTTACGCCAGCAGTGGGCGTATATCGAGTGTGATTCTCCGGTGTGGCCATGTTGAGAGAATTGATGAGAATCCAATAATGAAACATGTATATGATATTGGAGTGAATGGTGTGTTAGGAAGGGGTAGACCATGAAAGTCATGGGAGTCATGGGAGCATGGGAGAAATTTGGAAGAGCCTCTAAAGAAGAGGAACACTTGGAGTGTTAAGGATGGGAGAGAGTATATGAAGCAATGTATGCGTAAGAGAAGCGAGAAACAGGTATGGAGAAAATTTTTAACAGGGGTTATACTTATAGACCAAACAGCAATAACTAAGTTCTTTGAACTTGCCTACTCTAAAAGGGAATGGCGTGATAGGTATGTATATTAGCATGTAATCGTTTTTTTTTGCTACTTCCTTAACCAGCAACAGCAGACATGCGATAACTCGATGGTAGGCGAAGTAACTTTGAGGAATTACCAATTGTCTCGTCATTCTAACAGACGTGCGTCTTGCAGACCGCCGCAATTAAAAATATGGTTTATGTATCTTTACATCGTTTCTGAATTCTCAGAAATTCAGTACCTTGTACTTGGATGCTATTTAAGTAAATGATCATCAAATGCAAACTGATTCTATGACTGATTAACAAATAAATAATTCAAACTTTCCCCGTGGTCTGCAAGACCACATGTCTGCGTTAACCCTTAACCGGTGACGTGCGGTCTGAGAGACCGCTGCGTTTTTAAAATTATGAATATTTTCAAAACGCCTGTTATTTTGGTTACCTTCTTATTTTTGTCTAATGAGGATGCAGCATTCTTAAAATTTTATATATTTTTTCTGTAGTTCTGTAAAGAGGCAACGGAATTTGATGAGCAGTCTGTGAAACCTCACGTCACAAAATTGGAAAATCACTAGGTACTATGGATATGATTCCGAAAGTGGGTTAAAAATACAAACCTAAGTGATTGTGCAAGTATAAAAATAAACAATTTCTTGTTTTTGTCATTTTTTAGTCACGCAATGTGCATATTTTTTAATTCGTTCAGTAAGATAGAATGGCTGCTCAAGTCGTTGCTGAGGGCGCTCGCAAAATAAAAAAAAATCCTGCTTTTTTGGAAAAATCACACTCCCAGTTCTATAAATGTAAAAAGTGTTATAATTTATAAAAAATTGTAAAAACACAGCGGATTATTGCATGTATTTTGTGTCATTTTGACTGCATCCCTGGAAAGCATAACGGATGTCACATTTGTTGGAAGAATAATGGAAAACTATGAATCCCGAAATGGTTAGCGCACACGCTTCGCTTTTGTGCCCTTCCTTAGGATATTGACTTCCTTAGGATATGTCTTTGGGTTCAGCGCATCAAAGCTACGAGTTTTATGTTATCAAAAGGTCTCACAATACGGATACTGATGATAGTGAAGGAGATGAGGAAGGAAGTGATGTAGTGAAAGAAGATTTACACAGGCAAAGGCCAAACCTTTTGCAAAGACAAATACAAATTTAAAAAATTAAAATTATAAAAAAAGGGACAGCAGGCCTGAGCTTCAAAATTTAGATTTGGTATAAATGAAAGCCTTTCCAGGTATTTTAGCTTATTCTGCGGTTTTTAAATCAAATAATGAAGACATAAGCAGTATTTTTACCACGTATGGCACTGGCAGAAAAATTTTCCGATCAGTTTTTTCTGGATAATGGTTTTTTCTACTTCTCACGAGTCCCCGTTTCAATAACCATATGGACAGAATGGCTTGATCTAAAACTGACCTGGTAGCTCCGAATTCTGATGTATTACGTAGTCTAATAAAATTCTCCCAACGCTGCTATTCGTTGGGCACCGCAACTTGTACTGAAGAAATGTTAATTTCCTTCAGGGGCCTATAACGCTTCAAAATATATATCCCCAGCAAACCAGCCAAGTATTATTTGAAAATGATGTGCTTGAATGACGCCTCAAACAGTTATATGTATAATGCACATTTGTACGCCGGAAAAATACGGTTAGGATAGGTCTGTCAGAGGAAGACCAAAAGTCAACGAAACCAATTACATGAGATCTTCGTGTCCCTGAGTCAGCCATGGGGTCCCATAGATAGATCACTGCGAATAATTGGTTTACATCTATTTAGCTAGTAGAAAAGTTAAAAACGGAAGGACTGACGTACGTTGGTACATGTAAAAAAAATAGGGGGATCCCGGAAATACCTAGTGATTTCGGGTCATCCAAAGGGTGTCTCTTCACTGTACGGATTTTCTGCCACTTCACCCAACGGCAATAACACAGCTGGAATAATGTAAAGGACGCGCCCTTATGAATGCAGTTTAGTTGCTTCAGCAATTGTCGCTTTATATTCTTGATTGTGTCATATTTTCGGGAAATGAGCAGTTAACACAAAAAAAGACTAGACCATGGCAGACTTCATTTCGTAGAAGTTAAATATATTTTAACATATCAATATAAACAAACTTAGTACTTTTCTACAAAAGATTTCATTTACGACGCGGTTTACCACTTCATGGCACCATCAGGTACGTAAGTTGCCTTTTCTGGAAGATCTTCTGTACCTGACGATACTGTAAAGCGATGAAACGCGTTGTATATTAAAAAATTTGTAGAAGAGTACTAAGTTTGTCTTTAGTCATGAGTACTAATACAAAAAAGACGCAAAATAAAGGGACTGAGGAAAGACTGCTATCCAAGTTGTATGCAGCGAAACCTCATACGTTTTTGTATCTAAAACTTATTTAATTTGCAGTAATTTAGTTCTATTTATAGCATTCAAGTCATGATGGTATTTCCCCACAATATTTTCTTTGAAGTTACCAAATGCTCATGTATTTTAATTCATGTTTTTACATTTTCTACGTGTAAATGAGCAATAAATATTTATCTAGCTATAGTTACTTGTCATGGGTTGAATGGGTGGGACGAGATGGCGAAGAATGGATGATGCAAAGGGAAAGAAGACGCTGAAGGGAATCTTAAAGAGAGAGAGGATGGCTCAAAGGGAAAGGGTTGCGGAGAGTGTGGCAAAAAGGGAACCTCCTGATTTTTTCCCTCCCTCCACCAGAGCACGAAAAACTTCGCGCAACAAGCAGAGGGATAGAGAGAGAAGAACGCAGGGCGATCGAGGCGAGAATTCCAATATCGGATCTATTCGCATCGGCATGCATTGCCGTCGCGGGCCTAGAAAGAAGTTACCAGGGAGAATAGATTCTTGGAGGACGGTCGAAGGCTTAAAAGATTACGCGAAACCATCCACGAACTGCCTATCTATCTCTCTCACTCTCTCTCTCTTTTCTATGTCATCCCTTCCCAAAAAATCTTAACCAAGTTTTTTTCATGATGACGCCTCCTTTGTCACGGCGTCTGGGCTCGATATTCACTCAAAAGGGAATTAATGCTGGAAAAAGTTTGACTTTTCCTTGTTTGAGTTTCCAAATTTGAGGGATGTGCGTATGCTGCCTTTGTTAGCAGCAAACGTGACGAGCCAACAGCCCATCAAGGCGACGTTGCGGTTGGTTCCAGTACGGAATGATTTTTGTTTATTCTTTTCATCCACCACTTTTTAATGAACAGCCTGGATGATTGCTTGTGTGAATCTGACGTAGTTGGAAGAAGTTGGAATATTGGTCGCCGACACGGAAAAAGGGGACGCATGTTTGTTTTGTTTGTGAAATAAAAATCAATTTTTTCACTCCTGTTCTACCCTACTTTGCGGAAGTTCGGTATTTCTTTTCCGGGTTCGGCAAAAGACGAACGGCCATGGAAGCGCCTCCCATGTACGGAAAGTATTGTAAAAGATTTAATCGAATCCAGTCATGACGCGTCAAGACGAATATAGCGAAGTTTTCAATTCGTTCCTGCGGAACTTAGCGTTTCTTAAGAAAACATCGATATCAAATGCATAAGGAATTATTCGCATAATGAGATTTCAGAATTACACTCGAACTAAATAAACTATTAAATAAGAGATATCAAAGCGAAAGATCGAATTTATTAATTTTTCTGCCACATTAATTTTGCCACCAGTGTGCAAATTTGGAATTATCTAGCATTATCTAACCTAGAAGGAAAACCAGGTCTGATTTCTCAATTCATACGACTAATTGGAAAAGAACGTACGTGATTATAGACTAAACGCAAGAGAAGACTAGTAAAAATCGATCTAAAATAAGCATCAGGGTGAGCATATTAATGTGCATACGAAAGATATGGGTGTTTGAAAATGCCATCTAACGTAGAGGGTAGATTGCGCCTTAGGAATAGCAGCTCGTTATTGCTCAATATTAGTTGTTAGTGCAAGTTGCTGAAAGCTCTTGCTTTTCTAATAGAAAAAAACGAACGATTTATTATAAGGAGAAAATACCCATGAATTAATTTGTATCAAAGTAATCAAAAGACTATTATGACAACCATTACTACAATTTATAACAGTGTAAGAACTGTTAATCCTAGAATTACTGATCAACACGCTATGCTAAGAATTTGAAAAGGATGGAGAAAATTAGTTCTGGCAGGGGAAAATCCTATTAAGAACCATTAAAAGGTGAACGACCATGGCAGCGTATACAACAAAAGACACGTTGTGTAAAACTTGTAATTGCATACGACAGCGAAGTGCTCAATGGAACACGTCTACTTCCTCCAGAATTACGATTCAGTCACATGGCGAAACTTCATGCTAATTGAAAACACATTTCTGTCCAAATATTAGGAAAAGATTATAAAAGATCGTCAATAATAAAAAATGATCCTCTTCAGGTTATGCTGCATGCTTTTTGTTACTGAAACTAAAAAAACAAAAGATCGTATATATATAAGTAAAAAACAATGATAATCGCAGTTAACATAAGATAAATTCAATATTTTAGTTTCAGTATACTTTCAATAGAATAGGTAGAGAGCTAACATGTTTTTAATAATGCATTATTTTTATATGCACCTGGATATATAATTTTCCATTTCCCCTTCCAAAACGTCATAAACAAGGCTATCATTAAAGTAGAAAACATGAAACGACAAAGATATTGGAAGCCATTGGTCCGAAAGATATCAAAAATAATTACTAGCAGTAATATTTGAAATGGAGGAAGTCTTAACTCTGTTTTACGGGAAATGTATATACACAGGATAAAGATAATCATTTCCGTTTAAGAAAAATCATTCCACAATCTTCTCAATGCACATTTTTCGTATTACCGTCAAAATGACAATTTTGGAGTTTAACTCTGCATAATGATCTGCATCAGGAAGAAAACCTTGCTCCAGTCAACTTGAGGGACGACTTTTATCATCTTTAATCCCAAATTGCTTACTGTACCAGAGAAAATATTTTAACCATTGATACTAACCAATTCTTTGAAAGGTAATTTTCATTAAATATATCATAATAATACATTGACCTTATCTTATATTTCTTGGCGATAGGTCAACATATAGGTGACACGATTCAAGTTTAAGTTTATGTAAATATGGTAAAAACACAAAGGCTACCAACAGACGATTTCGAGTATTTTAAATCATATTTAAAATCTGCGCTTCGCAGTATTCCCCGGGTGATTTTTTCTGCATAAAACCTAAATGGGTTTAAATTTAAAAATTTAAAAATGGGTTACCACCTTACACAGTTATGACTGCATTTAAGAACTGATAATACTCGTACTCCTCGTACTAGTTTATGTTCTTACTCTTTCATAAATGCTGAAAAAAAGTCTACGGATGGTGGCACTCAGCTGCAATGTTATCCAGCCGAAGATGACCGACGGCGACCCAGCGATTACCGGCTCACATTCATGTTTCCGGCTAATTGTACACCGATTTCGTGAACGTGAAACCAATTCACGGCTAACATTATAAGGTGACGTAATTTCAACAATAAAACAAATGGCACCTCTGTCCTGAGGGCGATGCTCGACTCGAGCGTCAAAACGTTGGCCGCCATGGACCTAAATACCCAGTGTAAACCCCGAAAGATCAATGAAATAAAACAAATAGTTTCTCTAACATTGCGGCATGCCTATATTGCAATGCATGTTGATGAAATGTCACCTCAGGACAATCTTTTGTATTTCTTTCTAATGCACCAATATTGGTAGCTTCATATACTTTGTTGTGGTACAGTGTAGTACACGTAGGTAATAGAACTACCTTGAGGTGGCTTGCAGGGTATTATGTAGATGTAGAATCGTAATCCGGTGTTTAATTAAGGAGGGGGCTGGCGACCGCGCGCCAGTTTCCTCACTTCAGCCTTGGTACGACTGGTGCGACTACCGCTCGACCCTTCTTGTCACCCTCTGATAGGCTCAATATTTTCAATTTTCATCAGCATACGAACTATGGCACACACGCAAAAAGCGTCTTAGATTTCCATTTTCGATCACTGCTTGGGTTGGAAACTTGGTTATAACGGGGAGAGGATGTCTATAGGCTGGAGGAATTCAATATGTTGGTCGGAAGATGAATGGAGAGTGTGATATGTGTTGCGAGGAATACGAACGATGGGGTGTTGGGTATGTGGTAGAGAGAAAATTGAAGTTAGAGGTGGAGTTCGGAGAGGTATAAAGGATAGCTGGAGGATGTTGTGAGAGGTGAGGGCATGTTAAAATGTGTTATGGAGGGGAGAACGCCGGGTAACTAAGGAAGAGGAGGAAAGAGGATCGGAATATTGGACTGGTTAGCTAGAAGTAGAGAGTATGAGAAATGTAAGATAGTCCTGGTGAGCCATCTTAAGGGAATGTGAGATGATACCCCAGAAATTGTGATGTTAAGATAAAGACTGTCCAAAAACCTACCAATCAGCTGGTAGAATATCAAAATGAATAAAGTAAATGAATCTAACGGTATGGATACGTTATTGCTTTTCTTTAATACTCTTTTTAAGAGAACTTTTTTTTTAAGGAAACGATGTCTTAGTACCTATTTATTCCCACAATAATTTTATTACCGAACATGGTTTCAGCTTATCATTGCGGTGATTGCATGAGTGGATATATACAAATTTATGTTTTTATTAAAAAAAGCACTTGTTTCCAAAAAATTAAGCCTGAATCAGTACTTAGTTAGTCGTTAGATATTATTTAAGTTTTTCTTTGCAAGCGCCCGTTTCCCTCGGAGTTCCTTCCCTTTAACCTCCCATCGTCTTCTTCCCGATTCTCCTGTCTCCTTGCTCCCATATAATTCGACTATGGGGGCATTTTTCCCTCGTAAGACGGCCCTTCCTTAAAATCCCCATCCCAACATAGATCCTCTCTTCTCTCAACCCACTTTCCCTCAACCAGCAATCCTCCCCTCTCTCCTGCATTGCCCCCCAAACCCCCGACCTCCACACATCCCTCTCAGGGCCTCCTCCCACAGTCCCCTGCAGGCCGTCTTTAGCCGCCTCCTTGCCGCCAGACAATATTGACCGGCGTCCCATAGAGCCGTCAGAAAAAAATAAAAGGATGACGGGGGCCTCCGTATGAGAAAGTAGGTGGGTTTGAGGAATGTTTGGACGAAGGTGGTAGCAGTTTTTTTTTAATGGGCGGCCATCAAGATTACGCCTTCATTTCATTAGACGAGTTTCATTTTTTTATTCATTTTTTGCTTTGGAGCGTGAGCAGAAAAGGAAGGCCTCCTTACATGCGAGGACGAGGTCTGCGTTAAGAGGGTCGGACCCCGGCTTTCCGCATCGCCGCGCGCAAATGCATGGATAACGAGGAGCGTCGAAAAACATGTCACACCTGTAGTGCAAACATGATGATTGATAATGTCAATTTATTCAGGAGATTATAGGTCTCATTGTTTTTAAATAATAAATTTCAATTTTTTTAGCTTCTTCAGGGCTCGATAATTGAATCAGGTTAATATAGTTGTACTATTTAGATTTTGCAAATAATAATTCACAACTGCATACAACAGCTAAAAAAAGATAGATACCGCAGTTCACAAAACAATAATGCAAATGCTATTTACCTCGGATAAAATGTTACAAGTACCTTACGTAAGTGTTTCTGCTCATATTTGGTAATGGATAAATTGGTTGTTATTTATTTTGTATTTGATTGTTATTATTGCAATATTTAGAAATTGTAAACATTTTCTGTGAGTTGAAAATTAAAAAATTTAAATAACTTATACGTGAGGCCATGAGCACATTTGACGTCCTGGTTAAGATAAATATTTAGATAAACACGAGGCATAGTAAAAATTGCCACCTGAAAATGATTCATTTCATCGCCCTCTGCCTTCAATGTCTCAATGGGCTATAGTTCCTTGAAAATTTCCAATGATAAGGTGTACAATGAATTGAAGGAGGGAATGCAGAGCAAATATACGCCAAAACACCTTACAATAATAAAAATAAGGCCTTCATTTAACTCACGTTACTTCCACAAGCTTGACTGGACTAAGACCCGAATAATACGTTGCAGTTTCTAATTGTAAATGAAATTTAAATATTTCAAATTACAGCGGATTTGAAAATCAGTTTCAGTATTCTCCCCCATAATTCACAGGAAGAGCCTTAGTTTGGTAATATAATATCAAGATCATAATATAAGATGTAACGGATTAAGAGACACGATTTTTCTTGCCATTTGTCCTCCAATATCTCTCAAAAAAGCATGCAAAGAATATACGGAATTGAATTTTGGCCCCCTTCAATAATGCTAGACTTCTCCTTGCGCTTCACTTTTCATCAAGCGTGGTGTTTCCAATACGTTCATCGCAAGGAATTATAGGACTTCATTTTTAATTCTTCTTTAACCCTGAGCCCACACATTTTCACGGGTTATCACGACAACTCCATAGGATAACGTTCACTTAAAAGATTAATATCGCTCACCTTCCGAACATGTAAAGCTCTGGTACCTCTGGATGTCCAAAAATCCACTTACCTAGAAAGGAAAGAGAAAATTAAAATAATGAGAAAATCATTAATACACATAAACATGAATTACTTAATTTCTCAAGTCAAGTGTCAAGGGGAAAGATATGTATGGGTAATTGGTAATGTTTTAAATAAGATACTTAAGAAATTGGAGGCTTTTTATATCTCACCATCGCTGGTTGATAACAAAATAAAGGAAGATTTCAAATACTACTCTTCGAATTTGCTTTTTCACCATGATATGGATTTTATGACATCTATAGTTCATTCATTTTTTATGTTTTCAGTATCTAGTGCTTAACTAAGTTCACACTTTACCTCGTACCTTTGTCAAATACAGTAATATGAAAGGAACTAGAACGCATGTACTTTTTATGAAAATGAAATGAAATGTTGTGACTCCCAAGGAAAGTGAAATAAAGAGGCAAATATTTCTAATTCAGCTAATACCTTCAAGAATCACCTCAATGATTTGAATCAAGTTTTCACAACTTAATGGTGGTTAGAAATTGATTATGGAATGCCTTTTTACATGATTATCATTAGTGAATTTTATCATTACACAGAATGAAAACTCTTTTAGAAATATTAATTTTAATATGTCTACTTTTCAGGGTAACACACCTTCTCTCGACAGATATGATGAAACTAAGAGGTGGACTGTGATATAAAGCGAATAGAGAGAGCGCTTCTCGTTCACCTTAACTCACAGTCAGAAAGTGGATTTGTGGAACACACAGTACAAGACTGATCCACACTCCAGGGTGCCCATAGTCCATAGTTTATTTAGAGCAGTGAGGCTCACAAGGCTCGGGATCCCGGAGAGACTGCTCTCAAGGTCCCATCCATTTCGGATTGAAAGAGAAGTCTTCCGCACATTCTTCTTCACCCTCACCCGGTCGATTTTAGTACCTTAAAGCTGATGCATTGGCCTCGACAAAACTTACACCGAGAAGGGGAGCACTTGGCACTAACGCTACGCTGGATTTTGCGGATCCCGTGCGATAGGATATTCCGTGGTTCAGGTTGTCATGGTCAACATTCCTTATGCACTCCCGTAACCAATATATGAGAACCTGACCTTAAGGAAATCCCTGGAACGCTTCAGCGCTTTATTTTAAAACAAGGTTAAAATGAAAATACTGCAGTATAAATCGTATGAAATTAAAAAACTCGAAAAATAATTTTGAAAAATTAAGGTTTCATTAATTTACTCACTAGTGATCGAAAAAGGCTCAGATGGTATCGGGAACAGGCTATGCTGCCTAACCCATGAATTGAAGAATAAGAATATTGTAATTGTGTATTTAATAAGGGCGAAAAGCACTTTAAAAGATATTATATGGCGTAGTTCACATAATATATATGAATCAACAAAGCACTCATGGTGACAAATGAAGAAGATTTGTTCTCATGGTAATAAAAGAGTGAACGTTGCTGGAAGAGGAAAGCAATGTCAGAAGAGCAAGGCAAGGCCACATACCAATGGAGTGCAGTGTTAACATCTAATGTTCTTTATGCGTCAGGGGACATATATTTCGGTATTTGGCTTTTAAGCTGAAGACTTCCGCTGAGGTATAACAACTGAAATTTGCTTTTGCATCTTTCAATTGGAAAATACATCTTTCCTTCGCCTCTGAAGCAACATCCAGGTCAATATTTTTCGTAAAGTTTCGTGATATTGCTTGAAAATGCATACATGAGCACTGAATTTATTTAATCCCTCCGAGTCACAAAAATTGAGGAAATGATGTAGTGAGCCAACGATAACATTCCTAGGGAAATTAAAATTGAGAAGAGTTTCCGAAAATCTCTAATACCCAAGTTTGTGCAAAAACTGTAATGTTCTGAATTATCATTGGTATCTATCAAAGGAATGGTATGCCTCTGGCAGTCCCATCTTCAATGTATCTCAGTGAGTGATACTCATCTTTTCTAAACGTTTCCAGGTATCCCCAAACCACAGTTTTGGCTTTGCATTCTTGCTAAGCCCTTTACTATTTCCTCAATTAAAACTGCCATTCAAACTCCTAATATTTTCCCTGCTACCCGCACGTATCCTGTAATCTTATCTGATTTCCACTCCTAATGTGTTAATTGAAATGTTTATTTCGAAAGGAGTGGGTGAAGAGTGTAACGCTTCCAAAATCTTAAAAACTTCAATGATATAAACTACTACGGATGCCCCTTCGTGTATGACATACTATACATTTTTCTACAAAAAGCTAACTTCGCGCCGATTGCTATCACATGACATGATAAAATAGCCAGAGACCACAGGCATCCATCTCTAGTCAAAAGCAGAAATGAACGAGTAACTGACGTAAGTCTGGTAACAAAACTACTTTCAACTAATTACTGAATAACTGAAGTGCACATTTTCACTATCAGTATATATTTTGAATTCCTCTAACATAATTTCCAATGAACGAGTGGGTTTCATTGCTATATCATAGTTTTATGTATCAAGAGAAGTCTTCCCTCATGATGCTGCCTATGATTGAAGTACAAAATAACAGTGTTCCCTACTACAATAGTATCAAACATTTAGGTGTTATTTTGACAAATAATATGTCATAGAAAGATTATATAATGAGTGTAACTAAACAGATAAATACGATTCTCCTTTCACTGAAAATTCAAAAAATCTACTGCCTATTTCCTTGAGGAATCAGATGATCTTCTCCATGCTTTTTCCGCAATTTGTTTACTGCAACCTGGTTTTTCATGATTTAACAGAGGGACTCAATATCAAGCTTCAACGTCTGTTGAACTCTTGTGTAAAATACATCTTCGACCTGCGGAGAAAGGATCATATTACTACGTATCTTGAAAAACTCTCTTGGCTTGATATTAAAACAAGGAGAACATTAATGGTGGCAAGTTCCATGTACACCCTGCATAAACATAATGAACTCCCGTATTTAATTGAATATTATCCTTCCAGACACAGAAATATCCTTCTAGAGTTCTAAATTTCGTAAACTGAGTGGATCCAGGTTATCTTTATACACCTCAATTTCGTTACACTGCGTATAAGAAGTTTTTTGAGTAATTAGATCACATATCTGAAACAACCTGCCTAAAAATTGTGAGACTAAATTCGTCGTAGAATATATTCAGGAGGAAACTTTTCAGTCTTGTAATAGATAAATCCATATGTCTGTAATGGTGTGCCCTAAAAAACTGTAAGCCATGAAAATAATACCTGATCTGTACATGGAAGAACTCCTCTGCAACAGTTTTTAAGTAATATCCCTGTTTTATGCTATAAGATTCTCGGCACCTGTTCTAATTATTACCAATCCTCATTTTTTTTTAATATGTTAGAACTGATCATTGATTTCATGTTCCCATTGAAACCTGTCTGTATTAAATTAATATTATCCTTTATTTTATGAACTTCTGTGTGCTCTTCACATATTCTTTGCTACAGTTTTCCCTAGTGAATGTATTCCAAGAGCAATAATAAACATTATTATTATTATGTGATTAGAATATGTTTTAAATGATCGTTCGTTTATACCGGAAGACGATCAACTCTATACCTTCAACATCTCAGAGTGTATGCTATACATATTCTCTAAATGTATCTAGATATAGCAAAGCAATTAATTTTTACCTTTAGTTCTTGCTTACTCCTATATTTTGCTCCCTTACAACTGACCGTATTACCGATTCTTCTACTCCCTTCTCTGCGCTTCCCCTGCAATGTAATCTTAGTTTCACTCTTCAGCATAGCGTTCAATTTCAGTGAGTCCTTCATTCACTTTTTCTGCATCCCTCCGCCTCTTTCCTCTCCTTTCTTATCCTACACTTCCTCGTTCGTCTTCTTCTCAAACCTGCTTCTCTCCACCCTACACAATATTTTCATCCTTCTTTGACAAAAGCATCTCAAAACTCTACAGTAAATTTTCATCATCCTGTCACAGCCTCCACATTTTATGAACCAACCTTTGCTTTTTTAGTGTTTTATGCCAGAGATATTGCGTCAAATTTAGCTGGGCTGAAAGAAAACCAATGCATTAAAATCAGAATATTTTGTTTTTAATTTTAAAAGGAGTTCCAACGACAAAAATCGGGAAAGAATCTTTATTTCTTTTCGACGTCGAAAATGTTTTTATCTACGATTAAAGACTTTCCTGTAAATGATGAAACTTTTCTATTGTAACTTATTTTGAGGAAAAAATATATCGAGCCACAGAATTGGATCTCCAAGAAACAGTTTTTGTATTAAAATCTCGTTAAGTTCTACTAGACTATTTTCTATTTTAAAACCTACCGTGATTTCTATTCTCCTACTCAGCTCTCCGGGAGTACTTAATCTCCAATTTATCTGAGTTCCTCTATTCAGCATACCTTTCAGTGTGACCTCCGTAAACTGATTCAGCGACCAAGTTTCTGATAGATTTGTTCAGTTCTTTTTACTAATATTTTATTTAGATAATTAGCGTTACTTTTAATTAGACTGATATAAGGCTTCAAATGTCAGATTAGTTTGTAGCTTTTTTAAAAGTAGATATAACACAAAGAAACCGCGAAGGAAACGTATCCAACACTTCCTCGTTCGCCTTCCTCTCAACCCAACATTTTTTCTTTTCCCTCCAAACAGCTTCTTCCTTCATCAACACCATAAGAACTAAAAATATCTCCATAATTAGATGCATCGATATTCAATGGTGGCCAATTTGCAAAATGGAATTCTTCATTTTTTTTAGACTTTATGATTTCCTTCTGATTTTGTCTCCAAGTAACAACAGTTGTCTAACACCTCAATATTCGAACCTCAAACTTTCCTGCCCTCATCTGTTTTCCTGCTTTTTATGAGAACTCATTAACTTCTGAGGCTGGCAACTCGTGAATATTCAGTTGCCTTTTTGCTATTCTCCTTCTCGCCGTATTTCTGCTTTCCTTAGTGCATTTTTTCAGCTCAAGATTTCGAGAAATAGGAGTTTGCACGCTTCTCCATTGAAATTCAAATTCCAGAATGAATTTTCCGATACCTCTGCAAACAACGGATTTCTTTCTGGGTTTCGATTTGCTGACGGTGAAGTACCAAAAGATGAGGCTCCCATTTTAGAAATTCTCATTAAAAAGTAAACTTCCATGTTTACAAAAATTAAATTCAAGAGGAAGTTCATTTGAAAATATGTTAAAAGAAGGTTAAAACAGTTATGCACCACTTACTTATCCTCAATTCTCATTTTTAGATAAATGATGAAATTATTCATTCGTGAGATGGCTGTATCTCCAAAGAACCCGAATGTGTTACCATTACTCTCCACAAAGAATGTAAGAGTAAAATGCACCGCAGTTGACAGAACAAACCATTTAAATAATTTTATGGCTTTATCATCCATTATCCATTCAGCATTAGCAATTCACTGTTTAAGGTTGAATGTTTCCGGTTGTTAGGTTCACATTAAATGTGGCTCCCGATGAATCAATGGGCAAAATTGAAACTAAGGTACAGCCTCATCATTTCAGCATCATAACATTATCTTTTCATGGTAACAAGCGAAAGCCGTAAACCATCTCTGACCTACTTAATGAAAAGAATCTGTCATCAGTGAAGCAACTCTCCAACTCCACAAAAAGACAGAACACACATACTCAAGGACAAAACGTGCTAATGTTTGAATTGATCGATTTTAGCTGTGACTCCAATATAATAACCGGGTGTACACGTGATTGAAAAAATAAAATATTATTTAAATAAGTTATAACCAATTTTAACTAACCAATCATACATCATAATAATGATTATCACGAATTACTCGTAAATCACCTACCTACCGAACCTAAAAGCTGCCACTGTCAACGTGGTACATAATTTTACGTGCATTAAGTTACACGCCAAGTTAAAGAGACAAAATCCTTTTTACTTGCAAGGTTATTCTCAGGTTGATATAGTGAAATACAGAAAATTATACAGCATCGAGTAGCTGGGAGCAGAGAGGTTTTCACCTAATTTTCGAAACCAGACGCCATAACCACTAGCAAAAGAAGGAACGACCAGGTATCCACATAGTTCAATGTTAGCAACTAGAAAGTAAACTCAAATTTTTAGGGGGAAGGACGTGGAAGTCTATTGGTAATTGGTAAAAATAATAAAAAATAACAAGTGAAATTTTTATGGCGAATGTCCACAAGTTGGTTAAGACCTACACACAACATAATTAAATCTGAAGGAGGAGGTGGAGGCAAAAGCTTTAGAGCAACTGTCTGATGAAGAATGAAACATACTGACGCCAGTGTATCCGGAATAGGAACTCTCCCGAGGCGAGATAAATCATTCACTAGGGCCACAGGAGATCAAACACATATTTTTCCGCGACTAAATTTCCTCCCACGGAAATTAGAAAACATTTGTTAGCGTTTCGAGGCTTGGTGAATGATTAATGCAACCCTTCCCGAAACGCACCGCGCGCGTAAATCCCCCCTCCTAACCGTACAACGCAGCAGAAAACTTCTCCCTAGGCGCGAGGGGAAATTCATCAGCGGCCGCAAGAAAATCATCCCTCATCCATGCGCTCCACGGGGGAAAGAGCGGTTTGAGGAGCGCTTCGAACGAAGAAGGGACCTTCGACTTCCCCTCAGACACAGACGAACCTTCCGAGGCCACTCGAGGTGCAAATTGAGGAAGTGGAGGCAAGGAGAATAAGCGAAATCCTTAGAGGCCAGTGGTTTCGCGCGTAACATAGATATTGGAAAGACCGAAGTAAAAACCTCAACAGCAGGGTTTGCCATCCTTTTTTATCTTTGTTAAAAAATCACATAAAAAAAGGGTTTTAGAAAAATGTTTCCCTATATACCCCCTAAAAATGTTATATTGTACTTTATTCTTATATTCTCAATGGAATCCGTATGCCTGATGCTTCTCTCGTAATTCTAAGTTAAAGTAGTAATTATTGACGAGGCATATTTAAAACAAATGGGTGTCCGCCTAAGTGCCTAGTTTTGAGGGAACAATGGCTATAGTCCTCTTATTATTTTAACCCCCAAATTTATATTTTCCCCAAAGGGGGTGATTGAATAACAGTTCGTCTTAGTGAAGTTTTTTCGGGGTGTTCACCGGGTCAAACTCTGTATTTCTGCCAACGTTCGATGCACGAGTCGTATCTCGTCATCTGGTGCATACACTGATGAAGATTGAGAACCCGAATGGACTTCAGTAACAGCATGTACCGGGAAAGCATCAGATCATTCAACAGTGGTTCTTGATCAGATATTCTCAATTGGGAACATTGATTTTCAGCATAGGAAATCAGAGACGGCGGTTCTATCTTTTTCTCTATTTTCCATAATTCAGATTATCACTTTCCCATTCCGATATCAATTTTAAATAATCAATGAATCCCGCAAATGAAAACTATGCACATGTTTATGAACCATTTCAACACGTGACGTACAATAAGCTTAAATTGAACTTCACAGAATAAACTTAACTGCATTTTTACACATTTTACAAAATTTATAGAATTTAACAATTTGTTGAATAGTGGTCTCCACCTTGGTTGAGAGTCTAAAGAATTTGGAGTAGTTCATTGTTTTTTCTATCGGGAGATTCAACTTACCGCAGTTATCCTCAAGTTAGCATTAAAATTCAGGTACATGATAATCGTTATACATTTTATTCTCTCCTAGATATCCTATGCATTTTATAGCTTCCGTAACCTACAAAGTGTTCAGACTTCATTTAGCGAAGAGTCACTCTGTATTCCCCTTCTACTCCCAACTGGTTCCCACTTTAGAGAGACCGGAATCAAATTATGATCTCTTATTAGTGTGTTTATGATTATTTTTCTCTTTTAATTTTTTTCAGACTTTTCTTTTCATTCCATTTCTGAGACTCGTTATGTGTCATCCACGCAAATAGTGATGGGAATAAAGTCCTGATTCACGTGAAGTCTGTAATCAACAATAGAATACTTAGTTATAACACCAAATTTTCGTTCGTGATTTTTCGTAAGGGATTTATTTTAAAACTAATAATAAACAATTCAGACTATAAGGCAACGGTTTGCTAGCAGCCAAATTGAAAGTGACGTGATATCTCCTCCGGCGTACAGTATTAAAAAAGCGACGGTTGATTCAGAAGCTTAGTGGCTGCGAGAGAACGATAAAACTTTGACTTAAGTTCTGGAGATGAGGGAGAGGAAGAAGGATGGAGAGTGTAGGCGTGATGTAGAGGAAAGTCATGATGTTGGATGGAGGGGAAGACGAAGGAGGATGAGTTGGACATGAAAGAAGCGGAAAGGAGGCAGGCGGAGGGATGCAGAAAAAGTGGACGAAGGACGTAGTGAAATGTAACGCTGTGCTAAAGAATTATTGAAATGAGACGGCAGGTTAAGCCCGCGAAGGGAGGAGAATAATTGGAATTAAGGACAGTTTGAAGGGAAGAAAAAGATAAAACATTTTAGCAAAAAGTAATACATAAGAAGATTTTGGTAGATACGCATAATGTATATGATGATGGTGAACAACTCTCATCCTGAGATACTGAAGATGGCATTGCATACCATTATATTAGTAGGCAACAATCATGATATAACACAGTACTTAATCTCCATGACATTAAAAGACATTACGAAATTGCTACTCTTAAATCTACAGTGCGGAAAATGATAACCATTTCCATCATATGGATTGATACAACATCAATTAATGAAGCCTGAAGCAATTATGTGTAGTACATAGCCTAATCTACAGACCAATTAGTGAGTGACAAGTTAGTTTCCTTGTTGCTTATAAGTATGATATCAACAGGAAACTGTTGTTCCTGGAAAATTATATTGGAGTCGTTTTCAAATGCTACCTGGCAGCAACATGATGACATAATCAACGTTTCTTCGTAAACATGCCGAAGGTGAAAACGATTGGTTCAATGTTTCAGTAATTGGTTTATAACAGTATTTTTCGAAAGCGTTCCGTTCTGCAATGAAAATGCAAATGGACACCGCCGCCGCTGGCTATTCTCTGCACGCCACCACAGATTTCTTTGTGGGAAATACAAATGTAGCATAAGGCGACGTGTGTCGAACGTGGAAGATGGTGCGGCCTTGTTCCTTTTATCGGAAGCCTAAAGAATTGGCATTGTTCGGCCACTCCTGGCGATATAAACATGTCAAAGTTTTTAATTTAAGTGAAAACGATGCGCAAATTTGAAGCAGTAAGGCCGTTCAAAATGTCTAGCATCTGCATTCACATCGTCTTTCAATTTTTAATTAGACAATTCATTATGACAAAAATACAGTACAAATTCCACTATTAATAAAATGCTATCGACCGGTTTCGACGTCTAAAGCGTCATTTACAAGACAAACAGAAGGAAATATTGCTACTGCTAGCTTTATATAATAAAGGAGTGTGGGAACATGGAGAAATGAGGGGAAGTCAGGAATTGACAGTTGAGGGAAAGTCAGGTTGTTTGAAAGGACGGGTCGGGGATAAGACTGTTACGTGGGGCAGGGGGGTGGGAGTAAGGTCGGGTGGTAGTAAAATGCAAGGGAGAGGTGGGTTTGTAACAAATCAATCACATTTATCAACGGTAGACAAAAATATAGTTGAAATCCATCGAGACATCTGAAATAGTACACTCAGGTGAAAAAACGGAGGGAGTCAGTTGATGGTGTGTAGATAGGAGTACAGGTCGGGTAGGAGAGTCAGTTACGAGGGAGAGGGGGAGGGTATTTTTTTCATAATGAATTCTATCTTCAATTTCCACCAAGTATCGTCACAATTGATTAACTTGATGAATCAGACAAACTTTACTTATAATTTGTAAACTTTTTTATATATTTAACATGCTTGAAAGACCTAGTTATAGGTTTACGTACACTACAACATGTAAGCTATATGCAGCTTACAAGGAAATTTTTTCCAGATTTTTTAATAGCAAAGAATGCCCAGCTAACTTCTGAAGTTAGATTAGGTTACCATCATCTCATCCTAGCAAAATTATTTCTAATTTCTTGGTTAATTATGTAATTAAAGCATGCTCTGATAATTCATATGTAAATTACTTCGAGGTGTTAATCTACGAGCAAATTGGCGGATTAGAGTACGGATTCAGTACTAAAAAGTGATCTCGACAGACGTAATAAGTGGTCCAGCTTCGGTTCACATACAATTTTCATTCGGGCATGGATTGTAAAAAATGGTTCATGCTCACTGAAATAAACCTTTTTCTACCTCGCCGTTTAATTTATGTTTTAATCAAGTTGGTGTCTTAAATTAAAACTTTTAACGTTAAATCGAACCACTGTGAGCCATGAGTGGCGATGAGAATAGGCTGCCCGCCACCACCGCCAACAATGCCGTTGCCACCCATCTCTACTCGAATCACAAACGCAAAGGTGAGGAATGGAAGACGAGATGAGGAATCCTCAGGAGCCTGCGGTTCCTCGCGTTGGCTCGCTCTTCAACGTGGGTGGGTCGGGAGGGAACGTCGGGAATTTGGAGTCCAGGTCGCATCAAAACGGCAGGGGAGGGACTGGTGGGGGAGATCTAGAGTTCGGCTTCCCTCGATGCAGTGGCGTTCAATCCTTCAATTTCGCTGGCTGGCGTGGTGCGGCAAGGTTTTTTGAGAGACGAACAAGGTGATGGGGCGCTTTTATTTTTTCGCTCCGAGGGATGAGGGATCTTAAGAGATCCTCCCATCGTCCCGTGGGGGAACGCAGACCTTGTTATATTCTTTCCAGTTCGGAGGAACTCGGGCAGGGCTCGGAAGTCACCCCCCGGGCAACTCCAAAGATCCCCTTTTTAAAGGGGATGTAGGAGGGAGAGCCTCGTGGGCAGGGATAAGGCAAGCAGGGAATGCGAAGGGTACGGAGGAAGTCGGCTGAGGGTCAAGGGAGCGCGCTCGAACCGAGGTGACGATGGCTCGATCGTGCTCGCATGATTTCACCGAAGTAAGCACGTGATTTCCAGTGAGTGAACATGCATTGGTGGGTCCCAGGGCATTATTTTCAGAGGGTATTGGCAGCTATAAAGGCGGGTGACGGGATTACTATGTATGATAAATATATTTTGGGATAATAGACGAGCAAATTTCAGCGGAGTAAAATTTCGTAGAGAAAAGGCACCGCATGATGCACCAAACTCAGGTACTACAGGTGCCAGCTTTAAAAGAAAAATAAGACATTAAGAGATGAAGCAATGACATTTTATGGAGATATTCACAGGGATATGTCAATTGGGACCATGAAAAGGTATGAGCTGGGGGAATTCTAAGCTCTTTCATACTCATGCAATATTTGACGGCCAGTTTTTGTCGTAGATTGACTCAAAATAAACTGGCTGTTTGAACTTTGAACCTTATATTTAACATTCTTCCATTTTTCATTTAACAGTAATGTGGTACTAGTTGTCTACTTCTAGCAGACAAGGGAAACAGTACTTGTACGAATAGGAGGATCGCCACTCCGAATAAAAGCCGAGCACAACGACATTTAACTTCGGTGGTCGAACGGGAACCAGTGTTTGCATAGTGGTAAGTTGATACCGGCTGCTATATACTTTAACGCCGTCCATAATAACATAATGGATTTATTATCATCATGACATAATATCAATCACTGATAGATGAGTAATAACCCACTAGGCCATTTTACTATTTAAGTACTCTTTTTCACCCGGATAATTCTAAGATAGGGAAGATTTAGGATTGTTTCCTAGCAAAAAGCTCTGATGAACTGAACCTCATCGCACGTGTATGATTCCCATAATAGTGAATCATATCGTCTATTTCAATAGACAGCATATAAAATTACAATGCATTCAGAAAGATACCATATTAAATTACAAATCGCATGATATCGCAAGTATAATGCCACTTCACATTGCATAATATCGCATCTAATCACACATTACATGATGCAACGAATGGCTTAATATTATAATGAGGTGTACCTATCTTATATATATCATAGAAACGATCAATAAAGAAGTTAAATAAATGAAATTGCTAAATATAAAAAACTAAGCTTCTTAGCATAACTCATAATATTGCATAGCAACATTTGGTAGAGGTGATTATCTGACCCATAAACCAGCATATATCGTACGGGAATACATCGCAAGCATTGACAAATTTATTAAATAAATGAATATTTTACGATTCAATAGTTAATACATTAATATATTGGTGAACTAGAAAATTTTCTCCGAATATTCTTCAGTAAAAACCAAAAGAAAATTTTCAAGGCAAAATTGAAAATTATTCTTTGATAAATAAAGTGATATAGTTATCAAATTAGAAGGTCACAAACAAGAACAGTACAAGCAATGTCATTATTTGGTTTGTACGTTGGAGGACAAAAAATCATTTATTATACCCTTCTAGGTTTAGATTCACTCGAGAGAGAAGAGGATTAAGTGGTGGGAGACAGATACCGATAACACAATCGTTGTTTAAGAATAGGCCGCCTGTAGAAAAAAAGTATTTTAAATAATGTCATATTCGATTTTGTAATATATCTCTGCCATGCATATGACCTCAATCGATGCATCGAGATATCGTAAAGATCTGGGGATGGGGACCGGGGTGAAAGAGAGAGAAAGGAGAGGGGTCATGAGGTGAGTATGACCAGAAGGGTTGTCGGAGATGGAGGGTGGGAGAAGATTTTGTGGGAGAGTTGGCCATCGGGCTCTCGCAGAAACCTCCAGGCGGGTGAAGATGGTTTATGGCTGCGGCCAATGACAATGGGAAATGGGTTAGCCTCGGGGAAGGGGAGGGAGAAAGAGGATCGCAGGGAGGATATTGTATGTATGTATATATGGCATGTCCCTTGGGGGTCGACTACGATGACATAGAATATGAGGGAAACATGAGGGAAAAATGTGGCGTACAATCTTTCTTGAAGACGAACACCTACGGTGCGGATGTATATATATATATATATATATATATATATATATATATATATATATATATATATATATATATATATATATATATATATATATATATATATATATATATACATCCGCATATATATATATATATATATATACATCCGCATATAGACTTCTAGAGCTGACGAAGGACCAACTGGTTCGAAACGTTCCGTAAGAACGAATTCTTTATCTTTTCCTATTTCTCCTACCTCCTGTAAGTTTGAATTTATATATTTGTGGCCAATTGGCGAAAACTTCCAAAGATTATATATATATATATATATATATACAATATGCATAACTCATTAATTGACAGCCCATTCATGACAGAGTTTGCTAAATATCTATTAGAATTTGAACAGTCCTGCGAATATGAAACGAAAAACATGCATGACCTTGGAAAAAGGTTTTAGGCCAGATTTTGTAATTATATACGTTTAAACTCACAATGCAATCACTTTTAACTGATTCATCACTCTATAATTATATTACGGAGTTAAGTTTTAACTTACAGTTGCTTTCATTATTTTTTTTTTAATTCTTGCCTTCAACATAACAGCAAAAACCTTCCAACTCCCTTTGTCCGGGTACACTATAGCACGGACATCACCACCTGACTTAATCATTTTTAAATTTCACTCTTCTCCCTTAATTTGGAATATGTACGAGAAATCCTGTTTTAAAACTTAATTATACCCGACGTAAAATCTCACCACCTTAAAACTACGACCCTCCCAAGCTTTTTGCATTGGAGTCAAGCATGGTTTAAAGACAAGAGGTGGACAATAAACTCTATAATGGCAGAAAGAAAGAGAGAATCTTAAAAATCCGCCATTGCGCATCTTAGATGGGTCGGTTTGGCAGTTAATACGGCAATATTATTATTTATGAAATTTTCATGGCACCGTAATTTTCATATAATAAAACGTAAAACGAAAAATATTTCCAAAAAAAATTATGAACGTTTTACAAGTAAGTACTGGACTAATTACGCGCGATGTTCATGCTAGGTGGGTTATTTCACAAAAAATACAGGCTCCAATTTCGAGCCACATGACTAGATCCACTCTCTTTTTCAATCCATGGAGCCATGAATTATGAAAAAAGTTGATAAAATTTCAATATTAATAGCCTTAAAACGACGATGTGTCTGAAAGAAATAAATAATGAATGAAGTACTACAAAGTGCCTTTTTACTCCACAACATGATTATACACTCATTTATGAATTCGTTCTTCCGCTTCTTTGTGTCAAAGGGCAATGGTTCTCCTTGAATGCAGCAGCGATGAATTTGCAGGTCTCAGAATAACGCTATTGAAAGTAGCGTTCAACAATGGAAAGGAACTGATGATGGCGACCTTAAGTATGGACGTAGAAAAGAGGTTGGTGAGGAGCTTCATATGGAGTGTGGCGTTTTATGGGTCAGAAATGTTGACTCTGAGAAAGGAGAACGAAAATAGGATAAAGGCGTTAGAGACGTGGGTGTGGAGGAGGATGGAGTAGGTGCGTTGGACGGAGAGGAAGACAAATGAGGAAGTGCTTGACATGGTGGGTGAGGAGAGGAAACTTCTGGATGAGATAAGGGGGAGGTGGGGTAGGTGGCTGGAAGCGGTAATGAGGGATGATTGGCAGCTCAAGGCCGTGAAAGATGGAAGCATATTGGGCAAGCCGGGAAGTGGAAGAAAGGAAATAGGCTATTTTTACGGGATGTAAAATGGTAGGACTTACTCAGATTGTTAGAAGAATAAAGAAATACTATAGGTACATAGGACCCTGCAAGTGTAAAAAGCTTTAGAGTTTTCTCGGACTTTCATCATAACCTACCTTACGCCGGTAGATTACTCTAATAAATGCATGTGTATATGTATGTACAACGTAGCCAGAGGTTTCACAGGGTACATTCGATGCTACTTTTACGATCACAATTTGAAAATAGGACACGGACAGCTAAAAAAAGTCATGAAATTGGATAGTAATAAGCATTCTTTCTGTGAAACAGTGACATTTGTTGTGGAGGATATCCTATAAAGGCCGTTTTACACGATGAGAGATATTGTACAAACGATTGTACGTGAGATTCTACGTTTGTCTCAACGAAATTAGAACAGGTTCTATTTCCCGTGCAGGCATTGAGACATTCGCACAAGCGTTCATACAATTTGCCGCTTTACACGATACGTTTTGCCTCATGCAAGAGTTCACGGAAGAGTTTGTACAAACGAATGTACCGTGTAAAACGGCCTTAACACGGATTCCTTTAAGCACTCATTTGTTTCCGTCCACTTTTTGTTTCAAGATTACGGTCTCGCTAGATGGCGGTGAATGCGAGAGTGCATTGGCATCTCCAAATAGGAGCGACGAGCAAATATGGCAATTGCAGCATTTGAGTGCTAACTGAGGATAATGAGACCCAGGTTAAATAAAAAACGAGAAGGAATTTTGCCATTTTCTGCTATTGCTGAAGCTTAGGGGCTGTAAGGGTGAATTTATTAGTAATGGAAGATTGAATCGGGGATTAGTGTAACGCAGGAAGTAAACCCAGCATTTGGCTTTGTACTGGGCAAGGATCGACACCAAAGCTTTATTCCTCATCTGATTGACGGAATAATGAACGTGAATTGATATCCAGCAGTTACCTAAATAAAAACCTGTTTTTAAAGGAAAGTATTGGCCAGTGCCTCGTCTTCTCAGGGCTTCCACTCACTTTTTGATACAGAAAAGTGAGAAAGTGAGCGATTTTTGCCAAAAAAGTGAGGGGAAAATATGAAAAAAGTGAGGAAAAAGTGAGAAAATAACTATAAAATTGGTCATATTTAGCCCATGTTAGACTTCTGGCAATGACTGTAACCCTATATTTTGATATATTTTAAGAAATCAAATGTAAAAAGCAATTATTACAAACAATAATAATTTTAGTCTAGGCAGGGTCCGCCTGTGCCTCGGGATCATCATATTTATGTGATTCTTAAAATGCTTCTCTAGTAAAGACGATGTCTTTTTCTCTAGTTTCTTTTGCAAAAGCTCCATTTTCTTCAGCAAGTCATCTGGGGCCTGATTCTGATGCTTTTCCGATGCTCAACTTTTCCACCAAAACGTCATTAGTTTCCACCAAAACGTCATGACTTTCCGACACTACGTCACATGTTCCACCTTCCACCATAGAATCGTTCACTACATCGTTCATCGTTCAATGACTGGTGGAAAGTCAAGCTTCCCTTCCACCCGTCATCCACTTGGTGGAACAGCGCTAGTGTCGTGGTGGAAACTTTCCGACGGAAGTAAGCGTGCGGAAGGTAGACATTTTTTTGTTCACGGTTTCGAGGTAAGTTGAAAATCGGCATAGGTTTGTGATGTTCGGCTCTGGAGAGCCGAACATCACAAGCCGTTCATTTAACGGATCAAGAGTCGTTCAATGAACGAATGGTGGAACTTTCCACCAGTATTCCACTGGTGGAAGATCAGAATCGGGCCCCTGCCCGTGGTCGCAGAGTTTGTTCCCCCCACCCCCAACATACTTGGGGCGATCTTGACTTTTGTTATATCTTTTTTGGCAATAGTCTACTCCAGCTTCTTCTTTGCCTTAGTTCACTGGTTGACCTCAAGCCTTGCACTCCTTCTGCACTTAATCTCCTTCTTACTTGTTGCATGCAGGTCATCCTACATCTCGCCCAACGCCTGTCGTTCCTTTAACTGGGCGGCTTCTCGCCTCTCACTCTCTCCTGGCGAGCGTACTCCCCTTCTTGCAATCTCTTCAGCTCGCCGTCTTATAATTTCCGTTGAGGCTCCAGGTATTCTTCATACTTGCTGCATGCCGCTGCTGCATGCTTGAGAAGCTGCGACGTCAAGGGCACAGGTTCAGGAATGCCATTGTAGTCTCGAAGGCCATCCCTGATTTTGAGCCTGGCATTAGGAGTACACTCCAGAATAGGCAACCTGTCAGCAAGGAGCTGATTTCTGGTAAGAGAAAATCATCGCTCGTCATCAGAACTGCCTTGGGCCAAAGAGAGGGCAGCTTTCATCACTTTGCTTACGAGTGGATACTTGGGATCACTGGCAACATCTGTCTTGGTAAATATCTGGGTACAGTAATCGCCAATACTAGTTCCAGGTTCATACGGCGGAAGAGTTTCCAGCTCCAACAATCTCCAATCGTCTGTAAGGCCATCTTTGTCCACTTCAATTGGCATCTGCAGGATCTTGTAAACGGAAACAATGTTCTGCGGGGAGCTTCCTTTATGATTTGAGGATTCAAACATTTCAGGTGACGAGCCTCTCTTCCCTTCGCCAGGACTGATTTCTGGGGGTGGCTCACAGCCACCTGATAATGTTTTAGAGCTTCTTGATAAAACTTAAACTCTGGAGTGGCGAGCATTTCTGTTCGACAAGAAGCCGATCGGCATCCTTACCAATGTCAATTTTGCTCATTTCCATAATATTGTTCGTATTGAGAAAGGAGCCTTCTTTCATGCATTCTTGCTTGCTTGTTAGCAGCTCTGGCTTGCAGAACCGACTTAGCAATAGGAAATATAGATTCTCAACATCTTCATCCAAAACATGGATCATAGGCTGATCATGTTGAAAAATTTTAAAAAATCTTTCAAATAATTTAGCACTACACAGGACAAAGGCTATCTCTGCAGGGAAGATTTTATACTTAAGGGCATTACCAATAGCCTGATAGCACTTGGATGCAAGGAGGTTATCAACATTATGCCTTTCTGATAGGGTGACACTTTAAGAAAATAGTGTTTGAGAGCCGCCAATTGCTCTTGAAGTCTCTCTGCTGCTGGGGACACGGTGACCCACCGGGAAACAACATGCTTAAGAAACTCATGCATAGGCACTTTCTTCTCTGTTTGAGATTTTTCAAACACCTCAAAATGACTTGGATAGTCTAGAAAGTCATATACAAGAATAATGGCGTCAGATACTTCCGTTCCGAACACTTCAAGCCCTTTCTGAAATTATGTATGGAAGATGTGCAGGTTGATGAAACCAATTTCAAGAAATCCTCTGTAAAAATCAGATTTGAGTTTCGGAGAAAAAAGCCTAACAATGGCTTTGTTTACATTGGGGCCATCACAAGAGACAGTAAGCATTTTTCCAAAGTACACAGAACAGTATGCAAAACAAATTAACTGAAACAATATTTCAGCAGTAGCCCTGCCAATGAATGAAGTCTGTATGTAACGAAAAACTACCCTTTTTTATTTTCAGAGTAGAACCTGATGCCATCTTGTAGTTCCTTAAAGCATATCTCGTTAGTTGTCTCGTCATAACAAATAGTGAAGCCGACAGCATTTTGAGCATCTTCTAGCATTAGATCCTGGAAGCAAGGGCCGAGGGCTTCAGTCCACAAATAAGCCACCTTTCCTTAAAAACTCCCCTTCTGTACGTGACCTTCACTGAACATTCCTGTGAAAGTGTCCACGGTGTCGTCACAGGATGTAGCTCAGAAGCTAGAGTGGACACATTTCATTGCTCAAATTAGTTTTGAAATTGCGCAAAGGCGCCTGATTTCCGCGGAAAGGATGGATTTTTGCTGTAGGTGTAGGTAGGATGTAGGTTTTGCTGTAGGTAGGATGATGGTTTGCTGTTGCTGGCTCGTATTTGCCAGAAAAATGAGAATATTTCAAAATAGTGAGAGAAGTGAGTATCTTTTCAAAAAAGTGAGAATAGTGACCCAATTTTCGAATAAGTGAGTGAAACCACAGTCTATACAGTCGCGACAAGACGGACACAATTCTTGCAGCTAGCTGTTAGTAGCGCCCCAAGCGGCGAACGTGTATAACTACCGTAATGTGGGGTGAGTACATACACTTGCGCGCACTGGAACTAAAACCTATTTTCTTCTTCGTGATGTAATGGTATTATTTCTTTTGAAGATAATATTTTATAATATCTCCCCTTTTAGGATTTAATTGCGTTAAAAGGAAATAGTGATAATAAAACGCAGTTCAAGCGTATTAGAAACAACCGTTCAAACTCATCCTGTATTTCAATCTCGCGATACAATACCGTACTTTGGATGTCATACCGGCTTTGATTGAGACTGTGTGCTGAGTGCTGCGACTGCGTACAGTGTTTTCACATTTGATTTTTATTAAATAATACTGCAGCAGAAATCGGAAATGGATTTCAGGAGTGTCATTTTTTCCGATTCCCTAAGTATCATTACAGGTTGGTCGGTGCTATTGATATTTTTGAAGCTCACAAAACGTGAGCGCTCTCTAATTCTTTTATTTTAACACGCTAATGTAATTTATTATGATCATTACCCGTGCATACGATGGGTCACCCATTGCCGTAGAAAAGATTGAAACGGGAAAAATGCCGCTTACTTGTGCACAAAATTATTTGCTCTGTTCGGGGCATTTTGAAGACAGCCAGTTGATAAAAAGAGATTGATGCTAACCGCTGTCCTCATAATATTTGATATGCCCAATAATCCGTCTCTAATAAGCTTTCAACGGAAGTTATCTGCCAGAAAGACAGTCTTCCCGAGGAAAAACTCTAGATACCAATCTCCTCTTATATATAAAGAAAGTATCCTTCGATAGCTTTTTTTAGCGTTACTAACATGTTTATTTTCACCCAGTTTCTACCAATCATGGCACATTTTGCTCTGATATACAGTTACAACCGGATCATCCAATGAGTGAGTAATTTTTATTTGTATGTCTATAGTTCGAAACCAGGAAATTAAGAACTCACTAAAGAGAGTAAGAGATTAGATTTTTTGTTTGAGGAATAACATAACAGTTCTTCGAATTAAGAGTAGATTGAGATGTACTGGTGGTAGGTAAGAGATGGTCAGGGTAATTAAAGATGCAAGATATTTTGCGGAAGTGAAAGATATAGCCAAAAACTGTTTTAAACCTTTTGCCTGGAAATTAATAGGGAATATATTTCGTGGTCATGGATCTCATAAGTTCAGTGATACCAAATGTTTTTCACTGAGTCTCCTGAATCGCAGTCCTTAAGCACAGTCTAAACAAATAGTATAGACTGTGTATAACAATAAATAAACTTTTACAATCCACAATTTTAGTCAATACAATTATGCACAAACCGGATTTCAATGCATGTGCATCATCATCAAGTGCTTATTTATTGTTATAAAATGGAATTCCACAAATTTAAACCTGATCTTATTTCTTTTATTAGTTTAGACTGTGCCTTAAGGTTACACATTCTTTCCGAACATTTTAATCTATCCTCTGTTTGTATGTAGCAACAGTAAGTTGAGGGAATAAATACCAAAAGTAGCCTGGATCTAAGAGTGTTTATGCTTTTTAAAGAGAAGACAAAGAACTTGAAATAGGACCATAGGTTGGTTAGTTTGAGCAGAGATAAAATAGCAGTTTTAAGGCATTTGTCGTACAATAATAGTGTAGATTATGTCTGTGACTTAGAGGACTTGGGTTTCTTCAGAAGCAGTAACATAACAAGTCCAGCTCTACTGCTAATGATAAAGGGATTGTTTTATAACTTAAGGAAGCCTATAGGGTATCTATTTCTCCTGCCAGTCTGTAAAATACAAATGTTTTCAAAAGTTATTCAAAACTACTCTTCAAATACTTTCTAAACCAGCGTTTACCGTGAAGACATGTGTGAATGACCAGGGTTCAAACTTTGTTCTGATGCGTAAGTCAATAAAAATATTAACTGATTTATCTTAGATTTTTATGCAGGAAATTATACTATTTTTAAAATATTCCTCATTTGCTGAATAGTTACAGGAATGACCTATTTAATATGATTGTTTCCATCTATTGGAATTAGAGTGTTGATCTCTTTGGAGGTTGTTTGTGAATAGTTCTCCCTGGATTCTAAGAATACAGTCAGACTTGCCCATAGTTTATAAAAGCAGTAACTCCCCCTACTAACTCCCCGTCTTCTCCAAATGGAAGGCCAGTTCACCACATATACTACGTCATTCTACAGAAGTATCAGCCATAAGCACTCATATTTCTTGTGGATTAATGCCTGTTCAGTCACTGGAAACACCAAAATGTGTAAAAACGTTGATGATTTATCCAATATTTCCAACTCCCACGGCATTATTTCAGCTGCGACACTGATAGTTACTACCACAGATGAATATGAACACATTGAAGCCCTCGAGGCAATGAAAAATTGGCTCGGGTCAATCAGGTTAATTGGCCATTAAGGAAATGATAATAAGTACATACAAGGTAAAATTTGTTGAAGTTTGGCTTCTAAATATCAACTCTCTGCAAAATATTTGGAAAGAGCTGAGAACCAAAGCACTTTAGAAAGATGTCAAGAAACAAGAAACGAGACTTTTTGGAGAATTTTTCTCTGTTGTCCGCTACAAGGCTACTCCTATGTCAATCTTTGGTGTTTAAATCGTTTCTGAAGCCTAATTCTTCCTGCGGCAGTCAAGTAGTCGATAGCCAAGAAGCAATCCTTGATAGCTTGAAAGAAGTGATTGGTCAAAACATGATTTCTTGTGAATTTTTTTTTGGGCTATTTTCTGAAAAACTGCTATCACTTCATTATTGTGAATGTAGGTACTTCCTCATGAAAATAGAAGATAATATCCGAGGAAAAAATTTATTAACATATTTTAAAAACTTTCAAAGTAGTGAAATTTCCTCAGTCTTATATTGTGCAGTGAGGAACTGAATTCCTTTTTCGAGGAATGCTCATCAACATTGATAAGTAATACTTATTTTGTTGTTAATTAAAGCAAATAGGGCGTCTTATGGGAATGTGATTTGCGAATCAAACAAAATGCCCCTTCCAGAAAGATACAGCTCACGTGAAACATTTGCTCAATAGAATCTTTGTAAGGACATGCATTTATTTTATATTTGAAATGAAAAAATCAGGGTCTCTCTAGCTACAAAAATCGAATGTACAAAAAATACTTAAAGGTGAATAATACAGGTTACCGATTTGAATTAAATGTGTGAAAAAGTATATTTCCATAGATCCTTTTGTGTTTTCATTCCTCACAGCAAATACAAAAATGTAATAGTGACCTCAATAAATAACGGTTCATGTGCTTCCTATTTTGTCTTTATGTCACTTAAAAAGTCAGAACAGACGTACGTTATGTCATAAGCCATAAGTGCTAGACTGGGGTGACAAACTACTCTGTACATATTTCAAAACTTGAAGAAAGTTTTGCTCCTTCTTTGAAATGTCTAACCATTGAACGGACCATTTATTCCGCGAACGATTGTGACACATCGGTGCTCTGAACGAGATTACGATAAGTTAAAGAGGATGGAAAAGCCGTTAACATAAAGCATTACCCGCAAAAATCAAATGTTTAGAAGGCAGTGCAAATGTTGGCGAAAGTGAGCAAAAGTTAGCTTCATTTACACCGTAATGAAAGTAGTTATACACGTTCACCACTAGAGGCGCTTGCATCGGCGCGCTGCAAGTCTGTATAGGGAAAATTACACGGCATGACGCGACTGTATAGACTGTGGTGAAACTGAGAAAAGTGAGTAATTGGAAGCCCTGGGCCTTCTACCTTCTTCATCAAGTAGGTAATCCTTCACTCCAAACATTGGAGTAAGCGTTAAATATATTTATTCTTATTCAGCTAGCAAAATGCCAAGTGATAATGTAACATTGATGAAAAATTTCACAATTTTCTCAAAGTAAGACTATTTTTACTCCTACATAAGGTTCGTTTCTCATTTTTGTTACAGAGAAACCAAGTGGAGAGAGTTTGGTATACAGTGATAAAAAGTGAATTATTAAATAGGCAAGAAGAAAACACTATTTTACCAAATTGTGTTTGCATTATAAAATGATTACTTTTCCCTTAGAGACTAAATAAGATATAGATATATGCGCCCTCATTTATCCCAAGTCCGGTTGGGAAGAAATGTTGATACACTGAAATACGTATTATTGGCACATTTCGTTACAAATCCGCTATATTATTATCCTATGTTCATTGATTAGGCGCTTATCTTTTTTCTCATTAGCAGATACTCAGAAAAAGTTAGGGTTATCATATGAGAAGTAAATGAGCAGGCTCCTTAAACCCACCAAAAATATTTACTTCTATGAAAAATTCAAGTGGGCAAGAAAATTAATTGGAAAGTTAGCTAAATAAAGTCAGAGACTTCAAACGCTGAGGAAGAGCGCCTTTTAAATTGACGGCAGTGCCTTATTTGATGGTGGGATTTGCTCAATCACATCAAACATTCTACTCCTATTGATACCTTGGCAGTTAGCGAGGACATTTGAGAGTGAAAGTGATATAAGTTAAATGAGAAAAGTTTTAGCCGCACACTCTGTTTATATCCTCAATTTCGTAGGCCGTCAAAATGAAGTGGAACGAGTGGTTATATTGCCGAAAGTTTCAACGGGGAGCCTAGTTGCCAGAAATGAAATATTTTGTGATGTCTTTCTAAATTTCTCAGATAACCTCCTTTAAAGATTAATGTCTCAACTCCCAAGATACGCGAGAGGTAACAAATCAGAGCCATGGACCTACTATCAAACCCATACAGAAATTGCGCAACTTTAGATCAAGAATTCATGTGTTCAACTATATATATCGCTGGCGGTTTTAGAAATAAATTTCTATCGAAATTCTCTTTTGCAAAATAGCTAGAATTTGATTTTTGAAGGAAAAATATTAATTTATGATATTTTGAATATTATTAAATTTCAAGGCCGTAAAATATATCCTATTTTTCCGAGAAAAAGGTTTTCGTTACCTCAGAAGGCTAAACTATGTTTATAACTTTCTTTGGAAGTAATAAAGTTCACATTTTCACAACCAATCATCCTTATGCAAACTAAAGTGTTAAGAGATGAGCAAAGCATATCGGAAAATGAAGTATCAAATAGGTCATGCCAAAAACTATAATACCAAATGCGGATGATAATTAATAGACGTGTGGCATTGATTGGAGAAATTTCCTCATATCAATTTTCGATATTATTATAGCTAAAATATGCCTTTATACATCAGGAGAAAGTTACACGAGATAAAACTAGCAAAACGCCAATGCATATTAATCCTTCAATTATGCGAAAAAGCCTTATGCGAAAAAAGGTCAATTAAGTTAACTAGACTACCATAACAAATTATGATAGAATTGGAATAAGAGTGGTTCAAAAAACCAATTAATAGCATAAAAAATATCCGATCTTTTAAATAGATGGAATTAGTATTCGTTAAAGGATTAAACCAAGTAATATCATCTCAATCTCTCGTGATTTTTCATGGTTTTTTTGGGATGGTTTCTCATTCCGTTTCTGCTCCCAACTGCATCCTCTCCTCATAAAAAGACATTTGAAAACGGATGAGCCAAGGAACATATCACGCCATAAATCTCAGTTCCCGCAAAAACACGAACTTTCCGGCAAATCCCCATGGGAGGATTCACGCTGCAACGGAGACGCCGAAAGTAAAACGCCTTCATTCGTTTTATTTTTCTTTCGTTTCGAAAGAGAGGGAGAAGGATTTCGAGTTAGTTCTTTGGCGCGGGACGAGAATGCGAGATGAGGGAATCGGCGTCGTTTGGATTTCCAATGATATACCTATTCGGCCTCTTGGAGTTCCCATCCAAAGGTGAGGAGGAAGGCGTGGTAAACCGATGCTGCATTCGCCAACTCAAACACTAAATGCTTACTTGAGATTGAAAGCAGGGTCGGAGTTGCAAGATAATGCGATTAGCGCAGAAGGAAGATAAGAAAATTCAAATGATGTCGGTGGATTAAGTGAGGTAGACTGTTTCGTTGTTTGGGCTATGAAAAGAACATCGCTCACCTTAGGATATCGATAGTTGGCGCACGTGCGATTAAAACACATAGGGCCTTCACTAATGCAGCAGCATGTGCAACCTAAAGTACACAAATCAAATTACTGAGCCGCCTTAACTGATCTCCCATTCTCTACCATTGTATTTCCTATGCTGGGTACGAAGAATGTCTCAGAAAATTTAAATAAATCCCAAATCCAATGATCAGCAAATAGCTCTATCACAATTACTACGGAAAATACTCTTGATTCTACACATTGACAACGAGTCATTTGATAAGTGATTGCATGAAGGAATATTACAAGTGAAAGAACAATATGATGAAATGATAACATGAGATATTTGTCTCAGGTATAGTAGCGATATGATTATTGATTGGATCAACTGAAAGAAAAATTTAGAAAAACTCATGAGTGGTTACGACGAATTGCAGTAAGTTTAATTCAAGTAACTTAAACGTAAATTAAATCCAACTCAAAGCATTTCAACGATTTGTTTTTGGAAACAGTAGCATGATTTGAATCCACTGCCATTTAAAATACAAGTTCACACAAGGGTTCCCACTAAGGTTGCGAGATGTTGAAAATAAGACGCCTCGATAAGAAGACGACCGATTCAACCGGATGCTGTCACAGCGAGCTATACAAAATTACGAGATGGAATACATGGAATTTTTATTACGAATTATTGACATGTGAAATTGGATTCTGATTCCACGAGGAACACATTTCACATCTTATTTCAGAAAAGAGTCCAATCAAGGAAGGGGCGTGGATTTTACTTTATTGCCAATCTTACTCGATCTCAGAGATTCCCTCCCTTTTTTTCCTTCGCACCCACCTTTTTTATTTCCAAAGCCTTTCGTGTTTCTGAAGACTCTAATGACACATCTAAATATACATCATAAATCTCCCATTCAAACAGCAATTCATTTCTCTGCCAAAAGTAGTTACACACCAGAAATAGCCAAAATAAGTCCAAATATCATTTCATCCTTCCCCCAATCATTTCTAGGGCTTGTTGCCTCAATTTCTATATTTTTTAATGATATTTTACTTCATATATCCGTCTATAGCTGCATCAAGCCTCAACTCAATTTATATTTGGGTCCAACAATAGCCCATTTGAAAGCTCACCCACCAGTAGTCTTTTTGAGTACACATGGTATTTCTTCCTGTCATAAGAATTGTGCATCAAAAATAAAATTTATGGACGAAACTTATTTTTGTACTGTGTATACAAAAACTGAACCAGAGAGCGAAATAAGATTATCTCTTAATTATTCGACGAACTTGTTAAAATTGAAGGTATTTAACATTATTAATCAACATTATCACTGAGACTTTAGCAAGCTAAATTGAAAGTACTGCGGAACAGGCCGTGCATGGCATCACCAGCTGGTGATCATACAAATATGTCAAATGCACGAGGAAAAATAATATTTCCTGGACAGGAATATAAACCTGAAGATTGGCGCCGAGTTGCGATATCGATGGGTCTGCGTTTGCATCCTAGTCCTGGGGTATTGTGTTTGAAGCGCTCGAGATAATTCTTTTCACGTAACTATGGAGTCACGTGGTACAATAACGAGCGGTTCGAGGTTATGGTGCGTTGGAATGAGTTGGTTGGATATAAAAAGCTTCCAATATATTGATTATTTCGTTTCCAATCAGCATTTTAAACACGACCAAGAATATTACGGTGATAGAAACTCGAGCAATGAGATTTTTAAGAGTGACTGAAACACACCAAAATCTCAAACCTTTCGTTGATGTATCACGTGACTCCATAGTCACGTGGTACAATAATGAATGATTTTTTTTCACTTTGAATTTTATAAATAAAACTTTGGTTGCGATTGCTACGCTAGATAAGACTTTACCATTTTTTTTCTTTGAAGGCATTTTTTCCTTTATATTAATTATTTCTTGATATTAATTTCATCCCTTCCCACTCATTAATATCTAGCAACCTACTCTACGTAACCTCTCTAACAACATTACTACATCTCATTTATCTGGCCATAAATGTCGAGTTTCATTTTCCACCCACTTCCAGTGCTAGTCCCTCTCTGGATAATATTTACCCCCTTCAATCAAATCCCTAAAATACATCCTATATAAGTTCACCGACACCGTGCGGTGCCCTTCCTTAATCCAGAAAAGAAAAGGCCGGTGGAGAGAAAGAATATTTAAAAATTCAAACCCAATATTGATTATTATATCCACTTTTTAATTTCACCAATTAGCAACATGTGAAACCGCGTTATACGATAGAGGTATCCTTGTTCACAGTGCCCACTAGATTTAAACTTAAAAATTAGAAGACTTTCTCAGGGTTTTCTGGCAAATTTTGAAAATGTACAAGCACCACAATTTTACGCAATATACTCTTTGAATTCAATTACGCGTGATATATTGTGTCCTTGAATTTATTGTATGACCCTAAGCATCTCAAATACTTGCATGACACCTGAGAAAATCATTTTCTGAGCTACTTACGTATATTTTAAAGACGGAAAACCTATAAAATTGGTTTAATATTGTATCTGATGCGCACCATTTCAATTAAGGTTCTGAAACGTGAAAATGAACCCCATTTATGTGCTATGTAAGGCTAATTTTACGTATTTTTTTAAATACAAAAGATTTGTTATTTTTTCCACATTATTTTTTATTGCCGGCTATGGTTTCAGCAATTCACTGTAATTATCAATAGTGAATTTCCCTTGATATTGATTTGCAATTGCTGAACCATGATTGATTAAAAATTATAGAGTGGAGAATACTAAATTTCTTTATTTAATCTTATAAATTAAATATCAAATAAATTCGTCCCACTAAGTTAGGCCTGAATCAGTTTTCACTCTTATCTCTCTCAGCCATCGTCACCATGGAGTGACCACCATTATTCATGGGTGATGATTTCACTACAGATGGGCGTATCCATACACAACACAGTATCTGAATTCACCGTGAAGCCATAAAATAATAAGAAATGCATATTCAGGCCTATTGTCCGACAATTAGATCATTCTGTTTCCGCCAGCAATTCTACTCTTATATGAACGCTCTCTTGATCACTTAGGCAGACGTTAAGTACTCTATGTTCAATTCGAAACATTTCTTTATTATTTCACGAAATTCCATTACTTTTCCAAGACTTAGGTAAAATTTTACCATCGTTCCCGATTATCAATATTTTCTAGGTAGCGAATACCCTGTTTCTGAACTCACTAACTAATTATTGTCCTTAGTTGCCACCTTAACGTATACCGGCCGGCATTTTAGTCGCTAAAAATATTAAACTTCGGAGATTTATTCACTTATTTTAGCACCCTTAACCTCCACAGTGACCTGAACTTGTCAAACAGATTTTTTCGCCTCCGCTTTTCCAATTAGTTGTTTCCAATACGCCCCACGCAGCCAGTCCTCACTCATAATTTCCGCCTTCGACGCCAAAATTACAAAACATACAAGATTTAGAGTGGGACGTCCATGAGAAACTTTTCATATCTTATTTGGTCTCCCTTTCAGGTCTTCCGTTAAATTCCAACCTCCTGGCGTCGCCAAACTCTTATGTAGCTCCTGCCTACTCTTGTTTGACTTTCTCCGCTAAGTCTCCTTCGTCGTCGTCGCGGGTAATTTTGTTATTTATCTCTCTTTTACCCCCTTCCGAAAGCGTTCCAGTCGAATACTTGCCCACTCTCTTCAACGTGAGCGAAGGAAAGAGAGAAGGAGTACTGGAAAAACGGGAAGTGAAAGACAGAAAGGGACTTTTCGGTTTGTTTTCTTATTTTTCTTCTCTTTTTTTCAAAACTTTTTTATTCAGTTGCCGAGCAAAGAGCACACATTCGTCTTTGCCTCGCCAGTGTTTACGCTTTTTATTCGTACGAACTGCTTGCGAGCCAATTATCCACTCGGATCTCTTCACTTCGTCCTTTTCCAGAAACGGTTGGGGGTTTGGGTTCGCTCTTTTCTGAAGGGAGAAATGCTTTCCCATTCGTCCCTAACCCTCCACCTCTCTCTCCTTCGCTCTTGAAGTGAGTTCTCTCTCTCTCTTCGCCAAACTTTAACCGCGGAAAAGTTTTCTCTCCACCGATTCAGCCTTCGGTTTGGACCGGAGTAGTTCATTCCACGAGCAAACTTTCCTTCTCTTTGACTGCGAGGCGATTGAACCGAGTTTTTATTTTTCATTGTCCTGCATCCGTTACCCAAGCAAGAAACGAAATGCAAGCCTTATTTGAGTGTATAAAGCTGCAAAATGTTGTCCATTTCGACATTTAGCATGATAACTGCGCCTCAGATACCACAAGGAATGGTTTTCGTTTTGAAAACCTATGCTTTATCCTCGAGTAACTATATAACTCCACTCCAAAGATTCCACTCTGCACACTTTTTTTACGTGGGTAAGCATAAATCACGGAGTTATTAGTATTGCGGCACACTCGCATACCTATGGTATTATACCTTAAAAAAACATGAAAAAGTCGTTCTTTAACCAAGTATGGCACGCAGCTAAGAACTTTAAATCCTAAAATAATTTCATGTCCTGGCTTGACCAGCACATTAGAAGAAAATACTGGATAATGTAAGCGTAGTAACGCAAGGTTACAAAATAAAAAGAGAATCGGCATTATTACAAAAATTTAAGTAAAAATATGATATGCAACAACAAAAAACGCAATTTTAATTACATAAGGAACCAATCATCAACTCGCAAAAATATTTGAGTAGAGGTTGTCAGAATTAATCATTCAATCCTATGATTGGTTTACTGAAGCCCTATCTATATTCCACCTGGTCCTCTGCTATCACTGTACGCCCTTGTAGATTTTCTATTTCACACCCCGTTGTAGCTGGCTTATGTTCTTGATCCTCAGTCTTCCATGTGGAGATGTCTCTTCTAGTTTCCCCTCTGTCATGGTTCTTACAAATTCATTACGCCTAAAAGTATGCCCTATCCATCTAACTTTGTCTTCTTAATCGTTCTTCTCCACACGTTTTTCTCCAATTTTGATCCTATGCTCACTCCCTCGTTTTTTTATCATAACCACCAAATGATTATCTTCAGTATCCGCCTCCTGCACCAAGTGCCCCCAAATCTATTCGGTTCCATCTTTCCAATGGTGCAGTTGTCCGGGGCATACTGCGCAACATTCCGCATACATATTTTCAGATACTTCTTCCACAAAGATAATACTGTTTTCTGTTAACAGATAGATGTTTGTTCATCATGAATACTTTCTCAACTTAAAGTATCTTCGCTCGATCTCCGTGAAACATCCATAACATGCCATACAGCCTCCTAGGTAGTTGTAGGATTCCACTAATTCAAGAAACTCTCGCTGTAACGAAAAACTTTCTTCTTCTTACTACATTCACATGCAAGTTTTTACGTTTTCTTTCCGTTCATCTATAGGTTGTATTCTTGTTGAATTCAATCCATTCTGTTCAAGGACGCTGCTTGACTTCCTATTTCTTTTGGCGTGACTGCGCTAAGTGAGAATGGCATTAAAATTAATACCTTCATCAACGACGTAGCCTTCACTTTCACATGTATGACTAAAACGGACACGCTTGGAAGTTTATAAATGACAAGACCGAATATTTTTAGTGATTTGGTGTGGCATGATGAGTTCAGCCCTCATTAGCTCCCGATGAAACGTACCTGGAGAGATATTAATTAAATAAGAGTAAAATTATATTTGCTTGACTGAAGGATTGAAACTGATTACTTGTCGAAACATATGCATAATGCAAGGAAGCACACAAACCAAAAATCAGCGCAAAATCTCGAAAACGCAAATATACATTACGGATTAATGCGCATTACTGCACACTCGCTGGATAAAACGTGCGGATTTGAAAAGAAAAAGCCTCGACCTCAAACCGAGTAGCTATGAACCACCAGCAACGGCATGAATGAAATAGAGGACATTATTACGGAGGTTTGGCTTGGGCCCACTGAGTGGTATGACGAAGACTGGCGAAGGGCGAAGCGTAGCGGAAGAAAGCGGCAGAGAGAAATAAAAGAGGGGACAGGGGTGAAGGTGAACGGCCTGTCGAAGGAATCCTGCTTGAGTGGGCACCGAAAGGAAATGGGGGGAGGTTGGGGAGTTTTTTCCGAGAACCCTTTGCGAAGAAGAGATATCGGAGCAGATGATATTCTTTTTTTTCTCTCTCTCAACATTTCATTCATTTCGGGCCGAGTATTCATTCTTTCTTACTGTGAGGGAGGACTTAAGCGCGACTCATCCTCCAGAGCGAAAGAAAGAATGTGAAGGGAACAGAGGAGAGAGGGCAGGAAAGAAAAATCTCTCCATTTTTTTCACTCTCGCAGGGGATCTTTTGCGTGTCAAAAATTCCGCCCGTTTCCCTCTTGAGCTGTCCTGGTATTTATTCTTATGAATTTATCGCATATCAGCCTTCATCTCTCTCCAGCCGACCGCATCTTTCCAAGCAGCCCTTCAATACCCTGAGCGGGGAGTGCCATTGGTTTGCGTCAAGTGCCTATCAAAAGTGCATTCATGCGTTCTTGAAGTCTTTGGCAGATTCTCGATTGAAACTTAAGGGAAGGAAAAAAATAACCCGCATACATAAAAAGAATCTCTATATATTTTCGCATCTGAATATTTTTCCGATATTCTTTTCATATTGGAGCATTTCTCCTTGCGCATGAGATATTTCTTTGCGCTGGGATAATACGCTATAAAAATAATAATATCTGACCCTTGGTTTCTTGCCTCTGGAACTGGAACCTGTCGAAGCATCAAGTCAGAAATCACCATCCAACATTTGAACAGAAAGGTATTAGCTTTAGCATGCACAAGCGAGATATTCATGACGCAACAATTCAGAGATGATACCAGAACATAATGCGTAAGTACTCTCATGAAAAAGAAAAACAAAAGACTAAAGTACACGACCGAAACATACGAAAAGTAACGAGAGAAAGTCACTAAACTTTATGTTGCCTGAATACAATATCACTTCTGCACTACTCAACAGTCACGACCTAAGAATAAAGACATCTTTATGTGCGGCGGGAATATTCAAAACCCATAATGTACGAGAATCATTTTAGTTTACTTTAACTGCATGATAATACCTGTCCAACAACATGAAAAAATATTAGAAGAGATTGTTTTCTGACGAACACGCAATACATATATAATAATAAGCTTTAGTGAAAGGAGGAAATTCATGTGGCACTGTACTTTTCACGAAAAATATAAGGAAAAAAATGCAAATACGAGTAGCGTCCAAAACGTCTTTACAAAATACTAAACATAATACTACAAATTATAATAAAAAAATTGAATTCATGTAATGGTAATTAAATTTGCTAAGTTTTGCAAAAATATGCAAACTAGAAACATTTACCGTTTAAGTAATTCCAATAAGATAAGTTAAAAAGTGAAAGAGAGCTGAATAGTGCACTAATGTACCAAATAAAACGCCCTCAATATGCACCACACAAAATAGAAGCAAAGGCAATATAATTTATCAGCTAGCCCATAAATGCATAGATTAATAAGCATTATACTACACAAATCATAAAAGATAAAAATCCTAAATGTAGAGATTCAATGCTCTATATTTTTCCAATTTTATAATTTTCTTACCTTAGTTTCTCCACTTTTCTAAAACGAAGATACCCAAAATTTCTACTGAGTCTAACGCTAGTATGCGAGAATAATTCCAATTTCATTTTTCTATTCCAAACTTGGGTGTTCCCTACCATGGAATGCAGAAGAAATTAGCATTTCCTATGAGTGCGCGGGCTGAAATCCTGAATAACTTTTGATTTCCTTATCTGATTCTTCTGATACCTTGTGGTTTCATTTTTCGTGTTCATCACTAATCATAAAATTTACTTTCCTACGCACTTATTCATAGCTCAAGAGAATGAATCTGGCTTAATTTGTGAAAAATAAAAACGTATCTAAATAAGCGTTCACCTTTTCTTCCTCACATATTCACAAAATAATTGTGTGGTAAATTAAACGTTTTCAAATGCTTATTGACTATAAGGTCCCGTACACGGTTTTAACAACTAGCGATTATACGTCAAGAGGGTATAACTTTTGGCATCCTAGTTCCATAGACTTTCGTGGCGTAGCGTTATAAATGTGTAGGATTCTCGACCAGAAGGCACTTACAATAATTTCCACGAAACTATTGCCTGATAGGTCCAACAAATATTTACTGCATAAATACAGCACTTGGCAGCAAAAACCAGGAAAAATGAAGACATCATCCCAATCTCTTTGGTGTATCAGTAACGGAGCAATAAACCTTTTGGTCGAAAATTAATCAGTAATTCTTCTCATTAAATCGTCTTCTTATAATTTGCTTACAAACAACAAAATTAGGTAACTGTCACGCACACAAAAAAGTTAGGTTGGAAGCTAATATTCCTCCAGCCAACGTAAGCCAACGCATCGGTGATGCGACGGTGGACATCGGTGGTTCACATCAAAGCCTTCGAATTACCAAGTCCATCCCTTTGAAGAGAGAAAGGGAGCTGGGAGGGCGACTCTCTTTAAAGGCCCATCAAGAGGTGATTCACCCTCTCTATCATCACAAACACACTCTCACCTCTGCCCCCTCTTGGGAGAAATAAAATTATCCCCTTCATTAACTCCACGGACCAACTTTCGGCTCTGGATTTCCCCCCTGGAGCGTGGATTTACCAGGTGGGATAAGAAGGAGCTGAAGGAGCCGGCTGTTTATGGAAGAGTGTAAAATAAATGATAAATTCCATATCCTCCTCACTTTCGCGAGTCCAACGCTCACCTTTTTCTATCCCTCACCTGCCCAGGCATCATCAGGATACGGGCGTTACGCCACCTTATCCGCATGGGCTTTTTCATCTCCCATTCAAAATTCCCTTCGGCAGAGTTCCCGACTTCCCATTGGCTAGCGGCAGTGAGAGTGCTAAGGGGCCGGAAGGAGGGAGCGGGCAACGGGAAGTGGGCATGGAAGGGCAGCGGTAAATAGCTGGCGGACCACCTTGCCCTTAACTTAAATGGGGGTTGGCTGCGTGGTCGGAGGAGGAGTTCCATTGGAAAACTTTAGGGCTCCCTCGCACACCTCTCCACTCCCAACAAGGAAACATCTCCTCCACGAGGCCAGGTCTCCAATTTCCGCTGGCTATCCATTCCACCTTCCCATCCGATGCCCACCCCCCTGACCAGCGAAAAGATAGGAGGGAGGAGCGAGAGTAGGCTGAGGAGAAACATTCTCAACCCCTCGAAGCCGTTTAATCCTTGAATTAGCATAGGGAAAGTAAAAGGGGCAACTGGGCCAGGGAGGTCTCCGATTCTGCCGCCATTTCAGCCAACCCCCACCTTAACAGTATGCCCTTCCTGTCTCACCAATTCCACCGTAGTCTCATCGCCATCGTGTCCCGTTAGCCTTCTTCCTGCCAATTACTTGGACATTCCACCATTACCTAGGCCAGTTTGCCCAATTTCCTATTCATATACGAAAGCTTTTGAACCTCAATCTAACGCGCTATTCCAGAGTTCAACTTTAAGGATAACACCGCGTCTCATCATCAGCGAAGTTTTGAGAAAAGAATTTGCTAAAAAAGCTGAGCCTATAGACGTATGGCCTGCTTCTTTTCTCTGACAAATATAAGCTTGAATTTATTTGCTAGGCTAAAGAGCTGGAGAAGAGTTGATGTTTGACACACGGACAGTTTTTCGACAATTCAGAGCAATTGTTTAAGCTGAGATGTAAATAGATGGATGAGTTCCCTTTACCTTAAGAATGGTTTAAAATGACGAACAACAGAGGGAGCTACCCCGTTAGTTCAGAGAAAATATAGTTTGAATTGATTTATTAGTCAAAATACTGTCATGATTCCGTAAGTGTCCAAATTAATGATTCAATGAAGTGATAAAATAGTAGGTAATATTTTATAGCATGAAATATACAGTATGGGCTCCACCCTCACACCCCTAGGTGTCAAATGGATTTTTCCATACGAATCTGGGCACAGTATTCTGACATCTTAAAAATTTCATCAAACAGCTAATAAGTAAATAATCTGGGATATTATTTTGGTATATATTTAAATATATTCTTTGACGAAACAAATGGTATCTTATCCTTGATATTCCCTATAGTTAATCTTAAACTGCATTGCTCTTAAGATTATCAATTTGATCAATAGGACTACTAAATTTGGTAAGTTTCTTATTGATTTCTGCGATATAACTATACTTTTTAAGCAAATGTTTTACCGTGATATTCTGCCGGCTTTGTAAGGTTTTCTAAATCAACAATCAAAAATAAATAAACAAACTTCAGCGGTTATTATGTAGCATGATTAATTAATAGTTGAGTTTTGAAAAAATCTTTTCCACAAATAAGGAAGTTTGTACCCATCTTCACTGTTTAGATTTGTAAGTCTTTTTTCTATTTCAATGGTTTCCCTGATGATCCGTGGATAGTAAATAATTTCTTTACATAAAACTCTCGCCTTTTTGATGTCTACACTGTGACCTTCTAAAAGTGTGTGCTCAGCCACAGCAGAGTGATACCAATCTTTCTTCCGAATAGCCCGTTCGTGTTTCTTCAGTCTGCATCCTATGGCATGTTTCTTCAGTCTGCACCCTATGGCACCTCTTTTTATGCCCAACATATGATTTTCCGTAACTACAGAACATTTTGTATATGCCTTCGAACATTGTGGGAGATAATGGATCTTTAGCTCCTCTAAGATGATGGGATCTCCTATATCCCCTGTCATCGCCAAACGTTAGACGGAAGACTTTGAAAAAAAAAGCATTAAACACCTTCAACCATCAGCCAACCGTTTAGTTAAGATACGTCGACGATATATTCATAATATGGCCTCATGGTAAGGAGATACTCGAGAAGTTTTTACTAGATCTCAACAGTCAGCTTCCATTAATCCAATTTACGATGGAAATTGAAAAAGACGGACACCTACCATTCATAGATGTTCTGGTTGAGAGAAAACAATATGAAAAAACTGGACATAGTGCGTATCGAAAAAAGATTCATACTGATCGATATCTCAATGCACGTTCTCACCACCACCCACAGCAAAAGGCATCAGCTATCAAGACCCTATTTGACCGCAATCGCAGAGTTTCGGATTCTGATTCCATCCCTGAAGAAATAAAACATTTAAGGGGTACACTGAAGGATAATGGATATAGCAATAAATTAATTGAATGTGCTAGAAATCAGAAGCCTAAAGAAAAAGATACATCTAAACCCTTGGGATGTGTTTTGCTACCTTACATCGCGGGAACAACGGATCGAATAGGTAAAATAATGAAGAAGCATAATATATTTTCTGTAGTTTCGGAAAATTATATGTTGGCCAGACAAAGAGAGGCATAGGATGCAGACTGAAGACATTATGAATGTATCGTCAACGTATCTTAACTAAACTGTTGGTTGATGGTTTAAGGTGTTAAATGCTTCTTTTTCAAAGTCTTCCGTCTAAAGTATGGCGATGACAGGGTATATAGGATATCCCATCATCTTAGAGGAGCAAAAGATCCATTAACTCCCACAATGTTTGAAGGCATGTACAAAATGTTCTGTAGTTACGGAAAATCATAAGTTGGTCATACAAAGAGAGCCATAGGATGCCGACTGAATAAACACGAACGGGCTATACGGAAGAAAGATTGGTATCACTCTGCCGTGGCTATGAGCACACACTTTTAGAAGGTCACAGTACAGACATCAAAAGTTTTATGTAAAGAATCCTACAACTAAGAAGCTACTATCCACGGATCATCAGGGACGCCATTGAAATAGAAAAAAAGACCTAACAATCTAAACAGAGAAGATGGCTACAAACTTCCTTATATGTGGAAAAGACTTGAAAAACTGAAGTATTAATTAGTCATGCTGCATAATAACCACCGAAGTTTGTTTATTTATTCTTGATTGATGATTTAGAAAGCCTGACAAAGCCGGCAGAATAGCATGGCGAAACTGTTGCTTAAAAAGTATAAGTACATCGAAGAAATCCAAAAGAAACATACCAAAATTGAAAATGAACGGCGAAAATATACGAAAAAAGGACTACTAATTATCTCAAAGAAACAAAGTTTATACATTCAGGGTAAGCGATTTGATATTCTCGGATAACTTCGCTTCTATAAAAAGATTAGTTCATGTATCTATGTAATGGTTAGAAAATTCCTATTAAGTTTAACTAACCGAAGAACGCTTGCAATATATCTCCGTGCTACGCAGCTATCTATTGTCATTAATCAATTGCGTCTCAGGGTCTACAATCGATTTCCTAGTTCCAAATTAAGATTCAGTGTAGGTATTGTATTCATAGCCAAAAATGCTAATTGCAATGTGTGTCAAGTCACTCTACCATTCTAATAGAAATAAATCAACTCTAAAGCAAAATTTAATTAAATTAGCAACATTAAATTTTCTGCAGAAGATGTCTATCTACCGAGAAATTGCCAAAAATGCTGACGTATAAGTTTTCTCATCGGACCTCAACCACTTGTCTCTTGGCGACTTAAGTGGCTTTTCGAACCTAACCTTAGTAAATGAACTGCAGTGCAGTTCTTATGAAAGTAATCTCACCAACGCTATCTCAATAAAGTGAGAGGGTAAATATATAGCAGTCTGATGAAGTCAAATGCCTGGGAATCACCTTGTCTTAAGACCTAGCTTTGGAGAAACTCGTACAAAACATTTGCGGTGCTGCATGACAGAAACCAGGCTTTATCAAGTGAAAGAAGAAAGGTTCTCCGGTGAAAAAATGAAAGAAGCTGCTTTCCTCTAGTTAGGATACATCTCGTATACACCGCGAACATTTATAACCATCAGACCACCAGTTTTTAATTCGCGAAGTAATAAAATACAAAGGAAATCCACACGCTTTGTTAAAAACTACGTAAACAGAATGTGTTACACATCTGATGGAAGGACAAAATAGGGATCCGATAGACTAAAAGCCTACACACAGGGCTGAGAATTAGAATACTGGAAAAATTCAGATCAGGGTAATTTCAGTACAATACGGAGGATACCACTTTGACCCGTCACATCAATAGATCAGATACAAGCGACAAGATAAGAGAGCTACACAGCCGAGCTGAGAGGAACAAAGATTACTTCTTTTCACGCACCATTAGTGGTTTCACCAAACACAGCGTGACTCTAACATAAGTCACACTGTTATAATAAAATACATCTCTTTCCTCACCCACTCCTTTAGCCTATTCCCTCCACGGCTGGTGTCCTAACACCCTCCGTCACGATACTCGGAGAATTATGAGCAAATGTTTACGTTGAGATGAAAATAGATGTATGAATTGCCGTTATCTTAGGAATGGTTTAAAATGACGAGCAAAAGAGGGAGGCAATTAATGACGATCATGGAGGTGTAATCCACTTTGAAAAGCATGATGACTACTGAATTAAATTATTATTATTCCTAAATATTGTCTATCCACAATACCAAGATTCTATTGGGATAAAATTGAGCTGAGAGTTCTAAGTAAAACCAGATATTTGGTGGATATAGCTCATCTGACACCCATGAACCTAAGCTAAGAAGAAAAATACTCAAGCATAATAATTAATACCTGCGTTAATTTCGCCCTTTAATGGTGATTTTCCAAGTCACTATCCTACGTCACATGCTTAAAATTACACCACCACCTTTCCAAGCTTTACTTCTGAGTACCAAAAGCAAAACATAACCTAACTAACCTATTCCAGCATTATTTCAAGCAAATCCATCCACTTAAATCCTTTACCACTTGTTAGTTATTTCTCCTTCCTTCAATCAAAACTTCGGTAAGGTATTGATCAAGGACGGAGGGAAGTATTCTATAACATTGGGTAATCGAAAAGCTAAGCAAAGATTATTGCCGTTAATAAAAACTTGTTGGAAACCATCTAACATGACAGCCTCTTGAGAATAAAATTAAATGAAAGAATAATGGGAGGAATAAGCATGAAAGACTGAGGATGCAACACTAGAAGCAATTTTAGAAAAAAAATAAGAATTAAGTGAATGAAAAGCCTTCGGTTGCATGAAAAAACAATCGAACGGGGATTCGGATAGAATCTCTTTAGATCAATGATGATACGGCTGAAACTTTTAATGAGAATGACGAAAATGAGAAAACAGAACAAAATAATTGAAGGTTCGAAGATAAATGAACCAGAAACAGATCTTTAAAGACTTAAGGTCGAGAATTTTATCCAATGAAATCTGCTGCAAAGACCAAAATAAAGAAGAAAAACAGGATTAAAGTCAATCTCGCATTGTACTTCAAACCTGTTACTCTTGCCAAGGGTATGGACCCGAGAGGTGAACGAACTCAAGAGTAACTAAACAAAATGATAACTATTCCAATTCCTGCACTGCCAGTGCTTCCAGCTGGTCCTTCTATGATTCTATCGATAATACTTGCGGGACGAAACTAAGATTTAGATGAACGTGAACTCTACCCACCCTATATACCAACCCCCCGAAACCAAAATGCTAATTTTAAAATCTCCACTTTTTTTCCCTCTTTCACTTTCGCCATCTCACTTCCCCCTAAGCCTCTCTCTTTCTTGCCCACGCTAAAGTTTTAACCGTCTGTCATAAAAAAACCACACACTTACCATGTCCCAACACCAACGTTTAGGTCCTGCCTTCCCCTTGGCTGCCTGCCTTCAATCCCTCATCCCTTCCCCTGTATATTTCCTCGCCCGCTCCTTCCACCCGCACCATCGATTTCCCGGTCTTCTCACTGGACCCATCTTCCGGGAACTCCTTTGCCAACAACTCCAGGATGACTACTTGATTTGTATGTTCATATTCAAAGACTATTCAAGGTTTAGCTCGAGGAAAATTAATTTTTCAAGGAAGTTGAAATGCATCGAGGGGTCAGCTGGCATGTAGTAACTATTTTATAAATTGATTTTCTGCGTTATCGGTATACTCTAGGCATTTTCATCGTATTCAATCACAGTAAATATTATGTGGAGAAATACTTACCTAAAATAAAGCAAGAGACATGCAATCCAAATTTAGGAAAAATATGCAGTATAATTTGTAGGTTCCAAAAAAAATACCATACAACCCGGTTTCGCAGACCGTGGTCTCTCCATGTTAACATTCTCAGTCCAAACTCAGCTTCACAGACGAAATAGAACCAAACGGAATCAGTTGTACAGTGTTTCAACAAATGGTTTTGTGGAAACTATAGCAGTATTTTAACAATTCGTTTGGTGCAACCTACAGCGTCAACTTCGTATCGTTCTATAATGTTGCGATAGATCCACCATAAAACGCCTGAAAGCGTAACTTTATTCAATCCTCAGCTCACCCATAAAGAACAGCGTTTACCATAGCTTTGACTAGGCTGTTGAATAGCATACTGTGGCTTCTCTGAGGAAACGTTTGTGAATAAATTTCTGATAAGTAAACCCTTTTAACGTTTTTTGTTAAGAAAACCCTAATTAGCCAGTTCATGTGATCTACAGAGTGGCCACTGGGTCTCAATGATCAAAATCAATTCTTAGGGGTTCTACGTTTTGCAGCAAGAACATTTCGAGGAGTCTCTGATGTTATCTCCTCTTCAAAGGGCTTTTAGTCTCTACGACGTCTTAAGTTGGGTTGATCTTTCGCCACCGTTGCACCCAACATTATCAGGAACAATAAAATACTTTTACAAGGAAGTACATACTTTTTATCTCCCCTAGAAACCTCATAGTGTGGGTCATTCTCCATCCTTGAGTTTGTCCTCCCAGTTGTCTCCCTGAACTGGGTTCTTGTTCATTTAGAAGAGGCCATCCCGAATTTCTTGAGACTAGCCTCAAACATCCCGTACAACCCATCAACGTTTACGCATGAAAAGGCAATGTCAGGATCAGGAGCCAGTACAATGACGAGGAAGGGAGGGAGCATGAATGCAGAATAATCCGCCGTGACGTAATTGTCCAAAAAGAGGGAGAAAAAAGGATATATTTTCTCCAAAATTTCTATTCAGTCAACGGTCTTCATTATGTTTGCGGCATTAGCTGCGAAGGCTTGATCTACATATAGTAAGATGGTCAGAAGAATTGTCAAGCACTTCCGAATGGAGAGAAAAATGTCAAATAACTACACACCGCTGCAAAATTCTAAGCTTAAGTTAAGGTACCAGTATATTGTGGTTCAAAGTGTTAACATTCATTACCTTTTCGTATACTGTAGCGTTGCGGCCTTCCTTAAAATGCCATGGCATTTGGTAGAATTTTTCATGCGCTTATATTCAATACGGATTGTTTAATGAAAGGAAAATTAAGTACAAATCTCCACACGATGAATTGAAAAACTTTCACCATACAATTGACTAAACAGCTATAGGTGATCTCATTGAAAATGAGGCTACATTTCAGTGGAAACATTCTCAAGATAAATTTTATCTTGTAGCTGAAATAATTTTGTGCAAGCATGAGGAAATAACTGAATACAGTTTAAAAATGAATAAATAAGACAAATAAACCAGAAATTATTTCATCATTAATCAGAAATAAAACGAGATGATGCTATAAATAACATTTCTCGTGACTTTGCTCATGATTTTGAAAAGAATATTCCCAAAACTATCCCACGTCACTAAAAACTCCAGAAAACCAAAAAAATCACAAATAATGTTCAAATGTAGAAGATTTTTTCTTGTCTTCAAGATTTTCGGCCTTCCACTTTTCAAGTGAGGATTTCACTGTATTCTACCTTGGCCCACTCGCCGAATATACGAGAGAAGAAGGAGCCCAATCCTGTAACCACCGCCATACAGGCCGAGGATCCGGGAACCTTCCCTGATATACATCTACATTTAAAGCCCCTATCCACGGCCTACCGCCTCAGCAAGACTCTAATTGCCACCATTTCACCCTTTTTTCTACCGATAGAGAAACGTGGAGCAAGGGACTTGGGAGAACGCCTTGGAGGCTGAAGATAAGTAATTTGGGAAGGCTGTGCCTAGATTTTAAGCCCCCCATTAACCTTGATTTCTCGGATGGCACCTTACTACACTCTCACGAGTTTCCACTAAAATGCATACACCTTCCGTTGGAGAAGACGATTATGAACGTGGCAACAAGGCAAATTTAAATGAAATAAAGCTAATAAACGACAGATATTATATACAAATATTTAAGACAAAAAGTTTTTCTTTAAATAAAGATCGAAAATTCCACACTTTCAATAGAAAGAAGCCATTCTTTGGCTTTTTTTAATGTGAACACATTTTGAAAACTTTTCAGAGCGGGTGGTTATTTTTTAGACAATCAAGGGAAAAGGTGTACAAAAAAATCTTTTAAATACAAATATGTGAACCATTTGCAAATAATATAGCATTCTTCTTCGGCAACCTCCATTGTGTGGTTTATTAATCAAGGCAGGCTTCTTTAAAAGTAATGTTCGTAAGATCTTGCAAATGCACAATTTCCTTAAAGGCTATTTTTCTAGAGGGAGGCTTTAAACTACAATAAAAAGGAAAACGGACATGACGCCTGCTTTTTATGGAGATAGATAATCCTAATGATGCTCTTTTGAGCGACCGTGAAAGACAACTGAAATCACTTTTCACGTGTTTAGGTCAATGAGTGCTCGTAGACTTATGAAGAGAAAACCGGAATTATCCTTCTAAAATCCGTAACTGCAGAGAACGTGTTTTGTAACACTAACTCAGATGTGCGGTCTCGTAGACCGCTTGTCATAAATTGCAAATATTTCGATTAATGAGCAAATATTTTCCGTTTTTTGTTGCATATGTCTACTTAAAATAGTCTCCTACTAAGATATAAATGAAACTGTAGGTAAATAGTGTTACTTTATCGTTTTTAAAAATATCGGCAAACTTTCTGAATTAGTGAAGGTTTCTTATAATTAAACAAGGTAAAGAAGCAATTTTTTACGGTTTTTACAATACTTAAATCCCATTAAAAATGAAAAAAGTGGAAAAATTAGTAAAATAAGAACTTGATGCACCGAAAAATACATCACAGAAGAGATAGGTTACCGTACACAGCGATGCAGTCTGATAAACCCGACAAATATTAGGACCTACAAAGGTAGGTTCTCGCAGGTCCAATAAACAAATGAACCGGAAAAGCTTAAGAATAAAAGTCCTCCGGAAGAGCGGGAATAAAAGTCCTCGATTCCTCTGTAGTAAGAATTATCGATTGATGAAGTTGTGAAACATTTACGGTGCAAAGCTTAAAATACTTGGAACAATAAAGCTGTATTGGCTATGGGGTCTAACGATGCAGTAAAATTACTACGAGCGAACAAAAACACTCTAAATATTCAATAAACGTGACCTATTTTCTTTATATATAACTACCGTTCTTCACCAACGACGACACAACGAAAAACGGAACAATGTTATTACAGCATAAATTATCCCCAAAATAAACCTGAGTTAAATTAACTCCTTGGTGAAAACACTCAGGAAGACATTTATTTTCCATGCGACCATCCAGTTAAACACGAACATGAAACCATGAAAAAATAATATTTAAACTGAGGGCGTACAACAGGACGTAATTATTATTTTATGATACAGCTGTTTATTTGTCGATGAAATTAGCATAAATGATCCCTGTATTTCCTTTGGGAGGAAATAAAAACCCTGGCAGCTGTAAAATAAGTCTAAGTAGATTTTAGAAGTATTGTGTAAACCACTTGACCCCAGAAAGATGGCAGGTGTAATCGTGCAAGCGACGGAAAAAATTAATGACTGACTGTATACATCTGCGTGTGAAAAGAGGCCAATCAAAGACGTTGCACGTGATCTTTCAGAGTGACGACAGAAATATGACGTGTACAAAACGAAATAACTCGCGTAAGGGATGCATAAAACATTGGCACCATTGGGACCAGGTTTAAAAAGGTATTCACCATCGCGTCACAAAAGATGCATTCACCTCCGTGTACACTCTGAGAGCCCTGGGAAAATAAAGAAGTAAGAAGGGAACGCGATATACGCGGAAAGCTAAAAGAGAATGGAGAGAAGAGACAATAAAGAAAACTAAGCACAAAACGAGACGAAGAGAGATTGAAAGGAAAAACAAAGAGAGATTCAGAGAATCGCGGTTCAAGAGCTGCGGAGAGGAAAAATACGAGAAGGGGGAAGTGGTTTGAGAAGAGGGGGAGAGGGTTGGGTATTGTGAGAAGGTTGGGAAGGCTGGAGAGGTCGCCCGTGGGGTCTGGAACGTGCAAAGAAATCCGTAGCGAGGCATAGAAGACGCGGAAAAGAAAGAGTGGCAATAAAGGGACTGCAGAGAGGAAGCGGCGAGAAAAACGGTTGAAGGGAGTGATAAAAAAAGAAAGATATGGAGGGTGATATAAAGACCGAGTGCAGGGACGAAAGACAGTGGGGAATGGCGAGATGGAAGATAAATAACGTGGAAGGTGTTGGTAGGGAGTGAAAAGGGGGGACTTAAAAAAAAGCTGTAAGGAAAGGGGGTTTATATGATGTGATACCTGGAATGGCCCCGCCGTAAAGGCGAGAAGTATGAGGGAAGCGTGAGAGTTGTAGATATGGCGCGGATGAGTAGGCATGCAGCGAAGTAAGGGGAATGGGAGGTAAGAGGTTATAACGAAGAGTCTGAGAAAATGGCCAAGAAAATTAAATCGGTTCACGAGAGGAGGCATTAAGATGAAAAATTATCGGCACGGAACAAATTTCTCCTTAATTACAAAGCCTCCTCTTTAGCTATTAGCATAATTCAGCAGGAAATTACTGGTCGAGACTGTCAATGCTAAAAAACAGTAAAGGTTATATGTATATGGCAGTGGAGTAAGAGTAAGTCAACGACTACTAACCAAAGGAGTGAACTTTAAGTCCATCTCGGTTGTTTTCCAGCACTTTGTGCCTGTGCATTTTTATAAAAATACTAGCGGAAGGTACCCGTTGAATATCAAAAACATTTAATAATGAAAAACATTTAATTTATTGTCATTTATTAAAATGGGTGAAAAACATTTAATTTATTTTATAAGGAAAACTCAAAGCCTGAAGAATACTGTCAGCATGGTCATTTGAGGAGTTCGTAACCTATTTTGTATGTTGTGTTCGTTGTAATAGACATGCAGACCGTTTTCCAGGTGCCCGGAGAGATGAGTTACTGTTGGTACTCTTTCATGCACGGATGTCGTTCATTGCGCAGAATATCCGTACTTCGGTAAGAAGCATGTAGTGACGTGATTATATTTTCCGCCATCTAAATACAGATTGAAGTTTCGGAACAGATGGGTCTATATTTGAACAAGATTTATAGCTGGTTACCCGTCCGTAGGTTGGGTTAGGATGAAATTTGTGCGTTTCTTAGCGTTGCCCGAGAAACACTACTGGGATAAACTCATGAGATGTCTTTGAGCATCCAAGTCTAACCTTTGTCGTTTTTTGGCAAGGACTCATTTTCTCGCAAAAATAATACATTCCTCTTTCTTTAGAAGATTTTCCAAAATGTTATTCTCTTTCATATTAGGCATGTTGATGAATATATTTTTAAGTCCAAGGAGGGGAAACACAGCGGCGAGTGAGAGTCTTGAATAGGCAACTCGATCATTGAGTGAATGTAAGTTAACTGCACTTTAAAACTTTTAAGCATATATAGATATCTCGTTAAGTTTATGATGTAGGATTTGGTCTAAAAAACAGTTCGCAATTGTAATGAGAGGCAGACGGTTCTGCAACGTGTAATTCATCTGAGTATTAAACGATAATAGAACGCGCCGTGTTTGTAGTAACAACGGAGGCCAATACTATTCCCTGCACGCAAATATTCCTGCACCTTTAATTGCGTGTGTAGCCTCTTTAATTCATTTAATGTGCATCGTTTACTACGTAAGTATACTCCCATATACATGCAGAGCCCCCATGAGAGCTACTTTGAGAATAGACATTTAAGAGTGTACTTGTTGTAAATGTGCATTGAATTTATCGATTACCTCCCGAAGCAATCTATTATGGGGCCCTTGGGACTCTGGGCCCTTCTTATATAGATTATCTTCGCTCTTTTTATCATGGGCTTCCAGGAAAACGTGATATTTAAATGCTAGAGGCTGAATATCCTTTGAAAATCAAATATCTCTGTCATGGAAATATACTATTGTTGATTTCAGAGAACATGGTGATTTTTCATCAAAATACATTATTTTCAGGCAACTACGAAGCGAAAAAGAAAATCTGAAAGAATTAGAAACTTCATTTATTCAGCCATCCGATAAAAGAATTTCCAGCTCTATCTTTAGTGAAAGTTATTTTAAAAAGCAAAAAATAAAACCACTGCACCGAACTCAATGCTTAGCATGGACCACCAGAGACCATCAGGGGGGCCTTTGGGGGCCCTGAGGGCCCTGACAGCTTTTTAATATAGCCTACGATACACCCAGTTACATTTTCTCACTACATGCCACATTTCATCTCAATCGGTTCAGTAGTTTTTCCGTGATTGAGCAACAGACAGACAGAAAGACAGATACCATTACATTTTTATATATTAGTTTGATTTAGCAAGTCTTAAAATGCGAAATTTGTGAGCAGTCAAAAATAAAAGTAACAGTCTACATGCAAGTTGAAATGTCTTAAGGCTGTTTTTAAGCATTTGTTCCAGCGGTTCATGCCACGCCAGTTCCGCTTTCGGAATAGCTGGCCGATCGGAGGAAAATTGTTTTTTTCGTTCAGAAATTGACCTAATTGAATTTAACTGATCATAATTTCTACATCGAGAAAAACGAATGATGATTTTTTTTATCTGCTACTAGGGATAAAAAATATATGGAAATGAAAATACAACTTTGAATCGTTAACGAAATCCAAGGAAAAATACCTATTGAAGTAAAAGATTTATGCATGCACTGAAAGTTTTTGGACAAGTAAATAAATTATAAAATATTTTTTTAAGAATTATTAATAAACCAAGTCATGTTGCGAGACTTTCGAGTGTCCATTACTGATGAGGTGAAAGAAATGAAATACATATTCCAAAAAAAGACCACGCATGCTTGAATTAACTTATGTATGTCAATACACATAGGATTCCATATTTCCTACATACATGAATTTCTTCTACAGGAGAATCTATACAGCAATTACAGAGACCTGCATCAAATAGTCGGTCAATGGAAAACTGGTGAAGGAATGATTTCAAATGACGAATTTGAATCCTCAGGAAGTATTCAATCTTGTACTCCAATAAAATTTGGTCACTGTTGTTCAACGGACATATGCCAATTCAATCATTCTGTATTGAAGCTGATCATGGATTACCATTGAATTTGAGATCAATTGTAAATCTTGATCATCAATTATACACTTACTAATCCTTGAAAAGAACCAACTCAAGAAAATCATTTAAACCAGACAACTAGACAACCAGACAACAGACAGATGAAAGACAGTTTCAAAGGAGTGGGAGGTTATGCACCTATTTCAGTTAGATTTATCTAAGCTCATGACAGAAACATTTTTAAAATGCACGCTCTGATGCAATTTCATTATTTCTCAGCCAGATCAATTTCTTTGGTATCAAAAACATGCACAATAAGGGAGGATACAAAAAAACCTCTTCTGTTGAAAACCCCGTCAAAACCATTCACACAGCAAAGACGCCATTCCAAACGGTGATTGCATAATATATTCACTCATTTTGCCTCAAAAAGCAACAGAGTAATAGCCAAGACGAAACATGATGGATTAAAAGTGGTCACAGAAGGTAATTTGTGAATCTTGAAGAGAGAGGAGGAATGCGAGGTGGATGACAAAAACGTAAACTCATATGTGAAAAGTTAGAACATGAGTCGTGTCATACTTTTCTGTCTAGATTATTTTCACTTTTACAATATTTAAATAATCTTTAAAATTTACTTATGTTTAAAATATTTTACTAATCTTTAAAATTTTCTTTTTAATATTATTGTTGTTCGTAAATTTAAAGAAAGTGGAGTTAAATCTGCGTTATGTTGCGCCTGGTCCCACCGATAACTGAACTTCCTCCTGCAGAAGATGCATTTTATTTGTTTAATAGAAGCAAAACTTTGGAATGACAGGATAAGCACAAGAGTAGACTAAATTCTGTCGGAATGGATACCTTAAAAGGATTTGTGGCAAAAGTAGGATGAATAAGGTCAGGAATGACTGGTTCATGAAAGAATGTGCGTTGAATTCCCTACACATATATGAAAGGAGTGTGCGTCGTTGGTTTGTCCAAGTCTAGAGAAGGGATGAGAGTCGATTAACGAAGCAGATTGATGATAGATGAGTGAATGCTTTGAGAGGAAGGGGTAGACCGAGAAAGTCATGGGTGAATGTGTTGAGAGATAAAAAAGTATGTAAGGAGTCTTAAGATCAAGGAGGGTGTGTTTAAAGTAATGTATGAAAGTAACTGAAACAAAAAAGGTATGCAAAGATAAGACAGTATAGAATAAATAATTAATGCAGAATTAGCTTCACTTGCCTATCACCAGGAATTTGAATTATTTGACTGTAACCTCCCTCGAAAGGGATCTGCGTGACGTTTATGTCTGTGCATGAAAACTTTATGAATATTTTTTATAATTTAATAATATTCATGATTTACTCACACCCCAAGTTTTACCTAGAATAAATTGTTTGCGAACATTAACAAATATTCTCTGAAAATAAATTTAGCTCGCATATTCAGAAATGGCATGCACATCCAGCTCAGATTCGAGCGTTCTTTTTGCCTCAAATCTAGGCGCGAGAGTTCCTCATCAAGTATGTGGGAGCGATATAGTTTGTAGGAAAGCTGGAAGAAGTGGAGGGTAAACCGAATGCATGGAAAACAGAGATCAAGCAAAGATGGCATGGCGGAGAATACGGAATCGAGGAGAAGGCCTGAGGAAAAGGGATGCGGTGACGAAGGTCGGAGAGTGAGGTGAATGGTGAATAAGGCATCCGTAGAGGAATAAAAGGGAAGAGGAATACAGGGGCAAGCAAGTAGACATGACATCTTCGAGGCAAGAAGAGGGAGATGGAGAGCACAAAAAATGACTAAGATACAGGAAGAAAATATGAATGAAAACAGGCAGTTGGAATGTATACATAAATAAGGAACTGGCAAGTTTGGGACGGGGGACGATGGCAGTGGTAGATTGGAAGGGCACGACTCGGGACCCAATACAAGGGAAGGAATGAATATTTGCTTTAACATCAGGATATGTACGCATGAACGCAGACAAATGTGAATACATACACACACAAACATACGTTTTTTGCAGGAAAAGCAAATCTTATTGAGAGTGAGGGATACAGTGAGGGGTTCTTCAAGGACTATTTGAGCACTACAAATTACTCAATGTGCTTTGAAAGAGACATAGTCACATAGGATCATGTACGATACTGCAAAACATATAAAAAATGCAAAGCTCATCTTTTTTTAATATGTCACAAGAGTTACAGTTCTATGTGTACCTATCTATGCTTATTGGTGATGGTGATTATCTCCATCCTATCTGTAAAATAACGCACGTGTACTACAATATTGTGTGTTTCCTTAGGTGACACTTTGCAGAAAGTAATCTTGCCAAAATCTCCTCAGCAGCGTGATTCGAGCAGCTTCATGATTCAGCTATAGTTTGGGCGTGATAATTACAAAAGAGGGGAATTAGAAAGTCACACTTCATATAGATCTTCGGAATAACCTTCCCGTAAGGAACCATGAGTATATAAGGACTAATGGTGATTACAAAAACAGGTTTTATGATAACTTGGAAGGCAAGCATAGTTTATGAAATTAAACTCTCAGAAAATGTCTACCTTGCGCGTACACAATAAAACTGAGAGAACCAATGAGCTGACGCAACTCTGATTTCATACTGAGATCTTAAAATCTGTAAGAGATTTCGAGGAATAGAAAAATCTCGTTTTTCAAAGCCGTAGCAAACAAGATAATGAAAGAGTGTACCGCAATCATATTACTCCAGTCTCTGATGGCTAAATTAAAAGACGCGCAGAAAACATCAAACGTCTTCTTCTCAACACTCACCATTTTAATCCCGGCAAAACGTAATGTCATAAGACTCGTTGGGAGATAAAATGGGGTGATTCGAGCGTCAGAAACATTGAGGCCGTCTAACGAGTGTGCTCCCTGTAAGGGGAAACGAACCATGGTGCACGTGGAATGAGGACGTGCCAAAGCGGGGTGTACGAGGAAAACACGAGGAGGGAAAAGAGTGATCGTGCATTGGGAAAGGTAAGGACGCCCGAGGACTAAGGAAGCGAGTCGAATGGGAGGAATTCCGCAGGCGTCGAGCGACGGCGGGATTGGATTGACTTAAAGGATTGAACGAGGTGCTCCTAAAGGAAGTGGGAGATTGAGAGGGCTTGAGAGGTTGCGGAAGGAACTAGTGAAACGACAAAGCTGGCGCGGGAAAGAGTCACAGATGAGGGGAGGATGAAGTGAGGGAGCACAGCGGGGAAAATAAACGAGTGAGAGAAATTCGCAAGAGAAAAGACTAGACTGAGAGCCGAACCCAGATTCCCAAACTCGCTCCATGAACTATACCATTCCCAGATCTTAGGATAGTATGAGTACATCGCCATGAATATTAATGTTAAGTTAACCAAAATTATGTTTTGTAGAAGAAATCAAGAGCATAGTCAAACCATCAAACTAGGACGGCAAAAACCAATTAATTTCTCCTAGTAAAGGCTTCACCTTGAGCTATTTTTCTTCGTATGCCATTGAATATAAACACATTTACTACAAAATTAAACCTAGATACATAAATGGTCTACTAGTTCCAAATGACTTCAACTCTCTCGATTGCTTAATTATGTTTTCTTTACTGTAGTAAATCACATTACTTTCGTTTTCTTGTGGTTGCTCTTCATCTCATAGCCCTCGCTACGGTCACGTAACACGTTCAGTAATGAATGCAGTGCTTTGGCCGGCAGTTTTGACGAACGCTTGATCATTTGCAAATCTAAGAGACTATCAGACTTGCAGCTCTCCGCCTACTTTTTGTCCATCTTAAATTCCTTCTTTCATTTCCACACAATTCCCTTAAAAACGGACAACCCTGTCTCACTCCTCTACCAAATGCCGCCAGCCATTCTTATCTTCCAGATCAGTCACCGAAGTTAAGCATCGCTGTGCTCGGCTCGAGTTATGTGGGGTGATCCTTCGATTCGTCCGAGTACTGTTACCCGTCTGCACGTGGCAGAAGGTGTGTGCGAAATGACCTTAGCCGTTGAAGCACGTAAAACCAAAATACAAATACTACTGCATTCTTCTCTAAAATTCACTCTTACTTGCGCAGTTTGACACACGCACAAGTTTCCGATGAGACATCGTTCTCTTCATTTAACTCCTAACATATGTATTGTACAAAACGAACAATGTCAGGGGTAACTTTGTGAAATTTCTCCATAGTGGAAAAATAATAAACTTTGCTTATAGATAAACTTACAGGTGAAATAAGAAAAGTTTGTTCTTTTTCCAATATGTATTGTACAAATAAGTTATGAAGATCAATCTTGAATATGATAAGAAAGGAAAGGAAGTTGATTAAAGAAATTAGGAGAAGGAATTGGCTAAAAGACGTATTTTAAAATAATAAACTACACTTTAATGGGTGATAGAGAGGAGAGAGTTTGATATGAAGGAGAGGTATTTGAAAAATAATTCGAATTTGGGATTGTTCAAGCGGAGGTAAAATATGTGATGGATGTAAGGTATTTTAAATGATAAGAGCTTCATTAAGGAAACTACATTGAAAACTCATCGCTCAGAGAGAAATCACAGGTAGGACAGTCCATGGGCCTGCCAGTTTTTTGATAGAATAACATTGACACTGACATCTCAACTAAGGCGACACTACACTGATGAAAACCTTCTCAAAATCAACGAAACGTAGAGGATACGTAGAGAGTAAAACGTAGAGAGTTGGCAGCATAGCCAAGAAATAGGGAACGGAACGATTCGAAGACTGGGAGCATATTTGAGAGATCCAACGAAAACTTTTCCCTTAGACATCCTCGTGAATATGGGTTCAGACCGCGAAGTTTTCCCCATCAGAGATCCTTTTCAGGATCTTCTATTCCATTCGAATGGATGAAACCACCATGGTCCGTGGATGTGCCCCGAGTGAAGCGGTTTACAAGTTTACTCCGAATAGAGGTAGAGATTTCGGAAATAGCAATTGAGCCAAGACATTTGAAGGTGGAGATTCGCAAGAGTCTACCTCTACCAACTCATTACTCAGGTGGCGCATTCAAGGCAGACCTACTCTCATGATTAGGGTTTTGAGAATCTATTTCGAGTGACTACATTGCAATACGCCCACTCAATAACTGAGCCCAGTCATCACACATCGTGAGACTTGAATGACAAGCTATCTTTCACAGTAGGGCACCAATAATAAAAGAAAACGTAACTTTATTGTACGAGTAAACATAACATGAAAGAGTATTTACACGGGAGTATTCCACGGCGAGCATGAATTTTTATTCAAAATCAATGACAGTCATGCTTGCTTCCAACATCATGGATTATTATTTCTAGAAATTTAGGATAAACTAAATTTAACCACAGCAACGATGAAGATGATGGGTGTATAAAATAGGTGAGCAGACAAGATAGTGGTTCATGGTCAGAATGCCATCTCAAACCATCAGGGTTGAAATCAGTGTTGCCAAAAATATTTTGTGTCACAAAAACCTTCCCAAGGTATTGTATTCCTATTGCCAAAGTATCAGTTCTTTTCAGGTACCGAAATGGCTTACTTTTCAAGATTTATTTAGATTTCAACTCCAAGTTACCAGTAAGATTGTACGTAACCGGTATGTTTCTGAAAACAACCGGCGAAGGATAGAGTTTTCTACCGATAGGTGCTGAGGAAAACATGGGTTGAGAGGAAGAAATTGTGAGAAAGTAAATTCTCTGCTCATTCTCGATAAAGAAGAATTTAAACTCCCTAAAACTTCAGAAACTCAATGCAAATAGCAACTCATTGCCTCTATCCTTGAACTTCACATGGTAAGATATGCCTTTCATAGGTAGGGTGACCGTAGTCTCGGTTTGGGTGGGACAGCCCCGGTTTGAAGTGTCCGCCCCGCCCCGGTGTCCCAACCGGTTGACAAATTCGTCCCGGCTGACTCTGAAATTTCCCGAAATGCCTCCGTTATGGCAGCTTTCCACATCACAGGGAAATGCGCAGCGATAAATGTGTTTAGAATTATGTAAATAAAAAATATTGTATTAAAATATTACACTCATTCCCAAAGGATCTTGACTGACTATTTCGCGTTGGCCACTTGGTTAAAAGACCCCGGTGATCCGAGCTGAGATACGTTATTTTTCAATTTTTCTTGAGGGGAGCCGATGGAATTTCTTGGCGGTGCCCACGAAGGTTTCAGACACCCCGCTAAAATCGAGAATAAAGCTCGGTTATTCATAATTTGGTACTAAAACAAGCCGGCACAGCTGCAGGTTACTTTTAAACTTCAACAAATAATAAAATAACTTTACGCTGTTTGCTAAGTATTATAAACAACGCCCCGATTTTGTCCCAGTTTCAGTCTCTCCAACCCTAGATATGTCCCGGTTTTGGAACATAAAAATATGGTAGCTCTATTCATAGGTAAGGAAGTAAAATACGGAACGATAGAAACAGTGGTAGCGGAGGAATGTTATTAGTGGTTATAAGGCAAAGATTACTTTAATTTTTATCCAAAAATATTATAATTTATTATATGATATAATTAATTATATGATTAGTAACATGACATATATATATATATATATATATATAACCAATTTTTTTCTATGAAAATATTTAGCTGCATCACTTTCCTTGCTCATTAACTCTCTTAGGCTTGTAGTGCAACTGAAAATGGAACGTACCCTGCAAAATACAAACTCATCTGCTGGTTAACTATTCTAAAACTTTGCGGTACACGCTAGCAGATGGTAACGATATGCAATTTCAACTATTTCAAAAGATCTCTCGTGAATATATCATTAGTACTCAAATTCTCCAAGGTCAAAGTGAAGCAGCATCCTTATTTAAATCTTCATGCTTTAGGATGAAAAGGCGGAATATGTTTGACGGATTTTTGAACTTAATTAATAGTTTATTTGGTGGATTAAGTTAAGTTTCAATCCGTTTGAAAAAACATCGAACTATAATAAAAGAAAAATCGGGTTTATTTTACCTTACTTTACAAGAGAAGTTGTAGGGGTTGAGGTCAAACATTTTAGTAAAACCTCCCAGACAAATACAATTAACTTGTCTCCACTGTTCCCATAGTTGCATAGCAGTACTTCAATTATTTTTCCAAGGATTTCGTGTCCTCCCGACTAAAACCATACCTTGAATTTACCAAGAATTTCTCAGCAATGGCAAGTCCAATAGAGGATAGAAGGTTTTAAACCGTGCTTTTACGCTTCAAATGGTATTCTTTTTTCTTTGAATAGGCAAGACAAGTCAAAGCAACATGTCTCCTGCAGCGTAAATTTTTTTTGCTAAGTATATCCTGTGGCGATCGTTAAATTTCGAGTTCCTTGTTCCTAGAGTTTCAAAATGTTTCCTTCTGGAACAAATTAAGGAGAACAATTGTTTTGTTTCTTTATCCGTTTACTCATCTAACAGCAAAAAGTCAAACTTAAGTTCTCCGGAAATGTTTTTAAATGCAATTTCTCGTACCCTCTATATTTAATCCTCTTCAATCTGTTATAATTTCCTAATAGAAATCCTCCTCCAACAACAATGTTAAGTAAGTCATTCCAGTGATGTAATTCATGATGAAAATGGAATTTTTTCTGTCTTTTCTCGTGGAAGCTAATTGAATCTTTCAAATCTTTTCCCGCAAGAAAAGAAAAGAAAAATAGAACAACACACCTTCGTAAACTTTTCGAGGCACAAAGATAATACAACCGTAAGCTTTTGCATCACTTTAGAGAGGCTTTTAAGAGAAATCCGGTTTAGAAGATTTTTACTTTATCGAGGGGTTCCAGTGGTAGTCGTATCTTTAGTATCGTAGTTTTTTAACAATCGATTTTAGCACTCATTTTTTGTGTACTAATCCTAAACAAATAGCAAAAATAGGATGTTCTGGAAAATTTAAAAGACTAAATGCAATTAACTTCACTAAAAATATGTTTGCCAATTCCCGATAAGAAATTTAAGTTACTTAAAAATATCTCGTAAAGCACAGACGATGCAAAATTATCAAACAATATCCATCTTGAGCTACACATAGTTACCCTTGTCTTGTTACACTAGTCCAGTAAAAGGGGTTTGGAGAAAGCATTTGCAATCTATTGGCATCCAACTATTCATACAGTTGAGTTGAATGAAAGACAATTATTTTAATATAAGACACTGTCTCCGGCGTTACTTTGTGGAACTCCTTCATTTTTAATAATAATAAACACTCGGTTGTTATTCCACACTTTATTGGAAACAAAACGACCCGGGTTTCAGCATGTCATGCCATCATCAGGATGATGTCATCAAAACCAAGTGTTTATTATTATTAACAATTATTTAAACTTAGAAAGCATTTTTCGAAAGGGTAAATCAAATTTAACTCTCATTCAAACTCGACACATTCAAATAAATATTGCTTGGTACAATGAATTATCATTCTACTTCTTTACATTACACGTCTATGATTGGTTATACTATAGCTTATATGGTCGAATGCATGAGTATTTATGCGGAATGTAACGGACAGAAATTGCTTATGTATGTCGTAGAAAATCACGCATACCAAGCGCGTCCTCGCCTACCTTTACATCATTGCCGTTTGTGAGTGTTAAAAGTCTACATTGTTAACGAATATTCTCATAATATTTTTATTTCTTCATGTTTATCTCCTATCATACAATTAATTTGTGTTGCTTTCAGGTATTTAAATTGATTTGAGGATGAGCGTTTGTATTTTATTACACGTATTACGTTAAAGAACATTATCCCTCTTTCTTCTAAACTCACTATTCTTTCAACTTTCTATTTTTAAGCATATTTCGGTTCAAGGAACCTTAACTATTTTACGGAAAACTTCTTCGTCAATAAAATTAAGATTTATAAAAATTACAGGTAAACCAAAAATATTTTCATTTCAATATTCTTATGAAATGAATAAATATTGAATAATATAGAATAATATAACGAACAATTCGTGCAACCCTTGGAAAGAGTTCGTGGAACCCAAGGCATCCCTGGAACACTGTTTGAACACCGCTGCAGATGATCGCCAACATGAAGGTGGATATTCCTCCAATAAAAACTAAAAAACACGCTATCCTGTTTACAATTCGTTATCAGTTTAAAATTTTAGGAAGAAATTTTAACTTATTATCACGTAGCTTGGTTTTCTATCATATTTGATGATATAATTCCCAGGTATATGCAATTAATGAAACAAGATGATGAGATTCTAAAGCTATGGAGTTCAAAAAAGCCCGCACTGAGAATTATTACCCCAGAATGAGGGAGTCAAGGAAGTGAAACATTGATTTTACTCAAAGTTAAATCATTATATAAGGGTATTATATATTATTATTATATATTATATTATTATTATCTAAATCATAGCACATTTGAAAAAGAGATTGACACAATCAGAACATAAAAGAAAAAAACAAATCTAAATTCAATTAATTTAGCTTGTAGTTGTATTTTGGTAAAAAATATGGTGAAGGCAAATATAGTTTTATATTAGTTTTAGCTTCTTTAAAATGGAATAAAATTGCTAATATCCGTTCTCCCTGAGGGGCAAAGTTAATCAATCACACGCAAAATTGCCTAGGTAATAAACTAAAAACTGCTTACCCAGCAAAATCGAAGGGCACGAGGAGAATCTCTGCCCTCAGGGAAATTCTTATGAGAGAATGAAATCGCTTGATGTAAGGATTAAATATACCTACGGTTGCGTGGGGTCCCGGGAATTGATCTAAGGCTAAACTCCTTCATCCAAAAATAATAATAATAAAGAAAACGAACGAATATAAAATTCATCACGTCCTCCTTTTCCTCGCCTCCGTTCATGCATTCGCTATCGCTTCTTCATTTATATTTCATCGATGGAAGACGAAATGTACCCACTCCCCATCCTCCTCCTGACCTCCTCAAAGATTTCATCTTCCATGAAAACTTGCCTGATCCGAAAAATAAGAAAAGATACTGGAGTTGGGCTGGGTGTTTGAGGTGTGCGAGAGCGAATCGTCCAAGCGACTCTTGCCTCTTTAAAGTTCACCTCCAATTCCCCTCCCAACTTTCAATTTCTCCATCTCCCTCGCGTCATCTATACCCACCCACCCAATTCCTATTTCCCCGCGATCCAATCCGTTTCCTTTTCCCTTCTCATTCCCACCTCTTTTCACGGTCCCTTTCATCTCCCCATCCTATCCTATCCAGACGTATTCTGTGAATGTTCCTATTTCCTTGAATGTTCCTGTAAAATGGCCACACAACCCATTCAGCGACAATTGTGACTAGCAGCCAATAAAAAAATTACAGCCAATAAAAAAATGCAATAAATTAATGGCTATCCATTCTTAATTCAACCAACGTCACTTCTTTATTAATGGTAATGAAATATCCAATACTAGCGACATACTAGAACAAATGTGATGGTTTTACGAGTATCACAGCCCTAAATTGGCCCAATGCTGCCTTCTGGGAGAATAACCAGCTGCGTTGCAACCACTTACCCTCATGCTCAAGAAGCATTAGGGATTTTTCAGTGACTTAATCGATTTCGAAGGGTGATAGATATGTGCCGTTGAGAGCAAGAATGAGAAAAATATAACTTTTTGGAGAAAGAGGATTCAAGGAATTTCGATAAAAATTTAAATCTTAAGGATTTTAATACAAAAACATGGGAGCTAGACTCATAGCACTCATGCACAAAGTTGAATAGAAAGGAATTATCTGGCGCACATACCAAAAAAATGACCAAAAAACTGCCTTACAACTATTTTCCACTCAAGAGCTCATCTATATTTCCCTGAAGGAACGGGCATTCCTGTAAATATATCGTTCAATACTCGTAGCTGTGCAGCGCAATTAATTACTATTGCAACGGAGAAAAGAGTAAAATAGCACTAATGCATTCTAAATTCAATCAGCGACAGACAAGTAATTAACACTAGAACCGCTGGTCTTTGCGGACCCCCTAAAACCGCGGCTGGGACAAAAATATCCCATTGGTATTTCGACATTTTCTGGGCTTGTGAATTGTCTCATTTCTTCAGGAAAGTTGGTATTTATTCGAAGGGAGTTTTCTCTCGAAGTTAAATTTTTTTATTTTAACATTACACACACAAAAATTAATTTGTTTTGATTTTAAAAATGAAATATGACCTGAATCTGAAATTAAAATCTTTCCCGTTGTTTCTCTATTTATAAAATATTTAGTCTCAGTTAGTTATTTTTAACGGGAGCGTAGTGGCCAAGTGGGTAGAGCACTTGGCTACTGATCGAAGGGTCCCGGGTTCAAATCTGGGTGTAGCCTTTGGACGCCCACGGACAAAAAAATCCTCGGAGTGCGAATCGGCCCAAGGAAAGGAACTGGCCCCCCCTACCCGGAATGTGTGATATTCACATGCCTGTGGCTTAGTCCGGGGTGAGCTAGACCCTCAACTATCCAAACCAACCTCCGGGTTGAATCACTGAGTGAGTGAGCTATTTGCTAATACTATCCAAAAGAGAAAATTATTTCACTTCAATCAAGCTCATTCAATTATTCAAGCTTTACCAAAAAGTAAGTAGTACAGGTAAATAAGCGCATTGCAATTTATACTGATGAATCCATGCCTATGAATGTAAAAATGTATATTGAATTCTTTTAAAAAAATTATGTAGCCTAATTTACATTATTACAAAGAGATAGAAATACTAACAATCTGGGTAGGTATTTGCATGTTAACACTTATATATTCATTATTACACTGAGGATTTCAAGATGCATAGACATGAGACAATGTGGCAACACTTCACCTGCACCCTAGTTTAGAGTATGATGCACAATTATGAGAACTTTTCCCTTCTTTACAAGGTTTGTGTACCTGGTTACGGTGATGCGGACCATTGTCTTTCAATAGGTCCACGTTACCGGATAGAACCTTAGTTTCTACTACAACATCAGTTCCAATATGTAAATCGGGATGCAAGGAACTTAAAACTACTACATTCTAATTTGGCATTCCCTGATATTTAGCCCTCGGGCTTAGCCTTAGGTGAGAGTTATACCATTGTTCATGAAAGCTACAGATTTGTAGAGGTGCTCTTGAATCCTCTTTTTACACTAACTTACTTCCCTCCAACATTTTTTTGTTGTGCCTTACAAGGTCGTTCTGTTTGCTAATAGATACTTTACTAGCGCAAGGGAGGTAAAGAAGTTGACAAAAGCAATATTTCTTCCTTTATTTAGGTAAGGGACTGCAATCTTTTTCACTATAAATTCAATTAGACGATTAGAAGAAGAGCGATTTACATCTTTGCCGAAGTAGGTGAAGTTATTCAACAAGAATTTAGAATCTTTATTGACGGCCATCCAGTACTCTTTCCCAAATATCTGGGTTAGAAGCCATAAAATGAATGAATCAACGTCTACAATTTGAGGGGAAAAACTGCTCAAATACAAAAACATATGGACCAGGAATATACTACATGTTTTTGTGAAGGCTTCCGCGGAGTTTTGTTGATGAAGAGAATGGTTTTTCGGGTTTCCATCCGCGTATATCCATTTTTGGTGGACAATATTTCGCCAGCGTTCCAGCTAGCTTCCTCAGATCCACCAAAAATGGATATACACGGATGGAAACCCGAAAAACCATTCTCTTCAATATACTACATGCTTCATATTGGAAATAAATCTATTCTATACCTCTGATATCAGGAAAAAATTATCATCTATCAAATGCCCCGAGTGAGATGATTTCACATTAAACCTCAGGAACCTTATTATTTACCTGAAGCGATCACATGACATCACAGACTTACAAAATGGTAAACCCCATTTCTCGGACCTCAGAAGATCCACCTCTATTACATTGTAATTAATTTCATCCCTAAAATACATAAAACCCAGAAATGCATCGAACTCATTCAATAGCATAGACCATTCATCGATTCCCAGCATCCTATGAGCCTCTATTTCAGTGCATTCCTGTATGTGCTTAAGAAAATATTAAAACTCCAGTTACTTGATAAAAGACCAGTGAAGACACGCCTTTATGCGTAGGGATAAGGACCACGAAAATGCATCATGGGAATATTTGGACCCTCATGGTGTTTTTTCTCGGAGTTGTCTGAAGAATCTACTGTGGACTCTATTGCACAAAAGTCAGAGTCACTAAGGCAAATACTGTCTCCACCTTTGTCTTCTGATCTACCTACCGGAAAATAATTTAGCAAAGCCACGATTCCTTCAGGCATAGTGCCAAGACAACGATCCATGATGTACTTAATGGGAATTCCTTTTGATTACGATTCCATAGCATCTATAGAGATCACTTCGGCAAGTCTTTACACTCATCGTAGACAGAGCATTCAAGCAGACGAGAAGGGTGGAAGAAGGAGACCAATATGAGCGATGTGACAACATATCACGATTTGTGTCATCCATCTCGCTGAAAAAGAACAACTATCAGAAGCGTCTGGTAGAAATATTATTGCAAGTAAAATGTCATGTTATCGAAAGAATTTGCAATAAAAAAACTTGAGTGGAGACTAAAATAAACTGTATAGCCTCGAAAGCCTACGTGCAAACAATGCTTCTTTGTGACTACGTAACGCTGTAATATTATTTAACATTAAAAAAATAGGTAAGCACTGGGTAAAGTTATTTAGCAAACCCATATTCATGTTTTCGAGGAGAAAAATAAAAATAAATCACCAACAAAATAAATTTGTAAAAAGCCAAACAGAGCTGCTTGCCACAAAAATGTCCCAACAGTGGTATGATGTATTTCTAGTTTTTTTCACAGGAACAAGGGGCTCAAAAATAACAATGTTTTTCAAATAGTCTACTTCATAAATAAATAAAAGACAAATACTCCCAGGTTTTCACGAAAAATATCAAGAGAGACATAGTTGATTAAAAGTTGAAATGGGACAAAAATGTCCCGTCCGCGGTTCTAGTGTTAAGGTACGGTGCGAACTGATCGAACCACTGAAGCGAATTTGAGCTTTCTGTGACTTAAGTTCTGTGTATCATGATCAATTTTTCACTAAATCCTGCCTTTTGGGAGGCCATCTGAACTGTAACAACCTCCTTTCATACTCAAGAGGCACAAGGGTTGAAGAAGAGTCAGAATATTAGCAGTTTAAGTTATTGTAAAACACTCATACATACATAAAGTACAGCCATTACGAATACGGTGGGATGAAACCGGCTTTACATTGCATATAGAAATTTCAAATCATTGAATTTAAACAAAAGAAGTGGTATGCAGTCACGCGAAAGACAAAACACCAAAGACGGTGAAATTCGCCATGAAAAAATCATTTGACTAGACCGGGATTCCAACCCGGATCTCCCAATTGCCAGTCAGCCAGTTACACCACCAAGCCATCCTAATTCAAAGCGAATTTCAGCGGGGGATTAAAACGAACAAGATGTTCTCGTCCCCAGTCGTTTTGGACGAAATGAAAAGAGGAAGGACGTATATGGAAAAATAAATCGTGTTATGAGTAAGGCGCCTGCACTTGTAAAAACCTAGAATATTCTGACTCTCTTCCATTAAAAACTATCTTCACCCGTAGATTATCCGAATCATAATGCATCCTTCAGTGGCACATAATTGGCTGATAAAATTTAAAAACCAATATGGGCGAACTACTTGAAGGAATTTGAAATCTCGGAGGCTGAGTATTTCCACGTGAAATATACTAAATAACGTTATCTGTATTTAGTCAGCACTTTTGAAACGTCAACGTTATGTACTTTCATCTATCAATGTAGTAATTTTGACTTAAATGTTCAACCCTATTTTTAACCAACTCAGTAAATCTCCTTTTTCTCACATAGTCTTCGGATGAGACAACTGAGGCATTATAATTCGAGTCAACGATAACTCGGGTGCTAGGAAGGTGGACAAAGATTCCTACTACTCGTCTATGACCATGAATTAATAGGTTTACAGCGAATAAATACTAAAAATATAATAAATACTTGTTCGTATTTGGTATGTTTTCGCTGAAATATCATTCCTGGAGTAAATTTTCCCTCGATGGCCGCAGGAACCCAGCATGAATAGACTATATTCAAACTACTCAGTGATAGCATAGCATCCCAAACTTTGCACTGAATGCACATCAAAATAGATGTTTAAACGGACACCTAAGTGCTTTAAACGAGAAGCAAACGTACAAATGATGCAAAAGATCTTTTTGTTCATGAGGGTCAATGGCGTGAACTTCTGCCCTCAGATCCTGTCATCCTTAGCTCTCTCACAGATACCCTCCACCTCATTCCTGCGTAGTGCAAGAGCGTTCACCTCCTCCGACAGACAACGCATACAAACACGCGAAAACACTCACGTCGCGCGCTACACAGATAAACGCCGCAGCAGACCGCACCGACCTACTCAAACACCAACCACTTTTTTCGTCGCCAACGAAAACAAGAGGAAATGTCGGTCGAGGAAATGGGCAGGGAGTGTTGAGGAGGGGCGTGGGAGGTAAAGGGATTCCGTCGGTCCATTTCCAAATGGTACGGAGGGCAAGAGGAAGAAGAAGGAGAGGGAAAGGGAGGTTGATTTGGTGGGAATGGGAAGGAACGAGAGGATGTGAAAAGCTAAAAGAGGGAAAGGAAGGATGAAGACAACGATGCGTGGGAGAATGGGAAGTTTTGGTTGGAAGGCAGAGAGAGATAGAGTCAAGCATTCCGTGTAAATTCTTTCTTTTTTCCAGCACTTTTTTTGCTCCCTGGTTCCTATTCATGTTGCGCATGGGGGGGGGGGGGAAGGGGTGGAATGGGTCGCGTAGTGGTGTTGTGGTGGGGGGAGAGAAAAAGGACAACCGATGTCAAAGAGGGTTTATGCCTGATTTTTTTTTTGTTTTTTTTTTCTTGTTTTTTTTTTCTTTTACGACGAAAGAGCCATTCTTCCACCCGATCCACGTTTTGTCCATCTCGCAGCCTAGGCCGTTTTTCTTCCCCCTTTCCCTGATTCTCAGCCACCACTACAGTGGGGTGGAAATACGACCCAAGCGAAAGTAACCCCCCCCCGCCCCTCCCATCTGAACTCCTTCTCCTCCCCCTACATCCCATTTTTTCCCCAAGATTTAGCTTGTTCTTCTTTTTCTCCTCTACACATATCTCTGTTCGCCATTCCTTCTCCTCTTTTCTCATGGGTATTCCATATCTTATTTTTTCGGTTTTTTGGCCGGTCCTTACAGAGTTTCCCGCAAAAGATTTCTCCTCCATCTTTACATTCCTCCCCGATGCTCTCTCACCTCGACAACGTTCTTTCCTCTCCGCTCACCGTCATTCAATTCTCGGGGCTATCGGTTTTATTGCCCTCGGTCTTCTTCTATCACCTGCCGAGGAGTCTTTCCCTTTAATATCCATTCCTTGATCTTCACGGTTTTCCCTCAGTCCTCAAATGAGTGCCCCCGGGTCGAATTCTAGATGACGACCTCCGATATCGATGGAATTCGGGGAATTTTCAGTATTTTCCCAGCAAAAGTACGGGTGACGACACTTGGGGGAGGGGCAACGTCCCAGAAATTTTAATCAAGGATCTCCAATTTCATTATTTTCTAAAAATAACTAGGGAATTTATACCCGGCTTTATAAATAGTGATCACTATACGAGAATACGCCTTGATAGCTTTGATTTTTTCGTCTGAAAATATATATTTTCATTCATAAAAGGTTTATTTAAATAACTCTAATTGACCAACAAGAGAATGAAAAATGCCAAGGTTGAAATGTAAAACAGATGCAAGGACTATAAATAAAAATGAGCCCAAAATATTGGTAGCATTCGAGGTCCTAATCAGTTGATTATATTCAGTAGGATTAATTTAATCACTGCATCTGTAAGAATTGATCCAACACCTAGAAATCATATGCCTAGTCTTAAACCGATAATTCGTTTTCTTGAGGGAAAAGGTGTTAGTAAATGGGGTCTACTTTTAAAAATATCATAATCTCTGAATGTAACCTAAAACTCTAGAAATGAACGGGAAATCGTGGGCCAACTCGTACTACAAAAAACAGAAAACATAGAAAAACATGATTCCAATAATTGGTTGGATAATTAATTAAACAGTGAAAGAGCTAATTTTGATGAAAAAACAAATACGTAAACTTTTGACAACGAACTCATTGTACCACAGGTAGAATTCATTATGACAAAAACACAGTACAAAATTCCACTATTTATTTTAATGCTGTCGACTGGTTTCGACGTCTTAGGTAATTTATCTGCCAAGCCTCTTAAAAATCAATTTTAGTTCAAAGGTGTCCACTTCATTTGTAAAACAACATTTCTTTTATACCACACTAGCATTTATATCCCATTATAAGCATTACGGATAATCTAATATGCATATAGGTATCGTCCGAGCCTTTTTTTAGGATAAACTCAATTGTTTTCACGTAACTGTGACAAATGACATACAAAATACGAACGACGAACTGAACCTCCTACGTAATATGTAGTACAGACTTTCTTCGTTTACGGGAAAATATTTCGGTAGTCAAAACTTAAAAAATGGGAAAGCAGTCTTGATCAGCAAAAAATGCTCTTTGACTGTGGTTCACGAAATAATATCTGACACTGAAGAGGGAAAACTGAATAATGGTGTGCTTCCAAAACTCACGTTTATTCGGACCCATTTACTACTATACTAAAACAGAAGGATCATACTCAGCGTGAGCGGAGTTTTCTTTCACCTTGTCTCCTTAACCTGAGCACTCTCATTCAAAAGAAGGAGTACTAAAAAATAAATCCCGACAAGTAGGCGTAGGGGCGCGAAATGGGAATGGAGTGCTTGGATGTACGTGAATATACTACTGATACCCCTAGGGACATGTATCAAGTGTTTCTTCCAATAGACGGTCTTGAGCGCTGAAGTAGCTTATCGTCCGCTGTGAGCATATGTGATTCATGGCAAGCCTGTAAAATTGAGAAGAATAAGAAAGGTCGGAATAAAAGAATACTTAAATTATTCACTGCGATAAAGTAAAAGCTGGAAACCGATACCACAATAAAAGGAATGACGAGATACTTTCCTTCTCTCAAGGGTTTAAAAAGAAACGCACCACTCGTATTGACATAAGAAATTGAATGATTCGCAGGGTTTAATTCGTCATCAATGGAATGAACCACGAGGATCATTTCAACCGCTTCCGCACAGTTCAATCGCCATCTGAACTTAGTTATGGACAAATGAAAAGATAAAAAAGGTTGAAGCTGGATACAGCAGGATAAAAATCCTGTTTTTAGTTCCCAATTCCCCAAAAAAGAAATTAGAATATCTGAGATTATGCAAATGATATATTAAAGGGCAACCTTAGACGAAACCAGATAGTAGGAATTCTACTCTCTATTCAATGGCCTGGCTTTCCTTATGAGTACTGCTGTATGCAAAAAGTAAAATAAACTGTTACTAATTTACGGATAGGTTTCATTGTTCCTAATCTCGACTGTACCTGAAAAAATGGAAATTTAACTTGTTTTTTTCAGTCAATTAAAACATTGTGTATCCTCATATTATAAAATCTAGTATATCAACCATTGAATATGCAACAGGTGATTAAATTAAATTTATTTTAGTGCAAATTTTCCAGATATAGTGTAAAATCTTCCTCTTAAAATAATCGAGATAAACTACCCAGTACAATATTTTAGATATTCATTTGGTTTCAGCATCTATTGTCAGCAACATGTGCATCAACACTCGCCATTCTGAATTTTACCAGAGTATAAACTCATTCACTCTGTAATTTACTAGATCTTGGAGTAGTAGCTTTTAATAATAAAATGTTTTTTAAATAATTATTAATAAAAAATATATTTAGTTCAATAGGAGAAAAGGAGCCGTAGCAAATGTTTTGTAGATGATGAGGTATAATGCAAGTGTGAGCAATGATATATGAAAGAGGTATTATAAACGAATCACATTAAATGACAGCAACATTAATAATAATCTTTCTCGAGGTTATTCTCCAGTAAAATAATCAGGAGCAAGAAAATGCCTTCATTATCTGTTGTCAACAAAATCCGAATCAACGCTAACCATGTTATACATCTGTATATATATCCACACGCACTTTTATTTCACCATATCTTGGAGAAGTAGCTTTGAATTCTAAGTAAAAATTATGCGTGGAAAAAGACCAGAAAGTTGATCAAAATAAATGGACTTCACTTAGCTCAGTGGGATACAAGGAATCGTGACACGTATTTTGTAGGTAAAGAGATATCATGCGAATGCGACCAATGATATATGAAAGAGGTATTCAAAACGAATCGCATAAAATAAACGCTCTCCATAACTTTGACTCGGAAGCATGTCCCGGCAGAAGGGTCTCCTCCTCCATCCGGCTGTTCTTTTCAGCTATTCAGCAAATATTTTAAGCTTTGGACGACGACCCCAGCTTATTTTTTCCGGTCCCGTGATAAATTATTATCCTCTCCCCACTTTTTACTCCGGCATCTTTTTGAAGCTTTCCATTTATTCTCTTAGGGCGGATTTGCGAGCGTTTGTGTGGGACGGTGGGAGCCTGAGGTGTGTGGGCGGGTGGAGAGAAAGAAAAGAGAATGGATGCCCCCGAAGAGTAAAAATTCTTACATTATGTCCTATAGGTTATCACATTCCGAAAAATAGCTCATCCCATAAAAACTCCAAGAAACTATTCTTTTCTAACGCAACCTATTTCTTAATTCAACGGCTCAGAATATAACCCACTACAACAGAAGGACGAAACATTGCATGTACCTTCACTCAAAATAACGTAAAGAATGAATATCCTCCTATGTAAGAGCATTGAATAACATTACTTCATCCATCAGCGTTTATAAATTAATTATCACAGGGATAGAAACTAATCTAATCCGAGCTGAAAAAAGTATATGAAGCGATATACTTTAGAAGCACACCGAGGCACTGAGAATAATGTCAAGAATGAATATCCCAGTATGCGCATTAAATAACAACTGTTCTTCCATCAGTGTTTATAAATTAACTATACATAAGTCTGAACTAATCTGAACCGAATCGAACGAAGTATATGAACTAACATGCATTGGTAACACACTGAGGCACAATGGGATTGTGAAGAATATAACTGATGGAAAACTAGAGGGAAAATCTCTGAGAGGAAAGCGAAGAAATAAATATATAGTTCCAATAAAGAGAAAAAAACAAAAAGAACTACCAGGCAGTAAGGGTACTAGCATTAGATAGGGAAGGATGGAGGGCTGCAGTTAACGAATCTTAGGATTGAACAACTAATGAATTATCCGATGCCTAAGAATGTTTATACGTATAGCCTATGCTGAGTAAATATATTTTATGAGAAGAATTACCAGTAATTATTCATAGTTGATTATTTTTAGCCATTCTGTTGCAACTTTCCTTGCGATAAATAGCTAACTAAAATACTTGTTAAGCTCTTCTTAATAAAAAGGATCATGAAAATTAAGAGATAAGGTATTTAAGTGTGACAAAATACGGTAAATCGTATATCAACCGTAGATTGAAAGAATAATATTTATTCCAATGAAGAACCCATAATGAAATGTCACATTTATTTTTATTCACAAACTTAAGTGTTCTCCCTAGTTAAGTTTACAAATACAAAAAAATATTATATATGATTACAGATCAATTACAGATGGACTTAATTCAGCTATTGGAAAACACACATCGGTTGCTACTACATATATCTACCATCCAAATTAGAATATTAGTTACTCAACAGTTTCAAATAATAATAATCAATTATAGCCGGGATGTAATGATTGTTTATCTTTCTTTATGGGGCTAATTGGAGGAGACAAAACTCTTTTATAATTAAAATAACTGAGTATTTGGGCAGTAAAACCTTGTGATAGTAATATATTAAGGCATTTCAATACACATTAAGCTATTGACATATTGCCATAATTTAAACAGAGGGACAAAGTGGAGTCATTCAAAATGCCTAGAACGGAACTCGCCCGCATTTTTCTTTACTTTGTAATTGACTATATCATAGGAGGTAGCAGAGTAGTGATTGATCCTTTTCCAGATGGAATTATACCGCATTTCTACGAGAAAAATCAGTAAAGAAAGAAGACGTAATGCTGGGCGTAAAAGAAAAAGCCCAGCGGAACAGAATAAACCTCAAGAGAGTGGATTGTTAGCTTTCGAAAAATTGAGGAAGGGTGGAAGTGTAGAGAAGACAAAAGCAAGCATCAAACAAGAAGGGCGCTGAAATTAAAAATAAGTCGCGAGTGTTTGAACTTCCATCAACAGGATGACAGCGGAATTGATTGCGAAAGAATACTCGAGAGACGGAGAGAATTAGATAATTCAAAAATATTTCTAAATAACCAATGGAATGCGATCAACTCACGCAAAGTCAGGAAGCCACATAGGAATTGCGAACAAGGCGCAAATTATAGCTCGAAAGTCATTACCTTATACTTCATAAAAGGTATGATAAATTTTAATCACCCAGCTAATGAAATTTTGCCAAATACAGCCTGAAAGACTCACATAAATATATTTATCAGATATTTGAAATACGTTGCCGTCGAGCGAGTTGGGTCACCGAGACATTAACGTTGTCCAGCGATGAGGAATAATTAATAACTCTATTAATGTCAACACTTCTATAATCTCAGGAGGAGACCCAAATTAATGCCTTCCTTTCTTTAAACCGAATACCACTTATAAAACACCCAAAAATATCACTAGCCTGCATTTTGAAACTTTTTGTCAGATGATTTATTAAAAATAGGTGCTCTTGAATCAATTTGTTATGCTGATTCTAAAAATGACTTCCATTTTTTTCTATAACTTCAGGTTTTTACACAAATTAAGAATTATGGTTTCAAGATTTTAACTATTGCAAGCACAGTTATATTAACATTATTTCACTCATTGACAATGTTTGTAACAAAAATGAATGAAGGATGAAAAACACTTCCAAGGTCACGCAACAATAGTAGCAGTTGTACCAACCTAAAACTCATTATCATGGGGAAACCTAAGACTCATTAGTTGGATTTAGAAATATCCCTCGCACAATAATTACCCACTGGTACTATAGCACTTATCAATAAATATTAGAAGTGAAATTGGGTCCATTCTGAAAAAAACTGTACTGATAGAACAAAACAAAGAAGAGTTCTGAAAACAGAATATCAAAGTTAGCTATTATCGCTTACTAGTTTTCAGTCATCTGGTATCATGCAGACTAGTGTCATCGAACTCCAAAACAAATAAGAAACAAAAACAGACCAACTACTTTATAAGGCTCTCTACGTACGCTAATATAGTGACAATCATAAGAGCAATGATTTTAAATAATACCAATTAAATATTTGTAAACAAAAAAATCCAGTAAAAAATACGAAATTGCTCGTTCACAACCTGAACATACGAAGGCCAGCCTCACCGATCGGTGCCTGGCGCTGTACGTCTCTCGCCGTCTCAAAACCATATAATATCTCTATGAATCCATAAGCATACGCAAAAATGGCTGAAATTATTTTCCCTTATATGACGTAAATAGTAAAAGAACGATTGGGTTACCGAGAATAAAAGAACATCTTGAAACAACTGACATTATACCTTCGTCGTACGGCTATGGGAGGTCTTACAGATATAATGTTGAGACATAGGAACGTATTTTATCCTAAAATCAATCATTTAAAGCGTGCCATTTGCAATGTCTCTAAACTTATGAAACATAAACGCCGGATTATTGTACACTGTTCTTTCTGTCGTCCGGTTTTTCGCGGCGATAGTTTAGCGGGATCGTGCGTCCGTCTGTATGTCTATGTGCTCTCTCGTGTGCTTGACTCTCGCATCTCCCTCTCTCTCTCAATTAAGCTCGAGTTACAAAGAGCGCAAACACAACGGCGGCAGTTGCTCCGGCAATCGCCCGAGTCTACCGACCCAGTTTAACTCCGCGGGCCGCCCGCCGCCGCGCATTGCGTATGTATGAGAGGGGACGGCCTCTCTCGGATGGTATGCAACTCACGACGCCGTGCAGCCACGCAAATTGTCTACGTATCACGGGGGGATTTGTTTCTCCACGATGATTTTATTTAGACACAGGAGGCTAGGAAAAGCTTTAAGTAAAGGGGCTACGTACAAAAAAGACAAAAATAAACACGGAGGATTATAACATGAAACATTTCACATATGTGTCTAGATCATTTAATGCAATGAACACACTTCTAAATTAAGCGAATAGTTTCAGGCTTGACTTTGTGGTACTCATTCATAATTACAGAAAGAAGAAAATTTCAAATGGTATTTATCCACATTGTTTATTGATACTACCGACCCAGGTTTCACCGGGTAACCGTCATTTACAAGGTATTCTTACACATCTAAAATTATGGATCTAGGATTACATCTAAAATTTCCTACACTACTGCCACCGCCAAAAGGTCATGTAGAAGGAAGGGGTTGGAAGAAAGCAGCCATGAAGTGGACGGGCATAGGAAGAAAGTATTTTAGGAGGAAATGTATAAATCGGTAAGCAAATTTCTATATTATTAGCGACTCGATAGGCTACTGTTGTTATTTACTAAGTTCGCGGTAAGAGAGGAAAATAGCAAATTTCTATATTATTAGCGACTCGATAGGCTACTGTTGTTATTTACTGAGTTCACGGTAAGAGAGGAAAATAGGTGTACAAAATAGCAATGATCAGGCATTGCAATAACTACCAGATAGTCATGTAAATTATTCTATTCTACCACACAATTTTTATGGACAACAAGACATGAGAATCATTTGACACTTTTCGTGGCAAATCTATTTTTTTCAGGGACGGTGGCCGAATCATACAAATACATAGCACCAAACTGGAGAGATGTTACAATGCTCATAGGGGATATGTGATTGCGAGGACATTTGAGCTGCATTGGCAAGGTATTCTAATATGAGAATTAATAATGAAGTTCAATTATTTGCACAAATACTGCGAAAGTATTCTTAACCATTGCAATCATTGCATTATGCCCACGTTAATTCATAGAAAGTTTGTTCACTGTAATACCAGTAAATGTTTTGACAGCGCGTGTGGTCAAACATTCCTGCAGTAATACTGATCAATGGCAAGACGCATGACTCAACGACAGACGTTAGAGGCCAGCCTAACTTCATTTTTTGATGGAATGTACTTACAATTACAGGAATCACACAATTTTCATTTGTAACATGTATGCTGAATAAAATAATACCTAAAATTTCACGTATTTTTATGTACTAAAATAAAAACTTAGAGAATATTAAAGTACTTATTGTTTATGCCAAACTATTATAGAATATGAATATTTTTTGGACACCCAAGTGACCAATATTCCTTAAAGCCGGGTTTAATGAAAAAATAAGTTGATATTAACAGCTAAATGACGGAGTAGAAAAAGTAGTATTCTCGACGCATTGCAGTTAAATGTGAACTCTTTTTCATGTCAGTCTCATCACACTCGTTCAGATAATATTTTCGGTGTTGAGATGTACCTTTTTACACCAAGACGCACTAATATTTCCAACTTTAAAATCATAGATAATCCGTATTCAAACCTATTGGTGAATATTACAGATGGCCAACTGACTGCATTCAAACCTGTAGTGAAATAAGAAACTCAAAAATTACTATTCATGTTTTACAACGGGAGATATTTGGTCTGTAAGATAAGTCAAATATGAGAATTTTAAAGTATTTTAAATACACAATTTTACCAGAAAAATTTGTAACATGTAGTCTACGTCAAAGTAACTCAAGTTTCAAATTTATTATATCATCGCCTTAATTAAAGCATGAAACGCTAAACAAGGCTTAAAATCGGGTTCCATAACAAATTTATTAATAGAAACGTCCAGTGTACGATGACAATACACTTGAATATTTAAGATGCCAGCAACTACGAATATGAATCTCAAAAATGCCTGTTTACCACGTAAAAGTTTTTGAGCTTTAGTAGGATATAGTAATTAAAATATGAATCACAAATATTTCTTACAAGGTATAAAATTCTCCAATGGCCGTAATAATTATTATGGCCGTAATGGCCTATTACGGCCATTGGAGAATTTTATACCTTGTAACTTTAAGAGGCCGTAGAGCTCACGTTCCCTAGTTTCACAAATATTTCAGCAAAATGCCCCATTATTTCATTAAAATATACTTTTTCATTGCATACGTATTAAGTACATGAAAGACTAGACAAATGGCGATGACCTTTTAGCCAATACTAGTCATTCAGATGTTTTCCTAATATAATTAGATCTGGTAGCCAGTTAATTATGAATGCAGTCATTAGACTCTTGAGCAAATAATAATACCGTTGAAATTTTAATCAGTATCCTTCTTCCTAGATCAGTTAGCCCAATGTTGTACGTGTTCCCAGCTAATTTTAAGCCAGTTACAATGAACTCTATTCAGTTTCCTGCATCTTCATCCTACTTTTTTTATCAAAAAGAAAATTAAATCAGGTAGAACAGCCTTCTTCAGAGCGGACATCCACTTTAAATTACATTTCCAAGGAGTGGTTCGTGTGTTGCATCCAGGTATTGTTTTAATTGCCGCTAAGGAAATAAGAAATTTTCTTCCTCATTTTTCCGTGAAGTTCTAATTAACTACTACTATTTACAGATGCTCTTTAGTCCGGAAAGAGAAATGAGTTCAAATCAACTGGAAACTTGATCATCAAATGAAATGGTGGAAAATTGGATTGAACACTATTTAGAGCGAAGTACCCAAAGTGTTTTATTTCAAAAGCTGCCGCTTTTCCGCTAAAGCATTCCGAAATAGTCAATTAAGTATCTGCTTGCATCAGAGAAAATGCCATACTCCTTCATAATGCTTATCAAATAGAAATCCAAAATGCTTCTCAGAAAATAACAAACAATTTATTCTTGTAGATGGTATATTTAAACGCTATATGAACACGACATACAAGTGTTAAAAGGACACATCCATGGACGAAATAGTTTGTGGTATGTACAAAGATTAAATCCTAAGATCCTAACCTCCCGATTGCCCTAAAATTCTTCATTCTCAGCTTGCCTAATGTGTAAAGAATGTTTTTTGAGAAATTATATATACTCTTACCGAAATGAATTTATCAGGCTGGGGGTATCCATGCGGATAAGAGTTTACTTGGAATGTCTCACTTCAGAAGTTTTCGATGAAAAGGTGTTAGACGTAATCTTTATGCATCTAAGCACAGTGAGGCCATTTTTATCTTTACCCATAAGAGGAACAATTTAGATTTACAACGTTTCGCGTGACATGACTATGCTTTTCAATCTGTTCGACCGGTTTTTCTGGTCATGTAAAATATTAGAAAATATTTGTGCAATATATGTGCGAAGCACTTGAAGAGCATACTTTTCCGTTTTGGTTAATTATGGCTAAAACAGATGAAACCACTACCCAGGTTATATTTACTGATAACGCATACTACCTTTAACTTTAAATGGGGTAATTTTTAAAACTAAGGAGTAGTGTATTGCATAACCTGGTGTTCAACATGTAAAAAGGTTGCATGTCTTTGTAACGTGATTTATTCATCCCAAAACAAATGCATTGTATTTCAGTCAATTACGATAAAAACAAATCCTATATTTGGTTGAACATTCAAACATTATTTAAGTCATAAAAATAATGCTATTACCGCTTGAATAAATACAACAGCAAATAATGTAACCATGATTAAATGCGGGTTTCATTAACACTAGTTGCTAGGATACTAAAAATAAAAGATTTGATAAAAGCGGACCAAGTAAGAATAAACAGAATTATTTTCTTAACGGATTACATTTTTACGCTTAACTAGGCTAGTATAAATGTTAGTCATAGTCATTAGCAGATGAGACCAAAAGCTCTACATAACGCCAGAACAAACTTATCTATTTCATGTTTACCTCCGACAATCTGTCACCTAATCACTTGATACATCCTAGTCTCTTTAATAAGGTGTCACAAAGGTTCCAAATGCCATGTCGCATTTCCTTACTTCTCCTCATCAGTCCTTTTTGGGGTTATGACTCAACTGTCCTCCGTCGTCATTTCTTTGAGGACCGTCCTCATGGATTATCCGTTCTATTCCGGGATCGATGAGGGCATGGAAGCAACGGCATACGCCACAGTTCCATACGCAAGAGGCATGACAGAAAAGATATTGAGGATCCTTGCCCGGGACAACAATGTGACGAGATTCAGCACTGTCAGGAAAATCTACGTCCTGCTTCCCAAGGATAAGGACAAGCTACCACACGACCTTTATGAAGGAGTCTACGGGATCAAAAGCACTTGTGGAAAATGTTACATTGGTCAAACAGGGAGATCTCAGATGCAGGCTAATGGAGCATAAAAGGGCCCTAACGAGGGAGGAATTCCGCCAGTCGTCAGTGGCTAAACATGCGTGGACTGAACCTGGCCATGACATCAACTTTCAAGACTCGAACATCATCGCTAGGGAAAACCGGTATTTCCTTAGACTGATACGGGAAGCCGTAGAAATTACGAAACATCCGGACAAATTCAACAGGGAAGACAGCTATACCTTATCCAGCACATGGAATAGATTATTCCAGCACACTCGTAGCCTGATATGTAGTCCATTTCATCAGGAAACGCCGCGGAAGACTGCGTCAGAACTCCTAATACTCAATTGTCCAAATTCACCTGGCACCTTTACCTTAAGAGGCATAATTCAGTGACGTTGATATATTCAATTTTTTTAAGTGTATTGTAGGTAAGAGTAGAAAAAGACAAAATAGCATTAATTAAAAGTAGGCCACAAAAACGTGACGTAATTGTATATAAACTGACATGAGATATATTGAGACGTATTTATTTTCTTCTCCTTAAGTTTGCTAGGAATCCAAATACCTCTCAAAGCTCGAGGGGTTTGAGTTTTGATTGCTTAAAAACTGAAAGAAGAAGACGCGTAAAAAGTGTGGCGGTAAATAAAACAAACAACTACGACATTCTACCATTAAATTCCATACTCTTCGAAAGCCTTCTCTTTTAAAAACTCTCTAACGCATCTATTAGGTATACAATCCCTTCCAAGCCTCGTCCGGTTCCTCTCAGGCGAAAGGAAGTGCAATAAGGCGGAAGCGTTAAAAAAAGAAACGGTCGAGAGATAAACAAAACAAAACATTCATGACATCCCTCTGCGACTCTTCGCCGGCGTCATAAACAACGAGACTAATTAACGTGTCTTACAGTATTCTCGGCGAATCCCCCACTCCAACGGGAGGTAACTTTGTTCATACCCCCTCTTGCCCTGACTTCCTCACTAGACAACAAGAAAACCACCCAACCGAAGGGAACTTAAAACCCCCCTCCTCACCTTCTGAACCCTGTATCCTCCACCTCTTTCCTCTTAATTAGGCCCCCTGGCTTTCTTTCGCCGCGACCCCCTTGTGAACGCACGTGACACTAATGCGTAATTACCCGCGAGGCGAAACAACGGGTCACCACCACTACCTCTTCATTACTCTTTCAGGACCATTTGAGATTATAGCAATGGTACCAAGGTGGAGGTTCATGACCATCGGTGGCATTACGCGGGGTGGGTATAGAGGAGATGAGACGGTGCATGTAGTGGTGAAGAGGTCGCACGTGAATGCTGGAAGAGATAATGGAAAGGATGGAATGGGCTGGATAAGGGTTGGAGGGGAGTCTGTACGGGTTGCTATGGAGAAAAAATACACAGGCTGTGCGTGAGTGCGATGACTGCCGTGAGGCTGCGGACTATTGAAAGCCATGGATTTAGAAAGGCAGATCTGTAACGCTAGGGGAGTTGGTAGTATTTTTTAACAATTTCATTTATATTCCAACGCTTGGTTTTATAATATCTAGTTGAGTTTAGCCGTCAGATGATGTGAAGTTTACGTTAATGTGAGGTTGAATGAAAAATTGGGTTTTGTAAACAACATCAGGTGGTCAGTTGACATTAACGTCATCAATAGACAGTCTATCCACTTTGTTATTACGTCTAGAAAGTTACTGATCAGATATTATAAATCTGGGCCTATTTGGTAGAGTTTATTTTTCATTGTACTACCGGTATTCTATTTCAGCTTTCTTAAATCATGCTATAGGATTAAGACAGAAGCTACTGCATGTGTAGGATCCATGCTTAATTAATTTATGATGAGGTCTCTTAGAAGTCATACAGCTAGCTGCGTTAAATTTACCCCATTTTTGAAAATAAGCATCGCTCCTACGGCTAACCCACCAAGTCATAGTCCTTGGGGAGAAGATTTTACTCAATTTTTCGGTATGCGATACCATTTACCATGAATAGGACATTATTACGCGAGTGACTGCTGTGTACACCAGGTAAGCTGATAACTCCTGCCGCTTTAAAGATCTGTAGTTTTAAGATATTAGGAATATACTTATAAATATATGAGCCTATAAATAAACATCCTTCATCTATCTTTCTACATTTCTACGTTTTTCATCATAAATCTAATTTTCAATTAGAACATAGCAGAATATTCCTCCGAACTTCTTAAGATGAGTGCCAGACTCAGTAAAAATATCTGAAAAAGACCACCCTAATACCTCAGTATAAGTTTTGTGACCATTTGGGAATAAGTTTTAATTTGTATAATTTATTAACACAATTGATGAAAGCTTTGAATGGCTGACTCAAAGGGTAACATTTTAACTACAATTTCACAATTACATGGAAAAATTACGAAATTACTGGCAATCAATGCTGGCGATGAAACATCAATCAGATAATTCAAGATTTATTTTAAGAATACGCAGTTATTTTCTGATTTTAAACCAACTATAGTCTCATGAATACAATCATTTCTAGCATTTTACGCTCCGAAAAATTCCACAAGGTCAAGCCTACAACCGTTTACCTTATTCTACGTAGTTGGAACATTTAACAATTAATGTTGGATATTATAGAAATGTCATGTTTAAATTTCAAACTATTTCAAATGAGAAAAATATCAGCCAAGATAAGGAATATGATACATTTATGGCTAAATTGTGAAATTCTAACTACTCTAGAGTTAATTATGAGTTCAAATGCCAGTAGTCTTAAATTAATTTATTTTGGAAAAGCGTACATGTCATCATCATTTATATTTTTAAATTGGTTCATGGAAAGTATAGTCACGGGCTCAAGGGTATATTAGCAGTCGTTTTATATGTAAACTAGGTAATTTAATAATTTTCAAGTATAAGTTTACATTAAATGTCTCGCAGAGGTGTAAACGTAAATGTCTGATGAAAAATTTTTTCAAGGTGAATTACAATGAGAACAAAGATAAAAATGCACTTATTTATTAATTTTTCTACTTTCATCAAAATTTCTACTATTCACCCTGATTAAAATTAAGATTCAGCGTGACCTCCACCATCAAAATTTGCATAGCGTCGCAACACCATACACACCCATAAGAAACTTATTGAACATTGGAGACATGTGCATCGTCGATCAAGTTAAAGACTGCAAGTTCTAACTGCCATCCCTTCGACACGAGGAAGTCACAGGAGAGGTTTAAGGGAGCGAAAAAAAGAGGAAGGGCGTTCAGGAAACGTGGAAAAGATTCGGCCCCAAACCCGAGGGGAAGTCAGGGTAACATCTATCTTTCCGCAATGATGGGAACGGGATGCGTGATAGAGACGGATGGGTTAGGTGACATTTTCGGGGTCAATTGGGGACCAAGGGAGTTGGGGAAACAGTTCAAATGGAAGAGCCAAAGAAGTGAGGCTATGGATACAATGTGAAATGCTCGGTCTAAACACAAACTAAGTTTGGTGTTATAATTAAAAAAAATAAATTAAGAACCAGATTGTTTGCCCTTTACACTGTCAACAATAGGCTTACCGAAAATTTGAATTTCCGGTAAGTGGACTTGCAGTTTCGTTTACTCCTATACAGTTTACGTAAACATTCGCTTTCCGAAAGTAACTTGCACAATAAGCTTGCCAATGTAAACCCTTCTGAAGATATGAATGTAACTTTACTTTCAATTTCATTATTTGACGTAAATAATTATGAACTTCAATGAGTAGTATGAATGAAACATATTCCAACATGTTTGAGGGATCCCCGTCTCGTGCCTGCAGTTTTCTTTTACTACGATGCCTTCCTGGGTCATATGCAAGATAAAAATCATATTTTCTATCAATTAAATTAACTAGAAAAATTAAATTCTCGATGATCTCATAAGAACTTCATCTCTCAGTGTTTCAGAGACGTATCCATATACGTTAGGAGCGCACCACGCACGCAGAGAAGTAGGTGGTTTCATAAACTCACAAGCTGGTAACCACTACCAAGTCAGAAGGTTATTTTTTGTTTAACCAAGAGGATAGTAACGATTAACATCTCACTTGGTTACCTTGCGTGGGTTGCCGTCACCTCGTCGTGCTGGAAACCAGAACCAAATGGCGGTTTATGCCTTAACCAGACCCATAGTCACGATAGACATCTCTCATTGTTTGAGTTATTCAGTAAAATGGCCTCGTTACCAAGCTCTTGTGGAAGACTCCGTGTTGAAATCATCTTGAAATGGCTACCTTGAATCTCTCTTGAAGTTTTGTTGAAAATTGAAACATGAATCCAGCACACTCTCTGTTGAGACTCTATTGAAATTCTCTGTGGAGACTTCATTACCCTCACAAAATAAAAAAAATTAAAAATATATTTAAAATTTTATGAATGTAATAATAACACTGTGGCTTACTCAACTATCACATATTTTCCTATCCTACCTAACGACATCGTCTCTCCCTTGCATGATCATATTCCTTACAACTCAACGCGCACATTCTCGCATCCTATATTAATAAACCAACGTCAAGAAAGTATTATATACGTGCCCACTTTCGAGGATTAATGTAACTTCGAGAACTAATTTTTAAATGGCAATTCCATGATAGTCTGAGGAAATACCATTACATCACGATGACAGTTATTTGGCATTAATTAATTGAAACATATATTGCCACATTGCATGAATATAAATGAAATCTAACTGAGAATAAACAAGATATTTTCCAATTCCTGCACCAAGTCCTAATCACTCCTACCACGTTGCTCCCCCTACCACTCCTGCGTGTTCCTCGAGTTTCCAGACATGGTTGTGAGTACCGGCAGCTGGCTGCCTGTCGCACCAACTTTGAAAAGATTGTTCCCGTTACCAGCCGCATAGCCATTGTAACCGTGGGCGAGTCGACCAGTCGTGCTGGTACTGATTACCAAGCTCAGATAGTTACGGTGACCAATAGATAGTTAGGGTGACCAACTGCAATTGTTTCATCAACTTACAACCACGTTACCACCAATTTTACAGGTTACCGAAAACAACCGTTTTGCTGCGTGCGATGCCTACTGCCCATTGGGCATTAGATGGGGCCAAAAGAGACAACCTTAGTGCGGTAATTGGAGCGAAATCTTACCAATTAAACATTTTTAGAGTACATACGGATCCAAGATTCTTCAGACTGTGGTATCCTCAACGCCAACCCTAACACTGAGTTTCTTGGCAGCCATTGTTTGAAAAATCTCCTAAGTGCACAAATGTACTGGATAGGCTTTATTTCTCCTCACTCGGCCTAGGCGAACATCGTCAACACATTGATGCATAATATTGATGACAATGATTCACACTATAGCCACTCAAGCCGAGAGTGAAACTGTGTTATTTCTAAAATTTATCTTGAAAATGGAATTTAGTGCCTCGATGACGCTCAGCTTAGTTTAATAATCTGGATGGTGTACAATATATAACGAAATAAAAAAATAAACTGTGAACTAGAAGAAACCCTTGTCTAGAGGTTCATCCAACGCCATAACCTAATTCACATTGGCCCACTCAACTATTCCTTCGCTTTAAGTTTAGACTGTTATGATACTCATAAATCTCTTACTTTCTTGATTAAAATTTTACAGCGCATAAGTCTACTTTATGTATGTGAACCAAACTCATTAAAATTAAATAAATCAGATTGTCACCCGCTGAATATCACTTATTTATGGAAAAATCGTACCATAAACTACGGTTAAACGATTTCACTAGTCATTCCACCCCACTGTTCTATTCTCCATGCCTCTTTTTCTTTAGTTACCCTCACACATTGCTCTTACAAGCCTTCTTGTTCTTTAAACTCCTAACATCTATTGTCTTCGGGGTATCTTCCACCACAGCCACCCATTACTTTCTCGGTCTTCTAGTTCCACTCGAGCCTTTCATCTCTCTATCATAAACCTACTTCGATATTTGACTCTCAACCATTCTCACAACTTGGCCTAACCATCGAAGCGCACTCTTTTACATACATGTGCATCACCGGAACATCCTGTCCTCAATATTTTACCATCCATTAATTCCTAGCCCTTCTTCTATTGCAATAAGAGCTAGATGCATTAATTCCTTATCAATCTACTACTGTCTAACGTTTATATGCACCATGAGTAGTCAAATTAGCATATAGCGGTACAATTAGGTATTACCCCAAAAAAGAGTGTAAAAAATGACATGCATCTTTTGGCTAGGTGATGGATGATAGTAGGGACGTCGTCCAACGTTCTTCCAGAGCAAAGAGGATTGTGGCAAAAACTCTCGAGGTAGTAAAAGAGGCAGCGTGTAAAACTAAATAAAATGACGTGCAAATGCTCTTGAGCCTAGTTGGAAAAATCAAGTAAAAAAGAGTCAGAGAAGAAGCTGTGGAACACTGGGAGGGGATTAAAGAGCAGGGGTTAGGGGATTTTCCTGATACTCGCAAAAAGGGTAAAGACAATTGAGAGAATAGCACATAAAATAGGCTGAGTATTGGAAGATTCAGTGCAGAAGGTTTTTATACGGGAAGTTTTGAAATAAAAGCGGCTAAATCGACCCCAAACATACTTAATATCAGACGATAGTATCCCTTGAATGCTTTTGGAGTGTATCAATAAAAATAGGTTTGAATATAAATTTTACAGACGTCATTATTCGAGAACTTCTGGATAGTTTTCTGAGAATATAAGTGTGTGGTTTTATCAACTATTTGTCACAAAGGTTGATATATGGTTGGCCTGGTATCTAGCATACTGGCTTAGTAGCTTCCTAACCCAGGCTTAAATACAGGCAGTGATGAAGATACTAAATAGACATTTGATCCCTATTTAGGAGTGCATTCTAAAGGCAGTGTCGTCTGACATGGAGCTTAAACAGTGGATCTCGTGACACGTTTCGCTAAGAGTGGGCCAATGCTGACACTGGGTTTCCCTTTACCCTTCCTTCATTCTTCATACAATTATGCATATATTTTAACATACCAAGCGATCCTTAAAGAGAACTATGCTATTTGAGTCATTTTCACTTTATTACCACAGGAATGTTGGGCCCATACTTCCACGAACACTGCATATCAAGCACGGTGGTGTGAAGAAGTGAGAAGGGAAGGATTTTTCTCGCCTACACTCCCTTGGATATAAATTTTAAAATAAAAGGCTAGTTGATGGTACGACTAGCTGACACGCCTAATCTCATATGGAAGATCCACGTTCGAATCTCGGTCAAGTCCAATGATATTGTATGGAAACTTTTAGCAATTTTTACAAATGAGTAGTAATTTTTTTAACACGCTTTGAGAGCAACCACTCTTCCATCTTTTCGCACCTAGCGTGAATCAATTGCAGTCAGAAGATACAACAAGCAGAGCAAATTGGACGATCACCTTTCTATGTTTGAGCCGAGCCCAACAATACTTAACTGTGGTGTTTGAGTATGATCATACATTAGCATGATGGCACGTCACTAATTAATTTAAATTATTTTATTGTGTAATTTATTTGTGCATTATATATGTTTCTAGTTATCCGTTAGATATGCGGAATGAGCAAGGGAATTGAAAAAAATAATATATAATAATTAACCAGCAATAAATGTGAGTTAAATTATTAGCACCCTTTAAAAAAAATTATTTCGTAAATTTTTAAAATATTTTCCTTTCAATGAGCAAGGATTCAAGAGTTCCTCAGTAGAGCATTCAATCCACAAATGAGTATAAATTTACATACCTTCCTTCGCGGTAATAGTTTAATTTACATATTATGGTCATTTTCCCCTATGAAATCGAGAATTTCCACTTTTCCCCATTTCTCCCCCACACAGTCTGACACATTTTTCACAGACTTCACATTTTTTATCTGTTTTTGGATGAAATATTTTTGTATAATTACTGATTATATATAGCGTATAAATGACTTTATAAAGATAAGATAGAAGGACGTTAATGCCTAGAAAACTTTGGAGAAGAGGAAAAGACGAAATCAGGAGGGAGGGAGACGTGACGAAAACAAGAAAAAGTGGATATTGATTGAGGTAGACATGGTGCAGGAAAAGAAAGAGCTGTGTGGAACGGATCTGAGTGTCCCAGCGGCCCGGGTGACGAGATGTCGACGTAGAGAGAGATCCCGGAGAAAGATGCAGTGCGGTGAAGATGGGGAGAGGGATGGAACTGAACAGTATTGATGGGGAAAGGGATTGTGATAAGTGTCACATGGAAGGTGAAGGAGAAAGGCTTGAACATTGGCGGCCCGAAGGGAAATCTTTAAAGGTTCCGGTTATGTACGAACGCGTATATAAATGAAATCCAGATTTTCCTGTGCACATATATGTTTCGGTGTGAACATAATACGCATGAAAGAAATGGGCTTCAATCATTTCGGTCACACTCCTTTCCCATCCCCCGACTACTCCACCGGGACGGATATTCAGTGGGAAAGGACGTGTTCAGGGAGAAACGCTGAGAGAAAAAAGTGTTATTTCTAGCCATCTGACCGCGTCAAAGGCATCAAATAACGGAATAAAAACTCACTCGTTCGACTGTTCACTGAACAGAAAGAGAGAGATCCTTTTTATATCAAACCGCTTTCCCTCGGTCCTTCACTTTTTCACTTCTGCTTCGTGTGCTTACGTTACTACAGTGAAAACAGAGGGTGGGTTAAGAAATGCGTCACTTTATTTTGATTTTATCGTGGGATTTATCCGGGTCAAATATTTTTCCCGTCGTGCTAACATCACGAAAATACGTGTCTACAAAGTTTTTACGAAGGTACCCCGTACTGCATACGCAGCAACACGCGTATTCAAGCTTTAACACTAACTACATTCATCTACAAAGTACCCTCCAAGCCACCACAAGGGTGTGCGGCAGGGGGGCAGCCAAAAGTAATACTAAACTAGGGACAGTAATAATATGTAGGCATTAGTATCAAATGGCTAGAATTACCTATATCTAACTGAATTCAAATAATATATGTTAAAAAATTAAGAAATTAAACTCTGCAAGTGCTTGCTATGAAGTTGATTTACTTTAGTATTACCAAGCGTAAGGCACCCTAAAACTAACGAAAAGTAAAACGAGATAAGATTATAAAAAATACAACTACAACACTTGTAGTATTAAGCAATAAATAGACTTATCAATCAAGCAATAGAAACTCCCATGAAAGCATAACTCCCATGAAATGACAAAATCAAAAAGGCTCAAAAAATGAACACAAAATTGATAATTCAAATATAAACAAAGGAAATATATGTTTAAGGTGTACTTATCCAGTACACCCTCACATGATAGCACACCAAAAGCTCGGAGACCAGGATAAATCGCTGCTTTACCGGATTTACTCACAAAAAATATATTACAAAAATCACCAGGGCAGACACACTATTAATAACAAAACAACGGCTACAATAACTATTAGACATTACACTAAAGGTTGAAGCTTCTTGGCGCTTCCAGTACGCTGACGGCAAACGACGGAACCAATTCAGGAAGTTCCACAAACTCAACCTCACCCTTCGAGAGCAATTAGAAGAATGAGAACATTCTTATGGATTATGTGAATCACGCGTACACGGTAAATACCTACATAAATTCAAATGATAATAAATGATAGGTATAAGTAACACTAGTATAAAATGGTTAAGTTAAAGTAAGAACAGAGAGAGACCTTTTTCCTTCGGATATTATAGTTGTAAAATTATTGTCTGAAAGAATTAAATCATTAATGTTCAATATCCATTGCGGATTGAGGACACAAAGGTAAACAAGGTTGGTATTTATTTATAAGTTTTTGTCTTACCATGTGCATTTTAATAGGCACGACAGTTGCAGATGCTTACTATCAATAACGTGCACATGAGCCTAAGGGATTTAATTATAGGAGCAAACAACAACTTAGAGTTCCACAGTAATATTGGAGAACACAGAAGCTAACTTAGGACGTCCTCAAGAGAATTCTTCTCATTTATGCCCGATATTCAAAAATAGAAAGATGCACAATGGTTGCGTAACATTTTAAGCCAACTCTGTCTCAATAGAAATTTTATATATATATAAATTTTGACAATACGCAAACAGCTATAATAATATGAAAACGGCAAACGATTCAGTAACTTGAATTTTCTTTTTTTTCTTATGCTTTAAATTATAATATCTTTTAATAATTTATTCTTAACGAATGTATACATTTTCAGATTAAAAAATAGCTTTTCCCTATGCAAATCGAAAGAGTTTAAGTATCAAAAATAGTTTCTCTCCCATTTTAATATGCAATAATTATCATATCAGCAGTTTTTATTCGTTTTTTGCAAAAAATAATGCTGGGGATACTTTTATGCGGAAAAGCTCTGTTGTACGCTAGACAAGCACACCCACTGCCTTATTTCAATTTAGGGCATTCGTAAGTGGACGTGCAAGAAAATCACATCCTCCGCAACAAGAGGACAAACTAGCTGGCTGACCCGGAATACCAAGGACTGTTTTAAGCCTCGCTCTCGTCATCAGCAAACGCTAAGCTTCCAAAAGTCGGGGTGGAAAAAACAACGAATAAAAGGAATAAAAAAAGAGGAAATACGTCACGTTTAGCGCCGATTTCAGAAGAGAGGAGAAAAGTCATTCGGCAGGAGAGGTCGCACTGTCCGAGGTTCAATTCCCAAAACCAGTTTCCATTGAGTGCCGAAGAGGCTTCGACGGAATTCTAACACATCCCCGCAACCAATTCATCCCGTGACGAGGTCAGCCAGACCATCCGAAGCTCTCTTTCTCTCTCCCACTCTCTCCGTGTCAGAGTAAAGAGGAGGGAAGGGATCAACAGCGTGAGGTCAGCGACGCGTCACTTCAGCCGTTTTCGAACCCATTGAGCGCGCACACTGCAATGTCGGCGTGCGGCCCACGCATTAACGCCCATACTTTATTCAGCGACGGCCGGCGGTCGGGGCATTTGCCCCAACATGCGCAACCATAAAACACTTGCTTGTGCCGTAGTGTGTCCTTCTTCAGCTATGCATTCCACTAATGGCACGATCACGTTTGTTCAGTTCGGTGGCTTAGGATCGAAGGATGTGAGAACGCCCCAATTGGATAATCGAGAAACGAGTTTCCATTATAAAGTTGCCGCACGAATGTAATAGGAAACTAAAGAATAAATACACATATATTTCAAGTCTTCAGCTGCTGTTCTTTTCTACACTGACAATGAGACATAGTTGCATGATCAAGATGGCGCCTCGGCTTTAGGCGATTCACGCAACACATTGATAAGGGGAGCAATTTTTTTTTATATGAGTCAATGACTAAAATTTTTATTTTCACATTTTTATGTAACTATTCAGTTAAATTAGAGAAAATTAAATTGAAATTAGAACCTTTTCCGCAAACCTGCTTAAAACGACTATGCTTGTTAGGGTCATCACAGATGACTAGTCTGATGGCCATTGACGCATATCTGATGCATGTACTTCATGTCAGGATATGTTTTATTCTGAGTATGAAGTGTGTACAGAGGAGACTGAAAAATACATTTACATCGATTCACGGACAATTTACATGATTTTCTTCGTGCTCACGAAAAATTATACTGCTATATACCAAGAAATTAAAAAATACAAGAACTCGAATACAGACAATTTTGTACCGTCAAAAGTACATATAAAACTCCAAAGTATCACTAACCTTTCATTCCTGCCAAAGACTGAATTTTGATACAAATACAATAAACGGTTAATACAGAACCTGGATCAAAGGATTGAATTTAAAAAAAACAGCAAAACTGGCCGAAGTGTAAAATTAAACGGAGTCAACCACTATTGTTCCCACGATTGAACACCTTTTTGTTTAAATATGGGATTTACCTAGTGAACAGTGGTCCTTAGCGCACGAACACGGGCATATCATCGCATCAATTACATTCAAAGTACGTCTGGGAACACCTCGTGCCTTGAAGCCTCCCTAAAATCCGTAGTGAAAGAGAACGCCAAGATAGCTTAACTGGATCGAGCACTGGGCGCGTTATCGAGGGGTCTAGGTTCGAATCCCAGTCCAGCCATATGATTACTCACTGTTAATTTTAAAAAATTATTGAAAAAGCAAAAACACCTAAATTCAACAGGGAGAACGGCTATCTTATCTCAAACGCCTGGAAGCGACTATTTCACCGTCCGGGAAATTATAACGCAGCGTGAGAAAAACCTAGGCCGACATAAGACGGGCAGAAACCTGCCTCCTTAATTTATACCTGTAGACGCCTGCTGAAACGCCGGCGAAAATGTCGTATGAAGATGTATCGACGAGGAGGAAATCCCGAAAAATTAGCCACGCTTTGTCGGCGGCAAGTTCGTACTGCTACATCGCCCTTAATATTGGTGAGGGGTATAGACGGAATGAAATATCCCATTATTCTAAAAGGCAAATAAATAGTTAGTTTAGGAAAGATAAATCTTTGCCTTTTTGTATCCAATCGTTACTTGCGGTAACCTATGCTATGCTAAAGAATCTTATCCACCACATTTAATCCGAATTATCTGTTGTTCGTTTTGCTAATGAGTTAATTTAATGTTTTATGCGATGGAAAACAATTCTCAGTATGAAAAACTGAGTAATAAATGAAGTATTTAAATTTAATTAAATAAAGAGATACTCGGAAAACATTAACTACTGCGCTCCAAATATTATTGATGATATGTTCCGTTCATTTAATTATTAGATGACTTTGACGCGATGAATTGTTTCTTAGAATATTTGTTTGAATCGATTAACCCAACGCTTCATCTCACTTTTGAAAAACATTAATTCAATTAAATAATCTTTTAACCAAGGGTGATAGAAATGTCTGGCCCTTTAAGGAAATATTTAATTTCAACTCTCATTAATAATAAGAAAAACGCATTAAGTGTGAAAACCAAATTTACCACCCATTGCAATACTCGGACTAAGGAAAAGCTACAAAAAATCACGAATGCAGTTCCCAAACCATCTCGCTATCGGTAAGTTATGCATTCAGTAATTTCACCCTGTCTTCGCACGTTCCGTTGGATTGCTCGGGAGATAGACATTCAGAAGCTTTCCATCGAATCTCCACCACTGTATTATTCTACACTTATTTCTGCCGCGGATCACATCACTGCGGATCGCCAGACTGCGCTTTCGGTTGGTATGAGTGGTTAGCGAGGCCGTGGTGGGGGAGTGGCGTGTCGGAGGAGGAGGGAGGGTCGCAGGCCCGTCCGTCCGCCTCACCAGCGCCTCTCAATTATACGACGGGGAGTGGGAGGGTGGGAAGGGGGTGGCCGAGTCCACGCCGCCCCCTGGTTGCAGCGGTTTCATGCGAGCGTCATTTTTAAGCGGAAATTCACTCGTCACCTCCAATTCACGTCACGCCTCGCGTTGAAATATCTTTCTCTCTATCTCACCACTCACGGAGATGCATCCTCACCCGGGTGCATATCAGGATACATAAAACTAACCGAATAACACATTTCAGAAACATGATGCGGAAAGGACGGCGTAGTGCTCCTAGCATTCCTTTTTTAATTTTCCAAAAAAGGGAGAAATGTACATTTGAAGGAGTTTTTTGATCCCACGGCATTAAAATTCGGAGCCGTGACGAACCATTTTAGTAACTTAGCCAAGAATTAAAAATTTTTCCGTGTCCTAAGATGTTTAATAAATGAAATTTGCTATACTTGCATGAAAACTTATCAAATCCTTTTTGTCGCGGAGGAAATCTAACGGGACTAATCTAATAATGGTCATACGGTCACACACGGAAAAATTAATTTTTCCATTGATCCAATTTAGAAAACAAACTAATCCTTATTGTTTCATGTCATTAAAGTTTACATCCCAAGATAGGTTTGTGACAACAGTCCTTCGAATTCGGACGTCGAGATAACCATCCATGGTTGGGTGACAATTCTTTCGACTAATTATGAAAGAGTGAAACATTTACTCTAAATTCAAAATTGAGTTAAGGGTGAGAAAACAATTTTTGCCTTCGTATTAATGGGAAGAAGGGTCTTATGAAAAGTGGAGTGAAGCGCTGTATGTGGCAGAAATGTGGACTATAAGAAAAAAAACGAGAATAGACTGCAGGTCTTAAGGCCGTTTTACACGGTACATTTGTTTGTACAAACTCTTCCGTGAACTCTTACATGAGGCAAAATGTATCGTGTAAAGCGGCAAATTGTGTGAACGCTTGTGCGAATGTCTCAATGTCTGCACGGGAAAAAGAACCTGTTCTAATTTCGTTTAGACAAACGTACAATCTCACGTACATTCATTTGTACAAAATATTTCATCGTGTAAAACGGCCTTTACAGATGTAGACGTGCAGGAGAGAATGGAGAATATGCGTAGGACTAAAAACCAGGAAAAGGAAGTTTGTTTGACAAAGAAAGTATGCATCTGGATGAGATTGGAAGGAAGAAATGTAGGAGGTTGGAAGAGGAAATGACGGGAGAATTGTTGCTTAAGGTTTTTATAGAGGGTAAGTGGGAAAGAGGAATAAAGTTAACAGGTATTTTGGACGGGATGAAGAAGGTTATTGCCTACGCTGAGAAGAATAAATAAACTGTGAGGGTAGACATTACCCTGCGCATGCAAGTAGCCAGAGGATTTTTAATTATTTCCATTGAAACATATCTTAACCGGTATATTACCTCAATAATGATTAAGGTAAGTTGTATGCTCAAGCCTCCTCTCTTTACAATGATACTTAAGGGGTCGTGACAGTGTTTTTCGTCATCCTGTCATTCGCCAAAATGAATTGGAATAATCAGAACGTAAAATCAATAAAGTTGGTAATCTATCCTATGGTTCTCCTTTCAGCTTAAAACCTGAGGCAATAGCGTCGTTTGCCTTACCGGCTCTGCTAAAATCTTTGGTTTTGTTTTCCATTCCATCTCCAAAATTCAAAGAGCTATCAACTTGCGTGGATGTTTCATTTTGTGGATGGTTCATAATTAGTTTACAAAGACAGAAGAAAGCGGGGAGAATTAGCGTCTTCCACGTCCCTGGAGGACAAAACTGCGCATGCTTCGTCTGAGGGGTCCCGAAAAGTTCAATCGAAATGACTGACCCAGCTGCTCAGGTCAACTGTAAAGGTGACCTTTAGATGTCTAAGGTAACGCGATGTACGGGGCTTATGTAGATTATCCATGGTGCCATCCGCAAACTTGTTTTTAGCATCAGTCAATTGCTCTAAGATCTAGGAAATCTAATTATCTTGTTCTTCTGCTTTATTAACATTTTTGGCAGAATTGTCATTTTTTCAAGCAGATTAAGAATTTTTTGAGGCTACAACTTCGTTTTGCAGTTCAAAAAGTCTTATCTCTTACAGTTGAGCGGTAAATAGAATAAAATATTGAGCATTCCTTTCACGGAACATAATCGGAATTGAGTAAGACGTTTAAGAGAAAACTTAATTTATTCCGTGCAGTTAAGGGAGGGATATAAAGATAATTGGTAAGGAGCAATATTGTATATTCAACAATAGCCTTCAACTGAAATAATGCTTCTCTTTAAATTTAATTACGCATTTCGTAATTTAGTAGATCCATCATGAAAAAGTTGAATTAATAAAATATATCTCGATAAGTGTGGGTTCATATCCTAAAAAATTGAATGAATTTCAAGGCAATGAATTAATAAGCTTATATTTTTTAAATCCAAGTCAGATATATTTTTTAAATCCGATGTACCCCACGAGTTTTAGCTGATATTAAAAACTTTTTCCCCAATTTCCTAATTCGCTCTAAGCAAAAATGCACATGTTATTGAAAATCGCATATCTTTCCTTTCAAAACAATCTGAATTAATGAGTAAAGGTTATGTATTAAAAGGTATTCTACTCTGACCTCAGCCCTTTCTTCGTTACATCTGAAGGTCACTCAGAACCCTTATTTCTACCAAAACTTAATTAAAAATTAAAAAAAAACCTCTCAAACTAAAAAAAGGAGAGATTAATTTACTTTAATGCTCTACTATACGCACATAAACTCATACCAAATACTTCAGTTAAAACAGATCATAATAGTTTTCTGCTCGGCAAATATTCAATAATTGAAACCCTGAATATGAAATATAAAATGAAGCTCTCTTAATACGGAGAGAGAATACAGTTGAACCACAAAACTTGAGTTTTATCTTTCGACCAAGGTATTAAACTGTGATTAGAGTAATTAGGAAACTAACATTTCTATAATGACTTAGGTGTAAGAGTAGTGGGTAGCAACAGCTCGCGAGACTATGTAAATGAATTTAAAAGTTAACAACAGGGTAATAATTTTAAATTTCTGTATTCCTCACGTATCGGCATATTGAAGTTTTGGTACTACCCAGCACTATTTTAATAGGTTTGGAACAAAATGTATTCTTTTTAAGTTTTTCAACATGACTATGTTAAAGAGAACCTGGATTTATTTTTGAAATTTATCTTCAACCATTTGTCATATAAATCGTAGGATTTGAGTCAGTTAATAAAATATTTAAACTGAAATTAAAAAATAGAAACAATTGTACCGAAGAATATGACGCTAGCGAAGAATATGACGTCGAACCAATTTCTTCATAAAAAAAGCTTTAGCCATGTTTAGCAAACTAAAATCACATGTTGAATATGTAATGCCTAATGAAATGGTCAGTTACAAAATGCTTGACTATAAAAAAGTAACGCCTTTAATACGATAAGTATTCCGAAAAGAGCATTGGTAACTGGTTTTGTCTTAAATAATTATAGAGATAATATCAAAATGTCTTCAAAATGATTGGATATACATGGCTCGTAGTGTAATAGTTGCATATCATCAGGTAAAAATTGAATGTAAAAACAAGGAAATGAATGCAATTTTACAAATATTAACACTTGGTATTATAAAATCGTAGCTAACTTATCTTAACGAAGGAAACAAAAGTTAATGGCTGATAATTTTTGGGGTAACATTATGAAACCCATTCATATTAGAATGAAAAAAAGTAACTTAGTGATTCTACTAATTGCTTTTAGTTAAATCACGACCAGGGTTTCAACGTACAACATTTAAAAAAATGGATGACGTTGTACGTCAAATTCTTGAAACCCTCGAAGTCTTGTAATTAAACATAATTAGCGAAATCACAAAGATACTGTTTTTAATTCCATTAGCTAAGGATTATTTATAAAGTATATTTTAGCAGTTACTGGCATGCTTTTGAGATCTTAATGAGCCAAAATTGGCTTGTTTTTAGGTGTAATTGATGTTTGGCTAATGACTCCATTCACCCGTCAAAGATCCACAACTCCAACACTATGATTTGAGGAGGAGTTTGAAATCAATTTAACAGCTGTTAATTCAGAGAAATCGTCTTGAGCAGAGGGAGGATAAATGAATTAATTATTCCATCGTGTATTATCCAGTCACTTGCGGATACCGCATAAGCTAATCAAACTCTCTCATTGCTATTGATGAAGTAAAAATCGATTTATTTAGGGAGAATTTCTTTCACATTTTCGGAGAAACTAGAGGAATCAGAAACTAAATTTCTGGTAGCCTAATGTGCCCATAGAAGGAATTCAACAACGAAATCGTGCTTTCTCCACGAATTATACTACCAATGCTGAAGTGCTTTATGAAGTGCTACTATACTGTGTAATACTCTTTTACAATTTATTCCCCATAGGGCCTTTGACTTCATTGAAGTATAGGACATCCTCGCGGAACATAGCCGTCCATCACAAAGTCCAGTAGTGTGCACTCCTCCCCATCTCCAATGGGTCTCTCTCACTCTCCGTTAGGCGCGACAGACTGGGATGCTATTACCGTTTTCATTAGCGGCATCACTTGCACGGTGACGCGATAATAACAGCGGCCATGCTTCTTCGACCGTGCTCTTCCCCAGGGACAGAATTTGCCCGCATTCCTTCTACCGGAAAATCATCATGATTCCTCTCTATCCCTCACTTTTCCTCGTCTCTTCCACACTGCCTCTTCAAAATATTTTTTTTATTTTCTAGCCACCCCCTCGAGTCGCTTCATCCCCTCATTATCTCTCTTTATCGCCCCTTCAATCAACGCCCGACCCATCTGCCACACTCCATTCAGGGGTAAATATTTTGTCGCGGTCCCTGTGATGCCAGCCGCAATGGGGCGGTCCGGGCCAACGCTCGGTAACCGATTGATTTTGAGGAATCTAGCGTGTGTGTCAATCTGTTGCATGCTCCTCTCACTCTAATCTTTTATTTTTCGGTCCAGTGTGTCATTTTATTTAACGGCTTTCATGCATAGCAATGCGATGTGCCACCTCTAAAGCTGTCGCAACCCATCAACCGGCGAGGTCCATTCACAGATATCAATGGTGCGGAAGTTCGGGTTCGGTCAAAAGGAAATAAACACTGAATTAGCTAAAAGAGTGAGAGAGAGAAACGGTTAACCTGCGTATTCACTCCACTGAGCATCCGCAATCCTAAGTGATAGGTATTTTGCCAATCACAACATTTTAAAGCATTAAACTCTTTCTTCGGAGAATGAAGATTCAGTTCGAGATAACAACCGTGATTTGAAGCGAGCTTCAAAGCTGAAATGAATCATTCAGTAAGTGTAATGTGTACAAAGCGATGCTCAAGTTTCCTGATTTCTCTCTGGTTTCCGCCATCTCAAATTCAAAATTTCCAACAGCATCGGAAACAATTATATTTATAAGGCGGGTAATTTAGGAATGCGAAGAAGGTGGAGCCACATAAGATGTTTCACAACTCAAGATGTTTTGTATTGATATACAAATTAAAACTCGAAAAGAATTAACTCTAGATAAAGTACCATGGTATAATAAAATGCACGAAGTCTAGTGAACAAGGATAGGGTGTTTCAGGGAACTTAAAGGGGGCGGGGCCACATAAGGTGTATCAGATGAAAGTGAGGAAAACGTGGCAAATAGGTAAGGATCATTCGCGTTCATTTTCTTCACTTCAGAACCAGGCAAGCGACTCATGAGTGTTCCTTCCGCTTCCTCCTATAGTATCTTCCCCATTTGTCCCAACTACACCTCGCACCAACCAATCCTCATTTCAATCCTTCCACTACTACGTTCAAACTCCCACCACCACCCAACTAAAACTAGAAGACTTTCTCCCCCACTGGTTTTTGGATCTTCATCTCGGAAGAAGATTTATAATCTTCCCTTGCCTATCGGACTTTATTCCCTCTGCCTTTGTTTCCCAGAGAGCAACCTCGTCGGTGAGGAGGCTTGCGGCCGAGGTTTTTGGGGGAGGAAAATGGAATTTATATGCGCTTCATCCCACAACCACCACCCACCTTGACACTCCTGTGTTCACCTTCGCTACCATCCCAGGGACTCAGCGCAAGAGTAGAGAGCCCACATCTACGTCTGGATTTATTAGCGCAACCTGTAATGCCTTCCTTGATGCGCTTTCTCCACGCGGAGATCTCTCAGTCAACTCTAATGCGAGCGACGGCAAACTCCATTCTCCAAACAAACATTCAATCCTTTTTGTTTCGCTCCTTGTGGTAATTCGTTGCGAATTTTTATGAAAGATGAATGTACGCGGCCCTGGGGAGAGATGGTCCACTCATATGCTGGAATGCCTAGCTTTGGGAATTTATCGCGGGCGATAAATCAGACTGTTCCACATTGTGTGTACGGTTCTTCTTTTTCCCTAAAGATGAACGTCTCCCGTTTCCTTTACCGTCTTAATCACTCCCAAAAGGCGAGTCAACAGAGCCTGTTTCCACTGGCTTGTTTTAACTTGGAATGTTTTTCGCTCCCAAGGGAATGACGTTTCATTTATGATAACTCCACATAATAACTGTTCATCTCAATTGCAACCACAATTTTTGTCGAAGTAATAATCATAATAATTTATAACATTGATATATACTCGTTGAGGTTTTACTACAGATTATAAAAACGCCTCACAAATATTGAAAAGGTATCGGTTCATACTACTAGTTAGTTTATCATAAAAAAATAATGAAACAATAACTTTAGCAGAATTATTCATCTAAAACCCACCTTAGAGTAAAATAATGATATAAAAATAAACATTATTATTACAGAAATAATGATGATGCAATAATTTTACGTGCACTGGTATTTATCAAACCAAATAATTACTCCTATAGAGATTGAAAACATATTTCCACGGAGAAAATGAATATATACGCTTCACATTACATTTATTTCCAGCCAAGGAAAATTTCTTGAAAAAGAAGGTAACTTCATAACTTGGGGTTCTTTGTGAAAAGGAATCCAATATAACTCCCTAAAAAGGCCTATGGTCAAGAGTGAAAGTTCACCCGCTTATGATTCAATAACATTGATGCAAACGGATTTACTCTTACAAGTCAATAAAAAATATTTAGTAGTTTTATTCCTCATCACTGCTAAGAATAAATAAAGTTTTGCGGTTTACTTATGCCCAAACACATGTCAAATATAAATAATTCAGTTACCTAGCGAATTTAATGGAATTCAGGAATGAATTTTACTGCCTCTAAAATTTCAAAGTGAAAACAAAAATATATGCTTTCAGATATTAAATATTTATTATTTAGATATTAGCTATTTATAAGAAAATATATGTTTTAAGTAAAATTCCTACGCAACCAAAATTGCACATTGAATATGTATGCTTATACTTCTAATCATTCAATACGCAAATAAAACAAGTAATGAGAGAAAACCTCAATCTTGCTACGACTAGTTGATGTAGCAAAATACAAAACGATATTGCATTTTTAAACGCATACCAATAACACTGAAATTGTGTACGTTCAAAAATATTTTTCTCTCATAATTTGTTTCCCTTAAACATTTACATATTTTATATAATGCTTAAAATCAATAATTGTCAAGTAACAATTTATGAGTACATTTCTCACCCATAATAATAACTATACCATCGTTATTAATTATCAAGGATAAGAGTAGAGAATATAGAGTGTTAGAAAATTTACAATGCAATGATGTTGAAAAAGAGCAAAGATTCTTATGGACATACGAGAAGTCACATTAAGCCCTAATGCCGTTTGTTTTTCAGCTTATAGACTTATCAGATCATTTACAAGTACCGAAGTAAACTTTCTAATCAATTTATTTAGAAAATGAAAATAAAAAAACTGGTGAAAGCAAAGAGAAAGTTAGTGTAACATTGACATAAGGTTTTCTTGTGTTCTTCACTTTCCCGCACAAAATTTAATTTGTAAAACAAACAAAAATTCCCATAGCATCCAATTTTGACTTGACATATTTATCTCTTCAATTTTTAAAAATCAGTGGCCTTCCAATAGTTTGACTGTGGAAAATATTTAAAAACAACTTATTCATACTTTATCTGAAAAATTAGATGCGGCAATTCTATATGCACAGATTGACGTAGACATATTAGATTCATCATCTTACGCTGACCCAACGCTCAGAACTTGATTACCCGTCTACCTCCATTCCTAACTGGTTTTAGGAACGCTTATTTCATGGGCGGGAGGTTTCTCTGTAATCTAAGAAAATATGGAAAAAAAACTTCGCACGGAAAATATGGAATTTCTCACAATCTCACGGTGTCCTCCAGACCCTATTTCCCACAACGCCTACGCGTAATTACCTAGGAGTTGTCCTCCCCCGTCTGATTTCCACGGGGACGGTCCCCTCTGACTTCCGTAGCATCCTTCATCCAACACACTCGTGCCGTCTTGTGACAAAAGTGATTTGTTTGCCTTGAAGTTGTCGACGACGATACCCTAAATTTTCATCGGTGGATTTCCTTGCAAATCCGGTTATGGCTAAAATCAACCGCCCGTAATTCTCGGGGAACACCTCAGCACCCTTGATTTATCGACTGCTTCAATCCCTGCTCCGAAAGAGACAAATCGGATTAAGGAGGAAAACCTTGGGAGCCGAGCTCCGTGCTAAACGCTCCCGTGAAGAATTTCAGCGCGCGTGAGGATCTGTGGTTTTGTTTCAGATTATCCCTAAAACAATGCACGCGTAGTTAAGACGTGAAGTTACCAAAACAAGATTTGAGAAAGAGTATTTATAAGATGATACACTCCCAGAAGATTAAGTTGCCTCGAAAGCAATTACGAGGTCCGTGAAGTCAGACACGATAAGGGCGGGATTGCGATTGTCGTATTCTGACGTGATGAAAAGTGACGGTTGCGTTTCGCAAAGTTTGGTGATTTTGATGTAGTGGAATCTATTATGAAGGCCGGACGGAGAAATCTTCGTCAACTTGCGATGAGCTAACCTTTTTCATGTTTAACTTTTCCGTCACGCTACGCCAACGACAGCCAATCTGAAAAATTCAGCTTTATTCTATCAATACTTACAAAATTTCATTTCCAAACTGTCTAACATTTTACTTTAAGTTTACAATGAAACATGGTGAACCAATTTGAAGCAATATTCTTCAGTGTTTTTGGTGGATTAGTTACATTTTGATTATAAAATATGAAATTAAACAGTCACTTTTTTCAACTGCTTTAACTCCGTTTCCATAATTGGTACCACTTAACGTTGAAACTCCCGTCAATCGTAACGCACTCCTCCTTGGCGGAAGCTCAACTAAAAACTGAACGCCGCCGTTCGTTTGCGTCACGTAAGGAAACGAAATTAGTATTCGAAATTCCTGTCCTTAGTCAGCCTAAACAGCTAGGATAGATTCCATTTAAGTGTTATACTTCAGGTTAAAACTATTTACTTCCCCGGGTTCTTTTACTCGAATAAGCATGAGGGTCCAAAAAAATTAAAATCATAGCTCCATCTTTGTAGGAAAACCTCATTGACCCAGGAAGTGCATACGTACTTCCTGGGAGATTCATGAAATGCACCCCCGAAATAATTTTCACGGACAAACTTGACTGGAAAACACGGATAAATACCGAAACTGTTGGAGTGTTAGAAGCACGGGATTCGGAATATGATTTGACCTATTCTCAAACTAAAATATGTTAGTTGCAAGAGGCCGCGAGCCAATATTCCTAAACCTATCCAATTATTATCCCAGCCAGTGATTAGCATTTTAATTTCTGCAGGAAAAATTCCGATTTTTCTACCCATCTTATCTTCTCATGCCTTTATTCAAAGTATCATAACTTTCACAATCGACGCATAACATGTCTTGCGAATGCGCTAAAAATATAAGATAATTTTTAACGAAATCCAAATGGCACTCACTACGCCTACTCATTTGCTCCAAAGTTTGATTGGAAAAGTTTTAATTTTGATATATCTGTCTTAATTAATCGGCATCATTTATGAAACAATACAGCAAAAATGAATATAAATGCAATATTTCATTTGTATATGTACAAATTGGATAAACCAGATATGAAAAAGAGTTTAAATGACTCCCTTCATCATTATCCTACATGTCTGAGGTCAGAGACTCGGAGTTTCGGACCTTGAAGAGAAGCTTGGTCTATCGATTACCTGCTAGTCCAAGGAGATCTTCGAAGAGTATTTGCTTTCTGCCATTGCTTTGTTCCTTAGGTAAATTGTACCCTTACTAACATGCAAAGGTGTACTGAGGATAAACATGGGAGATGACAAATCAGATTGCTTAGCCTCAAATATTGCACACTCCAGCGGCTATTATCAGCGGAATCGTGTACACAATAGCAAACATACACAACCTACTACAGCTTACCTAAATGTGGTAAGGGTTTCACATCCAAGTTGTTTGGCATGGTTCATGTAAACATAATGAATCTACGAATATAACACAACATTTACGAAGAGTCTGATAATAGATTATTAATTGAAAGTGGGTCTTATTCAAGAGATATTGTAGCGCTTAATGATTACAAAAATTAATAAGGCAATGATGGTTTAATATAATTTTGGCATCTTTACTACAAATAAATTGGATACATAGTTGAATACAATGCCCAGCAAAGAATGCGTGACATTGTTAAAATTGACAACAGCCAAGGAAAATTATCAGGATTCAGTAAACGATGAGGTCAAGCGATATATAATCCCTAACTTTAATCATGCAGTTTCTGCAAAACTATTTACCTCAAAATTATTCAAAAACATTTTTCAGATTCCAGTCTGGTTGTTATCACCAAACATTTTGGGATCTATATAGCACTCCAAAAATGAAGTCATGAAACAGCGTCTCCCCAAAAGGCCATGGCAGTTGCTGGTTTATATAAATCATGGTGGATGATTGCATCAAAGAAAATCACCGGTAGCAACAAAAATAATAAATAGCCACAACGTGTTTACCTCTACGTTCCCAATTCAATAATTCTTCCAGATAAGAATCATTCTCTCACGCACACAATCATGTGTTATCTTGCGTCACTAATATTGTGTTCCACTCCTTTCCACTATTATAATTCAACTATGAAAAAATTATTAAGTGTCCAGATTGAATTTTTTCAAAACAATGCTCACAACAAGTAAGTTAAGTATTCATAAATTCCCAAAATAAAATGATATAGTGCCGCAATTGAAGCTAATTAAGGAATTAGAAGAGGGTTCATTATTTTAGGCATATTTGAAGTTATAATGGTGAATATGATGAACAAACTCCTCTCGTGTACACCACCTTTATTCGGGTTTCTGTAGCACATAGTGATAGCCAATCTCCTTAAAAGAGGATGCGATCCCAGCCACTGATTTTGTCATCCCTAGAGAGTAATAATTGCGTTACTAAATATTTAAAATAAAACGGCCGATAACCGTTTCTCAAATATGTTTTCTTACATTGCAATTTCAGGGATTGATAAAATATTTTCATAAAATTATTGAAGCATTTGTTTTCTCCCCTTTCAACACCAATTCCAACGGCGATATGATGAATTACTGAAAAAGGTTGAAATATTTTTATAGCGAATTTTATGATCAAGCGTCACTTACTAAGAATAATCGCTAAGAATAGCCTATCAATAATTTTTCATATTAGCTCGTACAGTGGCTGTTCAGAAAAAGTTCAGAAAAAAGCAGTTTGATTTAGCTCACAAAGATCCTAGATTGAACATTTGAAAACAGTAGCATACCATAGCGGTGGAGTCGAACATTCCAGCAAAGATGACGAAGTATAACAAGCCTTTTAATCTGGTTGCAAATGATTCAATATTTCTTTTAATTTCACCGTGAGATGTTAGTAAAATTAATAAAATTAGTAATGAAAAACTCTTTGTTTAAAGCCACGAAAATACGATAGTGGCTGTTTTACATCCGCTTATTTTATTCCCTTGTGTTACGAAGTGTAAACAGCACACGGCAAAAAAATAGCTTGAGTCCCCAAAAAGGATGTAAGCTTTTTAATATGATCAAATACTCATAAGAGCGGAACACCTGGAATAATTTTCTTTTGATTGCATTCCTTTTGATTGTTTTCCCTCCCTCTCACGTTTCTGTGGGGCAAAGACACAGAAGAGAATTTTGAAGTGGATATTTGTTTCTTTCTACCATCCTTTGTGAGAAAGGGAAAGTCGTTTTCGTATCAAATTCAGCCTCGTGCCGTCTTCTGGAAAATGCCTATCTCCCCCCAAAAATTCGCAATCTTTAACTTCCATAAAAACTATGGAAACAACACAATTTCTCCACATCTCCACTTTTCACTCATCATTCGACACCCCCTTCCTCCGTCCAATTTTTCACAACGCTCCACTCCCAACCCACCATCGAACAGAGGGCTCTCAGACCTCCCCAATCTCCTGCAAGGCCTTTTAACCCCTTCTTCCATTATTACCAAGCCTATTACCCCTCTTCCAAACGCGACGCGACCACCCTCAAAAACCCCCTATCCTCTACGCTTCTCCAGCTTCCATCCCCCTACCCAATATCACATCTCCAGCTCCGTTCCCCCAAATTCGATCCCCAACCCCCCGTGTAGTCTTCCCCCTTCCCACAATCCAACCCTCCCCTCTTTATAGCCCTCTCCATTATTAACAAGCCAATCAAAATTCAATTTGTTATGAACTTGTCGCGGCGTCCTTGTGCGTGTGACGTGTACGCGTGAAGGCGTCTATGTGTGGGATCTAAGCGCGGGGAATATTCGGAAACAATGCCGAGGGATGTTTAAAAGCGTGGGCGGGAATGGGGTGAGTGGGTGGGGTTAGGCGGCGGCAGGAAGGAACGCTTTTGGTGGAGACTTTGATGCGGGATTTTACAGAGAGGCGAGGGATGTGGCAGGGGTTGTAATCATTTTAGGAGCTCCGTCGTTTCAGAGAGTGGGTAGGGTCGAGATAGAAGGGGTTAAACCGTATGGCGCACATAGAGAGAGGGAGAGTGGAAGAGGAGGGGGCCGGGATTTTGTAGAGGGGGTGGAAGGAAGGGAGGGGGGGGCAGAGGTCAAACTTTTCAGTGTCCCATCAATTATGCATGAGAGGACTCAAATGTATGAAAAAGGGATTTTCTTCTCCCTGGCAAGGCGCGAGAGAGTGAGATATTAAATCACTTCTGTTCTTATTTTTTTTTCATTCCGCATGACTCACAAGAGCAAGACTGGCAATGCCCGCGGGTTTTGAAAGTGTTTCGCCGTCACTCAAGGTCTTCAACCAACTACACTTCAGAAGCACTTTTATGAGTTACGCCAAGCCTCGTTCGTTGTTGGCGGGAGGGACATTAGTTATTTCGCCTTTGACAAATTATTATAAATAGTCGAAACTATTTCTTAATTTTAACATGGCGATGAAGCCAAAAGAAAAAAGTCGTACGGTGGTAGAGACAAGACTGAAATACTTGGTGACCATTTTGATAAGAATGAATAACTACTAATTTCAGGAGTGCAATCCAAATGATCACTCATTACCAATAATGGCGATTTAATTGATAAATAACGATATTCTGATAATCAGCAATAAATTGGTCAGATAACGAAAATGCATGATGTCTCCATGGAACGAAAAATACGGTAGTTTGACTCCATCATCCGCTACTTCACACATGGTTTTATTTTGCCAAATTACTTCAATTGTGAAGAACCTACTATTTTAAAATAATTTTTGCTGTGGTTCGGTACTGAAGATCCTTATTTAGCTTTTAATATATCACCAAAAAAGAGAATACTAACTTTTTTTCTTCCGTTTCATTCATAAAAAATGACTAAAAAGTATCTAACAAACGTAATATATCATATGCATAAATATTTAATTTAACATTTTATCCGAAAAAACATCATTTAACAGAATATAATGGTGATGAGTATCACGTTTTTTTCTACAGGTTTACTTTAAAAAATTGCACGATACAGGAAAGGCATGGTATTTTAATACGCTGGGTTATCATATTTATGGGATTTCAATTAACGATCATTCAAAAGTCTAAGACCTACTTTTCTGCCAGCCATAGTAACACGTTTAAATGGGCATTTGAAAAATAAATAGAAAAGTAAATGCTCCATTTTAACTGCATGTATGAAAGTAAAAACTGTAGCTCATCGGAAACGAATAAACATCAAAATTCAAATTTAATTAAAATGACAGCCCAAACAAAGCCTAGAAACAGAGCCTAGATGCAGCAAACTTACTGTGAGAACCAAAGAAATTTATTGCAAAAACTAAATCATCCAGGAGGATACTTTTCATTTAGGAAGAATTTCAAATCAATGAACTCGGATAGTGAATCGCCGAACGATTTCCTTATCTCAACCAACTCTATGGAGAGTCTCGCACCATGTCTCCATCAAACGCCCGTGGCGTAAGAAATTAAACCCAACTCCAAGGCCTAAATGTAGATTGATAAAATAGGAGCCCGAAAAAAATTACTGTTTCGATGTTAGGTGAATGGATTTGAGGATACAACATTGAAGGAGTGAGTAAATATCCAAGACGAGCGTAGAGTCAAAGTAAAAAAATATACAGGGGTCACAAAATGAAGATAGTCTATGCGGTAAAATATCTACTCTCGGCACCCGTTTTAGGGGTCCAGTTTAAAGGTCAATTTAGAAAAAAAATGAGTGGTGAAGATGGAGAACCTTTAGCGGAGGTAAACACTTAGAAATTTTATCCCAAATGTCAAATTCTATTTAAGTTATCCTTTACTCACGATAGACTTCTCGTCTTAAATGTCCAACCTCTCACGTAAGAAAACAAAAAGAGATAACATGATTGGCCTTTGAAATGTGTGTTTTTTTGCTCGACCATCATGTTCACTGCGAAATTCACAGAGATGTAGGGATATTTGTGAGTTGGTACTTATATAAGTAATTAAAGAAAATTTAAAGTGAAATATACTTGAATATAGTAATGATTATGTCTTCAAGAAAGCGCCGAAATTCTTCTTCGAAAATTATTAGACCGCAAAAAAACACTTTTAAGAGCACACAAAAACATCAATAATAATAACAGGATAAAAATAATAATTAAAAATTCATTCACCTGCATCTAAAACAGAAAGTGTCCTACACCTATTTAAAGAATTACAACAGGTAAGCTAAACTAAGCACGATTAAAGAGGTGTGTTATCGTTAGTCAATCTTACTTTAAACGATAAATATTGACGCCATCTAAATGCTAATCGAGTCTCTGTAAAACAAATTCCAAGATTAGAACTTAAAAGGGAGGAATCAAGCGAGACGTTGTGAAATATGAACATAATAAGGACTAAGACGATGCAATTTTTATCTGTGGAAAATTGCATCGTCTTAGTCATTAGAACTTAATTTTGAATGACAGAAATGAATATTGATTGGCATAGAAACAAATACTTTACCCGACCCCGACTTTCATCAATATCAAAACTGATAAAATGCATAAATGAGGTGTTTGGAAAATAAAATAAATGTGAAATTATTTTATTATACAATATATATACCTACTATAATAGTGAAAATAAAATACGCTTATGCAAATTTGTAAAAAAACTTAACATGTGTAAAATGTGTAAACATCCCATATAAACCCAATAGCAATGCCACGTCAACCAAAAAAGCAAGAAAATCAAAATTTATCGTTCTACTATTATTTATTTCCACTGATTATATAATCCGATTGACAACAACTTTATGTGAGACGCTGCTAAGCTTCTTTTCTTTTATGACTTGCCAATTTAATAAAATTGAAAGATGATCAATATCGTATCATAAGGCATAAATAAGGCATATCATTTCAGTTGACTGGAAACACCAAATCAGGGGATTGGAAGGAGGTAATCCATTGTATGTCTACAGAATATAACTCAATTAATTTCCAGTCAAAGACATCAAAGGGTTCAATAGAGTTAATGTTTGCCAAAGGAACTTCAAGAATAATATTGTTTGAAAAGAGCCAGAAAGCAAATACTGCAAACATCTTTCTTCAACTTCTATCAAAGAGGATTGGTTACTCAAAATACACTATTTAAAATCACTTTTAGGAGTTCTCCAGGTGTGATTTATGTCAATTAATTTAAAAAAATGTTCTTATTTTCATTATTTACTCAAAGTACTCCGTGCCAACCTAGGTGTTCGATATGACCTTCAGCTAAGGAAATGAGAAAAAAACTGGAGTGTCACGACGCGTCGTGTCCAATGAGGATGGAATAAAACGGAGAAAAATGCCCCCATGGTTACCATAAACAACAGTCACTACTTAACAGCAACCTACACCACCTTGTTGATTAAAATAATGTTATAACAACCAGGGATTTTAAGACTACGCCAGGACTTTATAGTTGAATGATAAAAAAATTAAGGAAGAATAATTATTTTCTGATCCTTTGTCATGATTCAATTTAAATAACGATCATGGAGTCCAAACAAATTTTAAAAATAGTGTAGTCAAACTTATTATGCTATCGGAAAATGAAAAGGAATTAATACCGAAGAGTCATCTTTTCTTAGAGTCCACGCCCGACACACATTCTGAAGTTGATTCTAAATCCAGCAAATATAGGCCAGGAAAAAATTCCGTGATTAACTATAATCACCAATATTTATGGCATTATGAGGTACTTACAAATTAGAGGATTCATTAACACTTCCTATGGAGTAATGTTTCCTTACCTGAAACAAAAAGAAACAGTATTTAGAGAAAAAATCATTTAAAAAGATATATTTTACAAACTTTTTTTGTGAGCCGAGCCGTAGTTATAGGTAACATTTCCTGTAAAAAGAGTTACACTTATGTGAAGAAGTTAAAGTTGCATCTATCTCTCCACTCCTGTTTTAACGATGTTTTCAATATTATTTCATGGCAATACATTTTTTTACCAATTATCTCTTAGTACCTTCGGTCTTCCATCTCCCCGTCCACTTCTACAGCTCTTATAATCCAGGGATGGGAATGCATGTAACAGTTTATGCAGTTAACTTTTTATTATGATGCATAACAATTGGACTTTTATAAAAACTTCATTCTAATTTAGATACTACATTATTCCTTTATTTTAAAGATTTTTAATATTTACTAGAAGTCCGGAATTACTAGCGCAAGATAAAACATTCCGCACATGGAACAAGATCTAAGAATTATAAAATATAATATATGATTCTCTTCCTTTACGTGTACATACAGCGTTATAATTTACATGATCAGAAACTTTTCCATGAAATTTAAAGGAATAGGAAAAGATTGAACAACAAAAGCCTTCTATTTAAGCAGGATTATTCCTATGATTCACAGTTTAAAAATATTTTCGTTTTAAGCCTCCGCAATTATTTTTTGATGCGCGAAATCCTCAAAAAAAACTTAATTTCTTGCTCTCATTAAAAGCCTTAGGAAAGCATATTTGTAGAATATAAATGTGACAGGAACGTACATTTTCAGAAGTTAATAGCTTATTAGATTTCAAAAAAAGAGACACACAATGGCGTGAACTGATCCAGGTTATATATTAAATGTATTTATTTTCTTCATGTTGTTAATTGGCTTTGAAACTCCCATGAATTGTGGAGATTTTTGGAATTTTAATTTGATTTTATATAATATCCTTTGCATAACAGCTTGTTGACGATTTAAAAAAATACTCCATAATACTCTGCAAATGAGGGTCAGCCAAGTGACACCTCCTTGCCTCAAATCCCATTTTAACGAAGAGAGGAAAGAATGCGAGCTGTACGTACGAATAAAAAAAATATTTCCATAAGATCAAGAAAATCCTCATTCCCTAGCTACGAAGGGTGTGCAATGCATGGTCACTTGGTCTAAAAATAGAAATCCAATCATTTTAAGCATCAGCATCCCTAACATCCCAAGTGAATGAATTTATTTTATTGTTTATACGTTCTTAAAAAACGTACATTTAAAACTACATTCTCAAATTTAATTTTAAAATGTTACCAAAACTTTTTTCGTTCTTAATAAAAATGCGTTAAGTTTGATGTTGTGTGTGATTAATTATTAGCAGGGATAAAGGACACGAGATAGTGGACTGTGCGTTTTCTTGTTGTTGTAGCATTCCACATGGTCTCCAGATCTACTCATTTGAAAGGGGACTGTTATATCCTCCTACAAATTACTGACTGCCTATTGGTTGACGGCAGCCAACCACCAGTCTCGTAACATTCATCTGTTTTAAGTAGCATTGTTGAGCATCAAACACATCACACACTACAACGCATATTTCACGTTCACATCACCACATACACAACGGCATTTTTATGGACTAAACTTGGAAATACCTACACTCTACCAGACTTGTGTACAGAGAGGTCAACCCAGGAATCACAATTTGAAGGACACACTCTGTAGCTTTAACTAGGCCCCGACATAATGCAAAATGATTGATCTTGATGCAAAATAGCCTAAAATTAATTAGTCTACCCGCCTTATGACGATAGTGGTCCAATCTGTCGGTGGACTCCTTCAATTTCCATCAATACCTTCAACATCATCAATGTAATACCCTGCAAGTCACCTCAAGGGTATGTGGCAGGGAATGAGTTTTCACCAGTTTGCCCTGCACTATATCCTACTAATGGTAAAGAAGCTACTACTAACAATGCGTAAGCAAAATACATGCAAATATTTGTCAAGAGATTAAATTTCACAAAAAGTTCACCAAACTATATGTATACTGCCAATACTGTGGAAACTAAGAGTATTTGAGTATTTTACAGCAATGTACATAAATTGACAGAGATTCTATAGTTATACAGCAAGTATACGAGAAGTACTGTTACCACTATTTATCACTTTGAGAAACAAACATTGGTGAGAACATCAAATAACTAGCTAACTCTACATATCAACATAACTCGCACAAGTCTCAGTGGCAGCAGCAATGGTCTCTTATTTTTCGCGGGAAAAATAATAATTAATCTTGTCTATTCTGCAACTTTATTCTCTAGATTTTTTCATCAACGGTAGCGGTAACGATGAAACTAGAGCAATGTGCACCGTAGTAACTAAAATTAATCCCATACAAAAATAGGATGGTGTAGTTTTGAAACCCCTGAAAGAATAAACCTAGCCCTTCAATTGAATTCGGACACAGGTAATGCCACCCGAGGGTGTTTGCCGATGCAAAGTTGTCGGGATGGTTTTGCATTTAAAATTCTCCACCTTTCCTAACTTAACTGACCACCCAGCTCAGCGTCCGTTTTATTTCGAACCGATGAATTTCCATTGCCTTCAAATGATTGTCCAGAATATTTGTCCTTACAAATCAGAAGAACGTTAACATTCACTCTAGTGATTTAAACAGTGTCTATAACTTCAATACATAAAGTAAAGTTTCTTCTTTTCCAAGGAAAAACCTCAAAACCGCTTGAATTCACCTTATTTTGAAATAAATAAACTTTTATATAGTACTTACTTTGAGATTATTGTTGCGCACATTGAGAACCGCTATAGTTATTTTAGTAGACATTTAAACTTGACAATTCAAATAGAAAGATTGTGGTACAGTATTATTCAGTGCCAAATAAAGGACGCGTGCAGTAATTATAAGGGTTAACATCCATGATCAAGTTGATCGCAAAATAATTCCGAACTTCAATCATGAAATTAATGAAAACTATTTACCGCAAAATCATTCCGAAGTGTTATCACTCTATATTCTGGAATCTAAAGGGTACTCATCAGACGTCCTTCCTGAAAGTCCTTCGATGCAAAATGCTGGTTAAGAGATTTCAGGCAAAAAATTAGTGATAATTCATCATGTACCTCATTTTACCTAGATGAAGTGAAAGTACCCTTTTCACTATCTAATCCATGTGAAAATGTATGAACGAAGAAATAGGACTTATGTTTACAAAATAAAGTTATTGTGACGCAATAGATAACCCTTATAGTTCGAAGATATGACAATGACATACACCTCTGAAGGCGATGGCTGAGCCAGAATTATGAGCGTTGACATCCTATTAACGACCTGGTGGAAAACACGAAAACTCAACCGCATGCCGGAATAAAACGAATTCTTTCGATGTGATTATGAGTTCACTGGAGGTATTGGAACAAGCAAGGGAACCTATAGACTATTTTATACTATTTTCTATAGTTTTTTTATACTATACTAATACTATTTTCACTGTACGAAAGAACCTTAACTACAAAATGTAGAGTATCTAAATGCATAATGCATTGATGAATTTGATTGAGTATAAAAAGCACAATACGATACGTAAAAAAGTTCGATTATCCCACATTTTAATACGGATTAGTGGGCATGTCCAAGTCTTTGTTTAAATTCTTGAAAAGTTCTGGGAACAAATATATTCCTGGTGAGAGCGAAAGAATCATTTCCATGGGGATGGCACAGCCTTGGGTGGAGGCAAGGAAGGGGTTGGGATTTGCATGATGAAAAAAGGTAATGACGCGAGGTGAAGAAATAAAAGAAGAAGGATGCTTGCAAGCCCGGGAAGTGTGTGTGGGTCAAGTGCGAAAGTAGGCGAAACGGGCCGAGGGAGAGAGAAAGATGGGGAGATGTAGAGGGTTAAAGGGGGAGTGAGAAATGAAGAGGGATGAAGAGACGGGAGAGGAGGAGGCCCGCTCCGAGATGAACCCGCAGGGAAAAGTCGTCTTAATTAAGTTTCCTTGGTGCCGTGCCTCCCACCCACCCGGCACTCCCACTCTCGGAATCCGAACTGGTCGACTTCAAAATGATCTCCATGAATATTTCATGAACGCTTTTGCAAAACCGGTCCCCGCCGGAAAGAGCCGCTTAGAAATTTAGAGGCCTCGAAAACAGGCCTTAGTCTTAGTAGGAGGTGTGCCGACCATTCCGGTCCCTTCCCTTTGGAAAAAGTAGCAACCGTCTGGGAAAGAAAACAGGGTAGGAACCAAGGACGGAGGTTGTTGCAACGGCGAGAAAGACAAGGGGTAAGAAAAGGCTGGAGGATTTTGGTAGTAACGGCAAGGTCGTTAACACCTTTTTTTTCTCTGGGCATCTTCAGAGCATCAAGTGGTGTTATTTTATTTTTTCCCTCCTCTTTTTGCTCCCAGAGATCCTTTTCCACGCAAAGATAATCTGTTTAAAAGGTTTGAGGTGCTTTTTTCTTCAAGAATAATTAATGCATCCTCCTTAAACAAGGAGGACACCGGCCCCGGAAGATGTATCTGTTGAACCTGGCTCCTGAGGCGTTCTTATGAAATAATGCCAGATGCCCACTCCAACCTGGTGCACGTGATCAAACTAAAAAAGATGTTACCATGCTCAAAATATTCGTAACCCCATCTCTTAATTGCAATATTTTCTTTTGATATTCATCTACATGGCCTGAAAATATATGCCAGAATTCAAAATAAGAATCTAATCAATGAAAACAAAAATTGTTCTCTTTTGTAACTTAAATATATTTTCCGTTCTTATGATGTAGTTTTTATGAATTTTCAAAAAAATAAAAATTTCTTAATGTCGTAAAATGTTTAAGAATGTTCGATTATTTTTGTAATCTGCCGTTTTTTGTAGTTGAAGAATAATCTTTTGACATACCGTATGGTTAAGGAAGATCTTACAGAAGCATTTAAATAAAGATATAAAATGCAAAACATATGAAATGAATACACTCCTATAAATATAATAAACTCACGTATAAGGCTAATCAACGGATTCTAGGATTATAACTGCTTAGCTACGTAAAATATTTTTACTAATTTATAGGTTGAATCCGAACTTAATCAGCTTCTATACCAACTCTGAAAACTTATTTAAGCGTTGTGAACAATTTCTAGGTTTTAGATAGGGGAAATATTTATAATTATCTCCGCTCTGGTCGTAAACAAGGAGGGAGAAGACTAAAGTTGATAGGCATGATATTTTCATGAATTCAGAAACCATTAAAATCCAACGAAAAAACACATCCCAGAGGTGAAGTACAGGTGCATTCAAATATGCTCGTAGATTATGTAAGTACTGAGAATTAAGGGTGAACTTTCAATTTTTTAACATACTTACCTAGTTTTAATTGTTATTAGTTGCAATCAGCATTTAACGGGAGAACAAAACATATACATAAAATTGGCGTTTTTTATGGTAAAAAATACCGAGGGATATCTATTATTGCCTTAGGAAAAATGGACAAAAATTGTTTGGTAAAAGGAAAACATGCAATAATATTAGGTACTTAACATACTTACAACGGAATTTGTTATACTTTTGAATCAAATAATTTTGTGTTATAAATTTCAGCAAAATTACATAATTGCAGTGTATATTAATTCACAGACCCCTAAATATGCTGATAGATTGTTACTCTTGAACAAACCGTGTGCAAATGGAAAACTACCAGAGAGACCTGCTGCATCAAACAGTTACCTTTCTGGTACAGGCAAACTGGCCGCTAAATCATTTCACCAAATAGGAAAAAGAAATCTCAGTAAAAAATTTAGAATTTAAACCACATTAACTTTTTAACAGATCACATCATTATTCTGTGGATGAATAAATCTACATAGATTAATACGAAAAACCAAAGCTCACAATCATTGTTTACTTGTGCCCCTAAGATCGCCCAGTACACCATAGTAACTTACCCCCGGCGATTATTTCTTAGGAGTACACACTTAGGTTAACTGGCTTATATGCAAGAGATTCACGATCAAAGCATTCTTCTTTGAAATAGCCCAAAAAATAATTACATATCATTAAAATAGGTTCCGAAAAAATTATGTTCAATCATAGTAAAAACCGGAAAACCTTAGTTCCCCACAGGTATAATTAGCCAGTTTGGATATAAATATTTACCCAGGAGTTTAAATTGCACTTTTAAACGAGAGTGTGAGAAGTTTTTCCCTTAAAGAACTGAAATAATATCTATAAACACCAGCAGTTAAAACTTGAAAACCATATGACCAATATTTTTAATCACTGTAATAGGTGTTCGAAATTTACCTCACTGGAAATGATCATTATACTGAGTTTGGTAAGCTAGTGAGAGAGGTAAGGGAAAATGTCAACCAAGAAATTATAACAACAATATTGCCGATTTCTTTATCAGCCAACTATAACCATGTTCATTATGCAAGTGGATTGCGGGGTCTACTTCATGATCACTTAGGTACTTCTGATCGCAATGTACGAGTCAAAATCGCAATATACCTAGTATAAATTTAAGCTAAGAACCACGAAAATTATCATCAATATGTATGGGTGGAAATAATTCCGAAAATAATAGACGAATTGTCGTAAAGCGACGCATTTGCGCTGACGTAAACGCCAGGAAAAAATTACTTTTACAAACAAATCTAAGTTTTTCAGAGAATGAATACTTTCTTAAGCCCTGGTATAAGAAGAAGGATCTGAAATCGCTTAGAATCTTTGCAACATAAGCAAAAGAAAAAAAAACACCAACAATAAGTATTCAGGATGCAGCTGACCAAGACACAAAGTAAAATTTTTATTTCAAATATCATATGAAATATGTTCATGGCGATTAGCGGAAATGGATATAATATTGTCCCAAATGAAACATTTCCCCAGTCTCCGTACGTTAAACACACTTAACTCTCCGTTTTCTAAAGGCTCAAACGGAACTAAAATCAGAATAATAATAGCTTATAATGAACTAATATCTATAATAAGCTAAAAATATTATTATAATAGTAAATATATTTCTTTTGAGCATTGGCCTTTTTCTTTTAAATAATAAAAAGCCAACGCTTCGTCAATTTTTATTGACATCTTCAGGGCTAGACGTTTTCAACATATTTAACAATAAAAAAATCAGGATATAAAAATGATAATTCAATAACTAACAACTTAAAAATTGTTAATACCTTGTCCTTAAAGCGTGAATAAAAAACAGAATGATGCAAAAGGAACCAGAATAACATACATAATGAACAATTCTTCTGGTTGGTAACAAAAAAAATGTTGCTTATAAAACAGTAACCATGGATTGTAGAAGTGACTGATTAAGGTCATTTTTTATTTTTTTAACAATTTAAAAAAAAGAAAAATAAATAAATAGAAGAATATAAAAGACGAACAAAAGCATGATGTAACAATAAAATTCAAAGTTAATACTTAATCAGTTTTTAATCATGTTTATAGAAATGCATATTTGTACAAACCATGGCAACATCCTGAAGAAGATCTTTTCCTGGCGCATAACTAAAAATATCAGAGAATTATATATCACAACTGTTGAAAGTAACGTAAAATTAGTAAGAAAAAAGTAAGGTAAGTAAGAAAGAAAGGAAAACATTTAGCTCGCATTTTAAGGCAAATTCGTTTTCTCTAATGGTCAGAGCCAGACTATTATTTAGCAAGGCACCGTTCCTTCTGCCATTTTCAATTCGTTGGATGACAGTGGGTCAAGGAAACAGTTATAATAGCTAGGAGTTAACGGCATCATGCTATGATTGAAAATGTTCTTGCGTAGAATTTCGAGGGGTTGTCCATTAGTGCTCTGCATTTTCGACAAAACAGCTTCTTTCACCTTTGACCTTAAGGCGATGGCAGGATGGCTGCCAAAATCGTTGCCAGTCAAAGTCAACGAATGCGGATGGAGAAACCGACAATTCAGAGCGCTAATTGAAAACATTGCTTTTTAACGGGCCTAAATAGGTATACATATTTAACACCGAGTTTATGCGCTATGTGTATGTGAAAATATTGGTATAATATTCTTAAAAATGGGACATAAAGTTACTCAAGGACCAAAAAAATGTAGTGCTAAATTAATTCCATCGCAGCAAACGTACTCAATGAACTGATTTTTACGCGAAAATTTACTCCGGGAAAATATTTTATGACATATAAATAGCCAGCTTGGCGGCATTTAGGCCAATATAAATCGGCTGAACGATTACGCCGGGCAAAATATTTCCGCCCCATGAAGAACGCAATTATTTAATTCCGCTCTCTCAAGAAGGTACCTAATTCAGCCCACATTAATCCCCAACAAAGGCGTTCGACTTGGCCGCAAATCTGCAATCTTCTGATTATATAGGACCTTCTTCACTTAACTCCTGAGTCTTCTCCCCCTCTCCCGTAGCAACTCCTTCGTCTGTGCCCATCCTCCTCGCCCCTGGACCATCGCCATTCCATCCTCGTTCCGATCCGACCTCATCGCCCTTCACGCCTCCTGAGACTTTGACTCATTAGCCCACGGGAAGCACCCCCCGGCCCCCCGCCCGAAACCCTCCACTCCAGATCTCCCCTTCTGGAGGCTTTTGCACAAAAGACAGGGTGGTACTATTGAGAATGTGGGAGGGCTCCACGACCTATTCCTTTCCCACTGAAAACTCCCCGTTATCCCTCAGCCACTCTAGATTCTCTAAAGATCAAAATGCCAAAAAATAATATACATTTTGCTTAGGCATGAGAATAAAATTTATTTTTTCTTCCCAAAATAAAGTATTAAAAGAACTCTTTCAGCTCACATCGCCAGCGCTAAATTGCGCTACAATCTCCCTCTAGCCAACCTCTCTTTTCAGAGGCCAACGATTTCTTTCACGGCTCCAGTATAGATGATGAATTTCTTTGTGAGAAAAAAATCAGAGGCAAAATGAAGGGTTTTCGACTTCCATCCGAAGCAATTAAAGACCAATGGACGTTTTAGGGGTAGCGAAAATTATTTTAACTCCAAAAGAAAATTAAAGAAACCGTAACTTCAGCCACATTGATCGCTGGTCATCCGTGGCGGAGAGGAATACATCCATGGATATTCACGAAGACCGTCTCAGCCGGAGTTACGTGACTGAAACGTTTTACGGGATTGAAATCTTGTATACTTAAGGTTGCACTCAAATCCAGCAACTTGCTACATTGACTCTGGTTGCGCATTAGAGAGTGAATGATTTCATCTGCTACAATGCACAAAGCTATTTTTATTTCCAAGGAGGAATCTACGATAAGCAGTAAAAGTCATCGGTGACACAACAATACTAGCAGAAAAAAAACAAATTTCGGATATATTTCCATTCATGCCATTTGCTATAAATATATATCCGAAAGTCAGATATTAAAATTAATGTCATTTACATACAAATCAACGCGCCGTTCTTTATCGGTGTAGGTACAGTCAAAAGAGCTTAATTCTTTGTGTTGAACCTGTAAAACTGTTTCTGTTTCACTAATTTCTTCCATACTACCTTATCTTTGCAGAACTTTTTGGTTTGGTTACACCCATTTTTTCATAGCCAACTGCCCTCCCCCCTGTTCAAAAGACATCTTTTGAGAATGTCTCACATTATATTCATCCGCTACTTTCGCGGTCAGTCCCTTCCCCTCACATCATCTACTCCTTTTACGAGTATTATCCGTTTAATCCATTCTCTGGACATGGCCAAGTCAACTTAGTACGCTACATTCATATATTTCTATCACCGCATTATCCATTCCAGGTTCTGTTTTTACCCACCCATTCTTAAGCCTATCCCTCCTGCTTTTGTCGCAAACAATTCCCAGACACACCAAACACACTACATTTAATAGCGTCTTATACAATCAGAAAATAAACTAAACACACTCATTTAAATAAATGAGTTTACTAACTTTAAGGGGAATTCCTGGATTTAAGTCCTTTGTAAAATATTTTTAGATGGTCAAATTACGACTGGTAGTCAAATTACAGTTAAAATATAATTGCATCTCTCAGTTGCCCCGTGAAAGTAGGGAAAATGTGCATCTTAGAACAACACAATAAATGCATCCGATAGGTAATCACTGTATTTTCACTTTCTCTTCAAATTCAGCTATCGTTTTGTGTAATGCACTAAGTTCAATTGTCTCAGATTTAAGAAAAACGTCTTGTTATGTGAGAATTACTTGTAGCTACTGTATCAACCACATCTAAAACTGGTCTTTAAATGCAATGGTAAAGCCTAATTTCATTACAACTGCTCTGAGGCGAAAGTATTAATTTTTATCGAAATAAATCATGCCGTACCTCTTTTTATCGGAACCGATAGTATTGTTTCTTGCTTTCATTATGAGTTGAAATGCCTTGGTCTCCTCATATGCGTTAATTCATTCGTAATGTGGAAGGTCCAAGGAGAAAGATATTAAGGAACACTAATTTAGGCCAAAATGCTTTTAGTGGTTCTTGAATTAATGAAATGCATCTGGCGTTTAGTTGAAACTTTTTGGAGATAGTATACACTTCAAACTTTAACAGAGGTCTGCAGGTGAGTCTTGGTTCAGCATTTTAATGTAGCCATGGTAAATGAATCAGAGGAAATTAGGAGCACTAATTAGTCCACCAAATATTTTATCAATCGAATCATAACTATGCCAAGTCCTTTGCATTCAATTCGGAGAGTGATAATTAACGGTATATTATTTCAATGGGATAGACAATATCATCGGTGTATCACGTGAAATCCGTAGGCAAACTATTAAAATGAAAAGGTCCATATCATTCCAAGATTCCACAATCTCCGAGCAAGAGATTTTCATCGCTTCCTTCTTTTATTTTCTGCTCTTTCCGTTAACTCGGTTTCCCGACACCATTTTGAACCCGTATCGCGGAGCTTCCCCAAATTCGCCCGAATATCCTCTTTCACAATCTCCCGCTCACGATTTTCCCAACCCCTCTGAAAATGGAATGCAATTCAAAAACCTATTCGCGATCCAACCTCAACCCTATCCCAACCATCCCGTCAGGGCGACCCCTCGTGGTACGCCACGCCGTCCGCCAACTGTTTTTCTTTCTCTTCACACACCAATATCCTCCACATCCTCCTTCACTATCCTCCCTCTACAAGGATTGGGCTCGGAAGTATTCAGGCGCAAATCGCCAAACCCTTATCCGGGCAAGGCAGCACTTTCCGGCTCACACTTCACTATTTTCCTAATTTTGGGTTATCTTTCATTAAATTAATTTTACTAAATCTTCTATTCACTGTTTAATTTTACCACTCGCTACTCCCAATTATGACTTTTTTAAAAACGATATTCATAGAAATATATTTCCACTCCTCCAGTTTAAAAAATAAGTTTTGATAACCGTTCATGCTATACACTCTCGTATAAATATGGAGTTTAACCGGTTCTAAAGTCTTTAACAAACGATACACAGCAATAGTTTTCTAAATGTACTCCTAAATATTCTGAAATAATTTCTATTTTCTACTGCGTGAGTCAGCTCTATCGGACACGAGTTTTTCTGGTCATATAGTCACCGCCTTTTGATTCCATTTCACCGCGTTTCAAAAACGATCTAATAAAAAATACTATATTTCCATGCACTTAAATGGAAATTTACAAGCAAGTGCACTGTTTCGTTGCAACGTTATCAGCAGAATAAGGCGAAAGTAAAAATCCCAATGACTGGTGATTAGAACTATCATACTTAATACTCTATGATAACATACTTGTCTCATAAATAATTGATACATGATCACTAAAAGACGGCGAGTCCGAAAAGTTAACTTTGTCACGTACGAGTAGGCTGAATGCCGTGGGAATAGGGAAGCTGAGAAGTGTTTGTGGCAAGAGAAGAATGGATTAGGTTAGAGATGAGAGTGTCATCAAAGAATGCACTAATTTCGCAGTCAATTTGAGTTAAGAAACTCTAAAAAGGAGAAATATAATGAGTCTAAAGAATAGGACGGTGTGTATGAGGTAATTCAGGACTGTAATCGAAGGGAAAGAGTTATGTAAGGATATAGCATCATGGAAGATATTATTAAAAGAGAGCCAGATTTTTAGGCCGAACAGTAGCAGTAGGTTTTACTAAGTTCTTTGATTGCTTCTACCCAGAAAGGGAATCGCGTGATGGGTATCCATGCTTCTCGGATACGTGGGCGAATTCGCTTACCCAGATTAGGGTTGGAGAGCACGTTAAGATCTGGCGAGAGAAGACTTGACTGCACGTGTGGGAGCGACGTTTGAATTTCGCTTTCTCTTATTTTTCGGAAGACCTCTCGCCGCGAAAGGATTTGAGAGAGCGGAATGAATGCTAATCAGCTGCTAAGGCCAAGGAGGGGGATATGCAAGAGGAGGTGGGCCAGGGTATGGAGGATGCCAGGCCCCACCTAACTCGTTCTCTCCAAGCACCTATCCATACACTCCACCATCTTCCTTTACCCATCAGTTTCTAAACTCCCAACTTGTTCGAAGTATCCGCATCCTCACAACAGTGTCCATTAAGGACGTAAAATTTGAAACCTCCGTTACCTTTCGTTAGGTTAGCTCATGCTCTGCTCCCCTTCCCACCACTACCCATTCGCACTCCCCACCCACCTCTTCTCTTTTTCCTCCTCAGGGGAACAGAGTACGAACTTCAGCCATTCTTCTCCCGCCGACGAAAACAGCTTGACCGTCGAAACATCCTAAGTGTATTTGTGACCTTTTTATGTGTTTTAAGTCTATAAGTATGCATACTATTTTCTGAGAAAACGCACTCGGCGAATTTTAAAACAAAAACTATTATATATAAATGTAGTTTTAAAAACACAGGCACGTGAAACTAATTGGAAGGACTCTCACAATAAATATAAGGGCAAATACGCCGGTCATCACCCGATTCCTGCCTTACCTCACGATCTGTAGCGACGCTCATTAGCGTACATGGTTGGCCCTGAAAGTGAAAGTCCCTCATCGCTTGTCAAATTCATCCTCCGTTTCAACCTTAGTGAACTGACATTGTCATCGTTAAATATGTCCCTTCATATATCTTACGTACAAAACTCATCGATAAATTCTAAAGTGACTCATTAACCGTGCACGAGTGTCATCAGAAAGAAATATCAAAAAATCTCAAAGATAAATTGTTTAAATTGTTATTGTCCTTGTTATTAATTTCATTCTTGTTTGTTTTTCACATATAATCACTATGTTCACGTCACCCGTAATATCGAATTGAGCTCATCCATATCATACCTCATCACATGAGGTTTTGATTAAAATATGATATCGTGAAAGGAATCAATAAATATTTTGACAACTGATGTTCAAAATCTACTAGTCATATAATACCTGGCCCCTGCGAAGTAAAGTGCATTGTGATTGCGACGTTGACAATAATGAGCCAGTGTTTTCAAGGAGGGAGACTCGGCAACTTCGTGAGCAACCAAAAGGGTCTTCCTCTGACCGAAGCCAGGAAAGTAAGTGTTTCGTTAAGTATGAATATTTATTTGCCCGATTTATTTGCTCTTGTCCTGGGTTGGCCTTTTGCCGCGTTGGGTGGTGATGCTGCACCATTTGACGAACCTGAGTCATTGATAGGGAAGGGGGGAGGGGGGTAGGGTTAAACGAAATCGTAAAAATAATATAAAGAAATATTTTCTGCTTACAAAAATTTCAGGTGACGAACTGCCTTCTGGAGTCAATTAAAATAATGAATAGCTATTTCGCAACCGATGAGAACAGCGTTTGCAAAAACAGTCAATAATGGGCGCTGACACTCCCGTCAATCGTAATGCGCTCCTTATAGACGGGAAGACGACGAAAAACTGAGCGCAACCGTATATTTTCCGTCATGTCAGGAATAGTCAATCGTAATTCCGCCGTAATGAGGTTACTTCCAGAACTTACTCATTTAATTGTATACCATGTATGTCAATCAATTCGTGTTCGGTATAAGAAATCATTTAAACCCTGCAATACGCACAGAAAGTTGTTTTCAGGGAAAAATCTAGATGTATTTTCCTGGAGTCCTCACTCTTTCTGAGTGAAAGAGTGAGGATTGCCAAGAGAGAGAGAGAGGAAGAAGAAAGAGGTCGGGTCCTTGAATACTAGCAGTGAGGGTTTAGGGGACGCTCGAGTAAGAGAGGTTACGGCCGCGGAAGCCGAAAAGAGTTATTACAGCGCCAAGGAGGGATTTTGGAGAGGAGAATGAAAGGAGTTGGGGATCGGGAAGATATAACAGAGGGAAAATATGATGAGAAATTGAAGTGAGAAGTTGTGGAAGGGACCGAAAGTTTTCATTTAATCTTCTCCCGGAGCATGTGAGTGCTTTATCATTTCTGGGTATTTTTCCCGCAAAATTCGATAAGTAGACATAATAGTTCTTGCATGCTCGCTCGTCTCCTGGGACATTTCACGCTTTATTCTGGATTTCGAAAAACGCTTCTCGCATTTTCCGCTGTAAAAGAGGAAAGCATGATTCAGGGAAAGATATATGGTCGATTCCATTCAACTTTGTTGGTAGGTTTGTTATTCGGGGTTGCAACTAAATTCATTCGCACCCTTTTCTGGGAAGGTTCGTATGAAAAATATTTTGAGTGTAGGGGGTTGAGGAAGGGTAGAAAGAAACCCGGCATTGGTACTAGTCCACTCTTAATGATTGACACGCTCTGTGGAGCCACTCACTGCCAAACAGCATGATTTTCAAAATCAGAATGTGTTTTATTGTAATAAAAGGGCAGTATTGAGTGCACAGTTACATAATGTATGCGAGATTTTGACACGCTCAGGTTGAATATGCACATCATAAAGACACGCAAAACTCACTGTAGAGACTTCCAACGTTATAAGAGTAATGAAAGAGAAGAATAAATGGCAATCATCTATATATCAACACTTTGCGAGATACAACATATTGCATACATCATATACCTGTGATCATCGTAAAAACTGAGATATGGATCACGCAAAATGACTTCATTCCTTGCTTAGACCCTCGAACCCAAAACCTCGTTATGAAAAGCTAGTACTCTGGTCACCGCATTGGCTTGATTTTCTTGAACATCTTAGCTTGAAAAATGTAGGTATGTTATGCATTTATAAATCATGCCATTCGCTTATTCATGGGTGTTCAACTGGTCCGGAGGTCCACGTAGGATTCCCAGTATTTTGGAAATTGGTACTCCGTCACAGTTTAGGCAAATGCCACCACTATGTCTTCCCCACTTTTTCTTCAATACCAAATGATCTCCATCTATCCCAGACACATCTATCATTTGTGGAGAAAATTGTCATTGTTTTAATTTCACTTATTTAATGAATTAGTAGCTAGCTAAGGAAGGTGTGAAGCATCTAAGCAACAAAAAAGAAAAACCACTATGATTGGCTTATTTTGGATAATGAAACAAAGATAGCGGTCCTACATCAAAGTCACTTCGTGAAACTAGTGTTAGCAAAATATATGGGTAAAAACACATTTTCTACACGAGAAATAACTCAGTACATGTATAAAACTACTTCAACCATTTACACTCTTTTAAGCCTGAATATTACGGATAGCAGGAAATGTTTTAAAACGTTAGCGTTGAACATAAAGCGAGTCAAAATATTGTTTAACTCTGCTTGAGCCTTCTCAACTCGCAGGATATGTGGCTCTCAGAAAATAACCTTGCCAGCAGAAACGCATTGGCATCCTAGAATGATAACTTAATAACTTGGGGGACGATAGATTTTCCACAGGACGGGCAATATTACTGTGTCAAAGAAAATTGGTAGGAGACAAGCTTGGGAGTCAAAAGGGCGAAAAGAGAAGAGCTGGAGAAGGAGGAGGGCGGACAAGGGAAAAGGTTAGGTGACCCTACATAAAAGGATAGAGGAGGGACGGAGTAACCGCGGATGTAAATTTGAGCTTAAGGACTGGAGAGTGGGTTGGGGGCAGGGCCAAGGGCAGTGGTGTGGGGTTTTTGGTGGCTGGCGGAAGGTTTGGGGGTCCTCTTCTCTCCCTCTCTGGTTCAAGAGACCCCGGTAAGGATGGGAGGAAAAGAGGGGACCAAGCTCAAAGAGAACGGAATCCCAGAGTCGACCGACGACGCACGGTGGAACAAGGAAGGGGAAAAGAGTCCAGAGACAATTTTCTCCACCAAACTGAGCGGAATGAGTTTAAGCAAAGATGAATAAAGAGATGAGATGGAAAAGAGTGCGGGGGAGGGAGTATGGGGAGTGGGAAAGAAAGAGAGAACTGCATAGAGTGGGGCAAGGTTTCGGGAGCTGTGGGGCCAAAAAGGGTATAGGGAGGTCGGAAGAATTGGTGAGGGGGATAACTGGGAGAGTACGGAACAAGAATATAAAAAAGTGAAAAAGTTGGGGACTCCTCCTGTGAGAAAAAAATACAAATCTATAGAGAGAAACAGGAGGTTAAGAAATAATATTTTTTTATATTTGAACCTTGAGATGTTTGCATTGATAATTTAAAATACACGGCATTGACTGAATCCAGAGTATAAATTCCATTAGAAAAAATTATTTATATTTCAATATCGGAAGACGCGGAATCGTCTATTGAATCGTTCTAGATTAAAATAAATAATGAATTTTACCATTGGAAGGTGTGAAGAAGTAAGATGAAGTGCTTTCCCGGCAAATTTGACGCTCGTTTTCCATCGGGCTAAAAGCTTCATATCGGCCGGCGTCTCGATGCCCGACTCGGCCAGGCGAGTGTTGTTTACGTAAAGAGGGATTAAATAAAAAATTAAGGGGAAAATGGTGACGTCTCTGACTTCAGTCGGAAAAATAATTAAGAAACAAGAAGGTTAATTAATGAAGGGAAACTTTATTTTGCGGTGTGAGTGTCCTGAAAATGTATAGGACACATTGCTAATAAATATCTTTAGAGAAAGGGGCCTCCGATAATAGCAAACTAGTTTATTAGTGAAATATGAAAAGTAAATTTCAAGGAAAGGGCCTGCATAGTACGCCCACAACTGTATACATGCATGGAAATGAACTTTTAAATGTATGCCACTTTAGCATGCTACATTAAGTAAGCTTAATTGATTTTTTTCCCTTAGGTATATCAACCCACTAGTTACCGACATTTTCTCAGTAAGAAGAGGAATAGAAAAGATTAAGAAAATTATTATTTATTAATATTAGAAAAATATCCATATATTGTCTAATTTAACACTAAAATTTACTAAAAACAAAATTAACATTTAGAATATCTATGTAGTGCACAGACCTGCGTTCTATTTTATTTTTGAGAATTCCATGCACTCTTATTCGGGAGTCATTGCTGATTAATGTAGGCACTTATAAAATTTTTGTCAATTAAGCTTGTTTCGTTAATTAAATGTAATAAGACGAAGCTTCCTCTATCTCTAATAAAATGCTCTCAATTACAATGTATCAGAATAAACCTGCCTACCGAATTTTCTACTCAATTCTCCTAAAAAAGATTCATGGGACTTCGTTTCCAAGTGTTTTGAACAGGCATGTAGATCTGGGCTACAGGTTTCTGTTAAATACTCTTATTTCAAGTACCTAATAATAGCATGAATAATAATTCCCCAATACAGCGAATTCATAGTGCAGCAGTATCAAAAACAGTACATATAAATAGTTGAAAATATCACAGTGTGGTACTAAACAGAATATAAAATTATTTAGCTTCATTATAGTACATAATTAGTTGAGTAGATTTAACGAGAAATTCGTCTCCTTGACTTCTTGCTAGGACTAATGAAGGCATGTAGTCATTATTTGCTTTGAAGATTGTATTTGATTTGCAAAGACTTGATATAGTATGATTGTGCTCTTCATGTAGCCAAGAAAAAAAATCTCTCGACGGCCCTCAAGCGAATAAAACAAGGTCTGCTAATCAATAGGTTTAATTGTTCTCTTGATATTTAAACCCTTTGCTCTCAGAGTAAAGTTTGTCAAGGTAACGAAAGCCCAATCCCAGGCATTTCCCAAACTGACCTACTTCCATTGGGGTGTTCGCAATGCCTCTGCAGTTTTCCAATTAACCCTGTATTCCACGATGAGAAAACCCCCTTTGTTATTTCCACAAAACTTTATTACGCTGGCACGACGCGCGTTTCACCACACTGTGGCATACTCATGTGCATTTAGCGGTAGGTTGGGTGAGAATATACCTGTAGCCTGGGCTTATGCTGAGGAAAGGAGAGGGTGGTGGGTGGGGAAGGTGGATGGGAGAGGATTTCCGTTAAGTTTAAAAATGAGTACCAAAGAGTCTATGGGTTTCTCGGAAGACTGCTAGGCGACTCCGACGGCTGGGGGGAAGGGGTGGAGTGTTTAGAGGGTTTTTTAGGGGTGTGAGGGGGAGTTGCAAGGGGGGGTGGAAGGTGTGAGAAGAGGTGCATGGTGTAGGAGGATAAGGGGACCAAGCACTTTAAAATCCGCCGTGACCACCCTCTTGAAGAGGAAAGGTCTAATTACCGCTAACAGTTAACATATAATACACAACAAAAAAAAAATCACCGTCATTATAGTGTCCATCTAAAACTTTACACAAACAAGTAAAAACTAATTATTCTCCTTAACCAACAAAAGTATCTAGAGTTTATGGCCTAATGGTAATATAAACTACTATTAACTAAATAAACCACACTCATCACTTGCACACAATATATACCTCTGTATGCTGCATTATTTTATTGTATAATCAGCATCTAAAATACCTGCATATAAGAAAAGAGCATGCACGCTTAACATTTTATTTAGATCCAAATAATAAATATCCAAGTTCTAATTTAAATGATACAGGTAATTGAATCCTGTAAAACTAAAAATGATGTATCTTTGCATGGTGTTTTATCATGAAAATGAAAATCATCCTCTCCATTGTGCATTTAGAAATAACATTTTAAATGTCTGACGTCCGGTTTGGACGTTTTGAAAGCTTCAAATACTACCGGAAAAATAATATCCAACTAGTTAGAAGGTATTTTCAAGTGTTTAGCTCATTGAATACAAGTTCTATATCAAAATATAAATAGAAATATAAAACAAAAGAAGCACTTGTTACCGCAATTTATCCACACTTTACTTTAACTCTTCGACCATGGTTTTTACGGTTAACCATCATTTTCAAGAAGCTTTTGAACAATTTTACATTAAGCTCAGAATAGTTGTTACAGACAGAAAAAAATTAAATTGAATCTAGTATGCAGCGAAAAATACGAATTTAATGGTACTTATGCCACCGAAATTCCCTCAAATATCACACTAAGTTGTGGTGTCACATTTTGCTGCCGCTTCGGCAACAAAGCTCTCCAAAATTTTGATAATTCCAATAAATTTTACTGATTTTCATGTGTCAGAACTATATAATATATAAACTATTATACTTCAGCCGAAACAACAAAGTAACGTTAATTATGCTTTCTTGTAGATTAGGAAATTTTATTTACGCAGCAATCGGAACACAATTGAAATGGGAACTGTAAATGTGTCTCACTAAATACCTATATCACCTGATATCACCTTCGGAGCTTAATATGTTTGGCTCACGATATATTTGTGTCTCTTTCATAATTAACGCTTGGGATAAAAACTAAACATGCATGTACAAAATATTCGAACTCATGAAACTTCGCTTGCTAAGAAGGTGATCTACCATCGAGATGAACACATATCAATCAGCGGGGATATGTCAATTTGAGCGTGTATTTTTCTTCCAGCCACGAGTCAAAAAATATTGCAGTAATGTTGATGGACTGTAGGTGGAGTAATAAAAAATTAAAAATTAAATAATAGTGAGGCGATCCGCGTTATAATTAAATGAAACGGGACTCCATTTCCGACACGTCCGTTGCAATGCGTCCCACGGCCGTGGCACGAAATTCATTTAATTAAGTCAGAAATTTTGCACAAGTAAAGGTAATATACTTTACCTAATTGTGCTTCCCGAAGATATAATTAGCACGCACGTTTAGGGAGAGTAGAAATTACCCAGTTTCACAGTGACTCTTCTCATTTAGCCTCACAGAAACCATCCTTTGTCATTTTCCTTTCTTCTTTCCATCTCCAGAAGTACAAGTACTGTCGAGCTGGACTGTCGACCTCACCGAATGAGACACCGTATTTTTTAACCTACATTCTTAGTTTTAGGTCAGTTAGGCATGAGCTCATTTATCTTACACTGTTTCAATTACTCATAGGTCTGCTGAAGAACTACATCTAAAAAAAGTAACATTTTTTTAGATATGGAAATGGATTTTGGGGCGGTATAAAAATGTTATAATAAAAACTGATTGGAAATCCAACAAACTTAAAAATTCCTTCTCATCAACACCATTATAATCATTTGTCATTCAAGCCAAGAATTAGTTGACTGAAGTCCTCTATTTTACCCTGTCACCAGCTTATTTTCCTTTGTCCTAGTAGATCTTTTTTCATATTCGTCGTAAATTGTTCGTCCCCTGTTTGGTTCCTCGGGTCTTTCTCGTGAGGCTTTTCCTTTTAATTTTTATTGAGATGTGTTTAGCCAAAAAGTGTACCTTATCCATCTGAGTTTGCTGATAGTGCACCATTTCTCCTCTACTAATTCATCTTACACTTCCTCGTTTATGATCTCATCCGTCCTTTTGATCTTCAGCAACCAACTTTAGCACAAGTTATTTGATATCTTGACCTGTTTTGTTATTTAATAACAATATCAGGAGCTTAGGTCAAATAAAATGCAAAACTTCCACCAAAGTTTCCAATATATTATAAATCCTTCCGCAGGGATATAATGAATGATGTCACATAATAAAAATATTTTTCTAAATCTTTTTTTGAAAATAGTATGGCTTAAAATATATAATAAACAGTCGTTAAAATGAATTTTCCGGAAGTTTTGCAATTTTATTTGACCTTAACTCCTGATATTTATATCATTTAACATCAGGTTTTGAAGGACTCTTTTCTTTCACCTATCTGTCATTGCGCCATTACAGAGCAACTCTTCTCATGACTATTTACAGTTACTTTTCAGTTGGTGATCCTATTTTCTTTGAACACAACAATTTTACTTCCATCACCTGTGTGCCTATCACTACAACATCTTAATAATACAAGATGTCTTCGCCTACTTTCACAATCAATAATGTAGGTAGATAGGGACCTGCATATGAAATATTTCAGAGGATATTTACTTACTTCCGCCTAAAACTACTTTAATTGGTATATTAATGCTCGAGCATTGCATAGAAGGTATGGTAACCCTGAAGTGTTTTCCTCATATAAGGCGATGAGAAATATCACGAAGAATAAGATACGTGAAGCAAAAACTAATTACTATCAGACGCTATTTTCAAAAAGTCCACTTCAAAAAATACATGGAAAAACTTACGAAATAGAGGAATAATTAAAAAACCCAATTATGAGAAATTGAACATTCACCCAGATATTCTAAACAATTACTTTTCCACTAGCAGAAATGCAATTCTTCCTCCAACACTCATTATTAATGACACAGTTAATCTTGATAGTCAATTTTATTTTCACACGTGAAGCCTATAGAAGTTACTTACGCGTGTAAAAACATTATCTCAAATGCTAGGGGCTATGATGAAATCCCTATAGATTTTATAAAAAAATCATTACCAATGATATTACCCGTGCTTTTAAATATCTTTGACCCCTCCTTACAGCTAGGCATATACACAACAACTTGGAAAAGAACCTTGTTAAAATCAATTCCTAAATGTTCTAATCATTCCAATCTGAGTGATTATAGACCAATACTATGTTCCACCGCAAAAATACTCGAGCGAATAGTTTTCGACCAAATTTACTCATACATTACCGAACTAGATCTGCTCGACCCAAGGCAATCAGGTTTTAGGAAGGGACATAGTACTCAAACCATACTGCTTCGCCTAACTGAAGACATCAGACAAGCAATGGATAATAGACAACTTACTGTGCTTGTTCTGTTTCATTTTTCATAAGCATTCGACTCCGTGAATCACGCTCTTCTATTAAAGAAGTTAAAAGGGTATAATTTTTCGGACAATGTAATCAAATGGTTCCGATCATATCTTACCGGGCGAATGCAAGCAGTAATAGGAAAGACCGGAGATACATCTAACTGGCTAAACGTGGACACTGGAATGGTGCAAGGATCTGTCCTCAGTCCATTACTATTCTCTTTGTTCATTAACGACCTACCGAGATTCGTAATTCACTTCCAATATATTCTATATATGCAGACGACATCCAAATTTACCAACATTCAACTCTAGAAAGCCTAACAGAGACTACTGCTAGTTTTAATTCTGATATTGTCCATATTAACGCATGGGCTGAGACCAATGGCCTAAAACTAAATGAAAATAAAACTAAGGCTATTATTATCGGCAGTAGGGAACCTTACATCTAAGATAAATTTTCACCACAACCCAGCAATCACAGTCAAAAATAAAGCTGTCCCCTATGAAGAACACGTAAAAAATCTGTAATAATGGACAGAAACTTAAATTGGAATGCACACTGCCTAAATATTAGGAGTAAAAGCTATAAAACTCTTCACCAATTGTACAAATCCAAAAACCAGTTGCCTACAAACTTACGAAAAACAATCGTAAATGCGATTATTTCCCCACATTTTGATTAGTGTTACGGTGTACTAAGCAATATTAACGAAGAAACAAATAATAAGCTCCAGATTACTATGAATGCTACTGTGAGATTTGTATGTGATCAGAAACGGTGGGATCATTTTACTGATTCATACAAGAGACTAAAATGGCTTAAAGTTAGAGAAAGACAGTTAGAGAAAGTGAGATTTGTATGTGATCAGAAACGGTGGGATCATGTTACTGATTCATACAAGAGACTAAAATGGCTAAAAGTTAGAGAAAGACGGCTTTATTTATCTATTCTCTCCGCCTTCAAAATTTTCAAGTCAACATGTCCTCCTAACCTGTTCAACTCTTTTATTTTCAAAAAAAACATCCAAAACCGGTTAACAAGATCCCATCATTTAGACCTACAGATCCCACAGCACAAAACTTAAATTTACCATGAATCTTATATCGCCATTGTAGCAAGAAATTGGAATACTCTCCCAACAGATATAAAAACATGTGATTCTGTACCCTGCTTCAAAAGGAAATTATTTAAATCCATAATCACGAAAAGATGTCGAGGGAGAAAGTGAAATGGAAATGATTGTTAATGAACACTGTGATCAATTTTAATTTTTTTGTGAAAACCATTTCTTGTATTTTTTGTGTGTACATTTATTATTATTATGTAAATTTTGTGTAAACACTCTCTTATAAGCATTATTATATTTTTTAATTAATTTTGTGTGAATGATAATTAATGTACTAAGGTGTTTGAAATACCGATAAGGGTCTACGACAGTAAAAGTTTTAATTATTATTTATTTATTATTACCTTAATGATATTAATTTCTGCTATAGCAAAAGACAAACGTCTGCTGAAGAATATCGACATCGGTCACTCAGACTTTGATAAAATGCATATTAACAAATACATTTACGAAACTGATTTGACGTTTGCAAAAAAAAGAAAAAAACCACAATAAAAATAAAAATAAAATGTAAGTACGATAACTTAAACAGGTGGAATGAAGGGCTAAAATATTAAATCCGCTCTAGTCTGAAACTTGTGCTACCCGGATATTACTAGTATCCTTAACCTAGTGCATGACCATCAAATGACTGGCAGCACTTACCCTGCTTGCTATAAAAATAATAACGGTTCGCTCTATTGAAATCATTCTGGATATAACGCTAAAGAACCAATTGGAGAATAAAAAATAAAATATAGATCGAATGTATGGAGTTTTCCAGCAAAGGGCATAGCTGTCGATGTCTACGACACATCATTTTAGAACTTCTTTCAACCTCTCTCGTGACCGCCTCCGTCACATCCTTCCCACTGAAGTTACGTCTCGAGAACTCTATGTGTGAAAAAAGTTGAGAGGGTGGATATTACACTGTAAAATCCAACACCTACACGGTCTGCGATCCATGTAAACGGGGGAAAAAGTCCAAACTCCCACGTTCTTGGAACAGGCCATCTTCTCCTAAAAAAAGAAGAAACTAAGTCCATGGACTAACTAATCTGCCATCTCCAAACGTATTTTTTTCAAACTTTCAAGGAATTTAATCCAAATGATGAAAAAATCTCTGTCTCGAACGAGAAGTGGAGGTGGAAAAAGTGGGGAAAAGTGGCAAGAGTGAAGGATATAATGTTTCAAGGAGGGGTAGGGGTTTAGGGAGTGCCATGAATAAGAAAAGCCGTGAAAGGTGGGAGATGTGTGCTAAGGGAGAAGTGGGGAGGATATTTGAGCATCAAGAGAGGAAAAAGGAAGGAAGTAAGGATTGAGAAGTTTCCGGAGTCCAAAAGAAGGAGAGAGAGAGCGAGAGAAAAAAAAAGGCAGGAGGGAACTCAGGAGAGGGATGAATTTTAAGAAGGGGAAGAAGAAGATGGAGCGATGAGGTTGAGGAAGCGTAGGGTAAAATCGGGGAGTAACTGTGAAGAGACCGGGCGTTAGCTGCACGTTAACGCGAGGAATAAAGGGTACGTGTGAAGATGACAAGCAAAGGAATTCCAGGCTAGAACAAGGGAACGGAAATTCTTGCCGAAACGACTTTAATGCGAGGTGAGAAGGGGTGAGTAAGCGTGAAAAAAGTAAAATCCTCTATGGAATTAAATAAGACCACTTCCGCAGTTAGATGAAATGCGATAAGAGTAATGTCTGCATAGTACCTGTAGTATTATATGGGCGGGGCGGCCCAGTGGTAGAGCGTTCGACTTCCAGTGTGAGAGTTGCAAATTCTAGACCAAGTGGTAGAAAATATTTTCCCTGTATCCCTGCCACACACCCCTAAGGTGCCTTTCAGGATAATATGTAGATGTACCCTGCATGCCGCAACATAGGGGTGTGGCGTGGAGTGAAGGGATTTAAGTCATACAACCGGGAGAACGAGAGAGAAGAGGGAAAAGGAAGGGACAGTGGAAAATGGTTAATTGCATGTGACCGGTGTGTAACACCCTATTTTTGCCATTGCAACTAATGGTGCGTAAAGAGAAGGATTATTTTGACCTAATAGTTTGGTATTGTATCCCTTTTCTCCAAATATGGACATTGTACTTATTTGTAAAGCGTCACCGGCTTCAGTCAGGCGGACAAATACGTGTAAGTTGGCGCAAACGGAGTGGCACACACTTCCCCTCCCCCCGGTTCATATTTGTCATTGGAACGAGGAATTGGTTGGGAGGCACGACTGTCATTTGTCAGAATCGATCAAGAACTCCAAAGTCGTTCTAAGTTTATAAATAAAAGTACATAAGAAACAGATTCCGTAATTCGTCGATCAATCCTAAGATTGCTTGACTGCAGCCCTCCATCATTCCCTATCTTATTGAAGTTCCCTTACTCCCTGGCAGTTCATATAGTGTACTTCCCTCTTCATTAACTTTTATTTATGTGTATATATATGTATTATATATATATATATATATATATATATATATATATATATATATATATATATATATATATATATATATATATATAGAGGCGTCTTGGCCTCTATATTATCCGTTAGCCGACGTCACTTTGATATCAATATGACCTGCAAATTGACCTTCAGTCTTCGGTTATGAATTTGTTGTTGAATCTAATTGACTAAAATTGACAACCAAATTGACCTTTGAAAATTTTACTGTCAGAAATTATAAGTAGTCGATAAGAAACAGATGTTTTCTCACCACCCTGACATATTTAAATAAAAAATACGAAATTAGGTTAATGGAGTCACTGTGGTGTTACATTGATGTCACCATGACGTTTACAATTAACTCCCAAAAACGTTCGTTTTTTTCTCCTATCGGGCAATCTGATCACACACACATCCCTTTACCTTCATAACTTAATGCATATATTGAGTTGTACGATGCAAATCGAAAACTGATGAATGGCATTTTAAATTTGGCGCAATAATAACTTGTATCTCGAATATTAACTCTTGCGCCCAATGCCGGTCTTGCAAGTTTTCTCTTGGCTGAATATTAGATGACTATAATTAATAGAGTTTTAAATTTCTATTTAATGATTGTTTCACGTTTAGTTATCACCCGATTGCACGAAATTCAACGCCTACATTGCATACCTACACTAGAGGCACTAGAGCTTTCACTTCTCTACGGCCATGCACTTGAGTATTCGCAGTCTGCGTCGTCTTTTGTTTGTGATCATTCGTTCCCACGCCAAGGTCCCACACGTTCCGATGCGGAAACAAAAGTCAAAATGACGTTCAGATGACGTCAAGTTGACTACGTCCTAAATATTTACTGTGTGTATCCTTGTTTTTATTTTCATGAAATATATTTTTGTTATAAATAGCAACCAAGGTCCCTATAGCAACATACCTTTAGCCTGTGGTTCATCCTTCGACCGAAAAGTTGGCATGAATGGGAAGCTTGCAAACGAATCACAGAGACTTGGGTTCTGCCTGTAAACACTTCATTGATAGCTTTGAGTAATTAATTTCCGTTGTCAATTACATTATGTTTATGATTTTATTGGTACATTCATCAGTTTTCTCCTTTCCACATTCGTACTATACCTACATGTTTATATTTATGTTCGTAACATTTTCGCAAGTAATGTTACGTCTTCATTGAAATGTAGTACACAAACATGTGGTAATTGGAAAAAATCTTGTTTATTGTAATTAATATTGACTTTATATTCATCCTATGTAGCAATATAGGTTTCAATTAATTAATTTCTAATAACTGTTATCGTGATTTGATGGTATTTCCTCAAACTATATCACGGCATTGACATACAAAAATTAGTTCTCGAAGTTGCTTTAACCTACGGGAAGGACCGTATATGTACGAAATTCTTGACACGCCTCTTCCAGTAAGTGTGAGCTATGCATGACTTATAGGTAGTCATGGGATGTACGTTTGAACTATGCGTTCGATGTGATAGAAATATTATATATCACATGTTTGACGACAAGAATCGAAAGTACGGAGTGAGTTGCATGATGACATATATTTTTATTTTTGAATCCAAAAAAGTAAACATTAGGTTAGGTCACAAAGTCCAAGTTATTAAAATAATGGCTGGTCATTTATAGTGATTTTTATGAATATTAATGATGATGTCAAGGTGAATCCCGTAAGACGTCATTTCAAGGGGCCATTTTGATGTCACCGTGACTTTACAGCCGTGACCTGATGATGAATAAGATTACATCAGGATGATGTCATCGTGACTTTTCATTCCTCATTGGGTTGGGACTATTCTCTCCATGTTTCCTTCAATTATGTTATTTACAAGTCCACTATGCATGACAGTTTTCCCAATCCGTCTGGTTCTTTTTTTCTACATTGTGTTCCATATGGTCCTTTCTTCTTCTATTTTTCTCTATACTCTTTCATTTCCTATTTTATCCTTCCATTTGGTCTTCAGCATTCTCTTCCAACACCAGGTATTGAAATCTTCTAGTTTTTCTGGTCTGCTTATCCAATGCCACATGTTACCGATCAAGGCTTGTGCCACGCTTCACACAATGTTTTTACAGACTGTATCTCTTAGACTGTATCACATTTTTCATAGACTCGACCGTAGTCCGATCTTCTTTGAACACATTAGTTACATTTCCAACATCAACCCGTCCATTATCTTGGGCTAAACAGTGCTTGATGCTTGTTGTATTTTTTTCCGTTCCAGGTACTTCCGAAGTAGAGGAATGAATCCACTTGCTCTGATTTCACTCCTCTTTGTGTGACTTCTAAGTTATAACCAACGGATATTGGAGTTATTATAAAAACAAAAATACGGAACACAGTACGTTGGGTAAGAATTTTGCATTTCATATTACTTCAATCCATCATCCCCAAATCAGAACATATCACATATAATCTTACATGGAAGTGACTCTTGAACTATAGCGGTGCTGACGATGGCTAATTAAGATCAAATGAACGGAGCGAATCATCTCTAAAGATGTCCTAACAGCAATCAGAGAAGTAACAATTTTAATGAAAACTATTTAGTAGAAAAGTAGATAAAGCAAACTAATATGCATGAATAACCTACATAAAAAAGCATGTAAGCTACAAAAAGTGAAAAACATTATCGAGGAAGATGTGGAGTAGAATACAATAAACCAATGGCTTAGTATTTTATGAGTGATCACCTTCCCTGAGCAACTGTGTAGTTCAATAAGTTTTTGTTGTGTATATAATAGGTATACATTATTGCAAAAATAATATGTATGAAAGAAATGAAAATTTTTACACATCTATATAAATAAAAATTTAAATGTTCGTTTGTTCCTATTCTTCAATCTTCGATTGCTTTGAAATTTCAACATAACGTTGCATTCAAATACGCGCGTGTTTTACAGTAATATTACATTTTTATGGCAGTTTTTACCACATTATTGTCAATTTATATATTTTCATATGAAAATCATTGAATTCGGTGCACGTGTTTCTTTATTTGCTTTTTTAATTACTTGCAATCAAGATATTGAATGGCAAGTTTTTTCTTAGAACGCATAAAAGAATGCAGAATTTAATTATTTCATTCACTTTTCTTTTACGTTTAGTTTTTGTGCAAATAGTGCATTCTTATCTCTAAATTCAGCAATGTATCTTAATTTTCAACAATTGAAATATCCTTGGCAACCAGGCGTGAATATCCATTTAATAGCGATTTCATGAATGGCTATTCACGCCTGCAGCACTTATAGGACAGGTTCAGCCACTATATTCATATTTATAGGTAAACGACTACAGTTCCCCGTTCTCCTTGCCTTCTCAATTACCATCAACAAGGAAAAACGTCAATCGCTTCCAGTGTGTGATTTGAATTAGGAATATCCATGCTTTTCACATGGTCAATTATATGTCTCATGCTCACGAGTGGGACAGACGAAAACATTATTAGTTTTTGCAGGGGGCGGTAAGACCAAAAATATTGTATACCCCAAAGAACTCGAATAAATGTTGTCAACTTTAATTTAATATACAAAAAATCATTATCTTTCATTCATTTTGTTAGTGTAAATGTGTCTGCTCTGTATACCTATGTGTGCCTACTTGATTGTAAAAGAAGAAGAGGTATTGCAACGCATGCCAGAAACATTACGCGCGCGCGCGTTTTCATATACCTATATTATATATATATAATCTATATAAATAAAAATGCAAATGTACGTTTGCTCAAAATATTAAATCTCCGAAAGTTCTTCACCGATTGCTTTGAAATTTTGATACAATGTCGCATTCGAATACGCGCGTTAGGCATGCCACTTTCCGCGGTGCATTTCAAGCTCTGAATTTATTGGAGAACGACCGAAACTAGGATGCATGCATTAATGACGCTTGCAACACGTCACATCCAAAGCAAATGTGTCCATTGACTGTTTCTTTTTTCGGGATTCATTCCGCGATGATTAAAATTGTAAAAAACAATATTTCGCTGGTCCTCCTGCCAGCTTCATCAGGTTAACTGAACTGATTATCTTTGAACTTTATCTGAACTGGAATGGAGTGGAGAGCCACATCTTAATCTTAATTTTTTGAACTAGTGATAAAGATGCATAGAATCGTGGGTATCGCAAGAATTTTCAGTTTAATAAATCTCTAAGTGAAGTCGTTTGGATAGAGAGAACATCATAATCGTCCTTCAGTTGGAAGTGACCGCACTTGCGAAAAAATGATAGCTGATAACATTTTCGTGGATGGTGGTCGCGGAAAACTTCTCTCCCGGTCACCTCCGCCTGTGGCGGCCAACTTCGGCTTGGCGCCTTACGACCAGCCTCGCTTTTTTACCCTAGAAAAATCGCCAATTTTGTTTTTTCATTCTTTATCTTCAATTTGTAATTCATATGCACATTTACACAATGAAATAAGGTGGTATCAATATAACACCATATGAATTCGAAGGGAATACCGGCTGTTATTAGATAAACTCATTCAATGGGATTGCATTTCAGTGTTCTGACTAAATCGTTAAAGCCTATTCAGAATCCTCACCAATTTCAACATTTAAAATAGGGCGAGCTACGTCTATGGCTGGCTCTCCTCGTAATCTTACAATAAGAAGTATTTTGGCCCTTGGTCCGGCCTGTGCAGACACCCAGTGGACATTGTAGCGGGGAAACAATAAACTCTTTGATCTGTGGCAGATCTAAACAACACTCCCCTCTCCATTCCTGTCAACCCGCGAAGGAAGAAGATGAGTACTGTGGAAAAATGGCCTATTCCTTCTTGCGGATGCAGAAACAATAGGTATCTGTGCGCGGCTCAAAAGAAACGGAAGGATACGAGCTTTCTCTCATACTCCTCAGCTCTCTCTATCTCTCTCCGATGAAAAAAGAAGACTTGAGGGAGTCTTTTATAAACTCCACTCTTTCTCTTCCTGCATCCGTTCCCGGTGCGAGGAGATAGATCTTTCCAAAGGGTAAGACGGAGGAAAGAGAAGGGACATCCCAGACTGATCGAAAGACGAGGAGTTGTTGAGATGAGACGAGATGAGAAAGTAAAAGTGAGGATTGGGATTGAAATTGGAGTACAAGAGCGTATACAGTGGTCGGAATAACCTTTGTAGTTGGAATGATTCTTGCAAGGTCTCCCACAAGCGTGCCTCAAAACGTTTCATTCTAAGGCATGATGACTGAGATACGTATCCCATATCTGTTTCTTCTTGCATTAGAAATAGCTTTTCCGCACGGCAAGTTTAATTCTTCCGATGAGTATTCAAAGTTTTCCTCATTAAGCACTACAACTCCACTCACGTTTTTTCTCTAAATTACGAACACTTACTTGCGGATAGGAACTTATATTACATTCCTTCGTCTCACGCCCGTTAATCCAGAGAGACGTTATTGAACACAATGTGATGACAAAACTTCAAAACATACGATGGATATCTGGGTGGATTATCATCTATTCAGCATGACATTCGAGACATTTAAAATTCCTTTTCACGTACTTCACCAGCGTATTCGATCCATTTGCTCTCGAAAAAGTGTTACTTTCTCAATTTTTGTTTTTTCTACCTTTTCGTTAACTAAGTGTGTTCAATAATTTTCCGTCACTATAATTTTTATATAGCTTCATACTTTCACTGTAGCAGAATGAGCCTATACACTAATGGGATGAAATTCGCAATGAAAAAATCATTTCACTACACTGGGATTCAAATCTGGATCTTCCTATTGCCGGGCAGGTGTATATACAGTTACTGCACCGAAGCAATCATGATGACTTTCGGCAGGAATATTTGCGAACTAGGTGTTCTCGTCTCTAGTCCAAATTGTAGCACAGAAGACTTGCTTACTGTGCTATTGTCACGAATAAACTCAACATTGTCGCTATTGAACGACTAACTTCGAAAATATTCCAATCGCTGCAAAAATGCACAAATTATGTGGTACGCAGTCACGCGACTGGGTGCAAATATACACACCAAGGGGATGAAATTCGCCATGAAAAAAAATCATTTGATTTGACTTCGATTCAAACCCGGAGCCGAATAAATCTTCAAAATATGAAGAGAAAACAACCTCTACTACTCATTCAGATAAATGCATTTGAACATTAATAAAAAGGTAATTAAGGCGAATAATAGGATGATTTACGAAGTATCCTCGTTAAAATTGGGTAAAAAAGTTCTCCCATCGATTATTTACCTTCAAGAACACGAAAGAAATATAAATTATGTCCCTGTGGCCTAATTAAGTAGGAGAACAAAAACATCACCCACACGCCCAACGATAAAAAGAAAAGGAATTATTAAAAGGAGTATCGGAAAACCTGACTGCCAAACAGTAATTGATCAGATAGCGGAAATTATTAAACCAGCAAATTAACGAAGTGAGTTTAAAAAAGAAAAGGCGGAAGTTGCGGAAAACACAGGAGCGAATTCTTGGGGAACAGAGGTGGCATTGGGAGATGGGAACAAAGAAAACCAGAACTGAGGAAAAAAGAGAGAGGGAGAGATGGCAAAGAAGACTTCTTCCACTCTCCTTTACTCAGTTCGGAGATGAATGAAAGGCGCTCGTTGTGTTCCGCGGCAAGTGGGTGGGGCATCTTATTTATAAAGTCCTTTAATTAATGACTTCCTCCATTTCTCGGGCGTAATCCTTGGTCTTCACCCCCGTCCCTTTAAACTCCAAACCGACCTCACCCCATCGGAATGCCTTTCCAAGCTTCGCCGGATCCGATGCCACCACCACCCTCAGAAACCTGCACCCTCTTCTCTCATCCCACCACACACCCTAACTCTCCATCCTTTACACTTTGGCCCTCTAGCAGCCTCTCTCACACCCTTGCCCGACCCCGTAGTGAGGAGGGGGCGACATAGGATGGGGCTAGGGGGAAGGGGTGAGGAAACGGGTGGTCCGTTATCACACACCCCCCCTTACTGCCCTCAACCTCCAAAGAAAAGGTTCTCCATGCACCCTCTCACCTCCCATTCTCTCTATCCTCTCGCCCTGTCCGACTCAAGACTGTACTCCCTCCCTCCCCACGAGACTCCCACCCATTTCAAATAGAGCCAGGGCCGCCTTTACTCGCCCCCCGTATCCCTACGGGTTCATTAAGTCTTTCCCCCCGTGCCTCCCCACCCTCGAGCAGCAAACGCCACATCCCCGGCGGCAAAGGAGGTGGTAAGGGGGAGCCAAGAGACGTGTCGACTTGGAATGAGGTTAGGGCCTTGGGGATGGGCGAGGTCGAAGAGAGGTGGAGCACGGCGGAGAGGTAGAGTGGAAAACGGGGGAGAAACTACATCTACACCAGCCGCGCGAGTCGCGACGCGGACTTATAAGTGGGTGTGTAAGAACACCGGCCTTGTAGAAGACAGGGTTAGGATAAATGCATTTTTAAGAGAGAAAGTACAAAACCACAGTCTTTTCCAGTATACGGACTCTCTTTTCTTCACCTTCGTCCCCTCAAATTGTGAATGTATGAAATCCTTTAAAATGCACTATTCTTAACCTACAAAACTAGATTAGAGTAAAATAATTTCTTCCATGCACCCTATTATTGCAAACCTCTTTTTCCTCAGTTATCCTCAGATAGTATCAAGAATCAAGCGTCCTCATTAGGTCCATGTCTGAGGAACCTCCACGAAAGATGCTACGAGACTTGGCTAACTGAAGGCTGATGCACTCTTAGGATGATAACGTTCTTTATTTTCCATTTTGAAAAAAAATGATAAGAGTATACATACATATTCATACCTTTTTCAGCGTTCCCTTTCAGCCAAAAAAACTTTTATTCTTGGTAATAGGCATGTAAAGCTGAATCTGGTTTAAAACATTTTCCGTACTGTCCTATCCTTGCATATCTCGTTTTCTCAGTCATTTCCTCATGCAAACATCCTCATATTAATTCTCCTAATATTACTTTTGTTTAGAGTACCTTCCACCAAATTCACACACTACTCCTCCTACTAGTAGCTACTCCTTTCTTTTGCACCATTCACTCCTAATCATAAATATGATTCGTTGTTTGCTTCTTATCCATTCTCTCAACATGGATGAACCAATGAAGCTCACTCCTTTCATATATGTCCATTACCGGAGCACCTTTCCACAAACTTTTATCATCTATTCAATCGGTTTATCATAACATTTATTCATCGTAACATAAATTAAAGAGCCAACATGAATTATTCACTAATTATAAAAAGGATTTGACCATAGTAAAATAAGGCTATATAGTTCTTTTTTCGCTTTATCTTTTAATATTTTAGTGCTGTGTGTGACTATGATATTGAAATGTCATTTCTAATTTGCATGCACGCTTTTGTAATAATGCCAGGGTATTAATAATGTTCCACCTGATTCTAAGTCTACCTGAATTTAATTTGTTCAGTAAAAAATTATAATAATCAAGCGCGGGAAGAAGCGGTGTATCTACCTTTCAGTCTGGCTATTCTCAATCTCACCAATTTCGTCGATTTCCTTAGTTCTAGATATAAAGTGCTGAGTCAAAGCACTACCCTCCGTGTCACCTCGAAACTTTCACGGTACCAGAAAGGAATTAGAAGAGAGAAGGGACGAAAAGTGAGGTTTGGTTTTAAATATTAGTATCGCGCTATATTTTGACTGCTATGCGTGGGAATATGAAAAATGCAATATGAGGTTGCAGGCTCGAGTCCCGCCTGGAGTGGATAGGGCATGGTTATGTGTGCTCGACCGTTGTTGATTGTTTAATAACCCGATGCAATGGCCATAAAGTGCTGTTTTCGGCGATCATGGAACATTTTTAAAATAGCAGTTACGAAGTTTTATTCCCAAAATCAGTGTTACATCCGTTAACAGTTGAAATCAGTTTTTTTATACAGATTTGCTGTTTCCCTGAATTTCATTTTATTTTCACGATGAAAAATTTGCGTTATAAATAGAAAAAATATTTTTAATCATAAGTAACTAGTACTTACGTGGGGGCAGAGTTTTCAAAGAATGTGAGGAAACTACGAACATGAGTTCAGAACCTTTTTACATACGTCAGCAAGTAAATAATACTCGTAGCATTTTTAATGCTTTCAAAAACCTGACAAGATCCACTGCAAATCCAGTACCTACCTCTTATTTTCCACATTTGGTTCATAAATTTCTATTATACTAATAATTTAAGATATAATCAATTTAGAGGAGTAAAAATTTACGTCCTTTACTCTTGGTAAATGTGCGCTTTAGGCTCGCCAGCTGAGAATAGTTTTTTCACTCACTTTAAACTTTCCTATATCCACCAAATTCCGTGCACACGTATAGCAATATCAGTACTTTTTTACATATTTATCACTCCTTGAAAATCAACATTATTTAAGGAAATCTATCTTGTCAAATCTGGAAAGTGAACGTCTAAATATGCCATCAAAACCAGGTGAAAAAATCTGAAAACTAGATTATTTCTAAAGGTTTTATCTAAAGTAGATGTGGGACTGATGAGGGTCTTAAGAGTTCCAAAAAACACAAAATTTTTACTCTTTTATTTGATGCAAATTTCATATTACAAGACATTCGTGTATTTCCGGAAATTAACTTTGAGCTCCTGGGAAGAAATCGCACATCTACCGGTTGCAATCCTGTCATCCCACTAACAGAATGGTGGGAAGTGAAGTCTAAGACAAGTTGAAAGAACACAAGAGTTGGTCCAGAGAGCGACAGAGAGAGGGAGAGAGAGAGAGAGAGAGATGCAGGGAAAAAAGGAATAAAGGGAAGGGGCCTCGGGGTCAAAAGGATATGAGAGAAGAAAGAGAATGGGTGGGAGGGGTGAAACAGACAGGGGAGGAGGGAGGACAATAGAGGAGTGAAGATTGTGAAAAAGGGTTTATATGTGCGAGGGAAGAGAGTGAGGTGGAGGACAAAAGGAGGTTACCCGCCGAGAGGATGGAATCAAGATTTATGCGTCTATATTAAAGCCTTGCACGGTATGTTTTGAGTGAGAGGGAAGACTGTATGTAGTGCGGAGGGTTGGGAAGGCGGTGGAGAGAGAAAGGGTTTGGCGGTTGCCGCCTGAGGGATGAGGAAGATGGGGTCAGAGTGTATTATTTGATAATGTGAGGGATGTTGTTCCTTGATGAGGGGGGACAGAAAGCGGTGTTTCGTAATTTGACGGTCGAAACATGTTCACGTCCGTTTTAGCACGTCGATTAACGGAAAACTTCTTTAGCCTGTTGTGTTCTATTCTTTGCCTACAGAGCAGGGATTCATGCACCGCATGATACTTTCTGTCCATTTTTATTTACCTTGCACCAGTAACGTTACAACAGTGTTCAAAGAAGATAGGACTATGAAATAGGAAACATTACGTGAAAATATCCGTGTGGAGAGTGGCACTCTATGGATCGGAAAAGTCGACCTTAGGAAAATTAGGCCAGAAAATATTATAAGCATTCAAAATCTGGTGTTGAAGGAAGATGTTAAACGTCAAATGGACGGGTAAAATTAGAAATGAAGAAGTATACAGAAGAGTGGAAGAAGAAAGGACCAAATGGAGCGCTATCGAAGAAAGGAGAACCAGATTGATTGGGCACATTTTGAGGCATAATGGGTTTGTGAAGAATATAATTTAAGGATAAAAAGGCGGATGGGTACCAAGAAGAAGGCCAAAGAATAATTACACAGACCAAATAAAGGGGATAAGGAAGTACATATGAAAATCTACCCGGGAGTAAGGGAACTAGCTTTACATAGGGAAGGGTGAAGAGCTGCAGTCAACCAATTTTAGGATTAAACGACCGATGCGATGATGAATTACGTTAGCTCATATTAATCTATACCTAGTGTTTTGAAAAACCCTGTTTCTGAATAGCCATTTTATACAGCGGAACCAAACATTTCACAAAAATAAATATTTTATTTTTGCAGTCAGGCAAGATTTTATTTTTTAGCATAGTTCCTTTTCTTCAACTTTGTTTAATCCTTACACTGGCATATTTTTCTCTTTAATACATTTCATAAGCACTGCCTCAAACGGTAAAGTCTCAAATGAATGTTTTTCTTCGCATAAACACAGCGCGTTTTTAACAAGCTCACTTTGCCATAAATATTTTCAATAAATATAGTAACTATGGTTTAAAAAATTAAATAATCGATCTTTCAGATATTCAGAAAAAAGATATCCCATCCAGCAATTGAGAGGCTAGTGCACAGTCCTGACAGTGGTTACCCCAACTAGCAGAGAGGCCTTAAATAATAATTTAAAACTTTTCACGCACAACCAGTTGTTTTTCCAGCATATTTTTCTTTTTACCTAATCCATGTTAGTACTATTTTTCTTCCAGCCAACTTCCTCATTCCTCCGTGACGATGAAAATTTTAACTTGGGACTTAAGTAGTGAGCAACTGATAAAAATTGAACCGCAGAATCTTCCCTTTTAAGAGCAAAAGGAATCTTTGGAAATATATGAATACTAAAAACTCAAAGTCCAGGGCATTCCCAACATGGGCTTTTGCTTGAATAAAATTATTCGGTGCAATGACACCAACCTTTCCAGTCCGAGAACTGAGAATCCAGTCAAATTCTCAAATCCAGCCAGAAACTCAAAAAAACGTACAATGGTCGTTTCCGTAATAAAAATTTCAAAATTATCGCAAATGGAGAAAAAAAGGTCACTCCAGTTCATTTTCCTCACTTGATTGATGTGGAGGGCGCGTGCGAATTGTTCTTTGATTAAAAATGTGTTTCAGTCCAATGCGACGTAAAATGTTCCTCGGCCATTACGCGTCGTATGTTCACCGGTGGGGATGCCATTCTCGCTCTAGGCCTCCTAAATTACAGGAGCTTTTAAAAAAGAAAACAATGGAATCATAAAGAGCAGACGTGGCCACATATAGTCATGGTTTATGACACGGTCAAACGATGTAGGGAAACGGTCAAATAGATCCATATGAACCGGTCAAGTATCAAAATAGAATGGCAATTTCATCGGCTATAAACGAAAAGTTGGAAAGAGGAAAATTTTCCACATAGAGTTCCAAGTTGGATCTTGAGGGATGACACGCTGCCATAAGTATATCATAAAAAACTGCAAATCATAATCCCAAAATTTATAATTATATGATAGCTTATTTTATAACTTTAAAGATTAACTGTAAGCCTATGAAATCCAAATATTTCACTCTGTTGAATCATTATTTAACAAACGCTGCAAAATTCAAGTTCTATCAGTGACTTTTGCTTTGTAAAAAAATATTACATTCTAAAAATACAGGATTTGTAAACAAAACATGGATGTACGGCTAAAGGTTATCAAAAAAAAGGTTGTCGGCACCGGTGGCGACGGGGTAAAGTCAGCGCCAGTGATCGACAATTAATCCATGGAGATAATCTCCACTTGAGATCTTTGTTGCCGCTTGATTGTTTACTTCATTTGGTTCACAAAAACACCTAAATTTGGGTTTCATTGGTTGGTTATTCTTTTCACAACGTTTCAAAATATGTACTCAAGCTTAGATTGGTGAAGGTAATTGTCTTTATCGGTAAATCAATATCAGTTCCATGCATGGAAGAGGGCCGTCGAAAAATGTGCTCATGTAACGGTACCGTTTAAGATGCCATATCTTCGCTAAAAATTAAGATATGAAAATAATTTTACCAGTGATGGAAATTAAATTAAATTTTCCAATTTTTATGAATCTATTAACCTTTTCGTATATCTCAAAATAAAAAAGTTATTATAAAAACTAATTTTTGGAAGAAGAAAAATATTGACAATTTCAGTTACCATTTTAGAAAATGTAAGCAATCTGCGTAAATTTTGGCAGAAAAAGAAAGACACAAACTCAAAGTACAATTTAGACCAGTTTTTCTTTGTAAGTATTTCTGGATTCCACTGCTTTTGGGGGTTTTCATGATAACTGCAGAATGCTTTTGACAAACTGTTTTCGTTGCCATAGCTCGGTAGCTAAGGAGTTGCGACCCCATGTTCATTGGACAAAAAATGCTTAAAATAACGTCCCTAACCTCCTCCAGAAGTATTGCGCTTTCCTCCTGAAACACCCTGTATAATGAATGATTTATGTTAGTAATTTGCAATTACAAGAAAATGTAATTTACTGTCTTAAATTATGTCATAACGCCAATTTATATTTTCATAATTATTCACTGACTACACTACTTGTAATGCCAATATTCGTTTGTAACGAAAGCCTTGGGTCCAAAAGGAACGAATAGAAGCAAAAATCAGAGGAAAATGAGAAAAACTCTCGCGAATGAGCTGGTAAAAAGGATTTTAACTCCCCAAAGATACATAGATACTCAGTTGTTTTTAAAAAAGTATAATATTCCTGAATAATTGCACATTACTTAGTAGCATAAGAGAAAGACTATTCATAAACTTACTAGAGCATATTTCTATTTTTATCGATTTTTGCAATAAGTCGCAAATGTTGATAAGCGGTATGCGTTTGCATCGTTTTGAAGCTGCTAAGCATAACTTTAAAAAAATTAATTATTCTTTTTGTTCCTTGCTTGCATTTTATACTGTTAATACATACATACTGTATTTTTCTTACGTCAATAAAAAGAGAAAGCGCGATGAAGTCAAAACAAATAATTCTTTATCTTATCCTGTGATAAATTAATCTATGCTGTCACAAATAATAAAACAGTAACATAAGATTAAAATATTTCAGTTTTGGCATCAGTGGAATAGATCTATCATCGTCGCTCTTGCAATAGTATCGCTGCTTGGAATAAGATAAAGTGTAGAATTAACGTTCCCTAGAATTATTGCACGACTTTCACCAGAAGCAGGCGAACATAAAAAATAAAGTCGAGCGATGACGCCAACTCGGCCGGAGATAAAACTGAGCATTCTGAAAATATTAAAGAAGTTCAGCTTTCCCTCGAGTCTCCGGTTACTCCTCGCTTACTCTTTCTCAGTCTTTCAATGGGTGGCTTTATTTTAATTCTTTTTCACTCGTTTGGATTGGAATCCTTGGTGTATCAACGCCAACTCTATACGAATTTTTAAACAAGAGGTCGCAGGAGGGTAGAGTTGAAAGCCGAAATAAAGCTATCATGGGTCCCCAGCGGAGTCGTTTCTTACTTCGAAAACTTCTACTGCTTCGTCGGAAGTTTAAACACAATCTCAGGAGCTTAACAGGCCCAGCATGTCCACAGCACATGCAGTCAGAACGAAATATGAAAATATATATAAAATGCTATTATTAATTTTCATGATAGATTGATAGTAAGTTCTCCCATTGCCAATCATTTCTCTTGAAAATATTACGTAAAATCAGCTAAAGCGTTACTGTTTCATAAAAATGAACAATATTGCAAGACATTGATAAAAGACGTCTTTATAATTCGACTCCATTTCATATTTATTGGCAAACAGAGATGTGTTAATGCGTGATTAATTTCTGTTTAACTCTCCAGCAAAGAAGGGCTTACTGTTATTTGAATGGCTCAACTTCCTTATCTAATAACGAGGGTAAAAAGTAAGGGATTTGTTCGAGAGAAAACTTATCTCACCCGACATGTTTCCTGGATAATTTCTCTGGTATAGAGAAGCTATAGGAGAAAAAATCTTAGAAATAGTATAATAACTATACTAAATTTAATAAATTTTGACCAAACATTTAGGCTAACATGTTTTCAAATGTAATATAATCCTCCCATCCCAAGCAAAATACCAGAAAAGTGTAGAATCGTCCATTATTGTTTAAGTGATTCTGCCGGCGTCACAGAAAATTTACATTCACTCTAACCTTAGCGATACCCATTCAATAACTCAGCTGATGCAGTGATGTACTACATAGCTTATGCCAATTATTAAATTCTCTTTATCTCAATAAAAACGCTTGGCATATTTCACCTTTATTGTTGAAGAATTTAGGAATTTTATTCTAGCAATCTTTTCACAAGATTTAGTGCAATCATAAAATTGTTTATATATTCATCGCTTTCAACGTATCACACGCTGGATAAAGACAAATAGTTCATTACAAAACATTAAATAATAGCAATGATTCCACTCACGTAAGGATATAGTTTCCTGTCAACCACAACACGCAGGTGGAAGATATGTTCTGCTGGAACTTACCTGAAAATAAATAGAAAGAAAAAATTATTTTTTGTCATTTGCTAAGCATTTATAAGAAGTTGGAGGCAATAAAGCAGCTATTCTACTGGACTCAAACAAACATTTTTTAGACTACATAGCCCAACAATAGACCAAATATGCAAATACTAGGTAGTCTGCCATAGACAGCGGACAGATTATTATTGAACTATTTGTTTCAGGTAGCGCTAGGTGCAGGTTTTAGAAAATGCAAGCAAAATATGAGGAAAAATAAACCGGAGAGAGTACGATATCTGTACGATAATGACGTAGACTCCGATTCAACGAAACCTAACAACAATACATTAATAAAAATAGCACGTAATATCCCCGTTTTGAGGGTCAAAATTGACAAACAGGAATGCTAACATACTGGATTCGTAAAATGTATCGGAAGAAGGTTATAAAATACTTCCTCCCAACCCATGTCGGTAACGTGTCGGCGTGGCAACATAAGGGTCGCGGCTTTGAATTCAATCTCGAGCGTGAGTGCATTGTCTACCACAGGATTATAAAAATATCCTAGGTTAGTCAGCGCCAATAAATTAATTTAAAAATTTCATTATTGATGTGGAATTGAAAGTAAGTGCCATAAATACTATAATGTGAAAAAGAAAACTGATTTTCCTTACTTTATTATAAACTGAGACCTGTTTATATAAGGAAATGTTACCATGTGGAAATCATTTTATATTCTGTTTATTGAAGTTAGTAACTAGGTATGATTCAACATTGCTCTAACCGACCCAGGTTTCAGTGTATTAGGTCATTTTCAATTTATGTCAAGGGCATCTTTTCAACTACTTCAGCGATATTGTTAATATAAACGAGGAAAAAAACCGGGCCTATAACACTTCCCTTTGGAATGTCTGATGTGACTTTCATTTAATTAGATGTAGCGCCGTCTAATACAACCATTTGTACGCGATTGCTTAAAAATTCTGCAATCCAGGAAATTACGGCGTCATCTAACCCGTAAGATTTGTGCCAATTTTTGGCATACTCGAAACCTCGAGACTCGAAATCCTCGGAGACTCAAAAACCGCAGGAGACTGTCGCGGTCGGTCTCGCAAAGAGAGTGTAAGAGACAAGTGCCGTGACCTGGCTCTGGTCACCTCGAGCACTGCACTTATATACGATTCGGTCTGGTGCTGCCATCTTTTCTACACCTCCAAGTCGACCTGTGAACTTTCCCACCAATCCACGGTGTGATTCCACCTCCCCTACTCTCCCCACTCCTTCACTGGTCACCTACTTCCCCGCCTACGCTGAAAAAGTGTACCGCGAACAGACTTTTTCCTTCGCACCCCCGAGACGACCACATCGCGGATCTCTGCTGATCTCTGCTGAAGACGTGCTATCTATACCAATAATTCACGGTATCTAGTCTACGGACTTAATTGATTTGTAATATTCTTTGAAATATAATTGTTCATTTTGAAGTCAAACCCAGTTAAAGGCTTTTGTTATTTCATTTTGTCTCGGCTCCGTCTCCTGCCTCTGTCAATTCAATCGCGACGATGAACTCCTATTGAGTTCCGTCGCAGATTTTTAATTTATAAGTAACTCTATGAGATACTTTATTCTTGAAAATGGCATTAAAAACTGAACCGCTTGGAGCAATAAAGTATGTATTCATGCCGAGTTACTTATTTCAACATGATGAATGCAATATATTTGCACCGTGAACAGGCATTGAAAGATGCATTATCGATCAGAAAGCCGTCTCATTTTATAATAAAGTGTACAATAGTACAAATTTTTAGTATTAAAACGGAACTCAAAGTATACTTAGCAGTTAGAGAGCCAGAAAACAATTCTACCACTCCCGCTGGGTTATCTAAGATCTCCCTGGTTCCCTTCTGTTTCGTGAGCATGAGGATTAGGATTTCCAAGGAAAGGGGGCTTAGAATCAGCATCGGACGGACGGAGAAATTACTAATGGGAATTGGAGGATGTAGGCGGGAATCGTAATAGGAAGGCCTTCGCTAAGCGTAAGATGAGGGAGAGAGCTGTCATCGAACGAATTACGGCACCGTAATGCTCCCACCGGGGCACCAGCGACGATCTCGGGCGGAGCAACGGCGGAGATGAGGAATAGGACATTAACTTGGGTCTGGGAGACTATGGAGGAGATCCAGATAATAAAGCGGGTGGTAAATGCAAGGAACTCCAAGTAAAGCAGTGAGGAAGGATTTCTGAGAATGGGAGAGAGCACTTTTGAAATATTACCTCCGCTCGCGAGACTGGGATACGAGAAAGGGATAAGGGGAAGGCTAGAGGAAGAAGAGGAGGTCGGATGAGGCGGCTTTAATGAAGGGGACGTGATTTGCTTGAAATTAGTTTTTCAACTCGAGAAGTCGCGAGATTTCTGTGACCGCGGGTAAATGTTTGCCATACGGAGAAGCCTAGCGATTTTTGCCAGGTCACACCCGCTCCCTGGAGATAGATGAGCGTTTTATCATTGAAATAATGCAGTCAAGTCATGCTGGATGTTCATTATGCTCGGATTGACGAGGAACACGGTCGCCGACCACCAAATAAACTCTGAGAAGAATTTGAGTGCCTTTAGGACGTCATATTCTTCATAAAATTTAGCGAATTAATTTGAATAATTAGCAAAATAGTCAGATAGTGAAGTCAAAATACCTATATTGAGACTAGAAATACTTATCCATCAGGAATAACGGTAGTTGAAAGTTACACTTGGGTAAATATAAGTCTACATGGTAACTGGGCATTTATAATATGTATATCTAACTAATATGTATATATTTACCTTTAAGCATCACTGATAATCACTATTTAAGCAAAAGTGGCAGTGTGTCATTACTATATGCTATTAAAAAATAAAATTAATTTTGAAGCGTAGAAGTCTTTTGGCCAAAAACTAAGACCATCCAAATTGCCATGGTGTTTTACTCACATTCTTATTCATTTATTCATTCATTACACGAAACAATAGAACTTTTTAAAATAAATTATTCCTCGCTATGGCCATTATTTAAAAACGCTATGTCAAGCAAGGTGCTACAATTGATTCCTTTAAAAGCTTTACGTTTGTCAAGATGGTGGCGCTAGCCAAGGCTACTTCAGGAGCAATGTCATAAGCCTAACATTATCGGACAAACAAAATAATTATGAAAGAAACATATTTATAGATAAAAAGAAAAACCCAAGAGATTATATAAGGAATAATAATGAACTGTTTTGTTTATTTGGGAAAATAACGAAAGAGATATTATAAAATACATTACCGACCTATAGGGACAAAAACTTATCATCAAGGTGCACAGCTAACTTAAACGTTAGGTAAATGTGTATTTGTCCTTTCAATATACATGGTTAACTTCACCTCAAATATTAATTTCATCCTCAAACAAGTTATGAGTATCTTACTTTAACCCGTTGAAATGATAAAATATTCTTCAATTGCTTTTTAGCTTCAAAGTAGTGTAGTTAAAATTCAAAAATGAATGGCATACGTAACTCACGAAACTCACTCATTCAAGAAGGAACATTGAATATTCGGAGCTAGTAGTAACAATAATAGTGGAGGAACATTTTCCATGGAGGTATAACATAAAATGCTTCATGACCTTTTTTCAAATAAACAAAATTCTACTCACGAGCAAGTCAACATCATTACAATTTCTCACGCAAACAAGACTTACGCACTGGTTCCGCCCACGAATATCCATCTTCGTTATGTTATTTAGAGCTTCACTCTCTTCAAGACGAAGAGTCTATCCATGGTGCGAAAGCGCTTGAAAATGAGGTAATAGCAGAAGTAACGATTTGGCTCAAGCCGCAAGGAGCGGGAAAAAAGGAAAAGAAACAAAAAAACCGCGTTCAACCGCGAGTCAAGAGGCCACCTCCGACCCGTCGTGAAGTAGGCATGGAATCGCTCCCGAAGAACGAAGAAAAAAAACAGCGAACATAACGCTTATTACGACCGCGAGTTGGTTGGAGACGATAGAGGAGATAAGCCCCCATTTAAGTACCCCTCGGGTCAAATGGGGAAGAATATTAGTCTCGGGGAGTTTCAGAGAATTAAAAATAAAAAGAAATCATGACGATTAATAAAACAGGAGGGAGAAAGAGAGGCATGGGGGCACGACTGTCAGACCCCTAGCTATTACCCTCCCACTGATGCGATGCCTACCACCATTTTTAAAAAGAGTCTCAGGCCTGCACCCCCCCTGCACCCCCCGGCCAAATCGTCACCGCGTCCCACACAAAAAGAACAGGGTCTTCCAGGAATGGCTCCCTCATTTTTTTCCCCATGAGCAGATGCGGGAAGTAAGAGTGAAAGATGCGGAGGTGATGGTGCGGGATGATGGTGAGATTTGCCAAAGGACGAGAGAAATTTTGCGGGTTCGTAAGACATTGGTAATTTTACTCCCAGGGGACAAAATTGGGAAACCCGCAACGGGTCGCGACCCCTTCCCTTCATACATCATCAGTCCCAATCTTATCTCTTTCGTCCTCCGTCCCAGTGAGACATCGCTCTTAGCGTTTGCTACCCCACTCCCTTATCAGCGCTGTAGGCAACTTTCCGCCCGCATGCATTCCCTCCAATCATTAACTATTTCGATTTCTCCTCTCGCCACCCAAAACACTTGCGCTTAACACTCTGTCAGTGCAAAGTAATCAAAGTAATGCATCTTCATCATTTTTTAAAAACTGTTTTAAAGAAAAACTCCAACGTTTACAGGAGACAGAAGAGGAAAGAACTATATGGAACAAGATAGAGAAAAGAACTAGATGGATTGGGCACACACAGAGGAGTAATTTTGTCCACCTTCAATCCCAATAGCGCTCTCTATTCAAAACCTGTCACCAGAAAGGGAAAGTCCCCTCTGTGACACTCCAAAAACTTAGTAGTATTGTATATTGTAAAAATCTAAACCTATTTGTCGAAGGACTTCACTCACTCAATATTTCATCCCGAAGGTTTGTTTTGATAGGCGAGAGTAGAGCTCACCCCATACTAAGTCAATTAGCGGTGAAATTCATTTATGCAGGGTAGGGGGGTCCCTTTCATTGGGCCACCTGAAATTTTCCACGAAGTTCGGACAATCAGATAGTCGCACAGCGAGGATTTTCGGAATATAACTTGATGATTTGATTAAAAAAAATTAAATATTATCAGGTTCCACAGTAAATATTAACTCAAAAATATCTGTCACATATTAATGAGTAAACCCTCGGAAATTATTTAAGACAAATTTTGATCCTGCATATGACAGCAGTAGAAACCAACACCCACGGCATATGCATCCTAACTAACATGCATGTCTCCTTTATATACATCTTGGAGCAAAGATACTACCAACCGCGCAGCAAGTCATGAGGCAGGGAGTTTAGGGCAAAATGAATCAAAACTGAGGGGAAAAACAACAATAGTACTGATCATTTGTGATGGGTCAGGGTCAAATTCGTTTTCAACAAGTTGAAAATGCAGTAAGTTTAACTACCATAGTTTTTCTGCTTAATCTTAACAGATAAAGCATATACCTTCATTAGGAATGCATAGTTTTAAAGCTTAATTTAAGGTATGGTTGTTGTGTTCTTCTAAATATACTTCATATTTGTAAATTGAAAAGGGCTCATAAGACCCATAGCCTATTAACATCTTTGTATACTGTTTACAGTTCCATAAAGCGTGCTTTATAGCCTAAATTGTTTAAATATCTCAGACAAAAAAAATCTATTTTCCTGCAAATTCTGAGAGTAAGCGAAGCAATAGCTTATAATTATAATGGTGACCCAAAAGTTTTCCAACAGCCTCCCCATACTCTCCACTCCACTCACTCGGGTATCGAAATGATTTATTTACGACACTAAAATACGGAATTTAGCTCAAAATGGAGTTATTAACAAAATAATTTTGGGAGCGTGGTGGCCTAGTGGATAGAGCGCTTGGCTACAGATAGACGCCCCCGAACAAATCCTCGGAGTGCAAGGTGGCCCAGGGAAAGGAACTGGCTTAGTCACACTAAATGGGTAAGGAAATGACTAAGGGAACTGGCTAAGACACACGCGTGTGGCTTAGTCCGGAGTGAGCTCTACCATCAACTTTCCAAAACAACCTTTGGGGTGAATCACTGAATGAATACATTCATTTTCTGTTTATAAAACACTATTTGATCAAAACACTATTTTTCCGCTGAATATCTTTGAAATAAAATTATATTTTTCTAAAAAAAAACATTTTCTAAAATAAGCATGCTAATTTAAAAACATTTCCAACGCTGAAAACGTTTTCCAAGAAGAAATTGTTTTAGAATTATCTTTTAACTTTTTACTAAGCGAAGCATACAACCATCTGTTGCTTGACTTTGAAGCTTAAAACGAGGAATCCTATAACCCCCTAAATTAGGAGAAGCTGTGCCAAAATGGAGCATAGTACAAATGCAACACTATCTAGACTATCATGTTGGCGACCCTTACTGCATCTTATTGGCCGCGTTACTATAAAGATATTGGCTTTGAAAACCCAGGATGCTAGATGGAAAGAGAGAAGAGTGAACAAAATAACAACATGGGAATACTGGGCCAAGTATAAGCCCGCAGATAACACAGAACCACTGCCCTGCGCTGCCATTTGCGCTGGGATCCTTGTGTGGGTCTTGGCTTTGAATCCATAATGATCTCGCTATCCGCGATTGGGGATTTTAAGCAAAGTGGGTGCATGGGTAAACCGTGGCCATGGTTTAGAACTCGGGAAACCTCTGCGAGGAGTTTTTAAAATCATGCATCCTATGCCTGATGGAAGGAAAACCGAGAGGGAATATGCTGGAGGTGGAGTGGTGATGGGGAACAGATTTGAAGTGGGTTGGTTCGCGGAGTGTGGGTTAAAAGGAGAGGGGGAGGGGTTTGAGGGAAGCAGGAGATGAGGAGACTAGTCGACCGATTCGGGAAATCTGGGGTTGGAGATTCATGATCGTAATTTGAATTCCGAATTCGAGTTTTGGAGACGAACGACCGCGGGGGAGGTAGTAACTGGGGTGACTGGGTGACGGTTTCAGATGTGTGAGGGAGACAGAGAGAGAGAGAGAGAGAGAGCGGGGTCGGTTACGTCACTGGATCGCCGGAGTAAGCTGGTTTCAGGCATCGGGGACGGAAGTGGGTATTACGAACGGGGGGATCCTCCACATTTGATGCTGTGGGGGCTCTGTGGATTGGCTCCCGGCGATATTAGGCGAAAGGAGATTAAGGGTGGGTTTAGGAGGCGACACGTATGGATGCTGGTTTCAAGGGGCCGATATTGGATGGGTAAATGTGTACGTATACATATATGTATATACAAATATCCCCGCATCAGTGACGCATGGAAATACGACTTAAGATTTCCACCGCGCGGTTGTGGATCACCTGTACCTGGTGTTCGCCACCCAGGTAACCGAAGGGATTAGATCGAAGATGATTACGTTCTCCCGATTCCTAGTGCAACACATCCTCACACTCAGGAATGAAAATATTCATTTGAACTGGGTCGTTATCTCCTGCCGTGACATGAGCCAAAAACTATATTATTCGCCCGTATATAATTATATAATATAGCATAGCATTTCATGCCAAAAATATTTAAAATTAATAAACCAAGAGTTAGAGATACTACCTATCCAACACACAGTGATACCGCCCTTTCCTCTTCGTACAGCCTAGCTCTATCTCAATGAGATCAAGCTCGAATAATCACGTCTGGACTCTGATATAATACTTCTTACCAAAATAGAAAGTCATGGCAATAAATTCAAAAAATAATAATTTCATATTCAACTGACACAGTAATAATATTAAACACACTGAATTGCAGTTCATTATATAGTTTGTAATTGAATGGCGTTGTGTTTAAGGTATAGCATATTCCACATTATTATTTAGATTGTCTTGACTGATTTCAAGATCTTTTCCATTTCAGTTAATAACACGATTGTGGATATGCTGTCAATTATGCAATTCATATTTACACCCGGCTTTAAATTTATGAGTGGTGGATCCTTCCAACCCCATCCAACTATGTTCAACAAACATAGCTTCATTATCATCTATCTTTTTTCGCTACCATCTGGGAGAATACGAAAAAATATACATTTATTTTATGTAATTTAGTTTAACATCGTTTATCTATGACTTAAATTCTATGAGAAAAGGGCTAAACTGAACTTCAGATAAAATATATTGACACAACCGAAGTATACATAAATCTATTTTGGTCACTTTGCTTTATGTGCCAAGTAAATGTACTTCATGAGTCTATTTAAAATAAGGAACAGTAAGTGACTAAGAAAGTGCACTCATATCCATTTCAGTAGTTTAATTTGTCACTTTTTTGCCCAGGGCACACATTTAATATATACCACATCGTGCCTTGCCACGATACTCACGATTGTCCATAGAAAAACTATTCATGCATATGTATGATTTTAGGCTTTCCCGGCGAATGATGCTGATGAGTTTTTCTTGGGTTTCCCACCGGGTTAGGCTTTCCATGATTGCCGACGTTTCGGCAGGAGACTCAGTAATCCACAGAATTGAAAATGGCAGGAAAGTCTCCTGCCAAAACGTCGGCAATCATGGAAAGTCTAACCCGGTGGGAAACCCGAGAACAACTCACCAGTATTCATGCATAGATATGAGTTGAGCGTAGCAGCAATTATTCCTAAATCACAGTTCAGACTTAGTTGTATCATCAATATTGAAACTTTTACCTAAACTTGAAATTAAGTGTTTTCTGATTCAGGAGAGAGATTAAAAGAAATTCGGTACCTGGCAGTAGAAAAGTAATTGCATGAAAATTCACAATGACGGCTGTTTTGACCGCTTCCTCGACAATATAATCAAATACCAATTAATATCAATCAAATGCTTCGACAATATAAGCAAAATGCGTGTCAAATGGCAAAAGTTAAACAATTTCTATTACGGTACCTCAGAGCTGGAAATCACACCAACGAGTAGATGAGATAGATATCTTACCCAAAATCCCGAATGCATGCAAAAATATAAATAATGCCCTTTTAAATTCCACATTTTTATGATATAAAGAACAACATATTTCTTTATAGAGTTCAATCTTCAGGTACGATGAGAACATCTGAAATCTCTGTTACACAATAAGTCGTTTTTTTATAGTGAAACTGTAGAATCGCAAATCATTTTTTCGTTACACAATGAAAGAAGTCCACAAAGTGGAGCCTGAGATGGTGTCTCACCTGCTGAGCGTATTTATTCTTAATCCGATATTCTGCACCCATTACCAACTGAATCAACGTTAAAACTAAAGCTATATTACATCTATGAGAATTTCAGCCCATTGATAAGTGCATACAACACACGATAAAATGAAGGTTCTCACAGTTTTAGAGTCAATCTCACTCGTGTAAAATTATCCCACGCCAAATACGGAAAGTAAATAACCAGGTACGACGAAAACTGCAATTGTATCATATACCTATCGTACACCGATAGACATCGATAATGAGAAGATATGGCCGAAATGCTGTTACCTCAAATACTTACTGAAATAACTGAAAAACAATGGAATTTTATGAAATTAGAAAAATAAAAGTCTTCCAAATAAAATAAATAAAATCTCTTCCAACTTCTATGTGGAATATTGCATAGGCAATCGGGATTAATTGTAGGAATAAGTGGGTCGTATGAGAATTTGGGTTGATGCTCCAGTAATTCACTCACATGAATGGAGAGTGCTTTAATGGTTTTACCATGTTCAGAGAGTTGATGAATGAGAGTGATAGATGAGTGCATGGTGGGAGAGGTTAACCTAGGAAGTCATGGGTGAATGTTGAAGAAGAAACTCTAAAGAGGAAGAATATTAGGAGTCTTAAGAATATGAGAGCGTCTATGAAGCAATGCATGAGTGTAAGATACGCGAAATATGTATGCAGGCATAGGGTATTGTGGAGAAAATTGATATACGAGAGCCAGGTGTACAGGCCTAACATCAGGAAGTGTGCTTTTTTGACTGTGCCTACCCCGAAAGGGAATGTCGTGATGGATTTGTATCTAAACAAATATACAGTAGATGCTACTAAAGTCACGTGGTATTTACTACTGATTCCAAATTAACTACTCATACGTACCAATTTATGCAAAACTTCTATTGAAAATATGATGAAGCGAAAACATTTACAGTCGAGTACAGGAGTCAAGTCTTAATAAAAAGTAATCTAATTTAATATGACCTACAAAAAGAAACCATGGAGTCAACGGAAAAACATGAGACCTTCATTCCAAAGTAATCATACTTTGAGCCATCTGGGTGTAATTGAAGCTTTAGAATGATTGGAAAGGAAATCCTCACTTTCCCCTTTTTCCTTGGCGATATATCCAATGCGAATTGCCGATTTTTTTTAACGTTTGCAAGCGTGTTTAGGCACATCCATTCCGTCCATTATTTTGAGTGATTGGTATTTGTCGTTTATTTTTCCAATTTACATTTATTTTTTTGAGAAAAATGGCAGTCGAACAAATGAACAATAAATTTTCAAGGGATGATAAAAAAATTTCAGATGAACTAAAATTGTAAGAAAAAAAAGAAAACAAACTTTCATTTTTTTGACAAACTCCCTGCTGACTTCTTCAACCCGCGACGTATTGGCAGCTCTGCAAAGCGGAAATAATTGGAAAGGGTGACGGATCCATCCAGAAGAGAAAAAATTGGCCATTAAAGGGAACGAATAAAACTCCAAAAACAAAGGTCAAAGGCTGGTCACCAGAGCTGGTCCAATTTTTTACAGGTTAATTGGCGCGAAAGAATATTCGTACGCGGTATTATTTTTCAAGTGCTTTTAGAGAAAATATAGATATTCCTTTGAGATTTTTATTCCAACGTGGTGTCAATGAATATGCTTTTTATATTTTTTCGCTGATATTCCAAAACAAAACTGTTCCCTGAAACACATTATCATTCCGGGAAAGGGTTATTTCTTTCCATGAGTTTTCTTTTATATTTAAACGTGAGGACCACGTTTATTAGAACGTCCATTCCCTAAAAGCGTTTTGGTGTCGTGAGACAGGGTTGAATATAACGCACTCGACTTCCCGACCACCGCTGAATTGTCCACTTTCCATTGATAAAGCCTAATGAATGCTTCGCAGGAGATTTATCGTACCAATATGTGCATTTTAATGAACTGCTTATAATTGCGAGGCCAGTCGAAATGCTCAGATTCCACTACTTTTCAAGCGTAATGGAGGCGTGCAAATATTGCTATCGCAAATCGCTCGGTGAAAGTGCGGAGACCGGGGGAATGTTTTTGAATGAATGGTTGCTAGACGGTGATTAATGAGTATTGAACTTTGTTGGGGATGATTCGTCCGGAAAATCCACGGCCTCGGTGTCGATATTTTGAAAGGGATCTTCTCAGGAGAAAGTAGCCATCTCGTCATACAACTCAACCGAAATAGGCTAGCATGATCTCAGGAAATGGATACTACAAATCATTAATTTGGAATAAAGTTTATTATGAATTTTTAACCATGGTATTCTCAGTTCTCAGTAAGGTATTTCATTTGGGTATTGAATCGGCATATTTGGGACTGTGACTATCTCAAATCAATCAATTCCTGGGTAATCTGTATGTGATAAAGGAAATTTTTAACACATGATTAAATGTAAATCCTGGTTATTTATAGATTAAAGTCAAAACAAGGAATTAAAAAAATACAAAAGGATACTTAAATTTCTTTCTTGAATATTCACGAGGACCGCTGACTTTAAATATAATGAGAAAATGCTGGTTTCTCCATGTTTTTTACGATGACGTTTCGTAGCCAATGCAGGCCACATCTTCAGATCAAGTCCGAAAGATGTGAAGATGTGGCCTGCATTGGCTACGAAACGTCATCGTAAAGATACACCGACGCAGCTTTGCCCGAAAAACATGGAGAAACCAGCACAACAGCGCTGCGAAAGCCTCAAACAGAAATAATGAGAAAATGTTTACCTAACTCAACCTAACACAGGGATTACCTATTTTTAATGTCCGTAAAAATTATCACAATCATGAAACCCGTGTGTATTACAAAGTATAAGTATTATTAAATGTACAATATCTTCCAACTTCATAGTGAGCATAACTGAACACAAAATTACAAAATTACTGATGAATGAAGGAAAAAATAGTTTTTATTAGCGCTAGCATATAGAAGAGTGTTCCACATTTATGTAGTCTCACATGAAAAATAGAATGACTACGATAGATAATAATAACAACATTTATTTGTCTAGTAGATCGACTTACAAAAATTGCACACAATATAAGGCACGTTAGGACATAATGGAAGTAGTAAACTAAGTATACATAGATGGACAGCACTACAAAAAAGTTACCATTGCACAGCACTATAAATATTGATTCATCATTGATCAATAAAAAGATGATTAGCTTGTAAGGCATCTGCCATAAACTCATTGACATCATAGTAGAGCTTTTCACACAGAAGAGCTTTCAAATGTCTTTTAAAAGCATCACCACTCATGGATTTTATGAGAATGGGCAGATGATTATATAATTGAAGTCCCATCCTCCTCAAACTGTGTAAACATTTAGTGGTCCTGGCATATGTTACGTGTAAGTCATTACGATGGTGAATGTCTTGGTTTTTAGAAAAAGATTATTGGTTACTATGGATATTAATGACAGCAGATAGAATGCAGGTGCTAGGAATGGGGAGAATATTAAACTTCCTGAAAATAGGACGGCATGGGGCATTCTAGGGCTTTTAGCCATTAGTCGAATTGTTTTTTTTATTTTAAAAATTTTCTTCGCATGATAGGAAGAGCCCCAGAAAAGGATACTAAAAAGTACATTGGAATAGAATTCCTCATATTACAAAGTAGTGAGGACGTTTCGTAAGACAATATCTCTAATGAATCTAATTAAGTAGCAGATAGAATTTAGATAAATATTTCCGATAAAGTATCATTGCGTGAATAGAAGGAAAAAAAATTTTAAACGATATTTTTTCAAAATTGATTAGCAAAAATATTTTTCGTTTTTAATCTAAGCTAATCAATGGGAAAACCATAATTCCCACTAGTAAAGAAGTTTATGTTGAAGCAGAAAAGCGGATTCCACCATCGGGGAATATAAAATTTTGAGTAATATTGGCACAAACATATTACAGTAAATTTCGAATGAAACTATATTCAGAAAAATATTACTTGGGATGTAAAAAGAAATGACAATTGTCTGAATGAATTCCTCGGATGCCACAAATACATCTCTCTGAGACTCAATTACCACTTTAATTCAGTTTGAATGCAAGATTTTGTTTCAGACATTGTGCCCATGGGATGCAGAAATTAATTACTTAATCGACGATAAGTAATTATTTCATGGGAACGCATGCCATTTCAATATCCCGAGATTAATGGCGCTTCTAAAAGCAAATTATCGCAAGGGGAAATAAACCCAGTGAACGCTCTCTAATTCAATTAATAATTGAAGAGGCATTACCCTGAGAGCCTTAAAAAAAGATTTAAAAAATTTAAAAATCAATATGGAGCCTTTAGCGTCTTCATAATGCATTAGCTCAAGCAAAAAACCTTTCGGAAGCAAACACTGAAACGGCGGGAACAAAGGAAAAATTGTACTTTTTTAATTCATCTCTAAAGTGCCGGCATAAATCTTCGATGGTAAAAAAACCGCTATTTAGGACGTCCGCGCAGACTTTTTGGTCACATTAAAAAGTCGAAATTCCCCCTCGAAATATTGCATCACGTTGTTTGAACGAGAGAAATAAATGACAAAATCCATTGCGTCAACACGCCACAGGGTTTAGCCGTTCGGATTTTCACTGGGGATTTAAAAAAATACTGTTCCCTACCTTTCACCCCACCATGGGTCACAACCATCTGCTCCTTTTCTCACTCATAGCCGTGAGGATACCAGAAACAACGTTTACGCGACATCCGAAATCGTAAACAACCGAATGATATAATGAGTACACGTCTTTTTTGACGAGTTCAGAGGGTCGGCAGGCTCTGAGGAAGTGTTTGCTCGCTCCCCTAGCTCAAGTCTTTGTCCGCCATGGGTCGCGTGTGCTTTTTCACCCCATAACCTTCTGATCTCCCTCACAGACCTCTCCTAAACTAATCCTTTTCCCTCTCCACCTGTCCCTGGTCACACTGTTGGAGATTCCAACCGACTGCGGACTTAGTTAAGCCTCACGCCTATACCAAGAGATATTATACAGAAGTTCATTCATCCCATCTCCGTCCTAATAGAGCGAGTGAGTTGAATGACCCGCACCCTAGTGAGACACTGTTGTCCCCATCATAGTACAGCAGGAAAAAGTTATTTATGGGAACTCAGCTCAGTGGTTTTAACATCACGACTCACCCCTTGATCGTGCGTGCGATTTATGGCCATCAGAAAAAGTTGATTCATCCCAGAAAGGCTAAAACTACTTATGTTTCTACCATGTTCTTTCAAAGGAAAACTTGTTACGGATATAAATAAAAGTTAATAAATATTAAAAATCCTTAAACTACTCTTTTATATTAGATTGGGTTTCGTGAATTGATTACAAAAAGTAAAAGATTTGAAGTCATCAACATACGCAATAAGCGGGACTAACCTCTCAAAATTAACTTTATTGTGGAATGTAATGGAAAAAGTATTATTGATAAAATATCATTAATGTCAAGAAAACATAATTAACACTCAATTAGCACGAATCTTTTACAAATTTAATACTACCATAGAAGTGAATTCCCCTTAAACCACAATATGCTGCTCACTAAAATTTAAAATTTGATTTACCTATTCAAAAAGGCCTTGCTCTCTACTTAGTGTCCTCATGCGGCCAGAAAAAAAATCAATGGTAGTGTTTTCGCGATTTCAAAACCTGTATGCTGCAGGGTATCTGTCCCTATTACGGGTTAATGGCTATTTATTGGATATATTTTTTCAGAATAATTAGGTTGCTTCAGTATAGTAATTAAAAAATTCTCACTTGAATGATTCATTCCCTTAAAGTTAATTGAAAAGATTCCCTTAAAATATAGCGAAGTAAATCCTGATAACATTACATTCACTGATTAATTGAAACTGAACCTGTATTACATTAATTTATAACCTGCCTACATTGCATCAATCTATATGGATCAGCGGCGATATAAATGCATATTGTTCATATTGGCTAAGAAATTTAGAGTACCGAGAAAGAGTTTTAAAAAAATTAAGGTAGATGAAAAGAATTTATGTGCCTATTATAGAAAGTGATTAAGGACACAAATTTATGAGTTTAAACCACTCAAACAAGAAATTTATATTAAATGTGACTACTGCTCTACAGCAGCGTTACAAAAATCGCGAAGTTTACTGAAATTTACATACAGTTAGCCATCGAAAATACCATATTTGTTGATAAAAGATCCTAGGCTTTCCCGGCGAATAAAATTAGTAAAATCTGCTCGGGTTTGCCACCGGGTAAGGCTTTTAAATACCAAGAAATGTCGGTTTGGCAACACCACTCTCCACATGACCATTCCAGTGAAGTTAAAGTGGAACGCACAATATTACAGGGAGATAAACCTGAAAAATAAATTAATAGCCAATAAGCGGTTTTAAAAGCCTTACCCGGTGGCAAACCCGAGAAGATTTTACTAATTACCATATTTGTTATTTTCTTTGTATGGTGTTATTTATGACAAATAAAATGTCAATAACAACGATCTCGATGTTTCAAAGGCATAATTCACAGATTGAAACATAAAAAAATCATTATTTTCAAGATATTCATATCCGGTAATTTGATTCAAGCTACGATTTGCTAAGCATCGGTACGATAAATTTGTTATTTTGATTGATTTTAACTTCTTTAAGTCATCCTAACACATTGTTATGTTCAAGCATATTCCTTTCGCATTGAAAATGAGTACAGAGTTCCATAGCTGTGAATAAACTTTAGGCTAACTCATATTTTTTTTATTTTAGGCTGATCTTTAGATCACTTTTCACGCAAAACTTCAACACAAGGATTATTGAAGATGAAAACTTAAAATATGACATATTTCAAGTGATAACTATTATAACTTTTGCTATTAAAGTTTAGAAAAAGTGATCCGAAAACGAAATAACAGTTTTCTTATGTATGATCGCAATGTTCATGAATTAATGGAGGGGATATGGAGGTCCCTAAATAGTGGACTGGATCGGCTCTTATGAAGATTCGTTTCCTTTATAAATCTCCATAAAACGTTAGGTGCGATGTTGCCAATAGCAGGAATATGAACATATTGTTATGCTCTGTACTTAATAACGAAACATATATGAGTATACCAATTAGCAAATGTAATTCCGCTAATTAACTCACTTAAACTTAAAGTATGTACTGTTAGAAATGGTTGCCTACGTGGTGGCCTAAGAGGTGAGAACAAGAAATTTAGGTTTGTCAACACCACTTTCCACATGACCATTCCAGTGAAGTTAAAGTGGAACGCACAATAATACAGGAAGATAAACCTGAAAAATAAATTAATAGCTAATAAGCGGTTTTTTTACGTTAACGACAAATCGTATTTGCCTAGACAAATTGATGCTGGTATTGACATGCTGGTAAAAAAAAACAAATACACTGCAATAAAATAGTTATCATCTAATCCAAGCAACCAATTTTCCCCACACTTTGTTTCCTCTTGGCCGTAGAAGCACATAAAACTGTAATTATGATCAGTAGAATTTTAAGTTAGGACGCAGATTCTGAATGTTTATTGAAAAAATTGCTCACCTACTTGTTGTGCACTAAAGTTAAAATATGACGACAATCACAATTTTAAGGTTGGATAGCTGGTTGGTTCTGCTAGCATTTTCATTGTGTTATTGACTTTTGTGTTCATTTAATTCGAAAAATATGATTGCGATTACAAGTTTAAGTCAGAACGCATTTTCTGCATGCTTATTGAATGCAAGAACTACTAATATACTCATTTTCAACCGTATGATACAGCGTTAAATTAGGTAATACTTAGCACAACCCGTCTCTGTATTGGACATTAACGGAGCACCTGGCAAAGGCGAGAAGCGTATAATGGCGAGGCGAGGATGTGCTAAAACCCTGAGATGAGAACGAGGGGAAATGGAGAATTAAGTTAAGAGGGATGTATGGGGTAAAGGGGGGAAAGAAACGGGTGAGGAAATGAAGGACAGGGATTATGAGAGAGACAGAGAGCGAGAAATGAGAGCGGGCAAATGGAATAGTTTTGATGGAAAGGTTGGGTTTTATCCTAGGTTTAATTATCGCGAGGGTTAGGACCCTTCGCCACTTTAGGTCTCTGTTCATGCAAACAGTCCCCTCTCGTATAGTAGATGCAAACAACCGCTGTGTGTACATCTAGAAGGTTTTTATCCCCGAGGAAATTATTCACTGACCTGACCCTTCTTGACCACCTCCACGTTCCGACATTCGTTCCACCATGAATACCCTTTCAAAAACAAATATCCCTAGCCAAAAGAAATGAGTTAATTTTTTCCCATCCCTACACATTAATATCCACTAAGTCCCTGTGGCCATCTATTCACAGAAGTGGAACTGAGAGCCCAAAAGGGTTTGGTTTAGGCCAGGCAAGCACATGGTTTACTCTATAAAGCTCTTATTTCAACCCCTTCATCTCTTAACATTTTACATGTCGAGCTTAAAAACCATATTTCCTAAAATAATTAGTTATAATCCTGGAATATCATCGGACGGAAGCATTAACGAATGGATTTATTTTTAATTTTGGGAGACTGGTGTTACCATAAAGTTGTGATATAAACTCTTTACACATAGCATTCTGAGATAAATAATAAACGAAACTGCAATAATAAAATAGAGATGTAATTGCTATAAATCGTATTACAAAAACTGACATTGCCATATACGAAATAAGATATGAGGTTTTCATTTTTCTCCAGGATAACTTATTTCAATGCAAGTCGAGCTATTCGATTTTGTCGAGTCTTTAAACGATTGCGTCAAGTTTCTCCCTCTGGACAGACTTTATAAAAATCGAAGGTATTACACTTTTATGAAAAAATGGGGTTGGTATTTGATAGATCGGCTGCATTCTTGCCAATTAATCAAGTCATAAAATACTATCATTATCAATATTATTGATGACACATGTTTGGCAGGAATAAACTAAATCCAGCGTAGAAAATATGAATTGATAAGCGAGTAGAAAGAAACCTTTAATTAAAGGTACTATGACAGAAGGCTATGATTAATTTCTGAGGAAGCATTAATAACAGAAATACATCCCTATTACGACGTGAAAAAATGAAACAACTTACCTAAATCGCTAATCCTTAAGTAATAAATGGGTTCGATATTCGCTAGTAACGAGTTATATCTGATATGTATAACTTCTGCGTACACATAATGCTAATAGCAAACATTGGTTACTCGGTCCACCAACTGCAGCCATGTTTAGCATAGCAGAAACGCCACCAAGCTTTAAAATGTCTGGATTTTCCTCATTCCGAATATATTTCTGATGCAAAACGCAGTCCATGGGGGCTATTCTCTATCTCGAAGCTACCGATGTGGTTGCTTCGAATAAGCTACGAAAATTGGCTACCAACCGTATTCTCTAAATCGCAGGAGCTTTCTCAAGAACGTAAAAGGAAGTGGAGAGAAGTTTGAAGAAAGGCGGGTATGAGAATATTTTTAAATCAAATCCACGGAAACTTCATTTCTGGTGACGTCATTCTTAGAACCAATAGGAAAGCTCGTCTTAATGTTTTTCCGTGGATAAAACGGGTGAAACCTGTTTTTAGACCGTTTTAGACGGTGAAGATGTTCGTGCATCGTGTTTAGCGAAATATTCCACGCATAAAAAATGATGCGAGCAAAATTCTAAAATGTTTTATTTTCGCTCACATAATCTCGTGAACAATCTTGTAAATACGAACGCACGACGTCCATCTTGGCTGTTTTGATCAATTGAAATAAGATTGTTCGTAAATATATTCGGGAATTAGGGTTCATGTCCATTATGATTCGCGCTATTTGCTTTCGTCAATTACTCGTTGCTTCAAATAATTTAAATAATATACGAAGATGAAGCTTTCAAAAGAAATGCGAAGGTGATACACGTTACCACGGCCCACTAAGTATCCCATTATGGGCTGGAATCACGTAACTCACCGAAGGTAAATATGGCTTTCCGTCACTCCAGTTAATATCTTTTTTGTGAAAAATTCCGCTAATGGCGAAAATGACAAAGTAACCCAGGGAAAGGGAAGAAATGCGTATTTAATAAATGTAAGAAACATACCCGTGCGTTGGATAATTATAGATAGATAAACGTTATAAAATTACCAATATTTAAGCTCGGTATTTGGTGGCCGCGCTTCGTGAGGCTACCGTGGGAGCTTATTGGGGCTACGGAAGTAGCTTCGTGAAATTTACAGAATACGAGTGGGAGCCTAATAAGCCACCGGTAGCTTCTGCTTGCTCTTTCTCTGGTAGCTTCCTTGATAGAGAATACCGATGGGAGCAAGTAGCTTATTGAAGCATCTTTTCGCCAGAAAGCTCCGATGCTTCGAGATAGAGAATAGCCCCCCCATAAGTATTTACGACTAACTCAAGATAAGGTGTTGAAAATTAAGGGTTACAATGGATACTTAAAAGAAAAATAAATATTTCTACTGTGTAATAAATGATACATTGACTCATAATACTACAAATATAAATTTAATAATGTGCTGTGAAGTTAACAAATGAAGTTTTCCATGGAGACAGAAATAACTTCCCGGAAGAAGCAGAATACGAGGAAATCTGTTTTGGGAATAGTAAGGCTTTGTAAAAAGCAAGAATTAAGAGCAAAACATAGAAGGTTGGTTAAGATACGATCGATTTCTTCAAAGTACTAATTTCAGTGTTTTGGCAACCTTTCCGAAGCATCTACTTATTTTTGCATTGATGAAAAGAAAATTGATTCCCTTTGATTCCTGAAATTTAATAGTCCGTGATTTACATTCCTATAAGTGAGGTGAGAAACAGGACAAAACATCTCAAAGAATATCCTTTGTTAAAAAATGGTTAAAAATATTATTCTGTAACAAGAACACGTTTTTATATTTTACTGCTTGATGAAAGTGGTTAAAAAGTAGCGGGAGCACACCACAACTAGCCAGATATATTTTTCATATTCTAATGCTTATTCACCTTACATTTTTTTTTAATTTAGCATATCATAGAGAAATAAAGTTTCCTAAAAATTATGTACGCACTAAATGATCTTATTCCAAAGTGAAAATAATAGATTGAAAGCTATGAAATGTACGCTTAAAACGAAACAGAAAATATATCTTCTCGAAAATATTTTATACTGAATCTGCAATCATGCTCATGGATATTCAACATGTTTTTGAAAATATGATTTGAAGTTATTCCCGAAACAAATATAAAAATAAATATATAACCCTCATAAGCGCACAAGGAAAACAGTAAAACATACAAACTTCTTTCTGATTGTCAGAAGAGTTTTCCAGCAAAACCAAAAGTAAATTTAATACTTCTTCCCTGTTAGTCTTACATTATTTTTTTATGATGAAAATATACTCAGGCAAAATTTAACTTGTTACGTAAATGAAATCCACCAAAACCCCACCGGAATAATCAGTACGCATTACAACCTGCAATGATTAGGGTTGCAATAAAAAAGTTCTTCATTTCAACCACTCTACAAATAATTAATATGTGGTGATAATAATAAGTCCAAACGTCAAATGTGCAAAACTGTTGTCGCCGTTGAGTATTACAGTGTTGTGATATGAGCTTTCGGTGTAGAAGAAATCACGTAAGTGATAAAACATCAGCACGGACGTTTTATTTCAATGATCCTGATATTCGGTTATTGCAAATATACAATACATATGCCAAAACAGGACAGTAAAAATCAGGTCGATATTTTAAGTCATTAGCTGAGAAGAAGTGCATTAAATTTGAGGAAAGAAGCCTAATATAAGAATACTTCCCTCCCATGATTTATTTTTCACATAAGGAATTCAAGAGGAGGAAAATATTTTGATTTAAACAAACGAAACTACGGAGAAATATTCTCTTCGACCTCATAAAAATTTCTTTTCCAGTCAGTGTAAAACACATTCCCAAATTTTATTCCGAAAATAGGTTACACTCATGGAATTTCAATGACCTTTCTTTACATCCCCAGAGTTGCTGCTGCGCAAAGACATAAAACAACTTCACACAGGCAGCTATAGACGGCTTTGGAAGTTCCCATTCATGTCAAATATGAATTATATATAAATAAACTAGCAGGTTTGACATAAAAATAATTTTTAATCCATGCCTTTTTTATCCATGGTCCTTCTCTCCTCTTCCGCTTGAAAGAAGAAGTAAAGAGAAAACATTTTTTTACGAAAGTGGAGATAAACAATTTGGATCCGCCCTGAAAGTCATCGCGTGGAAGAGGGAAATACCCACCTCTCTTGGGAAAGCGTAATAACTTCGTTTCCCTTGACATTACATTTTTTCTTCCACGTGGACTGCTAAAGCAGAAAAAAGGAAATGAGGTTGCGGGCACGGTGAGATGAGGAGTGCCTCAAAACCTCTACCTCACCGGTGTCTCTTAGTCTGGTCGTCCCCATTCCGGAACATCCAAGCCCAGACACCGTCACCTCTGTTACCGACCCACCCGTTCCCCTTCTATCCGATTATTAAAATCCTATTGGTTAAAACCGCCCTATTCCTCCCCACCACAAAACCATCTCCACCTTTGGCTCGCAACACGTAGGTACTAGGGTTAGGCTGGAAAGGGAAGGCATTGGGAGTGCCGCGGTTTCCCGCGCCACCCAGAGACGGGGAAGGTGCTGCGGGTCAAAGGAGGTCAGTGGAAAGGACTGGGCTTCTATCAACCCTCCTGCAGGTAGTGAATTTTAGCCAGTCTTTCCCAAACGGGGAAGAAGAAGATGGACATTAAAATTTTATATTTGTTGATGTATGGAGGTTTGGTCATGTCTTTTTAAAAAACTCAACTGCCTTTTTCCGCCAACGTTTCGCCTTTATATTAAGGCTTCTTCAGGGCTAGAGTACAATGTGAGGAATACAGTTGGTAATAATTATAATACGACAAAGATAAAAAGTTTTCAAACATAAATTTAGTACCTCAAAGGATTAAATTTCTTACTGCGACAATGGTAGCACAAAAACCAACTCTTCCTCTTAATAACAAATTCAACATCAAAAACAAAACTAAAATGGAAAACGAAGCTAAAATTTTGTTTAAAAATATAATAAGTTAAAATAAAAATATTTAAAATTAATAGTATAAAGCATGAAATTAAAAATTAAATTTATCGTAAATTTCGAATGTATATTACGAGTGCCGTTTTTTTTTCAACCTCCGATCACCCAGTATGGGTGCCATGCGAGCGGCAGAAGGCGGGAATGCGCTGTAGGCAACTGCGCAACTCTCGCACTATACACTCCGCCATTGTCGACATCAAAGCGTCAGTTTGCGTTCCGCTACAACCACGTAAACATGGACGCCATCATTGATTCTCCCGCCAAGTGTGAATCGTTCTGATCCATAACAATGCTCGTCCACACACTGCTGGTGCAACTCAACGGCTCCTCGACCAATTTCAATGGGACATTTTCGATCATCCGCCGTATAGTCCTGACCTAGCACCCAGTGACTTTCATCTTTTTCCTGAGTTGAAGACATGGCTAGGAGGGAAGCGCTTCCAAACCAATGAAGATCTTCAAAACAACGTCAATGCTCATTTTAATTCACTGGCGGCAACATTTTTTGAAGAGGGCATTGGAAAACTTGTTCACAGATATGATAAATGTCTCAATCTATTCGGTATTTATGTTGAAAAGTAACCGTAAATGTACCAAACTTTTGGTAATAAAATGATTGTTTTACATGAACTTGTCTTTCATTTATAGCCTATCGGAGGTTGAAAAAAAAACGGCCCTCGTACATATTTTACGAGTATAAAAAACATATTCGTATTGAAATTTTGGAGAAGCTAGAATTTCTATACGAATTTCAAGCTAGAATTTCTACTCTAGCCCTGAAGAAGCCTTAATAAAAAGGCGAAACGTTGGCGGAATAGAAAGTTGAGTTTTTTTTAGAAAAGACATGACCATATCTCCATAAATTAACAAATGTATTAATAAGTGGTCAATAACCATTCAAAGAAATTAAAATTTTATGCCCGGTAGAAGGAGATATTGGGATAAGCACACCTCACGTTTGTTATCCACAGTGAAATAAAATAACTGAACCGGCCGTTTTCTCTTCAAACGTCTCCATTCACTCGTGCAAGATACGCGAGAATTTCCTTTAATCCTTGGTAATTCAATTCTACGACAGGTTAGAGCGAAGGTTTCCGCGGTGATGGTGGTTTGATCTCTGCATTTTCCGGGTTATCTTCCACGTCAGTTGTCTATGTTGACAACAGTTTCGCTGGCTATCCTGCCAGCGTCTTCAGGTCGAAGGTGTCGGCGTGTGGTTTCTGCCTTGCTTATATACCGTAGGCTGGCTGGGTGCTGCTCTCTGATTGGCTGTTTCTTGGATGAGTCTTTTCCAGGCGCTGTGAAGGTGATATCCGTTCTCTCTGTTGAAATTCAACGGTGTTTTATGAATTTCTATGGCCTCCTTGATTTGCCGAGGGAGGTATCGGGACTCCTTCGTTAAAAATAAGTCCCGATACCTCCCTCGGCAAATCAAAGAGGCCATAGAAATTCATAAAACACCGTTGAATTTCAACAGAGAGGACGTATATCACCTTCACAGCGCCTGGAAAAGACTCATCCAAGAAACAGCCAATCAGAGAGCAGCACCCAGCCATTCTACGGTATATAAGCAAGGCAGAAACCACACGTCGACAACTTCGACCTGAAGACGCTGGCAGGATAGCCAGCGAAACTGTTGTCAACATAGCCAACTGACGCGGAAGATAGCCCAGAAAATGCAGAGATCAATCTACGACAGGTTGACTGCAGACCTCCATTCTGTTCATTCCTCGGCTAACTCCATCCCCTCGTGACTCGTCTGTTTCATATATGTACCGTTTTTCTGGCCATATATTTGATCCTCGGTCTATCTCGTGAGGCTCTTCTTTCCATATTATTTACAGTAATGCCTCTCAAACATTCATTATCTCACAAAGTAGGACCTATCCATCCTGATCAGGTCTTCCTGATGGAGATCCATGTGGTTTTCTCCTCTTCTAAGTATTTCTACACTACATTCATTGCGATCCTATTCGTATTTTTCATCTTCAGTATTATCCTTCAGCCACAAATTTTGAGAGCCTCCACGTTTTCTATTCCGGCTTTCAAATGGTCCGTGTCTCTGAGCGATATAGTGCAACACTCCCCAGAAATGTTTTCAGGTACCTACTTCTTTTTTATTCGCTGTCTATTTTTTTGGAACACAATAATAGTTATTTTATTGCGATTACTTCTTCAGCTTGATCTATTTTAGTTTGATGTCCGTCGAACTTCTTCGATTCAATTTCATGCAGCAAGACAAGTAAAAGATTATACTTGGTCTAGCACCTCTCCTTGCAGCGTAATGCCTCCCTTGCGAACACGATTATCTTCGTGTCATTTTAGAGTAGTTTAAGACAAGAATTTATTTATAGTTTTCCCATCTCTAAACGCTTGAGCTTCAAAAGAGTAAATGAAATTATTGATCCTGAATCTAGACATTAAATGAAATAAACACATTACATTTCGAGGCAGAAATTAAAAATACTCGAAGGAAATCTTCGCATTGAAGACCAACTAAAACATCAGCACAATGATCCCAAAACTCTCTAAACTTCGATCTCCCTTTTTGAAGGAACAGCTAAAGGAAGCATATCGTCACCGAATTTATTCACAATTTTATTTTCCTCAACGAAACATCGATTTCTAATTCAAATCGAGGTGCATTTTGTCGAGAAGACTTAAAATTGATAAAAGTTAGGGAGTTACGTGATTTAATTACATGTCATATATTGTCGCTACAAGACACACTCGTTAGCAATTCATTTAAATAATAATGATATCATATTCTCAATAATTGATACGTACGCTGACTTCGACAAAACAAAAAAATATTAATTCGTTGTATGACTAAAACATAATTAACAGCTTCTACCAATGAGAATATTTGTTTGCTGCCTCCCTATAACCCTTTGGTACACTTCAAGTCTTTTCATCAAACCACTTTATGCCTGAATTATTCTTTTTTCATGCTAGGTAGGAATAATGCATTCTTACTTCTTTCAGTGAGCATCCCATCAATCTTAAATAAAAATCCTTTATTTTTCCTTAAAGATTTTCATATTCCTTTCCATTGTCTATTGTATTTAAGTATGTTAAAATATAATGTGCGAACTTTAAGACTGCTTGTTATACAAATTCATTTATTTCCAGAGTGTAAATACTTCTACTGACAAAAGTAAATTTACATAAAATTGATAAAATTATTTTGAGTTAATGTTTTATGTCTGTATTTTATGGCACAAAGGAATGTTTGCTTTCTGATCTCACATTTGACAAGGGATTAAAATGAAGAGGGAACTCTACTGAATTTCAATCTCATCCCACGTAATACAGCCATTTTAATAAGTATTTTTACTTCAATTCTTCTACTTCTCTCTATTTATCCACTATTATTTGACCTACTTTATCGACTTCATTTAGGGTAGACCAAGAGAATTATAATTAGTTTTCAGTAACATTCATAATTTTTATTAAAATTTTTAATACCATTTTAAACCAATCATTCACATCAACTACTTCTAGGTCTTTCCTTAGCTAAAAACCAAGTTATTCTTCCAAAATTAGTTTACAATTCATTTCTTTAAAAGAACTTAGATTTCCTCCCTCAACTATGGTTTTACTTGATACAACCTCGAATTACCAACTCGAATTAACCTAAGTATCACTTTTCATAAAAATGAATACTTTTGATCATTTGGCATTCAGTTGGAGATACCTAGGATGAGACGAATTCCAAAATGCACTGCTTCATGAGACACTTGATAATTTGCCCATACTTTCTAGAATTGGGCAATAATGCTTTCGTAAAAATAAAGAAAATTAGGTATATCAGCCAATACTTTCGGCCGGACGATGACACGCCATTCAGCATTGGTGGCATTTATAAATTGCTACTGTACATAAATATGCAACCATTGTATTGCACATTAATATTGTAGGATGACTGTAAATATTTCTGTCACCACTTGACAGAAGAGTTGATTAACCCTGTAGCCCGCATCCCCCTAATCTACACTATTGTTTCCAGATGTTGGAATGTGTGTTTCGGAATGTTTCGAAATACTCGATTTCTTTTTCATCCCACAAATTTCATGCACGAAGAAATTTGTGTTTCCCGGGGCACACAGTGTTATGTGGAGGCTACCATATGTATTTATATTCTTACAGCCCGAAAAAGTGAAATTCGGTTTATTTGACAGACTCGCACAGCCAATCAGCAAAGCATCTTGCTATTTTTCCTCTCGAATCGTCTCTCTCTTCCCATTTACTTCAATTTTTTACTTCATTTATGGCTCTCGTTTCCCCCCCAAGGACCTCTCTCTGTCTTTTTTTACCTCGCACCATTACTGTCTTGCCTTGCAAATACCCTCCCATATGGCACACAAGCTCACAGCCACTATCCGCTCACATTTCTCCAGCCATCCATCCATCCATGTAATCATTCCCACCCGTGATGTCCACGATGAAGAACTAAAAAAAGTGAAAGAAGTTTAAACCAGATACGCGCCCCGTAAAATCCACGACAAGCGACCATGTACACTGAATCACTGCGAAACACCCAGCCGACCTAAAAAAAACTCAACTCCAACATACAAACGTATACAGAATACCTACGTCATAAATTAATCGCCACGCCGGCCAATCCGTTGGAAACGTTGACCGACGAGGTATTTTCAAACCCCATCAGATATCACAACACTGCTGATCCCGTTTCGTGGTTACCTTTTCCCTTCCCTCAAGCACCACACAATCAATCTCGCACGCTAGCAACCGTAGGCTTTTGCGATATTAGTGACACATCGCATCGAGATGTACGACTGCATTTATATCTGTAAATCTACAGCTCTCGCAAAGTTTCATGGCGCAGACTTGCGCGTAAAGGGAAAGGGTGTGAAGGGAAAGGGTGGATGGGAGATAAACCACTTCTTAAAAGAGACACTAGCCACGGACACGCAAGGCAAGACGTTAAAACCAACCATCGCTAAGACTTTTCCCGGGGGGTTATTTTGTAATCTCACTAAAGTGAGAATACGTCATAAAATACGGAAATTACGTCATTTTTCATAGTACCATTCCGCCACCAAGGCGGCCGCGGCGTGACCATCTTCGGTGGTTCTTAAGTGGTGATCTACAGGTCTTTTATTTTACTCACCCGCTCTTTCGACTCTTGATCCGTTTCATTTGGCTCCGCATTTCATTAGTTCCATCTCACCTGTCATAATGAATATGAAATGGAGCCACCATCGGATCTTGGCCGATCGTGAGACGATCATTAAGAGAGCGAAACGGATCTCCCACCTTCCCGCAAAGGTGAGATTACAAAATAACACCTAAGGAGCCATATCTTTAGATCTCATTGTGAAGCGAGTCGAAACGGGACGACAGGTAGTGTTGAGTCATCCCATTTATCGTGTCACTTGGCAGCATGTAAAAAGTTTTTATAACCCTTCACACTGAACAACCTTTCTCTCCCGTCTCACAGGAATTTCAATGTTCCGTAGTCCACGTCTCCAAAATATTTAATGCGCAGAGCCAGGAAATCTTGCGAGAGCAATACGCAGGTCGGAGGAATGGTAAGTGTTTAAAAACTAGCCGTAAAGGGAAAATTAGTTTAAGGATAATGAAGAAAGAAAACTAACGAAAACTTGTATGCGTTTCAGACGAATGAGTTTTTCTGTTTCTACTATTGCTTAGAATTAATTTTTCGTGGAAAAATTAAATTATCGAACCAGTCTACTCCAAAAACGTTTTCTCTTGTATTGTCTCCTTTGTTTGATAGTAAGTGATTATCTCGATGACTTGAAATCGCTTACTCTTGAAATAGAGTATTTTAAGCTGAATAACAAGTAAAATTTAAAATAAGGAAGAATGTGGAATGTTGAGTCGGCTAGCGAACTGTGAAGCGAAAGCTAGAATTACGAAAGCAGTAATCGAAATTTTGTACTAGCTGTAGAAATAGGCTCCAATAGTTAATAACCAGAAGTTTTGCCGCTCTTTAATTGTTTTTGCATTGCTATATTCTACATCTCCATCTATCAAGCATACCAAGTACTACCCAAAGAGTCCCCGAAAAGGCTTGTCTCAAGGGAAGTTTGCACCCAGCCTTAAAAGTGTGGGTATAGAATCGGCAGAGTGGAAGTAGAATGATTATTTACGATTTAGTGTTTCGCTCTCTATAGAATCGGACCCCTGCGATTCTATAGAGAACTGACCTCTCATCTCTAGGTCCTGGGTTTAAATCCAGTATGTGTCCGAGATTATTGAGTAAAATACCGATCCCTGCTTGAGTTTAGTGTACGGGACACTTTTTTTCACATCCGAGGGACGGACACAAGTCCGTCCCTCGGATGGGACGTTATATTGTAGGCCCCTTAGCTCCTTTCGTGAAAAAGTAGGCCAACGCCATTGCCTGGTTTCTCTCCACCCTTCCTCATTTTCAATAGAGCCCTCAATAACATGCCTGTCCTCAATGCCGCCTGAGGTCCTGTGATCATTCACCTCCTCCAATAACGATAGCCAACAGTGATCCCAATTTCGAGTCATTTTGAAGCATAAATTCAAGAGATGGAAGTGACGTCAAATTAGCAACGCAAAAGGCTTCCAGATCTATATGTTAGTGAAGGCTTTCCCTCACTCTGTAACACAACATACGGAAATTTAATACTTTAGCGGAGCCGGTTTCATCTACCATCTTACGAGTGATACCCTAAAGCAAGGGTTCTGAAACTTTTCAGTACGCGGCACCGTTCCGCGCGGAATATAGCACCACATTCCTAATGTAGAGGCAGCCATGCCTGCTTTAGAGGAAATTTTAACGCTAAGGAACAGTCCAGAAAAACCAAGAACCCTAGCGGAGGGTACACGAACCGATGGAATGCTCGAAAAACACGTCGATCACTTCATTGTTTGTACTGCGTGTATTTTCAATTCTCTGAGGTTAATAAATTACGCTACTAAAATTTTGGTTACGCAAGCCTGTTTTTATGAGCTCGTCCTTTTTAAATAATTTTCTTCGCGGCACAGTCCAGCAAGTTCGCGACAAACTTAAGTGCCGAGGCCTTTGAGAACACTTGCGCTAGAGAAACAACAAGAATAATAACAGAATTGGTGAGATAAGAAAAAGTTCTTATCCTTATTGAACGAATACAACAAATGCACAAAGGCAAAGAGGCTTTATTGAAGCACACGATTCTAAGCTGAGTTCGATATCAAGTGATATTCGATATACAGCGTACCTGGTAGCTGACGCGATCGCGATGAGATACAGAAAGTCGAATTTCACATTGCATTACGCTGCCATCGTAACTCAGTGTCCTTCAATTGTTCAAACTCACCAATCCTTCCCAAAGTACACTCTGCCTCCCCGAACTTTCCATCTGCGAACGTGTGTTGTCCGCTCAAAGCCACACTTTCCATCCACGAACGTCTGTGTGGTCCCTGCTTACCCTGTTCCCTCACCACTCTTCCAAAAAAAAGACCAACCCCTCTCGTGACCCGCAGAGACCTATTTTCCAACGCAGCGAGAATTTTTTTCCCAAGCCGACAACCGTGGTTATTGCCACTCCCAAATTGGTCTGACGAAGGATATATGCGGAAGGATACGCCTAAGGGGGCAGGAGGGAGGGCAGGCGGAATAGAGGGAGAAAAAGACAAAGAGAGAGAGAGGGAGGGAGGTGTTCCATGGGAGATGTAGGGGTGGGATTTTGATGTAAAAATTAAGAATGACAACTGACGCAGGGAGTACGGTACGAAAGTTGCAATTACAAATATGCATAGCAAAATCCGCTACTAATCTCAAATCGCATGATATTGAATTGCGTCCCTTGATATTGTTCATCGCACCACGTTCCATATGGCACACCGTCGATCAAATAAAGGCACATACCGTATCATATCGAATATAGCAATAAATCTTCGCACAAAAGAAAACATCGCAATCAATTTCGATATCCATATCACAATAGGGTACATCGGAAAAACATTTTTTTTTATTTCGACTTGAAATTTTGGTAAAATGTGCAATTATAGTCTCAGACACACCGAAAAAAATATTTTCGATAAATATTAATATTTAAGGGTCTCACCCCCTTCATGAAGTTTTAGCTGACCAAAAATCGCTCTATTGGGGCCAATTCTAGTATTTTCTCCCGGATTTATTTTTAAATCGTAAGATTGAATTGAGGGGTCACGAACACATTCTGCAGTGGAAAATATTCATTACCGCATAGCTAAATTGCTAATGTGTCTCTTCCTTGCAGAATGTGTTCGTGACCCCCCACGTCTCCACGCGGCTCCATGTGCAAGAGGAACGACTGGCTTTCATCCAAAAACACTATGAAGCAGTATAAAAACCCTTTTTTTCATCAAAATGTATTGTAGTTATCTGATAAAATAAAGTAAAATAGTGACTAACATCTGTCGGAGCAGTATTGAGTTCCCTGTAAATTCAATCTTACGATTTAAAAAACATCCGGGAGAAAATCACTAGAATTGGTCCCAAAACGGCGATTTTTGGCCAGCAAAAACTTCAGGAGGGGGGGGTGAGACCCCCTAAATATTAATATTTATCGAAAATATTTTTTTCGGTGTATCTGTGGCTAGAATCACACCTTCTCCCAAAATTTCAAATCGAAATTTAAAACAAATATTTTTTTCTTTGTACTCTTTACTTTGTACGTCGTATACCGTATCAAATCGAATCTATCATAAAATCATCGTATAACGAGTTAAAAACGCAATCGATTGCCACATCCATATCGCACATCATTGATCTAATCAGGACACGTATCGAATATCTCATAAAATCATCGCATAAAACAATATCGCAGTCAATTGAAATTTTCATGTTTAAAGATAGGTAAAGTTTTGAATGTCACATATTGTCATCATGTCACATATTGCATGACATTGTGTGTGTCCCTTCCATGTATGTTACCTTATTCAAAATAAAACTAAGTTCAGTAATGCAATGGGAATGTGTGGAATTATCCCCTGCCACACACCCTTGAGGTGGCTTTCAGGGTACTTACCGCGAAGAAGTAGACTTCGAATCTGTATGGAATTGTAATGTAAAGCATGTCTCAACATTTCGATAATCATCAGCGTGGCAACGTATGTGCCACATCGAGTCAACAGAAAGATTAATATTGCCATTTGGCACCGCAAGTTTCAGTCGATACACATATAACGCCGCATCTACGGTGACGAGCGCGGGAGATGCGGTGACACAACATCCTGAGCTCACTTGATTTTTCCCGGGGACTTCCCATTGAATTTCTTTTTCCAATTTTCAATGCAAACATTCGTTTCACTCGAATCATTAGGGTTGACGTCCTCTCAACTTTTACCCATCCTTCGGGCATATTTGGGCGCGAGAAAATGTTGTTTTTGAAGTGGTTTTGGTATTAAGCATCAAAAACTGTCACAAATATCCCTCGTGGAGACAAGTATTACTACTGAGGTTTCTATTGTGTTTCATTATATGGTATACGGTTAGCATACGTATCCGCAATCAAAAGTGAAATGCATATTTTCACCTCCTTATTCAATAATGCCACATTTAATTGGAACAAATTAATCTATTTAACTCAGTGTATTACTTGAAAGGTATTAGATAAAACTTCACGGCCTAAACCTATAAAAATTGAGTAAGCAGCTTTACTAATTCTAAAATCCTATTTTTATCACAAAATGTTTTAAAAATATTTCCGGTGATCCACGTTCTTTCCATCCTATTACCAGGTTTTTTTACTGGAATTAAAATCACCTTAATCCTCCGATAACATTTTTAGACGTTTCGGTCGAATTTGAATACTATAGTTCACTTCGTTTCATTCTACCTTACGATACGCAGAGCTTTTATGAAGCTCTTGATCATAACATCAACCATGTTACCGAAATATTCCGACCCAACGCTTCGGTTCGCTTGAGATGTGAGTGGGTAAACGTGCAAAGGTATATTCGCGACTTCACTCATCCACCCCTGGGATATGCCAACGGATATGGTTATGGACGAACGGTTGATTTAAAACAGTTGTTCCCAAACCGCAGTTCGCTATCACTGCGGAGGGATTTGGGAGAACACCCAGGGGGTTCACAGCGTTAAAAAAAATGGGGAGGAAATATTTTATTTTGTGTTTCGGTTATGCCAACAAAAAGTCGAAACAGTTCCTCAGTGCTTCGCTGCGAAGAGTGCTTTCGACTCACCCTTGTTCTAAAAAGCGTCGCGCTTGTAATTTTGGACGCGCATTTCATTGGTCCATATTTTGCTTTAACCTCAAGCGCAAAACTTGTCAGTTCATAAATCCTTCAACCAAAACCACATAACGTCAGCATGATTACCAGCACTCTACTAACAAGTCCGCGTTACAATTCTGAGCACATTGTTTTCAATTGCAATATCTAATTCAATTAAGTCACATACAAATATTACAGCATTGACTAAATAGTTTACGTCACCCTATCAATATTTAAACTTTAACTCGCTTTGTTTTTAGGCCCTTAAGCAGCTGAGTTATTATCACAAAGACTCAATTAAAAGGCAAATACAACACATTCTCGAAGTGGAAATTAAACATGTGATTAAAATAATGAACTGTACACCATGCCAGGTACACTGAGTTATAATAGATACCAGAGAAGTAGGAGTAGTGAAGGGATTGTAGAGTATAGTGGTGAATAGATTGCAAGAGGGGCCTCACTATGGTTAACCCGAAATACTTCGAGTAGCGAATAGTATCTGCACAATTTACTCCTAATATGAATGTTTCTACAGTTCTTATACTACTTCCTATGTTATTTTTCACGAGAAGTGGAGAGATGTTGATTCAGGTGTAGCTTCTCCCTTTTTTCCATACAAAAACTAAAGTACTCAGCCAAAACTTCAACTCATGGAAATAAGGTAGAGTTATTCAAGTACTAGTAAAATTAACGCGTAACAGAAATAAAAATTTCAATACTGTGTGCGGATTTATAAAAGTTTTGAGAGATCTGGCATTAAAAATATCTTGGATGTAACAGGAAGTACGTAATGGGTTTCTTCAGGGATAAATCCGGGACTTATCCCCAATATACTTCCCAATGGTATACCAAAACATCCTTTTAAAATAGTTTTAAAAACATTCCAATGATAAACAAGCAATGAAAAACCTCTGGAGAACGTATAATTTCTCTAACCGCTAAGAATGATAGATATGCTAGAAATTAGAACGTCAAAAAGTGTCCCATGTCACCAAACAATTAAGGGCGCGTCATAATTGAGCTAGAAGTATCGAATTATATCTAAGATACACTTTGACGGCAATGGTTGCAAATAATTTTATATTTATATTAAATAATGCACATTTTATAACCTCAACTAATTCTGACTCTACTTGTTGGAATTGTGACATGTTTGGAGAAATAAATTACTTTCTAATATTCCACTAATTTTATTGTAAACCCTGACTCTTTTCACCGCTACAGTGTCATTATCAAGGGTTTCCGAAACTTTGAAGCCTGTTGGGTTTACAATAAAAATTCTTATTACAAAGTGATTTATTTCTCCCAACCCCGCTTACTTTATTGTTAAACTATTATCAAGGTGAGACACCATGTCACCTCTCGAACTACTGCATATAATTTTTTGCTGCTTGCATTCGACGCGAAACCCAAAATTAAGTATTCCTGCGACTGTGAGTCCTACGATTGATCAAGATGTCACGGAATTATCTCGTCTCATCCTTGTGTAAATAACCTATTCCACGCGAAGTGGATAGTCACTCCGAATATACCCACTGTCAGACGAGACAACCCTTTCTCCTGAAATCCGTTCCGAAAACCCTGGCCTTTCCACTCTCTCCCTAACCCTTGAACCCCATTTCATCCGCTCTTGCTCGTTCGCACGCATCGCAGCAGCTTTCCTCGCTTGATCCCTTCCTGCATAAAATATGCTCCATGCTCTCACTTATTCCACCACACCTCCCTACATCCATCCTACATCATCCCATCCCGTGCGCTCTCCACGGCCCTCCGTGCAGGAAGAAGCGGATCGTACTCCTCTCTCACGCACATACACAAACCATCAAAAAGTCCCAAGCCGTCGAAAGTTAAAATAAAACAGTCGTTTGACGAACTTATTTTATCTCGTTGCTGAAAGTAAATTAAAGAAAAAAAATAGAGAGAACGAGAGTTTTTCTGAAAGCCGCCGAAAACATTCAGAATGTAGTGTCGTAACCATGGTTACGAGGTTTTAACACGTCTCCTCGTCTCTCTATTGGTCAAGTAGTGGAAGAAGCAAGGTAACTCCCATTGGGGTTCAAGGAAGAAAATTGGCATCTAGGAAGCGATGGAGTCACCAGCTCGGCAGATCTTATAATAATTATGGTATTTTAACTACTGAAATATGCAGAATCAAAACGCTAAATACGATACTCATACATAAATTGGTATACAATACGTATGATTCATGAGAAAGTGGCATCTTTATTTATTTCTTATCCAAAAATTGGCAGTAAAATTCATTTCCAATCATGTTATTAGAACAAGGAATTGCAGCCCCTATTATACATAACACGACAATTTTTGCCTCATAGCTCTGTAACTAGCCACAACTGAGGAAAATAAGTACCACCATTGCTTTCGGATGCAGAAACTGATCATCACAAAGGAGGTAGCCATATTTATACCAGAATAGTACAATTAATTTCGTTATAAACTGCCATTGGATAAGGCTCAAACTAAAATTGTCCAATATAAATATTTTCTAAAATGGGCAAGCTACCTATAATATTTTTTGGACCCCTTGGTATGGAATGACCTCTACGATAAGTATTGCCTGCGCTGAGTATATCTCGAAAGAAATGAACGAGCGGTTGTGCGCAGAAGTAGCGTCAGTTTGACGGCATATATTTAATAATGGTGCAGTAGTAGTCCCATGACAGTTTCAGCTTTGTCCATGAGCAGGAGAATCTCGCATCAGTGTTTCTCCACTAAAGCAGAAGTTTGGGTTTAATTTTTGTTTACTTTAAGTCTTACACCAATCTTAGGCTCATTGACAAACACGTACTCGTAAAAAGTATGATAAATTAAACGGATAACAATAAAAGCCATATATCACACAAAGTTGAGAAAACAAATTGACTTTATTAATGCGTCGTTCTCTAACACTAATTCGATTATAGCTTTATAGGATTATAGTAATAATAAAATAATACCATATAGGTCTACATGTGTGCAAAAACATCACTCTACACCATTAAGGGTGTAGAACGGTGTAGAACGCTCGGGTGTGAACCGTTAATGCAGGATTTAGAAAATATAAAAAGTATAGCATATGAAGGATGATAATGTGACTGATATTCTTATCACGCAGAATACCTCCAGAGTTGAAAAATGCGATAGTATAACCAGCCAAACTGATAATTACAAACATTCCTTTTTTCCACGCACCACTAGTTAATACGAGAAACAGATCGTGACACTAAGACTCTCTGAAAATATACAATTAAAATAAAACCCTTCCTATTTAATTTCTCTATTCCTTCCCCCTCTATCCGCTGGTGTCCTAACACCTCCTGCCACACATATCTTGGGCGATTCCTGGATAATATATGTACGTTTATGTAGATTTATGAATGCAAACATGGTTTTTAATGCTTGGTTTAGTTCTAACAACCTGTTATGATTTTATTTCATTCAATTTAAACACGAAGTAAAAATTAAGAGGACGTTATGATATTCAGAGTTTAATTTGTTGGGGAGAAGGTAGAAGGTTGAAGAATTTCAGACATAATGGGGGGTGGATAAGAAATTGGGGCTTATCAATCATTAAAATTATAAATACAAAATGCATCATCCACCTAAAGATTTAATTCGCGAGCTAATTAAAATGCAAAGGAAAGCCTCACTCTTCGTCAAAAACGGCTTCGAGCGTACAGAGAGCGTAACACAGCCGATGAAATGAGAAGGTTGGTAGCCATAAGAGACTAGGAGGCAACACTTAGGCATAGGCTCGGAGGTTAAGATTAGACATGGAAAATTTAGATTGAAAGTAAAAATATTATTTTGACCCCGCGATATATCTCAAGAACTGACAGCAGTGACAAAATAAGAGAGATAGACTGCCGAACTGTTGGGTAAAAATATTCCTTCTTTCCACGCATCATCAGTGATTATAGCAAAAACAGCGTGACACTAACATCAGACACACATAATTTATCTCTGTCCTCTCCTCACTCTTTTTCCGTCCCCTTTTATGGTTGGTGCTCTAACATTCCTCTGCGATGCTTTTAAGGTAACAAATGTATGTAGCTGTAGATATATGAATACAAATCTGTTTTTTTCTACTTGGTATACACCTCTTTTAAGGCAAAACAATTTTTAATCGTAATGGAAATATAGCGGACGTTATGATAGGCAGGATTGATGGGGAAAAGTGAGGACGTGGACGCTGAAGTTCAGTTCCAGGGTAGTTAGTTCCAGGGTAGTAGAAAGCTGAAGGATTTCAGTCGTATATGGGGAAAGGGGGGAGTGATTTTGGGAAGTGGGGGGTGAGGTCGTCATAGGGGGACGGGGTGTGGGGGCGGGGGTGTGGAAGGCGGCAGGGGGTTTGGACTGGGTGTTTGGGGGGGGGATGGGCGAAGAGAGGGAAACCTCAGAAGATTACTTTCCGGGTCGGAATGAGGTGTGCTGAGGGCTTTTTGCTCGTTCCAGGGAAATGCTCCGGATGGCGGTGTACACACTGACGGGAGTTGTGCTTTACTGCTTCCAGGGCAAACTCACCCTTTCTCCCCCTCCCCAACCCCCTCTCACTAACCCCTCTATCTCCCTCATGTTCCTCCACATACACTCCCCAGACAGCCCTCCACCGACATCTCAATGAGAAAAAGCCTCTTTAGTTTTTTTCCAGACGAGCAATAAACCGTTCGCATGCAGGTTTCGACAGCTGCAAAATAGTAAATATATAACCTACAACTACACATACTGTTTATTACTATGGTGTGCACCGAAAAAAATATATACATTCATTTTTGAGCGAGGGAATCTTTTTTCCACGGAATATTCCCCGCGTATATGTCAGTAAATGCCTGGGAATGTTTTTTTTCTCGTGACCGCCTGACACCCGTAATTCGTCGCGGGATTATTCGTAGGAATTTCTACACGTGAATGTGAGAGTGAATTGCAGCATGCGGTTCATGACAGTTGAATAAATGGCCGCATAAGAGCAACTGATGAAAAGTTATCATTGAAAAGAACATTTAATTTGCCAATACCTATGCAATGTCTATTTACCTTTTTATATAATTCAATCCGAACGTTTTCAAAGTATCTTCCCTTCAGGTATCCGTAGTTATGTGTACGATGAACATATTTATAACCCGTTCGTTTCCTATCTCTGGCTGTTTAAAACGGCCATTATGCCGATACTGAAATTAATTTTTAAGTAAAAGCACACTATATTTAAGTAAGAGAAAAGTTTTGTTCACAGTGTGGCATGCAATTTTTATCACTAAATATTCTTTATAATTATATATCAATAGCAGATCAGTAATAAGAAGCACGCTATATGCTACTTAGTTCAACCAAATATGGATATAAAAAAGTTAATTAGTTGCATGCGCTTTTTAAATGGGCATGTGAAGAATTTGCTTAATATGTTTCTATTTTCCTAGCATTAGACAAAAATAAATACACTAGCAATAGATGAAGGTAATGAGAAGATACTTCATTGATTAATTTCAATCAATTCAAAAGATTTACTGCTTAAGTTTGAAGCTTTATGTTTCCCCACCAATACTGGTACCAATTACCTCGGTTTAGGATCGCCATTTCATGATTTCTAACTGTGTAAACCACTCGGAATAAACACTCATTCGGTGCAGGTTACACGGATGTACAGCATCCATTAACATACATCAGTAATGCGATAATATGCTTAACACGAATGAGGGAACGAATGGCTTCAAAACGATTCACATACTACGAATAGCCATAGAGCATTCGTAGTTATCCTCGGAATCCAACCGATATCCCGGCAAACAATTAATTGTAATTGTAGAACTATTAATTTGAACAGAAAAGACCGATCATCCGCGCTGTCACTCGGCCAATGAAAGTTTTTTAATATGCACAACCACATAGTAGCAGGAAGTAATTTGTATTTGTTTTGTCGGGGAAAAGTATTTTAAAAACATATGGCACTGTGTATTTCGATGGCATGAATATTAGGGTGTGTGACTCATTAATGTTTAGGGCACAGCGCAATTTTCATCGTTGTTACTATACCAATTCAAATTAATGACTTTCTCTCCAAAAACCTATTAAAAATCAATAACGACTTGGCAATGTGAACGAGGCTAATGGCTGAACTCAAATCAAACTACTGTGCTACTACTTATTATGCTTAAATTGCCGTTTGGAAATTTCTCATTCCATTAGAAAATCCATAAATGACGATAACGGCATTAGGGTTGACCGTTTCCCAATTCACATTTGCTGAAAACGTAAGCTTTGCAATTTCATGAACGATGGATCCACAAAATCACAGCTTTGCTAACAGACCTATAAACGATTAATATCTTTTCTAGTATTATAGATATTATTTAAGAAGGGATCAAATGATAGAAGGTGAGATTCCAAGGCTGAATTAGAACCTGCACCCTCAGGTGGATAGATGGTAGACAATATAATTAAAATAAAAAACTACAATAATGACAATGCATTAAGTATTCAGACGGATAATTAAATTCAAATCACCTCGCTAGGTAGGATACAGCGGTTAACGCTTACAGAGATTTAAAAACGTATACTGAGCGGATAGATACATGTAACACGACCATTAGAGTTCAAGATATTTAGACCGCGAACATGATTTGAATTCATTACTTCATGGAAGACATGAATAGCAGGGATCGAAGTGGCTGACTGGAAAGTGGAAAGATACCTATTTATAATTTTCACGGTCACGCTACTTCTGTTCTTGGTTTAAAGAATACATGCCACGGAAATATGCATGATCATCCTTCATGAAATGACAATTGCAGAATGCGCGTTTTAATTTCGCCGAAAGCATTTATGTTTGGAGATTGCGCAACAGATAAGCCAAAGTGTAGATTGTACGATATAACCCTGCCATTTACCGTTCGCACCTAAATTTCACAAGGAATAATTAATAACTCTTCAAAAACTATATTGACTTCAACTGTGAACTGGTCATTACATGGAAACGTCTACGCAATATAACACAGAAGATGGTTTTATAAAGAAGCCCCACATCCCAAGGGGAGGAATAAAATTCACATATTGATGAGGGGTGATGAGTATCATTCCTAAGGGCAACATTCTCTCTAAACGAAGCTCTGAAAGCCGATACCACTACTTCAAGAATACGCTTCCGAAGGTCTCAACTAATTTTCAGCTAGTGACCCTTCAGTCTACGGCATAAAGTTCCACCCATAGTGCAGGCGATATCATGCAGGAAAAATCCACGGCAATTCCCTTGCAGCTTTTCGCTAATTTTTACTTTCTCCCTGGTGGACGGAAAGATAGACGAAGAATGAAGTGCTCGGTATGGTTGGCGAGGAAAGAAAACTCCTCGATGAGATTAGGAGGCAAAGTAGGTGTTTGGAAGAGGTATTGAGGGGCGAGGGGTTGCTTAGGCCGTGATCGAGGGGAGGATTTTAAGTAAGCGAGGAAGGTAAAGAAAGACAATAGGTTATATTTACGGGATGAAGAAGGGTAGGACGCACGATGAGATTTAAAAAAGCAATATTATTGTTAGATAAGGACTTGCAAATGTAACAAATGTAAAGGATTTGTACTCACCTCAATTAAAACATACCTCAACCGGTAGATACCATTAATAATGATATCAAGAGGAATATGACTACGAATTTCTTAGCCCAAGAAATTGATATCTGAATGTTGGGGGTGCTATTCATGAAGCGCTTCGAAACCATTTTCAACTCTGGTAGACATACCACTCAGTGGTATAAAGTTAGTGATGGCTCAACCCCTGCAACACCCCCTGGTGGATTGAAGGGTATAATGTAGTCGTATATGAACGAAAACCACGAAGACCTACAGGGAGAAGCATTAATCACAAGCATCGTTAGTTTTTTGGTACCGGATTAACGGACATTGGAATCGGAAGGAGGAACGAGACATTGGGTGCAAAGGTAGATTGCTTGGTAAATCCTAACTTATCGAATCACTCCAAATAAATGACGTGTATCCAATTCACAGCATGCTCTCCAATTTCCAACGAATTGGCGAGCAGCTTTCTGGGGTGTAGAGTTCAGCGCAAGGTGGTCGGTCGCATTTGATTCCGTTTGAAAACGCAGCACTATTGCACGGACTCGTTAAGGCAACGTCCGAAGAGGTTGGCGGAGGATATGAGGGTGTATTGCGGCTCGACCAACACGTTGACGCTGAGGAAGGACTCGTGTTATCGTCCCCTAGGGTTCGGGCCATCCCCTCTTTCCTAGTCCTCTTGACATCACCCCGCCATCGCCCTTCTCAAAATCCCTCCTTGCAGTGCCCTACATAGCAACGGGACGGACATCCCTCCTTAACGACCGCCATCACATCCTATATCTCTGCCCCTGTGCGTCTCTCTGGCTTTTCCCAGTTACATGAGGCACCCGTTTGTGACGTGTTGGCGGCGGGAAACTTTGATATGTCTCAAAAAGGAAGGGGGAAGAGACATAAACACGTAAAGTTCATTTAGCTTTCATGCCGGAACCCAGAGTAATGCCGTGAAACCACAAATTCTGAAATGGAATTGCGTGGTTTAAATAAATGATGGAATTTAAGGTCGTGTGCCATGAATTTCAATGCGATGAAGGATTCTTAAAGAACTTCGGGATTTGATGCGATAGTAACAGTCAACAGCGGATGAGAACATGAATATGAGGAAGTTAACGGTGAAAAGAATCAGCCGCCTGGTTTCGAAGCTGGATCCATTGATACAGCACCAAATAAATTAATATTTAAACAGGTCAGTGCCTCAGGCAGCCAAGCGCCATTTGTAAGTCTTTCAGAATATGAAGGATAAATTCAGCAATGATTTATGAATGATCAAGCATAATCAGCCACTGTGAATGCCTTCGCTCCAATTAGCAATGATTTTTAATATAACAGTTCTCAAAAACCTCAAGTGCGCAACATATCGCAGATGCAACCCGAAGAACTTTGCAGACACAGTAAGGATGTTACTCATGTCTGGCGTAGAATAAAATACAATATTTTCTGATAATTACTCTAATGAGCCGTGATGGCGGTTAGTAACCTATGGCACTGACTCGTATTTTTTTAGGTTCATATCTGATTATGCCTTACACAATATCCCTTTGATCCACTAATCTTGAGTCGATACACACCTACCAGCTTAGTTTCTTTTTTTTAGCTTGGCCAGCTGTAATGACCATACTCCTTGAACTACGTTTCTTTTAAGTAATGGCACTGCCTACTTTAGCCTGTGGGAAGACATGTTTGATGACGCTGGACTTCTACATGAAGCAGAATGAAATATTTTAGAGCCCCAAAACCTATGGGTTTCCTGATTCTGATAATAACTAAAATCTTGAGTCTTCAAGCGTAAGTCAATGAAAGCTGGGACGTATTGTCATCTTAAAAGAAGATTCGGAAGAACAAGATGTTTTGACGCGTATTTGAATGATCTTTTTTTGAATCCCACACTCGGATAAGTAATAACCAATAATTTTGTGAATAACATATCACGGAAATTATACCACTGAATAAGTTCTGAAATATAATTTAACAGACCTAGACTTTTAATCAAAAAAATTGGATTGATAAGATCGGATGTACGAAATAGGTTACCTGATCTATTATGCATGAGCATTTAAGCTGGAAGCTTTAACGGATCGTCCTCAGAGAATACAGGTGAAATGCGAGATTGCAGGGAATTCAGAGAAAAACGGCCCACCTGAGAATTCCGGAGAGCAGAATAAATATTCCAGGTTTATCGATCATACCGTATTTATATGCGGCCTCGCCCATGGCCATTGACGACCAGCTTCCCCTGGACCACACGGTAGCCAGTCAGTGCAAAGTAAAACTTGTGCTGCAGCTGGAGACTATGAGGGACACCCCGAGTTGCAGTTTCGTAGTGGGGAAAGTAAGTATTCAAGGTAAAAATATTAAAAACTACTAGTTCACCGAGGTGTACTAAGAGAGGCACTTTTTCCTTCAAAGGAAATTTCAGCAAAATTCCTTAACTCTTCCATACGCTCCATGAAATCTATTCTCAACACACGGTAAAGTAATCATTATAAGTGGTTAAGAGAACTTTATAGGTACCAATAAACTACAATTTCCACGCACTGAAATAAAAAAAGTTTTTCTTAGGTTCACAATTTATTTTAACTCTGTGCACGATATGTGTCGACGATTTTTCAAGTTAAGCCAAGTAACCACCTTCACCTAATTAACCCTCATTTTTCATAATCCTCCCCCGCCCAATTTTACGTCCACCTGTCCTAAGTCGTCCATATTAGCTTACTCCCACTCCCCACCTTCTTTCATATCTCCCGGAGAGATGCTTCATTCTTATTTCTGATGATACTGGAATACAGTCCAATGCCTATCGATAAAGCCCATCCCCGTGATATGAAGAACTATATCTTTTGATCATGGTAACCGACGTCCATTCCACAGGTTTTTGTCGAAGTCCAGCGAGAGGAATTTCTTTGAAAATTTTCCGCATAACTGCGCGTGACTCATTCATTTCTTGCCTGGGGTCCCTCAGGGGTCCGTCTTCCTCTCTGCCCACCGTCCTACTACCATCTTCCACATTTCACCCCACTCACCAAAGAGAATTATTCTAGACTTACCCTTTGCTCTACTTTTCACAAGCTTGTCTTGCGCGATTTCATTCATTTGACCAGATTCCCTATGTCGATGACTTTCTTCCTAACTAGTGATGCCGAATGCATACATTAGGCATTTTGAGTACCTACAGTCAATATTGTAACTTTCGGGAATCGAAACCAGGAGATCGTTTTCCCTGCGAAATGCCTTAATTTCCCGAAATAATTTCTATTTAATATCCAAAACCAATCCGCAATTCATTATCTAACTTGAATTTACATTTGAAAATTTACTAGTTTGGTTTTTACCTCATTTATGACAATTTGATGAGCCAAATCCCTAGAAACTTCGCACATACACAATTATGGGTACAGTTTTGTTTTAGGATATTTGACGACGTCTTCCAATTCCTAATTCCCATGCTTCTCGCTCTCTCCAGAGTCTTTCCTCTAATTCTCTGTCTCTCTTCTCTCTGTATTCCTTATTACCAACTTTTCCTAGGCGTCTCCTTTTTCTTCCCTTCGAGTTTCACGCCAAAATTTCTTTTGTGTATTTTCTATTTCGCATCCATTGCACGGGACCATATAATCTTTATTGCAGTGTTTAATGTGTACGCTTCTACGTATACAATCACCTACTATGAATATGCTATAGAAACACAGAATTCAAGATTCTATGGTATAATAATAAGCATATATGTAATAGCAGTAGAAAGACCTCAGACCATCAAGGACTCCAAAAAGGGCCCAGAAGTTACGTGTGGTTATGGTGCATTGTGTACGTTCTTCATTATTTATCATAACTCTCATAAGTGTACTGTCATAACGGCTTCCGGAACTTTCCTTCCGTTTCCGGTACCAAGTTTTTTTTAAATCTGGAATGTTCGAGAGGTTCAAGAGAGTGGAGGGGTATAAAAGTCGGAGCCGATTACATGTTAAGTTCAGTTTTTGAGTTGAGTTGAGTCGAGTGAGAACTCTGTTAAATATTTACTTCATTAAAGAGTTTCGAGTATATTCGAGTTTCATTTTCCCGTGACCTAACCCTCGTATTAGATTACAGAATATTTTTAAACAAATAATTCGCTCACATTTGGATACAGAAGCCATGAGAAAGTCTATGAGCTCAGAAGTCAAGTTGGAACCCATAATTGGTGCTTTCTTAGTTGCCTCGCAACAGTCAAAATGACGATTATTTTTTAATGTCGCATGTTCGTAGTTTATAGTACTTACTGAGAAGGGCATATACTGAGTATGAAAGGCCCTATTGAGGATCATATGCTCCGAGATAAGCTCAGGCCATAAATAAGTGAAAAATACGTCTCTTGACTCATTGACGGCTTTTAATTGCAAATGTTCAAGAAGTAACACATTTTATGAAAAACAAGTTATTTTTATAAAACTCGAAACAATCTAAGACATGGTGCATTACAGAGTAAAAATCCCATAGATGAAGTTGGGGAAAGAGAGAAGCATTCTCATTGGCTGGTTTGAACACATGGACGGCTTCCGATCTTAAAAATCTTCATATTCAATACTGCCTGAAACTCCACTTTCTCTAACTGTCAGTTTACCCACGTACGTGCAAGAAGGAAGGTATTTTCATGTTCGTTGCTGCCCTAAGGTGAGAGGACGCCCAGAAAGCGGGATATTCAAGGAGGGTCATCCATGTGTGTAGGAGAATTAGAAGTAAGAGGAGTTCCTCGAATTGGAGTAAAAGCTAAAATTACAGACTGCAATGATCTCCTCCTTGAATAGAGCCTGCCATCCATTAATTACTTTACGTTCGCCTTCAAATCACTTAAAATTAATCACTGAGAAATGCAGGAAATCGTTTCAAAACTGAGTGGCAGCAAAATGCAGTATTGCGTGGCTTGAAGAGAGATTTTAATATAATTGTAGACGCTTAAGTAACATTATTACAATGTTATATTGGTGCATAACCTATGGCGTTTTTAAAAATACACTTATATTTAAATTGAATAACTCGTTACAAATATTTACAACGTAAACGATCATAATAAGTTACAATTATACAATATTAGAGCCACGGAAGGGCGCTTACAGCAGTACTCGAGCGATCAGGCGTACTTTAGGAAATAATCAACCAAAGAAAAGGAGAAAAACATGCACTGTTAGATGTATACTGACAACCATTCTCTCTCAAAACTCAAGATAAAAGGGCACAGCAATGGAATGTATAAAATTAATGAAGCAGTTGCGAGAGGGATTATGTCAATGATAGGTAGTGAGTTAAGCCAACATTGCTCAGGTATAAAGGAGCTAATTTGAAGCATTTAAAATTCACCACTACGTGATATATTTTTTGAACAAATTAATATCTGATTCACCTGAATATTTCCAAGTAGCTGCTTTTCCAATATCGAAAACATCGAAACCCTCTTTTATAACTTTATAGGTACAATGTATCGGTACTAATTCCTTCGATATCCCAAAGTTTAAGCTCATTGAATTATTTAACCTTCACAATCTCATTCGTCTACAGAAACTAAATTAATTACAGCGCTACGCACATCCACATTATTTGGCAAGTATTCTTGTTATACCTCTTATAAATTTTATTTTATTTAACCAGCGGTAAATAGCATTAAAATATTTACATTTTCTATGCATAATATACAACAAACTTTAGTGACAAAAATCCATTTATTATGAGTAATCCTTGAAAATTTTCAAAAGAAGTCTAGCCATATTTCCGTTTCAAATTGAATGGCGCAGTCTCTTTTCCATTACTTTCTCATGAAGAGTCATCATATAATTTATTTTACTTCCTTCTCTAAGTTGAGTCGGCAAGTACTCTTATCTTCATAATGGCTTCACATGTACTTCCGCTTTTGTCGAGTCAAAACATTTATCAATATTGCGATTCTTAGGATTAAACTATGAGTTCCTCAAGGTTTGCTAATTACAATGAGCATTGGAATAAGAATCAACTCATTCAAATAACGATATATTATCTTAACATCTGATAGCAGTTTACTCTGCAGCTATTTCATGATTTGATTACCTTATTTCAGTCAACCTTTTTCAGGTAATTATGTGGAAAAATCAAAAGAATTGGAGGTCAAAATACTCACCAACCACTCGGAAAACTTTTCTCGTGCTTACGAAATTCAAAGCTAGTCCCTCCTTTGCGAAGAAAGTGTATAATGGCGTCTAATGGTTTCAATTTGTCCCAATTAGGGCGGGGCATCAATATAGCGGGCTGAGTGCGTTGGACACTCAGGTCATCATTTCTCTTCCTTTCTTCAGCCACAGAGCTAAAAATGGCCCCAGCGAGGGTGGCAAAGCCAGAAAGCCTGTAAATTTCCTAAAGCACTTATCCCTGCTCCAGTTTGGCGAAAAATATTCGTGATATGAGAAGTATAGTCCTGGCTCCACGGAACTGCCAAATGGAGACTTACTCCAGTGACGGGGAAAAACATTTTCCACATCTCGAGTTCATAAAAATTAACGATCTCCTGTTCCCTCCACTCACAGAATTTGAAAAATGTGAGCCATGTGATCAAATAGAAGCTTTATCCCCACTAAGCACCCCAAGATACATATAAAAGGTTATTAAGGAAATCACATCTTTCTAAAATTTAGGCAAGTGAACACAATAAACAATTAAAATGAGCAGTAAAATTTAACTCTTTTGCAAACCAATCGTAAGAATAATGATCACAGTTTGGCGTGGCAGTGTCACTGCAAAATCATCCTCGGTATATAACCGAGTTTCTTTCCGGCGACTTCGCTCTAACAATCTAATGACTACGAAGCGCGCATTCATCTCTTTATTTTAAATCGTGTATTCAGCCTTGGGATGCCGAATGAGTTAGTAATTATGTTATTTATGTGGATGCAAAATGCTTTGGAGAAAAAATACACACCAAAACTAGACAATTGTGGTTTTAATTCGATAAATGAAAAAACATGGTGATGTCGTGACAATACATTAACACATGATGTACAAATTGAACTAGTGAAAAGAAGAGCACATTTATGTTAATTCTACATCCAAAGTTTTATTCTTACGCCATTTTGAGCAACTTGGAGTACTCTCTCAAACCTGATTATAATTTAAATGATTTGAGCAACACATTAACACATGATGTACAAATTGAACTAGTGAAAAGAAGAGCACATTAATGTTAATTATACATCCAAAGTTTTATTCTTACGCGATTTAGAGCAACTTGGAGTACTCTCTCAAACCTGATTATAATTTAAATGATTTGAGCGGTTTCTAGTGTCTTCCCAATGTTATAAGCATTACGTGAATAATTTTCCGCTTTAACATTAGAACTTCTGAATTTTTTCATGCTACCAAACCCTGAAAGAGTCAATTCGACTGTTCATGAGATTTTTCTTCAATTTATAACTCCATATTCTACGAAAAATGCCAAATGTTACATTTTTATTATTTTCATGGCGTTTGATGATTAATTATTAAATTTGATCTTCTTTTACCGCTGCCCAAGCATTGTAGGAAAGCAGAAATATGGAAGTATTATAGGTCTTCTTAATAAAACCGAATGGTGTAGCGCAAACATACAGAAGCTCGTAAATTACGACAAACAAGTAATGCAAATAAAACAACGTTATTTTATAATATATTTTAATTAGATAGTGTATCAATGCACTTGTGAAAGTACTTTGCAAGAACTTGTGAAATATTCAGTAGGAAAACATAAACGTTATCGTAAATTTCCTTACATTTCACAAAGTTATATGCACTTAGTCTGAGTTTTACACTTTCCAAAGCATGAAATCTTGCATATAAAATACTCGTTTTACTATTTTTTCTGAGTGCTGCTGGGCACTGTTGTCTGTGGGTGATCTTTAACAACTGATTTTTATCGGAGCTGAGTTGTATTCGGCCTCGATTTTCTATGTGTGTTCCCCGTCAGCCAAGGTTGAATATCATTTGCGAAATTTTTCTCGCATATTGCCTCATAAAATTAGACCTATGAACTGATACCAGCCCAATGATATGATACAATGCCAGTAAACCATCTTCGTGTTCCTAATCTTGACAGAATAAAATCAGGCCATCTGGTCTAATAAAGCTCTCCCGTTCTTTTTTCGGTTGTAAATTCTATGATTACAGGAGCATGATTTGCTATGCCCTACTCCTAGATTTTTGATGATGGGCACTCACTCAGATAACGTTTTACGCTTTATTCTTTGTTTCAATTAGAGGAGAACGTCGACCCTTTATTTCATAAATTCGCTTTCGTAAAGTGGAGCGTCAAGGAGTTTAAACTCGTTCGAAACGTCCTTATCGCTTTATTAAAAGTTCACACGGTGATTGTACTTTCAGGCTATAGGCATTAAGCCCAAGTCGATGGAGCAATTAATTCCCGTTTCATACTTTATGTCCTTTCTTGATGTATGGTTCAGGTTCAATCGATGGCATCACTGCATCCTCTGGCACAGAAAAATTTTGATTCTCACAAATCTAATTTCTACTTGTACGTTCAAAAGAGCGTGTAGTGAGCTCAGGACGAATAAAATACTAATGACTTGCCAAAGATCTAGTACCAAAGAGAGTAATTTGGTGGTGAATTCTGGTATATATTTCGAAATAACGTTTTTCAAAAATTCAAACTATTAGAAATAATTTAGGAAAGTAATTTTGAATATTTTACAATTGAAAAAAATATAGAGAAAACAGAATACAAATTTCTTCATGCCATTATATGAATCAAATTTGAAATTCTAAATATAGGTACCTTTTTTATCTATGAATGCCGTTTACTCGACATGTTATATCATTATAAAAGTACAGAGGGGATATCTTAAATCTTTTCTTCGTCAGTCTGTGCATACAAATTATAAATCCCCAAACTAATTTTGGATACCTTTAATAATGAGAAAATATAGATACTTAACAGAATTCATGTTCCTTCACGGTGATACATTAATCAAATTTAAACTCTATAAGTACATATACATTTAAATATACATTATTTGTTCTCATGTGTATTCTATAAGTTCAAGGATAATCTCAAGGACTGAATGACAACTAAATATTACTTCCTTATGCAAATAGAAATAAGACGTTCACATACCAGGTTTCAAACAACTAAAAAATAATGGTTGAAAAATTATGATAAATATATGAAAGATATCATCCAACGATGCCGTTCTTTTTCAAATTTATTTTGACAATACATTAATAGTCATAAAGTGATGGAAATTCATTCCAAAAAAGCCATGTAAATCCCAGGAATAGAAAGAGGTACACATTGGCTAAAAAGACTGTGGTAGTACATTCCTGATTCACTTCCACTTATAGATAAGGGTAAACGCAGTGCATCCCTTGAATCCCGATTTCTTTCTCCTCATAAACCCGAATCTACGCACCCACCCCCCACCTTACCCCCTCGATTTCTCATTTCCTTCCCACCCCCTTCCGTACGCCATAACCTCCCTCCCCTACCCCTGCTACCCTCTTTTGTACCCTCCCCCCCCCTCTACCACCCCAATTTCATTTCCGGGCCTCTCTTCTTCTCTCGTCCATGTGTTGTTCTCTCTTTTCATCAGCCTTTCTGAACTGATCCTTTGGACTTGGCCCCCACATTGTGTCCGATTCCATCCCATCACCACCGCTAGAAATGCTAGAAAAGTTATCGTATGGAACGGGATAACGAAAATATGACAGCAAGAATCAAAAGTTTCATACTAAAGCGTGCACGCAACAAGTTCTGGAGAAATTTATAAAACAAGCATAAGACCAATTATGACCTAGATAGCAGGGATGAGGCCAGATAAATCTAAGACCAGAAGATTCTTAGAAACTAAAAAACGTTTGCGTGAAAACACAGTATGACCGAGAAATAAGTGAAAATTTAAGGAAATCATGCAAATATAAATGACTGGATTCTTAAACGAAAAAATGAAACAAACGCATAAACAGAATTATAATGGACAGATTAGTGCGGATTGCAAAAAAATAGACAGCCAACAGGTAGAAGTAACGTCGGTTGACCAAAAAAGGTGGTACGAACAAGAGGCCACAGGAGTCGGCCATTACCGAAGAAGAAGGAGAGTTCTCTAGCCGTCTTCATCCTCATGCACCTCACCTTTACCAAGAATTGATACTCTCGTCAGAATGTTCCCTACGTAAGACATTCCATTCTTGATGCTATCAGGCGATAGGGAAGAATCACGATAAATCCTGAACCCAACCCGTGAACATGAGCGCGATTTTGATGGCTTCCAATTTGAATGTTGCATCATAAATTGTTCTCTTTATTTTTGTCACAAAAAGAGATAATTGACAATTTATTCAATTCGGGGGGTTAGATCGGATCCTAAATTCAGGTCTGTGTTGTCTCGTAAATTTCCAGAATTACCTTTTCCATCACTCGTGTTCCATGAGAATGTCAACGACGGCCCTCGGCAACGCAATGGGAAATCGTGGAACGGGACACCATGGGAGATAGATTTTACGACTTCAGATGCAATAAATGGAAAGCCATTTACCGGTATGATTATGATTTATATATTAATGGAAAATGTTTTTCCGGTCTTCACGATTTGATGCGGACATTAAACAGTTGCTCAAAACTAACTAAAAACCAAAGAAACACAAATATTTTGGATGGTAAATTATTCAAGTAATAATTTTTGTCTATCTATCCTTCTCAGGTTTGATTTCCTCAGTGCCTTTAAAATTATTGCACACAGTGTTTCATTTTATAAACTCACGAGAAGGCTCACGCGCTGCCGATCGTGGCATTTGCTTGCAATGACGTAAATACGGTAGGTATGTACGATCGTTTTATCGTTTCACACGCTTAGTGTAACTGCTAATATATTTTTGCATTTGAATTTTTTAGTGATGATAATGTAATCTAAAATCAATTCTTGATCTAAAATGAAAGCTTATAGAAACGTATTCCTTTACTTTCCTTATTATGGTTAAAATCTAGCATCATCTGAGGATGTTTAACCTTAGTTACAGCAAACCCCATTCTCATATATCAGGTCAAGGAATACAGAAGCCTAAAAGCCTTGAACACTTATTTTTTAAGAAACGATGTAAGGGAAGAGTCACTCATTAATAGACTATGAAAAAATAGAATACATTCTTCAAGTAAAATAACTCCTTGCTAAACGAAAAACGGACGGCTGAACAAATCGGAGGAAAAATAATAACGAGTATGTTAGCAGGAGGAACATTATGCATACAACGCGGCATGATGATTAGGGATAGATTTCAAAATGATACGAAACATATAAAATATGATAAAAATGTATTTAGTATCCTTAAACTTGACTGAAGTCTGCTTTAAAAAATTTAGGAAAAGAAGACATCATGATCATAAAAGATGATGCTCTTTTGGCACATCAGATCGATATTCGTAATAAATTCTTGCATTTATTAACGACCATAATGATGTTTTATAATCCGTGAAGTTACCTGAAATTTTCCAATGGGAATCTAAAGTTACTCTAAACATTCATATCCCTGAAAACCAAATTATCCCTATAAAATATAAATCGGTAGCATTAGACAACAAACAATAGTGAAATAACTTGGTAGGGTACCAAAATAATATTACTACCTTAACCTTATCTTACCTATCAGTATTTGGCCAAATTATTTAATTGTTTCATTCACAAGTAAGCACTCAAGTGATTACCCTTCAACCATTAATAAGCCCTACACTTTCCGAACACATTCTTTTCTCTTCGCGAAACTTCTGTGGGCCTCCACCATTCAAGAGGCCTGCAACTTACTTAATATACCATCTCCAATTCCTCCCATTCATAACTTCAAGAATGTTTCTCCCCTCCGGTTACCTTTTCAGCGTCCTAAATTGTCATCAGTTATTTCTGCTAACATTTCTTTGGAGTTACTAAATACTTTCCTGCAGTAAATGAACTTTTCCCATTTAAAATGGATGGTTTTTGTAGTTCGTCCTGGGTAGGCCTATTTTAGCCACAATCATTATCTTCCAGCTTCGATCTCACTTGGGGATACAACTCCTTACCAAGCCTAGAGCCTTTCTCATCGTCCTTTTATTGGTTGTATCCCATATCTCGCTTTCAATTTCACTCCACTTATAATTTAGTTCCCTTTTCGCGGTTTACAATTTTAATTTTAATTCTGCATGATCACGAGGCACCTAAGAGTAACACAATATAGACAAGGTCATGAAATAATAATTACATGCTCCCTAAATCAGGCAAATTCACAGTGCCAAAAATGCCAATGTTTGGGTAGGTAATATCCCCTATAGCAAAGGGTATAATGCGAGCAAAATCTTTAAGTTTTACATTATTTCAAAAATAAATAATAGATTTAGCTCCTTGGCCATCGTTCCATCATAACACCACCATGGTATTAACACATTTATTTTCTCTATCCTCTATCTTTCACCTTCTGTTTGAACGAAACAGAAATATAAGCGCACTGTTCAGCTCTGTATTTGTTTTATGCCTGTATTCCTCTTTACCTCCCCTTTTACAATTGTGTTTTTCTCCTACCCGGCGAAACGTAAAGTCCTTTATATTTTTTAGTGAAACGGTTCCGTGCCTGCCATCTCTCGGCCACCCAAATCGGGACTGGGATCTGACATAAACCTCCGTCGAATTATCCCCTGACACACAGATGCTGAGTTGCTACATTTTCAAAGTCCCATAAAAATAACGCCAGGGCATAGATTTATTGAGGCAGTTGAAAATCTGACTACCCGAGTCGAAACTTGAAATGCAAAACCATGAAATAACTAACATTTTACCACTGGTAAATTCAACATATTCAGGCGAGATATCGTGGAAGTTCTTCATAATGTAAGAGAAACAATTGCACTTTTCCACAAATTGTTTTATTGCGTACAATAAAACAATTTGTGGAAAAGTGCAATTGTTTCTTTTACATTATTTTACCACTGGTTTACAACTCTACTTGTTTGATAAACCTCTAAATGTACTTCCTCCAGGGGACGAGGCGATCTATTATAGGTACTACTACCCCTGGGCTCATTACAGAGAAGGCTGTTGCCGCCATTTTGTTTCCCATCTACTTCGCTCGATTCCCTAAATGTCCAACAGATACTAGGAAAACATCCAATGTCCTTGGCGTTGCAAAAAACCTACGCTGAAGGATACCCCTTTTTGGAGCAAGTGCTTCAATAAACATCCAGCTTCTTGACAGGTTCTTGGACACACCTCCGCTGTCCGCCCTCAGTACTTCTCTTTATCTTGAGCCCAAGATATTTCCTCTTCACCTTTTGCTCATTTTTTCTCATCCCATCGCCACTGACCTTCTAAATGTTATTCCAAAGTTTTGTTCAACTTTCCAAAGGCCACTCGACATCTTTTATCTTCCGCCCTCTAGGTATGGGGGGGGGGGCGAGGGCCACTGAGGGTTGTCCCTCCCATCGGCTTTATTAGAGGCGATGTTTCGATGGGCCGCTGAGTGGTTGGGGGAGGGTGAGAGCACAAAAAGCATGGGAGTAAGACGAGGAGAGTTGGTTAAGTGTAAGAGAGGAGAAAGCATGGGGGTGGAGAGTGAGGGGAGAGGGGTTCCAGGGTCTGCTGCGAAGAGGATAGAAGGGCACGAAACTCTTCCCAAGAACTTTCAACCGTGCGTGTTCGGTCCTTCATCTTGCTTCCAACTATGGCCTTTACCCTTGGGGACTCCTTTTACACACGTTTTATTAGGAGGTAATGGGGTGCCGAGGATTCTCTTGCTCGTCTTAGACAACAGTCTTGAGAGACGAACGCCGAACCTTGAAGGTAAATAAAGATTTATTTGGTCCGTCTTCGTTCTGATCCAGGTTGAAACACCCGGATCTCACCCTCCAGAGACGAATGCTATCCTTTGCATCATCACCGGATACTCATGGTCTATTATCATCCGATCGTATTTTTAAAAAAATAATTCCCCCTTCACCTGCATCTTAATAGTGCAGAAGAAATCATTTAATCCTACCAAGAAAGATGTGACATTATCAATCTTTTGATTATATGAATATGACCTGAATATTTGCATTCAAAACGTTTAACGCATAATTTGTCGTACTTGTGTGCAGAGAGGTCATGGAATAATTAACGTCAGTTAATGATCAAAACCAATTAAAACGGTAAATTTTCAGATATCTATTGTTCACTTTTGAAAAATTAAATATGATGACCTTATTATTGACCTACTATAAATAAAAATCGATTGAGACCAACAATTTAACTAATTAAGACGAAGATATTTAATTTTAATTAAATTTCGATAATAATTTCGATGCTTATAGAATATTTTCGTTGTACTTTTTGTTATACTCAGCATGAGAGAATATTTTCGCAATGTTTCAGCCGGTTCCAGATTATAGGTTTGCGAACGTATTTCAACTGTCTAAAAACTTTTAAAAAGTACGAAGAAGTATTCATGAACAACGTCTTAAAAAAATGTATAGGAGAGGTAAAATTGCAATAACCTTAGAACATTTTGGCGAAAAAAAGTTCCGAAGGAATTATTTTGAGTAATTCGCCACTCTCTTGTCGCTAAAATTCGCATTCACATCGCTAAAAAAATGTCCGAGCATTTTTGGTTATAGATTTTATTTGGTGGCCACGCCACTGGCTTCCATACCAAGGGCCTAGGTTCAGATCCCGGCTGTGGCGGAGATTGTTTATGCCAAATCCCCATCCGTAGTTGGGCTCTATGTGGAGAGAACTTCTCAAATGCATCACTTAATCCATCGGGTGGGGAATAGGACAATACAGAATTACCCTTTCTTGTCAGACATCACCTCGAATGATCAGTCAATTTAAGTTTGCTAGTTCTATCGTAGACTATCGCTGTAGAACACCAAAAAATAGAGGAACTAAATATCAGTTGCCCACATTCATTTTATTAAATTTTAGAGCATTTTCCTGGTTTGTCATTGCCTTCCATTTTTTTAAACGGTGACATTGATAGCAGTTTTTCATAAAAAACAGCTTATTGATGGAAACTGTTACTTGTGAGGTAATGCTTAATTATTATATTCCTGACACCAAGAGTACGAACCACTGTTGGTCGTGATTTAAAGTGGAGATAAAACTGCCTTGGACCTTCCAGGCCAAATGCTGAGGTAAATGTCCGCAATGCTTTAAATCTCCCGCGAATCTCCATAAACAATGCCATCCACGTGAACACATCGCTCCGTGCATACTAAATATTCCCCGTAATGTAATCCATCGTAAACTTAAACAGGCGATGATAGGCAACGGAAGCTGAGAGGCATCATATTATCTCCCTTTATGCCCAGGTTTCCTCTAAAAATGCGCCCTCTCGCAGCCCCATAAACCTCTTGACCCCTGACTGCCCCACATTTCACACTGCCGCTTTTGCAACCTCCCAACAACAAGCCTCCCCCCCGGACCTTCCCCGCTAAGTCCCCGATGCCAGCATTCCTATCTTCACCCTCGATTTATTTTATTGTCGGCGTTTCCTCAATGCTCTTTGTGGTCAGCCTATCGCGAGAAATGGACAAGCCCTAGACATGAACCGAGGGGAACGTTCAGCACTTTTAGGCGCTCACATTTTCGTCTCTTCAATCACTGGTATTTGTTTTATTAAAATAATAAAACAGCATTATTTTCTGAGATGAGAAACTTTAAACTCTCGACGACCACGTCACCACTATTGATAGGTTGATTCACGAAGAATCTGTGCCCCAGGAGGTGGTAGGCGAGGAGATTTTAAGCATTTTTTGTCTTATGGACATGGGGTCTGGAGGATTTCGTTGCTGCTTTACTGTACTTTCTTAAGCTCAAAAAATTCAATTAATTAAACAATCGAGAGGCAGTTAAATTCTCAAGACTCCTTCTTCATGGTACAAAAAAAATATTTATAACACCTACAGAAGTATTGCGGAGACATTGTGAATCACCCTGTACACTTTTTTCCGGGTCTTAGGTTGGCTACTTGAGCGGATGAAACTAATGCTTTAATGTTTTTGCAAAAACTATAATTTTTATCATACCGTATATTATTACCATATACCTCTTCCTACTCTTTCCGCAATCACATCAGCTAACTCAGAAAATGAGTAATCTCCTTACTCTCTTTTCCGTTCTGCTGTATTTTGTTTCGACAGTTTTTCATATTATGATAGATATTTTATTTCATGTTACTTTTCAAAAAACTATTTGTTTTTCGTTTTAATGGCTGGCTGGCTGTTAATAAGTATAAGTAAAAATCAAATCAAACTATCACGGTCTTGGATATTTGTCGTGAAATAGTCACCTAAAGATCAGTCAACGTGGCATCTTTATGGAAACGAATATAAAATCTACAACTAAGCATAAAATGTTCAATAAAGATAAAGGCAATAAATTGAGAAAGCCAAGTTAAACATCTTAGTAATAAATATAAGGTTACAAGATATCCATCTCGAGACATTATTCTCAAAAGTTTGTAATCCATCAAAGCCAACTGACGTTAATTACTTTAAAAATATGTATTCGTTATCGATTTAAGAGTTTTGGATAATTTAAGATTGGGACTAAATAAAAATAAAAATATGAAATTACACAATACAAAGATAAATATTCTCCTTTTTTCGCGTCATAACTGTTTTGTTTTTGCTTCCGTGCTAATATATTCTGTGAATTAATTAAGATGTATATACATAATTTCAATATAAAATCAAAACCGGGCCTGCCGAATATCGAAGTCCCAGCAAAGTTTGAACAAAACAGTCTTCGTCATCGTGTTCCCTTGCTATTCTGCGTCGGTTTCTGTCCCATAACACAGGCAGTTTGAGAGATAATTGAAGTCAACAACGATGTAACAAAAATATCGGGTTATAGTTAAGCGTTAAGTACACTTCAGCACAAACATCATAGACTGACATCAAGGTGTAATTCATGAAGTGAGAGAGCTTAACGAAAGCCCATCGGTAGAATTCAATACACAAATTTTTAAAAATAGTTAATCTCACGATTATTCTCGTATAACAAAATTCTTTGCACAGAAAAAAACGAGCAACTCTATATCGTTTTTTTTGTCGGTTATTTATGGAGGTGACGTACTAATATGTCACTTGCGCCATTAGGTGAAAGACGAAATGAGAGGAAATGTGGAGAAGATATCGTTTTTTTTGTCGGTTATTTATGGAGGTGACGTACTAATATGTCACTTGCGCCATTAGGTGAAAGACGGAATGAGAGGAAATGTGGAGAAGAACTTGGCTCTGGCAATAACCTACTGTTTACGATAAGGACAAACGCGTTCACAGTTTTAACAACCCATTTGACGGACGGAAAACCACATACCACAGTCCACAGAAAACAGCACCCAAGTAGGGTGCTGTTTTCTGTATTCTCCCATCCGTATTTCCGATCATCGATCTGTGTTCCCTCATAAATCTCCAACTCCGCCATGATTTGAACAAGGGCCTTTTTTTCAGGGTTTGGTGATACACTGAATACTTCATTTTGAGAAAAAACTGGTCACCTAGGACATTTTACTACTCAATCCTACTCTCAAGTTCACCCGATCATTATTTATTATTTAATTTTGCAAAAGAAACAAATCTTGCAAGCAAAATAAAAAGAATTTAAGATGCATTTCTAATGGATTTTGATGATGTGGAGTCGAACCTGAGACCCTAGGTGTTCACAAAGTAGTTTATCATCTGTGGAGAGGTGACAATTAATCATGTACAATGTATTTTAAAGTTGTTCGACTTCAAGTAATAAAAAAACAGCGTTTTAGAACGCGTTGCAAAACGCTGCATGAGATAGTTACAGTTTTAGGTTTATATTTTTAAATAATAAAAGATAAGGAGAAAAACGGTCTTGCTGTAACGACAAAATATTAATGAAAAAAAACAAAGAGAAACTTGCCAACATGTCTAAATTAAGATCTTTTTACATTCGTTGGACCCTGACCTCCTTAACTTCCACGCTGTTGCATAAGAATGACAATGCTCTACTGGACACGAAAAGATCGAGAACACTTTCACTACAAGGTCAAAAGAAATCAATTGTCAATCCATTGTGTGTGTTATAAGTTGTGATTTATCCACAACTAAAATTATTTACATTTTTCCTGATCTTTTTCCAAGTATTCAGAGTTTTTTTAACGTTTGGCAATAATTTATTTTTTCGCCGATTTCTTTGATAAAATATCGAGTGATCAACACGAGGGATATTGAGCTCGAAATAAATAAATAATAAATAACGCAACAACCTCTTGACCTATCGAACATGTAGCTATACCTCAGAATAACTGTTACCTAAAATTATGTAACCTAAAATTGGACCTACCACGCATTCTTTTCCTATTCTAGAGCGAAATCTAACGATTTTTACTTATTGTGGTAACTACTGAAGAAATAGTAATCAATACTTGATACGGTCCATTCATAATAACATACACATGACCTCAAATTATACCAAATTCAATAAATAATTTTTCACCATAATATATATATCCTTGTAAATCAACGCGTAACAGTGATATCAATTATGCAGTTAAACAATTTTTACATGCTATTTTTGCATGATACAATTAAAGACTACCTTGTAGATAGAAAATTAATTTAACTTAATCTAAAGCCAGCAAAAAATAATTAAGGATAGAAGCAATAACTAAGGTGCAGATTTTCCAATAATACTACATTTTGAGGTATCTTGTCGGAAAAATGATAAAAGCTACAGAGGACTCCATCCACGGAAAAATAAGTTATCAGCAACACGACTTTTGCAGATGATATAATTTTTTGGGCCTAGCAACTTATAATTGGACCTTAAGGGGATGAATGGCTTCTCCAATAAAATGTTGAGGTCAAGAAAAATACAACCCAGAGGAAAGGAATGCAACGCAATCAACCAACGAATAAAATATTTGCTTGAATATTTAGGATATATATTAGAGCAAGCACCTATGGTCAAGCAAAATAGCACATTCAAGTACAACCGCTTGCAAGTTGAATGCATTGCAGGCAACCATACTAAAGATCAACTAAAACAGTAAAAGACAACTACTCCCATCAAAAAAGGATTAACATTTTCACAGCCATAATAAAGAGTCAGTTTCTTCACTAGAAACCTTTTAGGATTGATAAAGAATTCATAATTTATTCAAGTAAGCAAAGCATTAACGACGACGGAAGGCAAGAAGAGTAATTAAAAATTTGTTCAGCAAGATAAAGATGAATCCATGGAAGATGGAGATTCCACACATGGGTAATAATGCTGATCAAGGAGATCTGAGAATCTTATGGTGAAATGAGATCTCCCAAAGAGACCAAAGAAATGGGAGACTTCCATCTCAATTTCATAGGCTGCGATACTTTCTGAAAAGTGCTCTGTTCTGGACGGACCAGGAATTGCGGTGAGGAAGGAAAGGCTGCACTTAAATTTGAAAAACACAGGTAATTTCAAAAATATTACGATAAAAATACAAAGTAACTGCATTGAGTTTTCATTCGCTGTTTTTCCTGGCGTACAAGCATCTCAACCGTGGAAAATCATGTTTTGAAACTTTCAAATTTGTGAGATATACACACAAGACGGTGAAATGTGCCATGAAAAAAATCATTTGACTTTACCGTGATTTGATTCTGGATCTCCCAATTGCCGGTAAGGTGTATTAGCCAGTCACCGTCAATTTTGACGACGAACATTTTGTAAAAGACGCCCTATTCCTCCTATGTTCCACTTCTTAATAGACCCTTTTACTTGAGTATGACCTTTGTTATTACTAAAGAAAAAGGAAAAAGTTTCCACAGCAGTTTCCTTCAGATAGCGAATTTAATAACTGACTGCCTAATAATACTGAATAATGACTGAAAAATGCTTTGTCAAAATAACTTTAAAGTCTTCTAATACACGAGTTTACTACACACGAATACCGGCGCAGAAAAGCGTAGGTGATTAAGGAAATTTCGCTGTATCCTGCCAATTAGTTTTATTGCTATGGACGTAGACACACAGTGGATCTATGGTTTGGCCGAACAGTTTATTATTCCATGTTTAAGGTAAACAATAAAAACTGACGCTAACTGGGAATTTGTGAGTCCTTTGACCAAAAATCAAATTAGGAATCGAAAACTCGCGAATCTACTTACCATGGACGTCCTGCGTTCCCTGTTTAGAGAAGGCGCAACGTCCCATTTCATGATCCCGTGAACAATAAAGACGGTTTTATCACGTGTTGCGAAATAAACGCCCTTTAATACAAGTCCACACAGCAGAATGTGCGACATTCATCCCTTTTAAGCACTAAAGTATCCGTTTTTTACCAATTCCCTTAATCCCGATCACCGTACCCTCTTCTACTTCGACAACACACTTTACTTAAGATGTTAGACACGTAGTACAGAGGGCAGAGTCTCTCTCGATATCGCCTAAGACATCTGCTTTTGATGGGTCTTTCCTTACGGAAAACGGCACTATCTATTTTTTTCTCATCCAACCCGTTCATTTTTTTTAGACTCGGGCGTGTTTTCAGTTTTACGTCTTCCTGCCGGACCGTGTTTACCGAACGATGCGACGGAATTGACGTCAGCTTTCGTCCTTCCTCCAGCCCAACGTAAAGTCTGTCGTTCGACCTCTCTCGCACCATTTCTCTCCGTCAAGGAAAGCTTCCCTTTCCGGTCTTCGCCACACCCACCCTCCCAGCATCTTCTTCCTCTTTTTAACATCCTCGCATTGATACCTGAACGAGCGCTCGTGAAGGGTGGGGGGAATAGAATGGTGGGCGTTCATACAAAATTTAAATCCCATCGCGCTATGAATATTTTAATGCATTTTTTTTATCTTTTCCTCCATCTTAGGCCCGCGTTTCCTCTCACAGTCCTTGTTCCCAAGCGCCAGCTTCATAGGGATGTCATCGATTTCTTTATACTACACATCCCGAAATGATGACCTTTAGCGCTAAGAAAAATCGTCTACTTTAAGAGGAGCACTTATTTTTGGCAGCCAGCTCTCCATAATCGTTAACAAAGCCACCAAGTATACACTGTATACTTCGATCAATGTTAGGTGGTACACTGAAACTTTACATTTCACGGCAGTGATTTGTTATCTGAGTATTCCACATAAAATGGGCTTCCTTTCTGATATAGCTTTTGATTCGTATTATGAATAAATAATGCACATTAATGAAAAAGTATATTTTAATTCGGAAATATTTACATCCACGCAGTAAACCAAGTAATTATTAATACGACACAAATCATTCAATTTCTTTCAAAATCTGTAAAGTGATAACGATATACCTACACGCAAAGTAAGTTATATTTTGGCTTATATAACCATTTCTTCTTAAACAAACAATTGGTGGGGAATACACCGGAGAGTGAGTAGATAATGCAGCAAGTTACAGAATCATATACAAGGGGCTAAGGATAATCAGTAAGTTGTTTTGTTTTGCCTCTCCATCCAGTATCCTAACTACAAACATTAGATTTTGGAAAATGTAATCAGTTCAATTAACCAATGAAAGTGAACTGATTAGACTTGCATGTGAAAACTACATGGTTGATTAACTACACGGTCAAATTTAGCCTTATGGACGAAACAGAAGCAATACTCTGAAACTAAGACCATTGCCTTTTCTACGTATGAAAGATTTTTCATTCATACTGGTGCCTCTCAAACTTTGTTTTAAGTCGTCCGCGTTTCGTGGAACAAGATTGAAGAGGAACGTGGTTTTTACGGTCCCTATTCCGTCCCGCATATGAAGACTTGGATTATTCATGCGCCCCACTATCCCCCACCATCACCTCCTAGGGCCCTCCGGACCATTCCTCCGGCCTTTTCACGGGATATATGCCCGTCCTGCTATTCCAAAACCTCTCCCACCCCTCTTCACCGGCGGACATATCTTAAGGCCCGACCATAGTGGTGAACTAGGACGTTTTCCGCAATGGGATTTTACCTTCTCCATGCCTTAAGTCTTCTTTCTTCCCATCCATTTAAACCCACGTAAATCTTCTCCTTTCGTGCTCACCCATAGTTACGCATTGCTCTACTAACATCTTTCCGCAGAGCAAACCTTTCTGGATCTCTCTTTTTTTCCACGCCTCGAGTCCACCTCCCATTCTACCCCCCTCTTCCAACCGGATTATCTCTTCACCAGTATACTCAATCATTACCTTCCATCTTCTATTAACGCTCTGGTTTTGTTATCCCTTAGACGGCACGGCAGAATCACCAGAAATAGACCAATTGTTAAGCGTCCCCTAGAAACATATCCTAGCCTATTTACGTGTTTTTTCAAGGTTGCAACTACTAATAGTCGTGATTTTCAACCTACTAAGGGTCAAATTCTTTCATCATACATGAAAGTACTCCCCCATATTTGACATTGCAGAATGAATTTTAGAGGATTACATTTTATTTTCATATTCGTTCTGAATAACCTCAATACGAGTTCATTCGAGATAAAATGAAACCTACACCATTTAACTTACATCAAACACCTAACTGGTAATTAGTCCTAAATTTATCATAATAATGGAAATCTTTAAAACAGACAGCTCAAAGTTTTACTCCTCCCAAAACTGTAGTGTCAGATCCATGTTGAGAAAAACCTTTGTAATTTCTACAAACTTTATTACGCTGGCAGCCATATCCATCATTTCTACGATGCCAGGCCTGACATCATCAGTTTTATTAGTATATCTAAGTCAACATTCCTAAGGAAAATCTAAGATCTTCACTACACACGAACATACCAAACATTATTTTAACAAATGTGAGATTTATCGTATAGGCGAGATAAATATGATGATATGAGGTCTATTTCAGTAGAATGTCACAACTAAAATTAACCTGATAAAAATGTTGCACGAATTTACATCAGCCAAAACTTGAAGGAGTAAATCTTTCACAATAATTTAAAAAATGTTGACTTTCAAATTTGCAAACACATATGTGGCCTATGTTACGTAAACATTTTCTGCATCACGGATTTTTTATCGCGGCCTTAATTCAAAGCCTGTTTATCATAATTAAATGATCGAAATTGGACAACGGTACCAGCGAAGAGAAAATTAAATCTCGAAAACGTCGGCATCATTGTGATAACTTGCTAGAAGGGCACTCCTGCAGGAGTGTAAACATTAATCAAAATGAAGCAGCTGTATATGTGCTAGTAAGCTGGAGAATTCTGTAATCTTTTTTTTGTAGTAAAATCTGACCTTTGCCGAACCCAAAGGTTCTTCACTCGCGGTTTTCCCTTGGTCAAGGACAAGATTAAAGTCAATAAACGTATTTGGACTCCACTTACACGCGACCCAGTCGCATGTTGATCTTGACTGTATAACGGTGACGCGTAGGCGGCAAATATCGGTCTTGAGTGTTTGCCCACTTCGCTCCTCCAGTTGAGAGCGCCGTCGACCGGCATTTGTTCCCGTGTTGTCAAATAAGGACTTCTATACTTCGTTTTCCTTTAGCACACGCTCAACGCAGTCCGAATTGGAGGTAAACTGTGCCACGGAGGCTTTTGTACCGCTTCTTTTCACCCTATTCCTCAGAAGGATGTCTTGGAAATCCGTAATTTCTAGCAGCTCTCAACTTGGGCTGGATAGGAGTATATCTTCTACGAGCAATTTTACGAGCTTGTAGTCGTGCTAAGCTGTACCAACGACGTACGTTTGATGTGAACACAGACTTTCTGGAATGGATGATGATTTTATGTCCTTTCCGATGCATAAAACCTTCATCCAAGTAAAGCTAAGGTAGAAATTGAATGCTTGTGTGACAGGAAAACCTAGACGCACATCGGAATAGCTAATTTAAAAAATCAACGATGGCGTACCATACAGGTACACATTTACTACCTCTTGTATAGCACACGTTCCACCAATATTCCAAGTAAAAAAGCACGGTATTGGACTAACATTCGATTGGAAGCACACACAATGAATATCTGTTTCACACAATTGCGCTAAATTGTTACTGGGTGTACGTAACTTTGATTTCATATGTCAGCTAAGGTGTCAAACAATAGGTGTTAAACACGAAATAGAACACACAAATCAGGGATCCAACGGCTCAGTTAAAGAAGGGTTCAGCGGCTATAATATATTAGTATTAAAATAATTTCATTCATTTAAAACGGATTTGTTAAGTGAGATGTCTGCGTTTACCAACGTATTTAGTGACTGAAAATCATTCATTATCACAAGCAGCTGTAATTTTCTCACACATCACTCAAATATGCTAATCAACACAATAAATTGGTCCTTTTTGGAGGCTTAATCGTTGATTATGGGTGAGTTTGTCGGTAAGGAAAATATTATGTAGTTCATCAAATATTACTGGTATAGAACTCTTATAGATCTTGACCACTTTATAAATAATGATAACTCTACTGGAGCATAGGTCAATTTATAATAAATACAGTGTATCTGCCAACGTTTCGCCAACATTTATTGTTCTGTTGCTTGTCTTTTCAATCACTACACACTTATGCTATTAACAGAACCATTAAGTAAATTTTCAAAGAGTGATAAAGCTCTGGTGATATCGATAAAAGTTGACGAAACGTTAGCAGATGCACTGTGTTCATTATAAATTGCTCAATACTCCAGAGCAGTTATCATTATTACTGGTACATTTTACCTACATACCTACCCTGAAGCTGCCGCGGCTAAAAATTACTGCAACATTGCTGTCACTAAAATGGTTTATTAAGTTGGGTATACACAAACAATTAACCTCCGCAAGTTTCTTCTGCAACTCTGATGAAAATTTTTTCGCAAGTTTCTGTAGAGCCAGTTTGGTTGCCGTTAAACTGGCAACAAATACGCTTCTTCAAGTGACTTGGCGGAACTCTTATAAGCTCAGCAAGTGGATTTTCAGAGCCGTTTATACCTGAAAGTTGCATCGAAAGTTGCTTGCTGCAAGTCTCTTGCGCAGTTGACTTGCCAGTATAAATCCACCTTTTACAATAGCAAATAATATGATTCAACACGGCATTCAAACGACCAAGGGTGATTCAACACAGCATTCAAACGACCAAGGGCGATATCTCGGTTTTTCATAACGCGTGCGCTCGTGTTGTCCTTATTTTTCAATTGCTTTTTTTCAGGTTATACTGAAACAATATTAAAGAGTTTTTCGTAGGTTGCCTAACATTTAATCCCATCCTGAGGTGGTAAAGAGTCACGTGTCACGTTATGAAATAATCGTCACGTTTTTTTATTCAAAAAAGCTAACTATTTTAAGATCTGATAATTAAGTGCTGCACCCTTTAGAAGGCCGAAGTAAACCAAAAATGTCGTTCATCATTAAAAAAAGGAATTGCATTAAAAAAAGAGCCGTGTCTTAAAATTACTTCACGCGGCCTACCACAAAGGTGTGTGGCAGGGGGTGATTAGACACCAGTCGTGAAGATCGTTTGCTTTCACGAACTATTCATCAAGAAAACGCAAAACACAATGCTAGTTTCTACCTACTGCCGTGATCCGTACCACAAACCTTGAGTTGATTCACATAAAAACGAGAAGAAAATCTGTTTCGGTTGTCGATTTCGCTCCTGCATTACGGAATAACAGTAACCCTCTCCCATATCGCCCTCTTGAAGCGCGTTCGACGAGAAAAGGGGCTGTGGGGGGTGGGATCTCTGGCCCTAAGGTTTATGATGCAATCACTCTTCCGAAGGCCGAAGGGCTGAAAGCGACGGCGCACCATCCGATGGTTACCGCTCCGAGGGCAAGACTGACTGAAAAGGAGTTAGGGTTTACGAGAATGGAAAGGTCTAAAACAAGGAAGGCTAATGAAAGGAGCACTCATATGGACACGCGTACAGGAGGAGAAACAAAAGATTTTAAAATTGACCCTAATCGTGGAAAATTGATCAAAAGCAAACAAATGTTTTGCACTCGTTTAGAGAGGAAAATCAACGAAATTCTGTTTTCGAAGAAAACATTTCGCCCATTTTTGTGCTTGATAACGTTAACCTCAAGCTGACATAGGTTTTGCGTTATCTTGGTCATAAACGTGTTAAATGAAAGCTTGGGTTTTGTAAAAATACATCAGACTTGCGGTGAGGCGTCTATAGTGGTTAGTTGACGAGAAGGTTAACTGTATAAGAACGTAGTGACTTAGTTTTTGATCCCAAGTGAATATTTTACCCGAAATTATATCACCAGGCCTTCACTCACGATATATCCTTAGCATTCCTACTTAGGATTACAATGAAATATTTAAATTCCTGCAAAGAGAATAATGAATATAATGTTCATAGGAAAGCAAGGATTAGGATCGAGATGATTCACATTTAGTGAGGCTTGATACTAAGTATCCATCAATTTCACAGAATCAATTTGCCATTCTGGAACATTATACCTTTTTCATCACCTTTTCACAATAGTTTTTATTCTTTCATTTAAATTAAGATACACTACGTTGGACATGCATATTTTCACGACTTATTCTCTGCAATACAATATGACTTATAAAATAGTGACGTAAGATCGAATAATCTTCATTTACGTCTACTGCTTCCTTAATAATCTCTAATCTTCCCTTGAGAATCTAATCCTTCCTTGAGAAACAATAATCGATATCGCATTTCTGGTAGACAAAACGAAATATTAAGAGAAGGAAGTAAATGCAACTCAATGCGTACAGTGATCAACAATTAGAATTTAAAGCGCTCTAATTCTCAACGACACAGCGTGGTGGGATTTATCTCTCGTCATTTATATCTATAGCCATCAAACGCATAGACCTTTAAGGGTTTTGACCCTACATTGCTAAATGTCATTTCTCATGGCATATCCTATTTTTAGCGTATATTTTTATAGTTCCAAAAATCCAGCAATCATTTTAATGTCGTAGTTTTCATACGAAATTGCATTGTTTTCTACCTTGTTCTACAGGATAAATATGAGGTGGCTTCAATTCCACAAGAAATCAGTACTCCGACTGGTCAGAAGCATCATTTCCTACAAATCCATAACTCATTACGCTTCAGTTTAAAAAAATCAGATGACTCCAATATCAACCGTATATATTAATTCTAGGATTGGTGTACTATCATTATAAATTTGAATCGGGAAATAAAAAATTATGTCTGATTAATTCTTCTTCCACGAGTTTACCATGTGGGTTACAGTTTTAATTATTTGGAATTGATTACAGTGCTACGAATACTTATGCAAACTTTCATGCCTTTTCTAAAAGTACTCCTGCCATTTTACATATAAGGGTTAACTCTACTGCTCTGTTTTAGGCCAAATAATATATACTACATTTTTTCATTTGTGTATTCGACCAGCTGATGGGTAGATTTTTGGACACCAATTATCCGAGCATCCCAAATCCATGGATACTAACTATATTTCTCTCTTACAGATAGCTCTCCATCAGATCTCTCTTAAATTCCTAATATCGTCTGCTTCTACTTATTTCGTCCAGGATTCTCTCTTATCCCGTCCACGCATCCCCATTGTCCCCCCCCCCTCTAACCCTCTTCAACATGTCCCGGCCTCTTCAAACGTCTTCAATCCATCCCTTCTGCCTTCTCCGAACAACCTCAGCCGCCAGCTTCCTCTCCTCTCCAACCATTTCCAGTATCTCCTCGCTCATCATCCTTGCCACTCAGTCTACTCTGTCCACTCTTCTCCGAAGCTAGGGGCAAAGGGTTGGAGAAGGCAGAGGTGTCCTAGTGGTCATACTTAAAACATCTATATCTGTTGCTTAACGGAATATCTGGCTTTTTTGATAAACTTCTTCGTTCCAAATACGCGAAATCATTCCAAATTTTCAGTAATAAGTTTTAAAAATTCCGTAAATATTTATTTTGATGAACGTTTTTTTTTAAACGTACGAAGTAAAACCCAAAAATGTTCTATCTACTCTAACAAGGTGATTTTAGTACAAACAACCCAAAAATAGAAACTCATAATAATACTGGTGGCACGAGTAAGGTAGTGATGCACTGAGAGAATAAATTTAACACATTACCATGAGAGAGATGCCATCAGGGTATTATATTTCAACCGTCTTCTAGTCACCTGCCTGTCATCATATATGCGAGGGATGACTCAAAATCATCGAGATACCCCCAGCTTTATCATCCTTTCTGCCAAACCAGACCTTTCCCTTATTCTACGCTACGCCATCGCGCGAACTCGCTCCTTTTCTACGATCTCCCTTTTCAAATAAAAATAAATAAAGACCGTACCTTATTTCCCCAGGACCTCTTTCTTCAGAGAACTGATTTTCGGTCGCCTACGTGCGTGAGAACTTTTTTCTTGCTAAATAAAAAAAAGAAAAACCTCCCTGTAACCTATCCCTCGAACATGTCCCAACAGTCTAGCACCATCACACACACTGAACCTTTAAAGCATTCCCACCCTGACATGTTTGTTCAGCAATAGGCCTTCCCAACCGAGCGAGACAACCCGTGGAGCCGAGAGCCGGGATGGAGTTCCCCAGCCTGTGTGCACACAAGACTCACAGAATAGGCAGAGAGAGACACGACAGAGAGAGAGGTAGAGAGAGAAATTGAGCCAAGCACGGTTGCAATCACGTATTCCGCGACACACGCCATTTCGGATTACTTCATTACGTGCGCAGAAATGATTTCGTTAGCTCGTCGATTTTGTGTATAGAAGGGGTGGAGGACTATCAAATACGAATGGCAATAATTGGGTTTGCTCCGATAAAACTCGACGGTCTGAAAAGAGACAGTGTCGCCTGTTTGTGAATTCAATTTTGTTCAGCGACCATGCGCCTTGTTTGTGGGAAGTGACATCCTAAGGCACTGCACGGAAAATTGATTAATACTGGAAATACGTCTAGATAGAACAATAGCATACAAAGAGAAAAAAAGAAAATTATAGACAGCATTACATCTCTTTGGAAACGTAGCATGAGTTCAAGGCATACGCTATCCGCTATAATTGTTTTAAAAAATAGGGCATATGGAGACTAATAATTTAATCTCTTAAATAGTAGCCTGTATTTAAGGCATAAACAGAAGAAAACATTATTCCAGGAGAGAGCATTCAGTTAAATATGTTTCTTTGCCAATCAGAAGGTTTATTACAAAGAGAAAGAGAGAGGGGGAGAGTGTGTGGCTCAAGTTATGTTTAATATCGCCGAGAAAGATATACTTGAATGTAGGTAGACACGTGACCGTTTTCTATTCTAGAATTACTTTCCATGCACTTAGTTGCAGGTGCCATGCACTTAGTTGGCTTGAGAGGGTCATCGCTAAATTATTCTGCATAAGAACATCTCATTACTTGCATCCGAAGTAAAGTCTAATGAATGGTTGACCAAATTAAAGTACAGATGAATCCTTCTCGGGTTGTATACAGGATCAGGTCCTCTATCTCAGCCGAAGTGCAACCCGAGAAGAGTTAATGAGGAAAATTCACCGGGAGAGAAAATAATCTTTCCCAAATTGAAGCAGACACCAGGCTGAGATGACCGTTGATACACAAATTACTTATTTCTTCTTCAAGATGACATAGTAACCATCTGATACAAAAGGTAACGATAAACATTCACAGGTTTCAAGTGCACAAATTTAGAATATTCCGGCGAAAACGTGAGGAATTTCAATGGTATGATTTTACAAAGAATTTCATTTCCTACAAATAAATAAAACCTTAATCGCGACCTATGTTTCGATATAATTACATCAACTTCAGGTATCTGCATCTGAAAATGGCATAGTAACATCGAAACCTAGGTATAAATTAATGGATTTTTCTTTGCGGAAAATTTAAATCATTATATAATTATAATTTTCAAATATATTCCAAGAAACTAAGGTGAAGTAACATTGCATGCCTATTTGATTTTTTAAATTTTTAACGCAATAATCCAGGGTAAAAAGAGACGCCCAATTAATTTCTATTTCAAAACAACTTTAAATTTCAGCTGCAATACTCCGATGAAAATGTGAGGAAAATTCTTTTCCAGCGCTTATAATCATGGTATACTAATTTTCCTATGACTGTCTCAGGTATTAGCAAATGATTCCCACACAGTGTGACTCAAAAGCATCGTGGCCAGTACCTGCTCCGCAAGTCCCTCAAACGCATCACACTTTCCCCCGCAGCACGGTGAAGACAAAGGATCCTCTCATTTTTTGGACACCTCTCTCCTCCCGACGTAACTTTTTGAATACCTTTCTCCTTCCGCTACCCCTTTATTCTTTCTCTTTTTTGTTTCTGGTCCGCTCCGCTCGCCCAGGGGGAGGCGCGACGGGTGGGGTGCGGGTGAATGCACCTGGCGGATGTGGATCCAGGCGAAATTCCCGAAATAGGTCGCGCGCTTCGTGAGGTCGCCACCGCATACATACGCGGAAATTGTGTGAGGCGCCCGACTAAGCGCCGGGCGCCACTATACGTGGCTTAACACTCATATCTCGTCCCGCGGAGAGCATTGGTCCGCGCTGCATTCATTCAAACTGGGAGAGGATATGAAAAGACTCTTCCCTTTTAGCTGCAGATGGGAAATGGATTCGGATACATTACAGTGTCAGCCATACAGATTCTTTTTACCTTTCGCTCCCGTCTTCTTTTCCTCACATACTTTTGCAAGCGCGACGCCGCGCCGGGCATGGGGAAATTACTGAGTCCTGCCGTCATCTATCGTTTGCAAATGGACTTAAAAATAGATTTATTTGGTATTCAATTCTGGATAACTTGAACATCCGAGCATGAGGAAATCGTGCTATGCCATTTGATATCACAAATATGGAGCTAATATGGATTGATCCAGAAACTTAATGAGCTTGAAATGAGTACGCCTTCAAAGTGGTATACAAATTTGTTTAACACCTTACAATATGCCTTACTTTAGATCAAAGGACTGAATGAAAGAATTATTACCTTACCTTAATATATTCGGTATTTTATGAATTCATAATTGGGTATCAATTATGGTCTTCATTAACGATTGTTGAAGTAATTTTTCAATTGCGCTCATGAGAGCAATGACTTAAAAACAATTTTTTAAAGTTTTCCAGGTAATTTAAATCACAAGTGTTAATTGATGGAGTGCGTTCTGAGGGCAGCGTCTCTGAGCATCGTTTGCGTTTTGGATAACGATAACGACAGGGCATAGAAAGGTACTCTGATACCACCTCTGATCACGGATCTCAAAGTCTTTTAGCCGCAAGTTCCGTTTTCTCTGAAATAAAAGTTGTTATATTAGTTATAGGAGAAAACGTTGATATTACCAGCTTCAACAACGATGAATATTATATAAAATTTTAAAAATTGAGTTTTTAAGTCATTGTTAAACTTTCATCACAGCTTCACTTACGAAGATGATTATATTGATCTTTCATCGCGAATTAAACTATAGCTCTCCGCGACACAACCATAAGTCCCCAATTTATCGAACTAAGATAAGCATGTGAAACGGTATTCCGAACAGCATAAGAGAGAGAGTCAGCTGTTAAAGGAGATGAGCCAATGGAAGAAATTTTCCATAAAAAGTCATTAACCTGGAATGGATTCGAATCAACATCCCTTAGATTATAGCACCGAACTGTCCGACGGGTACTAATAGGCCAGTGAATATTTCTGTTTTATTATTTAACATCACGTTATTAAACAATTCAAATGGAAATTTCATCGAAATTTTTTCTACATGGAATTGTGTCTGGCCAGTGAAAGTAAAATGAAGTCCTAGATTTCTTCAAGAGGAAGTTAAAAGCACTGTAGCGACGATTACAACACGGAAGTATAAGAAATGTAAGAGATTAGTTTAAAAAGCGTGAATAGCAGAGGAAAGGGTTTTAAGCATTATTTAGAGGAGGTTATACAACACGTAGAAAATGAAAAAAGAAATTTTTCGAGCATGACACATATTATCGAAACCCGGGTAATTTCGATAAATTCATCAAGTTTAGGTCTGAAAGTGATTTTTCATTTTCTCCGAACATAGAATGAACAAAGGAGACCAGAAGAAGTGGACTAAGAGAATAAAATAAATTGACTTAAGATCAGTGGCGTAGCTAGGGCGATGGGTGGGGGCGGCCCGCACCGGGTGCCACCCGATGGGGGGGTGACACCCGACCGTGAAAAAAACCTACGAAAAATCCAGTTTGCAGAATATTGCCACAAAAATATTTTACGCACAAACACTGTTGTTTATATTTTGGTATCTCTATGGCCCGGTCGGTCTGGGATTCCCCCAAAATTCTCTTGTTTTATTTTCGTTCATATACACGGGAAACATTTTGGGCGAGCGGCCATACTGTACACTACAGCCGCTCGACCAAACGGTAGGTGGCTGCTCTGCGATGTGGTGGGCTGGCTCTGGGTACCTAGGCAACGGGTTAGTAATAAAAGGTGATGTTCGCCCTCTTTCAAAAGAATGGTTCTATAAAGTGATGCCTAATGGTGAAAAATGCTGTGCTCATGGATGGGTTATTCTCCTCTAACTAATAACCTGTTATGTTTTTGCTGTCGCTAATAAAACTTATACAAGAGCTACAATTACGACTGGATTTCAGAAGTGGTGGAAACTAAATCCCAAAATACCTATATATTTATAAGTGACCGACCATGAGACTTCAAGTGAACGGAAAAACTGGAAATTTTTTAAAAGCGGAAAAATTTAGAAATGAGGCTAAAATTGCTTAAAAGAATAGATGACGCAACCTTGCAATTAGTTGAAGCTGAAAAACAGAAGTGGAAGCATTTTTATCTAGATTATTGAATTTCACTTTGTTTCTGGCTAAACAAAACCTATATTGCGTAGACATGAGGAGGGCCAAGGCTCTTCAAATAAAGGCAATTTCTTTGAAGTAGTCAAACTACTGTCAAAGTATGATGTAAAGTTAAAAGAACACATCTTGAATTTGGAGCATGGTAAATCACCAAAAGTATCATATCTGTCCCCGGATATACAAAATGAATTCATTAAGGTTTTAGCGAACGTTAAATTTTAGCTTGTGATCGAAATTAATTCAGCTAAATATTTTGGAATTATGTTTGATAGCACACCAGACATTTCACATGTTGATCAAATGTCTGAAGTGATCCGTTATGTGAAAATTGGTAATAGAATAGTGGAATTCAAAGAAATATTCCTACGATTTGTTCCTATACATGGAAAACAAGCCGCCGATTTAAGCGAAGAAATTCTTCAGAAGCTGGAAAATGACGGTTTAGATATTATGATGATTCAGTATTGAACTTCGACTAGATCGAAGTCCGTTCAAGATGTAGCTTCATTGTTCGAGGTTTTGCAGAAAAATGCTTTGCTTTTGGCTAATAATGAAGAATTGAAATTAGCTGTTTCAAAGTTTATTGATTTTTATGATGAGACATCAGAAACATAACTCCTTTTAGAGATACAAAGGATGAGAAGACATTAAAAGGAGCCAATGTTACAGTTTCTAATTAGATATCTAGATTTTTTTAAATTTATCGTGGAATGTGATTTTACAGAATCTCTTACAGAAATATTATGGTTGCTCTCAAGTTATTTATGACGACTTGCTTATCAGTTGCTTCGTGCAAGAGGAGTTTTAGCTAACTAAAATTAATTAAAAATTACTTGCGGGCAACAATGACCCAATGGAAAATTAACAATCTTGGAATATTAACAATTAAGCAAGAGGCTATACAAACTATAAATTTTGAGGATGTAAGTTTGCAGCTGTCAAAGCTAGAAAGGAAGGGTTTTAAGTGTTAAAGTACATCAATTTTGCTTATGAGTGTAATGTTAATTCTATTCTCATTCTTCTTTTGCGATATCCCATTTTAAATTTCATATATCAATGTGAAAGAATGTATGATAAAACAATATTAGTACTATCATTATATTATAGCTTGAGACTCTCATTGTAGAAATTATTAAATTTAATGCATACTTTACGATTATCGGATTTTTATTAATTTTTAACAGTTTTCATTTTTGGGGTGACACCACGTTATCCGCCCCGGGTGTCATCCATGCTAACTACACCACTGCTTCGGATGTCAACGAAAAATGCAAAAACCAGAGGTCACACGTTTAATAGCATGATCGTGACAGAGAAAGATACACAACCTATGTAGTCATTAACACTCAATATACGGAAAACACATTTAAATAAATACACATCAAGGCTTTACAGGGTGTTCAGGAAGTTCAATTTTGTCTTTGTATTTGGCGCCCGTCTGTATCGACTCCAATGATCTACATCTACAAAATACCCTGCAAGCCACCTCAGAGGTGTGTGGCAGGGGGTGAGTATTCACCAACATCCATTATACCATACCCTAAAGTAAGTGTAACTACGACTAATTATGAATTAGCATAAATCGCTAATGCTTGTCACGAGACGAAGCCTCACAAGCATGCACTACTACACTACAGATATTATCACAATAGAGAGGGACCATTAATATATATGTATTTTGCAACTACACAAATGGACAGAGACTCAAGACCTGATGAATAAGAAAGTAGTCTAGAACTGTAGTCCCACTCAAATGTTCTGGTTGTAATCTCGGAATCAAGGACAGAATATATCAACTTTAATTAATAACTTAAGAGTTTTTATGTATCGTAATCTCCTACATTGTTTTCCAAAGCAAAAATGACTGAAATGGATTGTAATATTAACTCATAAACCCTAATTCTTTCTACAAGTGACCTTCGAATGTAAGAAGCATCCATATTCCAAAAACCTACATCAAAGATTGTCACACAAATCCATAGGGCTCATGTACATAAAAATTAGGAAACAGGTATAGTTGATTTTGATTTTTAGTAGATGCGTAATAAGAACACATTTTTTATCATACTCATTTACAGTTCAATAATCAGTAATTCTCTGACTTAAAATACTTTCTCTATGCCATGGTCAAGACAATGTTTACCACATTTCAATTCCGGCTTGAGGATGAGAACGACTTTCATCCTTATATTTAATGTTTATAATGACTCTTACCCTTGTAGTATAATCAGTATACGTTCCATTCTAAAGTGCTGTGTATTTGTGCTTTCTAATTCAACGAATGTAAATGTTGTTAATAATCTTGGGCTAATGATAAAATGTGAGGTCGTAACTGAATTCCGTTAACAATTGCGAAAAAGGAGTCACCAATTAACACTAATGATCATATAACTCATTGGTAATATTCTGTGTAATTTCATTCTCATTCATCAGATATTCATAATAAATGTCAACACTCAATTATGTTCAAAATTTTCCGCATGTACATAAAACAACTTTCCAACTTGTCAACAGCAATAACTGAACCGTTAAAAGAGCGTTGCCTGTCTTTTTTTAAGTCGCCTATCATCCCTGACGAAATTAATTATAAGACAATAATACTGTACATTTTAAGAGCTAGTAGGTACTTAAGAGCCAATGGAAATTTAAGTTTTACCACATTCATTATTGGCGTTCCGTACTCCGACGGCGATAGGTCGATCCAGAAAGCACAAAAATACACAAACCAGCCTTAGCATCTGATGAGATGAGAAATTTTCCGAAAGGCCTTTTGACAGTTTTTTTCATCACTCCATCATTCCTGTAGGGGATCATTACACGCGCAATGAAGTTTTAGTCACGTAAGAACTTATTTTCACAAGATTCCGCCATTACTAGTATACCTGAAACTTAGAATCATTCTACGTGCATTAATCATGACGTTAAACTTATCAACATACATATATGAGATTTCAAACATCTAAACTATTAAATTCTCTTTAAAAAACCATAGGAAAGACATTATTTAAATAAAGCTAAGATACGATTATCAAAAGAAACATTTTCAGTAATGATTATTTGGGGTACAAACAAACATTTTAACGTTATTCTTTATTTATTCTTCTAGTGAAGTATATATAAATCTAAATTAACATTAAGATCATACGATTTTGTTTTTGACCAGACACATTTGTTTATTTAGGCCAGACGATTGCCCAAGAAGAGATTTAATTATGTAGCGTTTCAAAATTCCCGCAAGATCTTTCAGTTATTATCTGTTCCACATAGGGTCTTTACAAGAAATACATCACGAATTAGTGCAGAACTACCAACGTTTTCAACTAAGAATGATACTTGACCCACACGAAATCCAATTACCCAACGGTTGTTAAAACGAACATCCTTTTACACAGAGCGAGTGCATTTGGCGGTAATCCTATTTCCTGTTCTATACACTGGGAAAGCAAACTACAGGATACGGCCAACGCCGAAAAAGCTTGGCAGCACCTTTAAATTGATTCACTCGACAAATATCTCGTGCTGCTGGTGCTCCTCCTCCTCTTCCCGAAATACGGGCAAAAGCTTTGAGCTGTTTATTGAGTTACAGTGGGGAGGAAAGACGGGAATTCCAATCACATTCCCATTAAATTCAGCCGCCTTCCGTCATTCGACCCGCCATTTATTATGAAGGGGCGAAAAAAATGGCTCAAGGGATAATATTTACCGAGCGATTTGCCGACTCGCCTCACATCCCTCTCCCCTGTTATCTTACGTCTCAACCATTAGTTTGTCGTCTCACAATGATTTGTCCTTGTTGACTTTACCCCTAATATTTTTTTCTCCAGCCGTTCCAACTCCTTCCTGCCTTACCATTCTACCCCTCCCCCCAATATAAACGGAGTTTTTGACATTAATATTCCATGAGAATTTCGCACGGGGGAGGGTAAAAACGTTCCGAGTGAAAGAATAAAGGCGCGATCAATCAAATTCTCGGTAAACGAATATCGTTTTTCATTTTTTCTCGTTTTATTCCATCTCGATCTCTTTTGCGCGTGTTACTTCGCTCTTTCGCCAAGTTACCTTTTTCCTCCCCTCTCTCCCCCCCTCCTCCGAAAAAGCTTGGATCTACTACCGGTTAAAGCGGTGTATTTATGGGTCAATCAAAAAGCGATTATCGTGGAATTTTGATGCCACTTCATTCATCTGAAGCGATATTTCTCTCGTTAAAACTGCCGCTTCGTCGCATAACGAATTTTCATCTCAGAGAACCGACTCGTACTCATGGTTGCATGAAATGATGGCATAATCCATGCAACACGTTTTCTGTCACGAAAGGACAGCAACTTGGTTTACATTTTGAAAATTATACCAGGAGTCAACTTTTCTATTGAAAGCAAAGTTTAATGATAATTACAATGTAAAAAGAAATAACAAATCCATGTGGAATGACAGGTATTGCTTTTATTTGTCGTTATCAATATGTTTAATAGGATGTATAGTTATCCCTAAAATTCTTTTTCATAACACTTACTGGCTTTTAATATTAAAGTTTTAAGATTAAGTTTTATTTTTTGTACCGATCACATTTTCCCCATTATACTTATGGCTCATTTTTCTTAGACTATTATAATCAATCGCTCGGCTATCTTGTCTCTGAATAATCATCTTCAATAATTTCATTGATTACATCGATCAAATTAATGATAACAATATAGATTTGCCAAAGATTTACACAGTATATAATCAAGAGCTAACCACAAGTTTACACAAATATCCTTCCGTTTTCTGCACAGCATTATATTAGTTACTAGACACGTACAAATTGCATATTAAAGTACGATCTATATGAAGAAGGCAAATTTCACGTTTACTGTCACCCCCATATTTCATTAGATTTTTTTATAATTTTGGTAGACCTAGCCGTAATTCATGTACAGGCAAAAGTTACCTTCTTTCGCACTCAAAAATTGTTGATCATTTTTCATGCAGGAAATGTTTGAAAATTGACACAATTAACAAAAAATCTCCTTTCCGATCTTGATCCACAGTTTTTTCTCACACTCTTCCTCTCCCCGATGTACACATCGCAATTCCAAGAGGGAGTACTTAAGAGCGCCTTCCCCCATGGCATCAGACAATATCCCCGTAGCCATTGGCTTAAACGTCTAAATTTGCATTCGAAACATTTGGCGGGGCAACTTCACCGTTAATGACTCGGAGGTCTCACTCGGACGTTCCGCCAAAAGACTGGTGTGAGGGTCGGGGAGAGAGAGACAGGCGATATCCACTTTCGTGAAAACTCATGCGACCCTACTGTTAAACGCGTAGCCAGTTTTGATCACTTTCCGCAGCACGGTCACCACCCTGTGACCTTTTGTTTTCCACCGGGCGAATATGCCCCATTCTCCCCCTGGTCTCTTCCCTTTCCACCCACGAAATTTAACTGCGGCAGTTTGGATGAATGAGACATTGCCTGCAGTACAGTTCTTGGTTCCGCTACCACCCACCATCACAGGAGTTCCCTCCCTCTCTGGACTCATGCCACCCAACATTACCAGTGTCGCTAGTCGTGACTGCTCTCCGCCCTGAAAACGACCAGCCGACTCGTCCCGTTCAATAATTATTCACGCAATGGCTACTCAAGTGCTAACGTGCACACTGCACAGTTACCTTCAGCCAGTTCCGGGTTTGGCAAAAGGCGGTACTGTGTGCGTTGGGAGGATACAGACAGGCGTTCGACCGTTTCGTAGGCGGCTGAGACATTACAGGGCACGATTCGGGCTCTGAAACTGCTACATACGCAATACTTAAGGCAACAATGCGACTGGACGAAGTCTAACTTCACACCCCTGAATCTCTTAAAGTTTTAGCGGGAGATTTTGCCTTTTTTTTCATTCTTTCGCCTTTGACTCACTAATCTTCGCGCATGATTGACGAACAACTTCACTCATTTTTTTTTCGAAAAATTATTTCGATACCAACGATTACGAGTAAATCTTTACTGCTCTCAAATGTCACAATTCTTGGCACAGAGATTTCTCGATTTGACACAGTTAAATGGCCATCCGATGTCCGTTGATAGCTTTAATTAGTTACCTAGTATATCTTTGAGGCTTATCAATTCTTCTCATGTTTGCTTAAGTATAAAAAGCCTTGCCCAAAATGAATTATGTTAACACCTTGAAGCTGATGATGACGAGAATAATACAATAGGCATGTAATTAATCGTTTGATTATTCAGGAATTTAGGTGAAGTGGTTTGAATATTCTAGAATTGACAATCAGTGACATTTCTGTCTACATTAATGACTTTAAGGTCGTTGGTGATTAATTATACGACCCTTAATTAGTTATGGTTCAATATTATCGAAATAAATGTCATGTGGTGCTCTCACATTTACTGGCACACTACATAGTGGACCAATAATGGTAAATTAGGCAAGAAACTATTACGTCGAACAAAAAGTAGTCTAACGTTCCATGAAGTTTTCTACTACAACAACTATCACTTACACTTATTGTGCTGAATCGATTAATGGGAATAGTTTACAGGTTTGCTTCTTACTTTTAATATCCCAATCATCTACTATAGAGAAAAATATTCACGATGAAACTAGTAATGGTTCTAAGAGACAAAATTACATGGCACTAAAGTATTTATGCATGTCAACATATAAATTCAGATAATATTAATGGTATTGGACATACTTCATCGAAAGATAAAACCGTAACGCAGAAATAAGCTCAAAATAATTCTGAACATTAAGGAAACCGCAAGGCGACCAAATCATGAACAAGTTTCAAAAGCAAAACAGTTTTCGCAATAATTCAGTTCCAACTTCTGGTTAAAGGGATCATTAATCCTCGTCTCATGTCACGGGCTCTTGAGAAGCCATTTTAATATTAATCAAGAGAGCAACATGGTTGGACACTTAGGCAACGGCGCCTCTAATCAGTGACGACAGGAGACTCCAAAGCTTCGAACGAGGGAATGACGTCACTTAATGACCGCACGGAGGAGGCCAAATGAAGACACGACATTCCCAAGCCTGATTCCACGCAAGGGGTCTAAACTGACCATTTCAGGGCCGCGACCATAAGAACTAACTCTGGCGACAATTAGTGCCCCCGGGGCGTGACTGTGAAACCACTAATGGCCCATCCACGCTTACAAGCGATCCCTGTCTCTCTCTGAAACGTGCGCTACACCTCACATAACCTCCACCCACTCCGTGAACTTAGGAGGGATCAAGTAAGTGTGTAGGAGAGAGAACTGGCTTCCCAACTCGAGGGCCCGCGTTTGAACCCCGGAAGTACCTGGGATTTTCCAGATTTTTCTCTGATCAGTTCAGTCTGTCGTAAGCCGTAAGTATGGCGTCATATATGGCGGTCCACCAGAAATTCTTTGCTCTTAAATAGAACATAATATATTGTTTTCATGCTGTTGATAAACAATGCATTGTTGTGCTTTTTATAAAAATATGAGTATATTAAGTTGCATTTTTCAAAGAAAAAAAAACAACTGATAAATTTCTCACGAAATATTTGATATCGTGGAGGTTTAAAAAAAGAATTTTCTTGCGAAGTATATCTGTGAGACAAGCAAGCAGCTTGTAGAATATAAATGTAAACCAATAAAACATTATTTGTCGCATTATAAAAAAATCTTATTATTTGATATTATACATCAAGTATTGCTTAAGTAAAAAGTGTTAATTCACTTTACTAAATATTCTTTTTTCATAAAATTACATAATGTAAAATTTTAAAATATAGACAGAATTAACGAAGTATTGCACTCATTTATATATAATGATAATGAAACGATAATGTATAGTTTTACTAAGCATAATGAAAAAGAAAAACAGAACCAAATTTCTGGAAAATTACAATTCATCAATTAATCTTAAAAGAAAACAAAATCAACTTTTAATTGGCAGTTTATTTCTAAACGGAAACTGAAAGATATTCTGAAGGGTTAAAAAAATAAATTCTTATTGAAGATTTCCTGAACCACTGATACTGCACCAGTGCAAATTCTATCACTTCCACTTGCCTTGGAGATCAAGTTTCCCGATCGTCCTCAAAGAACCTTCATTTGTCAGCCTATCTATTTAAATCATTCCTCCGCAGTATTCCGACACTCCTGATCCAACCTTTTGAACCTAGATTCCCTCTTCGTCTGGCTGACCTGGACGGACCACCATCCTCCACGCTTTCCCATCACTCCACGTCTACAAATCCCAGGACCTCAAATCCCTCCACAGCTTCGACAGTCACACTCGGATAACGTCCGTGGACCAGGTTCACCTCTCAGCCGAACAAGTACTACCTCTACGTATTGGGTATGAGTTAGTTCCGCGGCTTGGCAGGACGTCGAAGTCCCCGGAAGAGGAATTTGTCATTCGCGTTGGACGGATCGTGTGAAGGAAGGGATAGGTACTATGTTAGGACAGATGGACATGTGAGGGTTGGGGAGGGGGAGAGATGAGGAGGGTGGGGTGGGAGGATTGAAGCATTGAGTGGAATGTGGACAGGGTTGAGTGGAGGAGAAGGATGGGAGGACGGAGGTGGAGATGAGGTCAAAAGCGACCCCTCTTGGGGCATCTCTCTCCCTCCCGTGATTTCCGGCCTATTCGAAGCCCATTGCACATCGATCGGAGGTGCACACAGCCGTCCGATTTCCTCGGAGGACTGAGAGTTGTGTGAGTAGTCTGTCTGAGGAAACGAAGACGATGAAATAGAGAGAGAAGCAAGTACGTACTCTTCCCTACATTCAATCACGCTGTATACTGCAAGCCACAAAGTTGTACGACATTGACAGCCACAGGCGAAATTTTGTAGGAAAGCTTCCATGTTGTTCCAATGAAATTACACTATTCCGTGAAAAAACTTTATTGACACCACGCGTTTCAGCCTCCTTGACTGTTACCTGATGATGGTTGAAATCAAGTGGCTGTGACAAGATGATGGCTAAGTATGCTGCAACCGTCACGTCGTGTCAATAATTTTTTTCTTGGGAAAGCACCATTTCATTTAATAACCTCAATGTTGTGTTTTGCAGGTGGTCATAGGTCACGCCCATTTATTCTCGATTGTTCAATATAGACAGTGTCTCTCGTACGAACTATGACGTTGAATTAGAATTTTAGGCCTGGATTTATTATTTCTTGTAAAATCTAAACTCAGTCTTATTCGAAGCTCACTGCGCATCAGTCTGATGTTGGCAAAGCTGTACGATTTCCTATGAGGACAGAGTGCAGTGGGAAAAGTCTGTTTGAGGAAACGCAGACGATAACGTAGAGATTTACAAGTACACATAATACATGCATTCACGCTCTAAACTGCAACGCCCGTTTAATCACCATAATTTAATAAAAATTTGCTCCCCTACCGACATTATATGGCCGCGGAACCTGGATATGTCAGGATAAGGATAAGAGTATGCTAAATGCAGTGAGAATGGGCAACCTTCCCTCTTCCCATCGAGTGATAGGGTTAGACGTGAATGGGTCATAAAAGGATGTGGGTTGAATGTTCCAGTTATGGACATATATGAAAAACGTGTGCTTCGTTGGTTTGGCCATGGTTTGAGAATGGATAGATGTCGAGTAACGTAACAAATTTATGAGAGTGAAGTGGATGATGTAAGAGAAAGGGGTAGACCGAAAAGGACATAGGCGAATGTGGTAGAATAAACTCTCAAGAGATGGAATATTAGGAGTCTCAAGAATAGGAGTGCGGGCATGAAGTAATGTATGATTGTAACTGAAGCGAAAGAAGAATACAAGGATAGGATGTTATGGAGGGAATTATTAAAGCAGAGTCGACTTTGCTTTGCCTATCACAGAAGATCAGACTATTTTCACAGTGGCTACCCCGAAAGGGAAAGACGCGATCGGTGTGTAAGGTTGCGCGTATGCACTGAATAAATACAGCGCCTAGCCAACATACAATTATTCTCCATTAAACTTTGAGATCTGTTTCTATGATGTCTTGTTTATCTAAACTTAAACCGATTCCAATCATATTTGACATCAATTTGAGGTTGACACAGACGTCCGCTTTCATCTGGGGACTGAGTATTGAGGGCGTATCTGCATGCATCCATACTGTAAACTATAAGTCATAAAGGTGTGTAGCAATGAGTTATACGTAGGGGACGCCCGTTTATTAGCCATCACTGAATACAGAAAGTGACTCATGCACATACAATTAAATGTTGAAATAAACGTTTAAGCCCGTTTTTATTATTTTTATAAGACATTCTAATACCACTGTGTGAATCCAAACAAAAGATAACTTCTCCTTTTTTACTTATAGGGTATGAAAAAGTACTGTTTTCACCGAAAGCAAGCTTTAGTTATTAGGGAACAAAATTTAGACAAAATATGCAGACTAAAAAACGACTTAATTTTTAAGAAACACTTTCTCCAACATTAGGAATGTAATAAATGGTTCAGCAAGGTCCCGCCAGTCCGGAAATTCCCGTAGTTCAAAATACGCGTGATGTCTCTTAAAACACTTCAATATTTTTTATTGATTATTCACATATTATTTTTTAGAAGAGTTCATCATTGCAATTCGCCGGGAAAGCGTGAAATCTTACTTGATTATTCGCATATTTTCATACGCTAATCCTTTAGAAATCGTAGGAGTGTGAGAAACGAAACTTCACTCTCTTTCTTACGTTACGTGTACAATATGCATAGTATTTTAAAGAGTTTAATTGCCCGAGCATTTAAAAACTTCCAAGTCCATGATTTTACTCTCAATCATCCCATCGTTATCCCGTTATCCGGATAAGTAAATGATATTTTTTATTACCAGTGGAAAAAGTAGGGCTGAGGCATGGAAATATCCAGAATCCAGGACCACCATATAAAAAACCTTTGCTTCCGCTGCATACGACACAAGGAAATTGCATAACACTTGTTGCATAGTAAAGGTAGGGTTCATGCTGTGGCTAGTGTCGCGGCTACCCCACCCAAGGACCTCGGTTTGAGTCCCGGCAATCGATATCATTGTAATCACATTCCTAACTTGTGGCTTCTTGAGGCAACTTCAAGTGTAGTACTTCGTCCGTCGGATCTGACGTTAAACTTGGTACATATTTGCGCCATTGGTTAATAGCAGGCTAATGTAGACTAAGGGTTTCACTCCACCCTCCCTCCGATCTCTAAAAATTCCTTCCTTTCACAAGCCACCTATCCATTCTTCATGGCACCAATGACCTTAGCTCTCGGTCAGTAACCAACCGACCACTACGTTTGGAGCAATTCACTCTGATTCATGAGCATCATCATCATTTGTCAACATTCCGAAGATTGGTTTCCACCCGCTGTACACTCAGCCATCCTATCAACCAACAGCTTCATTCCTGCCTATATATCTCCATAACTTTTCACTTTGTTGCCCTTTATGTTATGCCTGCTGTATTTCATTCTTGGCCTGCATGCTTAATTATCCCATTCATTTCTCCTTCCGTCATTGTTTTCAATAGGCAGGTAGCTGTGTCGAAAAATGTATTTAATAAGTTTGTCCCTCCTAATTCTCAGCGCTTGCATAATATTTCTTTTCTCTACTACTCTTCGTAGGCCTTCTTCATTGGTGATTAACTCCAACCATTCTATATTCATTATTCTTCAAAAACACCTCATCTCCACTTGTTCCAATCTTTCTTATTCTGCAGCTGTTATTCTTCAAGTTTCACTGCTATGCATACGTATGCTTCAAATGTATATTTTAATAAAGTTATTCTTACTTTCTGGCTTGTTTTAGTTAACTGACATCTGATTCCTCTTCTGACAGAATTCCTTCTTTGCTTGGGATATTTAACTTTCAATATTTTCCATGTTTCTTCCGTCGTTGCTGGTTCTGCTTCTCAAATAGCAAAATACTTCCTCTTAAGCAAGTTTTAGCTTTCCAAGGCTGATAGTGATCGTGTCTTTATGATTTTTGCAACTAGAAATAATCTAGGTTTCTTAACACTAATCTTGAAGTTGTATTTCTCAATGAGCAACAGCTGTTATATTAACTGTGTAATTAAAATAAATCCAGTAGTTCAGCTGCTCCTTAATATAAAAATAAATTTCAGGAACAATGAAAAATAAAATCAATATAGCACTACTCATGAATGAGAGCCTGAAAAACCTGAAAACTAGTCTGGAAAGCACATTTCAATATAAATACAAAAAAGCCACATAACTCGGCAACTGAGGAAGATGAGATGGAAACAAGAGTCATCCTCGAGACGAGTCAGAACAAAAACAGCCTCGAGAATTTGCATCGAAAGCGAGCCATGACGAAAAAGAGACAGAGTCGCAGAATTTACATGAGGGAATTCTGAACGGCTTCAAATTCTATGACCCGTTATGCCTCCTACCCGAAGAGGTCTTGGGAAAAGGTTCTCAAGATTTCTTCCTCTAAATTTTCCATCCCATATCCTATCATAATCAAATTTCATTGGAGCTGTGAAATGAATTCAATCTATGAATGATAATATTCTACATTGATGTAACTTACAGAATAAAAGCAATTTTTGACAAATTTTCAGGATACCGGGACTAGCCACGGTAGTTACCATAACGGAGTCACCCGCAAGTGCACATAAGTGCAATACTCCACAGAGGAAAAATCATTCGCCTTGACCGGGATTCGAACCCGGATCCCTCGATTTCGCGTCGATTGCTTTAACCAGTTAAGCTACCGAGGCGTCCTTCTACCCTGTGGATAATTTGGTGGCTTTATAGGAGCATGGTGCATTTTTGACAAATGTTTGATGAATCGGCTTGGTAGAAAAGGAATAAACAATAATGTACAACGGAATTTTTCAAAATGAACATTTACTCAGGCGATAAATAGAGGCAATTTAAAAGAAGGGAAAAAAGAATAAATTCGAAAAGCATATTTAAAACGGAGCCCTTTACCAAATGCAAACAATATACGAAAGATAATTCGCCGAAGGCACTGTTTTACACTTAAACATGTTTCAAGGAGATGGAGAGGTTACGGTGAACACCTCATCAACCATAAAAATCGTTCAAACACTGCATTCGTGTTATGCTTTTTTATTAGAGAAAGTTGTTTACCCTGATTACTCAATTGATTTCATCCTATTTCCCACTGTTCTAATGTAGATGGACGAAAAAAATGCATGCAATATTTATAACCAACGCTACCATTGTTACTATTTGGTATATTCAGTATAATACCGACCGTTGATAGAGTATTTACCATTATAAATAATTTTTATCAATTTTTACAGAAAAATTCTCGACTGTCACATAAGTAGGTGTTTTTTCTCTCATTTACCTCGTGGTTGTAATCAAGCAAAGCAAGAAAAGATGCAAGAAAAGCAAGCACAAAAGTTAAAGCCGGCGATGTCATTTACTTTAATTATGAGTGAAATTCATTATAAAAAAAGATGCAAGAAGTTGCGTACATGCTAGGTGTCCTAAAAATTAAATAACTTTATCTTCTCCAACTTAATTAGAGTAAACTATGCAGAAATCCTATGATTTTGATTAAATATCTCGATATGCTACTCGTGCAGATGTTTCACCTTCGATTCCTTCACAAGCAAAATGACGATTTAGATTCCTTTTAAGTGTATCCGATCACTTTTTGTAACACCATGTATTAAAGGATTAAAATTATTGTGTACTTATTAAAATATGATCCACCACCAATTATAGGTGTTTTTCCACCACCCAGGGTTTTTTGTTCCACCACCCAGGGTGTTTTTAATTAAGTAATTAAAGAGAATATGCCACATAGATAGTAAAATTCATCTTAGCACAGATCACCCCCATCCACTAAAATGATCATAAATGCCACTCAAAGCTTAATATCATCTGAAATTCAAATGAATAAATATCAATAAATGAAATTTGAAAATTTCTCCTCTTCAGTACTGATTTTCATGGAAAACGCATCCTAGCTAAAAACGTCTCGAGTAGCGTAACCGCATGCTTTCTTGGGATAAATAGACTGTTTAGGTAAAGAGGTAGGATTGTCCGTCAAGCAACGAAGGCAGTATACTCGTCATGAAAAACCCTGAAAACATAAATTAGGTTCTTAAGGCCGAAAATCAGAGGTTTTTTCGTGGGAAGACAGAGTGCTTTCCGTCAGGAGCGAGTATTACGAGGAAAGTTCCACTTTTTCAGGAGCGAATCCTTTAAGCTGCAACCCCATCTTCTTTCTATTGACGCTATCTCTTCCGTCATCTTGATGAACGACCTAGCATAACCGCCCCGAGAGAGAATGAAGACATAGAACTCACACATACACGCACGCGAGAAGGAAAACGAATTGAGGGACAGCGGATTCATGTTGCATGGTGGAAAGGCGTCCAGAGCAAAAGGATGGTGTGAGTGATAACTTGCCGGTTGGCGTGCTTGGATTGCAAAAAATGAACACCAGAATGAAAATTGTTAAGTGAAAGGCGTGCGAAAGGAAAAAGGATTTAACGAAAGATGAAAGTACGAGGAACCAAAAATGTGTGGATAAAGCATCTGTTGATGATTTACTATGAATAGTTAACATGTTTTTGGTACATCCAATTTTGTGGGTAGATACTGACATATGAGTTAGTTGCAGTTAGAGAAAAGAATGATTTGAAGCAAATCTATCACATTTTCAAGTGTGTTTATACTCTTTCATCCCAATTCTAAAATATGAGTTACCCAATGGGTCATCAAGTAATAGGAAAAAATAATTGAATTAGAATAATTTATATTTATATCTTCATTTATAATAAATAATATTATAGATTCTAATTAGTCTGTTTCGCGAAAGCCAAAGAATTCATATGGCGACAGTCAATGGCAAGTACTCACAGGTTTCTGTTTAAATTCAGGACTACGATAAGATCATTAAAGATACAAAAGTGACCTTAAATATCCTGGAGCCTTAGAAAATAAGAAGTAACATGCACCGCAAGGCTTAATTATATTCCAATCACATGGTTTCAGGGGTCTTTAGTTTATGTTTGCTAATAGAATAGTAGGCAATAGGCAGGCAAGGAAAAGAAGGCACATCCTTGGCATCGTTTCGTCTATCCCTAGTATCTCAATTTTATTTATCCATTCAAGCTTACGTACATTTTTTTTAATTTCATAAGTCTTTGAGATACATCGTTATGACAATTGTATGCAGCAAATTTTCAGTTGAGGTTCAACGAATGCTAAAAAATATAGGTAGCTATCATACCAAACAAATTTCGTTATTATCGGATTTGAAGCATTCATTAGTATTTACAGCCAGCGTTATTAGATTTACAGGTATTAGAAGGGATTAGTAATGTTGATTTAAATAATAGAACTAGCATTCACTGAGAAAAAAATTGAGTTGGCTTAAAAAGCTCCGATCCGGTCAAAGAGCTTTTTAAGCCAACAAAGAGCATCCAAACCGATTTGACAATGAAACTTCCTCTAATAGCGTTGAGCCAGAGTTCCCCCTACGTTAAAATAAGTGCATGCTTTCTATTATAATCACCCTAATCTCTGCATGCATAAATGTAACTCGGTAAGTTTAACTTCTTGACATAATATGTCATTTTATTACAACATTTCCATTCTTCAGTTTGAATGTTGTAGTAATCCAAATCGGGTAAGCGGAAAATTGAGTGTGTCAAATAATTTGAAAATCAAAGTTTGACTTCAGGCACGTGCAAATGTTGATTTGTTTGACTCAAATTGGTAATATTTGTGAAACGATGGGCCAGGTTTCAAATCCTATTCGAAATGTCGATTCCTAACAACTATGATGACATTTCCTGCTAAAAATATTATAAAAGGCATAAAGGCAGGTACAAAACCTCTTTTTCCTAAGAAAAAGACAATCTTAAAGCTGAAGAGGCAAACATTGGGTGGAATACGAATCAACACGGAAATATTGCTCGTGTATTGAGACGGAAAATGTAAAATCTCAATAATTATCATTGCCTCTTGAAAAAGAGATACGATAAAAAATACGTGTGGAAATTCTTAGCACACATCTCAACCCCATAGTACAAATAAAAATAAGAATACCTACGTGAAAACGCTTGAGAATAACAATGACATACTAGGACACATTGTCACGTAAGTAAGTGCAATAAAAGAGGTGGGATAACAACTAGAAACAAATTTGATGAAAATAAGTGAAGAATTCTATAATTGCAACGGTTGTCTAGAGAAATTTAAAATATCGCTCGGTGCAGTATGAAGAGCAGACAGAGCGTATGACAAATTCTATGAGAATAACTTTAAAGGTCAATTTCAAGCGGACAGTTGTACAGTTAAAAACTACCACTCAAGGATTTATAGAACGTCACAGCTTCATTCAATTTCCAACGGTTATATCACTACAATCTGAGCATCATGGTTGGCTACCTTCAGAGTAGAGAATATTTAAAAATATTTAAATGGGTCAAAAACTATGCTGCAACGTTAAATTGTTTCCAGAAGGCGCGTCAAATAACGATTTCTCGATTTCAACTCGTAATACGTCAGCAGGAAAAGAGGAAGGCTCGAGAGAGAATGGTTTTGAACTTTTGACTGAAACCTCCCTGGTGTCATCTTTTGACGGTTCTCTCTCTTAAAGAAAAACTATAATCGCAATATTGGTTGAGGAAGGCGAAGGGAGAAGGATGAAGAGACGGAAAGAGGAATATGCCGCTATTCTTAGTCGTGAGGGACCTGTGGGTCGGTGGGTGAAGAAGATGGATGATTCTGAGACTCGGCGGGGTAGAAAATTCGGACCCTTCTTCCCAGGCGTCGCAGGCAGCGGCGGCGGTAGGAGATTATCGTCGCTTTATTTACGCCACCCGCCGGCAGGGCATGTAACCACCGAGGGAAATAGTCGGGACCCAGTTAAATGATGAAGGCAGGCTTGGTTTAATTTACCGAGAGTTTTAATGAATGGCTTGATTCATTGCCGATTTCGGCTCGGGAGTGCAGAAAATCATCGTTGGCATTCCTGATTGCCATCGTCACCCGTAGAATGAACCTTAGAACAGTGCCCCGCAACGCACAACAATGAAGGATCGAGTATACAAGTAAATTGCGAAAAGGATTGATTAGATCTACATCTACATACTACCCCGCAAGCCGCCTCAATAGGCGTGTTACGGGGGGTGTTAGGACACCAGCCGTTTAAATATAAAAAGGAAACGCTCTAATTAAATTACGCCTAGCATTTATTATAGTCCCTTATTTTTCGGGGGAAAAACGAATTCCCATACCTATCCGTTCGGAAAAATATCTCTCTTAATTTATCGTTTCTGTCGGACATGGAAATATAGCGGGGTTCTAATATGATGTTCTCCGTGTCGCTCTTAAAGATATCTATTCTTAATTGCTCAAGTAATCTAAGCCTAGCGCGCGGTCTCCGATTGATGTGGTGAGGATAAATAATCGCTTTCCAATTGTGTCAAATAAATTTTAGCACATAAAAATAAAGTGATCAACCACTTCAGTGGACAAATGGAAGAAAATTGGCTGATAGCGCACCTTAAATGGAAACCTGTTCAATAAAACTTAATTTTCTACAACTTGTTTCCACAAATAATTCTGTTTTCGGTTTCAATATCCTAGATATTTTCACTATACATCCGACCTATTTTTCATAATTATGACACATTCATTACGAACAGTCTAGTGTTCTCTGTGCACAAACACAAGCTCGAAGAGGTAAACTGAAGGTGTAAAGATGGCAGTGAAGGCTTTTCGAGCTTTCTTCCGCGTACTTCCATTGTCGTTGACGACAGTTTTGATAGCGCTGCAGCTATATTCTTCATGTCAGAATTGAAGATTCAGGCATAACCACTAGTTAATAGTTAACAGCCATTTTCAAAAAACACGATGAACCCATTTCTACAATCAACGTTATTTTAACCTGAAGTAGAACAAAAAATATTCTCATGCGTCGGTCCACTCGTGTAATTAAGATAGCTTAGCTATGCAATACTTATTTCCTGAATGCTTCATTAAGCAACCGGTTTGAGCCAATTCTCCCTAAAATACCTACTGCATTTCACTTTCCTTACAATACTCTTGCTGGTCATAAAAATAAAAAGGGTTCACACTTACTAACAGATACTCGTTACGTAGACTGGGAATGAAATGGCAAACTTATTTCTTCTCCCTAGGCCCACAAGTAAAAATCTTTTTAGCATTATCTTTCTTGGCTAGGAAAATCTCTCATTCTTGGATCGATTATAAATAGATTAAACTCGCTTTCAATGTTTTTTAAATAAAGCAAACAATTGAATATCCTTTTAACTCACGCAACCTTTTAACAGAAAATATTTTCCAAAGATTTAACAACCAAATTGAATATATTTCATACTGAAGTTTCCTCTAACTGGTATAACACCATCAAAGTGAATTTCCTGCCTGTAAGCATAATTAGCTGTGTAGCCAGAGGTAAATTTTAATTGCTTATCATCACCACACAAATTTAAGATACAGTGTGTCCTCGTTTAACGTTGTCCCGTTTAACGTTGTTTCACGATAACGTTGTCCAACAATTAAAACCCTTAATCGTTCAACGTCGTCAGTGCTTCGCGATAACGTTGTTCAAATTTTGCGCAACCAAAAAAAAAATGAATAACGAATAGGATTTTGGCGCATCTGATGCGTAATTTCCATTCGGCGGAAAAGTTTGACGTTAACTCCTCATAGCGTGTGTCAAAAGTTCACCTGAGCGAATAATTGTTGCGTTATTTTGTTTCATAACTGCATGTTTGCTTATTATTTACTACGCTGTTATTGGGGGGCAATGCATCGGGTTAGTTAAAACTCAAACCAACGTTAGTGCACCATCTTGAATCGCATGGTATTAATAATACCATATCCGAATGGTAGATCCAGGGGCAGATATCTACGGGAAAAAATACCTGAAAATCCCATGCCGCCATAAGGTAGAACTGGTGGAAGAAAAAGTTGATTTACTGCTGTTTGAGGTGAATCGAAAACGTGTTTTTCGTGTTGAATTAGTGTGTAAAAGGAATTTTTCTAAACCGTCCATGATGCAGTAAATCGTCGAGGGTGATACTGTTCCTTTACATTGTTACGAAATAACAAAAATGTTGTACACTGCACCGAGTTTCCCTAGTTCACTCACTATTTTAATTGATATCCTACGTCTTCGCGATCGCAGCGAGCGAAATTTTTGCCCTTCACTGCATTCGCATGCGCACGCTCCCGCAGTGAAAAACACAAATTTCTATTTACTCATAGGGAAGCCGGTGCTAACAGCACTAAATATCAGAAATATAGGAGGGAAACTTGGTGCTTATTCTTTTAAAAATGCCTTTTCAGTTTGTTTCATCTAAGATATGAAGATCTCTGACTACTAAAATCATCTGTTCGACTGCCCGCGTAATTAAAATACGCCGTGGTATTTGTATCTTAGCGGCCAGTCTGGGAGAAAATTAATTTCACCTGCTTCCCGATCACCTTATACCACCTATTTTACTTATATTGCTACGCTACATATGCGTATTTACCTTTCGTTTGCTTCATAAATCCTTTTTCTTTCGTAAACTATTCACTTAAACCTGTGATGTGAATCTACTTCTGGACTCCATATTTGAAATACTTACCTTTTCCTACTAGTTCCCCCAGATGGCGCAGCGGTCGAGCAGTGTCTTCATTTTCTAATACCCACCGCCCATGACTTTTCCCGCCTTCAACTTAAAACTATTCCCGCTTTTCGACGGCTTTATCACACTCAGGAGGGACGGGTAACCTCTCGGAGCTACCCTATAATCTTTGGAGGTACTTCATTCCACTGCCTCCATACGGAACTTTCGTCACCAACTCGCCTCCCGCCGTAATTTTACGCAAACCAATCACCATTGGGGTGGGTTAGTTTAAAAGGGTATTCGTAAAAATAAATCGTAACTATCCGCCAAATAACCTATTTTTCCGTTCCGTTAGCCTTCTCGACGCCGCGTACTGTCCCACCTTAGCACCCCTGTTTCACTCCACATACACGCAACTTTGTTTGGGGGGTTGGGTAAGGCCATATTTCAGACGTGAAATTAGTCCCTCTACCGGGAATTCCAAAAATCTCGCAATATGGCGCCAAAATATCACAAAAAATACGCGAATTTGGTCATTTTCAAACTTTATTTTCTCCAAAACTAAGAATCTCACGCCTTTTTTTCTTACATTTAATAAATGCGCATTCCTTTCACTTTCCTTTCCCATTCATCGAATACCCCTTACTTTTCTACTATTCTCACACAAGAAATCGTTATTGTTATGAAATGAAGAATTGGTGAGTTTGGAACCGATTTTAATTTTTTACATTGTTTCTTATGGAAAATACTGCATCGTTTAACGTTGTTTCGCTTAACGTCTACTTTTTCAGGAACGAATTAACAACGTTAAACGAGGACACACTGTACTAGAAGTAGTCAAGAGAAAACACGTGAAAAGCCATTATAAATTAAAACCAATTTAAAAACTTAAATGCATTTATTACTGGTAAAAACTTAAAGTCACATAATCCGAAGTATTCCTTTTTTCAATTATTCATTGAAAGCCACAGGAGCCACAGAAATATAAAATGGCTGAAGTAAATGAAATATGAATATTTACACTACCTATATTTAACTGTGACATTAAATACGAAATATGCACTGAAATTCCGTGATGATTGTAGGGTACATGTTGCAGCCTCTAATGACCGTAGAGCCATACCGTGCGACCAAGTGATCATTGACGACGACAATTAATCGTCTCCGTGAGACAATAACAATAAATCACCGATCCTGGAGGAAAGCTATTTCGAACGGGTAACCAACTGTTCGATGGGCACCGTGATAAATATATATGGCTTAGGAAAGACTTGAAAGAGTGGGTGGAGAACGATCTGGAGTAGAATCGAATGGAAATAGTGAGAGTAAAATGGTGAAGAAAGAAAGAAAGTATCAAGGAAAGAGAACTGCCTCACCATTATAGTGAGGAAGAGAAGTTCCTCTCTACGATTGAGATTGATACTTCCAGTCTTCTTTCTTTTAAAGCGGATAGCGAAAATGGGTTTCAAGTACATTTGGGTCGATCATGGGTCGCATGAATACTTGCATGCCTATAATTGGCAAAGGATTGAAGGATAATGCCTTTCGCGGCAATAGAATGGATACTTGCATGCATATAATTGACAAATACTCCGGATAAAACGGATTTCGCCGAAATGAGAAAATGTTTTCGCCTAGATACTCGATCACCAATGTCTTTTCCATAGAAACGCATACTTTTTCATCGCATTATTGAAAAGGCAGTTGGAAAATACCACGGTAAGGAATCCACTCATGCATAATTTACGATGCACAATTTCCTTTCATATTCCTAGGATGAATTTTGACCAATATTTAGTTTTATAAATATCTTGACTAATTGGATTTTTTTTAAAACAACAGCTCTGCAGTATTATGACTCATGACCGATTCCACATGCAGGATCGTAAATTACCCCTCCAACAGTTGAAGGCTCATTAATTTCAAATAACGACATGTATTTAAATTAAAAATGACCCACCATAGATTAAAAAATGTCAAAACAAAGCTAATTAACACACAATAACAATGTATGATACATTAGATTCTGTTCAAAATCCTTTGACATAATTGAGGCGGATTTTGACCATTTTATAATTTTTCAAAGATCTTGGCCTAATTTATTTTGGAATAAATAGGTCATTAAAAATAACAGCAAGTATTTGACGTACGATGACTAACCGCAGACCGAAGTGTTCAAACATAATTAGCATTAGCACAATGGATGCAGACATATTTGATTCAGTTCACGACATAGATGAGGAAGGCAATTCACCACCAGCACTGATGACGGGGGAAAGTCCTTAAGAAAGCAATCACCCTATCGAGGAGTAGGTACGCTTTGTACGAGCCTTAAAGCAGTCATGAAGCTTCTGGATATGCCATAGATGCCATGGATGCCATGATATTTATCCTTGCTGCGAGCAAGAAATGGAAGCCATGAGGAAGACAAAAAACCAGAACGTTCCGAATGAGCTAACTCTCCACGGTAATGATTTTCTGCTAACGGCGTCCACGAATCCGTAAGTAACGCAGAAATCCTCATGAGGATCGATCATCTACACCTCCTCCATAAAAAAAGTCATAACAAGGCAGATATTCACGATCACAATGGAAAGAAAGTTGGAAACCCCCAAAGACTTCACCTCAGACTCATTTTTTCATTTATTTTTCTTACAAAGACCGTTTTCATAATGATCCTTTCCCTATATTTCTCAAATCTAACCTGCTTTCATCCCTCCCTCTTCCTCATCACTTTGTCCTCCTGCCCGAATTCAAGCCTCTCCAAGTCCCACATTCCCTGCCTCATTAACGCAGTCATTGTTTACCTCCCAGAGTTCCGCAAGGACCGATTCCTGGCCCCCTCTCCTATCTCTCCCGCTGAGGTGCCGACTCTGCGAGAAACCCCCCTTGGAGCCGCGACAAAAACTCTGACCCCATCGACCCAGAGTCCTATTGTCTTGCTCAATCCAGAGATGCCTTCCTCTCTCTTTCCCTCTATGGCAGTTTGCCTCATCAAGCACATTAAACGACCAAAACTGGAGGATTTGGGTGGGTTCACGTTATAAAAAAGGGAAAGAAAGGCTGCCCTATTGGCAATAGCACAATCGCCAATTTACTAGTCCATCCTAATCGCATCCACCGCCAACATCTTCACATGAAGGCGTAGGGAATGATTACCCAGCTTGAATGAGTGATTTGCAATAGGTGTTTCTAGTGTTTTAAAACGGCCAATGTGGATACAACCAACCTACATCTTTTAATCGAAGGTTTATGCGCGTTATTAAGGATCTATTTTCGCTAGATAAATGAACTATGTACGTTTTTACAGATAAATTTAACGAGTGACTGGTTAATGAGTAACTGATTCCATCACATAGACGACATTTTCCGTTACAGAGTAGTAAAACCCATACCAAATGGCTACACATTGCTGTGCTTAAATGATGTCATCGTAGTGAAGCCGGTCGTACATTAAATTGATCTGTGAGAACATGTTTGGTTATCAATTTATAGCCCAATCATTTGCAAAAACTTTAGCCATGATCATGAGAGCTTTATGGTTAGCTCAAACTGGTAAAACTGTACAATGTACACAATCATCACTACGAAAAAAAAGATATTGTATCACCAACATAACCGCAGACATTTTACTAGAATTGAAGAAGTCGACGGTTGAAAGGAGGACTTTGGATTGAAAAACGGAAAAATTATATGGGAATCCTTTGGAAATCGTGACATCACCGAGATATAAGAAGAAAATTGAAAAGCAGAAGGTACTCCGAATAAAAATGTCAGTAAATTACTCCTTATTTATTTATATTGGGAAAATAGCGGAAATTGCTTCTTTCAACCCATCCAGCAGAGGATGAAAAATTAGACAAAAAGAGTTATCAAGAATGGTAACGCTAAGATAGCTCATGGAAAAGTTCAACCGGAGAAATCAATACTGTAAATATTAGTAATTTAAACTTTGACCAAATTTTTAGTAAGGCAAGAACTCCAGAGTAATTGAAAGCTTTACAAGGTATAGTACGGAAATAATTTGCATGCCATTTCGGAGTTAGTAATGACTGCTCTGGACCGAGAAAACTTATGTAGATCTTGGAGTAACGTTTAATGAAAATATAATGGTCCGCATTATACATATGTATATCACCAATGGATATTAGTTGACCGTTGCTACCTCAAAATTATCCAATCAACCGATACTTCCATTTAAATTCAGAGTTAAAATATACTGCATCGCTAAGAAACAATCTGAACACCTGAGAAATGTTCAAGATAAAATATAGCTGATAATTTTTCTGCTTTTTCCATTGTTTCCCCTCAGAGATAGGTTGTGAAAAAAAATTATTCTATCAGCTTATTAGTCTAAAACTTTTCAAAAACTATTGCCATTGGTAGTTTATGATATAGTTTATTAAACCATATGAAATTGAGTGGAGCAACAAGTATATGACTAGGATCGTGGCACCGGATAGGAGAAATATGTAATTTCTTAAATATTTTTTCTGAATACATTTATTAATTTCCATGGAAGAATTATTTATTATGAAAGATTTATTCATTATTCTGAGGTAAGTAGAATTATGGAAACACTTTCTTGCTCAATACTATGATGGTAGTAACTAATAAGCGTTATTTAACATTCTATTTAATTTATAAAATAAAATATATTGAAGAAAATCCATTTTAATTAATATATTTGCCTTTGAAAAATACTTGACTATGATGTTGGCCATAAACCATCGCACTACAACAACTAGAAGCAGATAAATAAGGAAAGAAGAAGATTTTACGGATTTTTGGTGTAATTTTGAAAAAAAAATTATTTCGCAAAAAACTTTTTTCTCATATGGGTTCTAGGATACATCTTACAAGGTAATTTGCTAAAATATTTTTTTTTTAACCAGAACCTCGCTGTTTTATCTAGTATCACATAAGCTCAAAACTCGTTGGGCATAGTTAAAAATGATGTTTCAGAGATATGGACACAGGTGTCCATTTATATACGATCCATATGGATGAATTTTTTTACGACGGTAGTCGTAAAATAACCGTTTTGAAGTTTCTGGCATGTTTATAACTATGCGTCATATTTTTTCACGCATGTTTTATATCACTTCGAATCACACTGCAATTTTTTCATATTTTTTTTATCATAGGAGTTACGAAGTGTGAAAACATAAAACCATTTTCAGTGCAAAGATATTCTTCCTGTAGTCTTTCCAGAAAACACTTTTGAGTAAAATTACTTCGTTTTAATAGATAAAGAAGGAAATGTTATAGCTTTTCCTATGGAGGCGGAATAAAATAACATATATCTAAAACAATTAAAGCTTTATTATCGTACTTGAAATTTATTTGAGTGTTCCCATAACTTCAACCAGGTTATCGCTTAACTAGCGGAGGCGAAGTTAGGGTTGACCCCAACAATTTTTACACTAAAATGGTTCAATATAACTTTAAGCAGAATGCTCGTTCCTGGATTGTGTTCAACTTTTAATCCAGGCTTTTTCTATTATAACCAACGAAAACTATTCATGTATCTATAAAAACTAAAAATATAACACCTCCGTGCAATAATTTCTGCATTAATTTCTCTTCGCATACCCTGATATCTTTTTTAACTATTACTCCTCTCCCTATATCTCGAAGATCGATCTGATACGGGAAAAATTGCTATTACTGAAAGTTTTCTTGAGTAATTCTAAGAGTATTTTGATAGATTTGGACAAATAAGATTGGGCAGGTCATTTAAACCTGGGAGCGTGTAGTTTTTTGCTTATTTGACGACAACTACGCGGTTTAGAAAAAAAGGCATGAAAAAAATGTGTATCAGATAAAAAAACCTACAAAGTGACAAATATTGACTTACAAAAATAAATTTCCATTTCTTTTTCAAAATAAAATTACCCTGAAAGTTTAAACTCCTCGTTACCTCAAGTAATTAGAAATTATATGACTTAAGCATAGTAATAACCTCACAAAATTTCAATCTCCAACGTTAACTACGTTACAGTATACATGATTGAATAAATAAAAGTTCTTTAGTTTAAAGGCCTCTAACTTTGACCACATGGCAGCTACGTTTTCTCCTGGAGATTTTGTAATGAAGGTAAAGGTTTGAAATTTTAAACAAATTTGGAAAAAATAATTAATTATATAACGCAAGGAAGATATTAAATTTTCTTCAAAGTTGAAAAATTTATTTTAGCAGCTCATAAATTTAGTGTACGATCAAAAAAATATACATTATAATCCTGTGCTTAAAATTGAATGAAAATTTTAAAAATATTTTCCCAAAATCGAATTAGAACCGGAGACGTTGCATAACACGTGTTATCGTGTATATTTTAACCATATATCAGTAAAATATTGACCAACAAGGCCTACATTTATAATAATGAAACCTATTTGTTTTATATGTGCAACAATTAAAAAAATATTTATCCTCATAGTCGCATTATGAAGATAGCATGATCGGAAAACAAGATGAATTTCCGCGGGCACCGCGACGCAGCGATCCAGATGGTTTCTACTATGATGCTTGATCCTTAAAAATTTTAAATCCTTGTAAACCTAGACTTCATAGGTTTCATCACTGTAAACTCCGGCCTCGTAGGTCAATTACTTACAGAGATATGATTTAAAAATAAAAACGTTTTATGCATTATTTGATTACATTACACTAAGGCAGAGAGCTAGGAAGTGTAAAAAAACTCGCGTTAATTATCAAGGGGAAGATGCTGACTATGACTACTCCTTAGCTATGTAAACCGTGAAGTTAGATTCAACAGGCTTTGTTAATCTAGTTGGATGCAGAAGTGGAACGTGAAAGCATTGAAAGAGTTTAAAAGAAGGAAACAGCAGGAGCTCGTGGAAAAGAACATAGGTGGAGCAAAGTGGATGGGAACAATTTAGAGAAGATGGGTCATTATACAGACAAGCATAATGAGAAGGGTGAGATCACAATAGGAACAGTGGTAAATAGAAGGGTTAAGAAGTATTGGCTTATGGAATAAATGACTAGGAAAATGGAGGAAATAAGATGTGGATAAACGTCAACACTGACCTGGGCAAGGGTTAATACAAGGGATTAAATAATAAACTCCGGTGAGTGACCAATTAGGCAAAGGGATACTGGTGGAAAGGACAATGCGATGAAATAGAAAAGATGCAGGAAGAGGGATAATGGGTACTTTATAAGCTGCAGTGAATACGTTATCGGGTGGCAAAAGAGGGAAGCAATATTAAAGGTCAAGGACAAAACAAGGAAGACGTTAAACGAACAGAAATATAGTGGAAAAATACGTAGAGGAGCTATATAAGAGCGAGTATATACCCACCTGTATACCTAGATAGAGAAGATTAAAGAACAATAGGTAAGAATAACGTCAGACTGGAGTTAAGTTGTGCTTTCCAGCCGTGCTATCTTCCACCATATTTCTTAGATTTTCCACTTTTCACTTATCATTTAACGATGCGTTGACCCCTGGTGTAAGGCAATACTTTTAGCATTAACTACGGTAAAGGCAGAAATTCCCACTCAAGAAACTACAACCATCACCACCGCAAACGATAGGTTAAGGTCATAAGTTGAACGTGGAAGTTAAACGAAACACTATTTATTTCCACATCCCCGAAAACAGCACGAACGGCCTTTTACATCGTATTAACATGTAACATGTGTATTAACATGTAACAATGGACGAACACAAACACCCATGTCCTGAGTGATGAAAAATCCACTCAGGCGGGACTCGAACCCGCGACCCTCAGTTTAGCAGGCGAGGACTTTACCCCGTCGCCACCGGGGCCAACATATGTTTGTATTATATGTTTGTAGAGAAAACTTTTCTTTTTACAAAAGCTCTTCGCGAATGCGACGGTTTGTAATAAGCAAGAAATTAGTTTTCTCCGCTAATCATTGCCAATTTTTGACAGAGCCTCATTTCCCTTAAATATTCCACTGAAAATCATACAGAAGCACAAAATTCTTCTTTGTGCCTCTTTTTATGTCCAATAAGTTGTAAATTATGCTTTTTAAGCGTCAATATGTGCTCGGCGTTGACAACACATTCTTTGTAGGCCTTCGGCATACATCACATGTATTTATCCACTCAGAGATCCTTAAAAAATGTTTACCTCTAACACCGTAAAAATTCACGCCCTGTTTAAGAAAGCGAAGGGTGAAAGAGGTAACGTTAGACTGAAGTTTTAAGAAAGAAGACTTTTTTTTATGACTTACACGAACGAGAAAAAAATGTAAAACCATTTCACGGTGAAACCTAAACGACGATAATCAACCATTGCCTATCACACATCATCCTTTTTCCTTACCAACACTATGAAGAAAACTGCCACGAATGAGGTGGAACGATGACCTCAGTAGTCAGGTCACGTCTCCGGGAGTAACTAAGGGTAGAGACAGCTATTTCCACTCTAGGCTCTAATGGTGCCTACAACTACCGTCGTCACTGCAAACGATGAGTTATGGCCATCAGTTATCTAAGCACGCAGCTCTATAAAAAAGAAACAATGACTAAACGTCTTCCATAGGATGGTAATCGCGATGCACCAGATCTCCCATCCGAATGATTAAGTGACAAATGTCCCCTACCAGGGCGGGGGGGGGCGGAGGGAGGGGTGAGATGGAGACCATATTTACTTCGCTCCGTTTGCCGGTGCCAAGTTCCGCGTCTTGTCTCCAGATCATCTCCTCCATCTTCCTCCTTGGGAATTCCCCTCTTACCCATACTCTATTCTCCTCCTTCCTCTTACTCACTCCCTCTCTCTTTCTCTCTTCCATACCTCTCACGCTTACCTCCTGCAGCTCTTTCTCCCTCCAATCCTCTCCCCCAACTCCCTCCAGAAACATACAGTGTCATACAGCCCTCTGTCGTTAACCCCTCCGCTCAGGATTTGTGTTAAGACGTCATGGAGGCAAAGTATCGATATTTTTCATCACGACCCGTGATGTACTGAGGGCTCGTAGATTTGTAGTTAGATTATATTATAGTGCTACATTAGGGCACATGTGATATTTTGCATTTAGCAAACATCAAGTAAGACAAGCGTTTTCTACGAAATATTTACAAAAACGACTAAGTAACACATAAGAAAATATAGCACAGATACCTTCATTACATCTATCGAAGATTTGGCCACAAACAAAACAACCTTTTAACATTTATTTACATAAATTATGACAAAATCCTAGGCACTAATGACTCAAAATTATGAAATTAATCGATGAGGTCAACAAAATTAGTTAGATTGGTAGATATTAGCAATACCTACCTTTATCTTCAATCTGGTAAATAGCGATCGATCGATTTCTTAATTTAATTTTTGTGACGTTTGTGGACACTGGCTATTAAAATATAAAATTTATTTCAAACACGTCTTCATTTAACGGAATAAGAAAAAACATAGAGAATAAACAATAAAATAAAAACGCTGTTGTAAATTTTAGCAAAAATTTAAAAAATCAAACTTGATGAAAACAATAACAGCAACTAATACCTGGCTCATTCATTTTCGAATATGGTCAGATGGTTCACCGAAGTTAATTGAGCGTCTCGATATGCCCCAGTGCAATGAAAGTTTAGACAGTTTCTGGCTCAATTATGTTAAACCTCCCGGTGTAAACTAAGCATGAAATACTGGTAGCTTTCATAATAGTTACTGCCAAGTTTTTTTAATGCATAACCCGTATATGACCTTTGTTAACATCACGAGTTCTATCTCGCATTCTCGTATTTCACATACTGGTAAATATTTGTATATGTATTCGTATACTGGTAGATATTCGCATAAATTTTGTATGTGACCTTTGCGAACATCACGGGTTTTCTCTCGCATTCTCGTATTTCGCATTGTGGTAAATACGTTTATCAAACTCGTTAGGTGCGCCAGCACCGCAGTTATGGCTAAAAAAATACTTGATGATATGTAAAAATAATGAAATACACAATGATTTTTTCTTTGATAATGCAATGAAAGCTATCGAAGAAAAGTTGAGTTATTTTGGCTTTGGGAGAAATTTCCGATATTATGAACTACACGTTATACATATACTGTACTGTATATCACGGATAAAAGTGTAAGCCAATGCCTTTATTGCTCTGAATACCAAGCATAAATACAACAAGCATTGTTAGCTGTCACTCATGCCACTATCTAATTAGAGATTCTCTACGTTTTTCGATGTACTTCTTAGTTGTATAACAGCTCATTTACAAATTAAAAAATTAAACCTGATATTCATTTATACAAATATTCTTACTTGGCTTATTGAAGAACTTATTTAGAATTATTTTACCCTTTTCCTTGCATCCTTTAACCAGTTAGCACGGGAACATTTACGCAAACCGAACCCTGAGTTACGAACCATTGAAAAGATTGCCTTTTTTGCATACGTATCTCGGTACATTCTGCTCGGCTACTGAGAAGAGGCTTTCTTTCATATTCCAAGATCTAAGATGCCTCAAGGTAAGTCTTAAGCTATGTAAGCGCTGCTATTTCTTAGGAACTAGAACTTGATGATCTTAATAATCAACTTCAGCGGAGTTATTATAAACTTTATTTTCATAATTTTGAAACAATCTTCTACGAGATGCACATTGGCTTGAACACACCAGAATTCAAAGAAAATATGATTAGGTCTTTTCATTCGGGTGGTTGAACTGTATCCGTTGCCATCTGCATTTGAGGGCTTAGGCTTTCATCATTCATTTGAGAGCTTAAGTCACATTGATGGGTGAGGCGTCCTATGATAATTGGCCATGAAGTCATTGCAACGTTTGAGTAGCGATATTTAAGTATATTTTGATCGGATGCAAAGATAAGTATTTCAAGGGACATGGAGAAATGATGGAGAGAAATCTGGCGTCGGAATTAGACTAACGGCATCAGATGGTCAACAGTTTATCATCCTTGTATTTGTACCTGAAGATGTCGCTCAAGCGATGAAACTGGTCGTATTAAACTTACTCATGTGAAATTTACAAAGTTTTTTTTCATTCCGAGTTTATCATCCCGTTTAACAGATGGAGTATTACTCTCGAATTGCTCTCTACATGGAAACCTAATTAAGACCTCGATTTCACTGGTGTATATAGGAACCTGCCGAGATTTGTCCTGGGCCTTCTGGATGGGTGCACTGGCCACTACAAAAAACTTCTTTCCTATCGATTTAGCTTAGGGCCTAGTTTAATATTGAGATAGTAAAGGTATAAGAACCGAAGAAAATGTACTTTAGGGTCACTCACTATCTTTGATACCTACCAACCGGACATTCTGAGGTTGACCCAACTTGACCATCAACGCCAAATAAGCAACATTCTCCTCCTCAACTTCCGTTTTATGTAAAGCATGTATTGCAAAAGGGGAACATAACCGTGTGATATTTCGGGTGAGCCATGTCGGCGCGAATTCCGATTCCCTGAACGTTGGGGTATAACATAAAGAGGCGATGTTTTAGACGGAACACCACCACTGCAAAGAGACTCACCCACCAGGGCCACCCCGGTCAAAAGTGTTACCACTTCTCCCGTTTTCTCCTTTTACACGCCAAGGGGTTTTTCACCCGACTCATGCTTTCCTCCTCCTCTTTCTCTCCCCGACTTTATTCTCAGCAACCCTCTCGGTAAAACCTCCCAAACACCCTCCCTGTACCCCACCTCCCTCTCTCTACGCCCTCAGACATCCAAGTTACACCGCCTTTCAAGAGCGGTGGAGGAATGGGAATACAGGGAAGTGGGGTGAGAGAGATATGAAGAGCTGTTTTTCTCTGCCCAATTTCAGCTCGGCGCTGAGGGGAGTACGAGTGCTTTGGGGAAAGAAGTGAAGGGAGGGGGTGGGGTGGGAGAGGGGGAGGAAAAAGATGGAACGGGAGAGAGAGAGAGGAAAACGAAGAGAGGAGTAAGAAGAAGACGACGCGGTCCCGACGGGGTTCTCAAACAAAAAGAACGATTCAAAACCTCGGGAGTTTGCCGTTTCCCTTATCCTTCAGGAGCCGTCTGAACTCTTCCCTGGGTATCTCTCTCCCTCTCTCCCGTGCTGTTTTGCGCTATTCTATTTCGACCATTTCACACTTTATGACTACGCATCGACCAGACTCCCACCCCTCACCCACTTTCCTCAGTGCGCCAGCATTCGTCTCTTGCGAGCGACGCGAGCGAATATCTCGTCCAAAGATTTCTTGTCTCAAGGTTTTACTCCCTTCTGCACGAAATACAAAAGGTAGTAAAGATTTGCCTCGGCTGCCGGATAAACTGAGAAAGTCTCGTTATCATTTAGGTTTGCTATTATCGTTATCAAGGATTGGGCTGGTGTGGTTGCCACGAGTTTACATCCCCTTAACTTTCTTCTCATGCCGTGGGCACATAATCGAATCCCGGGTCAGTGTCGGATATTTTCAATAGAATCCTGATCTCGTCTTGGGTGTATTGTGGAGAGTGCTTTAACCGTAATATTATGTCGGCCGAATGGGTAACTGTTGACCGTTACTTCACCTTTCGTTAACAGTAGGCTAATGCTGATGTCTAGTTTCTCTACACACACTATTAAACCCACGCATAATTCGTCCCTTCCTAAAACTACGTACGCATACGCTATGTCATCGGCAATCACCTCCCAAAATATTCTAAAAAACCCTCCTACATCAGCGACAGGTATCTATAGAGAGGAGGTAACTTGTCATAACAAACTTACTGAACTGCAATCGAAATATAATACCGGCACCTATTAACGACGCAGATTTGTTTCTTACAGATATTCTTGACGGCAAATGCTGCGTAAAGAACTTATTCCCCTTAACGTGTGAATTGTTTTCTTAAGTATTCAAAATACTTAAGTTATCAGTTCCTGCTTAAATCTGAACAAAATTAAAAAAATAAGAGTAGAAATAGACAAAGTAGAATGACTTAAATACCTATGAATAGCTTATGCTGAATACGATGAGCTTAGATGTACCGAAGTTGATGAAAACAGAGGGATGATTATTTTCAAATTTTCAAAAATGTGTCATTACAAAACTGCTGAATGTAGGTAAGTCTATTTTCAAACCATACACTATTTTAACATCAGTCACGTAACAATATGCATTGCAATTTACTATAGGGGAGTTGAGAGCAAAGCCTTACCCTTTCTAACAGATGAATCTTCAATGGAAAGCTTAGAACGGCGTGACGCCTGAGAAGACGTCTGTCGTTTTGTAACCTCAGAATTCATACAAATATATTTTTTTACGAGAAGGGTGTGTGGTAAAAAGCCTTGTAACAGGGTGAGAGATTGAGTCGTGGAGTTGAAAGATGGACAAACATATTTCATTTCTAAAGGTAATGGCGTCGTTAAATAGCTCCACATGTGTTTTTTTTGTCCCTAGAATTTGGATGTGGAAGATTTCCTCTAACGGTTATCATTTCCTTGTGGGAGCGCGAAAACCCTAATTTATTTCCCAACTGGAGACTTCCATTAATTTTAGCAAAGGCTTATGCTACCGACCTAGTCGCTAGATCGGAATGTGGGTAAGTAATTGCTCTTTGGGTTCCACTTTACTCTATTGGAAAATAAAGCCTGAATACTATGGCAATAATAGGTTATTACAGTCTATCCAACTGTTTCGCGAGCATATAACCGAAAGGCATCGATAATTTTCCATTCAAATTTATCACCAATTCTGCAAATGAAATTTCTTCTACCCTTAATGGAATAGTTCCTCAAATTAGGAGGGATGAGAACTTGTGAGATACTTTATATGAGAAGCGACTTAAAATAACATTGATGCCGGATTTCTTTCTCAAGAAGAAAAGTAACCCAGTTAAATGATCGAAAAAATGTAAATTTCGCTCCGCATTTCTAAGATATTAAATTTATGGTGATATTTAGCTAGAAATTACTCCAGCAATATGCATTTGTAACCAGAATTTTTCTACTTATCTCACATCATAAATGTATTTGTCCACCCTAATTAAAACTTCATTAAAGGATAAAATTGGTGGCAGCGAGTCCTTGAAACGGAGGTCCTTGAATTGGAGACAGTTGACTTTCGATCCATGAGTTTTCTAAACAGGTTAAGAGGCATTTATTATTATTTTAAATTTATATTATATGATCAATCATTATTTACATTACAAGTATTAAGCTTAATATATAAGTACATAGTATTTATTAGACAAGTTATTCTTAGCGTTTAAAAGCAAAATACGTACCTGTTTAAAATATTCGTATTGTTGCCAAACGCTCTTGATGACTACGATATCCACTTGTGTTTCCACTTAAATCTCGTACAATTGTGAGAAAGCAACATATGACGTGGGAAATACACTATAATTACGTTAATAATTCTTGGTTCAATTCATCTCATTTCAAGAATTTTGAAGGACGAAACCGTAGCCAAATTTCTAATCAAGGTTATGTTCAGTGAGCTCAATGGCTGGATTTAAATTCAATACTGAGATAAATAAAATGATTCATGAACGCCATTCGTTAGCCATTGTCGAAAGCCACCCTTTTGTTGGTTTTCCCTCTCTCTCATCCACACAGTAAACGTGGATGATTGAGAGATTACTTCGATGATATGGAGTAGCTGTAAACGCGGACGGCGACTCCTTCAGCCGCCGAATCCATTGAAGCATAGTAGCACTAAGGGAGCCCAAACACGAGTGGCAAGTTAATCACATTATTCCTCAATAGTCCATTCATAACGTGACCGCAATTATAGGAGTACATCCCAGATTTTACACTCATAGGTAGCTGCGTTACTCTGCGAGTGACGTATATGCATTCATAAATGTTTGTCCAATATCATAATATACGCTCCGACACATGCAAGCCCTCCTACCTACATTTCCCTAATTCCACAATGAGCTCACTGCAGTCAAACAAATATTACCCTACACTAATAACCGCAATAGTTCTGTCATTTTTTTTCAACTTTGTATTTTGAATAAATATTTTTGCAACTGAGGCCATCAACTGCCATCCGTCCAAAGTTAGTAGTGATACTTCACTTAGTTACTTGGGAAGACTCACCTCATAGGGGTCGTTTATCGTCATCTCAATTGCGGAAACGTAGTATGTGAAAATATTTGTCATCTCATTTCTAAAGTTGGGAAAAGATGTCACAAGTTTAACAAACTACACACACAAACTTTAGTCTCGGAATTGAAAACATTCCTGTTTTTTTAAAGACCTAGGGGGTAGTGATGCTTTTTTACTATATCTTTCTATTACAGTTCTCCTCCGCTTTTTTTCTGTCTCTTGAGTGCAATTCAATAATGTAACGGGTTCTCTTAATTTCCCGCAAAACATTAAAAATGTTTTTCTTTGACATCAATTTATAAATAGTTTGATAAGTGACTAAATATTGTATCAGTTTCAACATTTGTCAAGATATCTTTCCAAATTTGCTTGCCACGCAAATAGGAGCCAAAGACGCATTTTTTATACATTCCAGATAGGTCGAAGAGTTGTTACAAATACCGGCCAAGGGCAACTTAAGAAATCCATAGAAGAATCATGCCAACTGATGGTTACAGATGGCTAAATGGGAGAATAAAATACCGCTGTCTCCAACGCTGAACAATCCCAGACTTTTGCTCGGGACGAGTTAACGCGGTGTGACCCACTTCCGAATCTACTCCTAAACATACAAAATACAGCGACGAACGGTTCTTTTTTGTTCACATGCATGAAAACTAAATTAAAAACATAGGGATGATCTAAATGTTTGATTCCTTAACATTTTTCACACAAAAATTGAGCAATGAAAATGAAAAATATATGAAATACTGTGCTGACTGACCCGCGTACAAGTTCCCATAACTACTGATGAAGAGCAGGACTGCCGCAACGTGGTTGGTGGTGAGAGTAGAAAAATAGGCAACTCCGACAGTAGAGAAAAACTGTATGCATGAAAACAAAGGTTTACCCACGGTTCCATGGACGAAAGTCAAAGTTAGAACACATTTTCGAGTATATCAAGTGCGTCAAATGAAATTGGAAATACGCTATTTCGAGAAGTAGTGAGATGGGAGGAAGATAACTATTTTTGGATCATTAGAAAGAATAGATATTGTTCTTAATAATCAAGCCAAACAAATTCATTGAATTTTACGAGTTGTGAGAACTGCCTGGATTGCTATAAATGAAAAAGGTAGTGCTTTGTTTTTCCACATACGTTTTATTCAGTACGACCACAGTACGACTCACGTCATCTTAAGCACCTGCACCTGAAATTAAGTCGAAACAATGGTCGTACTGTATTAAATTTATGTTGAAAACAAAGCACTACGTTTTTCATTCACAACGATAAGTAAATTCCTCAAAGTCACGCCAGAAACCAACAACTTTACCTAGATTACACCGACACTACAGGTCGATTTAGTCCTACATGCGTATCTTGAAGGATATTTTGCATCTTACAACGAGCTCACAATCTGTACTAACAAAGGTTTGCCTACCAATCTCACAGCTCCTTTGGCCCAATCTTAGCCGCACACTCTTCCTAGTTTCTCTCCTCCAAGTAATTACAGCCAACGTGGGGGACCGAAGCAATTGGCGAAGAAAAATCACGCCCTGGCCGACTTGTAAACACCGAAGGGGACAGAAGTCGAGTGTAGGGAAAACAAGCGGAGCACAGGAATCAAGAGGAACTGAAGAGATGGGGAGGGAAGTAGGCAACAGGGCAAACAGGGAAGGGGAGATTCCAAGTGCGTCATCCCACTCTGCCAGTACCGGTAGCGGGAAGAGCGGTGGGGTAGAATGGTTACCTATCTTCTGGGGATGCTCAGGGCTTCTTTTCGTTAGATGAAAAGAAAAAAAAATACCTATTACCAAAACACAAGTGTTCAAATGGAAGGGCTGGATGAGATGGTTGTATTAGGAGAAGGAATCTCCAGTTCCTTTGACAAGGAAATCTGAGATGGCCGAGTGTGATAAGGTGGGCTCCGATAAAACCAAGGCTCCGAGCCAATGGCTCAGAGGGAGCTGGCCGAGGGAAAGAAGGGAGGTAAAGGAAGCGCGATAAGATCCTGCAGCTGTTTATAAGGGAAGCATGGTAATGTGCTCAGTTGTATCGCATCGCCTCTGACCGCAATTTTAAGGCAACGAAACCAATCACGCCCGAGATGGGATTCAAGCCTACGTCCTACGGATTCAAACCAATTAGTGGGTAGAACTATTCTAATGCATTTGAACCTGCCGTGCACAATGAAATCTAGCTGATAATGCTTATTAGAGTGAATCTAGGCATAAGTTTCACAATTTCTGTCGCATTCACATTAATTTTACGTAGCTTTTATAGGCATTTGTTTTATCAAGTTTATATAGTTGGATTCAATGATTAATATTAATTATTTAAATGAATAAATAAATTATTTAACTTATTAGAATATTAATAATATTTAAATTTTGGATGAGAGCTCAACCTTATCCAAGAGACTACCTGGCTGTAATCAAAACGTATTCACCTTTTTCGAAACTGCGCTCAACAGACAGCAATATGAACCAAGTAATGACTGGAGTATTCTCAAGGTAATTCGAGTTTTAACTTAGGAACCGGATGGGAGATTAGGATATACGGTAGTATACAGAATTTTCCATCGGTGGTCTCAAGGGGAAAGGCTCGCTAAATATTAGACGTAGGGTCTACAAGTGAAATATATCAAACCACTAGTCGAAAACTTCCCATTCTTAATTATTCACTCTCTTGGGTGCAGAATAGATTGAAAAAAACAAGCAAATAATAGATAAGAAATGAATAAGGAAGTGGTAAATATGGACGTGTACGGAAAGGGAAATGTTAGATATCGGAGAGTTGAGGTAGATATTACTGAAATTGGATGCCAAGATAAAGGCTGTGATAAAAGGAGAAAGTACGGGAAGCATGTTCTACGGAATTTAGAATATTCCCTAGAATTCAACCAATCTTGAATCCTTGTGACCACCATGAGCTTTGTGCTATTTACCCAACACAACTCAACAGTAAAATTTGGTGATAAACGATTTCATAATTCCAAAGAAGTACCTATCCGTCATCCTTACCATCCACTCCATTTAATTTTGAGGTATTTCAATACATATGAACTACAAATTTATGTAATTTAAAGTTTTCTGGTTAAAAAATAAACATTAATTTCAACTTATTTATCTATCTATATATATATAAAAATGGATGTTTGTGTATTTGTTTGTTTGTCCGAGATTTATAGACTTCGACATCGTTTTACCGATCACCATGAAAGTTGGCACATATATGTATTTTTTCAAGGAGACAGTTTTTATCTATAAGCATATTTCCTTGACAACCAAAATTTGGTCTTCAACGCATTTAAAATTGATTTAGCATAGTTAAGCTGATTAGGAATGCTAAGCATTGGGTTTCATTCTGCGGTTTATTTTTTTCTCAGAAATCAACAACAGAATATTTCCTTGGACACCAGCCTTGGTCTTTAACGCATTAGAAATTCATTTTGCTCAGATCACCTGATTAGGAATTCAAAGCATTGGGTTTTGTGCAATGGTTAAAGTTTTTTTATTTAAAAAAATACTTTCACTCTAGATAGAGAGCTAAAAATTATTTTATCGGATACCCGAAAGAATGAAATTTTTCATTTTCTTCAATAGATTCTCCTCTTATATGATAATTTATAAATAAAGTATTATCCGGAGCTTCGCAATGGGAAATTCAGCTATACATATATAAAAATGTTAGGAAAAATGAAATCTGTATAAGAACCATGGGGCCCAGAGTCCCTAGGGCCCCATGATAGATTGCTTCGGGGGGTAATCGATAATTCAATGCACAATTACAACAAGTTTACTCTTCAAAGTCTATTCTCAAAGTAGCTCTCATAGGGGCACTGCATGTATATGAGAGAACACTTACGTTGTAAACGATACACATAAAGGAATTAAAGAGGCTACGCTAGCAATTAAACGTGCAAGAATATTAATGTGTAGCGAATAGTAATGGCAATAATGCCTCCCTTGCTACAACAAACACAGCTTTGTTTATTATCGTTTAATACTCAGATGTATGTCACGTAGCGGAACCGCCTGCCTCTAATTACGATTGTGAACTGTTTTTAGACCAATTCCCACATCACAAACGTAACAAAATATTTATATATGTTTAAAAGTGTTAAAGTGCAGTTAACTTACATTCATTCAATCATCGAGTTGCATATTTAAGACTCCCACTCGCCGCAGTGTTTCCCCTCCTTGAACTTGAACCAAATCCATAAAAATTCCAAATATAAAAATTAGTAACCTTTCGAAAAAATATTCAAAGCTAGAGGAATGTCTTCTTTGAGAGAAATGACCCCTTGGAAGAGAAACGACAAAGGTTAAACTTGGATGCTCCAAGACATGTCTATGAGTGATCTCATGAGCATCTCCCGTGGTTTTCTCAGGTGACGTTAATAACCGCACTAGTTTCATTCTAACCCAACCTACGGACGGGTAACCAACTATAAATCTAGTTCAAATATAGATCCATCTGTTTCGAAACTTAACTCTGTTTTAAGATGGCGGAAACTATAATGACGTCACTGCACGCGTCTCACCCGATAGAAGAGCGGAAGTTCTGCACAATGAACGACATCCGTGCATGAAAATCGGCAAGTGCACTAAGAATCACCATAGAATTTTTATTTAGCAATAGTAACCAATGATAATGGCTACTCTCCACACCGAAGGCGCAGTCCGGGTGACCTATCGGGTCAAATAAATATGGCTGCCGCAACAAATGCTCCTTTTGACGTTGTCAACCGCTGGATAGTACCCTACTATCCAATCCTGATTAAGATACTAAGCACACATATCAAATTTGAATAGCGGTACTCAATTAAGTCATTTAATGAATATATATTTATGTATACAAGGGAAGCAATGAAGCTGTAAATCACTCAGATGACGGCTCAAGAGAACCGGCGGGACGAGATGACCATCTATCAACCTGGGTACTATTTAAGTAGTAATGAGTCTGCGTGGCCCATTTTTGGGTTTCCCGTCATGAAAGGGGAACAACGGTAAAATCATTTCACCGTGCACCTGGAAAATGGTCGGCGTGTATATGATAGGTTACAAACTCCTCAAATGACCACGCTGACATTACTATTCAGTATTTGTGGTTTCTTATAAAATAAGTTCAATGTTTTTCACACGCGTTGAATTTCAACGGGTACCTTTCCACTACGTTTCGATTTAATTATAATCCATCATCCATGTATTATCATCATACCAGAATACGGTTTTCGATTTTTAAACTTTTTGATGTCAATTTAAAAGCAATTTCCTTAAGTTTTTTCTACTCTAAATCATTTCCCTTTTGTATAAACAGCACTACTACATTATTTTCAAGTTTTTTCTCTTCCGCTGAGAATCAACGGGTATTTTTGCTAGTAATATATCAATTATTATTTAATTTGTATTCAAAAAGCTTTATATTTTATGGACTCATTCAAGTTTCATATAAATTAATCGTGATAAATCACCGAAACAAATGCACACTACTAACACACATTAAACCTGGACATAAACACTTTCACTTCGCAATCAAAGTAGATAGGGCGTGGGAAGCTGTCCTTAAAGAGATTTCATACTCGTTTAGTAGTTTCAAAATTAATGAACATCCATGCTAAAAAATATTAATAAAAATCTATGTTAAGATGGCTGGAGCGGTAATCGTGAGTCGTTGAAGGCACATTCTAATAACTTTTAAAGCAAGTCGAATAAAATATTCTTAGACCACATTTCACTCAAGTACACCAGTTTATACGTTGGAAATCGCCAACCATGCAGTAATGTATATGATGCAAGAGTTGTATTTAAAATTTTCGCAATGCCATGAAAGCATTGTTTTGACTTGGATTTTCGGCGCGAAATTCTACATTTACGAGAAAATAATATCTAAATACGCTTTTCTTGCTCGGCATGATACCTTGATATTTGTTAGCAGCTATTATAATAATATGAAACGTATTATTTCGCATTTAGGAGAAAATCTGTACATAAGCAATGGAATTATTTCAAAATATATGCCGTGTACCATAAGAGTACTAGTAAAATATCATTGAATTGCCAGGAAAACAAATCGGTAGCATGCAGTTTTTTCACTTTTATCGATAGATATTACTAATAAGGACACGTATGCAAAGTTTCATGCAAATCTGTACACATACAAAAATCGCTCCAGCCACCTTAAGAAAGAGGTACTATATATGTACCTGATAATGCCGCAAGACGTCAAAACCCGGGTCGTGAAGTGGAAAATATAAGTGGAAAACTAAGTTATTAATCATTTCATCAAAAAATTGTTTTTTTCACAGGACTCAAATTTTCTGGTATAACTGAATAGATTACATTTTAATTTATATTTGTTTATCCAATTATATTTCTATTTTTATAGTTAATAGGTTTTAAGTACCCATTCTAGTTTATAAAATCGTAGAATCAAAAGAACTCAGCTCTCGTACATTTCAACTAGGCACTAAAACCTTTTACTCAGAATAACGCAAACATATAAGAATGGGCGGGGTAGGTTTTTCTTAAAAATGTTTACAGCACATGAGGTGTTTTAAACAGAAAAAAGCTGCAAACTTAAGTATATATTCTTTTTATTTTAACGAGCAATTCTGAGCCATTTCCTAACATTTAAGATTTGAAGCCACGTGGAATCGCATTTACAAGTCAGTCACGAGCGACACTCTCCGAGCCCGCAGGATGACGGCGAGTAGTATGGGGGATGATGTCGGGAGGGAAAGTCTACAGACACGACGGCGATAAAACCACTGGAGGGTGGGGATACAATGACACGGCGGATTAGGATTAAAGGCGGTTGGAAATTTATATGGGAGTGGAGGGAGATGGAGGAGGAACTAACTCCGAGGGAGGATCTAAGTTCAGGGAAGAGAAGACTCCTTCGAGGGCGCGGAGGTGGAATAAGAAATATAAGCGAGGGAATAAAAAAGGGATGAAAATCGAGAGAATAGAGGAGGATGGCACGATGGAGAGAGGGAAAGAAAAGGTGTCTAGAAAAGGGATGAGCATCGGTATCGGTGTAATATATCGGTGGCTTGCGTCTGATAGCCGATGTTTAGCTAAAGCCGGTCTTTTTATTCCACCGAACGTTTTATTCGATGATTCCCTTATGTCAGAACCGTTAGATTACACTTACTTAGTTACACTACAATAGCCGTTAGACTTCATCACTACAAGGCGGTACATTTTAGTACTCCAAATAAAAGCATATTTTTTGTTCATTACGGTTGAAATCTCATCAGCTGATAGTCATCTTCGGTCTAAACAAACAATTATTTTGAGAAGATCCTGGTGCCCATTGCGCCCCAAATTACCCTCTGAACTCGAATTTAAATGTTTTAGAAGGGATGCTGATGACTAGTATTATTTCACATCTTCTTTTTACGGGATTCCGGTGACGTCGCTGTTCATCAAGACAAAGTTTATCGTCCTACCCTGGAGGTGAATAGAGGTCAAAGATCCTGAACAGGCCTCCAGGATACGAGGAGAAAAAAAGCATCTAATCCGATGGCTAACCTTGGGACACCACGCTAAAGTGATCAAAAGCTGTGTTCTCCTCAAAACAGGAACATCGACTGTTTAACTTATCGATGGCTTAAGATCGAAGTAGTAGTATTTTTGTTTAACGTGCTTCCACGGCGAAGGTCATTTCGCACTTACTGTCTGCCACGTGCAGACAGGGGCAACAGCGCTCGGACGAATCGGAGGATTACCCCTCCAAACTCGAGCCGAGCTCAACGATGCTCTTCTTCGGTAACTGATCGGGAACCGGTGTTCCATCGTGGCAGGCCCAAGACGGAAGTTTTTCAAACATTGATTACTAAGCTTCCAACATACGTCAGCCATCGATGCTCCTTATCCAATTATTATCCTTAAGATTATGAATCGTAAAGTGGTGGCTGGGAATGAGTTGCGATAGCGAGAAAATCTTCGGAGATGGAGCAGAATGGAAATGGGAAAAAAAGGTGACGGATAAGAGCTTATGGAGGAGGGAAGGCGAGTGATGGCAGATGTGGGGAGACGGCGACGTCGTCCTGCGAAGCAAGGTGTCCCGGGAGAGGACTAACATGCTCCAAAGAGGAGAGAGCAAGAGAGATGCAAAAGGTAAAGAAGAGGAATGGGTGGGAGTATTTGGACGGGGAAGGGAAGTTCCTCTTCCATTGGGTTTCCAAGAGATTAGAAAGAGGTGGGACGCACAGGAGTGTTAAAGGGAGGAAATAGAGGGATGGGAAAAAGGCTGTAAGGTGGGCTGAGGTTTCCCTAAGGAGTAGGTTGACGTGGGGGAGGAGGAGGAATTCAAACAAGACGCGGTGGGATCCCTCTCCCTACGCACGGGGTGTCGCAGGAGACCAGGGGGGAGGGGGGGAGAAAGAGTTGTAAAAGGGTAGGGTATGAGAGGTGTAAGAGGAAAGAAAAATAACGGCCCCTCAAGAGTTTCCGGAAGAATAAAGTTTAAGAGGATTTGAAAGGTGTACGGATAGATAAATAAGGGCTTAGGTATCTCTCTCTCGTCGACGGATTTGGAACTTTCTCCTGTCAAAGTGGGAGATTATCAAAAATCTTTTTCCCGAGGCGTGTCAAACACGTGAGGTTCCTGGTGCCAAAAAAAAAAGACGAATTATTTGGTTGAAATGCTATGATTCCAGAGATCTAGTCTCAAATGAATTTATTCCCGAGTGAATATTTCCGGGAATCATGGGTGATTCGCTGAATATTATCAAACATCTCCGACGTTATCTCAAGTCGTTTCTAAAAAGTATGATACGCCATAGTGTGATTTTATTTCTTTTGAAAACTAGAAGCATGTATAATAAATTATGATGTGTTAACAAGAGAGGATAGTAACAGAAATGCAACGATTTCAGAGGAGCGACTCCGAATCCCAAATATTAATATATTCGCGGGTAAAGTTTTCTGAAAAACGAGACTCTCTGATCCTCGCAGACCATAATAATACAGATTTTCTGGTGTTGTGTAAATTACAATAAAGTACAACATACATAATTTTTATCTAAAGGAAACTGGAGGTATCTTAAATCAAGCCGGTCAAGTTACAGACACAGTAAAAAGATTAATAACAGTATGTGATTAATATAAAATTAGTTTAGGAGCAAAAATACTATCACCTATCTATCAGTAGATATTAGAGAGGTAGGTAGTTTAAAAACAGTAACAGCTGTGAGCACATTATTCTGTAATCACGAATATTTTCTCGAGGCTTTCTTCGCACCTAGGAAAATAAATAAGATGAAGATTAACTGCTCAGTTTAACCATTAATTTCATTACATTTAACAAAAGAAAAATGTGTATTACCAAGTGTAGGATTGAAATTTTCTTGACTGAGTAAATGAAAAAATTTTGAAAGTAAAATTGCGGGAGAAACTACGTTTCCAGAGTAAATTTAACATAATATTCATGGAAAAATGGAAAGGAGATGAAATTGCACTTTATACGGGATATTTAAAGAATAAGATAATGACTGAGTTAAGGTATAATGCAGTAAAAACTTGCAGAGGATTGAAGAGGTACCCTTAAAAACTTCGACAATGGTTTATAGCCTTTTTAGTGGGCGCCCAAGATCCTCCGTGTTAGCTAAATCCTATACCAAAAAGCAAGCAAAAATTGTTTACATTTGTGTGCTAACTAACGACATTATCAAAAAATGGCGTTTCAATCTACCCTAATGTTGGCAATCATGGGAAGTGCGCTATGATGGACCGATTGATATAGGTCCCATATCCACGAAAAAACTGGTTTATACAGAAATAAAAATGCCGAAATTCCCACAAGAATTGCAAAGACGGCTACTTCGGTTACTATCGTTTGGCTCCAAAGACTAGCTTTAATTATTTATTCTTTTAATTTATAACCTCAGATACCCCTTTAAAGACCTGCGAAATGACTTAACTATTATTTTAGCAGTCGATCACAGTAAAATGAACAGTATATAACTATAATTTATAAAAAACCTATTTAAGCCATTTCTTATTATATCTTTTTTATTTTTGATAAAATATATGAAAACGTTAAACAAAATTGCATCAATTAAAATAAATGTCCATTTTATTTTAAAATACATTAAAAATGTATTACGAATATTGAGCAAAGCTTTGTCCCCTGGTTCTTATCTTTAAAATAGGTATTATAAAACTGGACGAACGCAGGGTTGAAAAAATCTAGCAACGTTAATCCTTAGAGAGTGAAATACAATGAAGTTAGACCATCACAGAAAATATGATCTGCATTTGCTATAACATTGCATGATTCAAAGCCTTTCACTGAAACTTTACTTCATGTAAGATTTCAGTTAATTCAAATTTCTGATGATAACTGTACGAGAAAAAGCTACATTTCAGTCTTACAGATACGAAATCAAAACCATTTTCAGAAGGACAGTTTCATGAAACATAGCATTTCTCACGAAGCACTATAAATTATGGTCTCATGAGTACCTGCCGTCTACGCGACCTTATATGAGAATCCACCCGTAGCGTTACACATAGATCCTTCCACATTTTTTCCCCCGATTATTACTTTTCCCATTTTTGAAGGACGATTTTGAGAGCAGTTCTGCGAAGAATGAACCATACGTGCCCTTACTGATGGGGGTGCATACATACATACATCAGTTATTCATGACCGACAATGAACGCCAGCATAAGAATACAAGTTCACGTTGGCAATTTTGAGAGTGGGACAGCGTATGCAGAAACCTTCCGAATGAAGCCGTCGGGTTGGAAGCCGGTAATGGAACCCGTATATATTCGGTCGTTTCGGTATCGATGGATATTTAAAAAAAAACTGTATAAAGAATGGCAAAAGTTCACGGGAGGGAGTTACAGTGCTGCAGTTCCTTCTTTTCTGGCTTCCCGTTTTCTTTTTTTATAAAAGAGAGAATGGTCTTCTGAGGGCATTTATTCAAAACCTGCCGTTCTTTTCCGGTAAAAGTTCTCTGAGGGTGCTCGTGAGGTCAGTGCCAGTGGAGCGAGGAGAATTTTAAACAGTTTTATATTCGCTTTTCCCTCCATACTCTCACACGCGTGGAAATTTCTGCAGGAGGATCTTTTTCCCTCCCTATCTCTCTCCAGAATAATATGACTTTCTTTATTATTGAGAAAATAGATGGAGCATTCAAGACCCTAACAAAATGGGAAAAAATGCCCAGGGTCAC